>FR989914.1:1365747-2731495 GCA_905404115.1 Pheosia gnoma
GATTGGGTGCCTAGTTGTGCCGCTCCTAGAAGCTTTTAAAACTGGGATCGTGCACAGACTGCGCAACAACCCTCACTCTAATTACCAGTACACTAATCAAATTAATTATTTTTAAATTAATTACACTGTGTCGCGCTAAGGTGAATACTTTCTATGCCCTCTTAGAGACGGGCACAGGAACATAGAGACGCTGGAACGTATACGGCCTGATTCATTCTACAGATCACCCGACATTTTCTCCATACATTGGCTATCTATTTTATAGGAATCTACCCATTTCCCGGGATAAAAAATATCATGTATGTTGACCAGGGTTATAATCGAACCTTGCTGAGTTTCATGAAAATCCGTGCAGTAGTTCTAGTAGTAGTAGTTATTCTGGGCCCCCAGAGTTGAAATTTTCCGTCAATCTTTTCATGAATGTACGCAATGTTTTTTCAGTATTTCTAAATTGATTTTTACGTTGAGATCACGTTGAGATGAACTTCTAGTCTATCTCAACGTGATTTTAAATAATAAAAACCATAATTACTAATTTAGACCTAAAAATGCAATGTAAATTAAAACTCGATACGCTCCAGCACGCTCGTCACTCGCACAAGCCGAGTATCGCGCGAAGCGTTGTGTTGTGATCGCGTTGCTTACGATACATCGCGCGCTCAAAAATAACTACATTTGTAAGCCATGAATCATGGCTTACAAATGTAGTTATTTATGTTGAATATCATGGCCCATGATATTCAACATAAATACACTATTTCTATAATTTTATTATAGGCATTATTACCTAGTTTTCGTGATCATGCCTCCTACACCCTATATAATTAGCGAGCTAAGTGCCTTTTGTAATCTACACATTCATTCTACTCTAGTTCTGCGTGAGTTTATAACGAAGTCAGTGGCAAATTTAATTAAAACCTTCCACACTGAAGATTGATGACGTCTCCAGACGAAGAAAGGAGCACATCTCACGTCTTGCAGATAAATCTGAGAGTCTACGTGATATGGGCGATAAAAAATAATTTAATAATGAACAAACTAAGGTTTTAAATACAGCTAGGTTTTCCCGCAGTTGCACTTTTTATTTTTTATCGGCACTTAGCCTGCCACCCACTCCCGCGACTGTTAGTCCTGGGCTCCAAGTCTGCTAACACTATCGATTTATAATCGAACAGCAACCGCATAGTAACTGTCACTTTTGACAGATATTGTATGGGATATGTGTCAAAATTGACAGTTATTATGCGGTTTCTGTTCGACTATGAATCTATTGTGTTAGCAGACTTGGGGCCCTGTAAGCCTGACCACAGGGGTGACCAACTTAACGCCCAGGTTTGATCCTCGACTAGTCCAGGGAAAACGCTTATTAATTGTCCTGGAACCCGCAACTATAAATTAATGGCAAGAAAAAATTGAGGAGTTGGATAGAAATTTATATAGTACTCTCCATTGCAAAACCGTTTCGCCTGTGTAGCCTATAACTGGACCCCAATAGTCATAGCTTAATGCAAAAAGGGTTATTACGATAACGTTAGCGTCTTCTATCCTGCTCACACCACAGATTTGATTAATAAGAATGACAGTGACAGCACGCTTTCTCGATAACGTCACACTTACATTAGGAATTCCTACTTACCCTATACACCTTTGATCGTTTATTTTTCAATATCCAACAATTTAAAATCGAAGCACCAAGTATATATTCAAATGAGCTCGAACAAGCGGGAGTTTATTTACTTAACAACTTCGGTAAGCAAATAAAAGGTATCCCTTATCTAGTTTAGCGTTTCTGCATAGCTAGCAATGTTTGAATTGTAATATTGTTTAAATTTCACAACGGTACTTTTATCGTGCACTCCTTATATTCGACTTATTATTCCCGGTGTGCTAGCAAATAAATTATATCTGAGCGTTTCAGTTGAATCCAAAAGGTAACGACGTCTACCTCATTGGAAAATATGATAATGATCCTGTAAATTTCAGATAAATTCTCTGACCCTTAATCAGAATCAGAATATTTTTTATTCATGTAAACAATTAAGTACATTATGAATCGCCAAAATACATTGTTACAAAATGCTAAGCTACAACTTTACCACCCGTTCGGAATGCCTTTCCTATGTAGAACGTCAAGAAACTCCATGGTTGCTCTTTTTAAAACGATCTTTCACATATGTGAGCATTACATTGTTATGGGTATGTGAGTACAATGTAGGACTTTAGCAGCTGGTCAAAAAAAAACACTTACTCTACATGCCTTGGATAATACCTAAAGCCGTCGGTCCTGCGCCTGATGCTCTTCGGTCGTGTTAAATTGCCAACCCACTATGACAGTGAGTGAAGAGAGAGTGCACCTACTTGTGCATTATGCGTCTGCGCAGTTGGCTAGCCTCCATCAAGATCTGTCGCCGTGACCGAAATTCGGTCAGGAGGTCGTTATTACCACTCATTTGTCTTTGGTCACGCCTCACTATACCGCTCTTGGGGAACTTGACACATTACGTGAAGACACTTTTGATTAATTCATTCTCACGTATATGTACGTTGATAAACATTATAATGGATCATATTCCAACAAAATCACTCAATATAATTCAAAGAAACAAACGTATGAAAAGTGAACATTACTGGCGTCGCATTTCAAATCCCGTCAAAATCATCAACAGCAATAAGTACTTAAAAAGTACTGATCAATATAAAACAACTAAACTCCCATAAAAACACATCAACATAGCGTTACAGGAGCAACTAGCAGGTCCCACTGAACCCTCGTAAAAAGCCCCTGTTATAAGCCCGCTAGTTGTAATTAATTTCTAGTTTCAATTGTTAATTTGCTATATAGGGATACCGGGGCAAATATCGCTCGAGCGGTCAGCGGACATACGACCGATGCGAACACCAAGCAATTTTCTTCGTGATAACGAGGCCCAACATTTTAACTCTGGAGCATATTAAGATGAGGCAACAAGGGTGTTATTGGGGAAGGGAGGGAGAGGGAAAAGTATGGTGTTGGTTACCTAATATGTAGGAATTAATTTTAAGTGTGCCAAACAGTATTTTAATATTATTTTATTGTAATTTGTATTTATTTTCTTGTGTTTGTGTACTTTTTTAAATTTTATTATATTATGTTATACGCCTTTTTCTATCAGGGTTAATTATCTGACATAATTAATCTTGCCTGTACTCCCTATCGAGTACCCATTGTACACCTGCATTTCGCTTTGGATAGGTCCCAATGTAATAGTGGGCGAATCTGTTCGCAATTCGTCAGAGAATTTTACTAACTGCATGATCTGGGAATATAACCTCGTACCTAATAATAGACAAACTTTCCTTGCAGTAAAACTTCAGTATAAATTAGTAATTCAACCATAGATCCAGGCCAAACGCCCTACTTAATCACTGTCTGAGTCTGGCACTTTTTTCTTTTTAAATGGTCTCTTCTCTTCTTCTTTCTTTACGAAATGAGATGCGATGAAATCAAATGGATATGAATAAGGCCTCACCCACAACTTAGCGGGTATTTTGCCAATGTCAAGTAATTAATAGCAATAACACATTCTATAAATAAACATTATAAATAAACAATGGATGTGACATGATGATATGAAAATATCGTGTCCTTAAATGGCCTCACCCAATTTAATAATATTCAGTCAATGTTGGAACTCAAGACGCCCGACAGTATGGCGAAGCGAGCGAACGACATTGGCAAAATACCCGCTAAGTTGTGAGTGAGGCCATATTCATATCCATTTGATTTCATCGCATCTCATTTCGTAAAGAAAGAAGAAGAAGACTTCATCTGTCGGACGCCATTTTTATATCATCATGTCACATCCATCATTTTATTTATAATATGTATTTATTGAATGTGCTATTGCTATTAATTACTTGACATTGGCAAAATACCCGCTAAGTTGTGGGTAAGGCCATATTCATATCCATTTTATTTCATCGCATCTTATTTCGTAAAGAAAGAAGAAGAAGACTTCATCTGTCGGACGCAATTTTCATATCATCATGTCACATCCATTGTTTTATTTATAACTAGCTGTTGCCCGCGACTTCGTCCGCGTGGTATTTAACAAAGACAACCGTTGACAACAGCCTGCTCGCCCATTCTGAGCCCGCGGCACGCATTGCAGGTTGTTGCTATCAAAATTAATTCAGGCGCTGCGCTGCAACATTGGTTTTAATTTTTTTTCGTGAGATCCTATTTTTTTTTCTAAAATAAAAGTAGCCTATGTTACTCCTTGTTACATCAGCTATCTGCCAGTGAAAGTCCCGTCAAAATCGGTCCAGCCATTTCAGAGATTAGCCGGAACAAACAGACAGACAGACAGACAGACAGACAGACAGACGGACAGACAGACAGACAGACAGACAAAAATTGTAAAAAATGTTGTTTCGGTATAGGTAACGTGTATACATCCAAATGCACTTAGTAAAAAGCGGTTTGTTTAATATTACAAACAGACACTCCAATTTTATTTATATGTATAGATGTGTATTTATAGAATGTGCTATTGCTATTAATTACTTGACATTGGCAAAATACCCGCTAAGTTGTGGGTAAGGCCATATTCATATCCATTTTATTTCATCGCATGTCCTTTCGTCAAGAAAGAAGAAGAAAAAGATTTCATCGGTCATAAATAAAATGTGAGCTATTCTTCTGGTCTGTGTGTCCGAAGTGTAAATGAGGGTACTATTATTTGAGTTTCATTTTCTAAGTGTCGTGTTTGCTGGCCGTCCGTATTTGTGTTTAACCGTTGGACGGTCTGCTGGTGCTTTTGTGAATAGATACCTTGCTCATTTTATTCTGTAGGTAGGTTGTGTGTATTCGCAATGAAATTATAGCTTAAAATGTGAGCCTCAGAAAATCTCTCTCTCATCTCTGTAAAATCCTCTCCATCCAAAGGTTGCCTGGTAGAGATCGCTTTTAGTGATAAGGCCGCCCATTGTGACACTCGCTGTATAAGTTAAGTAGGTTTGTGTAATTTTGTATTAATTTTATGTGGTGGAACAATAAAGAGTTATCTATCTATAAGGCCTAGATTTAAAATCCTAGCCCAATAGTTTCACTGCAGCAGAAGTGCTAGTTCTGCGTCCAAATAAATATGCAGGGTGTTACATCGAAATGGGTACAGGTGGGTTACAGTATGGGGCACCCTGAAAGTATAATATATAGAACAATATTTTCTCAGGAACCATATCGTCGAAGCGTTTGGCCATGTGCTTTGTATTGTTTTTTTTTTTAATTGTCTAATGATTTGATTTATTTCATTGAAATAAGTCGCGTTTAGTTTTTACGTTACCGACGTTTTGGCTGCTTTACAGCAATTGATTGAAATTGTTTTTTTTCTTTGGGAATGTTATCGTTATAGCCTATTATTAGCTCTGTTATTTTTTTTACGAGTTAGTAGCTAGGTTCATACTGGAGGAGTTAACTTATGGATGTTAACCGTTTCGATAATAATAGATCCTAACTTGCAAATGTCACAGGGTGAGGCAAATTGCTTGCAAAACTCCCATAAAAAAGCCACAAAATAAAACGTGTCATTGCGCATAATGCAACTGGCTGTTACAGCACAGAATTTTTCGAGGAAGCGGGGCGTTTCCGGCGCCACTAACCTTATTAAATTTTCACGAGCCATTCAATCTGATATACTGTGGTTTCTATACGTCAGTTCGCTTAGAAAATAGCGAATAGGTATATGGAATGTATATTCTACTTCTTTCTTTACGAAATGAGATGCGATGAAATAAAATGGATATGAATATGGCCGCACCCACAACTTAGTGGGTATTTTTCCAATGTCAAGTAGTGCGGGTTGGCGGACTTCGCACATCTTTCGAGGGGTTATCTCAGACATGCAGGTTTCCTCACGATGTTTTCCTTCACCGTTTAGCAAGTGATAATCATGGTTGAAAATGAGATTCGCACATAAAATCTAGAAATCCCAGAGGTGCAAGCCGGGGTTTGAACCTGTGATCCTCGTTACCGAGGCAAGCGTTCTACCAACTTTGCTATCACTGCTACATGAATAGATAATACTTGGATAACATTATCACATATCATGTTTCACCTGATTAGCGCAGTTGGTAGAGACCCTACTTTCTACGCTGAGGGTCTTGGGTTCGAATCCTAGTAGGGAGTTTTTTTTAACTTTTTTGTGTCCCTGTGTCATATATCCTAACTCTGAATCAGAATATTTTTATTCATGTATACCATTAAGTACAGTACTTATGAATCTTCAAAAGAGTTACATAATTCTAAGCTACAACTTTACCTTTCAGAATGCCGTTCCTATGGAGAGAGCGGGCAAGAAACTCCATGGTTGCTTTTTTCAAAAAGATCTTTATCATTTTTGAGCAGTACATTGTTATAGGTATGTGAGAACAATGTAGGAACGGCTAGGAAGACTATAGCAGCTGGTCAGAAAGCTAACTTAACTTATGCTGGCGTGTATAAGTTTCATCAAAATTTAGTGAAATCGTTTTCAAAATATTCGATTCATCGAATCGACTAAATCGATGAAAGCATAAAAAAAACTATATAATACTAACTTATAATACTAACTTATAATACTAACTTATAATACTAACTTATAATACTAACTTATAATACTAACTTATAATACTAACTTATAAAATAAAACGCTTCAAGCCAATGGTTATGAGAAGCAACGTTTTGTATTCAATTCATTTGAGAAAATGAAACCCATTTTGAGTTTATGACGACTTCAAAAGAACTGCCACAATCCAGGTAAAAACAGATGGATAATAATACTATCGCCAGACGAACACACCAAGTATACGGTCCCACACTAAATAACGCTCGAATTATAGGTACCGTACAATGGACTGGGGGGAACACAGTATATTATACCCATATAGATATTAAGCCTCCATGAATCTGGCAAAAAATATCGTGCTCATCACACAAAGTTTGTCCCACCAGGACTAGAACCCGCGACCCGCAACTCAGAAAGCAGGGTCACTGCCCACTGAGCTAACCAGTTAGATTTTCTATTATGTGGGCGAAGACAGGGTTTTTTGAATCAATATATCACTTGAGCAAACTGAAGTATTGTTGAAGTGTTCCTTACAAAAATAACAATTACTGCCTAGACACCTAAAGTAATTTTCGCTTGGCAATATTTAGTTCAATCGCTACGGCTTGCTACGGCGTATATTTGTATCGCTCTATTTAAAATAGTCTCGCCTTTAGTAAATGTTACGGAGTAGACTTTCTGATACACAATTTTATAATGTAAGGCAGGCCTCTTTAAAATTTCATTCGACCAATTTTCAGTGTAAATGACCGAGTACATCTCGGCGGCCGAACAAAGGGTTCTTAAGTAGACAAATTAGAATAAATACCTGATTTTGAACTGGAAAATATCTAGCAAGGAGCTAAATTTCAGACGCATTATAATGTTAAAGGCTTACATTCGTAGGGAATAATGATTAAGTTTACTTTTAGTTAATATTGTTTTAGTTTTTATGTTATAGGATACTTATTGACTTAGTGGCGTTATTAATAAGCTATAGGGGAACCAGCTCCAAGCATAGATAAAGTGGACAGCCCGCGTTAAGAGTCCTCCTTTGCTCGTTTTAGTGATTATTATCGATCTATGTCTCGGAATCCATGTGAGCAAAGTATTTGTATTTGGACCTCATTATCATAAAAGCGATGTGTGCAAATGCGATTTCAGAACGATATCTGGATAAAAGAATCTTGATTCTCACACATTTGAGGTGAGATCTCGCTAACTTTCAAACAAATTAAGAAATGTTGCAATAAAATATTTTTTTTGGATTTTATGTTTTTACAGAAATGTTTTTGCTTTAATTTTTGTAACGGATAAATGGTCGATCGATTATACTTATTTTGTGATTTACTTTTATATAACAATTATTTAATTCAGCGTTTCTACCTAAGTGCGCAAGGACTCTCTTTGTCATCACCATTTCATAGGTATTTTTAATGTGCTCGCGCTGCGATGCTCAGGAGGGTCTTCAAAAGCAATAATTACTGATACATTATCTTTTATATCGACAGCCCGCGCGTGTGCTCCCACCGTTACTCTCCTGCCACCAATGAAGCCTGACGCGAGGCGGTATATCATGGCGCTAATGTACACTGTGCCTTCACGCTTCGACAGAGACGGAGGATATCCTTGCGAGAGTGGTCTATGAAATGATAGATAAGGCAAGCGGCGGATTGCAGATAGTTTCTCAATAGTGTGACTAAGTACTATTACATTTCAGTTCGAACTATGACACTAGGACGTCTAACACCTCAGTCCTCCCGTGACCGTGGTTGCTGTAAAGCAGCCCAAACGTCGGGAACGTAAAAACATAAAATAAACACAATAAAATGTATAACATTAGTTTTATTTCAAATTTATTCCATTTATCGCATGATTATTTTTAAATACCTACTCAACGAGATCTCACTCGAGATGGTAGGTACGAAATCGATAATTTATTGGTAAGTATAAGTTTGGTTTGCTCATTGTGGTTATAGAATTCTATAACTTCTTCAAAATAACTGTGTCGTCGGACTGACGAACACCGCTTGACTATGAGGGTGCTTAGTTTGATTACGGAACCCTAAAGAGGAAAATTATAATTTATCGATTAGTAAATTGCAAAATGCCATAAGACAATAGCAGTTTTTGATAAATGGAATGAATGATCAAAATGAAACTAGCTTGCGTTGCTCAGATTCTGCTAAAACATGTATTAGCAGAATCTGAGCAACGCGAGCTCGTTGCACAGAAAATGTAATAGAGTCGTGCAGAATATATTTCTACGATAAAATTTAAAAAAAAAATCTGATTTTAAGGTTCGTCTAGAATTCGCTTCACGTGAGGTTACGAGTTAAACATGACTTAATCATTACTTAGTGGAGGGAATTATCGGTGGATTGGACTCTACATATCGTATTTAAGTTATTGAGGCCTCTGTAGAGTGGGATGTGTGAGCTACCACGTACGTATTGGGATGTCAAATAAACATATTCTTAATCCTAAAATTACCAGAATTAAAATTGAAATGATAGATGTTTTATGTATCTATTTCAATTCTTTTTGAATTCATATTTATATAAATATCCTTGGCTGACATTAAATGATTTTATTTTGTAAATTAGCCTCACAATCTTCATTCTTCTTCATTCATTCATTCATTCTTCATTCTTCTATTCTTCATTTATATTTTGTCGGGTACGGGGCGAGGTCGCAGTGGTTTAAAATAATAAACTGTTTATGTTAAAAAGCCTAATTTAATGTTCAGTTCTGCAATGTTATTAAACTTATAAAGTGTTAAAATGTTCGGTACACTGTTAATCTAATGTTTAATATTAATGTTAGGATGCACCCGGTCGACGCGGTATCTCAATGTGCACTAAAGTTACATGTTACAATAATTAGGTAAAAGCGTCGCTCGTACGTAATTACTGCTAACTAAGGTGTTCGGTAACAATACACCGAACATATTTTTTTAGTAACACTAACCGCTTCATAGTTTCCTGAGAACAGCGCAATATGCGTCCGAATGTGCGGTCATTAGTCAAAAATGGCCGAAGGCTGCCGGCCAGTAATTTTTTTCGTTCACCAAATATCCGGCCATTCCGGAGCGAACTAAAGCAATAATACGAACTATAAAATGAGTTATTTCAGAGGAAAACGCCGGGTTCGGGGAACTATGTTTCTATTGTAAATTTCAGTTACATATACTATCTATATTCTGGAATTTTGGCAGACTTAACTATGCTGCAATCCTTGACTCTATATTGGCAGAATTTATAATAATAATATCGCCAGACGAACACACCAACTATACGGTCCCACACTAAGCGACGCTTGTATTATGGGTACCGTACAATGCACTGAGGGCGACCTTAGTATATATTACTTATATAGATACTAAACATCCATGACTCGGGTACAAACATTCGTGGTCATCACACAAAGTTTGCCGTACCGGGATTCGAACCCGGGACCCTCGGCGCAGGAAGCAGGGTCACTACCAACTGCGCTAATCAGGTCGTCAATTATAAATAAACATTATCTTACTCTGCTCACCCGCTACTGATCATAGCGCAATGACATCTTTCCAGTCTAATCAGCTATCAAATACTAAAAACCGCATTGGATTTGGTTCAATAGTTTTTTTGTGATCTATTGTTTATGCCAAAAATGCACTAATTATATAAGGTTTATGAATAGTCAGAATCTAACACTGGTTCGAAGTGTTGGTTCCACTGAAAAGAGCCGGTAAGAAACTCAATGAAACTACCCTTTAATGAAGAAGATAGAGTCGGAAAAACATTGCCATAAAATTTTTATCTATACATATAAATAAAATTGGAGTGTCTGTTTGTAATATTAAAATAACCGCTTTTTACTAAGTGCATTTGGATGTATACACGTTACCTATACCGAAACAACATTTTTTACAATTTTTGTCTGTCTGTCTGTCTGTCTGTCTGTCCGTCCGTCTGTCTGTCTGTCTGTCTGTCTGTCTGTCTGTCTGTCTGTATGTCTGTCTGTTTGTTCCGGGTAATCTCTGAAATGGCTGGACCGATTTTGACGGGACTTTCACTGGCAGATAGCTGATGTAACAAGGAGTAACTTAGGCTACATTTATTTTAGTAAAAAAATAGGATCTCACGAAAAAAAATTAAAACCAATGTTGCAGCGCAGCGCCAGATTAAGTTTGATAGCAACAACCTGCAATGCGTCCCGCGGGCTCAGAATGGGCGAGCAGGCTGTTGTCAACGGTTCTTTGTTAAATACCACGCGGACGAAGTCGCGGGCAACAGCTAGTCTAAAATAATAATACCAGCCTCTTTTTAATGTCCCATTGTTGGTCACGGGTCTCCCATCAATGAGAACGGGAATAGGCCATAGTACCCCACGCTGGCCCAGTGCGGGTTGGCAGACTTCACACGTCTATCGAGGGGTTCTCTCAGGCATGCAGGTTTACTCGCGATATTTTCCATCACCGTTTAGCAAGTGATAATCATGCTTGAAAATGAGATTCGCACATGAAATCCAAAAATCCCATACGTGCGAGCCGGGGTTTGAACCGGCGACCCTGGTTACCGACGTAAGCGTTCTACCAACATCGCTATCAATGCTTTATTATCTATATCCAGTTATCATGTTTTTAAAATAAAAGGTTATTTTTAACTAATAACCTAGAATAACAAAACATACCCTGAATTCTAATCTCGACAATAAACAATAACCATTATGAGTCTATAAATATTTATTGCCCGACTTCCACCGACAATATATCTCCAATACTGCAGTCTAATGAAAACAGTTCTTCTGAACAAGTTCTAGTTTGTGATAGTTTGGAGTCGAGTTCACTGGCCCCGCGAGCTATTGGGCTGTAATAAAAATAACCGCCAGGAAAACACACCAACTGAAAGATTATAAACGTCGCAACGCTTGTATTATAAGCATAGGTGCCTTATAATGGACTGACTGGGGATGATCTCAGTATACAGGGCTAAGTAGCTCCGTAACGAAAACTAATACCATAGTTTCAAGTCTGACTTCTGGACCCCATGAGTTAGGATTTTCCGTCAATTACAACTACTTTTTTTTTCTCCACGCTTTATTCTGTTGTCATTGAAGGTAACAAATAGCTCGTAACAAAATCGGCATAGCGGCCAATTGGAGGCTCCATAAAACATGAAGTTGGCGCGAGCGTGATAAGCGACGGCCAACAGTGCGTGCCGCGCTCCGTAACACGCACCCCGGTAGGGTTGCCACACGACCCTAAAACGAAAATATTGTTAGCTGTAAAATTAGATTTTTACCATGCCACAAACTCTAAGACACCTAACAAACACATTTTAGGTTGATTGATTTTCAATTTAAGTTATTAGGACCCACTATCGCTTGGGATTGCCGTATAATGAACTGATGTTTTGGGATAAATAATATTTGTTTATTACTATTTTTTAAAAGCCTAATTTTAATATATGTATGGTATGATAATTATAATGAGACGTGGACAATAGCGATCTGTAATTGTTGACATCTTCGCAATTCAGCTTAGGTACTAGCCGGGTCCACACACAATTATTTGTGTAAGTGTATGTTGACAACCCTAATCGAGGAGCAGCTGTCGATACAACGGTGGACCAATCTCAGTATGGTTTAGCGCAGATCACGGGCCTCGTCGCCTTGTCGCGTGTAAATCAATCGCCGACGACCGCCCGCCTTGTTGTGCCAACCCTAGCCATTATTGGGATTATAGTGAAGGTAGATAAGCATATTCTTGTGTCCTTATAAATATGGATTAATTTCGTCAATTTAAGTGAGTAAATAAAAATAACTAATTTGAAACATAATTTACATACCTCTCTTGGAGCAGTCGGATAGAATCAGAATCAGAATATTTTTTATTCATGTAAACCATTAAGTACAGCACTTATGAATCGTCAAAAAAGTTACAATTTGCTAAGCTACAACTGTACTAACCGTTCGGAATGCCGTTCCTATGGTGAAGAACGGGCAAGAAACTCCGTGGTTGCTCTTTTTAAAAAGGTCCGTTACATTTTTGAGCAGTACATTGTTATGGGTATGTGAGAACAATGTAGGAACGGCTAGGCAGACTTTAGCAGCTGGTTAAAAAAAGTACTAACTCTAAGTATATCATTAAGTTAATGGCTAATGTTGATTCGTGAATCGAAATTCGAAATTCGAAAATCAAACAAGCGCATACTCTGTTTCTGAAATGATCTGAATGGAATGTCATTGCTTATGAATATTGACAAATGCATTTACCCGAAAGCTGCATGATTTATATTCGCCAATATATTGCTTAGCAACTGTACCTCAAGCACAACCTTTTTGACATACCGTTTCGGTAACGTTTACATCAGCCTTTCCCAAAGTGGGCGACAACGCCCCCTTGTCGACGCTGCAGGCCTAAAGGGGAATAGTGAGAGACCCAGAAAAAAAAATAGGGGCGTTGTGTAGAGGCTTACAATAATTAATTTAATTTGAAGTTATACTGGTTCTTAAGTAGGTGAAAAAGGGGGGCGCAAAAAATAATTCATTCTCAAAGTGGGCAGTAGACAAAATAAGACTGGGAACCTCTGGTTTACATGAATAAAAAATATTCTGATTCTGAACAATGCTTTTCTTGATACATCAAACATTTCAGTGGTAACCCTAGATAATGATAACGTTCACACATAGATTATAGATAGCCACCCCTAAGCAGGAGCTTAATGGCGCTCGTATCAACTCGACTCGATTGTATTACCACACTTCATCGGACGGGGTCGACGGTTTAGTTAAATTTGATTTATAATACACAATTCACCAATGAACTGTGAGCGCGCAAAGATTATTTAAATACATGCAGATGTGTCTTTGCAAATATTGACTTTGGAAAAGGAATGTTTGATGGTTCCCTTCGTTCGAATTCAAGTTTGGCCGCTATACTCCAACGGTTATTGTCGGGATCTTGTATATATAATACGTGCTTCGAAAACTCTCATAGCGCGTTGCAGGATTGTGTGGAGAATTGTTAATTGTTATGAATTTTGTCTGCAGCGCCATCTCTGTAGCATGTGGCGCGGTTCAAGAGGTCGTCGAGGTCGTACAACTGTATTGCCTACGACTATAATTGTTTTAATGTCATATAGAATGTATTTATTATCTTTTGTCCCTTTTGTGCATTGATCTTGATTACCTTTGACGCTTGTTTTTCACTTGCGCATACGCGATTACTTATAGCGGTGTTTCCATGATCGCATTGCATCGTTTTGTTTTTTTTCAACACTTTTGCTCTTAGAGTGCCTCCGATTTCACTGCTTTTAGGTTCATAATGCAGCTTGTAAACGCGTGCTTTTCATTTTAAATTACCGCACTAGTGTTTGAACTTTTTTTTTTGTTCGTAAATAGGTTTCATGTGATTCAATAAACTGTTTTTATACTAGGGATGTTCCAACTTTTCTCTATGCACAGCATTTTCTGTAGCTCGCGGCTAGGCATATCTGTTTAATTGTAGCTTCTTTATTCTATGATATAAATCGTAAATCAGGCACCCAACCGACTTTGTCATTCGCTGTTGTGGAAATCGCTATCCGATAATGTCCGAGGCAATTTGTTTTGTGACAACTACAGTTTTATGAACAATCAACTTGTTTACATATTCTTTAATGTTGTACTTCGATATTAAAAACTATGGAATATAATTAATATTTTTTTACTTCTTTTCATAATTATTGGAAACTAATTATTTTCTCTACGCTTACTCTGTAGATTTGTATTGGGTGAATAGTCAAAGTGGTCGCTGGATGCAATATTTTTGGTAGATTCCTATACTATATTTGCAGAATTTCGAATTATTTGGATGATAAAGCAGCTTGGGAGGACCAATATTCTGAGTAAGGTCGGCCATGAAAGTATAAACTCCTAGTTAATAAAAAGAATACGTTCCAACTTCAAATAATACATGAAAAAAATACGTTCTAAGTTCAAATAAATAACAAATGACAAAAATAGGCGTTGCGATTCTACAATGTGCAAATGAAATTCAACCTTAAGGTGATAAAGGAGTTTCTTAGCCGACTTTACCTATATTAAAAATATTGAAACCTGTTTATTTAACACTGTACCCCTAGATTATCGACTGAGATTCCATAGAGGAATTAACCCTTATTAGCCTAGAGTTTCAATTTTGATACCAATCTTTTAAACCGAATGTTCACATTACTATTAGTTTTTTTTATAGGTTGCCTGTACGTATTTTAGTGTTGTATAATATTAAACCAACGAAATTAAAAAAAAAATCAAATGTCATTATTATTAAACACAGTAACATTAAACACAGTAATATTAAAAATAAATCACTTTCGTAAATCAGTCTACTAAGGGTTAAGTTATTTTTTTACTTATTATTCCTTTATGCACAGAATTACCATGATGAATACTAGGAATCTCATTTAGTTATTGCTTCAAAGCCACCCAAACTAATATCCATCCTTTCCCTTTTATTATAGGGTAGGATATCTTAAAATAGAATATCAAAGCTCAACCCAAAATGTTAAATACTTATTTCTATAAATTCGTATTCAAAGCGAATGCAATAACTTATTCCGTTCGCAAAGTAATGAAATATACTCTAAAACTAGAAAAGTCAGCTTTTCTCTAAACATAAATGCAGCTATACGAATGTGAGGTCCATCCGAGTATGTGATGCGGTCTGTTTAGGGCTGCCTCTAAATAGAAACACTGAGAGCCAGCCAGGACCGGAGAGATGGATTTATCTACGGGATGATTCAGAAATGCTACGCTACATGAGCGAATTTTTAATCAATACGTGAAGTCAGAACTTCGAGGTGCGATTTAAAAAAAAAATTGATTCCGACAAATGACAATTGTGATTTTTGATGAGCATTTTTTTTTTAAATTAACATTTCGAAATTGGGACTTCACACAATTATAACAAATGCGCTAATGAACCGCAGGCTTATTATATCTTTTTTGAATTATCCTGTATATTTCGAACCAAATTAATAAGAATAAATTTATTTGCTACGTTAATTTGACATTGATTCCCACACTAGGCCTGTTCTACTCCGTGCTTTGGAGAGCACGTTAGGCACCTTTGACATGGTACCACCTTTGACATGGTAACACCTTTGACATGGTAACACCTTTGACATGGTACCACCTTTGACATGGTACCACCTTTGACATGGTACCACCTTTGACATGGTACCACCTTTGACATGGTACCACCTTTGACATGGTACCACCTTTGACATGGTACCACCTTTGACATGGTACCACCTTTGACATGGTACCACCTTTGACATGGTACCACCTTTGACATGGTACCACCTTTGACATGGTACCACCTTTGACATGGTACCACCTTTGACATGGTACCACCTTTGACATGGTAACACCTTTGACATGTTACACCTTTGACATGGTAACACATTTGACTGTGCTTAGTGACTGCCCAGTCAGAAACCTGAAATATTCTGACAAATGGTCAGTTACATAGTCCTATTAGTTGGGTCTCGGAGGCTAGAATGCCAATTGCTCCGAACATATATTTTTAATCAGCCAAATCAAGATAGACTGGAAACTGATCCGAACTGATGATGACGGATGAAGAGGAAGAAGATTATTTTTTGAATATTTGCCTATTTTATTTTATGGGGTTAATGTTTTTGAGGGTCCCAAGACACTACGCCCTACCGCGTGACCGACTACGCATTTGAAATTAGTGGAATCATTGGGGACCATTGTATCGCCTTGGCGTTCAGAAGATAAAGTACCAAAAAAATATTCAGTCAACTTAGTAAGTATTAACCGAAATGCAGCTAGTATGGCGATACAATTAGCACAACTTAGAACTTAGATAAAATAACTTCGATAAGATACAATTCGTGATTAATTCGTGACAGCCCTATTTTAAGTACGCACCTAACTTCGAAGCCATTGTATGAGATCGTATGAGGGCGGTGCATCGCAATATTTCAGACAAAGCAAATACTGATCTTTCCTGACGTAGTGGACGTGGAACAATACTCTGATATTGCAATCCGGATTCGCATTGCGAATATTCAGCACGTCAATTGCTAGAGATTTTGGGGTCGAGTCACCTTCGTCCGTAGGAGAATTAAGTACCCTCGAGATACCCTACACGTGACCCTGGGTTGTGCCAACTGGTGGTAGGCTTCGGCCGTGGCTAGTCACCACCCACTGAACAAAGCCATGTCGCCAAGCGGCCTAGCCGTGTTCCGGCATGGTGTTCGGTGTGGCCATTCATGGATGGCGGGTCAGATCAGTTGCGCTGCATGTGCCTAGTGAATGTAGCGTCTCTTATCTACTGCCGCCTTCCTACCTAGGCAAGTATGCTCCATCGTAGATCTCATCGTCACTTACCATCAGGTGAGATCGAGATCAAATACTAGCCTATAATGTAACAAAAAAAAAAACTATTCGTACGCTAACTGTATAGTTAATAGTTTACGCATTTAAACACATTAAACAACGCCTCTAGCGGTCAGTATTTAAAACTGGTTATTCTCTATATAATGTTCCTAAATACTTATACTTGAAGTATAAGGTTAGATTACGAATAATCTCGCACTTGACATACTGTATCGTTTATAGTTTACGTATTTAGACATTGGATAGCAAATTGAACAGCGCCTCTAGCGGACAGTATTTCAAACTTTCAATTCTCCAAACCATGCATCTAAATTCGTAGACTATGACGTATACGGGTAGCTTACTAGCATGAAAAGTACTTAAACCTAAAGATTTTTCATGAATTCATAATTTTTTTAAGCTGGTGGTTTACTTAGCAACTTATGAACTTAAGCGACGTTTGGCGGATTTATGAGACATTTTGTGTGTAAACAAACCTAATGTGTTAATTACTGTAAAGCCGACTACTGGTATTTACATAGAGATAACCCCTTCCGCACAGAGATTACTTTACAAATACATGAGAAATTAATTAATTTTAGTTCCGCTGCTAAATCCAATCAGCGAATAATGTAATCTATTATTAACATCAGAAACTATTAATAAAGTAAATATATTATTTTGAACATTTTGATTATGTCAGTAACTAATTCCTGGACTGATCGCTCAAATATCTAGATTTATGATGTCAAAGTGTAGCGTGTGTGCGCCTCGCATGGCAACACACTGGAGCTTACTTTTTTATTTTTTTTGCAAAAATCAGGGCTTTAAAAAAATGACAAGCCCGCTGAGTTTCTCGCCTGATCTTCTCAGTTGAGGTCGCGTTCCGATCCGGTTGTAGAGTTAAGAAAAAAAATGTACATGACAATTTGTAAGTGCCCCCGTAGGCCTATACGAAATAAACGATTTGACTTTGACAGCGTGATTTGGAAAGAATATACTATCCTTTGAACATAGCTTCTTATTTAATTTCTCTAGCGCATTTTCATCATTGTGTGATATTACAGCTTATAAAAGCATTCCATCAATCACGATCCATGTACAATATGATTAAGATCGATTGTATATATATTGCTTTTATTACAAAATAATTCCAGCCCTTTTTTAAGGTCCCACTGCTGGGCACGGGCCTCCCCTTAATGCGAGGGGGGATTAAGCCATAGTCCACCACGCTGGCCCAATGCGGGTTGGCAGACTTCACACATCTTTCGATGGGGTTCTCTCAGACATGCAGGTTTCCTCACGATGTTTTCCTTCACCGTTTAGCAAGTAATAATCATGGTTGAAAATGAGATTCACACATGAAAAATCCCAGAGGTGCGAGCCGGGGTTTGAACCTGCAATCCTCGTTACCGGGGCAAGCGTTCTACCAACTTGGCTATCACTGCATTCTTGGCTATCGCTTTTATTATGGAAAACAAAAAAAATCTATGAAAACAAACTATGTACCAAAAAGACCTAGTCCGCGTGGAATAGTGGCAAGAATGCTGGCTGCATTTCCTCGCTTTATTGAGGTGATTTTTTGAGCGAGGGAAGAGCCAGCCCTCTTGTCACCTGTGGAGACAATCAACCCAGGTTATATTCTTAATAAAAACATTAAAAAAAAAACAACATTGTGGGAAGTAAAAATTTCGATGTCATTTTTTTTATTTGCTCACAAACAATTAAGAACTTTTTTTTAAATCGACATAATATGGATATTCTGACTTCACGCAATGATAATAAATGCATTAAAGAAGCGAAGGCTGAAATGTTAGTCTACTCTTTCTGAGTCACGCCGTAAAATCCCATCATTGGAACGGTTTGAAATATCCCGGTAATTTTCTTTATCTTAAACATACGAACCGTTATCAAATCTTTCCGAAGAAAAACCCAAAGAAATCAGCATCCACCCCAGCAACATTATTCAGTGGCGTTTGCCGATGCCATCTCATTATGTAAAGATGCTGTATACACACCACCAGTGTCGCAACCGAAACAAAAATATTCACTCGAGCTTGGGACACACTTGATAACAAGTGTTTTTAAAGATATTGGCCAAATATTTTAAGAAACACATCTACACTAATACTCACTAATCTATACTAAGTAATATTCTTTCTCTTTTTTTAAGTCTGACTTGACTTAAATCTGGGTGTTTTCAAGTCGAGAGTGAACAGGTACCTTCTAGGCAAGTATGCTCCATCGTAGATCTCATCGTCACTTACCATCAGGTGAGATCGAGATCAAATACTTGCCTATAATGTAATAAAAAAAGTTGGCAAGCGACAAAATAATGCCATTTATGCCAGTTTTAAGTAAAATATCTCTTCGTTATTTTTAAATAATATATATAATAAGTACCCCTGATGATAATAATGATGTTGATGACGATGATGATGATGGAATGAATCTTTACCATATCAGTAAAGCGGTGGATACTTTATTAAAAATTTTACCGACATCTTGGGAGAATTCGAAAAGTCAAGTTATACTGTTTTATTTTAATTTCCTTCACTCGTGCACGTTTATGAACACACAATGGTTAATATCCCACTAGTATTACACGTTATAATCAAAGAGACACAATTTTCAGATAATAAAACGAAATTGACATCTTCACCGTTCAACTTACCGCCAAAAAGACCCTAAGTAATATTATAAACAGAGAGTTAACATTGGTTTTGATTGGAGTTTTATTTGGTTAGGGACTAAATACCATCGGCGAATTGTGGGCGCACTACAGTGCACCTCCGCCTACACTTTCGGGAATTACAGACTTGATGATGTAACAGAGAAAGTTTGTTAGTTTGTGAGTTTGGATGTAGGGGATAATCTCCGGTTCTGCTGAGCCGAGTCTGAAAATTCTTTCATTAATAGGAAGCTACATTATCCCGGAGCGCTATAGGCTATGTTTCATCAAGGTACCACGACGGAAGCCGAGGGACGAAGCTAGTATTATATCCCTGCAACACAGCTACTAACATGTGACACTCGCAAAACTGTCTGCGGAAAGTCTTGGAGAATTGATTGATCTGCAATCACAGGGCAGCACCATTATATTATTAAAATTTAAAAACCTCAAGACAATGGGGTCTTTGGCCAGCCAGGCTAGCTCACTCGCTTCCTTAATTGATACGATTTATCCCACATTTTGAATTGTCACAGCCGGCTGTGACTAGGCCTGCTGACTCATAATTGAATAGACACCTCTTATGCATAAGGCTATGCCTATCTTTAGATTTTTTGGGCATTGAAAATTGGTAGTTCAAGTGTATACTCCGCGTAAATATTTTACGATCTTCCCCCCTCCCCGCCGGTGCTTCGAAGGAAATATTCTCCCGATAAATATCTCTAAGATCGTTTCCTTTCTGTTTATCGCAAGAATCGCGCTGATTCAACCGACGACGGTTTTATTTTAAACCGAGTTTTTAGTACCGGAATATTGTCTACAAGATCGCGTGGATAGGCACCGGCGGTTTGTTTCGTTTAACCAACGAGATGGGACGTTAGTGAGGTCGTTTACGTAAATTGGTGATTTTTAAATTTCTTTATTTCGCGGTGGGCGTGCATTTAAAAGGTTGGATTTGCTGAGGCAATTTTGGTGGAGGTAGTTTTGGTTAGATGGTAAGGTGATTTCGGCTTTTTGTTCTTAGAATTTCTCTAGGCTGAGACTTTACATAATATGGGTTTACTTTCTGTTAAACGAATAGGTAGTTTATACAAACTACCGTACAATTTTTTATACGCTGACAAGCGTCGAATTGCCGCTATTATTAGCAAGATTTTATAAATAAATATCGCGAGACGAACACTCCAATTATACGATCCCACACTAAGCAACGCTTGTATTATGGGTACCATGTAATGATCTGAGTGCGAACTCAGTATATAGTCAAAGTCAAAGTCAAATCATTTATTTCGTATAGGCCTACGGGGGCACTTACAAATTGTCATTACATTTTTTCCTTAACTCTACAACCGGATCGGAACGCGACCTCAACTGAGAAGATCCGGCAAGAAACTCAGCGGGCTTGTCTTTTTTTTTATCCATTATTTTTCCAAAAAAAATTATAAAAAGTAAGCTCCAGTGTGTTGCCATGCGAGGCGCACACACGCTACACTTTAACATTATAAATATTGATATGTGATAATACTATATGGTTATAGAAATAGTTTTTAGCTAAGTATAAGTACCTACGCTTTATTTATATTAATTAGTTATGTTATTCACAACACGTATCATATATATTATATTCCTGTGTGACGAAGAAAATAAATCTTAATAAACGTTTCTCTTTCAGATCACAGGATCACAGGAACGGTACCCATGTAACATACCTGAATATTGCGGTCAATTCAACCGATCTAATCATATTTCTTTTCATCTATTGCAATAAGCGTACACATAGCCCCAATATTTATCCCGGAAATTCGTATAAGCAACACATTTTTGTGTTCGGTATTAATGTGTGCGCTGACCCTCTCTAACTCATAGCAGAACCCTTGGTCATTCCGACGTCTACACCAACTGCGGCTGAGACGGGATTTATTATTGTTTTTGAATGTTGACCTCGCGACGTGTCAGTGGCGAAGGAACCATATAACACGATTCCTGGGACTCGCCATTTTCATCTTTCATGTCATCATTATTTTCATTATTTATAATGTGTATCTAGTGAATTTATTATCGCTATTAAATACTTGACACTGGCAAAATACTCACTAATTTGTGGCCATAACTCATCTTATTTAATTACACTTCATTTCATAAAAAAAGAACAAGTACACGATTCCTGTTAGCTTCCCATTCGAAATTTAATTTGGTTTGCTTAAAACTATTATTTTTTTTCGCATAAAGCGACCCAAATATTGATTGTTGTTGGCAGAATAAATTATTATATTTTTAATGGAAGATCGAGACCGTATTGAGTATGAAGGGTTTTTTTAAATGTTTGTGCACACCCAGGAAAGGTTTTTTCTCCGGCTCGCTTTGAGCGGATTTTCATGCTTCGCCACTGCATTGTTTCTTTCCTTAGTAATATTGCCTTGCATGAGTTAGGCGTTTTTGCTTGGTCTACTGTGTGATGGGTGGCCATGACTTTCTATTCTTTACTTTTGTGGCTGTCTTTATAACGAGCAATGAACCACCTGAATAAATTCTAACTCCTTAAGTCCCAAGTAAGCGACGTCGTGGGACGGTACATAGCTGACGCTGTGTAAAATCATTTCTGCTATTTGCTAAAGGACTTGTTTTGTAAAATACTCTTTATATAGATCACGGAAGACCAAAGTATAAATGTGTGTCCATTTTATAAATGTGAAAGTTTGGATGGATGGATGTTTGTTACTCAATCACGCCAGAACGGCTGAACGGATCTAGATGAAATTTGGCACAGAGATAGATTACAGTCTGGAATAGCACATAAGCTACTTTTTATGCCGGTAAAACGTATGGTTCTCGTGGGATAGATTTGTTTTAATTTTTCATAGGGCAAAGGATCGTCATGATTTTTTGTATAGGTAGTGGTAGTTTAGGGGTCAGAAAATTACATAGCGACATACTTTTTAATCGCGGTTAATACCGCGGGGCGCAGCTAGTCCATAAAATCTAACCCATCGCTACATAGCTTAAAGCCATAATCCAATACCAACACTCAAGTTTTAAATATAATATTATCATAACTCAAGAACTCCGAAGTTATGAAAACTGAGTGTGGTGTGCTAAGCTCATGAATTCGATGAGAAGTTTGACTTCCACCAACTTATTTCAGAATTAAGTTGCAGTAATAAGTGGGTACTGACATACGAACTAGAAGGATGCACCACAAGCACAGTGTTTTCTTTGTGCCCGCTTTCAAAAGGATACCGAACTTAGCCAAGCTTGCCTAGCCGTTCCTACATTGTTCTCACATACCTATAACAATGTACTGCTCAAAAATGAAAAAGACCTTTTTGAAAAGAGCAACCATAGAGTTTCTTGCCCGTTCTTCTCCATAGGATCGGTTTTTCAAGCGGATAGTTGTAGCTTAGCATTTTGTGACATTTTGGACGATTTATAGGTAGGCACTTAATGGTTTACATGAATAAAAAATGTTCTGATTCTTTTTCTGATAACCAGAACTGACCTCTCACTCTGTCAAAAGGCAAATTATGCTGGTGTTTTTAAATATAAATATGTCGCTTTCAACACAATAAATGGTTGGGTTGTCATTAAAATACATATAATTATACCAGCCCTTTTTAATGCCCTTAATGTCCCACTGCTGGGCACGGGCCTACCCTCAATGCGAGGAGGATTAGGCCACGCTGGCCCAGTGCGGGTTGGCGGACTTCACACGTCTTTCGCGGGGTTCTCTCAGACATGCAGGTTTCCGCACGATGTTTTCCTTCACCACCATTCTCCAGTTTGATTTTTCCAAACTGTAGCCTTTGAAGAATGTTACCTATTATTTTATTTAGAGACTAAATAAAAAAATATTTCACCATTTTCTAAAATATGACTCAATAAAATAGCTCGACGTTTTGGGACACCCTGTGTCATCTAACAGCGGTACCGTCTTCAGCAATGTGGGGCCCCATTTCATCAATATGCAGAGTCGTCTGATCGTACCTGTGATCGGCTCTGCACATCCAGACCTTTCTCATTTCAGTTTATGGACACCTGCAAAATGGAGCATTGTGGTACTGGAAGAGATAGTTTAAACTTCTTTTTAAACAAGTCGGGGATGTAGAGGTAATGATGGGAAATGGCGCAGATACAGTGGGGGGGCGTGGGGGGGGCAGAATGAGTGCACCCCCTGCGCCCCTGAAGAAGAAGACATGTGGTCGCCGTGTGTAAATTTGTGTCAACAGTTAAATTAGACTAAATTGATATTTCAAATTTCGTATAGGCCTACGGGGGCATTTACAAATTGTAATTTGACATTTTTTTTTTCTTAACTCTACAACCTGATCGGAACGCGTCCTCAACTGAGAAGATCCGGCGATAAACTCAGCGGGCTTGTCTTTTTTTTTAACAGCCACTTTTATTACAAAATAAAAATAATGAGCTCCAGTGTGTTGCCATGCGAGGCGCATTTATCGAACGGATTTAAAACAAGCTGGAATCTGCCCATAATACTGAGGAAAAAGCTCGATATAAAAATACTACCTTGTCTCTTCTAGTAATCTACTTTCACAGTGCGTCCAAAAAGGGCCATCTTAAAAATTTAAATGTTAAATCGGTTTGAACACACGATGAGGGTAGGTAGGTAGGTCCATATGACTAAGCGATCATCATGGACTTTTTGGGGGTAGTCGAAGAGGAACGTTATCAATTTAGTTTTATTTTGTGAAAAATGTATTTTTTTTGAAATTACACATTATAATTTTGGTGGAATATTAACCATTATGTGTTCATAAACGTGCACGACTGTAGGAAATTAAAACTAATTCTATAACATAAAATTAAGAACTCCATCATTTGAATAAAAAAAAACTAAGTAAAACACGACTAATCCAGTTCTCCTAAAAAGTTCGGTAATTTGCAAATCGGTAAAATATCCACAACTTTATTGATAGGGCTAGGGGGCTTTATTAGGCCTAGTATACGGATTAGGCCTGCATAGAATCTCCCATATTTGATATGAAAAATAATCATTCCACTTGACGTTGGCAAAATACCTATACAAAGAGGGGTGAGCCCATTTTCTACAAAACAAAAAAAATGTCATCATCATCATATCCATCGCAAATGCTTACTTTCAACGCTTGCAATTGCGAATTCACAGTGTGTTTGAGGATTGTGTGTCTATTCATGTATTTATTGCAGTGTGTTTGAGGATTGTGTGTCTATTCATGTATTTATTGCAGTGTGTTTGAGGATTGTGTGTCTATTCATGTATTTATTGCAGTGTGTTTGAGGATTGTGTGTCTATTCATGTATTTATTGCAGTGTGTTTGAGGATTGTGTGTCTATTCATGTATTTATTGCAGTGTGTTTGAGGATTGTGTGTCTATTCATGTATTTATTGCAGTGTGTTTGAGGATTGTGTGTCTATTCATGTATTTATTGCAGTGTGTTTGAGGATTGTGTGTCTATTCATGTATTTATTGCAGTGTGTTTGAGGATTGTGTGTCTATTCATGTATTTATTGCAGTGTGTTTGAGGATTGTGTGTCTATTCATGTATTTATTGCAGTGTGTTTGAGGATTGTGTGTCTATTCATGTATTTATTGCAGTGTGTTTGAGGATTGTGTGTCTATTCATGTATTTATTGCAGTGTGTTTGAGGATTGTGTGTCTATTCATGTATTTATTGCAGTGTGTTTGAGGATTGTGTGTCTATTCATGTATTTATTGCAGTGTGTTTGAGGATTGTGTGTCTATTCATGTATTTATTGCAGTGTGTTTGAGGATTGTGTGTCTATTCATGTATTTATTGCAGTGTGTTTGAGGATTGTGTGTCTATTCATGTATTTATTGCAGTGTGTTTGAGGATTGTGTGTCTATTCATGTATTTATTGCAGTGTGTTTGAGGATTGTGTGTCTATTCATGTATTTATTGCAGTGTGTTTGAGGATTGTGTGTCTATTCATGTATTTATTGCAGTGTGTTTGAGGATTGTGTGTCTATTCATGTATTTATTACAACGTGGTTTTATTCATATGATAACCTCGATTCCATCGCATTGAAAGGTTATTTTCTAGTTTTTTTTTTCATATTGTTGATGGCGTCTGCGCCATACGTAACTGTATTAAATTCGCCATTCGCTAATCCATGACCTTTGCTCATTTTGTGACGACCTGATTAGTGAGTTTGATAATAACCTTGCTTTCTGTACCGAGTATCCTGGGTTCGAATGCTGGTAGGGACAAACTTTATGTAATAAACACGAAGTCATGGTTTTTAATATCTATATAAGCAATGTATACTGGGTTCGATCCCAGTCCATTGTACGTCACCCATAATACATGCGTTGCTTAGTGTGGGACCGTATAGTTGGTGTGTTCATCTGGCGATAAAAAAAATGAATGTGATGCGACCTATAATTGAATATTAAAAAAAGATAGGTACTATAAAAAACAGTATCAGAGTTCTGGGCGCGTCAGTTTTCCCATCGTCACGACAGAAGAACAATGAAGTTCATTCAAATTTGTTTCATAATATAATGAGCAAGTAAGCCTGAATTTTGAATGTCCTCACGCCCCAAGCCCCTCCTGTTCAAACACTTAAAAAACCTCGTGTAAACACGCCAGAATTTTCATAATCGTGCGAAAGACAAACGAAGCTAATTAGGCCCTTTTAAATTCCTTCCCCTTATCTGTGTGCTTGGAGCGGAATCTAAACATAAAGGGCGGTATAAAAAGGGTGAAATTCCAGGTGAGAGAGAGAGAGAGAGAGAGAGAGAGAACCTTGAAAAGGTGCATGATAACCACATTTATTCACGAAACCAAAACCGCAACGTTTTTAAATTGCTGACTCGGACGTATTGATATTGTAAAGTTTTAGTTATGTGAATGAGTAGGTTTGTTTGTTTTGGGATTAGGGTTGCCAGATAGTCAGGATTTGTCTCGATTCACCCTACGTTTTACATGACTCTGATAAAATACAAAATCAGGTGTGCTGAGACCCTAACTTACTCTAGCCTATTCTCCGCAGATAATTGTATATTACTTGTTTAACAATGGATTTCCGTCAAGTATTGCATCGTTTGAAAATGGACTGGGTGCGAACCCAGTATATAAGTATTTTAAGAAATATATCAATCCATGACTCGGATACAAACATTCGTGATCATCACACAAAGTCTGCCTCTACTGGGATTTGAACGCGGGACGCTCGTTACAGAAAGCAGTGTATCTATCAACTGAGCCAAAATGGACTTTAAAAAATAAAATGCTCGTCATTATGGTATATGTTAGTTGGATTTGTACAATAAACAAACACACAATATTACTCGAGTCTTTATTTTTCCTATAATTACGATATTATTTTTTACAATTCATACAAATTCTCAAATTAAAAACAAACACTAACTGTTGTCGACTCTATGCCACAAGTGTTTTTTTATGTTTAAATATATTTTTTAACTATGTCCAAATAACATTAAAAAAAAAACATTTAGTAGCAAAGAGTCGGCAACACTGACTATTTATATTCACACTCATAATGATTATAATAAGTACATTTTTTACAAAACATTTTCTTAAAAAATATCAAAATAATTGAACCGAGTAATCTATCGATAATATAAATATGAATGACTAAATTACAACTTCGGGGTCGAGTCACCTTCGTCCGTAGGAGAATTAAGTACCCTCGAGATACCCTACACGTGACCCTGGGTGGTGCCAACCAGGTGACAACTCTACTGGTGGTAGGCTTCGGCCGTGGCTAGTCACCACCCACTGAACAAAGCCATGTCGCCAAGCGGCCGAGCCGTGTTCCGGCATGATGTTCGGTGCTGCCATTCATGGATGGCGGGTCAGATCAGTTGCGCTGCATGTGCCTAGTGAATGTAGCGTCTCGATCTACTGCCGCCTTCCTACCTAGGCAAGTATGCTCCATCGTAGATCTCATCGTCACTTAACATCAGGTGAGATCGAGAACAAATACTTGACTATAAATATATAAAAAAAAAAAAAAAATGTCAACCAGCCATTTACATTATTTGAGAAGACCTCAGCACGTCGAGTGCGAGATTATTCGTAAGCTAACCGTATACTTCATAGTCTACGTATTTAGACACATTGTATGGAGAATTGAAAGATTTAAATACAGTCTGCTAGAGGCTAAATACTCTCGCACTTGACGTACCGATGAACATTAAATATTACTTCATTTCGTCTCGTGATAATTGTTTGCTATCATTGTTAAGTGAGTCGTTTTCAAATAATGAAACGGTAAAACAGTCGTCATACAACCGTATTGTATACATGATTAAAACCCCAAATTCATAAAAAAGTATTCCGCCAATCACAATGGCATTGAAACACGTTTATTTTGTTATGAAATAGTTTGTGAGGCCATTGTTGCCACATTAAAAAATCAATAAACTTGTATGTAATTTTTTATATGATACGTAATAGATATACAAACTATTGATAATTTGGCATTATACCTAGTCTACTATCAATAACAATCATATTGCTACGTACAAAAAAGTAAACTTTAACATCATTGAAATACGGTTTAGGCTAATTAAATCAAGGTATACCTTAGTAATTTAACAAAATAATTAACATACGTTCAGTCCTTTTCCATTTCAATTAAACTTTGAGACTGTTTATCAAATCCTTGTAAAAGTTACTGAGGATGATTCAGAAAGCGAAAGGCAAGGAATCCTTGAACCTGGGCTTCTTTAGCGCAGTTGTAAATACTATATAATATAATAATACCAGCCCTTTTTACTGTCCCACTGCTGGGCACGGTCCTCCACTCAATTCGAGGGGAATTAGGCCATAGTCCACCACGCTGGCCCAGTGCGGGTTGGCGGACTTCACACATCTTTCGAGGGGTTCTCTCAGATATGCAGGTTTCTTCACGATGTTTTCCTTCACCGTTTAGCAAAATCGTGGTTGAAAAAATACTATGTGAGATCAGAATTTGGGTAAGAGAATTAAAAAAAAATCGCCAAGAATCACAGTTGTTTTGTAGGTAACATTTTTTTTATCAACATACCAAATTCTGACTTCGCATAGTGTTTACAAATGCGCTAAAGGACCCCAGGCTCTAAGCTTAGTATTCCCGTTCTGAATCACCTTGTATTTACTTAGCTCCATACAGTCTTTATGACCATGTTGCTATCATCATCCATCATCCACTACTAAAATTTAGTCCTGGACACCAAGACTGCTAACACAATCTACTGTAAATTGAATTGCAATGACATCGTAATTGTACGTTTTGCCAGCTTTCTATTAGAAATCCTTTTTAAAAAGACAACTATTGTGTTAGTAGCTTGGGATGCTATAGTCCGGGGTTAAGTTATTAGATGAGATTTTTAACTGAAGGTCATGATTATCCATTAACTATGTAACATACCTGAACTTTAAGACCTATGGTATAACAACCATAATCTCTACATTCCAGGTTTTAGGGCCTAACTGTCGATCTGACACAGTACGGATAGCCTGAAAGGAAAATCTACATAGGAATCACTCTTTCCGGCTCCTTTTCCTCTCTCAACGTGCACACAGATCGTCGCACAGCCCCCCCTTCGTACCTCCCCGAAACATGATGCAAAACTTCCGGCAAAGACTCCCCGTCAGAATGAATCATCGTCTCCTCAGTAAAATTCCCGCTTTCGTCTCGTCAAGATCGATGAAGAAGCTCCGAAGTTAATACCTTCTGATTCGCCTTCAATACCTTCTCGTGATGCCTCAAACGGTGGACTATCTCATCATGCAGCACATTGAAACACATTGCAGTGAGAGCCAAGCCAGTCATGATGTATATGGAACAGAACCAAACAGTTCCACTTGATGCTCCATTCTTCTGAGTGGCCCCGGGAGCCAGGTGTCCAAACCCGATGGTACTGAGGCTCATGAAGCAGAAATATACACCATCTATCGGACTCCAGCCTTCGAGTTGGTACAGCACAAGAGCTCCAAAGAAGATGTAAGTGAATATCGCAGCCAAACATAATGAAATCGGAGCAAGGATTGAGAAGCCACGGAGGGAAATTTTAGAGTCAGTATCAGTGCAGCTCATTGAATCACAGTCTCTCATAAAACTGAGACCATGGGTCTTATCTTTGATGGAATTAGTGCTGACACTTTGCGCTTGAGATGCCGATATAATAGTACCAGATGGCGATCGCACATAGTATGGTTCTTGAAGGTGTAAAGTTTGATTCCTGTAATCGTCCTGTCTTCTCACCTTTTCTTTTCTTTCTTTGTGTGTCATGGTTCTCTCGTCAAGGCAGCAGTATCCGCATTTAGTACATAGACAGCAACATAAGGCTCTGCTGAACACGCTTCTGGCGAGTCTTGATAGTAGAGCACCCACCACTGATAGATAGAGCAGTGTAAGAGGGATGCCTATAACAGCATATCCGATTGTAACTGCTTTGCCTAGCGCTGTTCTTGGTGCTACGCTGCCGTAACCTGTGGAAGACAAAAGATATGATAAACAAGCTGCAAGATTTTACTGTCATTTATGTAAGAAGTCAGGCAGGTGAAGAAGATTATAGACAGTAAATAATTCAAAAAGTTCTAGGATAACAAAATAGCTCAAAAATAAATAATATAAGTATTTTGAAATTTTACCTATAGTTGTAAGAACAGTCAACGAATAAAGAAATGCTTTAGCAAAGTTCCATTCGTAGTCATCCACCACCAGCGCCGGAGCGGACTCCAAGGCCCTTGCTCCTCCATACTGCGCTGACACATCAGCCGCAACCCTCGCCACCAACTTTTCCTGAAACCTTGCTATCTCCTGAGCAGCTAACCTCGTCCAATTCTCTTTGTACAGTATATTTAAGGAAACGGTAATCTCCCATATACTTTCAACTGTTTGAGATCTCAAATCTGCACTTGCTTGAGTAATAGTTCCATTCAATTTGGATAACGGTATTAATTTCTGTCCTTCTGTAGCTTGGTACGAAGTGGTAGCCAACGTTTTCTGGTGGACTTTTGCTGCACCCCCCTCAATAGCAAGGAATATAAAAGCACCTAGTAACGTATAGGCCAGGAGCAACACAAATATCCCAAGGTTGGTCACGCAGCCGGCCACAAAGCTCTTCTTTTTACTTTTTTTAGTCTTGACGCATAGACAACATGTTGTGATGGCGTCATCGTCGTTTCTATAGTTTTCTGTCTTCCCATTCTTTTTGTATTTTCCATTTGCATGGTTCTTCTTCTTTACAGATTTGTCCATGTTTATTCGCTATGCTTGACGGTGCATTTTAGCAGATAAATATGTATACAGATAGTAGGACGTTAATGAATCTTCTTGTGATTCTAATGCCGATGTAGCAGCAGAAGTCCATCTGGAAAGAAAAAGTTTCATATTTATTAATGCAATTAAGCTACGAGAAGATGTTGGAAGATTTTAACTGTAAGTATATTTTGAAGAAGCGTCGCTTTTTTTTAACCGACTTCAAAAAGGAGGAGGTTCTCAATTCGGTTATTTTTTTTTTGTAATTAATCAATAGTTTCTCGGACATATTTTTGACGTGCAACCTGTCTAATTATATCACAGCTCGAACCTTAGCTTTCAGTGCACGATGCACGAATAAACCTCATAAATTTTACTACCCATATAGAAATCGTCATTCGTAGCACTCTACCCCTTAATATTATCCCAAGTTCAGCAATATAAAGCGACTTTACTAGTAAAAGGCGGGCGCAATAAAACGAGAAAAGAAACTCTGTTGAGATAACGTAAGATATATTTGCATTTAGTACGTAAATATAGAGACGTAATATCGCCTTGAATAATGTTTTGTTAGGCTCTTTCTGACAGTATTGCGATGTAATAAAGTCTAAAGCTGCAGTATGTGTGTTTAGGATCTGTTGTAGAGTCCTTAAATGTGCTTTTAACACTGACACTAACGCTTATTTCCTACGTTCAAAAGCGACTTAACTGCAGTGCTCTCGATTAAGCTTACTTTGAAACTGAATAGTCTTATTGCCTTGAGGTCATGAATATGGCTTTCTAACAGTCTTGTTAGAGTTGCCCCTGGCCTTGTGGTCTCATCGTACGATAGCTTTGTCTAATATATACTTAGAGGGTTTTTTTGACGACCTGCTCAAGCCTGCCTAGCCGTTCCTACATTGTTATCATATACCCATAACAATGTACTGCTCAAAAATGTAAAATATCTTTTGAAAAGAGCAACATAGGAGTTTCTTGCCCGTTCTTCTCCATAGGAACGGCATTCCGAACGGTTGGTAAAGTTGGAGCTTAGTATTTAGTAACTAGTTTGACGATTCATAAGTACTGTACTTAATGGTTTTCTCATACTACAATTCTGATTAAATGTCGCAATTGCTTTATCGCAGGCTTTTTAGACTCGTTCGTGTCATTACAGTTTCATCGGGCAATGTTTTAAGGTATAAATCCAATTCCATTTGGCATTGTTGCATAAATTATTGCCAGACAATAGTTACAAGTTTCTGATTGTGTCCGTAACTGCACAAGTTTAAGCTTAATATTCTCAGCTTCTTGTATTCAGGATTGCAGAGTACATTCGTGCAGAGTGTGACATTATATTACATTTCTGAAATGATTGTGTAGTAATTAACTTTATTGTACTTTAGCCCATCCGCTAAGACTTCCCTCACCGGCAACACCAGCAACTATCTTTGCTCATTTTATCTGACCTATAAATAATTGATCATTTTCGATATGATTTCGACACGAAATATGAACTAGATATACCCTTCTACAGAGACAGCTCAAGGATGTTATATATTATCACATACCTTCGATTGTTTTTTCATGTTAGGATTTTTCAGTTTCTTATTAGAAACTTTATTAATATAAGCAATATTGACTAGATAAAAATAGAACAAAAAACAATCAGAAGTAGGTCTCAGTAAGAGGGTATGTAGTTTATATTTCGTGTCGAAATTATATCGAAAATTGATCAATTATATGTACCTAAGTCATATTTCTGATTAGATACCTAGTTAACATTGTTTTTATTAACTAGGTTTCAAATAAGATACTGTTTATAAAACTAAGTTTGATCTTGTTAAAAAGCGTTACATTTTTTGCAAAGAGAGTCTAGTTAAACGGTTTTTGATGAAGATGAGTTAAGTTTATCTTTATAAATGACTGCATAAAGATGATTTTCTTCAAAACTATCTTCGTTTGATCTAAATTGAAAACTTTCTTCGAATAAACTTTTAAGTCGTTATTACTTTTTTCAATGTTGCCCTTTTGTAAGTGTGTCAAAAGGCTGATTTTTAATAATGATGCTCATCAGTTCGATATAATGAATTCAGTGATTGAAATGGGAATGCTAAAACATAAAAAGACGATCAAATAAAACTAAGTACCGTTTAAATAATAGTACCATTAATAAGTATTTGTTCTTTATGAAATAAAACGAATTGTAAGGATTTTATCGCGTTTATTTTTATGTTTTAACGTTCCCGACGTTTCGGCTGCTTTACAGCGGCCATGGTCACGGGAGGACTGAGGTGTTATATGTCATAGTGTAATAGAGTGAACCGGGGGGGTCATATTTAGTTTTTGTTTGCGGTCCGATCTACGCAGAAAGTGCTCACAGTGTCTTGAGGCACCATTGCACGAGCAATAATGCGCTTGATTTTGGATTTAATTATATTAATTACTGGATCCTAAGTTGGAGGTAGCACCCAGCCATCTTCCCTATTGAAATTAAGATGTCTTTCGGAACGTATAAAACATAGAATAAACGCGATAGAACCCTCAAAACTAGTTTTATTTCAATGTGTAGGTAGTTTTCATTTCTCTATCTTCTTCTTTACTTGATGACCTGATTAGCTCAGGTAGTTCCTCTTGTGCCGAGGGTCCTGGGCTCGAATCCTAGTAGGAACAAACATTATTTTATGAGCACGAATGTTTGTAGGAAGACTTATAGACCAGAGACTATCTGATCTCTGGTCAAACATACCTCATCATCGGGTTGGTGCGAGTCAATTATTATATGCCAGTCATGAGAAGGAGGATATTCAATTATAGACACAGTACATCCAAAAGTAACCCTTCTGAACCGAATCGAAAAATCCGTTCGCCAACCAAAGTAATGTGACGATACCAAAATCCAATTTCAGGTGTCGGTGCCGATAAAGATTTAACATAAATCAGTAATATAATCCAATATTACCGGGCGTTAGCTCCCCGGCTCCTAATGTCCCATTCAAATCTCTATTTCAATATAAATGACTTATTTCATTATCCAAGTGCGTACCGAACGGATTTCTAAGCGGGCGCCGCGCGCATAAATTCTGAAATTGATAATAAAATTCTAGTACCCATGGTATTATGGGAATTGTTATTTTATATGGGCCACTGTTGTTCCCGATTCAATGGTGCTATGGGAATGAATAATTTGAGGTTAATATGTATAGTCGGTGTTGTGGATTTCACAGTTATTTTGGAACTATTGTTTTCATGTTACGGTCAAGTCTAAACAATATGAAGAATGCAGGCTTCTTCACATTGTTTAGACTTCACCGTCGTTCACCGGTGTCTCGAAAGGCATGAGGCGAGGTTCACCAACTTGCTGGTGTCAAATGCTACAAATGATGGTCATACATATACAGCAATCTGATCTCAACAGTTGTAAGAGCAAACATAAGAATAGTTGAGTCTTTTGATAAAGTTTTAGAGGCCCCCTTCTAAAACACTTGCCGGGGTCAACTACTGTAAATTTAAAAACTTATCGGCGAACTAACCACAGCGCAGGGACTATGGCAAATATTTGTAATGAGAAATGTTGTCTTTTGGTTACAAATTCCTCTCTTTTAGTGTAAAATAAAATCTTTCGAACCATAGAGCTTGTATATATGTTACGTGCTCCGAAAACTCTCATAGCGCGTTTCAGGATTGTATGGAGAATTGTCAATTGTTCTTAATTTCTTCTGCAGCGCCATCTGTTATGCCGAGGTTGAAGTCGTCGCTACAAGATTATGAAAACGGTACACTCGAACTATATAATTAATAAATGAATACCTCAGACAGTAGGTATTATCTTAAAGGTAATGTACCGGAATAAGACCGCGCGACGTCCAGTGAACACTGGCGGTTAATATATAAGTCGGAAAATGGCCGAACTTTACCAATAATTTATTTAGTTGCCCGCCTATTAAGAAATAGGACGAATAAACACGCAACAAAGATCGACGTCAAACGAATTTCGTCTTTGTTAGTACCTAGTTAGATTGGGAAATAAAATTAATTAAGTGATATAACAAATGACTAATATTGAAAAAGAGTTCCGTGTTTTTTTAAATAAAATTAATTTGAAATTAGAATTCTTAGCCAACGAAAAATATTTTGAATTTGAAATGGCCAGTACTGCAGAACGGCAATTTCATAGGTAAAGACCTAAAGAATAAAATGTCATGATAAGTCAGTTCTGCACTAGTAAACCACCCTAAGGAATTAACTGTGAATTGAATTAAATGTGAAAAAAACTGTAATTTTATTTATAACTAGCGTTCAGGGATAGTGTAGCTTTCTAATACTGAATAATTGGATCAGTAGATTTGGTTCCGGAAGTTTTTTTAAATTGACGATTTTAAAACCCAAAAAAAAAAATCATAGAAAACCCCTCTAGTTATAGAATCAAAGTAATATAATACATTCTAATTAGTAATACTTTTGCAAATCGATTATCTTTTCTATAAATTTGGGGGTAACTATTCACAGTCAATCGTAGACCGATCTCGATACGTTATCGTCCGCAAGAGCACTTAAGTCGCCATAGAACGGCTAATGGCGGTCCCAGAGCCAACCCCTATCCGATTATTGCCATCTGCTTTTACACTGCACCGCAACAGCTGTGGGTAGTGTTGCCAGCGATTGGGGTGATCTTGGGACAAGTCCGCTATACTATTTGGAATACTCATCGTAACATCGTAACGTCTATGAACAACAAAATGATACTACTGTCCGAATAGCAAGTATTTGTTGGTTATACAGAATAGTTCAGAAAGGGCTAAGCCACGAAACTGGGCTTTTTCGGCACATTTGTATTACTATTTGAAAAGATAATGAAAAAAAAAATGTTTGCAAGAAATTACAATTGTCATTTTGTTGTTTTTCTTTTAATTCTGACTTTGGACTTCACATTGTGTTTACAAATTCACTAAAAATCTAGTTTCCAGGCTTAATCATTCAGTATAAGCTGGAGCTTACTAAATAACTCGGCTGATACAGGAATAACAAGTGCCTTATTTAAGATTATGCGGTGAGATCGAGATCAAATACTTGCCTACAATGCAATAAAAAAAAAAGATTATAGTTTGTAAAAAAAGGTGTCAGACACTCTAATGGACTTTGACGTCTGATCAATGAGATGTCAAATGTATACACATTTGACATTCTTTTTCATTTCTTTCATTTCTTTAGCATATCATTAAAAGCACATTTAATACTTAATATGATTAGACGACCACGAATACGAACGAATAATCCATGCAAAGTCCTAGTTAACCTGAGCTTAGGAAAGTCTCTCTCTATTCCGCTTCTATGGTCACCCCTGTTCAGAAATTCACACACTGCTGTATCCAGCTCAGACGTCATTGATAGCCGTTTGAATAGTGATGATGTGGACTATGCAATGCATATTGGATGGATTTGACTAATAATACACTCAAAGTCGTAAGGCCAAATGAATAGGGTTATACACATTTTATTGGAAACTAGCTGTTGCCCGCGACTTCGTCCGCGTGGTATTTAACAAAGACAACCGTTGACAACAGCCTGCTCGCCCATTCTGAGCCCGCGGGACGCATTTCAGGTTGTTGCTATCAAACTTAATCAGGCGCTGCGCTGCAACATTGGTTTTATTAATTTTTTTCGTGAGATCCTATTTTTTTTTCTAAAATAAAAGTAGCCTAAGTTACTCCTTGTTACATCAGCTATCTGCCAGTGAAAGTCCCGTCAAAATCGGTCCAGCCATTTCAGAGATTAGCCGGAACAAACCGACAGACAAACAGACAGACAGACAGACAGACAGACAGACAGACGGACAGACAGACAAAAATTGTAAAAAATGTTGTTTCGGTATAGGTAACGTGTATACATCCAAATGCACTTAGTAAAAAGCGGTTTTTTAATATTACAAATAGACACTCCAATTTTATTTATATGTATAGATACTTTTAATGTGCTTGTATCTGCATATATGCGTAGTTTTTACATATTCTTACATTCAATCATTATTCCGCTACAACATCCTATATTGTCATGACGTTAAAATGACTTTGAATGTGACCTCACCCTCTGTTATTATTTATTGCGGTCACGTCATAACATTAGTACGAATTTTAGATTTTTAATTCAATTATTTTAAAAATGGATTCTATATTAATTGAACAGAACTACGATGTTCAATGCTTTTTTTGGATAAAGCTATCGAGACAAAAGCAATATTTGTTGGCATTTAGAGTCTACAACCTTATTTAAATTGACTCACACATCGAATTGACGCACAGAGGGAACGAGCAGAAGATACTTATATAAGTGCTTCCCAGTTTTTTTTCCACTATTTCTCTACACCCTTCTTCCAGCCTTTGATTTGGCTTTGTACCAATATTTATTCAGAACTACTATCTATCTATCTATCTATCTATCTGTCAATACCTATTGCATGTACGGTAACTAAAAAAAGTTCACACATTGTCCAAATTTATCAGGTTTCAGACTGCCTGAAGAATACACAATTATATATACGGTAAGCATCTTACATTTAAACTTGCATTGGCAAAAAAATAAAAAAATAGAAACAGCACATCAGCGCATCGGGAGTTCGGAGTCTGTGGTAAAAACAGAGGCGGGAATTCGAAAAGGAGAAAAAGTGGTTGTACTGGTGACTTGTAAAAAAAAACTAATTCAATTCCATATCTAATTACATTCTATATTCTTTAATTCTGTGGTGTATCATTGGAAGTTTAACCTCAGTATATTTTTTATAATACCAACAAAATTTTCATGCAAACGAGAAAACTGTGCTTTTAAAACACAACTTTCAGGAGATGTAACTAAGTGAAGTCCGCAGCACGACACCGGATGCGTTCAGAAGTGCCGCGTCTGGGAGCACAATGGGCTTTGTGCCTCGAATGCTTAATACGATGTTCTGTCACGAGCCGAGGCGAGGCAGAACATGTACATACACTTGTGTAATCGCAAAACTGGTGAGTTATTAAATGTCTACTAATTTGGTTTATTTATTTTTGAATGTTATCTTTATAACCTACGGCTAGCCCTGCACTATATTTAACATGTATATTTAACATCATATTGGCAATGCCTTTTATAATACTTATATAGATATTAAATATCCATAACTTGGGTACGAACATCATCGTGATCATCACACAAAGAGTGTCTCTATTATGATTCGAGCCGGGTCCCTCAGCAAAGAAAGTAGATTTGTAGAATTGCTTGGATACGATCTGAAAAATGCAGAATTCTTCGACGTTTTCCGTCACCATTTAGCAAATGATAATCATCATGAGGGGCGTAGCCAGGAATTCACTTCGGGAGGTCGAATTCTGGACCAGAGACAATAATCTGCAATCATAAAAATATCTGAAAAGTAGAAAATTTTTTTGAAAGTACCTATGCACAACACGTAAGATGAGCTAAGGCATTTCGGCCCCCCCAAAACCCCACCCCTGCCTACGGCCTTAATCATGGTTGGAAATTAGATTCCCACGTGAAATTTAAAAGTCCCCGATGTGCGCGCCAGGATTTGAACCTGCGACACTTATTGCCAAGGCAAGCGTTCTACCAACTTGGCTATCACTACTAGATTATCTTATTATAAAGAAGAAAAGTTTATTAGTTTGGATGTAGGGTGTAATCTCCGGATCTACTGAACCGATTTTGAAAATTCTAACGCCGATAGGAAGCTACAATATCCCTGAATGCTATAGGCTATGTTCCATTAAGGTACCGCGGGCGGAGCAGCGTGCAAAAGCTAGTTTTAAATAAATTACAGCGAAAAACCAATCAATAGTTTAATCATGGCTGCGTACCACTTAACCGTTCCGGACCAATTTCGGTACACTCCGGTGTTTCGAGTGGGAGCTCTGTTCAATTAAATTGGAAACTTGTCCGCCGTCCGATGGAGCACTCAACACGGTTGGATGTCACCTTTATGTGTGTATATGCTACCTATTACACACTAGCCCGCCGTTGTTCGCCTCGCCATTAATTGACTGGAGCTAGCAAGTAGTCTGGTAACACCGGGCAATAAAAAAAACATAAAAAAGTTATCTAAAAAAAACAAAGTTCGCTGACTTTTTTCTCAGTCGTGGTGTCTTTCCAATCTGCACTAGTAACTCTGTTTTATCTGCCTAATGCGTTAGAGGTGTCTATTCAACGATGAATCAGCAGACCTTATCGTAGTGGGCTGTGACAAGACACAATGTGAGATCAATCGAATTTGTCTCTTTCCCTTGTATGAATTATGAAAGGGAGAGAGCGACTCCGTAACATAGGTTTTGTCTTGACCTGAGAACTCTACAACCAGAGGGGCTAGCTTCTGGTTGTAGAGTCAAGAAATAATGTAGAACGATACCTAAATTGTAAGTGCTCTCGTAGGCCTATGCTTAAAATGACTTGACTTTGACTTTTAATTAATAGTCTCATCAGAAAATATCCATGTTACTTAATGACGATGACTTTAAATTGAGCAAGCATTATTATTGGCAACATTTTTAGCAAAGTGGGTACCTACTCGTTGCTCGTTTATCATCTATTTATTAGGTCCTCTGACATTATAATGTGTGCTTAGCAGTAAAAGTATTATATGTAAGTACCTGTATTAATCTATTGATTGACAGACATAGCCAGCCCAAACCGGTGGACCTAGAGACCTCCAATTTAGAAAATATATTCCTCGATAACCCTAGATTTAGACTGAGGAAGGATTTTTGGAAATTCGACCCCTGAGGGGATCAAAGTCAGTATGAAGAAACCATTTTTTTGATTCACTACCGGGCACATGGCTAGTTATCACATAAATGTCTAAAATCCCAGAAAAGAGAGCTAGAAATTGAAAATGCATGCTCTTGGATCCTAGGTGAATGTTGAAGCATCTAGGTATGAATTAGAAATAGCAAATATTTATTGATTTCTTAGCAAATATTTTATAAAATAATATAAATTCACGTTCATTTTGCTTTTAATTATAATTAAATTATAAATTTCAAGACGAAAGAGATATTGCTTCAATTAATTTCTACGTTGTAAAATCTTGCCTCCGTTGTTTATTTATAAATATAAAACAAGAATAGTCTTTAACATTGAGACCTCTACACCCACACCCACACACCCACCCACACCCACACACCCACCCACCCACACACACACACACACACACACACACACACACACACACACACACACACACACACACACACACACACACACACACACACACACACACACACACACACACACACACACACACACACACACACACACACACACACACACACACACACACACACACTAACAGTAACAGTAAGCATGCTGAGTGTGTTTTATAAATGGCAATAAGTTCGGTCCTATTACATTAGGAACTTATGCTATTAGAAACATTGTTAGATATTAAAAACAAAGGCACCCAAACTACCCCTCAGGGAAATGCAGGCTTTGCTTTTTATTTATTTCCAAGGTGACTGGTACATTTATTACAATAGCCTGCCCTCACTGCGTCATTTCCGGCTAAGAGTACGCTCCGCTATCCCGGAACCCCATCCCAAAGCCGAATCATTGGCTGGGCCATAATTAATTTAGCCTCTGACTGGGCCATTGTCAGAACTCGGATGATGTTCAGTGTTCCGTGCTAAAATCAAAAGGAGCCCACAATGGACGGCGATCGACTGCAACTTTTCCTTTTGAATGTAGTTTAAAATTATATCGTACTAGCTGCGCCCCGCGGTGTTACCCGCGATTAAAAGTGTACATTTTACCGAGATAAAAAGTAGCCTATGTGCTATTCCAGACTATAATCTATCTTTGTGCCGAATTTCATCCAGATCCGTCCAGCCGTTCTGGCGTGATTGAGTAACAAACATCCATCCATCCAAACTTTCACATTTATAATATTAGTGGGATATAACACTGCCACGGCCCTTTTGGCTGGATTACATGATTATCCATTTATTTCTTTAAAAGCTTAGGTACCAAAACACAACAAAAAAAACTCAGCACAGCACTGGAAACCAGAGTAAAATGCTTATTTTTTTAATCGATAAAAAAAAAACATTTTACTCTGATTTTCATTCCTTTAGCTCAGATGGTTTCTGAGCCATTAAGAATAGCTGAACGATATTATGAATCACGATCAGCAACGACAATAAATATAATAATTCTATCTATTTTGGCAAAAATATGTCACGTGACAATGAATTAAAAACTTTGTTGTACGATAAAAAAACCAAATCGGAAAATACATGCTCTGAATCGTCCTTCTGGTTTGAGCCTGACCTGTTGAGGCCTGAATTGACACATGAAATCTAGTTAGACTTGGCGTAGGCATCTATAAGGAGCTGGTGGGGTCACGTATATGTCCGAAAGCGTTCCCCCCACAGAAGAAGGACCACGGTGGGGTTATCGTCGGTAGAAGTCCGACATAACCCGCTTGCCGCCCCCGGGGCCTTCGGGTATCCGTGAGGATTTCCCCACGCAAAAAAAATGGTGTCTATAAGGAAATCTTACAGCTCTATCATAAACATAATAATAGTCTAACAAATAACCCATGAATACATTTATTGTCAAGTTTATAGTCGCTGATAACTGTCCGATTTGAGCGGCCATCTTTATGGCATGACGGTTAAACGGCAGCCATTTTGTTGCTATTCTATAACTGTCTGACCATAGTGCTGCGTGTAAGAATTTAAATAAATGGTAGGTAATAATAATATTGCCAGACGAACACTCCAACTGTACGGTACTAAATTAAGCGACGCTTGTATTATGGGTAGGTAGCAACCGTACAAATTGTACAGTGACCTATAGGTGCGATTTCAGTATATAAGGCGTAAACAAAAATAGTGTAAAATATTTTGGGGAAATTTTTTGGGGTCGAGTCACCTTCGTCCGTAGGAGAATTAAGTACCCTCGAGATACCCTACACGTGACCCTGGGTGATGCCAACCAGTTGATAACTCTACTGGTGGTAGGCTTCGGCCGTGGCTAGTCACCACCCACTGAACAAAGCCATGTCGCCAAGCGGCCTAGCCGTGTTCCGGCATGATGTTCGGTGTTGCCATTCATGGATGGCGGGTCAGATCAGTTGCGCTGCAAGTGCCTAATGAATGTAGCGTCTCGATCTACTGCCGCCTTCTTACCTAGGCAAGTATGCTCCATCGTAGATCTCATCGTCACTTACCATCAGGTGAGATCGAGATCAAATACTTGCCTATAATGTAATAAAAAAAAAAAAAAAAATCTCGCACATGACGTACTGTTGCTTCTAGTAACGTCATTCAAAATAGTCTCTTATGGTATACGTTTGCTGTACGATATTCAACCTTAAATGGGTCCCGAATTAAAGTCAGCGCGTACCTACCGAACATTGTTAAGGAAATACGAAATTTTAAATACATAAACACTCTAATCTATAAGGACCACGCCAGGCCGCCTCCCAGAAATAATAGCGAGGCAACAATACCTATTGTAGAGGCAACACTTGGTAAAATAAACTTCAATTAATACCTACCTCTTAGTACAAAACATGCTTTCCGAGGGAGCTAATTAATTTTACCATCACGCCTGTATATGAATGGGTAGGCATAGTAGGACCGCTCTACAAAGTTGCCGATGGTAGCCGTAGTGTCAAACAGAAAAAAAATTAACCACTAGCTGCGCCCTGTGGTGTTACCCGCGCAAAAAATCATGTCGATCCTTTGCGCTATGAAAAATTAAAACAAATCTATCCCACGGGAACCATACATTTTACCGGGATAAAAAGTAGCCTATGTGCTATTCCAGACTATAATCTATCTCTGTGCCAAATTTCATCCAAATCCGTTCGCCCGTTCTGGCGTGGTTGAGTAACAAACATCCATCCATCCAAACTTTCACATTTATAATATTAAGTAAGTATATATATAAGTATTAAAGTATTAAGTAAGTATTAAGTATTATAATATTAAGTATAGTATAGATAAATGTTTAAATTGTATTATGTGTACGGTGATTTGCACAGATCGTAGTGGTCCTGCTTTCTGTGTCAAGGGTCCGGGGTCGGATCTCGGTAGGGGCGAACTTTGTGTGATGTACACAAATGTTTGTCCGATTCATGGATGTTTAATATATTATATACAAGGTGATTCAGAGAGAGTATACTAAGCCTTACACCTGCGCTTCGTAAGTGCATTTGTTATCATTTTTTCAGTTTTTTAAATTGATTCACTATGTCATGAAATCCCAATAGAAATCTATCTCTACTTGATTATATAAAAAAAAATCATGATTACGAATTTAGGCCTAACAGCAATGTAAATCAAAACGCCATACACTTGAGCGTGCGCGTCTGTCGTTCGTGTCAGGTATCGCGCAGAGCGTTGTGTACTAATCGCGTTGTTTACGACACATTGCGCGCTGAAAAATTACAACATTTGTAACCCATATCTATCGACATAAATAATTTCTATAATTTTAATATCATAGCTCTTAATCCCTGTATAATTAATTACCCTACCATTATGAATTGGATTAATATTGTCTATGCTTAACTTCAAATAAATTAGGAGTAATAATCTGGGAACTCAGAAAGTTTGCTTGTTTGTGATTTGTTTTCCTTGTTCAGTTCCATTATTCTTGCTTGTTATAATTTTAAAGTAGGTTGCTTACATCTTATTATTGCGCTATCTTCATTGGACCAAAAGTATTTTATACCAAGATTTATCAAGAGACTTAATGCCCTAACTAGATAGGTGGGCATTTTTAGGATTATAAAAATACGTAGATGTGCTCAAATGCCACTCAATCACGTCTTTTCTAGCTTGTAGCTAGGAGGAGAAATCTCTTCGAAAAAGGAATGCGAGGGCTCCTTCTCTATTCATTATAACACGCCACTAGCATGCTACATCAGCGGCACTACTAACTATCACTCGTTTTGATTGGGAGCTATCATCAATCTCAATCAATCAGTAGTAATCGATATAAAAACAACAAGGTTATCGAATAGAAATCTTGATGAAAGCTCTAAATTATTTAGTTAAAAAAAACAACCGAACATCAATGACTCACCTTTGAATTTAGAAGAGATTTTCGCGTTTCCAGTACGAGAATTCTATTCCATTTTAAAATTCGAATTCCGATTCCAAGGTTCATAACATCGACTCGACAAACATCGATGTTCTAATAAATGCATTCAAGAGTTTTATGTTATTGATATTTCTTGCAAAATGTTTAGTGACAAAATATCAAAGTCACTCATCTTCACTGATTGCTACTGATCTGTCAACACTGTAGGTACTTCACAATCAACACTTCACACACCCACCTCTGTCAAATACTCAAATACTGTCTGAATTCCATTTTCTGGGATCCAGTAGCTATTGTCTGGTTGCTCAGACACGATTTTCGAATAGTTGTTTTAGTTTTCTAGGCAAAAATATTATTGGAAATAAGTGTTCAATCTGGCACCGGTCGCCATTTTTCTTTTGTGTCCGCGCATGCGTGATTTTGAGGGTTGACGCATGCGTGGGATATGTACTTAATGAAATATTAAAAATATCATTGTTTTGGTTACATGTTTTGTGTACCTATCTAGAATTCAAAGTCGTAATGAGGTAAACAGAACATTTCAGGTTAAATTATGAGAAGATTTATGAAATGAGATTTATGTTTGGTCTTGTAAAAGCTATATAGTACACTTGTAACTTCTATAAATTTGTGAGTTACCTAGCCTACCTACCTCTTCTTTTGCCAAATACTCAAATTCTCCTCAACTGTGAGGACTTATTTATTAACACGTGTCATACAAAAACTCATGAGATAACTGACGACGTCTCAAACAGTCAAGTGTTACTTAAATACTCGAGAAGTGTCCTAGTAATTGGGGCTCAAGTAATTTAGTTAATTAGTTATTATAATTAAAGTTGGAGCTAGCATGTAATCTCTTTGACAAGTGCTAAGCGACAACAATGCTACGGCACAAAGATGCGAAGCCACAACAGAAATGTCCGGCCTTTGAGATCCGCGAACGAGGGTTGACGCGCGCTAAACAAACTTAATACACACTACATGAATAATTACTATACACTTTAAACAGAAAAAAGGATTGAGGTATATTTAGGTTATGCTACCCAACAACGGCGAAGCTGCCTTGCGCCGGCCGTTCTATACCCAGCCGTTTTGCTATATGGAGGCTGTTATACAGGGTAAATAGAGTTTGTAACCCCCCCCCCCCCCCCCTACAGGGGCACTAAAAATTGTTCATTACATTTTTTCTTATCCTTACACCCGGATCGGAATGCAACCTCAACTGTGAATATTCGGGGAAGAAAGTCATAGGTATATATAGGTCTGCCTATCTATAGGATCTGTAGATCTCATACTCATATTTAGGTCGTACTATGAAAATATGAAAGGAATCGGTAAATCCTAGAACCTCCAAGGTTCTAGATTGGCGACCTCGAACCGGAAGATGTAGTGTAGGACGGCCCACCACAAGGTGGACCGATGATATCACACGCGTAGCAGGAAGCCGGTGCATGCGAGGGGCGGAGGACCGTGATGTGGAAATCATTGGGAGAGGCCTATGTCCAGCAATGGACGTCTTTCGGCTGATAGATAGATAGATAGAATTGGTAAATTACATTTTTTTTAAATAGCAATTCAAGATAGAGGCGAAATAATATCTAAGTTTACATTGAAATAAAACTATTTTATCGAACTTTATTGCGTTTATTTCAATGTGTAGTATTCACGTAAATATAAGAAATAGATATATAACTACGTTGTGCGGTAACTATAATACAAGCGTTGCTTAGTTTGGAACCGTACCGTTGGTGTGTTCGTCTGGTAATATTATATTAGGTATTAGTTGAACCGTTTAGGTGATATTTACTCGACTATTTTTCATACAAATGTTATTTAATTAATTCAAATCGCGAACGCGAAAGTACTATCGAAATGTTCTATCAGCTTTTACGTAACATAAGCTAAGTGTGTTCACATTAAAAACTAAGTTTGTCTTATAATTTTAAACAACGACCGGATTAGTTTTGATGTTTATTTCTCGCTCCAGTTAGGCTTTACCTTTAGGTGTTACAAAGGCCTTTTTATTACACCTATAAAGGTGAAGCCCACCACTTACATAATTCAAATGACAGTACAAAATCCAGGGATCCGGGATTTGCTTTTGCCATGTCTAATATGTTTGCAACATCGTTAATGCCTCGCCATTCCTACATTGTTCTCACATACCCATAACAATTTACTGCTCATAAATGTAAATATCTTTTTAAAAAAAATAGCAGCCATCGAGTTTCTTGTTCGTTCCTCTCCATAGGAACGGCATTCCGAACGGGTGGTAAATTGCAGCTTAGCATTTTGTAACAATTTTAACGATTCATAAGTATTGTACTTAATGGTTACTGCTTACGTATAAGGAATAGCAAAAATAGTGTAAAATATTTTAATCGATGAATCAGTAAGTTGTAGCGACCACTTCAACCGCACTACAAGCTACGCAGATGGCACTGCAGACGCATTCAGAACAATGACAATTGACGTCACAATCCTGAATCGCGCTATAAGAGTTTTCGGAGCAAGTAACATATATACAAGATCCCGACAATAACCGTTGGGGCATAGCGGCCGCCCCGCCAGGCATACCACCCGCCTGGCTGGAAGATCTTCCCTTTTCCGCTAAATTGGTGACCCTGACAATGAACAACATCCTTCTGTGAAGACTCAAGCACCAAACTCATCACTACTCCATACCAAGACATCAACATCGACATCCAAGAGCAAGCAGTCAGTCCCACAGCAAGCCAGTCGTCACTCAGGACCATCACAGCCGACTCACCGCGATCCTGGTTCTGCGACGCGCACAGCTCGGTCTCGACTCACTGCAGACCTTCGAGCTAGCTTCCTGGCCCTTGAACACAAGACGCTGCCATTCAAAGATATCGACCTCCGGTCTTGGGGGGGAGTACTGTAGCGACCACTTCAACCGCACTACAAGCTACGCAGATGGCACTGCAGACGCATTCAGAACAATGACAATTGACGTCACAATCCTGAATCGCGCTATAAGAGTTTTCGGAGCAAGTAACATATATACAAGATCCCGACAATAACCGTTGGGGCATAGCGGCCGCCCCGCCAGGCATACCACCCGCCTGGCTGGAAGATCTTCCCTTTTCCGCTAAAAAGTTATATGGTGTTCAAGATAATTGAGTAAATTATGTTTGATTTATTTTTAAACGAGGCGAACCAGTAGCGTTTGGCCGTGCGCTCAGTACAAAATGTATTTTTTTAATGTCTAATAATTTGATTTATTTCTTTGGTAGTATTATCTTAGGCTTTGTTAAAATATTTTACGCTTTTATTGTTAAATCTATACATATAAATAAAATTGGAGTGTCTGTTTGTAATATTAAAATAACCGCTTTTTACTAAATGCATTTGGATGTATAAACGTTACCTATACCGAAACAACATTTTTTAAAATTTTTGTTGTCTGTCTGTCTGTCGGTCTGCCTGTCTGTCTGTCTGTCTGTCTGTTTGTTCCGGCTAATCTCTGAAATGGCTGGACCGATTTTGACGGGGCTTTCACTGGCAGATAGCTGATGTAACAAGGAGTAACTTAGGCTACTTTTATTTAGAAAAAAAAAATAGGATCTCTCGAAAAAAAATTAAAACCAATGTTGCAGCGCTGCGCCTGATTAAGTTTGATAGCAACAATCTGTAATGCATCCCGCGGGATCAGAACGTGCGAGCAGGCTGTTGCCAACGGTTGAGTCTTTGTTAAATACCACGCGGACGAAGTCGCGGGCAACAGCTAGTCTTATATATGTTTTACTCTAAAATAGTGTATAAATGAAAAAAATAAATTGTCCATGGCTTGTTTATAACATTTATAAGAAAAAAATAAAAACATTAAATATCCTAGTTGATAAAGTTCATTGCTCTCGCCTAACCCTTGCGCGTCATAAATAACACTAAACGGGCTTCATTAATCAAGATTATCTTAAGCTAACAGTCCACAAGAATCTTTTAACGAAACCGTTTAAAACTTTGTTCCCTGCAATTGCTAGATTAGCGTAGTCCAATACCTAATAAAAATATAACTGATCGCTGTCTGTAGGTACATGCCAGTTATCTGAGAACTATTATTGTATATATACAAAACAATGATTTTTAGAAGTCGTGTCTGATTGTCTGTGCGTTTGTGCGCGCTTCTGCTTCTGCCGATTTAGGTGCGATTTTCACTAATGTATGGTGGTAAGCTTCACTTAAATTTGGCGTGTTTTATTTTAATCAGTTCCAAAACATAAAAGTTATATCAATTTAAAGACGCAGGCGAAGTCGCGGGCATCAGCTAGTAAATAATAATTTGCACATAATAACATAGATATTTTGCCTTAGTGTCGATGACAAAATTATATTTAATCCAATCAGAATTCAACGACAAGTAGTTACTCCATCTTCAGTAGTCGCCGTAAACTCCTCACGTCTTCAGATTTCAGGCCATCGTTGCGAGGCCACGCCTCATTTCAAACCCAAAACCCGTGTTGTCCATAAATTCCTTAATGAAGTGTTTTAAAAAAAAAAGTTACGGCTTCTTTTTCCTTCGGACATGTAAAAATTGAGCCCAAAATAAACCATTCATGGCATCGCATTCGACGTGATAGGAGCCACCAAAGGCTACTTAGAGTTACCATCCTTTCAAGAAGCTGGAAAATTCAAGTTCCAAATGAAAAAGGTACCACAGCTATCCCCACAGGCGAGCGTACGTGCCCCCTAGCTCCTACGTGCCTGAAGCGCGAAGCCTGTAACACGACCACGTGACATCATTTGAAAACTTTTACAGACTTGTATTTATTTGAAAACTTTCAATGCCTCTGCTTTAGATTTGTATGATACCTATAATTTTCAAGCCGATGTTATCTATACTTCTATACTAATATTATAAATGTGAAAGTTTGGATGGATGGATGTTTGTTACTCAATCACGCCAGATCGGCCGTACGGATGCGGATGAAATTTGGCACAGAGATAGATTATAGTCTGGAATAGCACATAGGCTACTTTTTATCCTGGTAAAATGTATGGTTTCCGTGGGATAGATTTGTTTTAATTTTTCATAGCGGAAAGGATCGACATGATTTTTTGCGCGGTTAACACCGCAGGGCGCAGCTAGTTATAGATAAGAAGTAAAAGGAAGGGTATTTAAAAATAAATTAAAAACACTTTTAATAAACAGGCAACTATAGTATATCAGATTTTTTTAAAGATGCAATTTAGTAGACCTGCTTTGTAATTAATGTAATAAATAATTATAGTGATAAATACTTAATTTAAATTATTAAATTTTTACGCTGTAAAGGCTAAACATGTGTGCACGTAATTCCAACTGTCCATCTTGCATACTTATATGTATGCATACTCATGTTTTTACATATTTTTTTTTATTACGATATAGGCAAGTATTTGATCTCGATCTCACCTGATGGTAAGTGACGATGAGATCTACGATGGAGCATACTTGCCTAGAAGGTACCTGTTCACTCTCGACTTACTAATAAATATATCTTTATCTTATGATTTTAGCAGTCATTAATATACGCCGGTACTCAAATTCATTTCTGTTGGTCTGCAATTTTATTTCAACTTCAAATCTTTTAAACCATTATCTACCTACAATCCGTCTCCGTCTTATCTCCCAAAATCCTCGGAAGAGATTTATACAACACTGAATTACTTAATAAACAAAGAAAAAAGTAAAATTCCAAAACATAATCAGGGATTTTCCCGCAAACAAGTTGAAAAACATTTCACAAAAGCCGGTTTGGTACAATCGGAACCCGCGGCGGGGAACTTGGCCATTACCATGCTCTAAGTTTTGAGATAAAAAATCGAAAACATTGATGTATTCATATTAACTAGATATGATACTCGCTAGTCGAGTCGCCTTCGTCCGTAGGAGAATTAAGTACCCTCGAGATACCCTACACGTGACCCTGGGTGGTGCCAACCAGGTGACAACTCTACTGGTGGTAGGCTTCGGCCGTGGCTAGTCACCACCCACTGAACAAAGCCATGTCGCCAAGCGGCCTAGCCGTGTTCCGGCATGATGTTCGGTGCTGCCATTCATGGATGGCGGGTCAGATCAGTTGCGCTGCATGTGCCTAGTGAATGTAGCGTCTCGATCTACTGCCGCCTTCCTACCTAGACAAGTATGCTCCATCGTAGATCTCATCGTCACATACCATCAGGTGAGATCGAGATCAAATAATTGCCTATAATGTAAAAAAAAAAAAAAAATGGTAATAATTTTTTTTTATGTAATTGTCAGTTAAAACAAGCAGTGATAGCCAAAGTTGGTAGAACGCTTGCCTCGGTAACGAGGATCGCAGGTTCAAACGCCGGCTCGCACCTCTGGGATTTCTGGATTTCATATGCAAATCTCATTTTCACCCACGATTATCACTTGCTAAACGTTGAAGGAAAACATCGTGAGGAAACCTGCATGTCTGAGAGAACCCCTCGAGAGATGTGTGAAGTCCGCCAACCTGTACTGGGCAAGCGTGGACTATGGCTTAATCCCCCTAACATTGAGGGTAAGCCCGTGCTCAACAGTGGCACATTAAAAAGGGCTGTTATTATTATTATATTTTTTTGTTTGATGCACCACCCTTGACACTTCTAGATAGAGCTATATCATTCAACCAGGTAAAACCTCACCTACCTGGATCTGAAAATTGAATCCAACTGGACCAGCATTGCGGTCCCAGGTGGTCTCCTAATTACAGATGGAGTACCATCTCATTAACATACATTAAAATTAATTGTTAAAACTAGAAGGGAATTAGAATTTTGGCTGGATCGCGAAGATTTTAAGCAACTTTCGTGATGAGGGGTATTTGGTCACAGCATCTGGTGTTAAAATGTTATGTTAATTCAAATCGTCGCTTTGAAATACCTTCAAAATAGCATGGCGCCGTTTCAGCCGTATTTAGAATGGAGGAGGCTAGCTATGCGACTGTATATTTTTTTCTGTTGCCTTTTTTTTTTTAGTCCGGGCGCTGTCCTGGCCCCGCCCGCGAATCCCTCTGACATGGGGGTCAGAGACCTTAATTAAACAAATATTAAAATATAAGTACATAGGTTTCGTTTATTTCAATAAAGTACAAGTAATCTTTATTGTACATTATAAAAGGCAATAAAATCTTATAGCAAATAACAACTTAAAGCATGTGTTGCCATATTACTCTGGCATTAGAAAGGAGACTTATTTTTTTTTTAAAGCTCGATAGAGGATGTCTTCACCCTTTGTAGGGTGAAATTAGGTGTAAAACTTTATACACTTACCGAGCGCCTCGGAAAATAGTGTAAAGGAAATGCTTAATTAAAAAAAAAACTGCGGCTCGTACTTCTGGGATTTCTATATTTCATGTGAGAATCTCATTAGCAGTCACAAGCACTATTAACCGATGATTTTCAGCCAAAACTACTTTTTACCAGCCTGCTCGGTCAAAAATACTTTTATCCGCAAATTTGCAGTCAAAAGTACCTATATGTTAGGTTAGTTTAACAACCATGATTATCACTTGTTAAACGGTGAAGGAAAACATCGTGAGGAAACCTGCATATCTGAGAGAACCCCTCGAAAGACGTGTGAAGTCCGCCTACTCGCACTGGGCCAGCGAGATTTTCTATGACCTAATCCTTCTCGCATTGACAGGGGAGGGTTATCCAATAGGGGGTAATATTATCCATCCATCAGCCGAAAAACGTCCACTGCTGGACATAGCCCTCCCCCAATGGCTTCCACACATCACCTCTTCAGGGCCATGGTCGCCATTCTAGATCCTTTCTGCCCTAACGGCCATCGGTTCTCTAGTTCGATAATGTTATTATTATTATAAAATCAATACAATAAAACCACTACACTAGCCTTTTATTTCCGACCTTCGTCTTGTAGGTACTCTACCTCGTTCCTTTCATATCTACGAGCAAGTATAATTAAACAACTTTATTTTAAAATTTGAACACTTTATTTGTACTTATGCTATGTCGTGGGAACTATTTAGCCATTAACTTGTAATTATATAATTCGAGTTAGTACTTTTTTGACCAGCTGCTCAAGTCTGCTTAGCCGTTTCTACATTGTTCTCACATACCATAACAATGTTCTGCTCAAAAATGTAACGGATCTTTTTAAAAAGAGCAACCATGGAGTTTCTCGCCCGTTCTTCTCCATAGGAACGGCATTGCGAACGGGTGGTGAAGTTGTAGCATTTTGTAACTATTTTGACGATTCATAAGTACTGTACTTAATGGTTTACATGAATAAAAATGATTCTGTTGTTTGTCAGCTCAGTAACGTCAGTCTGTTGTCCAACTGTGGTGTGATGGGCGATAACTTGTTGATATAGCCTTCTACGATGTCTGCATCTTTGCCAATGTGCGTTAAATTGCGACCATAGTTTTTGAACATCTGCAAATAACAAATTAATTCTAATACCACCTTAAAACATTGCCTATGTCATACACAATGAGATATACCGGGCGATTCAGGGAGAGTATACTATACACTTTAAATGTGCGATTTTTTAGTGCGTTAGTGTTATTATGCGGTCGTAATTTCAAGAGCATAGCATTTTGGGACATGTAATGGTGGACATGAATTGAAAATATTCTTAACCAGATATTGTTCTTGATTAAAAATAAAAAATAAAAAGTTGACATCCAAATTCCGATTTCAGATATACGTAAATGATATATAATGAGAGATGTACCAAAGAAGCGCAGATTCAAAAGTTAGTATACTTTTTTAATAGCAGTGATAGCCAAGTTGTTAGAACGCTTACCTCGGTAACGAGGATCGCAGGTTCAAACCCCGGCTTGCACCTCTGGGATTTCTGGATTTCATGTGCGAATCTCATATTTCTACCACGATCATCACTTGCTAAACGGTGAAGGAAAACATCGTGAGGAAACCTGCATGTCTGATAGAACCCCTCGAAAGATGTGTGAAGTCCGCCAACCCGCACTGGGCCAGCGTGGTGGACTATGGCTTAATCCCCCTCGCATTGAGGGGAGGCTAGGAGGGATTACTTTTTTAAATCAGCCTATATAGTAAGTAGCCTTGTGGCCAAACTCTACGCTCCCATAATTATATCATTTAAACAATAATTACCGTTACTCCATTGCCCCCTCTACTCAGGAAGTCCAGGGTAGTGACCTGATAGTCTTTCTCCAGATCCAGAGGTTTGTACTCGTCTCCTTCCTTAACCAGTACAGACATGGCATGGCCTGTTGTTGTGTTAAACGTCACTCGAAGACCTAGAAATAACGTCAAGAATTGAAATTGCTACTCCCTAGAAAGAGTAGTACCTCCCCAAATTTATAAAAGTTTTATAATCATTTCAGTTTTATATTTCATTTTGACGGCCTGATTAACGCAGGTTGGTGGGTGGTTGGCAGGTTGGTAGTGACCCTGCTTTCTGTGCCGAGGGTCCCGGGTTTGAATCCTGGTGGGGACAAACTTTGTGTGTGAACACGAATGTTTGTACCCAAGTCATGGATGTTTAATATCTATATAAGTAATATATACTGGGTTCGCCCCCAGTCCATTGTGCGGTACCCATAATACAAGCGTTGCTTAGTGTGACCGTATAGTTGGTGTATTCGCCTGGCGATTTTTTTTTAAATTTACAATTGCATCAACACAAAAAACCGTTCAAAGGGTTACTACCCTATGGTTACTACCCATGGCTGCTAGAAACTGTAGATAAATAAGAGTAAGATACACTTGTAATCCTGTTCATTCTGATCACGGTTCCGTCAAAAAGCCAAAATCGTAAAATTGGCTATAACGGCGGTTCAGCGATTCCACGGCAGTATTTCTATTAAAAAGTCAGTCTATTCATACAGGAATAACAGGATAAGAATGTATCAAAGAGCCAACCTAATCAGAAGAAGTATAAGGCCTCAGCCTCGAATTTAGCGGGCAGCGGGGCGGCGGCGACGGCGGGGCGGGAGCGGCAGGATCTTATGCGTAAAATCAAATGGACCGGTTCTCGAAAACAGCGGCGCGGCAGCGGCGCAGGGCGGCCAACGAGCGCCGCTCCCGCGCCGCCGCCGCCGCCGCCCCGCTGCCCGCTAAATTCGAGACTGAGGCCTAAAAGTCCAAGGCAAATACTCACCAGCGACTTGCGGTGTCCTCGGTCCATTGTAAGGGTTGGACACCCAAGGGTCGGTGAGGCACATCTCCAACGCCTGCAGCAGGTACCGACCTGGCAGCACGAACGTATCCAGCTCATTGGTGAACGGTGACATGTTGATCACATTACCTCGGGTTATTTCTATCAAAGAATTTGGGGTTAATGTAAGGTTCAAAAATTGATGTACTGTCTGTCTCCTGTGTGTCGCCTGTGTGTGGTTAGAATATGTGTGTGTTGCGTTGCAATAGGTAATAGAATTCTAAATTTTTTAAAAATTTATTTAATTATTTAGTAGCCAAGAACTAAGTGATCGCTGATGTGGTAGAAAGTTTTTATAAGGCGTAGCTAAGAACTTAGTAGTCGACTATGTGGCAGTAAGTTTTTTATAAGACAGCTAAGATCTAAGTAATCGCCGATGTAGCAGGAAGTTTTTTATACAGCTTAGCTAAAGCCTAAATGATCGCCGATGTGGCAGTCAGTTTTTATAAGGAATAGCTAAAAACGAAGTATTCAGCGATGTGGCAGAAAGGTTTTTCTAAGGCGCTAAGAAATAATTATGCGGCGATGTGACATAAAGGTTTTAAAATTGTGATCACGAGCCGAAATATGTACTTAGAAGGTGCACCATTATATTTAAAAAAAAAGATTTTTTTTTTAAAAACCCACCTGTGCATCGCAGCGCGAGCAAATTATAAAAGGGGATATGTGGTATGAATTATTTCCGTGTGGAAAACAACAAAGAAAAGCTTTAAAATATGTAATTATTGCTAGATATTTATAAGAAAACCACAATATAAATAAGTAAGCTTATGTACCAATATTTGTTTCCGAGATCTCACTTAAATGGTGAGATACAAGTCTCTAGGGGTTTTTTTCAAACGCTTTTCTACACGTATCATTTTTAAGGTTATGAGCTCAAAACTTATGGGTAAGTTACTACATACTTACTTACATATCCAAATCCTAGTCTACATAGATATAGAGATCGCTAAAAATCTCTAATACCGAACAAAGACTCTTAAATCTAGGTAATTAAAGCTGAAATCACATCTACTCACACACCTCCTTTCGGTATCGAACTCCGGATCATACATCTTTGCAGCAAGGCAACGCGAGGCAGTTCGCTTGGATATAACTCAGCTGACTAAAAATATGAATATTATGGACCGTTAAAATTTTTTTTTTACTCATAGACACGATATATTCACTGCACTCCATCATAGGTTATGGAAAGGTAGTCCTTCTTTGGAAGAATGCCTTGACATAACAAATATAAATTGCAATATAATTATCTACTGCTTCCACCACTGGGCGACAGTCCCACAAACCTCATAAGTTTCTGACATTAGCCATCTCTGGCCAATGCGTTCGAGATATATCCAGCCTTTTATGTCAACCTTTCTTCACATGACAACCAAAATATGGCTGAAATAGATGGATTGGATGACTACTTATGGCAAAGCGACTGCCAAGAACCAAATAGTGGGATCCAATTCAGGTTTTCTTATTGTAAAAATGCTGTTCTAAAAAAACCCTAGTATAGTACTACTAAAAACCTAAGATCAAGACCATTTATTTATTATAAAATGCTTGTTGTGCTTACAGCAATGCCAAGATGCACAACAAGCTAATAAGGTACAGTGGCAATTTATCTGAATATACCTATTGCTGCTAATATATTACTTATGACTGCCCGTGCCGACTGTCAAAGATGTAAATCACAGCTGAGACCGCCTGCTTAACGAGCCCTCCGGACGACGGAAGTCAGTCGGCAACCCATCATACCCATGCCATTAAATCATGATCTATAGACGCAAGAGATGGCTTCGCTATTATGGTTATGTTTAAGATAGCCAAAGACGTCGATCCTGCGCCTGATAGAGATCGGTCGGTCGGTCGTCGATCGGTGATAGAGATCGAATCTGTCGGCTATTTGACACGATCGGAGAGAGCTCTGATCGTGTCAAATAGCCGACCGATCGGACTGGGAGCATGAGGAAAAACAAAGTACAGCTAGTCCACCACGCTGGCCCATTGCGGGCTCGCGGACTTCACACGTCTTTCGAGGGGTTCTCTCAGACAAGCAGGTTTCCTCACAATGTTTTCCTTCGCCGTATAGCAAGTGATAATCGTGGTTGAAAATGAGATTCGCACATGAAAATGCAGAAATCCCAGAGGCGCGAGCCGGGGTTTGAACCTGCTATCCTCGTTACCGAGGCAAGCGTTCTACCAACTTGGCTATCACTGCCCCTTATTGTATACTTACAGCATTCAAAAACGCATCTGCAATGAGATTCCCCAGCGCACACTCCGTGTAGCCACAAGTCTCCATTCCCAAATCCTCGTTCGTAAATCCAACCACTTCTTGCACTATCTTGTGTAGTCTCGTTGTGTACGGCTCCAGAAGAGCCTTTATTTCTTGGTCTGTGAACAAATTGTTTGGACTATAATCTCTATATTAATATTAAAAAGAGGTCAAGTTTGTATGTTAAAATGTAGGGGTTAAGCTCAGGATCTACTGATATGATTCAGAAAATCTTCCACATATGACAAGGTTCATTTATCTTGGAGGTTTTTCTTTTTTTTTTTTCTTTTTTCGTTCTATCTAGGTATAGCCTGTTATGTAGAGGTTACCCTGGTACCACTACTAATATTTCAATAATTATTTTTCGTTCTTTAAGGCTGAATGTTATATTACAAGTGATAGATATTATTGATAGATAGATTATATAGGGGAGTGCTAGATATACCAATAAGGAGCTATAGAGAGGGAGGACATACTGTGCTCTACTCAGGTGGGATAAAGTCAGATAGATGTTGCTCGTTCCTGCCTCACCTTCAGGAATGGACCTATTCAAGAACACTGGAGCTCCTTCAAATGCCTGCAGCTCTCCTTCGCTGTCGAAGTAAGCTGTCATGTTGCCCAAATATTTGGAGAACGCTGATGCTGTCACTACTAAGACCTGTGGTGGAAAAATAAGTAAATAGACCTTGTGTCCTTATAACCTTCAAAGAGTTTTACCACTTGTGCAGACAAGGAGCTTGTAAAGTAATCTTCGTGATTATTAACACTCATTATAACAGCGGTTTGAAGTAATTCAAGAGGTTCTTAATTAATAACAGTTTTTATTACTTGTTAAAACTAATGTTTTTGTACACTAATTAGCATATGCATGATTTATCGGCCACATTAACAACACTGACATTCAATTCCGATATTACTGGAGCCGGGTTGTGGCATTTTAGGTCAGATTATGGTCAGGCGTTATCTGAATGAAGATACGCCTTTAACATCGTCAATCAGGATCATGAATCAAATGGTTGAAATACGTGATTCTTGTGATACTGCCGTGATCGCGATACTTGTGACAATACTGATAGTGTGCAAAGCCCCATAAAACCGGTGTTGTTTTTAAAACTCGCCGATTTACCTTATGTCCAGGTCTCGCTTCGCTCTCCACTATGATAGGGTAAGGCCCAGCAATGCGCTCATTACTGGGCGACTCTCCGTTCCATAATAAACTATGAGTATGGCCTCCAACTATGATGTCTATATTATCCCCCACTTCGCGAGCCATTTGTCTGAAAAGAAATTCATGATTGGTTTATGGTCGGGATAGGGACATACAAAAATAAATTAGGGTGAAGAACACGATCCTCAGTTAAATTTAACTAAAGTCAAACCCTTCGAGAATCTGACAGAGTCTGTGATATTGACTTCTTATATTTACGCGAATACTACACATTGAAATAAAACTAATCTTTCGGCACCAGACCTCAAGACACTGTGAGCACTTTCTGCGTAGATCGGACCGCAAGCAACAAGTCAAAGTCAAGTTTGCTAACTTTACTTGATCAATACTACCCGGATAAATTGGTATTTTTAAAATATATTTTTTTGTATTCTGTATCTTATTGAGCTTTGTCAATTGCATGTATCTTCTGCTTCTTGATCTTCTTAATAATAACCTATTTTCTGCCGTAATTATTGAAGATACTAAGACGATATGATAGTAGATAGATAATACGACTATAGTAGACAATACGACTATAGTAGATAATACGACTTTATTAAGTAGCTACCTACACTTACTCGCGGTACATTTATCCAGCTAGTTTATTGCATCTCTCGGCTTGTGCACTCAATTTTATGGCGTTCCAACTTATTGGAAAATATAGGAGATGGGTGCTATCTTTGCATTTAAATAGTCTATAAAGTGGTGAGTAAGAGCGTCTCTATAATCCTGATAGATAGCCCATTTCCACTTTAAAAGATTTTATTATTCAAGAGTTTCAATTAAAGGGAGATAACTACTTGACGCAATGATAGCTAAGTAGATAGAAATCTTGTCTAAACACAATGGTCGCAGGTTCATCCCCTGGTATATCTGGATTTTATGGTGATAGCTTCTAACAAGTTCAAAATCGTGAGAAATGTTCTCCAATATATTTAAGGCGCGCGTAGGAAGTGGCGGGCATGGCATAATATATGAGCACCAGTTTGGAATCCTGCATGACCGTCTCTAGCCAACCTTTCTGGGATTCCTGGTCGTGGTATCATAATTCAGAATCAGAATCAGAGTATATACTATTCATGTAAACCATTAAGTACAGTACTTATGAATTGCCAAAAAAGTTACAAAATGCTAAGCTACAACTTTACCACCCGTTCGGAATGCCGTTCCTATGGTGAAGACCGGGCAAGAAACTCCATGTTTGCTCTTTTTAAAAAGATCTTTTACGTTTTTGAGCAGTACATTGTTATAGGTATGTGAGAACAATGTAGGAACGGCTAGGCAGAATTTAGCAGTTGGTCAAAAAAAAGAAAATAAATAAGTAGGTATATATTATATGACTTACTTGTCCACATTAAGGCCGCAATGCGACAGAACTATAATTATGTCTACGCCTTTATCTTTCAATATCTGTGCCTCGTTTTTTACAACTGGTATCGGTTCCAAGAAGGTCACCCCATTCGCGTTTGATAGCAACTGAAATTTATAAATAATGATGATTTTATCATAAAAAATACTAATTGCAAGTGGAAAGGCCACACGGCCGAGTATTTGTCTTAAATTCACTGTCTGAGAAGACCTAGTATTGCATCATCAAAAGCAGTGATAGACGTGTTGGTAGAACGCTTGCCTTGGAAGCGAAGGTCACAGGTTCAAACCGAGGCTGACACCTCAGGGATTCTAGATTTCATGTGGGTATCCCCTATTTTTATCACTTGCTAAACGGTAAAGGATAACAACGCGAAGCGGGGAGACCAGCATGTTTAAGACATCCTAGTTCTCGAAAGATGTTTAAGACATCCTAGTTCTCGAAAGATGTGTGTAGTCCACACCTTATCATTAAGGGGAGGCCCGTGCCCTGTAGTTGGACCTTAAAAAAGGTTAGTAAACAAAAGTTGCATATTTCGATGTGAGCCCAATTGGTCTTGGACGAGTTGCGCTACCTGTGTTTCGTAATAGCTCAGCTGTCGTTTTAATATCTATGACACCCGATACAGTAAGTGATAACCCTAAAAAAACCCAGTAGTTGCCAGTTGATACTGGCCGTCAGAAGCCATAAAAGCCTGAATAATTCCGGCTTGAATGACTTAGCCTACCATGTTAAAAGAGGCTAGAAAGACTCACCCTTGTACTCTTCGTAATAAGACCAATAATTCCAATCTTCTTTCCATTCCTCTCCACAATGATATGGGGCTGGTACAGCCCGAATAGGGGTGAGTCTTTGTCGACGACCAGATTAGCAGCGACTACTGGCGCTTTTAATGCCTGTATGTAGGGAACTAATCCTGGCACTCCGTCATCGAATTCATGGTTACCTAGAGCCTAGAAATTTGATCATCATTTTGAGGAAAATAGTTTGGAGTTTCTGCATTAAGGAGGACATAGCCTGTTAGCTAAAACGCCGCAAAGATCGACGCGTGAGTCGGTCGTATCTCCGATGCCCTCATCATAAACGCGCTAAATGCAGATCTTACTGAGGTCTTACTATACATATACTACTACATATCGTTTTGCGTCGTGTTCTTGGTCTGCCAAGACTTTGGGTTATACTGCTTCTAATGGAGGTACTAGGCCCGCCACACACTCCCACCACTGCTACTCCTGTAAGCCAGGATCTACAGTGGTGTCCAATGAAGACACCGATCTAATGGAGGTACGCTATTATAAATTAAAATAATGAAGTGTGGTATTCTTATTGTTATGGGTACCGTACAATAGACTGAGGGCGAACCCAGTATATATTACCTATATAGGTATTAAATAAACATCCATGACTCGGGTACAAACATTCGTGCTCATAACACAAAGCTTGTCACTACCAGAATTTGAGCCCGAGACCTTCATCACAGAAAACAGAGTCACTGGACAATAATCTATGAAAAATGCTCTATATAATGTTCTCTATGGCTTTCTCTCTCTTCTCTATGGCGCCTCCTTGGCATCGTTTGGTTCTAAAAAGTGTTCTGAGTATTTAAATGAAATTATGATTACATAACTATCAAGAAGTCTATAATTTCCACCCCAGGGCCCATGGTATGTTTACCAGTCACCACCAACTGCGCTAATCAGGGTGTCAGTCTTTAAAAAAATATCTTACTCTACACTCTTTTTGGGGTCGAGTCACCTTCGTCCATAGGAGAATTAAGTACCCTCGAGATACCCTACACATGACCCTGGGTGGTGCCAACCAGGTGACAACTCTACTGGTGGTAGGCTTCGGCCGTGGCTAGTCACCACCCACTGAACAAAGCCATGTCGCCAAGCGGCCTAGCCGTGTTCCGGCATGATGTTCGGTGCTGCCATTCATGGATGGCGGGTCAGATCAGTTGCGCTGCATGTGCCTAGTGAATGTAGCGTCTCGATCTACTGCCGCCTTCCTACCTAGGCAAGTATGCTCCATCGTAGATCTCATCGTCACTTACCATCAGGTGAGATCGAGATCAAATACTTGCCTATAATGTAATAAAAAAAAATAAAAAAAAAAACTCACATGAGCATCATTAGGCAGCATATTTATAAACCTTTGCGTTACATTCCACTTCAATAGTGTATACCAATAGGTCCCTTGGTAGGTGTCGCCAGCGTTAAGCAGCAAAGCGCCAGGTTTCTCGTTCATTAACTCCTGGATCTCATGGTAGAGCCTCGCGAAGCCGCCGAGGCAGGCGGTGTCGTTGCTATTGCATATCGGATAGTCGACGGAGGTCTCCTCAAATCTGAAAGAGATGGACAACAAGTGAGTTAATTGCTTACTGCTTCTTATAGTTTAAAACAGAAAAATACTGTTTTAAGAATAAGAAGCAGTTACTGTTATATTATACTAATCTGGTATCGAGCGTAATGGTTTAATTTCGCCTCGACAGAACTCATTTATAGTCCGAAACATCCTAACATCCTTCGAGATGTTTGTGATCTGATAATAATATATACCTAAATCCAATGCTTGAGTCCAATAATAGTAGTTACGGCAAAAACTATCAAATGCAAAGTTGTCCTCGTCAAATTCAACACAGAACATAAAAGAAAGAAATTCTCAAACTTCTAGGAATTCAAAAACCACCTAAACGATCATGAAACGTGGTTAAACAGTCCAACAACAATCTACGCATACACCCAACCTGTAGGGTCGATTTGTAAATTGACATGCCAATCGGTAGGGACCCTACAAATCGGCCCAACAGATTGGATTCCAGATTTTTTCATTGATAGAGGCTTTTAATAAACAAATATTTTGATGGTTGTGATGCAAGCGTGTTGGCAAACAAACAATAAAGGAATTTTAGTGAAGGTCACTTGTTGTGATTGTGCATCCGGTTTGCTACATAATAGATGTTACAATTCAGTAATCCGTAGATCACAAAGTCATCTAACACTGTTTTTTTTTTCTTGATTACGATGTGTGTACCATAGAGACGAATATCGAACACTATGGCCGGTGAACACGTTCGCATTCAACGACCTGATTAACTCAGTTGGTAGTGAAAATGCGCTGAGGGTCTCGTGTTCGAATCCCGGTAGGGACAAACTGCGTGATGAGCATTCATGATCGCAAAACATTCACATTTCATGTTTGTACCCGAGTCAGAGATATTTAATATTTATACAAGTATTAACTACTGCGTTCGTCCCCAGTTCATTGTACGGTACCCCATAATACAAACGTTGCTTCGAGTGGGATCGTATAGTTGGTGTGTTCGTTCGTGGAGGTTCCAGATTTCCTGACAATACTTTTCCATCACCGTTTAACAGGTGCTAATATTGGTTGAAAATGAGATTCGCACATGAAATCCAGAAATCCCAGAGGCGCGGGCCGGGGTCTGAACCTGCGATCGTCGTTACCGAGGTAGGCGTTCCACCGACTTGGCTATCACTGCACAGTTATACGAGTAAAACAAATATTATAATAACGTTTCATAAAATCTACTATAAATCTATACTAATATTATAAATGTGAAAGTTTGGATGGATGGATGGATGGATGGATGGATGGATGTTTGTTACTCTTTCACGCCAGAACGGCTGAATGGATCTGGATGAAATTTGGCACAGAGATAGATTATAGTCTGGAATAGCATATATGCTACTTTTTATCCCGGTAAAATGTATGGTTCCCGTGGGATAGATTTGTTTAAATTTTTCATAGAATACCAATAAATTCATTTTCTCATACATTTGATTCTGAGGCGGTACGAAGTTCGCCGGGACAGCTAGTGAACCATAAGTAAATGCTTCATGCTGCACATTTACAAAGTTAGTATGGTCAGTGAGATTTTGTTTAAAAAATAGGGTACACATTTTCATGGCTTATGTTTTATGATAGAAATATAATGCCTGTGATATCCAACGTAGCACATCCCACTAATCCAACTAATATTATAAATGTGAAAGTTTGGATGGATGGATGTTTGTTACTCAATCACGACAGAACGGCTGAAAGGATCTGGATGACATTTGGCACAGAGATACATTATAGTCGGGAATAGCACATAGGCTATTTTTTATCCCGGTAAAATGTATGGTTCCCGTGGGAAAGGTTTGTTTTAATTTTTCATAGAGCAAAGGATCGACAGAATTTTTTGCATAGGTAGTGGTAGTTTAGGGTTCAGAAAATGACATAGGCACATTTTTATCCCGGAAAAATGCACAGGGTTACAGAAAAGGACAGAGAGAAAAAGGACATACTTTTTAATCGCGGGAAACACCGCGGGGCGCATCTAGTTGTACAATAAGTGCATAAAGTAACCCATTTTAAACGAGGATATAAAAAAGACAATACTTAATTCCGTTGGTATTGGATATTGATGTTTATAAAGTGTATAGGTACCATATTTATAATTGTCTTTATATATTATAATATTACCAGCCCTTTTTAATGTCCCACTGCTGGGCACGGGCCTCCCCTCAATGCGAGGGGGATTAGGCCATAGTCCACCACGCTGGCCCAGTGCGGGTTGGCGGACTTCACACATATTTCGAGGGGTTCTCTCACTCTCAATAATTGTCTTACCTTGCATGAAAATCATTGTAATGCACTATATCCAATCTAAATAAATCTTCATTGCGTAAAACGTTAGCACTCACATTCAAAAATAAAACGCACAAAAAATTCAAATGCCACAGAAAAAACATATTAAAAAAATAATTTAAAAAAAAATGAAATATTTTTCTTTATCCGAATTTCATTCTCGTTTAAAAAGGTCGTACTTTTTTTATGAAATTTTGAATGTGTTCTCACTGACAGTTCAATTATAACTAAGCACAAGCATTCAGCTTTATGCCTATTAACCAATGTCATGCTAACCAGGTTCAGTTGATTTATCAACAACATTGATATTGTAACTCTTATCAGTTACGCAATAGAGATCAAATTTCAACAGTTATAATTTTCGCGATAACGTAAAATAAATTTGTTGATTTATCGTGTATTTTACGTAATTCTTTTGGTGTTGTACAAAATGAATTGCTATTGAATTATGTTGATAGATAATTTTATCATCTTAATAACGGATGCAATTACAGAGATTAATATACTATGACCCATAGATGTAGGAAGCACAGCGTAAAAAACATGGGTCTGAACTATGATCGCACTTGAGCTAAGCTAAGCATTGAGACCACAACAATTTCCTACCACCAATTTTGATCTTGAAATTCTGCAAACTCTTGACAAGGTCTTCGAAACCAAAACATACATTGTGCTAAATTTTAAGTTTGAAGAGATTGATTGTACACGCCCAGGACTGATCTTCGAGTTTTGACGGCCATAAGTGGAAGGTTCCGGTTAGTATTCTATCATCGTTACAGGACATAAAATGGTGCTATTTTCAGAAGCCCTTAAATTATGACAACAGGTCTAACTTTTAGGATGCCTGTCGTTTAAGTTGGAGTCTATAGTACTCACGGCAATTGTTCCGTATTTAACTATTTGCAGTTCGATGGCTTTCAGCGTTGACTGAAAGTCACTGAAATGCTTACCTGAAAGTCGACCATAAAATGGGGAAAGATTAGAAAAAAGAAGACAATACTTACACATTGACGACCTGGTTAGCGCAGTTGGACATCTATATAAGTATTATATTCTGAGTTCGCCCTCAGTCCATTGTACGGTACGGTAACACACTAAGCAACGCTTGTTTTATGGGTACCACCATAAAACAAGCGTTGCTTAGTGTGGTACCGTATAGTTAGTGTGTTTGTCTGGCGATATTTATTTATTATTTACATTTAGAAAATGCTAAGGAGAATATCGATACAAACTATGAATAAGCTAGGAAAAAAAATGAATTGGATAAAGGCTATTAATAAAACGACACAAATGAGAAAACCGCTATGAAAACAAACGGAGCATATGAGAAAAAGGCCGTCTAGAAAAACAAATTGGGAATAGTCTAAAAAGAAATACAATTTAAATTTGGAAAATGCTAGGCGGTTATACGATACAAATTGGCAAAATGCTAGGAAGAACAAATTGTACACATTCGGAATACGCTATGAAAAACAACGATACAAATTGGGAATAGGCTATAAAGAACAACGATACAAATTGGGAATAGGCCAGTAAGAAAAACAATACAAACTAGGCCAATACTAGAAGGTAAAACAAAACAAATCGGGAAAAGGCTAGAAAGGTTATAGGCTAACAACATAGTTGTTACATACGAGTTAAACACACGTTACCGTTAAATAAATTAACTCCATTCGTGAAGGTTATCTTTTTAATTTGTAAACACGATTTCACTTCGCTATTAAGCAATAAGTATTCCATCCACAAGTGCTACAAGCACACGTAATAACGTTGACATAAGTTCTAATATTACATAACAAACAATCTGATTCTGATTCAAACTGGCTTTCTCCCGCTGCTTTACCTGGGTGAATTTGACGGGACGATTCTTCTTCATTTCAGGTTGGCAATCAGCTACAAAATAGTGCCATTTTTGCCAGTGTCGAGTAATTCTTGATAATTGTTATTGAATTATATGTACCCCTGATGATAATTCTAATGTTGATGACGATGATGATGGTAAAATGAATCCCCTTCCCCTATCAGTAAAGTTGTGGATACTTTGCTGAAAAATTACCGGACATCTTGGGAGAACATGAAAAGTCAAGTTATACTATTTTATTTCTATTTCCTTCACTCGTACACGTTTATGAACACACAATGGTTATTATCCCACTAACATTACAAATTATTTATCTATGAAATACATTTTCGGGAAAATAAAACAAAACTGACAACTTCACAGTTTTACTTCCCGCCAAAAGTCCTACGGGACAATTATTTAGTATCTGTGGTAGGTCTCTAGAGCTTTGTGTACCCATGGTATAATAACATTCTACGCCAGGTATTCTCTTTCTGTGTGAGCTAGGTCACGTGATTTTCCGAACGGACTTCGGCTTCGGTGCAGTATGAATTGTATTGAAGATTTAAATCAATGGCAACACCGATCGTGACGTAGCGTCATGCCATCTTGGGTGTACATCTCGCATAGCATAATTATTATACCATGAGTGTACCCGTATAGGCACTTGTAGAAGCGATTTAAGTCTGTATTTAGATACGTTTCAATATTAAATTGTAAAATTCTCTGTGAACTTTTCGATGCCTACCTTTCTTCTTTTCGTAAGTAAATTACGTGTCAAACTTAACCAATCATTTTGTATACTTAATTACGCAAATCATTATTTCAATTAGGTAAGTATTTAAAAATACTTCGAGAAAATTATTTAAAATACAATAGGTACTGGAACTTATTTATCAAATTAAATTAATTTATGAACTGTGTTTGAAATTAATTACCGACAAAAAATAATGCTGGCTTCAGATTCATAGAATTTTCAAAGCACTTTCAAAACATAACAAAAACGCGTACTTATTCAGATTTAACATGTAAATTACATGTAAGCTAGTGTATATAATACCAGCCATTTTTAATGTCCCACTGCTGGGCACGGGCCTCCCCTCAATGCGGGAGGGATTAGGCCACAGCTACTGTATACACTTGTACAATATCTGTAAAACACAATAAAGCAATCCGGAAAATAACCAATTTACTAAAAAAACATACATTTGACTGACATTAAAAGTAAAAATGTTTAAGTAAGTATGCAATATATTATGGGATTTAAAGTCAGTAAATAGTTTAGTTAGAATCTTATTTCAATTACAGGACACAAAGAGACTCCATCTTGAACCCATGCCCTAAAAAATATTTTTAAAAATAGAACACACTACCACGTTTTCTATTCTGGCCATTTATAAATTAGCCTTGGTTCGGAAAAGTACATTTTAAATTAAGAAATCCAAACGACACGGTCCGTGCACAGTAAACAATAGTGCATTATTTTTGTCGATAGAAAAAAAAACTAGTGCACATTTTTGTAGTGATTGAATCAAATGATACAAAAAGTTGGTGACAAATTATTTGTAATAATCACTTCAGTTGTCTAGTTATTTATATCGATTTCTTGAGAGGAATGCAAAAAAAATACAAGTAAACAAAAATAAATTACATCATGTGTTTTTTTTATTGACGTAAATAATTATTTTTAAATGGATAAATAATTGACAACAATATCGACAGACAAGGTCTAAATAGGTAAGTACCTGTAACCTAAGAATAAACATCTTGTAACATTAAGGGTTATAGCCAAGGCCTCTAAAGGCATCGAGAATCCCCAAAAGCTTGAAGTTATATTTGAAACTGGCAAATACCTAAGAGATGGTACCATATTATTGTTTAAAAAATAAACGGAGTGGGGCGGAAATGAGTGAAGCGGGTCGTAGTAGAGCGGCGCGGGGCGAGGCAGAGCGATGCGGGGCGGAAAGGAGTGAAGCGGATCGCAGTAGAGCGGAGCAGGGCGAGACAGAGCGGGGCAGAGTTGAACAAAGCAGCAGTGTGATTTTGAAACCTCGGAAATCGGAATCGGATTCGGAACGGTAGTTTGCGTTTACGAAGTTATTTTAATAATGGTAGGAAATAGTAGAAAAAATATTGAACGCAAAATCTAAACTATTACAGTTTCTTGTGATAAAAAGCTTCATAGTTATAACCACATAAATCAAACATTAAATTGAACACTTGTTATTTTTGATATTCACGTTTCTAAGCCTACGTGTTAGTTTATTAATTTTTGTACCGATCTTTGTAAACTGACAAATCCAATGAAAAAAAAGTTTGTTTTATCTATGTCTGAGGTTTGTGTATTGTTGTTATGAGAAAATTACAAAATAACTAAAATGAACGTTGATTACCTATATAATTTGTAACATCATGTCACATAGATGCTCCCTGTTCGTGTAAAAATAAAAAACTAGGTTGCAAGGATACAGCGCCATCTATTAAAAATGTTTGGCAACCGAACCTGCGTATTCACCCCTGTCCGTCCCTATAAAGTTTGAGTATGTGCTTTTGTCTTATTAATGATGCGAATGAAATAATTTTTAAATGTATAATGAACAAATTGTATTAAATTAAATAAATAAGTAGGTTGGTACCTAAATACATTTAGCTCCACTGGGATTGCATTGTATTTATTGTTTCATCCAAAAATACGGCTTTAATTCTGCTATTAAAGCCAGAACAATATCCAATAATTCGTATAATATCAAATTGAGTAAAAAAAAAGACTAAATGCCATCGGAAAGACTTCCTACACATAAATCTCATCGGAAAGTTATCGTCGGATCGGAATGATTTTCCGTCGAGAAACGTCAACAATCTTCGAATTCGGAAATCAAAATAGCAGTATTTGTTTACAAAGTTCGGTACAGCAAAAATAATAATAAAAACATATAGGCCTAGAAACGTGAATATCAAAAATAACAAGTGTCTGACTTAATGTTTCATGTGTGTGGTTATAAGTTTGAAGCTTTTTATCATAAAAAGCCCGTATTAGTTAAAATTTCGCGATCAATATTTTTTCTACTATTTCCTACCATTATTAAAATAACTTCGTAAACGCAAACTACCGTTCCGAATCCGATTCCGAGTTCCGAGGTTTCAAAATCACACTGCAGGTTCGGGTGGAGCGGAGCGGAGTGGGGCGGAGAATCACAAATAAATAATGTTTGGTGAATATATAATTCATTGCAAAGCCAAAGGACGATGTCCCCTTAAAATGTTCCGATTCTGATTCGTCGCGGTTTCAGTGTTATCAGTCTGAAGATTACAAGTTCATGTTACATAGTTCAGCCTTCTTATCATGCACTGTTAATGCGTCTTGATTGGGACATTATTGGCATTGACATTATTTACAAATTCGCGAGGTATTTGATGAAATGAGCTCAAATAGTTTATGTATATAACGTTACGCTCGCGACGTTCGCGAGTACTTGTAAGCATTTGAAATTCTGCCACAGAACACACTGTTGAATAGAAAATTATGTTTATTTATTCGACAAGAAATCAAAGCTCAAATCAAAGTTGTTAATTGTTTTTCTTGTTTAATGGTTTTGTCCTGCCATTTATATGTGACTATATAATTATTGTCTTTGAATTTGAAGATTTAAACTTGGTTATATTCCCAGCGTCTGTCAATGTCACCAATGCATTCTTCTTTTTCCTTATTTTTTTAGGTTGGCATTCGGCTATAAATAGAGTCATCTCTGCCAGTGTTGATTTTTTAAATATAGATGAAACAAAACATTTCTTCCATAGAGTCAAAACCATGTCAAAACGCTATGCATTTATTAAAATTTTGGCGGGAGACGCCAATTTCATATCATCATGTCACATCCATTATGTTATTTATAATGTGTTTTTATTGAATGTGTTATTGCTATTAATTACTTGACATTGGCAAAATACCCGCTAAGTTGTGGGTGAGGCTGTATTCATATCCATTTCATTTGATCGCATCTCATTTAGTAAAGAAAGAAAGAAGAAAATTTTGGCGGTACTGTTTCTTGCACTAGAACGTTAGCACTACTATTCTTGAACTCTTGCAGCAAGCAAAAGTCGATTTTAAGGTGACGAACCGTTTCACTCCGCGACTGTACATCAATTTAGGTTTTGATTGGAGTCGTTCTAAGGCCCTGATCGATAAACATCACCAAAACTCGTAGGCGGCCACATATACCACCGATAATGCGTCAATCGCTCCTTCTGCTTGCAAATCACGTGCTCAGTGCGGTAAGGAAAACGAGAAATCTACGGTCGACCTTTGGTTCCGGCCGAGCGGTGACCGAGACGAATGATAATGCGCGATAATAACGTGGCTCCCAAGACACGGCAATATGATATCTATGCATGTCGCACTAAGGCAGTGTGCCAAATAAATTGCTATAGGCCCGCCTTATATTTTTCAGGGTGATTCAAAAAGTGTATAGTTACTAACCTTCGAACCTGCGCATTTGTAATCATGTGACATCATAATTTCAATCCGCCGATTTAAAAAAAATATGTTTAATCCCAACAAAATGACAGATTAGTATACTGAATCAAGCTGTATACAGTGATCGCCCCCCGTCCAATGTACGGTACCATATTACGGTCCCATATTAAGGATACCTATCCAGAATACAAACGTTGCTTAATATGGGACCGTAAAGGTGGTGTGTGCGTCTGGTTATATTATTATTATTTTTAGATATTAATCACGGTTATAACGTTACTACACAACTACGTCCAATTTTCGTCCAATAATGGTAGCGAGAGGCCATAGCGACCGCACTCGGACAAGCCCGAGGCAAATGCTTACGTTGCCTCGCCCGATCGTTGTATCATATCATTTGGATGATTTTCCTCGCTGCCAATTCGTTCAAGCATGTCTTGCGGCGAGGCCGGAAGACGGTCGGGATGCGACTTATCAGTAATATGCCAGAACAAGAATAGATTGTGCGAAAGAGGCGAGGTACAGGACCATGTGCAGTCAATAATATTGTCTGCTGGAAACAATAATCCAGCATCAGAAACAATACCAACCTGATACCAACACTTCATCGATAAAAACATTAAAATGTGGGTCTATAGTCTATACCTCGCCTGCTTGAAATAGAAACTTTTTTTTAATTACACTCAATTTTTTCTTCGTTTCGACTAAAATTATAGTACCTTACCTATGGATGTTAAGCTCATGTACATAGATAAAAATACCTTCAGATTTTAGCTTGACGTCATAATCCCATTACCTTTCAGAACACTACATTTGCATTTATCCCGCTGTACACAAAGGCCGAGCGATGCACGGAGATAATGCTTTTAGCGACAATATGCAAGTACGCCCTAAGTATATACATTAAAAAAAAACTTAAGCACTCAAAATGTAATGTACATTATGTAGGGAAAATAAATGCGTCAGGGAAATATGGAAACCAATTTGTATCAAAATACAATCTTAGTTTTTATAGTAATACACTTATCATATTAACACCCAGCGTGTTTATTTTTCAAAACTAGATTTAAAAGTTATTCGAAAAAAACCACAAGTACCAGTAAGTTCTAAGGACAATTCGGCCATTTTACCGCCAACAACGGTTCTCATTTTTTTTTTTGGGTCGGCAATGATCTCAATGACGATGATGATGATAAAGTGAGTCCCGTATTAGTAAAGCTGTGGATTAATGTTATCATCAGAGGTACTTATAATATTTAAAATAACGAAGAAATATTTACTTGATACTGGCAAAAATGCCACTATTTTGTAGCCGATTGCCAACATTAAAAAGGAGATAAATAGGGCAAGCTATTTAGTAGTTGTTTACGTATCACACATTACTAGTATGGTTAAAAAAAGTCCGGCCTCCCCTTTAAATAATCCCTTAAATTTAAATTAATCAAAACATCCATCATCTTAACTGCAGTAATAACGTTAATAAGAAAAAAAGTATTTGTGTAAGATATTTATGTGCGCATACCTTCTTACTAATTATCCCAAACATTAGGGTAGGAACCCTTAATTTACGAGCCCATTTGCCCCATTATGAAGGAGCCGATGGGCGAAGGAATTTTATAATGCGCCTGTTAAATTCACGCGAGTTTCAAATGTGCTAGGTACAAATTATGGCTCGCCGCGTCGATAGGCAACATCACAGATCATGATATATCTGTGGGCAACACACTGCAACATTTTTTTTTTGTCAATTGTTTATGATTTAAAAAAAAACTTGAAGTCGCTGTCCGATCCAATTGTACAATTCAAGAAAATTTTAAACTGGCTTTTCATGTGCCCGCGTAAGCCAAAAAGTAAGAAAACAAATTATTCGACTTGGCTGACCTTGATAGGTATGTCAATTTCGCGTGAACTGATTGCTCGGAATCAAATCAAAGCAAAAGACTGGACACGCCATTTTCATATCTTCATGTCATATCCATTATTTTATTTTTAATGTGTATTTATTGAATGTGTTATTGCTATTAATTACTTGACATTGGCAAAATACCCGCTAAGTTGTGGTTGAGGTCATATTCATATCCATTTTATTTCATCGCATTTCATTTCGTAAAGAAGAAGAAAGCAAAGACTGTGGCGCACGAGATTTGCCCGAGGCCACCTCGCGAGGCAATATGATCCTCAGTAGATTACACACGACCTTTCGTGCTTTAGGCACTTATAAGAACTTACCAAAATGTTTACCTCAATACCTGAATGTTTACTTACCTACCTAAGTACAAGTTACTGTTTATTTCCCACGCCTCAACATCGGATTCTGTAGGTACCTTGCAGCGAGAAGGCTGAAACAACAAAGGTGTCAAATATGGATGGGCGTCTCCTGAATTTTCACTCTCATTAGACGTAGGGATACCTACTTCGCATCCATTTACATGATGGGCTGTTCTAGGGTTCCGCATGACAGACCGATTACTGACTTGTGAATATTTAGTAAATTCAATTCTAATTTTGGTGATGTTGTCAACCAATTAACTAGCTACATACTTTTGACAGATATTGTATGGGATTTCTGTCAAAAGTGACAGTTACTATGCGGTTGCTGTTCGATTATGAATCAATTGTGTTAGCAGACTTGAGGCCCTGTGTAAGTGGTATACAGGTCACTATGTGAACGGCGATCCTTTTCAGACAATAAAAAAGCGTACTTAATTGTACGGAACCTTAAATATGCAAAATAAACTCGCCATTTTCTTTTTTGTCATGAATGTGGCCGCCATATTGTTTGCGCGCCCCCGTTCGAAATAAACCAGGCTCTCTGGATGCGGAAAGATTTATTTTTACGATTATAGGCTTGCATTTTTTTAAGCGAACTGTGACGTAATTTTTGTAGGTTATTTTTTTGCCGCGCAAAATAAAATTGAAATTGCTTCTACCGGAGAATCATCATAAATTTAAAAATGTAGTTACCTAAGTAGCTACTAGTTTTGCCAAAGAAAACACATATAAGCTTTATAGGTATTGCCTTCATTGTCACTTTATAGGAATTCAACGGCAAGATTTTAAGGTTCCATATTAAAACTTGAAAACAGCCACGCAGCCATTCATTCAGGGCCCTACAAATTTGGCACAATTACCTACATAGATCTTGGTTCCGGATACAAAACATTTTAAGTATTGAAAAGTTTGGAAAGTGATACATAAAAAATCCTATGTACCTACCATCTCGAAAAACTTATCGAAGTCAAAGAATTCTGAGGTATCTTGGACAGTTTTTCAAAATTAAGCCCTATGGACGATATTTAAGCTGCAAAATGCTCTGCTCGTAATTAAACAAATTTGAATTTGGCACGCAAACGCATGTAGATATGTATTTTATGGCAACAAATTGATGATTGAAACGAGATCTTCAAAAACAAATGGTTTGATTACTTTCGGATAAGATTTCTAAACTTAAATGGGGTATCGTTTACACGTTGAAATATCCTAAAAGGGATTCTGTGAAATTTGATTCTTGCTAGCGTCGTCTTTATGAGTAAAATAATGGTGAAAGAGTGGGGTATATAATTCAACTAAACGGTATATAATAAAACAAACTAGGTAGGTAGTTGTGCCCGCGACTTCCTAGGCATGAAGGACCGTGTTAAAGCTAATCCTATAATACTTAGCTAATGTTTGGTTTAAAGATTTATTTGGTCGATGCTATAGTTTGGCCTGCATGGCCTAGAGTAGGGACGTTCCTACTTGAATAAAATTTGCTAGTGAATGTGAGTGGGTTTTGAGTGTGGATGTAGTATATGAGTGTGTGTGGTATATGAGTGGGTTTTGAGTGTGTGTGTGGTATGAGTGGGGTTTGAGTGTGTGTGTGTTAAATGAGTGGGTTTTGAGTGTGTGTGTGTGTGTGTGTGTGGGGTATATGTGTAGGTATGTGAATGTGTGTTGCTCTTAAGATGAATCGCTAGCATTTTTAAATTGTTGCTAAAAGTATGTAATAAGTGTACACGGCTTCCGATAATAACTTCAAACACAACATTATTTTGTAAATAATTTATTTTACTAATACATTAAAACAACTTGAGTAAAAAAAAATTCATGGTATTTTTTTTACAACATTTGGACTACGAAATGGCACATATCACAACATCGTAGACATTATAAATAAACAGTCAATAAACCAATATATTTACTTACATCAAAAATATATAATAAACAAAAATCTTTGGAGTCTTCCATGAAGGAAAAGCTCGGGCCACTGACTTCTATAAAACCTTATTTAACACACTGGCTGGCTATGAGCGATAAAGCAAGGTAGGTATAGTCCACGTCCAAACCGAAGTATTCGGTACAGGTCGAATCACGTAACATGATCAAACATGGCGACACTAAGCATGCCGAATTCATACAATTAGGCTTGCGCCGAGCTGTCATCGTAGATCATTTTACGTGATGCAACTTATATTCACGGGGTATTTTTTTAAAAACTCTATTCTTTGTGGGAGAGAAGTTTGGTATATCAATGACTAAACCCATCCTATATTGTTCTATAAGCTATATCTATAAAATTGAAATGACGCTAATTTTATGTATTGATTTCTTATAATTACGCGAATACTACACATTTAAATAAAACTAACTTTACGGACGGTTAAAAAACAAAAAATAAACGCGATAAAATCCGTAAAGTTAGTTTTATTTAAATAATTTTATGTATTTTACGTTCTTGACGTTTCGGCTGCTTTACACAGGTCACTTGAGCACCCATGGTCACGGGAGGACTGAGGTGTTGACGTCCTAGTAGCATAGTTAGAACTGAGGTACCCTCATATTTAGTTGTTTGCGGTCCAATCCGAATTTATTCACCCCCCCCCCCCCCTAAAGAAATTGTCCCCCTAAACGAAATTCTGTATCCACGTCTAGTTATTTAACAACAAAATATATATTACCAATAAATACATATAATTATCTACTCTATAATAGCTAATCAGAACAACTAAGTACCTAATGTTTAGCTCGCGGCGTGCGTGATTTCGCAAATTTTAATGTGAATCTGAACAAGTTGCGGTTCCGGAACCACAGTTAAGTAGAAAACCTGCAGTGATCATTTTGAGCGCCCATTATAACATAGTAGGCACATATTTTAGCGGATAGGGGAAGATCTTCCAGCCAGGCGGGCGGTATGCCTGGCCTGGCCACTATGCCCCAACGGCAGGTGTCAGGATCTTGTATATATGTTACGTGCTCCGAAAACTCTCATAGCGCGTTTCAGGATTGTATGCAGAATTGTCAATTGCGCTGAATGGGTCTATAGCGCCATCTGTGTAGCTTGTAGCGCGGTTGAAGAGGTCGCTACAATATTATATCAATGTTCTTTAATAAATTCATTTAATTCTATATTTAATTAGTTATTCGTTTATAATGATTCTCCGATCAGTCTGTATGTCGAGAGGCGAGTGTTGTCTGATGTACGATTCTAATATTTTCTGATCGCGACCGACTGCTCTTCCATTTTGTTTATGGTCTTTGAACATCTGAAAAAAAAAGAATCTATGACAACGAGGGAAGGCAACAACAGAAATGGCTTAGTTGGTAGTAAACCTGCTTTCTGTACCAAGGATCCTGGATTCAAATCCAAATCACTGTGTGTGATGCTCCCGAATGTACTTATATAGGCAAAGTCAAATCGTTTATTTCGTATAGGTCTACGGGGGCACTTACAAATTGTCATTACATTTTTTTCCCTTATTTCTACAACCGGATCGGAACACGACCTCAACTGAGAAGATCCGGCAAGAAACTCAGCTTTTTTTGACGGGCTGATTAGCGCAGTGGTAGCGACTCTGCTTTCTGCGCCGAGGGTCCCGGGTCGAATCCTGGTAGGGACGCAAGCTTTGTGTGATGAGCACGAATGTTTGTACCCGAGTCATGGATGTTTAATATGTATATAAGTACTATATACTGGGTTCGCCCTCAGTCCATTATACGGTACACATAACACAAGCGTTGCTTAATGTGGGACCGCATAGTTGGTGTGTTCGTATGGCGATATATATTTATTTTATCACATTATAGGCAAGTATTTGATCTCGATCTCACCTGATGGTAAGTGACGATGAGATCTACGATGTAGCATACTTGCCTAGAAGGTACCTGTTCACTCTCGACTTGAAAACACCCAGATTGAAGTCAACGGGGAACAAAAGCGCGAAAGTAGCGAAGCTAGCTGTAGCTTTGCTAGGCGGTACGGTCAATTGATTAAAACCTTACCGTGAATCCATCCCCTCCGTTTGCTAAGTACTGCGGTATTGTCACCTGGTACACTTGGTCATCATCCAATGGTATCGTGGAACCTTTGTCACCAACATGCACAGATACGATCCGGTGACCCTCAGGACGCGACACATTGTAGACAACTTGGATACCTGGAAATGGTTCATGACTTTTAACCATCATCCTATTGACGTTTAGCAGTAATAGCCAAGTCGCACCTCTGCGATTTCTGGATTTCATGTGCGAATCTCATTTTCAACCATGATTATCACTTGCTAAACGGTGAAGGAAAACATCGTGAAGAAACCTGCATGTCTGAGAGAACAGAGAGAAAGATGTGTGAAGTCCGCCAGCCCGCACTGGGCCAGCGTGGTGGACTATGGCCTAATCCCCCTCGCATTGAGGGGAGGCCCGTGCCCAGCAGTGGGACATTAAAAAAAAGGGCTGGAATTATTATTACATATATTATTGACGTTTTTAAAAAGGCTAGGAAGAAGATACGCTTCTACTAAGGCTAGGGAGATTAGACGAAGATATACTTTTGAAAGGTCTAAAAAGAAAATAAACAATTCTGAAAGGGTAGGAAGAAGATAATCTTCTAAAAAAGCTACAAAGAAGCTCCTAGAAAGGCTATGAAGACTCAGACACACTCACCAGACAGTTGCAATACCCAGGGCCCTTTGAATGGGTGGAAGGTCCAGGCCTCGCTGACACTCCGGTCCAGCGCCTCGCGCACGAACCTGCCTTGCAGCTCAAAGGTCTCTACACGGTCGTTGAACGGAAGCAGCTCGAATATTGAACCTTGGGTTATGTCTGGAAATTAAAGTTACACTACAGCTTAGAGCAGGGGTTCCCAAACTTATTTTATCTACTATTTTGTCTACATTGAGAAGGAATTATTTTTAGCGCCCCTATTTTTTCACCTACTTAAAAACCGTTATAACTTCAAATTAAATTATTTGTTGTAAGCCTCTACACAACGCCCCCATTTTCTGGGTCTCTTACCGCGCCCCTTGAGGCCTGCAGCGCCCACAAGGGGGCGTAATCGCCCACTTTGGGAAAGGCTGGGTTAGAGGAAAGGCGTCGCCAATGTGGACAGAGGGGTAACGTCTATTCAGACACAATTTTTTTTATCATATATCAAGTCATCGCACACCTATTGCTAGCAACCCCACAAGATTGTTTTTTTTTCTCTCTTGAAGTTTACCTAAAATTCAAATCCTCTATCTATAATCCTGCCTCCTTTCCTGGCTCATTGGCAGACTGTTCACTACATAGAGAACGGTAAAAAAAAGACAAGAAATATGTATAAAAGTAATCGGGTATGATGGATTAGTCGTTGGGTGTGGTGCCGGTCAAGGGACAAAAAAAATATAAAGTTTTTTTTTTAATATGCGCGATAATACTTACTTCCTTGCATTATTGACGCTTTGATGTTGCCGCGTTGTATGAAGCTCATGTGCTTGTGTTTCGAATTCACATTATTTTGGGCCTGCAAATAAATTACGGCAAGTTTATACAGAGGTTTTGTATTGATTGATACTTGCCAACATTGAGTGTACATTCACGCTTATCACACAAGGTTGGCAGTGGCGTAGCATAGGTCATGAGCACCGGGTGCGGATTTCAAATGTGCCGCCCTCTTATTTCTGCTATTCATTATAAAAATTTTGGGGCATGGTAACGACAAAAAAATTACGAAACAACACTGAAGGATTTTTTTTTTTACTTATTTTTTTTCATATCTTATTTTTTTTTTCTCTAACCGCCACCTGTGAAATGCCACCCCCAGCAAAGTGATGCCCGGTGCGGACCGCACCCTCCACCCTCCCACGCTACGCCACTGAACGTTGGTCCCTACCAGGTTTCGTACCCGGAACTGTCAGCACCGAATTCAGAAATAAAATTTCATAATTTGACAAAAATAAATAAAAACGAAAAATAAACGCCATAAAATCCTTAAAAAATAGTTTTATTTCAAAAATAAATAATTTAGTAGGCAGATGAAATGAAATATTTATTAATCTATACTAATATTATAAAACTAATATTATAAATGTGACAGTTTGGATGGATTTTTGTTACTCAATCACGCCAGAACGGCTGAACGGATCTGGATAAAATTTGGCACAGAGATAGATTATAGTCTGGAATAGCACATAGGCTACTTTTTATCCCGGTAAAATGTAAGATTCCCGTGGAATAGATTTGTTTGAATTTTTCATACTTTTTAATTGCGGGTAACACCGCGGGGCGCAGCTAGTAGTACATATATTTAACAACCGAACACAGTTTATTTATTTACTTACGAATTCATAGAACGCGCCCACGAGCATATCCCCGATCGCACACTCCCCGAACACGCAGTCGTCTGCCCGCATCGTGCGCGCACACTCGCCGACCGGCACGTTCTCAGCCTCGTGGACCAACTTGGCGTACGGCGCCAGTCTCTGTTTTATACTCTCATCTGAAACACAAGGTCTGGGGTCGAGTCACCTTCGTCCGTAGGAGAATTAAGTACCCTCGAGATACCCTACACGTCACCCAATGCCGTGGTTAGTCACCACCCACTGAACAAAGCCATGTCGCCAAGCGGCCTAGCCGTGTTCCGGCATGATGTTCGGTGCTGCCATTCATGGATGGCGGGTCGGATCAGTTGCGCTGCATGTGCCTAGTGAATGTAGCGTCTCGATCTACTGCCGCCTTCCTGCCTAGGCAAGTATGCTCCATCGTAGATCTCATCGTCACTTACCATCAGGTGAGATCGAGATCAAATACTTGCCTATAATGTATAAAAAAAAAAAACCTATCTATCAGTAAACGCCTACTACTGGTTAGTGAGTGTGCTTGTTTGTGTGTGTGTGCGTGTGTCTGTGGGTGTGTTTTGTTCCTGTGGGAGTGTGCGTTGTGCCTGGATGTGTGTTTGTGTGTACGCACACACAAACACACATCCATGTGTGTGTAGGTGTGTGTGTGAGCGCGCGTGTGTGTGTGTATGTCGGTTTGTTTTTGCTCCAGTATGAGTGTGCGATGCGCCTGGACGTATGTATGTGTGTTCGTGGGTGTGCCGGTGTGTTTTTGTTCCGTTGTGTGTGCAATGTGGCTTGATGTGCGTGCGTGTCTATGCCTTGTCGTATATGTACCGTGTATACATCCAAATGCACTTAGTAAAAAGGCGGTTATTTTAATATTACAAACAGACACTCCAATTTTATTTCTTTGTATAGATGTGAACTGACCTTCGGGTATGGACCTGTCCAGGAATAACGGTCCGCCGTCAAACTTAACGAGGTCCCCGCGGAAGTCGAAGTAGACCGTCAGGTTGCCCATGTACTTGGTGAACGCTGACGCTTGGACTATCAACACCTGGAATATTGTTTATATCAAGTTAGTGAGTGAGAAGCAGTGATAGCCTAGTTGGTAGAACGCTTGCCTCGGTAACGAGGATTGCAGGTCCAAACCCCGGCTCGTAACTCTGGGATCTCATGTGCGAATCTCATTTTCAACCATGATTATCACTTGATTAACGGTCAAGGAAAACATCGCGAGGACACCTGCATGTCAGAGAGAACCTCTCGAAAGATGTGTGAAGTCCGCCAATCCGCACTGGGCCAGCGTGGTGGACTATGGCCTAATCCCCCTCGCATTGAGGGGAGGCCCGTGCCCAGCAGTGGGACATTAAAAAGGGCTGGAATTGTTATATTATTATTAATGTTAGTGATGGCTTAACATAACCCTTAACTCCTCCAACTAAGGCCGAGTTATGCTAAGAGTTGGCGCAAGTTCAATGGCCAGGGATCGGACCCGTATCCTCTCGGCTACGACGGCGACACTTCTAACCGCTAGAATACTGTACTGACGCTTGGATTTTACTACGATCTTCAGAATTCTAGCTTATTCAAACTTATGGTAGAATTCAGTAACCGTTAAGCGCGGTGAGGTTCAGAGATAACATACCTGATGTTTATCGTCATTGCTGGTCTCGATGAAGACAGGATATGGTCCAGCGACCTCCTCCCCGCTGGGTGCCGGTCCGTTCCATAGGAGCGAGTGCGAGTGACCACCCACTATAATGTCGATGAACTCGCCGGAGTCGCGAGCTATCTCCCTAGAACAAACCACATGGAACTGATCAAAAATCGTTAGCAATGCCTACCTCTAGTTCAGTGGTAGCCAAAATATTGCTATGTTCGGACATAATTCCCTGATTCCCTGAACTGAGGTTTCCAGGGCCCCAAGTCTGCTAACACAATCGATTCATAATCGAACAGCCACCGCATAGTAACTGTCACTTTTGACAGACATCCCATACAATATTTCAAAAGTGACAGTTACTATGCGGTTGCTGTTCGATTATGAATCGATTGTGTTAGCAGACTTGGGGCTCTGGTTCGAATACCGGTAAGGGCTAAACTTTGTGTGATGAGCACGAATATTATACCCAAGTAATGGATGTTTAATATCTATATAAGTAATATATACTGGGTTCGTCCCCAGGTTGTACGGTACCCATAATACACGCATTGCTTAGTGTGGGGTGTGGTTCTGAGCCCGCGGGACGCATTGCAGGTTGTTGCTATCAAACTTAATCAGGCGCAGCGCTGCAACATTGGTTTAATTTTTTTTCGTGAGATCCTATTTTTTTTTCTAAAATAAAAGTAGCCTAAGTTACTCCTTGTTACATCAGCTATCTGCCAGTGCAGCATATGCTCCATAGTGGACTAACTTATCCGGCTATAAATGTCAGCAAAGTAGCGAGTAAGAATAAAGACATGTTGTCATATCCTTGCCAAGAATTTACTCATGAGAACCTTTCACTCGCGAATATTATCAACGACACAGCGATAGAGGTCATGTATAATGTAAGCATAACAATATTTTTTTAATAATGAACTAGTTCATATTTAAATTTATTTTACCTACTCGACAATCCCACTTCCCACTAATATTATAAATGTGAAAGTTTGGATGTATGGATGTTTGTTACTCAATCACGCCGGAACGGCTTAACGGATCTGGATGACATTTGGCACAGAGATAGATTATAGTCTGGAATAGCACATAGGCTACCCGATAAATTGTATGGTTTTTATCCCGGTAAAATGTATGGTTCCCGTGAGATAGATAAATATGGTAGCACACATACTTTTTAATCGCGGGTAACACCGCGGGGAGCAGCTAGTTTCTGATAATTTGCAAATGGATACGGGGTTCGATGGTACGATATGATACTGAGATCGAATACATGAGTATAAGAAAGTAAGCTGATTGATTCTGAAAGGGTTATACTAAGTAACTAAGTAACCTTGGCTTTTTCAGTGTTATTGTAAACACTATAATGAATACAGAATTTCGTCAATCGATTTTAAAAAATAAATTTAGTTCCCAACAAAATGACATTGACGCAAGCGATGATTACATGGACCACAAGTTTATCTCGGAAAAAATTCAAGCACGTAACTAGTGCATGATGTAAACAATAATAGTCGGAACGATGTATTAAACTGAATAATCGCATCGCATCCTGACCTTGTCTTGTTAGCGAAGCAATAACATTCGCAGATCGAATGAGATAAACGGCCATTTATCTCAATAAATATCGCCAGAGAAACACACCAACTATACAGCCCACACTAAGCAAACGCTTATATTACGGGTACCGTACAATGGACTGAGGGACCCCAGTATATAATACTTATATAGATACTAAACATCTATGACTCTGGTACAAACATTCGTACTCATCACACATACTTTGTCCCTACCAGGTTTCAAACCTGTGACCCTCAGCACAGAGAGTAGGGTCATTACCTGCTGAGCTACATTTTTACGTAGTCGGGATTTTTTAAATTATTTAAAATATAATATTTTTTATTTAATGTGTTATTGTTCTTATACTTAGAGATGTTATGTGACATACTTATCAACATCAAGTCCACAATGTGACAGGAGTATGATGATGTCCACGCCTTGCTTGTGCAGCGCCTCGGCCTCGCGCCTCGCCGCCTCGATAGGATCCGTGAACACCACTTTTCCGGATGTCGATAGTGTCTGTTAATAAAAAAAAACAATAAATCCTTTTTTCGATAAACATTTCCAATGTCCAGAAACAAATATCGCCTGACGAACACACCAAGTGTATGGTCCCACAATAAGCAACGTTACTATATTCTGGCAATATATGTATTAACTAGCTGTTACCCGCGACTTCGTCCGCGTGGTATTTAACAAAAGGCGGACGAAGTCGCGGGTAACAGCTAGTCTAAAATAAAAGTAGCCTAAGTTACTCCCTGTTACATCAGCTATCTGCCAGTGAAAGTCCCGTCAAAATCGGTCCAGCTATTTCAGAGATTAGCCGAAACAAACAGACAGACAAACAGACAAAAATTGCAAAAAAAATTGTTTTGGTATATATGTGTGTTGTATATATGTATGTATGTATGTATGTATAGTTATGTACCGTGTATACATCCAAATGCACTTAGTAAAAAGCGGTTATTTTAATATTACAAACAGACACTCCAATTTTATTTATTTGTATAGATTATGATATAGTGCTGGGTTAGTATACCAGCACTCCCAGTCTTCCCGGGATGTTGTAAAAAGCGACTAAACCCGCTGCGTGCGCGCAAGTGAGTGTTAAGTCACCTCACTCGTACCGATCTGTCTTTGTTCTGTACCTACAGTGAATGAGTGTTATAAGTTTATACATATTGTCCGAGCAATTACACTTGTACGTTATATTTACACACCTGTTAATTAATTCTATGTACCTACATTTTAATAGACGTTTAAAGCTATGTAAATCTAAGGTATCATGGGCAGGTAGAAGCCTGTAAATGCTGAAAATGGGTCTAACCGACTCATACTAGCCGGGTCTTATAGGGCAGACGGAAATCGCTCCTTGGAAAACAAGGCATTTGGAAAAAAAGGCCATGAGGAAGTTGATATTTCGACAATCACCATTATCAACTATGCTGATAATCATTCGTGCGTTTGCTGAACTCGTGGTCTGATAATGGTTTTGTCATCTCAAGTTATCATGACATACGTGACATAAGTTTGAGTATTTTACAACAATCATAAGCCTAATGTAATAGATTGTATCAGAATAGATAGGTAGACAAGGTAGACTTACGTCAATTCATAAGTACTATCAGAATTTAGATTGCTCATCCTGGGTCTTCCGCGTTGCGACCTAAATTCTAGTAGTACGTATCTATGTATTTAACTCTTAGACCCTCCCCCTGGGCCCCAAGTCTGCTAACACAATCGATTCATAATCGAACAGCAACCGCATAGTAACTGTAACTTTTGACAGATATTGTACGGGATATCTGTCAAAAGTCACAGTTACTATGCGGTTGCTATTCGATTACGAATCGATTGTGTTAGCAGACTTGGGGCCCTGTTGTATATCTATTCCCGCTTACGAATAAACTCAGTGCTCTTATGGCTAGTGTTTAACTCGGATTCTCCCCGTTGGTCTCCCGCTTAGAACCGTAACACTGGCGACAACCGAAGGAGGGATAGAGGCTCCTTCAGACAATGCCACAATACCAACTATATCGCAACATTCACCTACCAGATCAACGGAGAGACGTCCGAGTTAAACGCTAGCCATAAGAGCCCTGAGCTATTCGTAAGCGAGAATATATATACAACACGCCCTTCATGGTATCCCTAACATATACAAGCCACATAGGCAGCCTAACCATCTCTGTAGCGCTATCCTAGCTTGCGAACCTGTAATGGCCATTTACGGCAGCACTTCTCAATTGAAAAACATCCAACCTGATCTAAGCAACATTTAACGCCATAAATACTAAGGGTTAGGCAGAAGGTTAGGTTTGCAGTGTCCCAGAGGTACAAGTCTGCGTTTTTCGAATATAAGTATAAGTTAGATTTTTATGTGGATACCAACAGAATCTACCAAAGGAAGTTTTTTTTTTTGGGTTTGTAACTATTAATTTTAAAGGTCAGATTCATTTGGGGTAGAAGTTGTTTTAAATAGTTAGTGTCTTTTCAAAATTTGATCCTGCTAATGGATACAGGATGTTTTGATTATAACAAAGGAAGATTAGTGGGGTACCTATGTCAGACTCTTGCTGATTAAAACTTAAGAAATCTAACCTAAGGGGTAGAAGGCGTACCTTAGTGTCCGGTGTGATGAGTCCAATAAGTCCAATCTTTCTGCCTTTTCTAGTGACAATGTGATGCGGTTTATATAGTCCATTGAGTGACGGCTCCATACTCGTGTTCATGTTGGCAGCAATAACTGGCGCGATCAGGGCAGAAAGGTATGGCACCAGACCTTCGGGTCCGTCGTCAAACTCATGGTTACCTATGGCCTGTTAATGGAGAAACCCTTTAATTAATGAACCTCATACTCGAGACATATATTTGAGTGGAGTTTGAATGGTTAGGAAGGCAATTGTTTTCCTGTAAGTCCCCGATGAAAACATGCAAACAGGGCCCCAAGTCTGCTAACACCATCGATTCATAAATCGAACAGCAACCGCATAGTAACTGTCACTTTTGACGGATATTGTATGGGATATCTGTCAAAAGTGACAGTTACTATGCGGTTGCTATTCGATTATGATTCTATTGTGTTAGCAGACTTGGGCTCTATAATGAAGCTTATACATTACGACAAGTAATAGTTTAACAGGCAAGTTCTTCCAATGACTACATTGTATTGATTACTTTATGATCAGTATTTTTATTTATGGCGAAGAAAACACTGACGTAGGTGAGTCGTAAAACACAATGTTCAGTAGTTGTAGGCCACTGATAAACACAGGTGTTTACATCACAAGTTATTCCACGCGGAAAACTGTTACAATACTCCATTTATTGATTTCTTATAGGTATTTACGCGAATACTACACACTGAAACAAAACTAATTTTACGGATTTATCGCGTTTATGTTATGTTTTTCGTTTCCAACGTTTCGGCTGCTTTACAGCAACCATGGCCATGGGTTAGACGTCCTAGTTTGAACTGGGGTACCCTCATATTTAATTGTTGTTTGTGGTCCGACCTACGCAGAAAGTGCTCACAGTGTCTTGAGGTCTTGCGATGATGAGCTTGGTATAGGACTTAATTATATTTATTACTGGATCCCAAGTCGGTGGTAGAACCCAGTCATCTTCCCTATTGAAATTAGGATGTTTTTTAATTTCAATGACCTCACGTATCACCTTGGTCGGAATCGGTGTTCTTTTCAATACTCCATTGTTTCAAATACTTTTTCTAACATGAATATTGAATTGTACATGATTAAATTTACTCCCAATTCACTATTCTGCGACAATGTGGTATTGACAAAAATCTAGTTATGGGAAAAGTGTTGGGAAAAAGACCGCTATTAAATTGCTCACTGCGCCACTTACCATCAGAAATGGCGGCAAACTGTCAAAGAAAACCTTGGTCGGGTCCATCGCGGTGCTCAGCAGTGAGCGAACAACTAAGGAAGAGGAAGGTGATATAACCCTACAAACTTACGTGAGCATCGTGCGGTATCAGATTCATGAACTCCTGCGTAACTTTCCACTTCAGTAGTGTGTACCAGTAGGTGCCTTGGAAGCTGTCGCCTGCGTTCAGGACCACGGCATCTGGTTTCTCCTTCAGGAGTGTGTGGATTTCGCGATAGAGGCGGGGGAATCCGCCCAGACACGAATTATTGTTGTATCGGCACGTGGGTGTGTCCACTGATGTCTCTTCGAACCTGGAAAGAGATTGCGTATTCCTATCACGTCGAGGGTACCGATTTAGCAGCTGGCGGGAAGATCTACCGGCCTGGTGGGCGTTATGCCTGGCGGGGCAGACCGCGGTGCCCCGAAGGTTATTGTTGGAGGACCTAGGCTACATTTTTGGTAAACTTTGATACGGTAATAGTTATTCTGCTATTGGGGGTGATGACAAATTAAAAAAATCACAGATCATAAATATCGTCCACTTTGTTTTCTATAAATATATAGATAGCTACATTATGTGCGCACCGACAGGGACATTATTTGAATACCTATAACAATAATAATAGTCCTCCTGACCGAATTTCGGTCACTGCGGCTAATCTCAACGGAGTGTAGCCATCTGCGCAGGAGATATTATAGTGCACAAATGTGTGCGCAAGCGCAGATGTACTCTCTCTTCCCTCACTCTCATAGTCCAAAGGGATGGCAATCTCACACGACCGGAGACAGATAAACGGCTTCACATGCTCTCCGAAGCTTGAGCGAAGGAAATCATGGTTTAAAATGAAATCCAGGAATCCCAGAGGTGCGAGCCGGGGTTTGTGCCTGCGCCCCTATTTACCGAGGCGAGCGTTCTATCAACTTGGCTATCACTGCCAGCTATAACATGATGGGTTGGGTACTGATATACTTATCCATTTCCTGATATTCTTTGACATGAATTCTATTTAAAATTTCAAATGAACGACTTATGATAAATAAAACCAGGTCATCAAAACGATCAAAAGTCGATAAGATATATATAAATAGGTAGGCTAATAAGAATTTTAGCAATAACGAAAATACTTTTGTATTTACGAATACCTAGCCGAACGGAGAGGGACAAGAGTTATAGTATATAGCCATTTCTCTGTCTATTGGGTGGCTGGTGTGGTTGGGCCGACCGTGTAGAATCATAAGGTACATTTATCTTGTAAATACTTTAAAGCAGACTAGCTATGATGCTGTATACATTGGAAATACAATAGAATGTTTCATTCGAAGCAGCTATTTTATCTCAACAAGAAAGATGTAGGTATATACCTACCTACGTCCGCATTCATTATATTCAACATCTTAGTCACATAGCTAGCATGTGTTATAATATCACAAAGGTTACGAGATCTAGTTTAAATATACTTTTTAAGCAACCTTTGTTCGTGTTAAAAATAACAGTCGGTAGGGAACGTGCTAGATAGAACCGAGATATGTATAAGTTAGGTAGATATAAGCAAACAAATGGTGGAATTTCATCTTAGAGGAGTTCGGTGTTGCTGGCTTCTTTAATTATCGATCAACTTGTTTGGTTTATAATTGGAAAAGTTGGCAATCCGAGAGTCAGTGGTGGGTTCCTCTTCCCCTACTTGTTTAAGACTGGATTTCCGCCAAGTATCGCCTAGTTCTATGAATTATAGATATAAGCATTTACTCATTTTCAATATCACGTGAAGGCGAACATCGTGAGGGAACCTGCATGTCTCGAGTCGTGTGAAGTTCACCAAACCGCTCTGGGATATGGGCGTGGTGAGCTATGTCCAAAATCCTCCTCATATTGAAAAAGAGCGTGCCCGGTATGTTGATAATAGGCTCGTCCCCTATTAGTGAATATTGGGACCAAATACGACTGGCGAATTGTGGGTGCACTGCAGTGTACCTCCGCCTACCCCTTCGGGAATTACAGGCGTGATTGTAATGGTGTATATATGTGTTTTTCTCAAATGTAATAGAGTACGCTCATTAAGAACCTTACAGTCGGCGGTATGTTCGTCTGGCAAATAGCTGACTCGTGTACATCGGCTACTACTTAGCCAACACTGGCACAAGCATGTTATGGCAGTGCTGGCTCGAGTTAGTTTCGTAATCTACTTTCGAAAAAAAAACACAGAAGTCTCCGCTAGTTAATTGACATTTATTTCCAGTTTTACAAGAACAGCTGATGGCTGTTGAAGGTCAACGAATCGTAGCTTTGATTTCACTTCCTTTTAGAATTTAGAGGGTATTTTTATAAATAAATTGACATGCGATGCTCATTGTTTTTATTGAATCTATGAAAACAGGTTGGGGTTTAGTAGCCGACTGTACTAGTGATTGGCGAGTTGGTTTTTGTAGGAGTAGGAGGACATCGAATTGTTGAACTACCTTTATTTGGCGCATAATAAGACGATATACTTTGACAACAACGTTGTGACACCTAATAGTGAGTGTCGGAAGGCCTAATAGTGAGCGTCGCGATGCCTAATCACTATTAGGCATTAGCTTCGATATAACTGATGAGTAGGCTGCATCTCAGAAAACTGGACGCCAAGCAGAAGAAATTTGGTCAATATAATCTCAGAGTAAGTATAGGTATTTATAGATATGTAGGTTCTTACTATGCATTAATCTATACTAATATTATATCTATCTATACTATCTATACTATATACTATACTATATATACTATAATATTATATTATATTATATTATATTATATTATTATATTATAAATGTGAAAGTTTGGATGGATGGATGGATGTTTGTTACTCTTTCACGCCAGAACGGCTGAACGGATCTGGATGAAATTTGGCACAGAGATAGATTATAGTCTGGAATAGCATATAGGCTACTTTTTATCCCGGTAAAATGTATAGTTCCCGTGGGATAGATTTGTTAAAATTTTCATAGAATACCAATAAAATCATTTTCTCATACATTTGATTCTGAGGCGGTACGAAGTTCGCCGGGACAGCTAGTAATATTATAAATGTGAAAGTTTGGATGTATGGATGTTTGTTACTCAATCACGCCAGAACGGCTGATCGGATCTGGATGAAATTTGGCACAGAAATAGATTATAGCCTGGAATAGCACATAGGCTACTTTTTATCCCGGTAAAAAGAACATACTTTTTAATCGCGGGTAACACTGCGGGGCGCAGCTAGTTTGGTCAATATAATCTCAGAGTAAGTATAGGTATTTATAGATAATATGTAGGTTCTTACTATGCATTAACCTCAGTAATAAATGTCAATGACCTTCCAAAGGCTACTAACTATGGCTAAGAACTGCTAAGTGCTAGCCTATATTAAAACAATAATTGTTCCGATCTAACTTCAGTATAAAAAAATATTTAGACTGTTAATCATTTCGCATCATATTAGTAAGGTATAGGTAATGATAATATATGGCTCAAGTAGCTTCATAATATATGTAGGTAAGCACCTACTTGGTCTCATTTTTAATCTAACAAAATTACTCACCTTGCGTGGAAATCGTTGTAGTGAATAATGTCTAATTTGTACAATCCTTCGAACGGCAGTGCGAAACTTTGCACATAACTAAGCACGCAGACTGATATAAAAAATAAAATGGTTAATTTCAACGCCATTTTCCAATTTAAAAAACGATTTGGAAAAATTATGATTGTTTATGTTACATACGGAGCGTAATAAATTTAAGTGCACGACGACGTGTGCACTCCCAATAATTTTCACGAATACTGAATGAACCACAAAGTGAACGAACGAACGAAGTTTCTGCGGAATGAATGAATATTGATTGAATGGTCATTGCCAATATTTTTTTTTTATAATTTATTTACGTTCTTGGGTACTAACTTTTTTGTTCCAATCGGTGGTATTTTTATTTTGAAGGATATTTTTATTTTGCCTCCAAAACATACAGCAGGGTTCAGCGTTTCACACATGGGACACTTACCGTTTGCTGTTTCTGCGGGTGCTGTTAAACCCATACAACACAAAGAACGCGGAACGTTAATCGCTTTTCTGTTTGCGCTACGACTTAGGTTTTCTTATGATCAAAAATGTATCAAGTACGTTGCTGTATCCACGGGTGCCATGAAACCCATAGATTTGTTAGAACGCGGAACGCTGTTAGCTCTTCTGTCTGCCCTATGAATACGTTAACTTAGGTTTTCTTAACATTAAAATTAAAATAGATTCAACCATTGTCGGACATATTTATTTACAATATAATACAAGGTGTACAAAATACTAGTGTCTCTATAAAGGTGGCCAGTACAATGTCACTTCATTATGCGCAGACTCCGGCACCCATTTCAGGTATTCATCAAGGAGATCTGAAGCAAGCAAACATAATAATATTAATACCAGGAATTAACAAAAAGGTCACCTACCATTATCCTCATATTAAGGTAAAACTGCATAAAAGGCAACTGAGGAAAATGTCAACAAAATAATCTTATCCAAATATTATATGTAGACGGGAGATCTGATGCGCAACCGAGAGAGATAGAGCTACAGGAAAATACAGTAAGCCTCTGTCCTTCTCAGATGGATGGATGGGGATTTCTGAAATGAATTCTACGCAAGTGTGGTTTCGTCATAACTCGTACCTGTACCTTTTATATCTAGACTATTACAATATGAATCCTATCTCTATTACTATACAGATTATTTTGCCACGCGGACTAGCGATAATTTCAAGATCTAGAAATAATTTTATGGACTAAAATGCTAAAATTCTGAGTCCTTTTAATTGTACACTCACAGTTCTTTTCCATCTCCCACAATCTCCTCAACTCCTCTCTAGTGCCGGCTCGTTTCATAATGAGAGTCTTCAACAGCACTTCTGTCCTGGGCTGCAGCTTCGCCCAGTTCTTCACCATGGTGGACGGAGGGGAAAGCAGAGATGAGGTGTATTTACGTAGCTTGGGAAACACGACGCCTTCCAGAAGGAACCGCGCGAACCATCTGTTGGGAAAACATTATATTAAACATGTATATATACAGCTGGATTCAGAAAAGCTATACTAAACCTTCAACGTACGCGTCTTTAGCGAATTTGTAATCATTTTATGAAGACAGAATTTGAAACGTCAACTTAGTATTTTTTTTTCACAAAACATAATTTTGTTACAAAATTTATGTTTTAACATCAACCTATAGGAATTATGACTTGAGATAATTATTATAAATGCGCTTAAAAAGCAGAGGTTCAAGGTTTTGGTACCCTTTATGAATCATCCTGTATACCCTTTATGAATCATCCTGTATAAATGACAATTAAATTATATTCGTTGGTAAGCGCATCACTTGCTCATCACACTAAGCTTGCATATATTGTGTTGCCGAAATAAAAAAAAAATGAAAAGACAGACTTACTTGTATCGTTCAATTTTATCCGGATAGTCGATCTCGACAGTCGGCAGCTCCCAGCCGGCTCTGCCGAATGTGCCTCGGAAGTGGCACTTCACTCGGCCGGTCCTCGCGTCGTACCGCGGCGCGGGGTCCGCAAGCGGCTCACCTGTTTATAATCAGAATCAGAATATTTTTTATTCACGTAGACCATTAAGTACAGTACTTATGAATCGTCAAAAGTTACAAATATTATGCTACTACTTTACCCGCCCGTTCGGAATGCCGTTCCTATGGAGAAGAACGGGCAAGAAACTCCATGGTTGCTCTTTTCTTTAAAAAGATCTTTTACATTTTTGAGCAATACATTGTTATGGGTATGTGAGAACAATGTAGGAACGGCTAATCAGACTTTAGCAGCAGGTCAAAAAAAGTACTAAGTATAACATAAAAATAGCGTCCTCAATAGAAAAAAAGCCAAAACGAAAAAAAACAATAGCGTTGTACACACATTTGTATAATTTTTTTTTAAAGGTACGATCGGGCTCTTGCATAGCTAACAAAATATTCTCTACATACCCAAATTGCAGAGTTGTGGTACGTAGACTGGGAGCCACTCGGGCTCCACCGCGGTGACGTTGCGCATGACCATCTTGCGGCGCTCGTCCGCGCCGGTCTCGTACAGCTCCTGGTACACCAGCCACTCGGGGATGCGCGCGCGCAGCACCGAGGCCGAGTGCAGGTGCACCGGCTCCTGGAGGTCGCCGCAGTGGTACGCGTATTTGAACTTCCTCTTGTCTTCACCTGTTGAGGTGACGGGGTTGATACATCGAAGGTGTACACCAGGGGCTCCCAAACTTATTTTGTCTACTGCCCACTTTGAGAATGAATCATTTTTAGCGCCCCCATTTTTTCACCTACGAAATCAATATTTCCCAGGCTATTTCAAATGAGAAACAAATTTCTTATATTTACGCGAATACTACACATTGAAATAAAACTATTTTTAAGGATTCTATCGCAAGTGAAAACTAAATATGAGGGTACCCCCGTCAAACTATGACACTAGGACGTCAACCAAAAAACTATTGGGAGTGCACACGTTACATATATTACGCTCCGTATGTAAGATAAACAATCATAATTTTACCAAATCGTTTTTTAAATTGGAAAATGGCGTTGAAATTAACCATTTTATTTACGCGATTAAAACGCGATAAAATCCGTAAAATTAGTTTTATTTAAATAGCCTAGAATATGTTGTTGTGTTTCTCAACGCACCTTCTTTAACCTCATCGAGGCCGATCTTCCTGCCCACCTGGTCACCAAGCCCACTGAGTACGAGCTGACGCAGCAGCCGAGCCTGCTGGTCATCCGGCGGCGGCATGCCGGGGTCCACCGCAGCATCAGCGCCCGCAACGCTCAGATTTATCTCGGACGTCAGTTGTTTGCGGAGCTTGCGGATTTCTTTGATAGCCTGATCGATAAAAAGAAAATATAATTTTAAAAAAAAAACCTATATTATAATTCTCTACAGATTAGCTCAGTTGGTAGTGACACCAGCTTCTACGCTGAGGGCTCCGGGTTTGAATCCTGGTAGTGACAAACTTTGAGTGAGGAGCACGAACATAAGACCCCAGTCCATTGTACGGTACTCATAATATAAGCGTGGAACCGTAAAGTGGATGCGTTCGTCGGACTAAATTTATTTATTTACTAGCTGTTACCCGCGACTTCGTCCGCGTGGTATTTAACAAAGACACAACCGTTGGTAACACCCTGCTCGCGCGTTCTGAGCCCGCGGGACGCATTGCAGGTTGTTGCTATCAAACTTAATCAGGCGCAGCGCTGCAACATTGGTTTTAATTTTTTTCGTGAGATCCTATTTTTTTTTCTAAAATAAAAGTAGCCTAAGTTACTCCTTGTTACATCAGCTATCTGTCAGTGAAAGTCCCGTCAAAATCGGTCCAGCTATTTCAGAGATAAGCCGGAACAAACAGACAGCCAGACAGACAAAAATTGTAAAAAATGATTTTTTGGTATATGTACCGTGTATACATCCAAATGCACTTAGTAAAAAGCGGTTATTTTAATATTACGAACAGACACTCCAATTTTATTTATTTGTAGTATATAGTATTAAATAAACACTCACCTTCTCCCTCAATCCGTATTTTGCACAAAACAATTCCTCCTCCCCCTTCACGTACGCGTACTCAGCGGCTCCAACAGCGCGTAGGAGTACGCCTAGATCGCCTAGTAGGAGAATGTTGCCAGTAGCTGGCCAACTGTCCGGCTTGCCTGTCATCACCTGTGTATAAGGATACATTTTAAATGGCAAACATTATAATACGACTTTTTAAAATTCGACACCAACTGCGCATCGTAGTGCGAGCGAATAAAAAAAAAATGGCGCGAATCCCATATTAATATGAAAACTGTAATATCAATAACATAAAAAGCATATCTACAAAAATATCTACAATAATAATATAAATATTTTAGTTGAAAAGTAAAAGTAATTTTAAGGATTTTATAGCGATTATTTTATGTTGTTACGTTCCCGACGCGATGAAATCCTTAAAATTATTTTCATTTCAATGTGTAGTATTCGCGTTAATATAAGAAACCAATAATCATTGAGTATTAGCCCATTTTATCATATAAAATAATATTTTATGGGTCCACAGATCAGTCCAAAAATGCGAATTCCTTTTTTTTGTTTTTTTTTTTTTAATTTTGAAATAATCGCTTTTCCACACTGATTACAAGCACAAACTATATATTTCTTAATAACACAAGCGTTGCTTAGTGTGGGACCGTATAGTTGGTGTGTTCGTCTGGCGACATTTATTATTTATTTTTAATATTATTAATAATCACTAATAACATTATGGTAAGTAGAACATTCCAATAATGCACTAAACTAAAAATTGGTCTACCACCCAATAATAATAATAATAATACTAGCCCTTTTAATGTCCCACTGTTGGGTACGGGCCTCCCCTCAATGCGAGGGGGGATTAGGCCATAGTCCACCACGCTGGCCCAGTGCGGGTTGACGGACTTCACACGACTTTCGAGGGGTACTCTCAGACATGGAGGTTTCCTCGCGATGTTTTCCTTCACCGTTTAGCAAGTGATGATCACGGTTGATAATGAGATTCGCACATGAAATCCAGAAATCCCAGAGGTGCGAGCCGGGGTTTGAACCTGCAATCCTCGTTACCGAGGCAAGCGTTCTACCAACTTGGCTATCACTGTTAAGCGTTAAAATAATTATTAATAATCACTAATCACATTATGGTAAGTAGAACATTCCAATAATTCACTGCATGGCTTCATCGAATGATGACATATAAATAATGCACTAAACTAAAAATTTGTCTATCACCCAATTATGGCAATTACTGGAGGATGTTACCTCAGGTACAGTGAGCGCGGACACGAGCGCGATGGTGTACGGCAGCAGGCTGTGCTGGTGGCTGAGCGCCAGCATCTTGCCGTACCGAGGCAGAAGCGGGAAGGCCGACACCGCCTTGCCCAGCGGTGTCACTTTCAGTATCTGCCACAAATCACATTATTTAAATATATTTTTTAAGAACATGACCTCACCTACCATCGAGTACGTATTTTTTCAACATCAAGTGGAATGTTTAAAAAAAATGGGAGATTCTATGCGGGCCTAATATGTAGACTTACTCATTCATCTGTGAAAAATATTTTACACTAACTCAAACTCAAACATTTATTGCAAACTATGTGTTCATTGGTCTTACATTAGTTTTAGTACTTATGACATAGCGGCCTTCTTCAAGCATTGCAATGTTGAGGGGCTAGTTCTATTTACTAAACACGATTCTTAACTATTCTTGTATCTTCACAAATATCACAAAATTCTATGCTAAGATTCTACCGCTTCTATGGACAAGGGCCAAGAAACTCCATGGTTGGTCTTCTCGTAAGGATATTAAACAATTTATGGGTATAGGTATGTTTAAGTAGGTAGACAGATTCGTACAAACCTCTTCCTCATCTTTTCTTTTGTTCTTGGGCTCGTGTTTTTCAAGTATACCGAGTGTTTCAAGTCTTTTCTCGGCGAGACGCAGTTGCATCCTATCTGGCGCGGTGGGGAATGGGAAGTTCACCACCTAAACAATAATAAAATACACATATACACATGAATAATTATAAAATTATATTAAATTTGTAATTTCTATCATTTGTTCTATCATTTATTTAAGCTATTAAATAATACAAAATGAATATAGGAAAGTTCCCTAGAGGAATTACTGCAACGCTATAATGTAAATTCTTCGTAAATGAACACCATATTTTTTTCCGAAATCGCTATAATGTAAATTCTTCGTAAATGAACACCATATTTTTTTCCGAAATCGCTATAATGTAAATTCTTCGTAAATGCACACGATATTTTTTCCGTAATCGCTCGTATGTAAATTCTTCGTAAATGCACACCATATTTTTTTCCGCAATCGCTATAATATAAATTCTTCGTAAATGCACACCATCATTCCGCGATCGGTAAAGTTTTCGAACTGTCCAATGTGACAGTTTGACAACTCGTTAATTAAAACATCGTATCGACATCAACATCGGAGTAACCGAATTCATTTCGAATAATTAAAAAATTTGGGGGTCGAGTCACCTTCGTCCGTAGGAGAATTAAATACCCTCGAGATACCCTACACGTGACCCTGGGTGGTGCCAACCAGGTGACAACTCTACTTGTGGTAGGCTTCGGCCGTGGTTAGTCACCACCCACTGAACAAAGCCATGTCGCCAAGCGGCCTAGCCGTGTTCCGGCATGATGTTCGGTGTTGCCATTCATGGATGGCGGGTCAGATCAGTTGCGCTGCATGTGCCTAGTGAATGTAGCGTCTCGATCTACTGCCGCCTTCCTACCTAGGCAAGTATGCTCCATCGTAGATCTCATCGTCACTTACCATCAGGTGAGATCGAGATCAAATACTTGCCTATAATGTAATAAAAAAAAATATAAAAAAAAATATTCCTGCACAGAAACGAAGATTTACAAACATTCCAGAAAACGACTGACCTTGTCTATGCCCATGCACTTCATAGTCAACAGCAGGTCGTCGACCGGCCGCCGGCACAGGTCCGGCGGGTGGTGGTCCGGGCAGTCGTGCTGGAACACGGCGGCGCTGTACAGCCGGTACGCGTGGCCGGGCCCGACGCGCCCGGCCCGGCCGGACCGCTGCTCGGCGCTGGCCTGCGACGTCCACACTACCCGCCATGCGCTAGCGCCTGTTACGTGGTCGTATACACTATGGAAGCATATTATAGCATTAAATAAACAAATCCAAATAGAGACCTAAAACTAAACCAATTATATAAAGTTCTCTATAGAAAGTGATTATATAAAACAGTAAAAATAAAGCCACAGAAGCAACGTAAAAAAGGAATATAAACAGAGCAAAGTATAAAAATACCGCTAAATAAAACATAAATCAAATTGCATAAATAAAAATTAACACGGTAAATTCAGAAAACCTTCAAAATTAGATTAACTCACGTGCAGCAACATAAGACAAAATAAGGGCTCTGACCTCTGTCAGAGGAGAAGTGGCGGAACATGTCCCAGGACATGGCCAAAAAAAAAAAAACTATGGAAGCCAGTGTAGTAGGTATAGCAGGTGCATTATGATAACCCTAGCAAAAGGTCGTTTTAAGGGAACTTACAATTAGTGAACAAATGGCGATTTTCCATGTCACCATGGTGAGGATTGATATTTCAGACCATCTGACGCACTATGACGTCATACGGACAGCTGAGATGGAGGGACCGAGTGGTCGGAGATAGTAAACACATATACATGGGACATAGGGACAGATTATAGGGGACATATTAAAAAGTTCGAGATAGGGAAATAAAAGGCAACACATAGTTATAGACTTGTTTTTCCTGCCGCTCCGCCCGCGGTACCTAGATCGAATAAATCCTATAGTAGTCTGGAATAATGTAGCTACAAGTCAATGAATTTATATAATCACATCAAAAGATCCAGAGATCATCCCTTACATCTGAACACACAAACTTTTCTGCTTTATAACATTAGTATAGATATTGAAGTATAGATTACTAGTAATATACGACAAATACTCATAAATACCGTTAGCCTCTCGAACTAAGCCAAAACTTCTGCTAGAAGTAGGCTCACATCGATAGTTTACCTCACGTAATTCAAGGCCACCAAAGCGGCCAGGCCATTGAAAAGCTTTAGATTAATCTGAAACACACAGAAACTCACCGCATCTTCTTCTTTCCAGTATCGACGATATATCTTATAGCGGGTATGGTGAGCGAGGTCTCCGCCACGTCAGTGCTGATCACGCACAGCCTCGCCCCGACGGGTGGTGGAGCGAACACCCGCGCTTGCTTCGATGAGCTCAGCATGGAATATAAGGGCAGCACCCATAAGGGCTGCCGGCAGGACTTTATGGCGGGGGTTAGGGAGTCTTCTTCTGCGTCTGTTGAGATTTAAGCTGTGCTGCTTTAGTCGCATCAATGTCGCGAGGGCATAGACTAAAAAGCTGGTGAAAGAGTGGGTGAACGCTATTCACCATAAGTCGCAAAAGCCGGGGTAAACGTAAACAGAAGATGAAGCAAACCTACCTACCTATGTACTTAACTGGGAATATTGAAATAATAGAATAGGTGAAGACCATTGCTGTCTGGGGATGAAGTCTTCACTTTCCATCCCCACAGACAGCAATGGTCTTCACCATTGCTCAGGACAAGGCCCGAAAAGTTCGCTTAGAAATAATAATAATAGAACTCAAGACTACCTATTATTTATTATTATTATAGTAATAAAATTACGTGGGATGCGGAAACTTTGGGATGGAGTTTGGGCACGACATTTGCGACAGCACAAAAAGGTTGACCGATGTTATCACGCTTTTCCCAGAAAGTTCTTGGGTGCGAGTGACGGAGGACTGTGATGAAGACTTCGGGGGGAACCCTATGTCCAGTACTGGACAACGATGAACAGACTTAGGGGGAGACCTATGTCCAGTACTAGAGGTCTAGCTCATGAATAGAGATACTCACCTGAATCACTCAAATGTCCATCACTATCCTCGTCGTTCCCGACCAAATCAGCTTGCCCGTCGTCTTCGGGCATGTCGTAGTCGTCCAAATTAATCTTGGGTAATGTTTTCGCTTTCTGCTTGGCTTTTCTTCGGGCCTTTCTGGCTCGTTTTATTTCTCGTTCCACCTTGAAATTAAGGATATCTCAAATGTAGCCCCGAATTTACATTATCTACTGGGAGTGATCTCAACTTCATAGGAGTGGATTGTTTTTTGGCTTTTTCGGGGGAACGCATTCATTGCCGGGGTACAAAATATTCTAGATGTTGATCTTGTGCTATCGCTGTGCCAAGAGTAACTAAAATCCAACCCGTCAATATTAAGATACAGTTATTTGGTTACCCTTATGGGATCACCGAATTCGTTTCCCGGGATAAAAAAGCATCACACATGTTGATCCGGTATTCAAATGTGTTTTACTAATAGAGGTAGGGAATGTGGCTTACAGGAGTAGCAGGGGTGGGAGTGTGTGGCGGGCCTAGCCCCATAAAAAAAGGGGTAGGGAATTCATTTTATCATCATCGTCATCCTCAACATTATCATTATCATCATTATTATCACATAAAGCAACTATAAAAAAAAATTCAACACTGGCAGCAAATGTGCCTCTACTAGTAGCCAACGATTTTTTTTAAAGTGTTTAATGACCTAAAAAAATTGAATAAAGTTTGCGGTCGTGACTTACTAACCTCATCGTCGTCAGACTCGATATCATCAGGTTCCGAATCCAACGCTGCATCAGCATCGCTGACCGGCTTCGTTTTCGTGATAAGCTTCGAATAATCCACGTCTTTGCGATACGGAAAGCAAGCCCTGAGCTTACGCACTAGATAATTCACCTGTAATATAATAAGTAACACGAGTTGGTACACCTTCATTTACGGGTACCTTTATTTGACGACCCAATTGCCACAGTAGACGGTAAATAAGCTTTCTGTGCCGAGGGTCCCTGGTTGGGGCACTCTTTGTCTGACGAACATGTAACTACTACTAGTATTTAAACTCTCCATAGGCACCATAGACACCTGGACTTAGTCCAGCTGTAAGAGTCTTGCTTCTGTGGAAATTTGTCTACCCGATCTTTTTTGTCTCCCGCTTTGCAATGGAGGGAAGTGGATAATTTTCTCCCAACTCCTCGTATTTTTATCTCTCGATTAAATTCGTGCGGGTTCCAAAACTATTAACTTTATCCCGGGACTCGCCGAGGGTCAAACCTCGGTGTGATCATTGGACACCGATGTAGATCCTGGCTTACAGGAGTAGCAGTGGTGGGAGTGTGTGGCGGGCCTAGTGACGAGCGTGAACGCATGTTTTACCCGAGATACGGCCGTTTAAAAATCCATATAAGTATACTTGGATCGCCACCAGTCGGGTTTAAGGCTGTGTCCCCAGTCGGCAAACTGTCAGCGGCCGACTGAGTTAGCGGCGTATCGGTTTAGTACGCCCTTCCATATATTTGAAATGGAGTGTTCACAGTTTGCTAGTTTGCGCTCACTCTACGCAGTTTGCTGTGTTGCGCGCGCCGATTGATTCAGTGAGCGGCCGACTCACAGCAAAACCGGTTCCAGTCGGCGGCGGCGATATGCTTGTTCGCCGGGCGTAGTGAGTCCGTTTGCCGCGAACTGTCATGTGGACAGTTGACAGTGAAAATTCAGTCGGTCGGTCGACCTAAATAAGCGGCTAACACATAACACATAACAGTTTGCTGTCGACGCACGTAAATTGATCTGAGTTTGCAGCTAACTCGAATTTCAGTTCGCTACAAATTTCCGGCTCAGTCAGTCGGCCGCTGACAGTTTGCCGACTGGGGACACAGCCTAATTTGGGACCATATAGTTGGTGGGTTCGTCTTACCTCTTGTTGTCCTGTAACAAAGACGAGTATGCCGCCTTCAGGTAAACGCGTGTGTATTTTAACAGCCTTCTTGTACGCTTCCTTTAGGTAATCTCTGTATGTGCGTTTGTTGAAATGCACTGTTACTGGGAACTGGCGAGATTCGATCTATAGATAAAAAATGCGTAATAAAAAATAAATACATTCAAGCCCATAAATATATTCGGTGGACTCGAGCAGAGACCATTGCTTGCTACATGCAACGATCCTGGCATGCAAATATTACAACCACATATAATTCCTTGGGTCGCGGGCGCTACGGACTTGGAGTTTTTGAAATATACCAATTATCTGGTTGTGGAAGGTTCTCCCTACTGCGATAAACGATCGCTCAGTATTTCTTTCGTCAGTCGACCAAAAGCACCAGGCCATAGGCCACCATAACCCTTATAATTAAGCAATAGAACCCACCACTGACCCTTGACTTGTCAACTTTTCCAATTATTATAAGCCATACAAGTTGATCGATAATTAAAGAAGCCAGCAACACCGAACTCCTCTAAGATGTTAGTTGAGAAACTCTGTCACGAGTGTCGGGACCCCAAATAATATGCAATTCTCCGCGAAACGATGCGAATCTAAAAAGTATTCGACACGTACTATGCCTCTAAACGAGGCCTCCTCAGGGTGGCTGGGCTACGAAAGAGTAACTTACGTTTATAACTGGAGGGGGCTCCTTGAACAGCCTGGTGTTCTCGGTAAAGTCTTCGACTCTCAATGTAGCCGACATCACGATGAGTCGCAGAGGGCTCCCTCGCTTACGTCTGAGTGGTACTATACGGGACAGGAGTCCTAGGAGTATGTCAGTGTACACACTACGCTCGTGGGCCTCGTCTATGATGACCACAGAGTATTTGCTTAGAAGGAAATCCGATTGGATCTCTTTTAGAAGGACTCCTGAAAATCAAATCGATTTCGAAAGAATTCTTCTTTTTTCTTTACGTATAATCAAACGGACATGAACGACAATGAATGACAATAACAAACTCAATAAATAAAACATGGCTGATGACATGGAAAAAACCAAATGACGTTTGATTTAAATTAGGCAGTATTATCACTGAGAGGCCATTAGAGAGATAAAAAAAAAGTATTATCACTGACCGTCAGTCATAAACTTGATTTTAGTATGTCCAGTGACGTTTCCCTCGAACCGCATCAGATACGACACTTGGTCGCTGGTCAGCGCAAGCTCGTGGCCCACTCGCGCCGCCATGGCGACGGTGGCGACCCGCCGCGGCTCCGTCACCGCTATCATCTTGTGTGCAGCGTACCCCGCTTCGTATAGAAACTGGGGGATTTGGGTGGTCTTGCCGCTGCCTGAAGAAATATATCTATGCTATATATATTTTTTTAAATCTTTATTGTTACAAAAAACGAAGTGTAGGACGGCCCCCCCCACAAGGTGGACCGATGATATCACACGCGTCGCAGGAAGCCGGTGGATGCGAGTGGCGGAGGACCGTGATGTGTGGGAGTCGTTGGGGGAGGCCTATGTCCAGCAGTGGACGTCTATCGGCTGATAGATTAGATTAGAAATCTTTATTCATGACCATGGATACCAGTCTTTCAGTCGAATACATTATAATGATAATAACTCTAATAATTGTAAGAAAATCTAAATTAATAATTATTAATGTAAATTAATAATTGTTGTAGTAAATCTATGCTATAATAATTATAATGTTGCCACACGAACAGACCAAAAGTACAGTCGCGGACTGAAAATATTTATCGGATTTCAAATTCGATTTCATCTCGAACTGTGTACTGTGAGTGTGAGTTTTTTGGAAAATCTAAAAATTCTGGATTTCTTATGTCTATAATTGACGACATGGTTCTTTAGAATATATTGTTCTATCTCTTAGTTTCGGGAATCCCCACACTGACCTATCTCGATGTTACACACTGTATAATTACTTGAATACATATTATTCATCGGACGATTTGATTAGTGCAGTTGGTAGTGACATTACTTTCTGTGCCAAGGTCCCAGTTTCCAATTCTTGTAGGGACAAACTTTGTGTGATGAACACTAATGTTTGTGCCTGAGTTATGGATGTTCAATTTCTATATGTGTTATATACTAGGTTCGTCCCCAGTCCATTGTACGGCGGCCATAATACAAGCTTTACTTTGTGTGGGACCATATACTGGTCCGTCTAGCAATATTATATTATTAGTACCCAAGACTTGGGTACAATCATTTGTGCACATTACACGAAATTTCTCTCATATTAAGGGGGCTATGAGCCATCGTCCACCATGCTAGCCAGTCTTAATTAATTTGTTAGTAACTCTTATTTTCATCATAATAAGGATTTTAATGTTACCTGTTTCACCGGAAACAATGAGAAACTGATTCTCATTAACCAGCTCCATAATCCTCTGCTCCTCACCGAGTATTGGCAATTTCAACCTTGCTACTTGAACTTTAGGGTCCCTTTTCACTTCTATATGTACTGTTGAATGCTGTAATAACGGTTTCTTTTCAGTTTTCACACGATTTTTATCATTTTCATTCGTTTTTGGTTCACCTTTGTCCGATTTCTTGACATCTGAATTTGTTTTTGTATCAGTGGAGTCTTTTTGTTTTATTTTGTCATTATCATTAGCTTCATTTGAATCATTAACTTCAATTATTTCTGTAGCATCACTACTGGTTTTCTTAATAGCAACATCTTTGTTTCTATCACCTTTTTCAATGATTTCTGGTTGATCATTATCATCTGATTCAGATTCAGAACTTTCGTTCGATGATTCTTCAAGTCCAACAACATTAGGGTCATATTTTTTCTTTTTGGCTTTCTCCGAGCTGTCAAGCTTTAATAGTCTGAGACGTTTTTTGGCACCTGTTGTTTGCAAATACAATTTGTTATCAGACACATTATGCCCACTTTGTATTATGTAGTTAAGGGACTACCTAATTCAAATGAAATAGGCAAGTAAATCACTCGCCGGGATCTCAAGATAAGTTAAGTTAGACTAATAAACAATATCTTCATATATATAAATTCTGTGTCACGGTGCTGTCCGCTATGGACTCCTAAACTACTAAACCGATTTAAATAAAATTTCGCACACTGTGTGCAGTTTTATCCAACTTGAAAGAAAGGATAGTTTGTATCTCAATTTATAATCGCAAATTAAAATATTTCCTAGAAATAATGTCCATGGCAACACAAAGTTTGCCAGGTCAGCTAGTTTACAATAAAAAAACGAACCCACAATACTGCTATATTTCTTATTATCGCCAGAATCCACTTGCTGCTGGACCGGTAGCTCCAGGTTTAACTCATTCAACTTCCTCAGCCCCATGGTTTGTACAGCCGATATTGCCGTCATTTGTCTCACCTCATCTGGTGTTGCTTGCACTTGAGACAGGGACTCCAAGAGCGCTGCTCTCTGCAATTCACAATGTGTAGTTTAAAATGTGTTGTAAGTGCAATCTATAAGCGATGAAACATAAATAATTGTTTAATTTTCCTCTCCTAGCTGTGAATAATAGCTCCTACCATCCTCATCTCGCTCCTAGCTTCTTTACCTAGCTGCTAGCTTCAACTCCTAGCACCTACCTTCTTTAGCAAAATCCTACTCCTCTCCAAGCTCTAACTAGTTTGATGTCTTAGTATTTGCTAGTGTAGTAGGAACCTCCTGCATCCAAAAAAAAACTGACAAGTTTATCTTACATTTTCCTTTTTCTTCTTCTTTTCAACAATCTTTTCTAATTTCTTTCTATGCGCTTTTGACAAGAATCTGGTCTTTTCCATCTTTTCCTTGAGAACTTTAGTTTCCCTCTTCTTTGACGGCAGAGCCAGAAGATTACTGGTGTCAGTGGAACCATATTCATTGTTGGTGAACTCAAGTTTTATCTGAAAGGAATTAAAGTGTAAGAATTTATTGTTTTTCTAATTACAATTACCACGACCACTCTGACAAGAGTGCCCGACTAAGAAGAATTACAATTAAAGACCCACCTAGACTGTAATTGATAATGATGAAATTGAATACAGATGTTTCTAAATCTATGTTACTTCACGTCTATCAGAGAATATCTGATAGATTAAATATTTCAATATCAACTATACGGCCCACACTAAGCAATGCTTGTATTATGGGTACCATACAATGGACTGGGAGCAAACCCAGTATATATTACTTATATGTATTAAACGTCCATGACTTGGGTACAAATATTCGTGCTTATCACACAAATTTTGTCCCTACCAGGATTTGCACCCAGGACCCTCAGCACAGAAAACAGGATCACTACCAACTGCACTAATCAGGCCGTCAAGAGATGTCAGAGCTTACGAAACAGCATAAAAAGGACTTAGAATAAAGTATCAGCTTTGAGACAAGTATATGATACTTGTACCGATGAGGAAACATATGTGCTATCACACAAAGTTTGGCCCTATCACGTACTTACCTTACCAAAAAGCGTGGTAAGGGATTCGAACCCGGGATTCTCGGTACAGAAAGCATCAGTATGTTTGTCATTACTTTTGACTTGGTCTAAGGGTAACAAATTGAGGTTATTATTTTATAATTATTTTAATTGCCTTTCAAAAATAAAATTATCACAGAAGTTCAAGATAATTGTTAACTAGTATTAAATACCTACATTTTGTTATAAGCAAAATACAGGTTTGGTAATTAAAAACAAACTATAACGAAATATTTTAGGTTTTTACCTCATTCGTTTGTGAATTATCAATGTTCGTTTTAACGATTTGCCTTGCTTTTGCGTTATAGCCTCGCTTCCCCATTGTGAACGATTGCACGGGACAGCTTTATCACTTTACATTAATATTAAATAAAATTGTGGATTTGAAAACTATAAACCTCAACCAACCAACGTGTTTTTGTTATGACATTTATTTTTTTAAAGAATGAATGTATTGAATGACGAAGGATTTAAATAGAGGAGGGAACCTATTTCTTGTCCACTGGACTGTCTCGCCATAAAATAAGTGTAGTACTAGCGATATAATGTTTATTATAAAAATACTATTGGCTTCTTTCCTTTGGTGTTAGCTATGATCTAAGCAATAAGAATGTTAATTCGCTAATATAGATCATATTTTTCGTCAGCTCGTCTAATATAATATTACCTTATTGAACTGTGTAACTCATTATTGCATTAAAGTATTTAAAGTATGTACTCTCATAGAATTGAAAACTCTAACGATGTTTTTATATTGTCTTTGGTTATAGTAACTGTCAAGTGTCAGGTCAAGATCAGGATCACATGCAGTGTTACCAACCCTACTGTTTTAACAGTAGATTTGCTGCTTTCACATTTATCCCCCTGTTTTCTGTTTCATTCCTATTTTTTACTGTTTTTCAATTAGCGTTACATTATACCTACACTATGAAAATATTTTTTGATAACCACTATGTAATAAAACGCAATGACACTAGACGGCAGTATCTACTCTTGTCGAGGTTCAAGGGATTTCCCACATTGTGTGAATTGGTGAAGAAACTTTTGTGGCTACCACATAGCAGCGCCACCGTGGAAAGATTATTTTCAGCTATAAATAATATGAAAACTAAATTACGCAACAGAATATCGACTTATTTATTACACAGAAAGGCAAATGAAGAAATTTAACAAAAATATGTATGTTTTTTTTTTAATATTTAGTAATTATATAATATAGAATGTATGATTTTAATAAGGAAAATGAGTCTGAAAATACTGAAGATGAGGTAATAGAGGATGAGAGTGGACAATAATTTTACTTTGTTTTTTTTTTTAATATGTTGTGGTCAATATTATAATATAACAGTATGTGAGTCCTGGTAACTAATAAAAGTAGGTGATTGTTTTAATTATATCAGGAAATTATGAAATCTGCCCTTTTTACTTTACCTACTGTTTTCTCCTGTTTTTTTATTGGTGAGCTGCTGTTTTTTAGTTTCTTGGGGTTGGCAACACTGATCACATGTGTGTGTTTGTTATGATCAGGAACTCGTGTATTGATACAAAAATATTTATCTTATTTCGTAAAGAAAGAAGATTTCGAGGCCAAAATGGCAGAAGACACATTCTACGAACTATCAAAACGTTCTATATTTATAAATAAAAACTTGGAAACGACATTTAACTGGGATAATTCGTACTTAACCGTGCGAACCGACAAAGGTCTACATTTTATCAATTTCTCATATAACTTAGAAAGTTTGGATAAGACTATTGACTGTTTAGAAACATCAATGACCACCCCGAAGCATAGTCCCGCATCGGAATTGTTTAAAGCTAAATTTCTGAAGAATGAAATGAAAAATGCCGATGTTACTGAAATGGTGCTAAACTCAGCCTTGTGGCCGCACAACCAACAGCTGACTCAAGAAATGACATCCGTGAGTGTGTTCGTGTGGTCTCCAAGAGGTTTCCTTCACAACGAAGGTATTTTGACTACTTTAAATAGCATAGGAGGTGTTGAGTTTTTTGTTCTGCAAGATCATAAATGGGAGACCTTACTAAACCTATCTCCGTATGTTAAAAAGAACTTAGAGTACAATAAAACACCAAAAACATTCGAGGATCTGAAGAAATCAGTGTATGTGGTTGGTACATGGGCGATATGCTGGTCACCCCGTATCAATGCGGACAAATCTTGCTTCTTCGTCACAGCTCAAATGAGCAAAACAATTTTATTCTGGTCAATAGTTCCCAATATTACTAAAACATGTATCAGAGGTCAGTTTGAGAGTGTCAATAAGTGTGAGATCACAAGCATGATTTGGATACCAAAAACACATGACCAATTCTGGTTAATATGTGCAGATGTGCTTGGCCAAATATTGGCATACAACTGCAAAATAGAAAAGGACGAAATCAAGCTAATAGAATGCCATACACTTTGGCAATATAAGGACCGAATGATTGCCAATAATTTAAAGTACACAACTATGGAAAATAATGTTTTGTTTATTTGCAGTAAGCACAGACATTTATTAGTGCAAATATTAGACGACAAATGCAAAGTTGTATCTCAATATGTAAACAATATAAATGATTATAGAATAACATGTATTACTAAGTCATTAGACGTATTCTATTTATCCACTGTGAATTGTAACATTTACAAAATTTACATTTCAGTATCAAATAACAACCTGAACATTGATCTTCAGCCAATCGAAATGAAAGATTCTTATCCTACATATGATTTGTATAGCATAAGTTTTTCACCAAACAACATTATACTTGCACTAGGTATGGTTAACAGGAAGGTTCTATGTCGCAAAGAAGCTCAAAAACTTGAAATTATCTTTGTAAGTACTGAAAAAAAAATTGATATGATATTGCCCATGTTACTATCAACAGAATCATTCACCAACCATTGGGATTGTATAGAAGTTCTAAGATACAAAATGGTGAAACTAAAAACACTGCCTCAACCATATCTTGATCACTTGACAGCGGCAAAGAATGATACAAATAAACATAAAATATGTCTTATAATTGCTATTGTATATAATAACTTAAAGAAAGTTATGAGAATTGGAACTGAAGTGGAATTGCCGTACACAGTAGAAACATTACGAGAGAAAATATTAATGTCTAAAGCTATATCCCTTATACAGCTACTGTATGATAAGTATCAAAAAAAGACAAAGCTAAAGGGTATTGAAGATGAATCATTCGTAGGAGCTAGAAAGTATTTAGAGTACTATTGTAAGAAATATGACAAGAATATCTCCAAGTTCATTGATATGTCTATGTTTAGTATACCAAATTTGAGTTACAATTACATATGCCAGTGTTGTGATGACAAAATTGAAGGATTCCTGTGTAAAAGTGGTCACCCTAATGTGTTTTGTACGCAGACATTCACACCAATAGTTAATGATGATTACTTGGCTTGTAAATGTTGTGACTTTACAGTTAGATCCGATGTAAGTATTGAAAACCCTTTGTGCGTGTTTTGCGATCTGCATTTAGTTAATTCGTATACTCCAAAAAAATAAAGACGCTATAAAACTTAGTGCTTATGAGTTTGATTTTTATTTCTTCCTGCAAATATAGGTGGTAGGTACATTATTTTATTTTAAAATTATTTTGAAAAGTAATCTAACCAGCCAGGAATCAAAATATTTATATTATATGTAATGTTGTTCAAATGTATTTGTCATAAATAAATGTTTTTTCTTTTTTTCTTAAAATTAAATTCAGTAGGATACATGCAAAGCTGGCCCCAACTTGTAGTGGCTTGCCATCGAAAAAAAAAGAATACCTAATTAGTACAATAAAAAAAATACTTCGGCACTTAAATATTTTTAATGATTATTTTTAACATAAGTCTAAATAAAAGTAACAATAAATTAAGCTTTGTAGTACCGCTTGGCGACACCGTCGAACTTTGATCCGGTAATAGTCTGAAAAGGGAGAAATTATTTCATGAGAAACAGTACATCCATAACTGAATCAGAAGGTAAGACTAATTACAAATTTGTACATAAACAAATAATGCAAAAATGAGATGAACCCACCACAACGAGGTCGTCTCCATTGTATTCCCTCTTGAAGGTCGCTGTTCCCATGTCAGCCTTGATTACTTGCGTGACAACGTTGCCCTCCACTGTGTACGTGGTTTTCACCTGGAATGTAATTAAAATTAAATACATGAGTCCTGCTGTTATAAGCCAATTACTCTAATGAAACACGTGAGTCCTGCTAAGCAGTGGCGTAGCATAGGTCATAAGACCCGGTGCGGATTTCAAATTTGCCGCCCTCTTATTTATGCTATTCATTATAAAAAAATTGGGGTGTGGTAACGACAAGAAAAACACTAGAAGCTTTTTCTTTTACTTATTTTTTTTCATATCTTTATTTTTTTAATCTTAAGATTAAAAAAATAAAGATATATAGGCGTAGCATGGGGGGGGGGGGGGGAGGGTGCGGTCCGCACCGGGCGGCACTTTTCTGGGGGCGGCATTTCACAGGTTGCAGTTAGAGAAACCTTCTAGGAGAAGAGGTACCTTCTAGGGAAGTATGCTACATCGTAGATCTCATCGTCACTTACCATCTGGTGAGATCGAGATCAAATACTTGCCTATATTGCAATAAAAAAAAAGAAAAAAAAAATAAGTTATGAAAAAAAAATAAGTAAAGAAAGTCATTTTTTTGTCGTTACCGTGCCCCATTTTTTTTATAATGAATAGCAAAAATAAGAGGGCGGCAATTTGAAATCCGCACCGGGCGCTAATGACCTATGCTACGCCACTATTAGCATCCAAACTAGGATATGAAATAGAAACATACGGGGATGCGGTCTCTGATCTTGTCATCGAACTCGAAACCAGATTTGAAGGAGGTAGTCCTGACTCCCTCGGGAGTCACTGTGGTGTACGTGTAGCAGTCACCGTCCTTTTCCAGCTTGGATGTGGGCTTAAACTCCAGGAACTTCTGGATCTCTTCCTCGGGAAGACCTGAAAGTAATTATGTAAAATATTTAATAGTGCCAACAGTAGGTTGTAAAAATAACATTCCCAAAGAAATAAAGCAAATTATTAGACGTTTAAAATATCAACCTGTCCTGAGCGCATGGCCCATCTTGTTTAAAAAAATCTAATATAAATCAACGTGATCCATACAACGTACTGATTCATTTGTTACAATATTTTACATTATTTTTGTTACACCTTGTATTAGGTAAAGATAGGTAAAGTCCAATCACCAGATAATGAATGACCTGTTTGTCCGCAGGTGATCGCCACTGTCCAATCTTATCACAAGAAGACCAAGTCGGCTTTGCTATAGGTAGGTACCTACCTAGATGTTTGGTAATGTATATACACCTACTTCTATTTTTTTGGTTGGCAATCAGTGCTGTTACGAAATAGTGCCATTTTCTCCAGTGTCGAGTAATTCTTGATAACGTTTATTGAATGATTATGTACCCCTGATGATAATGATAATGTTGATGACGATGATGGTGATGAAATGAATCCCCTACCCCTGTCAGTAAAGCTGTGGATACTTTACTGAAAATGTACCGGACATATTGGGAGAACTTGAATTGTCAAGTTATACTATTTAATTTCAATTTCCTTCACTCGTGCACGTTTATGAACACAATCCCACTAATATTACACATTATTTATCAAAGATACACATTTAGTAAAAAAAAAAATAATTACAAATTCACGGTCTAATTTACCGCCAAAAAGTCATGTACCTACTTACTCATCTAAATCTGATAAATTGGTCATACATATCCTAATGAAATACCTACTGTAGGTTAAAAATTTTGCTCTACGTACCTACCTACCCAAATGTTTTGATGAAAAGGAAATCTCAGTACCTACCTACCCACCTATCTAGACTTGTAATCAAAGTATTACATATAAACCTATTATTCTAGTTAGATACGAAGTTCTCTTTCGCCTTCAATAGGTAGGTACATAAGTACAATGCTTAAAATATTTCATCAAACTAAGCAATGGTTGTATTATTGGACTGTGACCCGATTTTGACGATGACGTCATATTACAAATCGCAAAATCTATAAATGCTCTAACGCTCTTCTGTCATCGCGAGCTCCATAACAGATCTATAAGAGGTCTATAATATTGACTGACCTGCCGCTTTAAGAAATCCATCGAAGTTCTCCTGCTTCACATACTTGTACTCCTTGCCGATAAAAGCCATGGTTCACAGTTTTTTTTAATCAAACTACGGCAGCAATAAATCACTTCAGTTGATAATAACCCCGCCTTATATATTTACTTTAATCTATACTGATATGAGCTAGCTGATAAGAACTTGGTACGAGTATAAATGGTATGGCTTATCAGTACCTATAAGCTGGTTATATAGGTGACGATGAGTGCAAAGGTCGTTACACTCCATTATCCCACTAATATTATAAATGTGAAAGTTTGGATAAATGGATGGATGGATGTTTGTTACCCAATCACGCCAGAACGGCAGAACGGATCTGGATGAAATTTGGCACCGAGATAGATTATAGGCTGGAATAGCACATAGGCTACTTTTTATCCCGGTAAAATGTATGGTTCCCGTGGGATAGATTTGTTTTAATTTTTCATAGAGCGAAGGATCGACATGAATTTTGGCATAGGTAGTGGTAGTTTAGGGGTCAGAAGTCATTTTGTTACTTTTTAATCGCGGGTAACACCGCGGGGGGCAGCTAGTATTTAATGAAATAATAATATTTAATTGTCAAACGAACACACCGACAGTACGGTCCCAAACTAAACAACGTGTGGCGTTTAACCTTTTTAGCCACGGCATTAGCTTGGCCTGGCTTTGTTGTGACAGGATGGGCTTAGAACTTGAAGCAGTTTGGTGGTTTGTTCGTAACTTTGGTTTGTAGTTAATACTTAAACTAATGTAATGTACTTGCATATGGTTTATGCAACACGCATATATATTATTCGTGAAGAAGACTGGACTTTCATTTTGACCATAAACTCCCTCAAAAGCTTGTGTTATGTATACTGTACAATGGACTGGGCGCGATCCCTGTAGGTATACACACATTTATTAGACATTAAACCTCCATGACTCGGGTACAAACACCCTAGCTTACGACAATAAGTTTGCCCCTAACGAGATTCAAACCTGGTTTTGAATTGATCGATATATACGTAAGTATAACACAATATACCTACTATAAATTCACCATGCAACGTACTTATTTGCAATCATAAAATTACCCTTATTAATGTCCCACTGTTGGGCACGGGCCTCCCATCAATGCGAGGGGGGATAATGCCATAGCCCACCACGCTGGCCCAGTGCGGGTTGGCGGACTTCACTCGTCTTTCGAGGTAGTCTTAGACATGCAGGTTTCAACGCGATGTTTTCCTTTACCGTTTTAGCAAGTGATAAGCATGGTTGAAAATGAGATTCGCACATGAAATCCAGAAATCCCAGAGGTGCGGGCCGGGGTTTGTCCCTGCGATCCTCGTTACCGAGGCAAGCGTTCTACCAACTTGGCTATCACTGTCAAGTAGCTGCTAAGCCAAGTAGTAACTTGGCTATCACTGCTGCTAATCATACAATTATGAAAGTATAAAATGATTATTATAATCTAGGTAGATAGTGGATGTTTAATACTTTTATCGGACGTATTACGTAATTCTTTTAATTATCTATGGAATGTTCTAGAATAAGTATAATAAAGCATACTTAAATTGGGGCTAATTCCAAATGCAATAGGAAAATAGTGGAAATACCCTCTCAAAAATTATATTTGCCGCCCGCGCGCTGAAAGATAATATTTCAGGACCTTTTCCGACATTACGGAGTTAAAGTAGGTTGAAATTAACGTGCTGATTGGATCACGGACGTGTGCAAAGTGCTCTCGCCCCCCCCCCCCCCCCCCCCCAAGGCAGGAAAAAGACCACCCCGTAAGGTTTTTGTCGGTAGGAGTCCGACGCAACCCGCTTGCCTCACCCGGTGCTGGTGGGTAACAATGAGGTTTTCCCCACCAAAAAAAGAAAATTAAAACAAACGCCATCCACATCGTGCGCATAATAAAACAGGTTTTAACTTTCAGTGTTTTTAATTAGAAAAATAAATAAATTCATAATATATTAATAATAATTAAGCTTTGTAGAACCGCTTGGCGACGCCGTCCCAAGTATCACTAGTGATCGTCTAAAATAAACATAATTATCGATTAATTATCTCAGTAAAAAAAAAAGATCTCTGTACCTAATCAATTATTTATAAAAAAGTCCGTTGTTCATCAACTAATCTATTACGAAATCTCCGAAACCCTGAAGCCCACTGACTGACTGACTCACACACTCAGCACGAAATCTCCAAAACCATGAGACCTAGGACCTTGAAATTTGCCACGCGGGTTCCTGTGCGCCCCTAGGTGATCACTAAGAAAGGTTTTAGGAAATTCAACCGTCAACATTTGTATAGAAAATGTGTGGATTTATTATAATGTTCTACTTTTCCACGCGGACGAAGTCGCGGGCAACACATAGTAACCCATATCATGTTTTCCAATTAAGACAGACGTAGCTACAGGGAAATAGAGTATTTATAATGTATCTTGAAGCCTCTACGACTCGTCCAACTTGACACCCAATCTGTCGGTCCGATTGGTAGGGTCCTACAAATAGGCATGTCAAGAGGCAAATTATTGGCCAACTCTTGCCCGCGACTACGTCTGCGTAGAAAATTATAACATAACATTTTCCATACAATTTTTTACCCCCATTAGGGGTCGAATTTTCAAAAATCCTTTCTTAGCAAGCACCTAGAGCCCCAGAGAAACCCTCGTGCCAAATTTTAAGACCCTAGCTCTTATGGTTTCGGAGGTTTCGTGATGAGAGTCAGTCAGTCAGTAGGTTTCGCTTTTATATTTATATAGATTCGTAGGGACTCAACAAATCGACCCTACAAATTGGTTGGCAAGTTGTGCCCTTGGTGGAGTCTTCTAATCTAATACCTAATGTAATTTATGGAACCGTCAATAGCCTAGTGAAGATTAGTGAAAGCTTAGATAAGTGTAGTTTTATTCGTGTGCCAAGTGAATTAGATCCGGTATCTTCATTTTATAATATGGTCTCTTAATCTTATACGGGGCAAATCAGAAAGGGTGACTAACTTGAACCTGCGATTTTTAGCGCATTTACAAATTTACAATTTACAATTTACAAATTCTGACTAAACGAATCGATTACATATCTACAGATATGTAATCGATTCGTTTAGTCAGAATTTCAATGATGATTTCAAAAACAACATGGTTTTACCAACTAAATGTCTTTTTAAATTGACATATCAAAATTCTAACTTTAAATAATGACTGCTAAATTCTGATTAGCCGTTCCTACATTGTTCTCAAATACCTATAACAATGTATTGCTCAACAATGTAAAAGGACTTAAAAAAAAAGAGCAACCATGGAGTTTCTTGCCCGTTCTTCTGCATTGGAACGGCATTCCGAACGGGTGCTAAAGTTGTAGCATAGTATTTTGTAACTTAATGGTCTACGTGTATAAAAAATATTCTGATTCTGATTATGACTGCGAATTGCGCAAAAGATGCGCAGATTCAAAGATTAGTATACCCTTACAGAATCACGCGGTATGAGGTCAGTCACCTCTCCTAATAGGTACTCACCACGACGAGGTCGTCTCCGTTGTATTCCCTCTTGAAGACAGCACCGCCCTTATCAGCTGTTAGGGTCTGAGTCACCACGTTACCATCTACTACGTATTTTGTCTTAATCTGCAATAGAAGAATTCCTCTAAGTAAAAGGATGTGTGACCTCTGACCTCGTCCGTGCGGTAGTAATTAATATATAATAAATATCGCCAGAAAATCCATAGTATCATAGAGAAGGTTTTTATAAATATAAATTCTTTGAAAAAATCACTCCAACTTTTCGGTCCCAAACTAAGCAAAGAGATTCCAGTACCTATATATAATTATTGAAGTACATACATATTAAACGGCTATGACACCATGTTTGGCCCATACCGGGATTCGGACCCGGGACCCTCGGCACAGAAGGCAGGGTCACCTACTATGATAATAGGGGTCTTTCTTGAATTGAACTGAAGTGTTTTTACTACACACGTCGCACGAATGTTTGTAGTGGAGTCATAGGAATACAAGTAATTATATACTGGGGTCTATCCTATGTCCATTGTACGGTACCTACGCATAATACAAGCGTAGTTTGGGACCGTACAGCGGGGTTATGTTCAATCATTCGAAAACCATATCGGAAACGGAATCGAAAACATCCAAACTGTATATCCCCAATCGCTATTATTTTTTCTGAACTTGATGATGTCTCAATGGAAATACCAATTCGTTTTTTTAAAAAGTTTCCGTCGGAAAACTCGTCGGGAGCGACAGAAACAGCGGAAACTTTCAAATTCGTTTCCGATACCGATTCCGAATGTTTTAATATAACCCACCAGAAGTTCCTCCGGCGATATTATATTATTACATATTGTATTAACTTACTGGTGTTTTTTCAGCGCCGATCACATCGTCAAACTCAACTCCAGACTTGAAGGTAACTTCTTTGGGGCCATCGATGTTCTGCGTGTAGTATGTGTACGAGTCACCGTTCTGCACCAGCTTCTGGCTGGGCTTGAACGAAAGGAAAGCCTGGATCTTGTCGTCGGTAAGACCTTTGATGAATAAATACAAAAGATAAGTTAGTTAAGAAGTAAATGTAAGAAGAAAGAAGGAACATCTTTAATCTTCCTTAAAAAGGTCCTTAAAACAATAGGAGGTATTTGACAATATCAAGTAATTAATAAGTCACTAAAAAAAACATAGCACGTTTTAGAGAAATAAGTAATGAAATTCCACGACTCCAGTAAAAAACTTATAATAGTTTTTCGAAAATATTATGTGAATTAATTGTTAAATCTCCTAGGGCCAGAATTACGCTCATTTTGAATCTTTTAAACATAGCATGGACTTCTGACAAGACATCAAGTAAGCCTTCGATTGTGTAGATTTAACTATTAACCAATATCACATAAATCTTTCAATCACCGTGCAGGGAAAATTGCACAGATCCCTGCTCTGGGTGACCCCCAGTCCATTGAAGGGTGCTTATCTCGCGACATTCGCTTGAAACTATACGACTAAATACAAAAATCTTACAAACATACCAACAGCCTTCAGGAATCCATCAAAGTTCTCCTGCCTTTCAAATTTGTACTCCTTGCCGAGGAAAGCCATTTTTGCGATGAGGTTCCTTAGTCCACGGGTCCTGAGGTTAAACTGACGCAAGTCGGGTTTAAACGATACTTATATTAGCTCTGTTAATCTCCAAGATATGATACATCGCGTAATCTAACGTACGGCTTTTTATTGCAAAGTATAGGTACCATCTACAGTACAAATGTACCGTATACCTAAGCTAGGTTTGTACTGTAAAGATATGGCTTGAAAACCACTTATAACAGAAATTAGTACAGCATTACAAATACAGTAGAAATTAGTATTTGGGGTCGAGTCACCTTCGTCCGTAGGAGAATTAAATACCCTCGAGATACCCTACACGTGACCCTGGGTGGTGCCAACTAGGTGACAACTCTACTGGTGGTAGGCTTTGGCCGTGGCTAGTCACCACCCACTGAACAAAGCCATGTCGCCAAGCGGCCTAGCCGTGTTCCGGCATGATGTTCGGTGTTGCCATTCATGGATGGCGGGTCAGATCAGTTGCGCTGCATGTGCCTAGTGAATGTAGCGTCTCGATCTACTGCCGCCTTCCCACCTAGGCAAGTATGCTCCATCGTAGATCTCATCGTCACTTACCATCAGGTGAGATCGAGATCAAATACTTGCCTATAATGTAAAAAAAAAAAAAAGCCCCGATATTCGACCTTACAAAAATATAAGCAAGTATACAGAAAGGCCGGCCTATGACCGTTATACTTGCGATTCTATAGCGCATTGTAATCATTACGTGAAGTCAAATTCCGACATGTCAATTTGAAAGTTTGCTCAAATGCGAAATAATTCAATAACCCACCAATGGACGCCATTTTCATATCATCATGTCACATCCATTATTTTATTTATAATGTGTATTTATTGAATGTGTTATTGCTATTAATTACTTGACATTGTGCAAAATACCCGCTAAGCTGCGGGTAAGGCCATATTCATATCCATTTTATTTCATCGCATCTCATTTCGTAAAGAAAGAAGAAGAAGAACCCACCAATATTTTATGCTATAACCCAGTATCGTATAATTTAAACAAAACAAAGTTTATGTTTTTGTAATAAGGTTTATATTCTTAAAAATAATAATTTGTTCTACAATAAATAATTTACGCCTTATAATATCTGCGGGCTACGCCATCCCATTTGCTGCAAGTGATTGTCTGAAAGAAAAAAATAAAAAAAAAATACAACCAAATTGAGAACCTCCTCCTTTTTGAAGTCGGTTAATAATTTTCTAAATCGGTTCATAAATGACGGAGATATGAAGTAACAAACATAAAAAAGAGATATATTTAATGCCAATGATATAGACATAGGTGTGATGATGAACTGCTTACAAAGTCATATAAGGCCTCTATTCAAGAATCCACACATTACTAAAAACAAAACCTTTATTGTACATATGTTTTAATTTAAACGATTAAAATATGATTAGTTTTATTACGATTTTTCATCAATAATAAATTCTATAATCTCATGACGCCAAATTGATCCATTCAATTCGAAATTCTGCGATTTATAATCGTTATTCTCTCGAGTACCTAGGTATATCGACGTCTGGGTATCGATTTAGAATCGATTACGTTAGTACCTATCGATATCCAACTCATCAAAGTTAAAAGATCTTACCACAACCAAATCAGTGTCTGAAAACTCTCTCTTGAAGACAAACTCTACGCCATCCTCAAACTTCTGGACCTGAGTCAGGGTGTGGCCGTCCAAGGTGAAAGTGGTTTTACACTGGAAGCCGAACATATTTTCAATTATTGTTTCCGTAGGAATATGAAATAATCTTACAGACTTCTGCGGCTGGACAAAGGCATGGAATTCCTGGTCAGTAGTCAATGTTAACATTGGGTCTCCGACGTCGAAGTGTGTCGTCATCGGTACCATGTTTCGGGTAGGTCCCCAAAAATATGGACTAAATTTTAACAATAACTAGGTATATTGCCGTAAATACCTAGCTAAGGTTGCCAGAGATAATATTTTAAAGATATACATATAGATATGATTTAAAAGATTAATCTGCTCGGTATTGATGACCTGAATCAATCAAGTCAATAAATCCTCTTCTCATTTGAGATTGCATTATGATCCAGATGCACATTTATGAATAAAAAATACTATATAATTGATAGAACTAGGCGATGCTTGGCGGAAATCCATTGTTAAACAAATGGGGGATGGGGACTCGAGATAGACAGTTTCTCGACTAACATCTTAGAGGAGTTCGGTGTTGCTAGCTTCAACTATTTTTGGTTTATAATTGTAAAAGTTGACAAGCCAAGGGTCAGTGGTGGGTTCCTCATCCCCCCTTATTTAAAAAAATACTATTGTAATAATCAGTATTTGTTACAGGTGTGGGGTTACACCATAATACAAATTAGACTTTAACTCCGTTAGATAATGTCAATATTCTATTATATGCGCTGGCACTGCGTAAGGCTTACGTTGCGACCAGCGATGGTCTCATCAAACTGCACTCCAGACTTGAAGTTCAGCTCTTTCTTTTTGTCCGTAGTAGTGGTGATGAAAGTATAGGAGTCGTCTTCCTTCACCAGCGACTGGTTCGGCTTGTAATTTATGAACCCCTGGCTCTGCTCCTCGTTCAGACCTGAAAAGCATAGTCTAAAGAACAACTTTTCCACCAATTATATTTTTATACTAGCTGTTGCCCGCGACTTCGTCCGCGTGGTATTTAACAAAGACAACCGTTGACAACAGCCTGCTCGCCCATTCTGAGCCCGCGGGACGCATTGCAGGTTGTTGCTATCAAACTTAATCAGGCGCTGCACTGCAAAATTGGTTTTAATTTTTTTTCGTGAGATCCAATTTTTTTTTTCTAACATAAAAGTAGCCTAAGTTACTCCTTGTTACATCAGCTATCTGCCAGTGAAAGTCCCGTCAAAATCGGTCCAGCCATTTCAGAGATTAGCCGGAACAAACAGACAGACAGACAGACAGACGGACAGACAGACAAAAATTGTAAAAAATGTTGTTTCGGTATAGGTAACGTGTATACATCTAAATGCACTTAGTAAAAAGCGGTTATTTTAATATAACAAACAGACACTCCAATTTTATTTATATGTATAGATGTATAGATTTGTTTTCGTTATGATAGGTTTGATCTTTGAGCTCTGATCACAGACCAAGCTCTGATATAGTGTGGACTTCCTGCCGAGTACTTTTTTTTTGATGGGGGTAAAACTCGAAAGATACCCGGCCTCTGTGTGGGAGAGGGCCGGGTTATGTGGGATTCTTAGACCCACTAATACCCCCCCAGTGGCCGCCTTCGACACATGTTGGAGGGGCTCCGAGATCTCCTGTCGGAATACACCGGTGCCCCTCTTGTGCCTCGCTCCCTTAAGGGGGCCCGTCTCGGGGAGCAGATGTTCGCTCCCCCTGCGCCCTCGCTGCGCACGGCGACGAGGAGCCACTCCCACCGCCGTCCTCCTCAGGGGTCCGAGTACCTACTCTTATGCAACTCAAATTTGAGAGCGATATCATATTAACGTTACGTACAAAACTAACATTAAATTAGGAGTTAAACATTCAAGCATTCGACCGTTTGCTAGTGATGTCTTTCTGAAAACTGGATTGATTCTTGACGCGAAAGTTTCTTTCAGGAATATCGAAATAAATTGTGAGCCATAGTTTAACTATATTACCTTCTGCTACCTTGATTTGTTACCTTGTACCTTGTACTAATTTATCATAGTGTAAATCTTTCAACTGAATTACTCCTTCAATCTATTGAGCTATATCGTAATGTGAGCTGTCCTTATAAAAAGACTCCGGGTCATATCTATTTATAGCTATGTACGTATTAAAACTCGTAGATCGATGATTTATCGCTAAATTATCAGGTACTACGAAAAATTCGTATTTTTTGGAATTCGACGCTATCATCGGACCTATTAATATGACTCATTCAACTTAGTTAGTCAATCTTTTACCAGTTTTTATTATGACGTATCTAAATTGTCCAAAGACCCTTTGTCAATGAATTTTCACGTGAACAACATAGTTACACGGCCCCAAGTCTGCTAACAAAATCGATTCATAATCGAACAGCAACCGCATAGTAACTGTCACTTTTAACAGATTTTGTATGGGATATCTGTCGAAAGTGACAGTTACTATGCGGTTGCTGTTCGATTATGAATCGATTGTGTTAGCAGACTTGAGGCCCAGTTGTGTAGGATTGTGTTATTATTTTTCTATACGAATATTATTTTGATGTACCTACTCACCCAAAGACTTAACGAACTCTTCGAAGTTCTCCTGCTTCAGGAAACCGTATTCTTTACCAAGGAACGACATTACGAACGCGAATCGCTGGCACTGGATCAAATAATATATTGATCCATAGACCCCCTTATATAGTTTCTATCTAATCCTTTATATTATGACTATAAAAGATTATGTTTATATGCATTTTTATCACAAATAATAATTGTAGCACGGTACGGTAGATATTTCGACCTGCGAATACCATAACCCTTCCAACATAATAATATATCACAGGTCCATCAAGGTAGTGTAAGTGGAAGCTGAAATAGTTCCTAGCTACCTAAAAAAATGTGTGCTTATGTGCAGGCGCCAAGTCTTCGTTTGGTTTGACGGCATGCCTCAAGGGTAAGCGATTCGGGTGACTGCATCTAGTGATCATGGGTTTGATGCCCATCGCAGCAAATTTCGAAAATAACATTTTGATTAAGCGTTATTAGTCCATTTTACTAATTAATATAAACGTTTAGTACGGAAGCATACCGTTGTTGTATTGCCTAACGACACTTAGTTACATACCTAATTAAATTATTATAATGACGAGTCATTATTACTCATGCAATATTTATCTTTTCTTGATAGGTTAGATACCTAATACTTATGAACGAATCACGAATTTAAAAGTTCTAGAATTTTCCTTAAGGCGTCAAATGTTCGTATCTTATTAAAAATCTTATCGGCAGCCACCATGCATAGTGGACTGCACATCAGACCATATACTTATATTCCTCCATCTCCATTCTATCGTCGGTCGACAAGACGCACGGACAAGTGTCATCCGTACAGTGATGACATTCCCTCGGTTCGTACTAAGCATTTTGCTTCTACTTTCATCGTGCGAACTGCCAAGGAATGGGCTACCGTCGTCTTTGTTCCCCGTTGACTACAATCTGGGTGTTTTCAAGTCGAGAGTGAACAGGTACCTTCTAGGCAAATATGCGCCATCACTTAATATCCATCTCATCGACACTTAACATCAGATGAGATCGAGATCAAATACTTGCCTATAACGTAATAAAAAAAAACCATTTTTTTTCTTCATCATTACACTCTTGGCCGAGTGGTCGTGGCATTCACTTAAGGGTCAGTAGCACGCTGAACAATCCGTTGTCATTCCTCACGCACTGTTGCCCTTCGGGTACACTCATAAAGAGGACAATTAATAGCAGCTTCAACTTGGTCGGTCCAACGCATAGGTGATCTGCCGTGTGCTCTTGTACCTTCAACATTCCCCTGTACACGTAACAGATTTTAAAACTGTTTAATAAAGTTGCTCTCAATGTTTCCACGTTTCAAATGTTTGGTAGAACGCTTGCGTCGGTAATGAGGAACGCAGGCTCAAACCCCGGCACGCACCTCTGGTATTTCTGGATTTCATGTTCGAATCTCATTTTCAACCACGATTATCACTTGCTAAACGGTGAAGGAAACATCGCGAGGAAACCTGCATGTCTGAGAGAACCGCTCGAAAGATGTGTGAAGTCCGCCAACCCGCACTGGGCCAGCGTGGTGGACTATGGCCTAATCCCCTTTGCGTTGAGGGGAGGCCCGCGCCCAGCAGTGGGGCATTAAAAAGGGCCGGTATTATTATTTATTATTATAAATGTTTCATACAAAACTGTTGAATGTACCTAATCTAAATACCCTGACATTGGAACCAGAAACAAAAGATATGCATAATAAAGTCGGTTGGCCAAGTTCACGGTTTTTGATTATCATATTAAAGATATCGAGAACTTGGCATACAGGATCTATGAACACGATATTGTATGGAATAATATGTTCTTTTATGATTCTTAATGTATATAATCAGTTTAGCACAGCGTTGCCAGACGTCCCGATTTTTTCGGGACGTCCCGATTTTTAAATCAAAATTAAATGTCCCGCGCGGGACAGGCTCAGACTCGCTTTTCGGAGATAACTCGACCAACCTAACTTGATTTCGATTACTGTTTTTTTTATTCTGAAGACGAATAAGACTCAACTATTTAACGATAGGGTAATAAGCACAGGGGAGTGTGCTAACCAAGTTAAAAATAATAATAAGTAACTTAAAATGTATTCTCCAAAAATGATTTTTTCGGTAAATACTAAGTACTTACTTAAGTAGTTATGAAACATTGTATCAGTGACACAATTATTGCGAAAACCTTGCCAAAAACTTAATCTAACTACATAAATATTGCTACTATATACTTTTACTATCCTTACGTGTTATTATGGATTAAAAAGCATGGGTATATGAGTGTTTCCACTTGTTATCGACCTATTTAGTCACCTTAATAAATATTGTGATATCAAATTTATTGATAACAGTGCAATAAACTCGATAAAATACTCGATATCACTAAACTTGTCGGACATGCCTACATTTCTGAAAATATCAAAGTACAAATAATACGTAAACATGTCGCAAAAGCCATGCTGTTGCTATAGGTAGGTACATATGCACTTAGTGGTAGGTTAACAAAGTCAAGATAGGTACTTACTACGTAGGTATATTATGCTTTCAAAAGCACATATTTCCCACTGAGTACTACCACCACCAATAGTACGCGCATTTTTCAAAAGCACATATTTCCCACTGAGTACTACCACCACCAATAGTACGCGCATTTTTCAAAAGCACATATTTCCCACTGAGTACTACCACCACCAATAGTACGCGCATTTTTCAAAAGCACATATTTCCCACTGAGTACTACCACCACCAATAGTACGCGCATTTTTCAAAAGCACATATTTCCCACTGAGTACTACCACCACCAATAGTACGCGCATTTTTCAAAAGCACATATTTCCCACTGAGTACTACCACCACCAATAGTACGCGCATTTTTCAAAAGCACATATTTCCCACTGAGTACTACCACCACCAATAGTACGCGCATTTTTCTTCTTCTTTATTTTTAGATTGGCTACAAAATAGTGCCATTTTTGCCAGAGTACAGAAAAATATCTTAAGCGTTATTTTTAATATAAGTTCCCCCGATGTTAATGATGATTTCGATGACGATGATGAAATGAATGCCCTACCCCTATCAGTAAAGCTGTGGACACTACTAAAAATTACCGGACATCTTGGGAGAACTTGAAAAGTCCTTGTAATTTCCTTTACTCGTTCACGTTAATGAACACACAGTGGTTAATATCACACATTATATAAGGCTTAACAAAAATAGTGTAAAATATTTTAACATGTGAATCCGAAAGTTATATGAATCACGTTGATGTATAAAATAATTGTGTAAAAGATTTTCGTTTTTGTTTTTGACAAGGCGTACCAGTAGCGTTTCTTCTTTCTTTACGAAATGAGATGCCATGAAATAAAATGGTTATTTGTCCGTGCCGTGCGCTCAGTTCAGGGTGTAATTTTTTAAGTTTCAAATAATTTGATAATTTTTTTGGGAATATTATCTTCATAACCGGCTGTTTGGGCATTTTAAAATATTTTACACCATGATAAATAATAAATATCGCCAGACGAACACGTCAACTATACGGTCCCACACTAAGCAACGCTTGTACGGTACCGTGCAATGGACTGGGGGCGAATCCAGTATATATTACTTATATAGATATCGAATCGAATCGCGCGAAGCCAGTATATATTACTTATATGAACAACCATGATTTGGGTTCAAACATTCGTGCTCATCACACAAAGTTTGTCCCTACCAGGATTCGAACCCGAGACCCTCGGCACCGAAAGCAGGGTACTAGCAACCGCGCTAATCAGGCCATCAATATTGTTACACGTCATATATTTCGTTATCTCGTTGCCATGCGCACGAACACACTATCACAAAACAAATTATCAAATCGCATGCTACGATAAGAAAATGAAACATTAGCTCGAGTTCTCATTTCAATTAATTTAATTTCTTACAGGTATCTAATAAGTATATAGACATAGACAAACTTTCTATTGTATCTACATTTTACACCAGTCAGGGGCGGAACCAATATTTCGTTAAGGGCGAGGGCATTTTTATCCGGGGGAGGGGGAGGAGGAGGGGAGGAGGGGGGGGGGGGAGTTTACCTATGTGTTAGAAAACATAAAATAAATGACATTGGTCGCAATAAAGTACTTATATTCAGTCGTAAGTCAGGAGGGGGAGGAATTGCAACCATTACCATAGATTCTATGGGATCGCTTCGTAAGTTCTAACGCATTTGCCATCCCAACCCTCTGCGGTTGTTATCTGAAACAAGTATTAGGTACTTAGTATTGAACACGCATGGAGGTATGAGTCGATAAATAGGTTATTTTTTATATTGATTTCTTATATTTACGCGTATACTACACATTGGAATAAAACTAATTTTACGGATTTTATCGCGTTTGTATTATGTTTTTTTTTGTTGTTTTTCGGGAACGTTGGAAACGTAAAAATCCATAAAATTAGTTTTATTTCAATGGTTATTTTTAGCAGTGTGACGCCTGATTGATTTTATTAGCAATATTATTACGTCACTCGACTTGTAGAACAATATTAGTAGGCGCATTATCAAAAACTGTTACTAATAGCCTGATAATTAAAAGAAAATGTGTAGGTACTATGTCCGATTACTTATAAGTTAATACGATATTTTTCAAAAAAATATTTATGCTATGTACTTATACGTACAGACACGAGGTTACATTATAGTCTTATGATATACTAGCTGTTACCCGCGACTTCGTTCGCGTGGTATTTAACTAAGACACAACCGTTGGCAACAGCCTGCTCGCGAGTTCTGAGCCCGCGGGACGCATTTCAGGTTGTTGCTATCAAAATTAAGCAGGCGCAGCGCTGCAACATTGGTTTTAATTTTTCTTCGTGAGATCCTATGTTTTTTTCTAAAATAAAAGTAGCCTAAGTTACTCCTTGTTACATCAGCTATCTGCCAGAGAAAGTCCCGTCAAAATCGGTCCAACCATTTCAGAGATTACCCGGAACAAACAGACAGACAGACAAAAAATGTTGTTTTGGTATAGGTACCGTGTATACATCCAAATGCACTTAGTACAAGCGGTTATTTTAATATTACAAACAGACACTCCAATTTTATTTATATGTATGTATAGATAGATAGATCATACCACTGTCAGTGATTCCGGGGTAAATGACCTCACGTGCTTGGATTTCCTGCCGCAATCCTCCGTTTGAGTTTGTATTAAACTGTCACCGTCCACCTCCATTAAGGATTTTATCTGGTAAAAATAAATTATTTCACTTGTTATATAAGGTGTAACAATAATAGTGTAAAATAATTTTAAGGGGTTGACAAGTAGGTGACAACGATCACGTTTATGTATAAATATATATGTGTATACAGTGTATGATTTTTCTGTGAGAAAGCGAGACAGTACCGCTTCGCATCGCGGACTTAGTACGCAGTGTATTTTAAAATTTCCCATAATATTTTTTTTCGGGAATGTGACCTTTATAGTCTACCAATGGACCCCTAAAAATATTTTACAAAATATATTTTGAACTTTGATGCCACTTTCGACCAACTACGTTATTTTGAATTCTAGGTGATTATCAGAATACTACTAGGAATAATGCGGCGGGCATAAATCGGGCTAGGCACTCGCCTAAGGCGAACGTAAGTAGGGCCGGGCCCTGTGCTGCCCACAACACTCGGCATAAATCAGCAGAAAGGGCTAGCCTGCAGGCCGGCTGGCTTCTGACTAGCAACTTCTGAGGGGATTATTTGGTTAGTGGACAAAAGTAGTCTCCTAAGGCAGGTCTCCCTTCGGGGACTACGTTTGCACCTTAAGAACCGAAAAAAGATTAAAAGAACCTAATCCCTAAGGGAGATTCCCCTAAGAGGAATAATTTTATAGTTCTCTTACTTTAACCCCATCAGGTCTCTCCTCAATGAACTCCTCGCCGATCCTGAAGGTGAACTTGACCGTTCTGAAGGTGGTCGCCATGGTGAAAGTGTAGGAGCCATCCTCGTTCTTCGACACGACAGACACTGGGGTCACGGCACACGCGGTCTTCCGGGATATGAGTCCCACTCCTGGAATAGCAGAAAAGTTGTTGGCGTTAATATGAAGACACTCGGGCCGCTGCACTAATATTCCCGCCTGGAAATATCTCGGAAATTAATTAGGTATCTTTTCGTGATTTGCCCTTATCTGTGGCTGGGATCGTTCTCTGTTCATTGTCTGGTACATTAATACAAGTGCTGGTTAGTTGGTGTGTTTGTGTGGTGATATTATATTACGTAAGCCACTAAAAAGTAGTTCTTGGATTATTGCTGTTATAATTGTCGTTCCCCTCCACAGACTTGTTAAAATAGTCAGACAATAGACAGGGCGAGGCGCTACGCTCTCACGCATTCACGCACACATATATAAAAACTATGTCCAGAACTACTAAGTATATTTACAGCCGGACTATTTACAAGGCAAAAAGTGTTGTGTATGGTAACATTTACCACTACAGACGCATTGAAAAAGTGGCTTCATTTCGCTAGTGGCAACATTACCTGTAGAATTAAAAATGGTACTAAAATCAAATTTGTTTTTGATTTACTACTCAAGTAGTTACATCTATTTTACTTGCAATTTTTATTAGCTAGTCTATGGTACTTAATGACCAAGGTCGTCTATGAATAATTATGTTCATTTGAGCTAACGAGTTGTGTGAATATATTTTTAAATAAGTAATTAATACACTTTAGACGTCAGATGTTATTGCTATTTTTATAATAAGTCCCATAATTGTTAGGTTTTTTACAATAATACATAATATACTGCAATCCAGGATCAAAGGCTGTAGCTAGGATTCACTTCGGTGGGAGGGGAGGGGTTCCAACTCAGGACCAGAGACAATAAATAACAACAACAAAAAAGTTTCATTTCAATGTGTAGTTATTCGCGTAAATATAAGAAATCAATATATAAACAAGAAAAAACATAAAATGGACATTTTGGCGGGAAGTTGAACCGTGTAGTTGTCAATTTTGTTTATACTTCAAAAAAGTATTTCTTTGATAAATACTGTGTAGGGGAAACTTGCCTAAATCGTACTTGTTCTTAAATCGTACCCTATCATTATCTCCGAAGTAAGAACAGCAGTAGCGACGTAAGTGACAAAAATTAAAACTAATAGTCCGCCATGTTGCTTGATCCCAGTGACAACGCTGTGCTGCCACTCCGTCAAAAAATATTCAAAAAGTAAGTAATTACACCATTTTTATGTAACTTTTTTCATCATTTCATAAGCATTTCGAGTTAGTTTAATTATGAGTAACTAAACTTAGCAAAGTATTATAAAATGCTACATATATTTGTGAGTTTATTCCTTGTAGTGACTGCCGCCAAACGTTTGTAATTTTTTTTCGCGGCTAATTTGAAATGGCTTTCTATCATGCGCTTAATTCGTACTCAATACCTTGGTTTAATTCGTAACGGTACGAGTTAAGAATAATTTCTTATTTTATTTGTTAAAGGTTGCCATGGCTAAGCGAAAATATAATACCTGGTCGCAAGATGATATGGAAGAAGCACTTAATGGATATAGAAATGGGAGTTTAAAATTCAACGAAGCTTGTCGTGCATATAAAATACCTAAACCAACGTTCCGGCGTCACTTGAAAGGTTTAAATGTGTATCAAAGCATTGGACGTCCTAAAGACTTAACTAAAGATATGGAAGAGGAACTGGTCAGACATATTTTGGCGCTAGAATCTAGGTTTTTCGGCATAACCATACGTGATTTTCGCCATTTGGCTTACCAGTTAGCGGAAAAATATAAACTACCGCACAGATTTAATAAAGAAAAAAAGCTTGCTGGGTGGAAATGGTATTACAAATTTTTGAAGAATCACCCTGAAATTTCTTTGAGAACTCCAGAGCCAACATCCATGGCCCGTTGCAAGGGATTTAACAAAAAAACCGTCTTGGAGTTTTTTGAAAAATATGAAGCCGTTCTTGATGAAAGAAAATTTACAGCTCAGCAAATCTACAACGTAGACGAAACTGGCTTGAGCACTGTTCACAAACCTCCAAAAGTTTTAGCACTGAAGGGTAAACACCAAGTTGGGGCAGTAACCAGTGGAGAACGGGGGTTGAACACAACATGCGTCTGCTGCATGAACGCTGCTGGTGAATTTATCCCACCTTTTCTGATATTCAAACGCAAAAGGATGTCCGACGATCTTAAAAAAGGGGGCCCTCCAAATACAGTTTACACTTGCTCCGAAAGTGGATGGATAACTTCGGAGTTATTTTTGGAGTGGCTGAAGCACTTTATCAAGTGCACAAGACTGGAAATATATAAGAAAAATCAAATTCTACTCATTATGGATGGACATTCAACACATACTAAAAACATAGATGCTATCAACCTTGCACGAGACTACGGAATTGTTATGTTCTCTTTACCACCTCATACAACGCACAAACTTCAGCCACTGGACCGGTCGTTTTTTAAACCACTGAAACAAAATTTCAATTCCGCTTGTAACTCATGGCTGAGAAACCATCCTGGGTCTGTGATTAAGCAGTCGAACATTTCAGAAATTTTGGGGTTGGCATACCCACGAGCTGTATGTATGGACACAGCTATCCACGGATTTGAGTCCTGTGGGTTATGGCCCTGCAATCGATTTAAAATCAGAGATGACGAATATGTTGTGCTAGATGAAGATTGCGGAGTACCATCTGATGTTGACCCATCGACTAGCACTCGGACAACAGTAACCGAGAATCAACAAGTGCCAAGTCATTCAGATACTTTGCCATTCGTACTTATGGAAACTGAACAAAAAACACACATCGCACAAGAGAACCAAGATCTTACTCCTCAATTTTTGACCCCGGACAGAGAGCAGAATTCAGATGATCGAAACTTGCGTCACTCACCATCTATAATTGAGGGTTTAGAAGTATCTCTGGAAAACTACAAAGATCAGGAAAATCTAAAGGTAGACAAAAATACTGAGAGCAAAGAGAATCTCAGTTTAGCAGTGATTCGATCAGACATTCAAAATATCTCACCTATGTGCAGCATTCAAAAACAGAAACGGATTACAAAAAATACAACAACAGCTCAAATTCTTACAGAAAGCCCTTATAAGAAGGAATTAGAAAAAAAAAATTACGAGTCAAAGAAGATTGTATGTAAAAACTTAAATAAGAAAAAAGAACAAAAGGTCTTGCAACGGAAATATACTAAGAGAGGGCAAGACAATATAAAAATAAAAAAGAGAAAAAAGAAAATAAAGAAGAAAACTGGTATTGTAAGCTGTGCCAGGAGAATAGAAAAGAAGACATGATTCAGTGTACTCAATGCGAGACCTGGGTCCACGAGCTTTGCGCTGGTGTTGATAAAAATATGTGTAATTATTTTTGTGATGATTGCAAAGAATTAGAGAAGACAATTAGATACGCTCACCTGAATTAAAATATAAGTGTAGTAATTAATTGGCTGTGATTTTAAGACTGAAAATAATGATAGGATCTCGAAGTACGATTTAGGTTTATAGAAGTACGATTTCAGACAAATGGTCCTAAATCGTACTTTTTCTTGTTTTTTAAAAAGCTTTGTTTTCTTAGAAGTTTATAATTTTTAAGATTAAATTGATACAATTCTTGATTAGTCATAAAATAAAGATTTTATAACCATAAGCTGAATTTCTCTATCTTTTTCGTATTTCGAAATATTATCCTTTGCTCTTAAGGGGTACGAATTAGGCGAGTTTCCCCTAATATTAGTGGGATATTGACCATTCTGTGTTCATAAATGGCCACGAGTGAAGGAGTTTGAAATAAAATAGTATAACTTGACTTTTCAAGTTCTCCCAAGTTGTTCGGAAAATTTTCAGTAAAGTATCCACAGCTTAACTGATAGGGGTAGGGGGTCATTTCATCATCATCATCGTCATCTACATTATAATTGGAATCGGGGGTAAAAATAATTAAAAAAAAATCAATAATTGCTCGACACTGGCTTTCGTTGGGAGCAATGGTAATAAGAATTATACAACAACGTAAGTAAATAAAACGTAAAAATACTTACCTATGAATTTTAAATACTCCTCAAAATTGTCTGAAGATTTCAGTTTGTATTTGATGTCCACAAATTTGTCAATAGAATCCATTTCCACCGCTTCACTGCACAACAGACCGACACACAGTGGTTCAAGGCAGCCTGGCTGGAAATACCAGATATTTACTACTTGGCATATAAACAATATACATATATAAAAACCTGTAACTTGATCGTGTCTGTCCATTGAATATTTTTGAAAAAAAAAACAAGAAGCGTAATGGACATTGTCGTTAACACTGACAGCATCTGTCATTTTTGGAAATTTTGTCTGTCGGTCTGTTCGTGCATTATGGGAAAACTACGGGACAGATTTTGATGGAACTTGGCTGAAACTTGGAACTAGCTTATAACCCGGAGCGATATATAATATACTTTTTATGGCGGTAAATGAATGGGTATCTGAGTGATAATTAAAAAACTATAAGTAGATATTTGAAAATCTACTCGACGGATTGTAATAACTTATAGTAAGATACATAATATTTAAATTATTATATTTAGATGTAATAATTATTCTGGAATATGGATAGCGTTCGAGAGATAACTAGTATTATACATATAGTTACAGCTTATGGGCAGATGGACATTTCTTTTTGGCATAGAGCTACGTCTTTCGATGCCATGCCCAAGCTTATTGGTCGTATCATAGCATAATGATTATTGGTGTTCGACACGCAGAGAAAAATGTGATAGCTACACGGGCGGAGCCGCAGGCAGCGCTAGTAAATCATAGCACAATGACTTCGCGCGAATGGTAGATACTCATTTTTTAGCGTGAACCGGAATTCAAACTACGTAATAGTATCTTTTTTTGCGTCGGTACTGTTCATATGTTTGTCATAGATTAATAATTTGCCTACGTCATAATAGTTTTTTTTTATAAGTATGTTAGCTGTTCGCCTCAAACCTAGCGTGTTGATATGTAGGTAGGTAACTTATCGTTTGCTTATAATTATAGACTATCCAATAATAAAAGCCGCGTTGAAAGTGGTCCGATATTTTTCGGTGATACTCAAACAAACAGACACACACACAGGTACAAGAGTTCTATAAACACTTGTTTTGGAATTAGAGATATCTTACGAATAATCTCGTACTTGACGTCCTGGCCTTAAATAACTAAAAATTATAAAATGTTTAAATAATTTAAAAAAATACCTGACGTTCTCCTCAATATTTCATGCGCCGTTTATTTGCTTTGTTTTAATACTTCATTTGTCACCTCTATAATAAATCTATTAGAGCGTTCACAATAAATGTTTTTAAAGTAAATATCAGTAGGCAAATGACGAATAGCTGTTGTGTGCGTGTCCGACCTTTGGAGGTCTACTAAGCAATATTCATACTGAATAAATGTGCATTTGTTAACTGAGTTAAATCGACATTAAAACGAAACTCGACTACAAACTACTCAAACCAGTTTATCGATTCATTAGAGTTATTGGATTCGACTAATAAAATCACTATTTTGCATAACACGACCGAAACATTGTATGTAAGTAGGGATGTGCCAAATATTCGGTATCGGCATATTCGACTTAATTTTGTGGTTTTGTGGTATTCGGCCGAATATTAGCTGAACTTCTATACAAAGAAAAAGTTATTAATGATTTAAGATCCAAACACTTACTTTGCCTTCTACTTAAACCCGTGCGTAGTAGGTAAGTATAATTACGGTTAGTTTACGAATAATCCTGCACTATACATAGCTTTACGTAACGTTTACACTGTCGTTACTATATACTATATACGATTACAACTCGGTCCAAGTCAGTGTTAGGGCCGCTGTGATCGTCGCGATTGCCACGATCATCATCACGCATCAAAATGATTAGTGACGCGTTATTAAAAAAAAACGTTAGGTACCTAAACATTTACCCTCACATTCATAAGAAGTTATAAATGGTTTACAAAGCTATTATAACGCACTTTCTCCTCTGAAAAGTTTGTATAATGCCATTATAATCAATTATAACTGTCCATAAATTTGGGGATAGATTTTTTATAATGTTAAAAGATTTAAAAAATATGCTTTTCTCTTTTCCCTTAGTATCCCCCGATGCGTTCTCCGTTGGCCTACACGTTTATTGATAAGATTTCAACAATCGTGATAGCCTATCGCATTGATTGCGTGTTTCTAGACATATTGTTCTTCTATTACGACAAATAAAATAATTTCAAACTAGCTCTTACCCGCGACTTCGTCCGCGTGGGCTATAGTTTATAAACACCGTATTTACCTTCTTAGCGGTTTTTGGTATTTTCAAAAACAATCGCACACGTTTTTTTGTTATAACCGCTGCCCGCGACTCCAGTCACGTGGGCTTCAGATATTTACGTTTTTTTTTTAAGTTAACAGTTTTTTTATAGCTTTTTTATGGAACAAATGTCCGACGTGGTACTTTATATTGATACAACTTTTTTATTCATGAACTGATTTAAATATATATACTTATCCACAATACATTAGTGAAAACCGGACCAAATCGGTTAAGCCGTTTCTGAGATTAGCGCGCACAAACGCACAGATAAACAGACAAACAATCTAACAATCATTGTTTTGGGCTCTTTTGCGTTGATAAAGGCCTCCAACAATAGCTTTCCTCATATATCTTGCAGGAACAGACATGGATCCACTACATATTTTATTATACGAGATTCCTTACGGTGTTGCCTGGTCTAAAAATAAGGTAGATGGTGGAAAATTACGGCAGACCAGTGTTGCTTATTTTTCTTCAAAATGATACAATAAAAATACCCATGCAGTGGGGATGCGTAAGGTAAAAAAAAAAAAAAGGTCATTCTGCTGCTTCTTCCAAACTGAAGCAGCAGAATGACCTTTTTTTTTTACGTTACGCATCCCCAATGCAATGTTGCTGTTATAAACTAGTAATATATTGCTAAATCAAGTGTTGTCATTATAGAAATAAGGACACGGACGAAATTACGGTAGAATGTGTCACCGTAATAACATGTCTACGGTAGGTGGTAGACCTAGAAAAAATACGGTAGATCTACCGTAATTACGGTATGGTTGGAGACACTGATTCCTTACGACAAGTACAATTATTACTTATTCCTTATTTGTAAAAATCGCTTCGTGCGCATGTGAGTTCAAAATCTTGAAATATAAATATTATAATGATACTTAAGGCGTATGAGGTATCTTAGTAGATGCAGTGATATGCTAAGTTATGTATCTAAGCTATCATCTTAATATGCGCAAAACTGCGCTGCATATATGTGATGTCAATGTAACTTGTCATAACCTTGCAATGTTAAAGAAAACAATGAATAAATATACAAGTATCTTTGAAAGTAATTCTAGATACTATTGTATTTCATCTATAATAATATAGATGTAATAAAGTCGTGTTAGTTTCACCGTTCATAACTCTAGAACGGATGGGGCGATTTTTATGATCCTCGATTTTTTTATATGTAAACACTACTAAAATAATAATGGAGATCATTCAGTTTCTCATACATTTGATTCTGAGGCGGTACGAAGTTCACATTTGATTTTTATAATTTTACTATATAGGCAAATAAATAAAACAGTGTGAGTAAATAAATAATTAATATTTATTAATGTCATTTCACTTTGTCACCGCAAGAATATCCAACATATTTTTTTATTTTTAATTTAATCCTTAACCTACAAATGATAATACTATAGCAGTGCAATTCACGAATTATACTTTGCCAATGTTTTTGCTTTTTCTCGTATATCAATAATGATCATGTACTTCGTGATCTTATTCCCTCTCCATCACCAGAACCATTTCCTTTAGCTTCTTTCTGTGCACCTTCGTTGATGCTGTCACTGGCAGAGCATCCATAAATATAACTCCACCCCTCAACCGCTTCGAATCCGACAGAGATTCTGAAATAAAATAGGTATAACAAATCTTATGATCCGATAAGAAATCGTCAATTTTGTTTTATTTTCCAGCAAATGTGTTTCCTTGTTAAATAATGAGGGATATACACCAGTGTGTGTTCATAAACGTGCACGAGGGGAGCTAAATTGAAATAAAATAGTATAACTTGACTTGTCAAGGTCTCCCAAGATGTCCGGTCAATTTTCAGTAAAGTATCCACAGCTTTACTGATAGGCGTAGGGGATTAATTACATCGTCATCATCGTTTTCAACATTGTCCTTATCATCGGGGGTACTTATAATTTTATAATATTTATCAAGGAAAACTCGACACTGGCACAAATTACTCTATTTTGTAGCCAATTGCCAACTTAAAAAAAGAAGATGAAGAAAACCTAGACAGGTTGATCGATACCTTATCTATCCTTATTAGATCGAGGTTGAAAAGCCTAGGATGAGTAGTGCTCAAGTTGTTTATCAAATATTAAATGATTAATTGTGATATAAATTGTGATAGCAGTGATAGCCAAGTTGGTACAACGCTTGCCTCGGTAACGAGGATTGCAGGTTCAAACCCCCGGCTCGCACCTCTGGGATTTCATGTGCGAATCTCATTTTCAACCATGATTATCACTTGCTAAACGGTGAAGGAAAACATCGTGAGGAAACCTGCATGTCTGAGAGAACCCCTCGAAAGATGTGTGAAGTCTGCCAACCCGCACTGGGCCAGCGTGGTGGACTATGGTTTAATCCCCCTCGTGGGACATAAAAAGGGCTGGAATTGTTATTATTATATTATAAGTGATAAATGATGTACCTTCTACCAAGTCCTTGATCTCCTGCGCTGTGACGTCGCTCTCTGACCTACGCACGACACAAGCGACACACAGGTCTCCGCACTCAGGGTCTGGTATACCCGTCACAGCAGCGTCCAGCACTCCTGGATGCTGGCGGATTACACCCTCCAATTCAACCGGAGATATCTGCAAGATACCTTCATAGTGTCACCTTAAGTACTCTTAAGGGCTTTACTGTGACATGTCACATCACGTAGGTGTCACAAATTTAAGTGGAATGGGAAAGATTTTCAAGCCAGGCGGGTGATATGCGTGGTAGGGCCGCTATGCCCCAACGGTTGTTGTCGGGGTTTTGTATATATGTTACGTGCACCGAAAACTCTTATAGCGCGTTTCAGTATTTCATGGGGAACCGTCATTTGTTTTGAATTGTCGTCTGTAGCGCCATCTGTGTAACTTGCGGCGAGGTAGAAGAGGTCGCAATATATGTATTAAAGGATTTGGTATTTCGTGCTGCCCAAACTCACACTATGCTCCTTGTCTCTCTCTCTCTCTCTCTCTAATCTATCCCTTTCTTTATCGTGGGCTTAACTTCTATGGATACCCGCAAGCCTCGGGGGAGACGAGCGGGTTATGTCGGACTCCTACCGACTAAAACCCCACGGTGGTCCTTCTCCCGCTTTGTGGAGAGGGGACCACGGGAACTGTCACACTGGTCCGCGACCCCAACACCGGCAGTCCGCTTGGGCAGATGCCATCTCTCTCTAATCTAACCTAAGCTACCCTAAGCCTTAGAATAAATGGGATGTATACTTAATTGGTACCAATTGTCTACCTGTTTCTTCTAGTCCTAGTTCTACCTGTATCTAGCTAGTTCTATGCGCTGTATCCTACATTCTTACCTGGTAACTCTTATACTTCAAAAGCATTTTGATTCTGTCCACGTAGAAGAAGTTCCAATAACTATCTCTGTAGAAAATATCGCCAGTCTTAAACCATCGATCTTCGGTAAACGTGTCAGCTGTATTTTCAGGATTTTTGTAGTATTCCTGAAAATAATTACGTGCATATATTTTGACAACAATTTATATTCAAACTAGCTGCGCCCCGCGGTGTTACCCGCGATTAAAAATTATGTCCTTTTTTCCGGGATAAAAGTGGCCTATGTGCTATTCCAGACTATAATCTATATCTGTGCCAAATTTCATCCAGATCCGTTCAGCCGTTCTGGCGTGATTGAGTAACAAACATACATCCATCCAAACTTTCACATTTATAATATTAGTGTGAAGTGTGATAGTGTGATTAGGAATTGCCGCGCCCGTACCGTTAAGCAAGCATGCTATCACTGTCACTCTTATTTATTAATTCTGTGGTGTCTCGTGTGGCTCAGTGGCTCGTCCTCGTAAGATCCATAGACAATTGAATGAGAGCTCATTAATTATTTTTTTATCGATGTAGAATCAGAATCAGAATATTTTTTATTCACGTAGACCATTATGTACAGTACTTATGAATCGTCAAAAGTTACAAAAATATTATGCTACTGCTTTACCACCCGTTCGGAATGCCGTTCCTATGGAGAAGAACGGGCAAGAAACTCCATGGTTGCTCTTTTTTAAAATAGATCTATTACATTTTTGAGCAATACATTGTTATAGGTATGTAAGTCGGTATATTATAATTCACCATACCTTGAATACTGCAGGCCCTTTCAACCACAACTCTCCAGGTACATTTGGCTCGTCTATATCCTCTTGGGTTTCAATATTCACCAACTAAAATAGAAATGCCAACTTAGCATTTAATGTCCAAACTAAGCAACCGATGTATTATGGGTAGGTACCTTCTTTACAATACGGTACCCATAATACAAGCGGTTCTTTGTTTGGGACCGGACAGAGGGTGTGTTCGTCTATAATAATACCAGCCCTTTTTAATGTTCCACTGCTGGGCACGGGCCTCCTCTCAATGCGAGGGGGATTAGGCCATAGTCCACCACGCTGGCCCAGTGCGGGTTGGCGGACTTCACACGTCTTTCGAGGGGTTCTCTCTGACATGCAGGTTTCCTCGCGATGTTTTCCGTCACCGTTTAGCAAGTGATAATCGTGGTTGAAAATGAGATTCCCACATGAAATCCAGAAATCCCAGAGGTGCGAGGCGGGGTTTGAACCTGAGATCCTCGTTACCGAGGCAAGCGTTCTACCAACTTGGCAATCACTTTGGCTATGGTGTTCGTCTAGCGATATATATAACTTACTCGATATCGGAAGCAGCCGAGCGGCTGGCCAGTGGACCCAGGAGCTGGGTTGTCGCTGTAGAAGGCGAACCCAGCCACCTCGGTCATCCCGTATACGTTGCGAAGTACGGTGTTTGGTGTTACCATCTGCAAAAAATGTTTTAAGCTGTATACGCATTTTCGAACATGAATTTTGAATCGTATATATGGACGGAAATTGGCAAAGCGAACACAAACATGGATTGGGCAAGATTCAGGATTAGCCGCTTTATCACTCTCATCAACTAACTGAAAACTTATCAGTTATCAAAAATGGTCAAGTGCAGTCTATACAGAACGTACTAGATACACCTTCCAATGAGATTTGATTTATTAACCGACGAAAAAAAAATGGAGGCGGTTATCTATTCGACGCGTAGGTATATAATATGTTTTTTGTTTTACTGAATGGGGTATACCTCAAAGACGGTTCCATTTTGATATTGATGATATCAACCGTCTTTGAGGTATACCCTATTCAGTTGTTTGAGTTTCAAAGTTGATTCAGTAAGTTTTGGTTTCTCGACATTTCTTGAATAACCTTCGATTGTTTGTGTATAAGTAGATTTTATTAGAATCGATTATTTCTTGCTTTTAATTTTTTTTTTTTTTTTTATTACATTATAGGCAAGTATTTGATCTCGATCTCACCTGATGGTAAGTGACGATGAGATCTACGATGGAGCATACTTGCCTAGGTAGGAAGGCGGCAGTAGATAGAGGCACATGCAGCGCAACTGATCTGACCCGCCTTCCATGAATGGCAATTTTAAGTTTTTTGACGCCGGTTTTTATTTCAAATACTAGTTTACTCATAATAATTAATTAACAGGAAGTACCTACTTTTTTTTCCCATTTTATTTCTATTATTTTTATACTCGGGAAAAAAAGTCCAACGGTAGGTATATTGCAAATGTCAAGCTATAATAGCAATACCTGACAATAAAATAATCAAAATCTTGGGCACGCTACCGCATGGGCCAAATTTTGTACTAATCTAATCTATCAGCCGATAGACGTCCACTGCTGGGCATAGGCCTCCCCCAACGACTTCCGCACGCCACGGTCCTCCGCCACTCGCATCCACCGGCTTCCTGCGACGCGTGTGATATCATCGGTCCACCTTGTGGGGTGCCGTCCTACACTACGTCTTCCAATTCGTGGTCGCCATTCTAGAACCTTTCTGCCCCAACGGCCATCGGTTCTGCGAGCTAAATTTTGTACACCTTTTGTAAATTATGAATAGTTAGATTATAAGTATTTTTCGTTGCATTATCTAACCTTTATCTCCTCAACCAGATCTTCGGGCACAGCGCTTCCACCTATGTACAAACGTTCAAAGCATGTAAAGTCACACTGGTCGCGGTCTCCTGGCTTCATTAGCGTCGTCAGCATAGTTGGACTGATGATGGAGAACGAAGGCTGGAAAACAATGTCGAATAATATGACGAGATGTTTGTAGCGACGCAATTTTCACCACGCCGAATATAGATGGCGCTGGATACATTTCGTCTTACAAGTCTGAATCGTCGATTTACGAACGACACATCTTAGCAACCAATCTGTAGGGCCGATTTGTAGGATCCCTACCGATTGGCATGTCAGTTTATTGACAAATTGCCCTACACATTGGGTTCCAAGTTGTGCCGTTGGTAGAGGCTTTAATTACTTATCTCAGACCCAATTAGGTCCAAAGCTGGAGCGGTGCCGCGGGTTAGAGTGGAGGTTATGGGCCCATTAATTTTCTAACTTAGAAAAAATACAGAAGCATATAAGGGTTTAAGAGTTGTCCTGTAATTTGTCAGAATCCAATTCAGAATATATTTTATTCATGTAAACAATTAAGGTACAGTACTTATGAATCGTCAAAATCATTACAAAATGCTAAGCTAAAACATTACCACCCGTTCGGAATGCCGTTGCTATGGAGAAGAAAGGGCAAGAAACTCCATGGTTCCTCTTTTTAAAAGATCTTTTACGTTTAAAAGATTTTTGAGTCGTATATCGTTATGGGTATGTGAGAACAATGGAGGAACGGCTAGGCAGACTTCAGCAGCTGGTAAAAAAAGTACAATCTAAGAATATCATTACAACTTAATTACAGGTGTCAGTAAAGTATTCTCCACTTTACTGATAGGGTTAGATAAAGGGAGGCTAAGAGGTCTAGTTTTCTGACAAGTCCCCCCGCCTTTATTGTATCATCCTTACCTTATAAGTATTGATGAGATGGTAAGCATGGTGCTGTGTAACGTGTTGCGACGACTGCAACCGAGTGTATCTTATGATTTGGGAGCCGAGGAATGTCAATAAGGCGGTGAGCCACTGCAGCGGGGCGCACACCAGCGCCATGCGCACAGGCGTCGGAAACTCGTAGTATGGGCTCCTATTGCAAAGATACAGTGTAAAAATATTTTATTCGGCAAGAAAAACTATCACCATCAGAATCAGAATATTTTCCTTTATTCATGTAAAGTTTACATGAATAAAGGAAAATATTCTGATTCTGATGGTGATAGTTTTACATTGTAAACCATTAAGTACAGTTCTGATGAATCGCCAAAATAGTTACAAAATGCTAAGCTACAACTTTACCACCCAATCGGAATGCCGTTCCTATATACATAAAATGTAAAAAAAAATTTGTTTAATATTTTATGACGTTAGCAAGTAAATCATACCGGTTACGTTGATTTATAAAATATAAAATATGATGTTTGTTTTTTTTTTTGAAGAAGTGGAATGTAATTCTATATTATGGTATTATTATCTTTTTTTTTTGGGGTATGTATAAAATTGTTACACTTTATATACCAACAAGACTTTAGAGATTATTTTGAATTTTTTTATTGATCTTAGATTTTTTTGAAGAAGGCGTACACATTGGCGTTTTACTTTGCTCTTACAATAGTACATGGTATTATTTTAATATTTTTTTGTTAGGTGTGTGATCTTTGTACCCTTCCAATGAGCCTTTTAAAATTGTTACAAGATACATACCAACTATACGGCAGTGCGACAGCGAAGTTCTTGTGGGTGACGGCGGCAGCTTTAGGCAGTCCAGTGGTGCCGCTGGTCGCTATCAGAAACGCTGTCGTCTCCTCAGGATCGAAGTCAGCTGCTCTAATATCAAAATTAAGTAAAATAAATTAATAAAGCTAGACTTAAACGCACTTAAGTATAGTTAGAGAATCAATCAATCTCCAAAGTAGAGACAACAAAATAATAATAGGTATACGTCCTTAAAGTGGAAGTGATAGCCAAGTTGGTAGAACGCTTGCACCGATAACGAGGATCGCAGGTTCAAACCCCCCGGCTCACATCTCTGGGATTTCTGGATTTCATGTGCAAATCTGAGAGAACCCCTCGATAGATGTGTGAAGTCCGCCAACCCGTACTAGACCAGCGTGGTGGACTATGGCCTAATCCCCTTCGCATTTAGGGGAGGCCCGTGCCCAGCAGTGGGACATGAAAAAGGGCTGGTATTATTATATACGTACTTAAAGTCCTCAACAGGAATATCATCACCAAAGTTCTCCAGGAACTCAGCAAAGCTTAAGAGATAGTCGCCCTTATCAAAAGCTACGATCTGTGTGTTCATGTTCAGCTGGTTGAAGGTGAGCTGAATGTCGGCTGCTTTCTCGCTCTGGCAGAACACTATCTTGGGGGCCAAGATACTGAACGTTCCTTGCAGCTCATCTGGAGATAAAGAGGTTTAAAATAAAGCGAGTTATTGGGGGTTTTCTCGCTCTGACAAAACACAATGTTGGGGGCTTTATAAGTGTTGGCTTATATGAAATAAATGATTTGACTTTGACTTGACTTTGCTTACATACTGAATGTTTCTTGTAGCTTATCTAGAGAAAAAGAGGTTTAATGTAAGTTAAGTATGTTGAATGCTTTTTCGCTCAAGCGGAACACTATCTTAGGGGCATAGATAATGGATGTTTCTTATCTGGAGATAATGAGATTTAAAATAAGGCGAGTTCTATCTTGGGTGCTTTCTTGCTCGCTTGCCACTATCTACGGTGCTTGCGCATTTAATCGATTCTGTATTATTATCACGACTGTATTTCGTGAAGGGGTAGACTGAGGTTGACACTGTATGTGTACACTTACATTGGTAGCGTATAATGAACTGGGGGCGATCCCAGTATAAATAATATTTAATCGAGACCCAGGTACAAATATTCTTGCTCATCACACTAAGTTTTCCTCTACCGAAACTTGATTCCGGGGCCTTTGGCATTGACAGCAGGATCACTACCAACTATGGACATTGAATCGTTATATTTCAATGCAATATAATGTAGTGCCATACTTATGTCATTTTAATATAATGAAGTGTCATACTTATGTCATTTAATATAATGTAGTGTCATACTTATGGTCAAAGTTCTGTCCACGGCGGCGACACTAATCCCAAGATACAGAGCAGCATACAACGGTATCGCCACGTCCAGATGGTTGGGTGCCATCAGCACCACCACGTCGCCCTGGTCCAGCCCCAAGTGCCTGAAGCAGGTCGCGCATCGCACCGTCCTTTGCAGTGCTGATGCGTAGTTCTCCGACTCACCGGTAGCACCGTCAATCTATATACAGAGCACATATGCTACTTTTATCCCGGTAAAATATATGGTTCCCGTGGGATAGATTTGTTTTAATTTTTCATAGAGCAAAGGGCCGACATGATTTTCGCATAGGTAGTTTAGGGGTCAAGCCAAGCGCACCAATGCATCAATTCTTGCGCAGCTCCGAATAAAAATCCGCCTGTCCACAATTTGTGAGCAGCGCATTCTGTCATACTTCGGCTATGTAGTACGGAGAGGAGATGAGAACCTCGAAAATCTGATCGTAGTTGGGAACACCGAGGGCAAGAGAGCTCGAAGACCGTCCCCAACCAGATGGACCGATCAAGTAAAGGACTCATCTTCAACCAAATTCAGCTCGGTGGTCAGAAGCGCCATGAACAGAGACCGATGGAGGCTAATCGTTCGATCCAAGTGTGGACTATCCAACGATGATCGCAATCCTCAGACTTGAAGGACCGACCATAGAGAGAGAGAGTTTAGGGGTCGGAAAATAACTTAGGCGTCGACATACTTTTTAATCGCGGGTTACACCGCGGGGCGCAGCTAGTATATGTATATATAGGTATGTATACTGTAGAAATGATGTTGTAATTACCTGCAGTACAAACTCGGGGTCATCCTTAAAGCTCTGAAGTACAATCTTGCCGAGATGAAATCTATCGGACGGGATGCCCGACTCGGCAATGATTCGACCGGTCATCTCATTCATGTACCAGTGCACAGAATCATTTGCTAACTTCTGCGACATTTTCGACTACTGTTTGCAGAGAAAAAAAACATAAATTACGCCACCACACAAAAGAGTATAGGTACGTACATTTATTTATATTAGGCCATGGTCCACCACGTTGGCCCACCGCGGTTTGGTGAACTTCACACGGCATTCGACAGACGTGCGGATTTCATTACGTCTGCCTTCACCGTGCGTCAAGTGATAATCATTATTGAAAATTGGATTCGCACATGTAAATCCAAAAACCGTTGTGCGAGGCGGGGTTTGAACTTACACACCTTTTTTTCAAAGGCGAGCGAACTACTAACTTGACTATCTCTACTGTTCAAACGTTATTATTTACAAGATATACATACTTACTAGGATTATTGTTTTAAAATTAAAGTAGGTAACACTTCACAAAACTAGTAAATGATAAAGCAACTACCCAAGATGGATCTCGGTCCTCAAATGTGTGTGCACAGAATCACTCATTCATTATAAATACCATATAATATAATGTTTGTACAACTCGCTAATTACTTACTTACATATAATTGGACATATAATACTTATTGTGGAAATTTTATTTTTAATTTACTATTATAAATGTGAATGTTTGGATGGATGGATGTTTGTTACTCAATCACGCCAGAACGGCTGAACGGACTGGATGAAATTTGGCACAGAGATAGATAATAGTCTGGAATAGCACATAGGCTACTTTTTATCCCGGTAAAATGTATGGTTCCCGTGGGATAGATTTGTTTAAATTTTTCATACTTTTTGATCGCGGGTAACACCGCGGGGCGCAGCTGGTTCATTATAAATGTTTGTACAACTCACTAATTACTTACTTACTTACATATAATTGGACATATAATACTTATTGTGTAAATTTTATTTTTAACTTATGCTCGCCTTCGTACGCGCAGATATTATTTTTCCCAGCTAATTCGGGAAGAAAACATCAATTCCCGGGAATATTAAGTATGCTATATATTGACTTGGGTTATTACCTATCTCCATGCCGAGTTACATTGAAATCGGTTTAGTGGTTTTCCCGTGATGCGCGAGCAGATATACAGACAAAAAGCTTAAAAACTGTGGAGTCGTCTTCTGTAACGAAACTTCTGTTTGTGTTTTAAATATTTATAGTAAAAAAAAAATTCGGAAAATGGTACATATGGTCTTCTGAAACTCATAATGATACACAGTATTTGATATAATTATGTGGACACTGTACAGGTTATTTTTTTGTACAGTTCAGGGCTGTTTTGTGTGGACTTCGGATTTCGTGATTTATTTTATGAGATTATATATTCTATCTACACTACCCAAGTGAGGTTTTAATCTAACTAACTATTAACCCCCGAATTTAACTGAAGCAATACCCTTGTGCACAAGTACTATGTGACGTTTGATAAAGTTATAAAACGTCTATGAATTCGGGTGTAAAAGTATATTAATAAACACTTAAAACATACTTTGATTTTGTTTTTCTCGTTGTCAGTGACAAGTTGGCTGTCGCTCTTCTGAATAACACTGCTGCGGATGTACAATTGGATGTTCTATTACGTATAACTATCATTATGTATACTCCCTGCTAGTTATACATAATTGGTTACTAGTTATGTGGCATGTACACTTGCAGTCGATTTTCGAAATGTCAATTTCCAGAGACAATTTTAATGAAATTCAAAAGGGCTAATTGAAACGAGACGTCGGGAGTGTTACAAATAATATATTTAATTACTTTTACGTGATATTTCGTCAGGTTTATTATTAACTGGCTGTACCTGAGAACTTTGAACATCAGAATCAAAATTTTTTTACTGAATGTTACCCATGTTTTTAATATTTATTCTGCTATTCGGGGCGCAAATTCAAAAATCGAAGATAATAAAAATCGGCCGACCCATTTTTGAGTTATAAATGGTGTAACTAACACGACTTTGTTATATATATATATATATATATATAGATAGATTTTGAGACTGTTTTTTCTTCTTCTTCTTTGTTTACGAAATGAAATGCGATGAAATAAAATGGATATGAATATGGCCTCACCCACTACTTAGCGGGTATTTTGCCAATGTCAAGTAATTAAGAAATGGCGTGTCCACTGTTATTTTTAAAGGTTTTCTTAAATATATGATGGTGTCATATTCTCGAAGTTCAAATGGGTGTTGTAATCTCGAAATTATTGCTAGCTTCATAATAGTCTTCTTATTTTAAACGAGGTACCGAATATTTTTTTGTAAATAAATAGTAAATATAGACAGACAGATGTACCACCGTCTGCTTAACTTTTATATAACGATATTTATATTCAAATATAATGCATGTTTTCTTATTATGTGTAATTCAATCTCAATGTTATCTCAGCGATCACGCGAGCACAATCGTTTCAGCGCTACTTGAAATAAAATTTGAATTTTTACGTTCCCATACAGTCGTTAATAAAATTAAAAAAAATAAATGTATAATGTATAAAAACATCATACAGATAAGTTATTTTCATTTTTTTGGGTTACTGTAATTTTATCGGTTGCATCTTTTATTATTGTACTGTAAATTCTTTCAAGGTTTTTACCACCGACTCGCTCTCACACTGATCACGAGATCTCCAGAACGAATAGAGCCTTCCAATGTGAAATAATAGCAGGTTCTCAATATGAACTAGGATTTAGGCCACAGTACACCACAATGGCCCAGTGTTTGGTGAACTTCACACGACTTTCGACGTTGTGTAAGTTTCCTTACTATGTTTGTTTTCACCGTACAGCTAGTGATAATCATTAAACTAGTGTATTGTCACCTTTATAGCGTCGAATCGGATCCAGCTGTTGTATCGTCTAATATGTAGAAGTATTATCAATTATTCGGGCCCTAATAGCGGTTTTGAATCGTCGTTACAAATTACAGGCTGTGTTATTCATTACACAGGATGTATGTAAATCGTGATATAATACAGAATGATTCAAATGGGGTACCTATTTTTTTATTGACGGGGCGGAAATCTTTGAAAGATACCCGACCTCTGTGTGGGAGAGGGCCGGGTTATGTGGGATTCTTACCCACTAAAACCCTCCCGGGTGGCCGCCTTCGACACATGTTGGAGGGACTCCGGGATCTCATGCCGGAACGCACCGGTGCCCCTCTTGTGCCTCGCCCCCTTACGGGGGCCCGTCGCGGGGGAGCAGATGTTCGCTCCCCTGCGCCCTCGTTGCGCACGGCGGCGGGGAGCCACGCCCGCCGCTGTCCTCCTCAGGGGTCGTCATCGTCACCGGACGTCCGGGGCCCACACCCCAGTCGACCTCGACCCGGAGGGTAGCCCGTTGTTTAAGGCCCTGGGCATCAGGGCCTGTCAGATGGGGTACCTATACTCACCTTTGAAGCTGTAGCGCATTTGTAATCAGTATTTGAAATCAGAATTTCGACATGTAATATATTTTTTTTTAATTTTTCGCAATGATCGCTATTGTTATTTGGTTGGATTAGGTTAGGATTTTTTATAAACATCATCCTCCGTATCAAAATTCTATAATTATTACAAAGGCGCTATAGAAACGTAGGTTTGGAAGATTCGTATACCCTTTATAAATCACCTGTATACAGGAAACTATTTTAAAACTACAGAACAGGTAACGGTTGTTTTATGGGTACCGTACAATGGACCGGGGGTGATCCCAGTACCTATATATTACCATATATACCTAACATTCGTGTTCATCCTCTCACTAGATCTTACCAAGTGTGCGTGAGCATGTTTTAAAAAATATGGCTGTGACATTTACGGATTGAGCCAGATGCCTTGCTGAAAGTCGTACGTGACTCTTAAAGGTAAACGATCTCTTGCTTGACCGATAACGTTACAACATGTATATATAGACTATAATAATGATTACATATTTATATACCTACTTAATACATATCTTGTGATTGCTAAACGTGGAAAAAAGTAGCGACCTCTTCAACCTCGCCACAGATACACATATGTCGCTGCAGACGTCGATTCTCCATATAATCCTGAAACGCGCTATGAGAGTTTTCGGAGAACGTAATGATATATTATAGGCGTAGGAGGGCTTGATTAGCGCTGTTGGTAGTGAACCTGCTTTCTGTGCCGAGGGTATCGAGTTCGAATCCTGGTAGCGACAAACTTTGTGTGATGAGACGAAATACAACAGCAGCAGTCCCAACGCGAGCCAGTCGTCACTCAGGACGATCACAGCCGACTCACGGCGCTCCGGGTTCTCCGACACGCACCGCTCGGCCTCGACCCCCTGGAGACCTCGAGCAATCTCCCTGGTCCTTGCACGCGTGACGTTGCCAATCAAGGTTATTGACCTCCGGTCTTGAGGGGGGAGGGGGGGAGTACTGTAGCGACCTCTTCATCCTCGCCACAGAAACACAAATGGCGCTGCAAACGTCATTCCGAAGATATGACGATTTCCCAAACAATCCTGAAACGCGGTATGAGAGTTTATATATAATATAATAAATAGGTACATATACTACCCTTGTGACTATGCTGTTGGCTGGCGCATCATACACATCTTCACCAGGTCGTTAGCGATTGCCAAGTTCACTCCAGCTGAAGGAAAAGAGTGCAACTACCTATCTCAAGGGCGACTCAGGAGGGGAACAGCCTCTTACGACTTACACTATACAAGTCGTATGCAATGTTGATATAGGCACGCACCAATGACGCGCGAAACGATATTTATTATGCGCATTGACATCGGAGCTATTTACTAGTTAGTGTGTGATCGGCGATGAGGCGAGTAGTGAGAACGTTAAATTGTTAACATTATTAGTTTATTTACATTCCTACATACTGTATAGGTAATGTAAAACTTACTAATTACTTATTATTTAAAAAAAATACCTGTACATAGGAGACTATAGGTGCCCAAGAAGCGCAGGGCCGCATTTCCTTGCTAAATAAGCAACCCCCCTTGATCAGTGAGGAAATGCCCGGCTCTTGGGTCGTTAGTTGTGTCGATTGGTATCCAATTGTTTGAATCAAATTACAATGGGATTAACGATTTTTTCTTATTTATAAAAGGAGTTTTTTGGGGTCGAGTCACCTTCGTCCGTAGGAGAATTAAGTACCCTCGAGATACCCTACACGTGACCCTGGGTGGTGCCAACCAGGTGACAACTCTACTGGTGGTAGGCTTCGGCCGTGGCTAGTCACCACCCACTGAACAAAGCCATTTCGCCAAGCGGCCTAGCCGTGTTCCGGCATGATGTTCGGTGCTGCCATTCATGGATGGCGGGTCAGATCAGTTGCGCTGCATGTGCCTAGTGAATGTAGCGTCTCTATCTACTGCCGCCTTCCTACCTAGGCAAGTATGCTCCATCGTAGATCTCATCGTCACTTACCATCAGGTGAGATCGAGATCAAATACATGCCTATAATGTAATAAAAAAAAAAAAAAAAAAGGAAGCAAGTTCGGGAAACAATTCAGTCAGGCCCCTACAAATCCATTGTCAAGTTGAAAAAATAATTAATATAAAAGGTGTGTCGATAAAATTGCTAAACAATTTGAGAGGAGACATCAGTAGGTGATAAAGATCACTTTGAAAAGCACCTTTCATTGTCAAATAAAAACAATTGTCACATAAATAATCAATTAAGGTGTTGTAGAGTGAGTTCATTGGGTTAGTTCACAATTAATATGGTTTTTAAGTCGTTCCCATTCAGATCCCATTAAAATTTTGGATGCTATAATGCACTGGCACGCACGAGACTCTGTGCATTGGTATGTTAACCAAGTCGCTGCGAGCGTGGTGGCGGAGACTGGGATCCCTTCAGACCGGTACCATCTCGGCAAGATGATACTGTGGAGTCTGCGGAGCGACCCGGACTTTATTATGCAGGTAGGCACAGGGCCCCAAGTCTGCTAACACAATCGATTCATAATCGAACAGCAACCGCATAGTAACTGTCACTTTTGACAGATATCGTATGGCATATCTATCAAAAGTGACAGTTGCTATGCGGTTGCTGTTCGATTATGAATCGATTGTGTTAGCAGACTTTGGGCCCCTGTTTTATGGGTTAATACATTGCCTTTATGCTCAGGAGCCGAGAGGTTTAAGGTCACTGGTGTAAAGGCTACTATAGGAGTTTATATATTCTAGAAAAGTCTAAAAGTTGCAGCAGTGGGTTAATTGTTTCTTTATAGGTTTGAGATTAGCCACTCGTGGTAGGGTAGCCCGTCCAAAACAGACTTCCCAAGTTTAGTGCTTAGTTTGATACGCTTATTATTTTATATTAGTAGCTATGTATGTTAGCTTTTATATTAGAATTCTAGTCCCTAGGACACAGGGATTCCTAGTGTGGGGATTAAAAAGTTGATTATTATTTCAATAAAGTATAAGTATTATAGATATATTCCTACGGACAGACAGACGGACGTGTTCGGAGACTAGTTGTATAATTAGGTTGTGATTGATTGATTTCATAATATACGAGCGCCTGATTTAGTATTTTGAGCATGGGTGGACCACACCACACTAGGTGGTTGCGTTTAGTGTTCCCACGCCACGCCTGAGTATTTATACAGTACCCATAATACAAGCGCTGCTTTGTTCACGATCATGAACTTGGTGTGTTTAATACCTACATGTTTCAATTTGAATTGACTCTAGATTGACGGAGCAACTGGCCAATCAGAAACTTACAAGTCGGTATTGGACAGGACTGTTCGCTGCGCTGTAGTCTTCGAGACTCTAGGGTTGAAGCGCGGCGATGTGATGGTGTTAATGGCACCAAATCATATCGACTTGTGCATACCTTACTACGCAGCCCTATACCTTGGCATTATTGTTGCTGCTGTGGATGCTACTTTAGGAGTTCGTGAGTACCTAAGAATGGTATTATTTTTTGGCGGAACAGGGAAAATCTTCTAGTCGGGCGGGTGGTATGCCTGGCGGAACGGCCGCTATGCTCCAACTTTTGCTGTTGGGATCTTGTATATATGTTACGTTCTCCGAAAACTCTCATAGCGCGTTGCACGGTTGTATGGAGAATTGACGATTGTTCTAAAGGTCGTCTGCAGCGCCATCTGTGTGCGAGGCTGATGAGGTCGCTACAAGTTAACATATTAGTTGTGCATACTAACATGATCATAACCTACATTTGTTATTTGGATGTGGGATTTTAAACATAATTATATTTACGTCAAAAACCACAGAGCGTGGTTTTTGACGTAAATGTGACGGAACACACAGAATCAGGTTAACAAATTAAAAAAAAACTTGAGAGGTGTCAAGGGAAACCCGGATGGAACGAAGTTCCTTTATTATTTATTATGTACAAAAGATCAATAATTTTGGGAAACAAAAATATATCGCCCCCGGGTGGGCTCGAAACACCAACCTTTCGGTTAACAGCCGAACGCGCTAGCCAATTGCGCCACGGATGCACTTGTGCAATTTCTCGAAAATACTGACCATTATGTAAATGCAAACGACAAAGATAGCAAAAAGTGTCGTTACAACTTTTCGTGATATTTTTTTCCGTCTAGCCCCCTTTCGCAACGCGCGATAAGGAACTTCGTTCCAACAACAACAGTTAAAAGGTTATTGTTTAGTCTTATTTGTTATGCTTTCTGTAATCTAATAACTTTTGAACACACAATGTCTATATTTAATGATAAGAACATCTTAATGATAATTTTATGCCTACTTGACCTTCGTACGGTCTTATAATCTTGTAGGCAATGATACAATTATCGTATCTAAAAACAAACAATGGCAATTCTTATGATTATATTCTATTCTTATTATCAATAATGTCACAAATTATGATTGCACAGCAATCATAATACTCGACTGTTGTTTGTTTGGCACCGAATCAACATTCGCTACATATTAGATTTAGTTAGATAAAGTAGATTTTTCAATTCGATAATTTTTTGCTTTTAGTATTTTGGTAACAAAAGTCTTATCGACTCATGCAGGTGAATAATTATAGGGCGAGAGAATAAACGTACTTTAGGTACTTCCAAGTAGTTCGCAACACTAGCCATACTATAGAGCACTGGGCCATCGTATAGTAGACCTATCTATATATATTTTATTTTTTTATAAACCGAAGGCAAAAATGTAGGTTGGTCGGTGCCGCCACTTCTCTTCTTAACTGCGATGTGTGTTAGGGACTTTTAGACAGGCTCCACACTTTTCAATCTTATCCTAATCATCGGATAACGGTACGGAATCGGACGTCCCAAATTAAGACGATTGCCCTACACATTGTCTCGATTTCATCCGATAACTATGATCGGATAGGAAGGTGAGCAGCCAGTCTTATTTTGATACAAGTACCCTGCCCGCACCACCTATTACAGCCCCCACCGGGTAAAACTCACTTGTCAATAGATCGCCGTCAAATAAGGGTTGAAGCTTATGTATCTAGTACTGAACAGGTATGCTTATTTAAACATTTCAGAGGAATTACGCGACATGTTCAATATAACGAAACCAAGCATAGTGTTTTGTCAGAGCGAGAAGACCGAGGATATAGACAAGGCTTTGGATCTGGATGGAATGCGGTCTATTGTTGTGACGTTCAACGGAGGAAGCAGGCATCCCATATTTAGTGAACTCTTGGACGATGTTGATGAGGATGCTGTTAAAAGCTTTCAGTAAGTAACAGGCTGCTTGTAATACTCCTAAAATAAAGAGGTTGTTAAAAAAAGTATTCAGGACTAAGCAGTGAGAATAGTGAATAAAGAATTGATCGTCTTATAAGTGCTGTTTATAATTCAGTGTTTTTATTTCTCTTTGAGGCACTTATATGCCGTTGAATGCCGGAATCTTAGCAGATTTTTTTGTCACATTATCAAAATGTAAATCGATTTTTAATGATTTCCTATATTTTTTTATAACTTACTTCTACAGGGCAATTCAGTGGGGGTACCTATACTAACCATTAAACCTGTGCTTCTTAAGGGCATATATCATATTTAATCATAATGACATCAGAATTTGGAAATGTAGATTTAAAAATATACATTTGTTCGTTGACATTTGTCAACGAACAAATGTATATTTTTTGGGAAAATGTGACTTTTTGGGAGCAAATACAAAATAATTGTCATATTAAAATTACCAGATTTCACAATGAATACAAATGACTAAAGAAGCGTAGGCTTAAATATTAGTATACCCTTTCTGAATGAACCTGTATATGAATCTTACATATTTCTCCACCGTAAATACTTGTCCTATCTCACGATAAATATTTTTTAGGCCGTCGAACTTTAATCCCGAGGAATCGATCGCTTTCTTGACGTCCACGAGTGGCACTACGGGCGTGCCCAAAGCAGCTGCTCTCACCCACAAGAACTTAATGGTCACTGTACCTTATGTGTGGTAAGGCCTAATAATTCAAAAGGTTAAAGAAATATAAATATATCGCCAGACGAACACACCCACTATAGGTCCCACACTAAGCAACGCTTGTATTATGGTTACCGTACAATGCACTGAGGGCGAACTCAGTATATCATACTTATCTAGATCTTAAACATCCATGACTCGGGTACAAACATTCGTGCTCACCACACAAAGATTGTTCCAACCAGGATTCGAACCGGGGCCCTCTGCACAGAAAGCAGGGTCACTACCAACTGCGCCAATCAGGACGTCACTATGCTATGAAGATTTGCACCCTTTGGCTATTATCTAAGCCAATGCTGACACCTTTCTAAGGGTGCGCTTACTTTAGCTACCCCCTAACAAACGCTATGGCTGAGACTAGTGATGCTATATAGACCATATTCCTCAAGACCTATTCGATTAATCATTCTCAACTTCCAGGCAGGGTTTTTCAAAGTTCCCTACACCGACAAGGATGGCAATTATCCTGTCCCCGCTGCAGTGGCTCTCAGCCGGCTTGCACTTCCTCTTCTCTCCCATACTGAAGTTCACGAGACTACAGACATCAGCGCCCATCACCAATGAACATTTTACTGAGCTTGTCAACAAATTCAAGGTACCTAATCAAAACATGACGAGGTGGAGATGAATATATATAAAGGCGCTAGCAAATCTTTCTCAGAAGGCTCCATGGTGGGCGGCGTGGGTATGCGGGCAAGAAGAACACTAGCAATGCACTATTTCTTTAATCACACACAATACGGGGATGGCTTCTTTAATTGGCAATAATAACAAACACAACACGTTCAAAACATAGATCGTTAGCGATTCGTCGCACTCGGTGCGCAGGCCGGCTCCATATATCACAGACACCCACAATATGGCCGCCTCGCCACCATAGACACGACGCTCCGCTAGAGTGTATCTTCACTCTCGATCTGACAGATGTTAGACGCGCCGTCATATATAAGGTGTAACAATAATAGTGTACAATATTTGAACAGGGCCAACAGTAGGTTATAAAGATAATACTCCCCAAAGAAATAAATCAAATTATTAGACATTTAAAAAATGACACCCTGGACTGAGCGCACGGCATAACGCTACTAGTACGGCTTGTTTAAAAAAAAAAACAAACATCATTTACACAACTATTTTATACATCAACGTGATCCATATAACTTATATTCATCTGTTAAAATATTTTACACTATTTTTGTTACACTTTATATATACATCTCCACCTTGTCATCTACAGATACAAAAATTCTGAGTGGTAACATATTACCAAACAGATTTTTGGTATAGTAAGGAGGAACTCCTAATGTAAAATTAACATAATCGAGAAAGCATGTTGTCACTGTCATCCACATTTATAAATCCTGTGGTGTGAACGGGACAGACGACGCTTACCTACGTCACCGTAACAGTACGTGAAAAGATGCTGCTTTAACCACTGATTGGTCTATTCCTGTCCGATTTTCTCATCACCGCTTCAAAGGAACCGCATCCTGACGCATCATCAAGAATTGGCATGATGAAATATGTATGGGAATGCGACTGATCGCTTCCACCTTAAGCCTTATATTTTTGTAGTCAGTGGTATTAGGCCACCGATACATCGATAGATTATTTAGTAGCGATGGGTCTTAATGATGAAATAACTGACGTGTTACAGCCCACTTATACAACTGTGAGTCCAACCCTCATGTCATCCCTCTCCACGGAGGGCGACAGATGTGATTTCGCCAGTTTCGAGTGTATACTAATGGGCGGCAGCGCAGTGTCCTCCGAAATAATTGCCGCGGTCAAGGTGAGTTGGAGATAAATCAGGAAATAGCTTATTTTAAATTAAATTAAAAAAAGCGATGTATCAGTGTTGCCAGATCAGGGGATTTCCCCCTAGATTTTGGGGTTTCTCAACCGAGTTAGGGGCAGAATAGGGGGAAAGAATATTTGGGGGAAATTTCAAAAACACGCCAGATACACGAGAGAATGACGGTGCAGTTGGGATGCGTAACGTAAAAAAAGAGGTCATTCGGCTGTTTCAGTTTGGAAATTAGAACAGTATTTCAAGGAAAAAATAAGAAAAAGGCAATCTGGCAACACTGGGTGAGGGCATCCTAGGGGATTTCTATGGGGAAATCAAATTAATCTAGGGGTACGTCGCCGAGACCATCTGGCAACACTGCGATGTATTTTAAATTATTTTTAGAACTCCCAATGAGTTACTAAAAGACTATTTTATAGTTAACAAAACATTAAATAGACCTCAATGACGTCTATATTTTTCTATTGTAGAGACTAACGAAGTCGGAGAACGTGTACTCGGGGTACGGTCTCAGCGAGATTGGTGGACTCGGTTTCTTTCCTGATTTTCCAGTAGCGCCTGGAACCCTCGGCAGGCCCTTAGGATGCTTTGAATACCGAGTGAGTATACTACTGGTCCTCTACATACCTGATTAAATGGTACCAAATAGCTGGCTTAGATTTTTTTATACGGTCTTCTTACTTTGAAATAAAACTTATAATATAATATAAATAATAATACCGGCCCTTTTTAATGTCCTCCCCTCAATTTGAGGGAGATTAGGCCATAGTCCACCACGCTGGCCCAGTGCGGTTTGGCGGACTTCACACATCTTACGAGGGGTTCTCTCAGATATGCAGGTTTCCTCACGATGTTTTCCTTCAGTTTTCCTTTAGCAAGTGATAATCGTGGTTGAAAATGAGATTCGCACATGAAATCCAGAAATCTCAGAGAGCCGGGGTTTGACTTGCGATCCTCGTTACCGAGGCAAGCGTTCTACCAACTTGGCTATCACTGCTATAAACGTATTTTACAGATATTTTTTTTGTTAAGACCTGTAAAATAAGTTTAATTTCAGTGTCTCAATATAGGGTCTTGAGACACTGAAACGTTAACTCCTCTCTGCCCAGACGTTGTATGGAAGAGATCACACGCACAAACTACACTTCTTTATTTAAGAGTCCTTCGGCGCAAATTCTGTATTGTTCTATATTTCAGTTGATAGACTGTGACACAAGTTGCGATGTGGTTGAGCCTAACACGCCCGGCGAGCTCTGGATACGCGGACCGGGAGTATTTCAGGTACAGTACTCTTGCTAGTAGTGTTCTTGACCGAATTTCGGTCACGGCAGACAATTCTAAAAAAGTCTAGCCCTGCCCTCTCTCCCCGCAGTCACAGATCGATAAAACAGCCATCTGAGGTTGGTTAGTACTACTACTTACGACATGTACGAGTAATACTTGTTTTGTTTATTAGCGATGACTAAATAAGGTATTGGAATAAATATTAGTACCTCGCGCCAAAGGACAATCACATTGGCACTAAATAAATGGGAATCTGTACCTTTGGCGATGCAAAGTGTGTATCAAAGCACAGATTACAAGTGTATTATATAAAGTGTAACAATAATAGCGTAAATTATTTGAACAGGGCCAACAGTCCCACTAATATTATAAATGTGAAAGTTTGGATGGATGCATGGTTGTTTGTTACTCAATCACGCCAGAACGGCTGAACGGATCTGGATGTAAGTTGGCACCGAGATAGATTATAGTCTGGAATAGCACATAGGCTACTTTTTATCTCGGTAAAATGTACGGTTCACGTGGGATAGATTTGTTTTTATTTTTCATAGAGCAAAGCAAATTTTTCGTAGTTTAGGGGTCAGAAAATGACATAGGGTCATACTTTTTAATCGAGGGTAACAGCGCGGGGCGCAGCTAGTAGGATATAAAGGTAACATTCCCGAAAAAATAAATAAAATTATTAGACACAAAAAAATTACATCCTGTACTGAGCGCACGGTCAAACGCTACTGGTTCGCCATGTTTAAAAAAAACAAACATCAGTCACACAATTGTTTTATACATCCAAGATACAGATACAGACATTGCAAGATACAGACATTGCAAGATACAGACATTGCAAGATACAGACATTATCTAGTTTGGAGCTCACCAATACTTTGTTGTTGTAAATGTTAATTGAAATAAACTATTCTTATTCTTATCAACGTGATCCATATAACTTACTGATTCCTCTGTTAAAATATTTTACATTATTTTTGTTACACCTTACATGTAAAATTACCTCTTCCCAGGGATCATCTAGAGTCAATTCGAGACCACAATAGATACTTTGCTTACTGGAATAACCGTGTTGTGGGACAAGTCCCTCAGAATCGTTTCTTTATAGGGTTACTACAGCAATCCGGAGGTGACAGCTGAGACTCTAACTAAGGATGGTTGGCTGAAGACGGGCGATATACTTTATAGAGATGAATACAGCAACTTTTACTTCGTTGAACGGCTTAAAATGCTGCTAAAGTATAAAAACCATCAGGTTAGTATTTAAGCTCTACTTCAGCCATTCCCAAAGTGGGCGATAACGCCCCCTTGTGGGCGCTGCAGGCCTAAAGGGGGGCGGTAAGAGACCCAGAAAATGGGGGCGTTGTGAAGAGGCTTACAAAAATTAATTTAATTTGAAATTGTAGTGGTTTTTAAGTAGGTGAAAAAATGGGGGGGCTAAAAGATAATTCATTCTCAAAGTGGGCAGTAGACAAAATAAGTTTGGGAGCCCCTGCTCTACATTATTATAATAACTCATGATCAGCTATATAGCGCAATATAATATCGCCAGGCGAACACACCATATATACGGTCCCACACTAAGCATTATTTGATACATTGTGTACCTATAATGATACAAAAAAATCCTTGCAATGTATATCGTTACATTTTTTTCACAGATTTCTCCATCAGAAATCGAATCAGTGGTACTCAAGCACCCAGGAGTGCTGGACGTGGCAGTTACTGGTGTACCGGATAAGGAATGTGGAGACCTGGCCGTCGCCTGCGTGGTCCCACGCCCTGGCTGCCGCCCTACAGCCCAGGAGATCAAGGACTTGGTCAAAGGTAAACGGTCATATTCCATACACACTAGCTACGCACGCCTTTAATTTGATCATTTACAACATTTTTCGACGATGAGATCTACGATGGAGCATACTTGCCTAGAAGGTACCTGTTCACTCTCGACCTATTTCGCCTTACAGAATCGCTGACCGACTCAAAACAGCTTCGCGGCGGTGTGATATTCATGGACACCTTACCGCTGTCAAGCTCCACAAAGGTCGACAGGAAAGCCCTCACGCGAATGGCGTCTACATTGCTCAGAGAATAAAGTATATTTTTGGAATCACTCTATTTTTTCTTGCGTCTGAAGGGACGTACCTATATCTGGCGGTTTTAATAATGGATGGGGTAACTTACGGATTCAGGTCAAATAATTAACACTATTTTTGTTTTACATTATATTTCGCCGCTACCTGTGGCCGGCAGGCTGGCCTCTATTTCGCGCAGAGAGTGAGCCTGCTGGGCACTTTTGGCATCGACGACGATGTAGAGGCATTTTTATGTATATCATTTTATTTTTATTATACATGTGTATTTTTCCTATTAATAAGTATGTTTTAGTATTTTTTCCATGTAGACATATTTGTAAATAACTATTGTACATAATTCACGGTAAATAAATTATATATAGGGTTCGCCCTCAGTCCATTGTGCGGTACCCATAATACAAGCTTTGCTTAGTGTGGGACCGTATACCTAGTTCGTGTGTTCGTCTAGCGATATTGTTATATCAATAGCGATAACAAATTCTATCGGTAAATACACATCTTCTATATATATAAAACGAGGTCGGGTTAGTTACACCATTTATAACTCAAGATCGGCTGGGCCGATTATTATGATCTTGGATCTTTTTCATTTGTTTCCGTCCCGAATAGCAGAATAACTTTTCTTGGGAAACATTAACCAAGAAAAAAATATATTCATGATTTTTTGCATAGGTAGTGGTAGTTTAGGGGTCAGAAAATGACATAGGCCAATTTTTATCCCGGAAAAATACACTCCTGCTCCTATGGGATAGCATACAGGAACCGTGCATTTGCAAAAGGACATAGAGGAATAGGACATACTTTTTAATCGCGGGTTACACCGCGGGGCGCCGCTAGTCTATATCTATACATATAAATATTAAAAAAAAAAAAAAAAAAAAAACATACAACCGAATTGAGAACCTCCTCCTTTTTTTTGAAGTCGGTTAAAAATTGGAGTGTCTGTTTGTAATATTAAAATAACCGCTTTTTACTAAGTGCATTTGGATGTATACACGTTACCTATACCGAAACAACATTTTTTACAATTGTTGTCTGTCTGTCTGTCTGTCCGTCTGTCTGTCTGTCTGTCTGTCTGTCTGTCTGTTTGTTCCGGCTAATCTCTGAAATGGCTGGACTGATTTTGACGGGACTTTCACTGGCAGATAGCTGATGTAACAAGGAGTAGCTTAGGCTACTTTTATTTTAGAAAAAAAAAATATGTTCTCACGAAAAAAAATTAAAACCAATGTTGCAGCGCAGCGCCTGATTAAGTTTGATACCAAAACCCTTCAATGCGTCCCGCGGGCTCAGAATGGGCGAGCAGGCTGTTGTCAACGGTTGTCTTTGCTAAATACCACGCGGACGAAGTCGCGGGTAACAGCTAGTATAATTATAAATGTGTTATATAATACGAGTATAATATATTACGGACTCTAACAATCTCGAAATCTCGGGTGAATATTTTTATAGAATGCACATAATATCTATACGTAGAGTGTAGACTATACGTAGTAAGATAAAGGGTTATCATGTGTCATGATAAACACATAGCATGGTTATATATAAAAAAAAAAGTGATTTATACTACAGTATGATACATACATGTTACGGTAGCATAAATGCTTACGCGAATATCCCAGCAGCAGTGTATGTTTGGCGGAATAGGGAAGATCTTCCAGCTAGGCGCGTGGTAAGCCTGGCGGGGCGGCCTGCATGCCCCGACGGTTATTGTCAGGATCGTTTATATATGTTACGTGCTCCGAAAACTCTCTCAGCGTGATTCAGGATTGTATGGAGAATTGTCAATTGTTCTAAATGTCGTCTGCAGCGCCATCTGTGTAGCTTGCGGCGAGGTTGAAGAGGTCACTACATATACAAACCTTGAGAGCGTGAACACAAGCAGACGCAACACATTTTACGCGCGCCGACTAGCGCTGAAATAGTAGCACCGCTGACTGTGACACGACAAAATGTGCGATAAATTGATTTTGTCTCTTTCCCTCGTATGAATTACGGAAGGGAGAGAGTGACTCGGTGCGACACAATCCGTGATATAGGTTTTCGTCTTGACCCGCATGCCAGGCCTGCTGGATTAGCCGTATTAGCAAGAGTATAGCCCGAGAGTTAGCAATTACTTTGATCGGGCCTCGCACCTAAGCGCAAACACATCAAGTAGGTACGATAGGTATGGTATACTACCTCCCGTCCAATGAAAAGACGTAGCAGTTGTACAGCCCCACGAATTTCTACAGGCCTCGCGCCTTTGCTACAGGTCCCACGCATTTGCTACACGCCCCGCGCATTTGCTACATGCCCCGCGCATTTGCTACATGCCCCGCGCATTTGCTACAGGCCCCACGCATTTACTACATATCTTAATCTGGTAATTGCTCGTGATAGCTTAATCCGGCACTGGCACTGAGTATATATAATCCAATGAACACTACAATTTCTGAAAGAAACAACGTTGGATTTACACGAGTTTGTTGAAGAGTCCTTCTGTTCATTTGCAATGTATGCATGCATGAAGTATGCATGAAACTTTTAACTTTAGTCACGTTATTACGAGAAAGGTTAATTGATATTAAAATAATTGTTTGTGTTTCTCAACAGTATAGTACCTACTATTAGATGATTCATATTGGTTCTCAATATGACTACTTACTACTACTACTACAGTGTGAGCTTTATAAAATAACTAGCTGTTGCCCGCGACTTCGTCCGCGTGGTATTTAACAAAGACAACCGTTGACAACAGCCTGCTCGCCAATTCTGAGCCCGCGGGACGCATTGCAGGTTATTGCTATCAAACTTAATCAGGCGCTGCGCTGCAACATTGGTTATAATTTTTTTTCGTGAGATCCTATTTTTTTTTTCTAAATAAAAGTAGCCTAAGTTACTCCTTGTTACATCAGCTATCTGCCAGTGAAAGTCCCGTCAAAATCGGTCCAGCCATTTCAGAGATTAGCCGGAACAAACAGACAGACAGACAGACAAAAATTGTAAAAAATGTTGTTTCGGTATAGGTAACGTGTATACATCCAAATGCACTTAGTAAAAAGCGGTTATTTTAATATTACAAACAGACACTCCAATTTTATTTATATGTATAGATGTATAGATCAGAATTTCATTCAAATGTATCGTTAAGAGAATTGCCAATACCGTTTCAAACACCCTGTTTAAGTAGGTACCTACATGCAACTACGATGTTATCATTATATTATCAAAGTTAGTATTTCGCATTGAGCCATCGGAGCACAGGTGCATACTTTAATTTATTAATAAAAGTGTATCTTTGAAATAAAACTATTTTTAAGGATTCTATCGCGTTTATTTTTTGTTTTTACGTTCCCGACGTTAAAAATAGTTTTATTTCAATGTGTAGTATTCGCGTATATATAAGAAATCAATATAAAGGTATATCTATTTCATATGTTGTACATACTTAGAGCCGCGCCGGTAAATACAGTCACCAGCCATGTCCTGGGCATGGGGTTTTATAGCTTAGGCAGGTACCTAACCATAAAGATAATGCACGATTAATTTATCGTAAGACCTGATAACATATGTAATTAAAATATCTTTTCCCGCGTATGCAATACGACCACATCACACCACGACGACATAAGTACTTAGTTGTAATTAAAAGAACTCAAAAAAAAAACTTCGGTAAGTCTATACCTAAGAAAAATATTGTACCCATTGATTATGTTGTCTTTTTACAGAGTTTTTAAATAAATTATTATTATATAAAATTATTATTGTTTAAAATAATATTCGCACGCCAATCAAAGCGCAACATGCAAATTTCGCTGCCTAATTTGAACTAAGAATTTATCCGCAAAATGATCATAATTATATTATCCACCAGTAAAATGCAGCAACACATACATAGTCACGACGCCGTCCACTGGTACATGGGCGAGCTGACGTCACGAATAGTGGCACAGTCCGGCATCCCCACAGACCGGCATCATCTGGGCAAGATCATACTGCAAGGACTTAAGGATGATCCGGACTTTGTGCTTCAGGTATTTAAAGCTATTGATACGCCTAGAGGGTTTATATCAAAGGCATCTCGACAGAAGCGAGCCTAGGCAAATTCAAATAATTTGTCTGTTTGTCATATATGCCTAGAAAGTTCCATGGAAGCAGAGCACCCGAGCGACACCCTTACTCAGGCCAAAGTAGGCAGCAAAATAAAAAATCATGAAACTTAAGCCGTTATTTACCAAACCTATGACGGGATACTGGTGGTGCCTGACCTTGGATTCGCACTCCGACACCAGATATATCTAGATACGGCCCTGTGTTGACGTGTGTGTTTAGTAGATATATATTCATATACCGTGTCACGGGTTTCCCATATTTCTTACGTGCATACTATTCTCTTAATATTATATATTCTTAACCACCATCTAATATGGGTAACACTCCACCAAACTCATTCATAGATCGACGGAGGCACTGGCAGATCGGAGACCAGCGGTTCCGTGCTCAAGAGGACCATACGATGCGCGACCAGCTTCAGGAGCATGGGGCTGAAGCGCGGCGACGTCATGGTCCTGATGGCACCCACCCATCTCGATCTGGCTATACCGTTCTACGCTGCCTTCTATCTTGGGATTACTGTCGCACCTATTGATAAGAGTTTGGGCGTTCGTGAGTAAATATGGGTCTAATAACTTCTAAACGGATGAGTTTATACCTATGTGTTACTTAAACTTTTGAGGACCAAATGTCAAGGTCTGACATACGAGTAACTTAGGAGAACCATAGGTGGGTTTTGGTGAAAGATAACACTCCAAAACGAGAGGTCTATGTTAGGTACAGTTGGTGTGTACGTTTGGCCATATTAAATACTAATTACAGATGAACTTCAAACCGTCTTCGAGGTGGACAGACCTAATATAATATTCTGTCAGAGTGAGAAACAACAGGACGTTCAACAGGCGTTAGACCATTTGCAATTGGACTCTAAGATCATCACTTTTGACAAAGGACCACATGGATTCAGTTTTTCTGAGATGTTAGATCACTATGGCAATGACGTTAAGGACTTCAAGTAAGTACTTGCAATGAAAACGCAATTGTTGGGTGCTTTTGGCAACTGGTTAACATGTGGTTAACTGGTTTGGCATGTGATAATCATGCTTGAAAAATGTCATTTGCACATGAAATCCAGGAATTGCAGGAGTGAGCTCGCGTTTTAACCTGCAACCCTTCTTTGCAAGACATACGTTCCACCTACCTGGCTGTCACTGTAATTGCTATTATTCTTTTGAATAGAAAATCACTAATTGCATATGAACTAGGTAAGTTGTAAGCAGTAAACTGTGTCTAATACATAAATTAAAGGACTGTTCCTTTACATTTTGGTCTTCAACGTTTTGCAGGGCAGCAGATTTTGATCCGAACGATACGTTAGCGATGCTGTTATCGTCGAGTGGTACAACAGGCGCTCCGAAAGCAGTGGCCCACACCCACAAGAACTTTGCGATGATGGCACCATATTTATGGTAAAATAGAAACCACTGACCTATAACACAAACATTAAAAAAGTGTACAAAATACCTATTTAACTGCGTAACTAATTTTAAAATGCTTCGGGGTTCAGTGGTATCTATTGTCTGATGTAATGCGGTCTCAACAATTTTCAAAAGGCTTTCATTTTGATTTTTTACGCGTTTAAATAATACCTACCTCCTTTTAGAAAGGGATGGTATGACTAAGAATGATAGTTCTAGTTTTCATTCTATAGATTTAAATGAATCCCGTATGTAACTTAAAGATAGACGAAAATACCGATATAGGAATAGATCCTATATATCTTGATCGGCATCGCCGCAGTCTCGCATGTTGAACGCACGCTATAATCACCTCAATGTTAACAGGTCATCGTTCACAAAATTCCCTTCGCCAGTCTCGTCGGTGCTCGCGGTGGCTCCACTGCAATGGCTGTCCACAATCCTCAAGTTCCTGCTATCTCCGTTCATCAGGTTCACAAGAGTGCAGTCTTCACAGACACTTACACCGGACCATATTTACGAGTTGATCAATAAATACAGAGTTAGTAGATACATTCTTCTTGATGTAGAAAGGATTTCTTCTAAAGATACCCTTCCTGGAAGGGGTGGGAATCGCTGGGCCTTTTGTGGGGTGAGAGAACTAGGGTTTATGGGATTCCTCCACACTTAAAGTCCCAGCATTTCATAAGAGTTCCAAGATGAATATAAAATCTTTGGAGGGGCTGCGCAATCACCAGACAGATCCGGTTACTCCTCTTTTGCTGCAGTCTTTTTAAAGCACTTTCCAGGGGGAGGAAGATGTCATTGCTCCTGGGTTCCTGTCACTTTTGACAGATATTTTATGGGATATCTGTTAAAAGTGACAGTTACTATGCGGTTGCTGTTCGATTACGAATCGATTGTGTTTGTAGACTTAGGGCCCTGCACTCTAGCAGTGTTTACAGCGACGAGTCATGTTCATCACCGCTTCTATATACCCGATCATCGAAAATACACGTTTCGAGCCCACACCCATGACATCTGCAACACCTTCGAAACCACGTCTCTATCATCTATGTTCAAAATCTTTCTTCGTTGCTCTTATCTTTGAACCTTAGTTGAAGTTCAAAGAAATTAATATCAATCTAGTGATAAATTATTACTCTTGAGAATTATTATTTCAGCCTACATATATGATAATAAGTCCGACAATGTTGACCACACTGCTCAAGCCTGGTGAGCGAGATAGATGCGACTTCGCCTGCTTCGAGATGATACTGGTCGGTGGTAGCGCCGTGCATAATTCTGTTCTCGTGGACTTAAAGGTTTGTGTTCATTAAGTGAGCTTTAAGTCAGTTGAATAAGGGGGCAGTGGGACCATCAGCGCCTACTCAACCTAGGATGCAAAGGGTGCGGTAACACCGGGCGCCAGGTCCTAGGGAGCGCCGCAGGGCCCGTAGGAGGGTCGGATGCCTTATTGTCACCTGTCACTTTGTGATGTCACCAGCAGCGCCGCTCCCGCATGGCTCAGAGCAATTGATCAACTTATATAACTTAGCGGGGCTACTTACATGGGAGCCACCAGGGCTAGTGCTTACACCCGGATGCTCCATTACCTAGAAACGACGCAGACGACAACACATTCAAATCTTTGGTCTTCCAGTAATATATATATACAGTAAAGTAGGATAGTTACTCACAGACATTAATTTACAGAAAGTATCGCCAAAGGTTGAGGTGGCAAATGCGTATGGACTAAGTGAAACAGGATGCCTAACGTTCCACCTGGCGTTCGGAAAACTTGGGACCTCGGGAATCCGTTACGGTGCCTTCGAGTACAAGGTATATGATACAAAAAGACTTATGCCATACAAATGTATCTCTTAAAACCTTGATGCCATAAGAAAACCTTACCTAGATAAGTAATTGTTGATTTATTCATCAGTATCTTTTCAGTTGGTGAATACGGAACAACGGGAAATATTTGAGCCAAACGTGCCCGGCGAGCTATGGTTACGAGGACCTGGTTTGTTCAAAGTAAGCCATCTCCTCAACCTTCTGAATAAAAAAGCTAGATATGACAGATTTTCACCATTTTAACGCTTGCCTCTTGAGCTGTGTTGACCACCACTGACCGCAAGTCTACCACTCGGGCCACAGAATAAATTTGCAAGCGAACAGCCTTTTCAGTATTCGCCTTAACGAAGATTATTATTAAAACCATCTTATTTAGGCTCAAATCTTCTACCTGCTTAAACTGGTTCATTTTTCAGGGTTATTACAATAACCCCGAGGCAACTGCAGACGCAATGACCAAAGACGGCTGGTTGAAAACTGGAGACATGTTTTATAGAGATGAGAACTGGAATTACTACTTTGTAGAACGGCTCAAATTATTATTAAAGTACAGGAATCATCAGGTTTGGTATATTTATTTATTTGAGGCTGTAACATCGGCGACTGGCGAAAGGCTAAGACGTATTATATACGCTAACTCATATCTGGAATGGATCGATCAGTAACCTTGGAAGGAGCCATGATTTTTCGCTTCTATTCGTCCATTGTTACTACGATGTTTCTCTTCACAAAAAGTTTCTGCTGCTGCTGTTTTCAATGCCTTTTAACAAAAAGAACTATATAATTCATAGGTTTCCCCCGTGGAAGTGGAAAGCGTGATAATCCAGCATCCAGAGGTGCAGGATGTTGCTGTGACGGGGATTCCACACGAGGAGTTCGGAGACTTGCCGGTAGCGTGCGTCGTGCGCAAACCTGGGAGCGGAGTTAGCGCACAGGAGATTAAGGACTTAGTTAAGGGTAAGGTATGATGAAACACTTAGGTCATGTCTGCCAGCACCAAAACGCCTGTAGAGCATCTTATTGTCCAGGGCAAATTGGGAGGCACCAGATCACACGAAAGGTCTAACCAGGACCATATATTGATTGCAATAAATGCTGTTGTTTTCAGATAAGCTGACAGACTCTAAGCAGCTAAGAGGTGGTGTCGTGTTCATGACAGAGCTGCCGCTTACTCCATCCACTAAGATTCACAGACGGAAGCTTAAGGAAATGGTTGTAAGCATGGAGAGAGAATAAAACATTTTGATAAGAAAAAGTGTTTTTTTATCAGTGTCCAAAAATGAAAAAAAATACTATTAATTATACCAGAGTTGCAGAGTTATAGATATTATAACCATCAAAGTATAAATTGTGTTTATATAAGATGTAACAAAAATAGTGTAATATATTTTATGGGGTACAAGTAGGTGATGACCATCAAATTTGTGTATAAAATATATGTGTATACAGTGTTTAATTTTTCTATGAGAAAGCGAGACAGTACTGTTTCATCGCGCACTAGTATGTTATGTTTTTTTTTAATTTCAAATAAATTGATTTTTTTTCGGGTATGTTTTTTTTTGCCTGTGGACATTCATGGTGCTCCGCATCAATTATTTACTCCCTGTGGGTGCTGGAAACCCCAAGCAGCCGCAGCGCCCCTGTATAAAATGCAAGGGTTGCTCACATGCCTTACGAAACGATGCGAAACTAAAAAAGTATTCGACATGGATTTTGCCTCTAAGCGAGGCATCCTCAGGATAAACATTTGTTTAACAATGGATTTTCGCCACCTATCGCCTATTTCTATCAATTAAATTTCCCAAGTTTAAAAAATAAAATAAAATATAGACAATTTTATTAATAATAATATTTAAAATCGCGGGCAAACATGCCTCGTCATAAAAATTACGATACAATGTCAACAGAACGCACTATAACTATAATCAACAAGTAAGTATACATCATTTGGTCAATTTGTACTCGAGTCGAGATGGTGTCAGATCTTGATGGTTGTAGTGTAGTTAGATAGGTTCACTGAACCGCAGAGGGTTTTCTTTTGGAGATTCTGAAAAAAAGAACGAAAATTATACGGGATGTAAGGGGAATGGTAACGAAAACTTTAGGTAAAAATTACAGTTTATCCCCAAATTTTTATTTTTTATTTTTTATTACATTATAGGCAAGTATTTGATCTCGATCTCACCTGATGGTAAGTGATGATGAGATCTATGATGGAGCATACTTGCCTAGGTAGGATGGCGGCAGTAGATCGGGTAGCTGATCTGACCCGCCATCCATGAATGGCAACACCGAACATCATGCCGGAACACGGCTAGGCCGCTTGGCGACATGGCTTTATTCAGTGGGTGGTGACTAACCACGGCCGAAGCCTACCACCAGTAGAGTTGTCACCTGGTTGGCACCACCCAGGGTCACGTGTAGGGTATCTCGAGGGTATTTAATTCTCCTACGGACGAAGGTGACTCGACCCCATTTATAGACTTTTACAACTTTATCAAACGTCATATAGTACTGCGCAAAGCAAAACTCTTGAGCGCAGTACTATATGACGTTTGATAAAGATATAAAACGTCTGTAAATTCGGCAGTATATCTGATGATAAGGATGATATATATATAATACTACACATTGAATTTTAAAGATTGTTTTCGCGTTTATTTTATGTTTTTACGTTCCCGACGTTTCTTCTGCTTTGCAGCAACCATGGTCACGGGAGGACTGAGGTGTTTGACGTCCTCGTGTCATAGTTTGAACTGGTCATATTTAGTTGTTGATTGACCATGACCATGGTCGCTGTAAAGTAGCCGAAACGTCGGGAACGTAAAAGTTTTGTTTCAATGTGTAGTATTCGCGTAAATATAACAAATCAATAAGATTATAGAAATCATTTTTGTGTATAACTTTCGTACCGGCACAACTAAGTATTTATAAAGTAAAAATCCCAAATGCCACCGAAAAAAAAACAATTATTTAACATTTTACCTTATTAAATATATGAGCCATCAGCAAATTGGTCTTCTTGATATTCTTCTTCTTCTGTTCTTCTTTCTTCTGAACGACTTCTGGCAGTGATTTATATATCTTCTCGGAATGTTTCTTCATTTCCTTTTCACTAATAAATTTTGGAGCAGCTGGTGGGTTAAAATACGTTTATTGTATGAGGGATAATTCGTCTATATGATGTCCTATTTCTATGTCATAGATAGATAAAGTAGTACGACCCTGTATTTAAACGGGAATACTTATAAGCCATATTTTTCGCGGTTGACCAATACAACGAGCTTGTGCAATAGCTCTGTTTGGAAATGGACATGGAAGTGAAGTGTCCACTCTACCCGAAAGCGCGCGATCGAACTTACAACAAAATGGCGGCTCATATTGTAACTCAATGCGCGGGACTGATGCCAGCGCAGCGCGCGTTCTAACCAAAATCTGTCAACGCGCATTTGCATTACATGTATACCTATGAAATCCTATTGGTTCTCAAAACGGGTGTTTCCAAAGCGTCCAATGTGTACTGGCTCTAAGGCCTCAGCCTTGAATTTAGCGGGCAGCGGGGCGGCGGCGGCGGCGGCGGCGCGGGAGCGAAGCTCGTTGGCCGCCCCGCGCCTCTGCCGCGCCGCTGTTTTCGAGAACGGTCCATTTGATTTTACGCATAAGATCCTACCGCTCCCGCGCCGCCGCCGCCGCCGCCCTGCTGCCCGCTAAATTCGAGACTGAGGCCTAAGAGTCAGGGGGGCCTGGAAAAGTCACTCACTTTTCTTGCGTGTCAGGTCGAGGCCGATGTCGGTGGCGAGGCGCCGCAGCTGGTCCGCGGAGAGCGACGTCAGGTCCGGCTGCCGGGCCAGGTGCATCGACAGCATGTGACGCTGGGAAGCGCGCTCGTTTGCTCTGAAATATTAACAACGCGATTATACTTATGGGGGAAGCGCAAGGTCAGGGCGCGAAATTCAAAATGTCAATGATTTGGACATCTTTACGATGTAATTTAGTTTTTTGCGATATTAGCATTCTGCATTGGATGTCTCGATGTATTAAGTTTACTTAAAAAATAACTAAAGCGATACAATACTCCAAAGTTAGTAAAAGTTGCGGTTTTTACAAACCTTGGAGTATTGTATCGCTTTAGGTATTTTTTTAAGCAAACTTAATACATCGAGACATCCAATGCAGAATGCTAATATCGCAAAAAACTAAATTGCATCGTAAAGATGTCCAAATTTTTCGTAAAAAAATAAAAACCATTGACATTTTTAATTTCGCGCCCTGACGTGAGTTTAATATTTTGAGCCGTAAAACTTGATAAAACTATTAAAATCACAAAATTGTTACAGAACTCACCAATTCTCGCTAGCTCACAAGGATCGACACACTGATTGCATGGATTACAAGTGTTGCACGGATCACACGAGTTGCAAGGGTTGTAGCATATTGGCACACCTATAAAATATATATTCGATCAAATGTATTCTTTACCATGAGCGCGATTGAAGTCAAATTTAAATGAAACTAGAAAACCATGGACCGCTATTATGTTATAAAATTAACTGCTTTACAATGAGCAAACTTAGAATAGAATAAACATGAATTGATCTTTGAGAGATGTGTCCGGTGTACGAATAGGCTACATGATAGGATCAAAAACTACAGCTTTTAAATGCAAAATACCTCCACAATACATATTGCTAGTCCCCATGGACCCAATACAGTTTGGTTTATGCACAACAACCATTTTCAGACGCGGCGAAGAACACGCGTCATAGTTTCTGAAGCGAGAGAAATTGGTGAGTTCCAGAAATATGGGTTCACGTAATTAAAGTCTTTAAGCACCAACAAATAGATACTATTTTAGTAATGTGTCTCACCTCATATCGCTGACGAACTTCATGCAATTCTGTCTCTGAGAGCAATTCTCCACGAAATCTGGCCTGTTCCTTTCCAAATACTCTCGTATGGTGCACTGTTGCGTCTTCCTCACCAACTCCTCAGTACTGGACATCTCGCTTTCGTTTGGACAACTCCTGGATCTATTTTTGTTGGAACAACGGGGACTACATTGAGGCTTCTCGAGTCTGAAAACCGTTTCTTTTTTACATGATTTCTCTTTACATACATTTTCCACGGGCTTTCTCTTGGGCACTTTGACCACAATATTTTTTAACGGGGTACATTTTTTATCGCAAATCGTCTCCTCGCTTAGCATGCTCTCAGAGGTCTGAATTATCAAATTGTATGCCAGGCATTTTTTCTGAAATTTTTCGACGCTCGTCTTTGATCTCTTGCATTTGTGGCTTCTGCAGCCGCAGTGGTGCACTTTCTTGCATTGATCACAGTTGATTGACGTACTGCTGGACGCCTCGCATTTTTTGCAGGCCTTGCATCGCTTCTGCTGGTATTTCTCGCATTCCTTTTTAATTTTGTTTAAGACCTTGCAAGTGGCGGAGTCTGAAGAGGTCTGAGGTAAGTCGGATGATTCCGTTGTCAGTTTCATATTTTTGGATGTATTCGTTGGTTGTGGGGTTTTTTCTCTCTGTTTAGGACATTGGCCGTCTTCAGGTACTTTGTCGTGTGGTTTTTTGGCATTACAACTAGATTTAGTATCTGTTCCACTATCACCACACGGCTTTCCCGGGTCGGTACTCTCGTCAGTCTCAAGAAGATAGTTCAGCACAGTCATGATCTCTTTAAAACACCTCTTACGTTTCATTTTCTCGATATCATTTTTGGAATATTGCTTCGTGATGTCTTTGATCATGTCTAAAATAGGATCTTTTAAAGTGTCGACGTCTGAATCGTTGCAGCATACGTTTTGGGCATTCGATGATGAACTGCCTTTTGGTTCATCACAACATACGCTTTTGTGAGTCCTTTCTGAGTCACTGCTGCATTTTGGTGATTTATTTTGTTTGCTTGTGGTTTGCTTGTTGTCTTTAGATTCATTTTCAATATTACAACCTGTTTCACATCCTACGCTTTTAGACATCTTTGCGGGACTTCCAAGTTTTTCTTGGTAAGTGTTACAAGGTAAGTCTTTCTGGATCGCAATATCTTTCTTCCTACAATATTCATCTCTTTTACACCCACATTCACTTCTGGGACTCTTTATCGTGGTATGTTTATCTGTTTTACATTTTTGTCCGCATTCATTATCACTCTCATAATTTTTCGTAGCTCTACAAGTGATTTGATCTACATCTGTTACTCGCTTCGTCTCATAATCACTTTTAGTGGAAAAATCTGTTTGAACGCAACAACTTTTCTCTATTCTGTCGGTATCAGTATTAGAGCGCAGTAATGGTTTTTTTATTTGCACATTTTTGGGATATGTATTGCTTTTCGGTTTTTCTGGTACGCAAGCTTTTATTTTCTGGTCTATTCCGCAACTACCGTATTGAGTGCCTGTTCCTTTACTACGTTTGTTACTGTTTTGGTCGACACACAAACAGTCGACATTCTTGATTGTAGCAACCTTAGAATATTCATATTGCACGGATTTAGAGCATTCCTCTGTTATACATGTAGCTTGTTCTACAATAGACGCCTTATCGGTCACGCAGGCTCGATTTACTTTTTCAAGATTCCCTTTAGGTTCACGGGAATCTAACGATACCATTAGGGTCATATTAGTCCCTTGAATGGGTATTTGGTAATCGTCTTTATCTATTGTATCACATGAATTTGAAAGTTGATCAAATTCTTTAATATCGGCACATTTCAATCCTTCGTCATAATCTAGATACTTACCAGATTTTTGCCCAGATTCACTACTAGCACAGATGTCTGTACAATCTTTGCCTATGCGACCTGAGTCACTCTTAGAGCACATTTTAGAGACTTCTCTAAATTTTTCGTCAACTAATTTAGCACATTCGCCATCATTAATAAGGTTAATGTCGGTTAGCGATGGATCTGATATCTTTGGATTAATACTTATTTCAGTTTGGAGACATCTTGTGGCTTCGTGAATTATACTTTTGCCAGAAAAATTATCCGAGCCTACGACACACTTAGTTGACATCGAAGGGTCGCCCTTGGATGTTTTGCTATCCGACATTAAAGTCATAGTTCCGCTCGGTTCTTGGTACATCATTTTAACTAACAAATTAGTTTGGGAAGACTTCGACTGTTTCCTTCCACACGGTATAATGTCAGAGCTGCTGCTTTCGTTATCTGTCATGTTACAAGGTGGTCGTATCAACTTGACATCGTCTTTGCTTGTCCTACAACTATCCCCACCGCATTGAACTCCTGTGTTGGATATTTTAGATGAAGTGCCTTCTAATTGTATACCACGATTAGTCAGGCGCGAGCATTTGTATATCAGAAAATTATCACCCATATCTCGAGCGGCTAACGGTTTTTCGTTGCACAAACACACATATTTTATAACACCAGCATCATCGGATATAACATGGCCCATATTTTGTGGCGACTCTCTGCATTTGCGACACTCCATAGCACTTAATTGAGGCTTCTCTGTGCACTCTGTATCGTCATACTGACATTTTATATTTACTTGTACTGAACTGTCAGTGTAACCTATTTTGGATTTCTTATAATGTTGAGGGCAACAACAGTAATGTTTGCTTGGTCCTGCTTCGTTCAAATCCCTGACATCACATTGCTTCTTTTTCAAATTCGGCTTCTTGCCTTGACATTCGGAATGGCTTGACGAAAGTGTGAACACTGAATGACTCCTTTGATTTCTTGCAGCACTATACCTCTCAAAGTCAACCGAATTGGAACCTCCTTCTAATTTACTAGCATCGCCTGACCCATCATCGTAATTATTCCTTGTAAGATCTTTCATCAAATCCTTTAATCTGTTATTAATGACAGCTTCTTGACGCATAGGAACTTTAAAAACGGTGTCAGTACTAACTAGCTTTTGTTTTAAAAACATTTCTTTGTCCCTCAAATGCTTTTTGTATGCCTCCTCACGTTTGAGAGCTTCCAAATACTTTAAGTAAAGTTCCTCTGAAGATGTTTTAGGGAATGCATTGTCAGATGACGACTTCCTACTAGACACGTCTGAAACAATAGTGCGTGTGGCTTTATGTAGGTTAGAAGGTATTGTCTTTTCGCTGCTCGCAACAGACAGCAAATTGGGTGCACTTTGTGACGTTGAAGCTACTACATTAGGATTGAATTTGTCAGCTCTTAAAATTGACTTTTTAGGTCTTTTGGATTTACCATCTTCCGTATTGTTAGTCTCAGAGGTACTGGTTGTAGTGTGATTGTCTCTCAAACCTATTCTTCGACTACTAAATGTCAGTCCAGAAAGGAATTCAGCGGCACTATCGTCGTCCCTATACCTAGAACTGAGTAACCTTGAAACAACTTCTTTTATTAATTTGTTTTTAACATCAGTATCGTTGAAACGTTTTTGTAGAGTCACTCTAAGTACCTCAATGCTTTTTTCTAAGTCCTTGCTAAATGAATGCCTGGACCCCTTGCTTGAATCTGTCACACCTGCACTAGATTCTAGACTAGACTTGTTTCCTGCAGATGTATTGACTGGCCTCTCTTCATTCGATTTTAGATTCTGATTGTAAATGTGGCCTGGCATGTATTCAAAGCTTTCTGCTTCAGATAATTGCGCACTTTTTTCTTGTGGTAAACTTTCATCTTTACATGCTTTATTTCTGGGTCTTAGCCTTCTTCTAATACCTTTGGACTTTTTACGCCTAATTCTCTTTCGAAGTGTATTCAAACTAATCATCACGGGAAATTTTTGGCTGTCTAAGTCAATGGGTTTGGGTGAATCAGCTGGGGTAGTAGATTTGTCTTTAGTTTTAGTCAAAGATGTCTGTATTTCTTTATCGAATTTGATTTGTGGAGGCACAACAGCGTGTGGTGATTTTTTTTCAGGACTAACACTGATATCTTTTTTGATGTTATCAATAGTTACTCCGCCATCTTTTTCGACGTTAAATGAAATATGTTTAGTAAGATTAACGTTAATAGATTGAGTTTGATTCATATCAGATTTATGAGGTACATTAACTTCAACTAAATCAACATCTTTTTTGTAAAATCTGGTTGTTTTTTTGGAAAAACCTTTAGTATTTGTGCCTTTATCATTTTCATCTAATGGAGTTGAATGGGAAGTAGGAGGTCCAATTTCTTGTTTCGTGTCATTATTAGAGTATTGTTGCTTAAGTGCGAGTCTTTCTAAGGTGCTTAAGCTTGATGCAGAGGTTTTTCTTTCACTTTCATTGGCATAGCCAACATCGGCTAGTGAGTCCCATTCTAGTTTGCGTTGAGATGTGATGCTGCTTGTTGGAGACACCGGTTTCAGTGAAGTGTCTAATAGCACATCGTAAGCTGAAATTCGTAATAGTAAATATTTTAATAAAATTAGAAGTCTCAAGTGTGAAGATGGGAACCTTGCTATGCTTGTTATCAAATTCAAAATGTTATTTCACAATCAAATTGCAGGAGGACTGGTCTGAGGATCATTCATCAGTGATGACATATGGTGCCGAGACGTGGTCGCTGACTATGGGCCGCATAAGAAGACTCAAGGTCGCTCAATGCTATGCTCGGGGTTTCGCTACGCGATAGAATCAGAAATGAAGAGATCCGTAGACGAACTGGAGTAACCGACATAGCAGGGCACATAGCTCGCAGAACCGATGGCCGTTGGGGCAGAAAGGTTCTAGAATGGCGACCACGAATCGGAAGACGGAGTGTAGGACGGCCCCCCACAAGGTGGACTGATGACATCACACGCGTCGCAGGAAGCCGGTGGATGCGAGTGGCGGAGGACCGTGATGTGTGGAAGTCGTTGGGGGAGGCCTATGTCCAGCAGTGGACGTCTATCGGCTGATTGATTGGTCTGAGGATAAATCAAATAACTCTTCTTAAATAACCAATTTTGTTGTACTTTACAGTCTTCGAGGTCAGTCAGTTGGTAAATGACAATTGGCTTGCCCTTACTACTACTATGGGACACAAAGCCATTGTGAACATGGGATAAGGGAAGGTAGGATAAGATACCTAGACACAATGTCTACTATTCGGGGCATAAGGGTTGGATGGTAATTATTGCACAATTGTAGTGTTAAACTAACATACATCTTTGTGAGTTATTATCATCGGACTTGATGGACTCTTCATCAGTATGCCTTGAGGTGTCCACAGCTGCTACCGCACCCCCAATTTCTTCTATGATGATAGGTGGAGATTCAGACTCAGTTTTTGTATGAGTATTTTCATCCTAAAAATCGAAAATAATTATATAAATCTCATACATTTTCTGTGCTGTCGTAGAGGTAAAAAAAAGCACTTGTGAACACTTGTGAAGTCAAATCTATCACAACTGAGAAAAGTTGGTTCCATTCACTGAGAAGAGCCGGAAAGAAACTCAAGGTAATGTTATTGGTGGAGGCTTTTAAAAAGAAGGTTGGTACGCATTTCCAGGAACGGCAATGTTTCTATGTAACTAGGCAGTGGTAAGCTATGTGATCAGAAGTGAATCGTAAGATAATGATTACCTGTGAACTACAAGGATCTGGCACGGAGCATCTAATGGATATCCTGCAAACTTCCTGCGAGGATGCACTCTTCTTTCCTTCCGACTCCGACGAGTCATTCTCACTCTTCATTTTTCTCCAGAACAACCCACTCGGGTCGCTTAGTTCACCCTGAGCCGTCGATAAAGAAAAATACTGCTCCAAATCTCTTTTACGACCGAACTTTTTGTAATAATCCAAAATTAAGCTATTCACTGCTGATTGACAATCGACTCCAACATCCGCGGTATTAGCCAAGGCACTTGGATCTTCAATTTCATCACTTTCCATAATTCACATGCGTGCACAGTTAACAATTATTTAGATCAAAAACATAGTAGTACGTCAGATAGTAACGGTTGTAAATGAACCATTATTTTGAATAAAATGTTTGACATTTTCAAACAAAACAAAACAATGCACGTAATACCATAGAGAAAAACTATGATAACACCCGTAACCTTTTTTCTTGTATACGTTACGTTGCAACTACGGCAATTTCTCTATTCATTATACCTGCAAGATTGGAATTGGAATCGAGTCTTTTGAGTTTTGAGTTATACGTTGATTACACGCAACAAGTAAAATTGTGAGATAGTGCTCTCAGAAGTGCGAAGATCGATTGATCTCCCAAATTTTACTTACATCAAACGAGAGGCTTCATAACGTAACTTTCCCTTATGGAGAGGTTTTTCAAGGGTTTTGAATCGAAATCATATTCGAACTTTTTCTATGAAAGACATAATAGTTGTGTTTTGTTATGGGAACCCTTTCGAACGGATTTTATTGGTTTTCTCGTTTAACATAGTTGACATAACATATTCGTTGTTATCGGAAAGCTCGTTCAAAAGGTAGGCAGGAATTAACGTGCATCCGTTACATCTGGCGGCCAGTCGTGCCCGTCAGGCAGGCACATCCACCCACCCGTGTGTGGTGAAAGAACATTTAATGTTTTCATGTAAACTAAGCATTAGACTCAGTGATTTTTTGTCTGTAGTTTTCTGTCAGTCTGAATGAGATATCTGTCATACTCATGTCATTATTTTTAGACAACAAGGGGAGTATTCGTTTCGCTTGTGTAGTTTTTTTATATTTATTCAAGGTATTTCCTTTGTAATTAATAAAAAAACACAAAACTCAGTAAAAATGTCTCGTCAGACTTCAAGACTTGATGCCAAAAAAGTGGTGAGTAAAATCGACCTAAATAAAATCAATCGTTCGTTTCAACATTTGAAGCAATTTTCTCCAACATTTAATTACTTTTTCACAGAATTCAGAACTCCTAACCCTCACATATGGCGCTTTGGTTTCGCAAATGTTAAAGGAGACGGAAAATACTGATGATGTGAATAAACAACTGGAAAGAATAGGTTATAATATGGGTGTTCGGTTGATCGAGGATTTTCTGGCCCGCACTACCTCAACCAGGTGCTTGGAGATGCGGGAGACCGCGGACAAGATTCAGCAGGCTTTTAGGTAAACCAATATAGAAATTATTATCTAATCAGGCTTTTATTGTTAATATCAGAAGCTATAACAATGGAGGTGAATTTGACAGAATTTGTATGGGCCATATATCTATAAGGCTCATACAAATTCTGTCAAATAAGTTCTTGATGGGGTTTATCAGCCCATTGTGAAACAGACCCTATGAGTATGTAGATTATCTAAGCAAATACCATAAATTGTTTTTCCCAATTTTTCAGGCTATACCTCAATATGCAACCCACTGTGACCAGTTGGAGCAGCTCTGGAGATGAGTTCTCACTTGTCTGGGACCAGTGTCCCCTCAGCGAATGGGTTGAAATGCCGGGCAACGGGCTCAAGTACTGTGCTTTGATACCAGGGGCAATCCGAGGAGCATTACAGATGGTTCAGCTTGATGTACAGTGCTGGTTTGTGCAGGTAAACAGTTTGACGTAAAGCAATGTATGTTTCATACCCATAGTACCTATAATTTTATAAAGAAAGCCATGTGAAGTTCACCAACCCGCACTAGGCCACGTTGAAGAGTATGCCCCGGTATAATGGCAGTAGGTTCACTGCATTGCAGTAAATTGTTGCCTGGTGGGGATTATAGGATTAAATGGTGTCAATTTATAATTGCGTAATAGCGCCATCTAGTTTTAATGTGTTAATTTACTTAAAAAGTAATGTTACAAGCAAAGTTTTAGTTTCTGTATCTAAACGACAGATGGCAGTATTGTAAATTTTGTACAACAGAAGTGTAAGTGTGTAAACAATTAGATAATATCTATGGTCTAAATTGCTACATTTTATTGTTCAGGATCAATTAAAAGGCGATGCCGTCACGGAACTCCGAGTGAAGTACATTAAGAGGTTAGAAGACGCTGTGCCCGCTGGAGAAGACTAGTAAAATTGTATTTAGCTACTAAAGTATTTATTCTGTAAGTGGTCTGTATCTTTATTCCATTAATTAAATGATAAACGGCATTATGCATAATATTATATTGCCGTGATTTTTATTTTCATTTGTATTATTATGTTTTTACTCGTTTAAAGTTTTTTGCATACATTATGTATGCATGAACATGTCTTAATTCTTAACTGACCGAAGTCGGCCATATTTATTTTATTACCTACATTACGATTAAGTACCTATTTAAATACCCTACCAATATTTCACAAGAACAAAGCTTATTTGTTGAGAAATTATAAACTTTTTCTTATAAATCGACGTCATTTGTTTCTGTTTATAAAAGAATATTATTGACTAAACGCCTAATAAATAAAATATGTATTTCTTATCTTTATATCTGTCCCGGCGAACTTCGTACCGTCTCAGAATAAAATTTATAAGATAATTTTTTCGTTATAATTATTCTTTATGTGAATCTTTCCCATATTGTATATAATTATTCCGCTATTCGGGACTGAGAAATGAATCAAAGATCACAAAAATCGGCCCACCCATTCTAGAGCTATAGACGGTATAACTAACACGACATTTGATATAGATTCCAATATCATTAATCTTAGTAGTCTAGCACCTATATTTAATTTACATAACCTAACCTAACAATATAAGTAAAGAAATTGTCTAACATCTAATATGCTTGTTTTTTTTTAATTCCATTGCGTTCACCTTAAACTCCCTTTTATTTTTTTATGCTAGCACGTAACACGAGCAACTGCGACTATCTAGTGCAAATCCACTTGAAATTCAAACTTATCTATTGGCAATTAGGCTTACAATCGTATTGGAATGAGTTGATTGGATAACCACTGCAAGCCTGCTTTGTTGCGCTATTTCTAGACGGAAAGTGACAATTGAACGCGATACTCGACGCGAACGCACATAAGTACTTACCTAATTGATTCGTTACGTTGTAGTATATCGTACATCAAACTTACACCGAATACGTCGTGTTACCAACCCAACCACGTTTGCTGTACATAAATCTTTATTTTTTATTTTTTTTATTACATTATAGGCAAGTATTTGATCTCGATCTCACCTGATGGTAAGTGATGATGAGATCTACGATGGAGCATACTTGCCTAGGTATGAAGGCGGCAGTAGATCGAGACGCTACATTCACTAGGCACATGCAGCGCAGCTGATCTGACCCGCCATCCATGAAATCATATACATTTGATTGATTCTCGCATTTCTTGAAAAAAAACATGACAACACCATCTTAGTTAGGATCCTATTTCGCCGGGGTTCTGTATAGGTCCGAAATTTAATTGGGCCCCTAGAGCTAGGTAAATGCAAATCAATGCTACAAGCATTTGCGGGGCCTAAGGCGACCGTAACGACCTCTTCAATCTCGCCACAAGATACACAGATGGCGCTGCAGACGGACATTCAGAACAATTGTCAATATTCCATACAATCCTGAAACGCACTATGTGAGTTTTCGGAGCACGTAACATATATACAAGATCCCGACAATAACCGTCGCGGCATAGCGGCCGCCCCGCCAGGCGTCCACCCGCCCGGCTGGAAGAGCTTCCCCATTCCGCTAAATTAAAATAGCCCCTACACCTATCTAGTAAAATTGGTGGATACTGATAAAAATACCATTGCTTTATTTGCCCTCTTGAAATAAAACTAATCTTACGCATTTTATCGCGTTTATTTTGTTTTTACGTTCACAACGTAAATGCCAACAAAAACTAAACATGAGGGTACCCCAGTTAAAACTTTGACACTAGGACGTCAAACACCTCATTCCTCCCGTGACCATGGTTGCTGTAACGCAGCTGAAACGTCGGGAACATAAAATAAACGCATTTATTGCCGTGCACGCGTACTAACGATGAATTTATAATAACACTTGGTACTATATGAATATGACACGCCTCTGTGTAACAGGCGGCAGCTCTCATGCTACTTGTCATCCGATATGGAGATGTCCACGATGCTGTGGGTTGAACAATAGCTTCATTCCAGCCTCGCGTATTAATTGCCTTACAATGGGACTCGGTGTGTTCCCACCACAGACCTGTCTGTGATCAGTACCTACCTGTTTATAAACTCGCACTCGGGGCACGGGCGACCCACGAATGTCGAAAATAGCAGCGCGAGTCGAACCTGCCACCCCAATGTAGACGAATACGAACTAATATAGGTACTAGGTGCCCAGAAAACAAGAGGAGGTAGTCAAAAACAGATGGATAGCACAGACAATGGGTTCGTTAGGCAAAGGACCTTTTAAGGGTGTCACTCCACAAGTTTGCGGTTCATACCACGACAAAACACCCCGTAAACTCATAAAAAACAACATGAATCTTATAGCAACGGTATTCGGTATGTTTTCGGGTGTTCATGAATGTCGAGATTGTATCATGTTTCATGGTATTCGTGCTCAGAATAATTCTAAGTAAAGTGCGTCTGTAGATGAAAGTGCATACGCTTTCGGATATGAGAATCTTGAAACACTTATGTTGTATGCATTTGATGTACCTATACATACATTATGTTGGTACTTACCTACTGCTATTTACTTTGAAACCAAAGCTTCTAGTGAAAGATTTTTCGAGAACGAAACGTGTACTGCAATGTATTCTGCGTTTTGTCATTTCCTTTGTTTGGCAAATGAAATAGCGCTTCTAGAGGAGACTTTAAAAAGTATACGGTCAGTGACTGTACTGGCCGGACCTCGGACACACTTTCAAATTTCTTTACAAAGTAGGATAAGGATGCACAATGAATATCTCTTAAACACATGGTGGATGTACCTACCATCCGAACAAAACATTATATTTCCTATCTACTTACTTAATATTCTATACAACAAAGACCAATTACCTACCTCCTTAGATAGGAAATACTTTGTACAAACACAAAAACAATAGATACTAAATCTTAAGATGATCTACGGCATCATTTATTGAATAGACCTTGAAATGATTGCAGAGTTAAATAAAAGATGGACCACATATTTATTTCTTATATTTACGCGAATACTACACATTGAAATAAAACTAATTTTAAGGAACGTAAAATCGAAATATAAATGCGACAAAATCCTTAAAATTCGTTTTATTCCAATAAAAGATGGACTTCATTATTTCATTATATTATTTCATTATTACAAACTAGACTCACTAGAAAAAGGCCGAAAAATATATAAATTAATATAAACTACACTCAAATTCATTTATAAACGCTGCCCACTTGTTGTGAAAATTCCGAATCGCATTATCTTTACCAAACTCGTCAAGCGAACTGTACTTTAAAGAGTTCAGCGCCAATGTCTTCAGCAGCCGCAGGTCGGACAGTCTGCTGGCCACACCCACGAACGCTGCATAGAAGTCGTCGGACAAGCCGTCTGCCTCCCACGCCCCCGGGTCGTCGCTGGACAACACGACAGGCATGCCATGAGCCAGCAGGACGTTTAGCGGATGATTGCGAATGTCTTTCACTAGAGATAGCACAGCGTTTGACAAAACATTCACTTCCAAACCGATATTCCTTTCTTTAACTGCTGTCATAAGAACTGGGTGTTTGACCAGCGCATACGCGTGCCCAATTCTCTTGGCACCAAGTAGAATAGCGTCTATCAAATTCATATCAGAGTCAGTTCCATACCAATCTGTTTCGCCTGCGTGGAATAAGAAACTTAAATCGCGTGCCGCCTCCAATTGTGGAGCGAATTCGATCAGTGGATGCCCTAAGTCCTCTTGGCCAACTAAATCGAATCCAGCGAATATTTCGGGCATCTCTTTTTTAACGTTTCTTGCCAACTCTATGTTATTCACAGTGAGGATGTCTCCTTTTCGCCAAGCAGCTATAATAATTTTCGCTCCAATAAAATCGGGATAATCATTCTTAAATTTGTTGATCACTTGTCTGTAAACTTGAGCCGTAGTCATTTGACTATACGTTATGCCGTTTAAGTCGTATAGAATACGCAATCCGGTGCGTATTTCAACATACATTACGTTGTCATCTCTAAACATTTTTAGGGCGTCATACACATGTTGTTCCCACACAGGTCTGTATGTTAAAATTTTAGCAGCGCTGAAATAATTAGCTAACGCCGCCCATGTTTCTTTGATAGTTGGGTAAACCACATCAGGGTTGTTGACGACGAGAGTAAAATGCGTTCTGATATCTTGATCAAACTTCGTGACGTTACTAGCTGCGGCTCTTGCTTCGCTCATCAACTGCCAGTCCACACCACAAGTTATATTAGGAACTGTTAAAGAGAATCTTAGTTTCATCCCTTGTTTCTCGAAGCAAACGTATAGATGATCCATGTACGTTATATTGACCATATAATCCGGTCCCATCATTGCGGTGTCGTGTATATGCAGTACTGCACCTTTGGGCATTGCTTTGATTATTTTGTGAACTTTAGAACTCTTGATCCTGTCTCTATAAGTAAAGAAGTGATGTGAGAAGTTGTAGTATTGCGGGTTCTTGAAACCGTAGTCTACTTCATCGAACTTGTGTTTCATCAGGCAGGTGTTCATGAGACTTTCCTTCTCACTCAGCGTGGTGTTACCCTCGATAATTAGACGCGATTCTTGTTCAATGATCTTCGTACGTTTTTCCTCGTAGCTCATTATCCAATTACATTTTGCATATGATAGTAAAAATACAAATATAAAGTGACGCATTTTATGTTAGCGCCGCGAGTCGCGTGGCTCCGTTAGAGATCGAATAGTGACTGAAGTGGGTAAATTGACCTCGCAACATTATAATAAATGCAATATCTAACTCATTACGGAGTGGATTACTTCCAGGATGAAAACTTCATAAAATACGTTTCACAATACGCCCTTACGGATTTTCAGACAAGCTCAATTCTCGTTCTGAGGATTGCCTTATGAAAGACTATGGTTTATTTTATAGTCTTCAGACGTGGTAAGCTTTGATCGTTACTGTGACAAGAGAGCGAGAGAACAGACCATGTACTTACAGCCTATCTAGTAGGGTTAATAATACCAGCCCTTTTAATGTCCCACTGTTGAGTATGGTCCTTGAGGATTAGACCATAGTTCACCACGCTGTCTCAGGTCTGGTTGGCGGACTTCACACGTCTTTCGAGGGGTTCTCATACATCCAGGTTTCTCTTTCTTTTTTCTCTATGTCATGATGATATTCCTTCCCCTACAGCAAGTGTTAATCATGGTTGAAAAGAGTTGAGTTTTACACATGAAATCCATAAATCACTGAGATGTGATCCAGAGTTTGATCCTGCGATTCTCGCTACCGAGGCAAGCGTTCAACTAACCTGGCTCACTGCGTTCTTGTAGGAAATTTAAGGTATATACTGATTTACTGATTAGGTAAGCAGTATTAATTTTTAGTAGTAAGTACTTAGGTAACTTAGCAGGAATACTTCCCTTGGATGGAAGCAAGGAGCGCGTACTGGGTCAGCGCAATGGTTGTATCCTGAATTCCCCTGGCATTGAGAGGAACCCCAACGTCTACGCTTCGTATTTTACGTGTTATATAAATGTAACAATACATAATAATGATGTCACATAACACTATATTATGTTTTCCTATTCATATCAACATTACGAGTTGGTCGCTATCAGGGGTGTCAGCTTGTCTCATCTGTAGGTATAAACTAATTAACTGAAAACTTATTGTGCGTTCAAAATTCCATCGTGATTTCTAGGCGATCAACTATACCTACAGGGCGAATTTTTCAGGTGGGCGTGGATGGGCGAAACTAGGGATAATGGAGAGTGAGAATTGTTTCAAAGAAAATTTGCCCTTACTAGCGTAGCGATAATATCGGATGGTGCGATAATAATGTATTTTTCTGACTAGGGAAATTATTATTAAAAAAATCGAATGTTGCAGTTTTAGTTCTAATAAAAATCGGCCTCAATAGTCCATTCAGCATTATTCTCTATTCCCTACAGTCTGGATTTGGCTATCCACGCCCAATTGACAAATTAACCCTGTAGGTACAGTTGATCGCTTAGAAATCACTATTTCAAAAATTCTCCTGAAAATAAAAAAGTTGATGGAATTTTGAACGCACAATATGGCGAGCTTCAGAGTTTTCAGTTTACCTACAGATGCGACATGTTGACACCCCTGACTACATACATACTACAAACGCGTAATTTTTATATGAACAGGAAAACATAATATAGTGCGCCACAATATAAATGATTAAGAGTCTATACATGTGTTGGTTTTATGCATGTCCTGGTGATATAATATTAGTGAGACTTACTCGGCTTTTATTATAGGTGCATGTAGACTTCCAAACTCGGCCCTTAAACTAGTACCCATTAGGTTGATGTTTCCTCTTGAAATAGCCAACCCTAACAGCTATGTACTTATCGTAATGTCATAGGTTATTGGTCGTCATTCAGTCGTCGTCCGTTGCCCCGCGGATCAACACGTGTCGCGTGCCGCGAACACAATGCGATACATAATATTGATAGTATTAATAGCGTATGTAAGATGTAATCGGACAATGAGCTATGAAGAAAAACGTATCAAAATCATTGAACAAGAATCGCGTCTAATGCTGGGAGGCAACACCACACTGAGTGAAAAGGAAAGTCTCGTAAACACCTGCCTGATGAAACACAAGTTCGCTGAAGTAGACTACGGTTTCAAGAACCCGCAATACTACAACTTCTCACATCACTTCTTTACTTATAGAGACAGGATCAAGAACTCTAAAGTTCACAAAATAATCAAAGCAATGCCTAAAGGTGCGGTACTGCACATACACGACATGTCCTTAATGGGTCCGGACTATCTCGTTAACCTAACGTACACAGATCATCTATACGTTTGCTTCGAGAAACAAGGGATGAAACTGAGATTCTCTTTAACAGTTCCCGATATAACTTGTGATGCGGACTGGCAGTTGATGAGCGAAGCGAGAACAGCAGCAAGTAACGTTACTAAGTTTGATCAAGATATCAGAAAGCACTTTACTCTAGTCGTCGATAATCCAGATGTGGTTTACCCAACTATCAATGAAACTTGGGCAGCATTCATGGAGTATTTCATCACCGTGGCACAGATGTTAACGTTTAGACCAGTATGGGAACAATATTTCTACGATGCCCTCAAAATGTTTAGAGATGAAAACGTAATGTATGTTGAAGTACGAACCGTTCTGCCTATTCTATACGATCTGGATGGATCTTCTTACGATCAACAGATAACAGCTAAGGCGTACAGGAAAGCGATTAACAGATTCAAAAAAGATTATCCGGATTTTGTTGGAGCAAAAATCATTTATGCACCAATGAGAAAGGTGGACACGCGCACATTAAGCGATTACATCGAATTGGCGAGGAAAGTTAAGAGAGATGAGCCGGCAATATTTGCTGGATTCGATTTAGTTGGTCAAGAGGATTTAGGCTATCCACTTCTTAAGTTCGCCTCCCAATTGGAGGCGGTACAAGATATAAATTTCTTCTTCCACGCAGGCGAAACAGATTGGTATGGAACTGACTCTGATATGAATTTGATAGACGCTGTTCTACTTGGTGCCAAGAGAATTGGGCACGCGTATGCGCTGGTCAAACACCCAGTTCTTATGGATGCAGTTAAAGATAGGAACATCGGTTTGGAAGTGAATGTTTTGTCAAACGCTGTGCTATCTCTAGTGAAAGACATTCGCAATCATCCGCTAAACGTCCTGCTGGCTCATGGCATGCCTGTCGTGTTGTCCAGCGACGACCCGGGGGCGTGGGAGGCAGACGGCTTGTCCGACGACTTCTATGCAGCGTTCGTGGGTGTGGCCAGCAGACTGTCCGACCTGCGGCTGCTAAAGACATTGGCGCTGAACTCTTTGACGTACAGTTCTCTTGACGAGGTTGATAAAGTAAAGGCGATTCGGGATTTTCATAACAAGTGGGATGCTTTTATAAATGGATTTGACTGTAGTTTGTTATAAAGAAATAATGAAGTTCATATTTTATTTTACTCTCAAGGTTTTTTTTAGTAAATGATGACTGCATTGGATCTGCTGATACGTTTTGTTTTGTTTTTGTTGAATATACGTACAGTCGTGGACTTTAATTTAGGACCCATTTAAGGTTGAATATCGTATACCATAAAAGGTACTATATTGATTGACTTTACTAGTAGCAACTGTACCTCAAGCACAATATATTTTACGTCGTTTACGTCGTCCATCCTTCTCGCACCACTGATTTCATAAATAAAAATGACAATGACAGCATGTTTTCGCGATTACATTAGGAGTTTCTGCTTACCCTACAACTCTCAGATAAGACAATATTCAGATAAACGACCTTATTGCATTACAAGTGTCATTGAAAATATTAAGACAATGAGTCCTATATCGTCTTTTTGGCGGGAAGTTAAACCGTGAAGTGGTCAATTTTGTTTTATTTTCCAAAAATGTGTTTTTTTATCAATCATGTGTATTGTTAGTGGGATATTAACCATTGTGTGTTCATAAACGCGCACGAGTGAAGGAAATTGAAATAAAATAGTGTAACTTGACTTTTCAAGTTCTCCCAAGATGTCCGGAAAATGTTCAGTAAAGTATCCACAGCTTTACTGATAGGGGGGGGGGGATTAATTTCATCATCATCATCGTCATCAACATTGTCATTATCATTTGGGGTACATTTAATTCAAAAACAATTATCAAGAATAACTCGGCACTGGCAAACTGGCACTATTTTGTAGCTAATTGCCAACCTAAAAAAAAGAAGAAGAATCCCATATAAGTGTTTGCGACCGCCGCACAGTATGAAAAAAGACCAAAAAAACGGTCATCCCATTTTTATTCCTCTTTTCGAAGGAGTAGATAGTTTCAAATGCATGAGTAGAACTCCCGAAAGTCAAAAGTAATTAGATCCAAAGATATTAATTTTTTAATTTTTTTTTGCGAAATTACAGAATATTAAAAATTTATAGTTAAAAAAATATTTTCGTAAATCTATTGGTGTCCTCATATGACGGTTCTACGTAGGCAAATAATGTTTGGAACTAGCAGATTGTAACTCCAATCGCGTGAAAGATATTTGAAAAAAAAGAAAAAAAAGGTTTTATTTTTTTATTGCTATATTTTGCCATATTTGGATTCAAAATCATAATTAATATAATGTCTGACATTGTACTAGTGATATAAAAAAAAATCAAATCCTAATCTTGTAGGATCTTGGAGTTATGAGCGTCTAAAGATTTTCCATAATTTCTATGGTTTTAGGGTTTTCACACAGAATTAAGTGTTTTCACATTATATTCAAGATATAATTTGTGAATGTTTTCTAACCTATTAGACATCGAATATAATGATCAAACTCATTATATTATGTTGTTTGAAGTTTGTTGTTAATCAAATTAAAATGCCATTACCAAACAGACTAAACACAAAATTCCGAAAAGTACAAGACATTCGACACAAGGCTGTAATTTGGCAAGTATGGTCCTTGTAAGGATTTTACGAAAGGTCTGGATTAAGGGGGGTGAAAAAGGGTTGAAAATATCTACGAAAGTCCTATATTATTTAAGTTAGGGGCACGATATTAAAGTAAATAGTTTCAAATAAATAGACACTGTTAATTTAAATTGCAACATAAATTAATGGAGTAAAATAGGCGTTTGAAAATAGTGGCAACATGGGTCTTTGACGGCTCCATGGTGCCTCACCCCCGTTCTTCCGGAGAAAATGTAAAGGTATAGGGTTTTAGCTTAAGCTTTACGAGGGCGAACACCTTCCCCATACCACATTTACCTTTCATCGGAATTTTCTAAGTTTGAATTACAAAGATACAATATTTTTATATATATAATAATAATAAATCGTAACATTAAAATTCTCAAAAAGGGCCTCTACGTGTTGGACCCTTGTCCCCGCGCAAGCTTTCTAAAGATCCGGGTTATAGTCCGTGTGGAGACACATAATAATAATATCGCCAGACGAACACACCAACTATACGGTCCCACACTAAGCAACGCTTGTATTATGGGTACCGTACAATATATAATACTTAGATAGATATTAATATAATATGTAAAATTACTAATAATACCGTTAATATTATTAACAGATCAACCCATTTGTTTTAACCTATATTTACTTGATAAACACAATAGTCCGGTAGGTAGCAACCCTAAGCCAGTTTCTTTAAATCCCAATAAACTGCAGATCCTACGAGATTAAGATTTCAGATTTTTAAAACATGTCAAGTGGGACCTGAAGAATAATTTAATCTAAGAATTGAATCCTAATACGGGAAGAGTTAAGAAAAAAAAAATATTTACGAAAATAAGCTTAAATTCGCATTTCTATGTTATTTATAGAGCTAAAATTATAATATTCACTAGATAATAAAGGGAATTTATTGTTTTAAAATGTGGCATTTAAATCAATAATTAATATTAAACGCCTTTTAAACTACAGCTATTTCTATGTTTTTTCTGATTTCCATAGATTTTATGAAAAAAAAATCATATCTCTGGATCTACGTACATTTGATCTGCGAGAGTTCTACTCATGCATTTGAAATCATTTAATCTATCGAATATAGGAATAAAAATTGGATGACCGCTTTTTAGGTCATTTTTCATACTGTGCGCCGTCTAATAAGGTATTATTACTTACTTATAATATACCTACATTATTGATTGTGGTAACTATGGTAACAGCTCTAGTGACATTCTTAAATCAGTTTTGCTATCGGTACTTTGAAGCAAAGGAGTAATTGCAATTTCGGTATGAATGGTGAATGTACGAACTCGCTTTATTACCAAAACAACGAAAAGAATGAACCAGTCACTAAAAAAGTTCATGAACTATACAAAAGGGGAACGAACTTATTGCCCCATTTGAAAACTAGCTTCGTTCAGTGACTTTGTTCGGATCACTTAAGAAAATATGTAGACATTCCATCGTGTATTCAATCTATGATTTTTTACAACATACGGTTTAAAAATCACATAATTAAAGCCATAAATTAAAAAAAAATATTGTGGGACTTAAAAAAAAACAGACAGTTCATATTAACCGCGCCGAACAATTCCCCTACCCAATTTTAAAATATGCAACATCACCATCGTTAGACAAACGCACCAACAAAGTTTACTTTCGTTAGCCAAATAATGAAACGATCAAAAACTCCGTGGTGTAAATTACATCTATATTATAGCGGTCCCGTCAAAAGGGTTCGGTTTCAAAGCTCAAGAAATTAAAAAAAAAAAAAAAAAGCTAGCATAAAGGCACGGTTTCCCGCCATGCTGATTTTATGCGAAAGGGTTGGGGTGAGTGGCACTTTACAGTACCGCCCCGGTGCGTTGTGGAGGGAAAAAGAAATAAAAAAATGGCGGCAGTCAGCGAGCGACATGGATGTGTGTAGGTATATCATTTCGCTTTAATCTTCTAATTCACATGTCGTAGTGAGTTCAACGAACTTAATAATTAACCGTAGTCCTTTGAGGAGACTACAAAATGTTTCACAATTTCGTCTAGGTAAGTAATAAGTAGTAATTGTTATTAGATAGGTAAATTTAGTTTCGAACGGACGGAAAATAATAAATGAATATGGGGCTTAAAAAATGTGTAATCAGTCAACATTCGGGCTCCAAGTATGAGAGTTTGCCTTGACCCCGCTACAAGGCTACTAACAGACAGAGTTGGGCTAATAGTGTGTTAGAAGACAGCAATGCAACGCAAGCGGTTTGCGGACGACGTACGACCGACGACCTGACTAAACGAAGCGAAGTTCAGTCAGACAGTATATATAGCTATTAAGGTAAGTCCCGCTAAAGGAATCTGAAACAGAATCAAAATATATATTATTCATGTAAACCATTAAGTACAGTATTTATGAAAATAGTTACAAAATGCTAAGCTACAACTTCACCCCCGTTGGAATGCCGTTCTTATGGAGAAGAACGGGCAAGAAACTCCATAGTTGCTCTTTTTAAAAAGATCTTATACATTTTTGAGCAGAACATTGTTATGGGAGAGACCGAATTCTATTTTGAACAATGGTCTTTTTATCAATGACTGACTATGCCAATGTGATACTGTTATCAACTCGTAACTTCCACATTTAACAGTATTTTTAGAAAGTAGGAGGTAGGCATCAAATTAATTTAATAAACCCACGGCTATTACGCTGTGTCAAAGTCTCTATTTAGCACAGACGTAGGTATTAGAAGTTAATAAAATAATAATTGGTTACTTTATCCTTACTGGTAACTTTATTCCTGGTTACTTTATTCCTTATCTAATGCAGTATATTTTTACAAATATACGTTGTTTTTCTTATGGTATTGTATTATCTTCACGCAGGTGTAGTCTCATATACTCATTTCTTATATAAATAACTACACAAGATACTTATTTGGGAAATACCTATTGTTTTTAGCAGTAGGTTAAGAATACTATGCTTGAGATAGCACCAAACATAATAGTTACTAAACTTTCACATTTATAATATTAGTGTGATTGGCAAAATACCTTTGATGTCGACGCCATATTTTGTTAAATAGAAGAATAGTAAAAATCGTCACTATTTTAGCGTGATTTTAGTATTTTTTCTCTGTGGAAAAATAAATAAGTAAGATATGTACCAAATACATTTTTAATTTAAAGTTAATGTAGTTAAGTATATGAAATTGATCAATAAGATTGTGTTATTAATGGAGGTAAACCGTATGCAAGTATTACCAGGGCGTATTTCGACGAAAATTAATGAAATCGTGAGTATCTACTACCTTCCTAAGCTGCTACTCTAGCTAGAAACCCAACCATTTCCCTAGAGTTGAGAGGATTTATTCTTACCTACTTATAACCCATTATTTTGCCAAGTTTCATGTGGAAGAAAACTAAAAAATCCGTCCAATAGTTTACGTGATGCACGAAAAAACAGATATTACCTACAGATTCGGCACAGCATCGACTTTTTTTAAATAGGTACCTTCTTGTTCGTACGGTCACGACCTAGTTACATTCTTATTATTTAAATACGTACCTATTGCACGTATTTATTGTGAAAGCAATATTATTATTTGCTGACATTGATTTGATTTTCTATGTCAATATAAGGCTTTGTACTTATTAGGCGGCAAAACTGTTGCTGTGCCGTCCTTATAGCTTATAATGTACCTTCTTCTTTTTTTACGAAATGAAATGCGATGAAATAAAATGGAGATGCAAATGGCCTCACCCACAACTTAGCGGGTATTTTGCCAATGTCGAGTAATTCATAGCAATAAAACATTGAATAAATACACATTATAAATAAAATAATGGATGTGACATGATGATATTAAAATGGCTTGTCCTATCATGTACCTATTCTGATACGGATTTGTACAAGCGAACGAGTACAATCTTTGTGTCTATATTCTTACGATCTTTTTTTTTAATTAAAATTTGGCATCATCATAGGTATTTTACCAGTGTCAAGTAATATAAATTATTTCACTTTTCGAGCATATGCACCGGCCCAAAGGCTAGGCACAAGTAAAATACCGCCCTATCCCTCAATCAGTAAAGTGATGAGCATCCGGCCGTAAATGTTGCACGTCGACCTTTAAAAAGGGACTATTGGCTGGAGGCAAGAGTGAAAGAGATGACGCTCTACAAAGCCGATTCTTTTTTCTATTGCCGATGTGCAATATTTATGGTCGGATATTGTACTTTACTGAAATATTTTTTATGATTTTTTTGTGAGAAACTGAAAAGCCAAGCCAACTGGAAAATTTAAGCAAAATGACGCATCAGGCGTGGCAATTTTTGCAACTCTAACAATCCCATCCACTTTAACTTCGAAATCTAATCGTAATTATAGCCCAAAGGACCACCTTTTGTCTCCCTCCCTCATCGGTCCCTCACCATGTCTGACCAACGTAATCATAAATCAAACGAACCTAAACTCAGGTCAACCTATTAAACTTATCAAGTTCCAGTGATCATTCAGCTCTATCTTCAAACCCTGGAAAGTATTTGTACTCTTCTAGACCGATCACACGAACACAATCTTGAGTAATAGAATTGGTCTTAGTTCTAGCTGACATTGGCTGCAGCGGCCATCAATGTGGCCTCAGGTTACAAGACCCATGATGTTCTTCCCCTCGTGAATGCTGAATGGAATCGCTAACGGCTGAAATAGCCATCTTGTCGAAAAATATGCGGTGAGACTTAAGGCTGGTCAGGATGGCCGCAGAATTCCTGGCTTTGATTGCATTGCTGTAGGCATCTATCATAGCAAAGTATATATGTCTTAATCAATATGACATATCCTTTCGCAAGCAACTCTCATTTTCATCATTTTTTATACAAATTTATACAAATATTTTTTAATCTTGACCAACACTCGGCGCATAAGTCAGGGTCACTACCAACTGGGCTAATCAGGTCGTCAAATGATGAGAGTTTTTTTATCAGTCTCTATCGTCGTATGTTATCAGTCATACAAGATTAAAAATATTTTCCTCAATCTATTCAAATAATCAACGAATCGTACTGTCTATGTGTACGCTACCTTATCAATTATTATCGACGCAATGTATTAGTTTTGTCACAGTAACCTTGCACCAAATATCACTTAATTTTAGTACGACTTTCGATTTCAGGCCGAGAGGATGTGGAGTGTCGTGTTCGGTCTATTATCAAGTGTTACAGTAATGTCGGGAATTAATATCGATGATGTTGAACGCGAAAGGGAGCGATTAATGAAAGAAGAACTGGATAAAATGCTCGGTAACGACATTGTAATAAGTGACAGTGAAATCAAAGCTAACGATATTATAATGCGCTTGAAATACGACGAACTAGACAAAGGGTTTGCCCATCCGAAGAGTTTCAATTTAACACAACACTTTTTCAAATACAAAGATGAAGTGAAGAAAACTAAACTGTTTCAACTTATACATATGATGCCCAAAGGTGCAGTGTTGCATGCGCACGACACGGGAATATTAAGTCCAGACTATGTCGTACAGTTAACCTATATGCAGAACCTGTATGTCTGTTTTGAAGGAGACGATATGAGGCTGCAGTTTTCCAAAGACACGCCTAAATCTACTTGCGGTAATAAGTGGCAACTTATGAAAGACGCCAGAGATTCCTCTGGGAACGTTGAAAAGTTTGATGCTGATCTAAGGAAACATTTTACATTAGTCATCGACAATCCGAACGAGGTTTATACCGACGTGAATACTGTGTGGCAGAAATTTCAAAAATACTTTATGTCCAGTGGAGCGTTGTTTACATACAAACCAGTATGGGAAAAATACTTTTACGATACATTGAAAGCTTTAAAGGATGACAATATAATGTATCTAGAAATCAGAAGTGTTTTACCACCGTTATATGATCTGGAAGGTAATACATATGATTCGGTTGGCACAGCAGAATCATACAAGAAAGTTGTAGACCAATTTAAGATAGACCATTCCGATTTCTTTGGAGCGAAACTGATATACGCTCCTTTAAGAATGGTAGATGCGAAAACAGTACAACAGTATATTAATACAGCTTTGGAAATTAAGAGGAGGTTGCCGGATTTTCTAGCAGGATTTGATTTAGTAGGACAAGAGGACTTGGGTGCTCCAATCAAGGATTTTTTACCAGAATTCATTGCAGCAGGAGAAGAATTGGATTACTTCTTCCACGCCGGCGAGACTAATTGGTACGGAACGAGCAGTGATGAGAATCTTCTTGATGCTATTCTTCTGAATACTAAACGTATAGGGCATGCGTTTGCTCTAGCCAAACATCCTGTATTAGCAGAAGAGGTGAAAAAAAGAAAAATAGCTTTAGAAATCAATGTGTTATCAAACGTTGTTTTGAAACTTGTGGACGATGTAAGAAATCATCCTTTGGCTGGATTCTTGGCTCAAGACTTGCCTGTGGTGCTGTCCAGCGATGATCCTGGCGTGTGGGAGGCTGAGCCTTTATCTCACGACTTCTATGTCACATTCGTTGGTGTGGCAAGTCGTCACTCAGACTTGAGGCTTCTAAAGAAGTTAGCTTTAAACTCTTTGTATTATAATACATATCCACATAAAGATAAGTTAGTCCACGAATTTGAACTACGTTGGACCAGGTTCATAGATTCAGTTGTAAAAGATGAATGGTGATTTTGAATCTTTTTTGTTTGGATCATTTTGTTCTGTTGAACTGGCTTTAATCTGATATTATGTCTGTTTTTCGATCTTGTACTTAATATTGACTATTTGAATTTGGCCATGCATTATATTTTACTTTCCAGCGATATTGTTTTTATTTTCCCTAATGACTTATACGACGTTTCGGCTGCTTTACAGCAACCGTGGTCGCGGGAGGACTGACATGATGACCATGGTTGCTGTAAAGCAGCCGAAATGTCGGGAACGTAAAAACTTAAAATAAACGCGATAAAATCCGTAATATTAGTTTCATTACAATGTGTAGTATTCGCGTAAATATAAGTTATTGAAACTTATATTGTAATTCGTAAATTATGCCTTAAGAGGTTCAGACTCAATTTTTTTCTTGGGGAAACTCTGAAGTGTAAACAGAAACTTCTAATGTGATCACAACATCATCGAGAAAATATGCTGTCACTGGCATATTTATCTATGAAATCTGTGGTGTGAGAGGGATGGACGACGCTTACGTACCGAAACGCCACGTAAAACGGATTGTGCTTGACGTGCAGTAGTTAAAATTAACTTCTCATTTATTAGGTATTTCGATTAATTTAATTAACTTATTCCAACTGTCAAATATGTATCATTTAATCCTTATCAGCGTATCGTACCAAGTATTTCATTATAATCCCCGTTTTATCACGACTTCGGTGATTGTGACAGCCGACGAGATAGAAACGTGATACCCACTGGAATCCTGCATTGCCTGTAAGTACATAATTCAATTAATTAAAAAGATAAAGAAATCTGTTGCTAAGCACGTTATCATATAGTTAGTAAAGAAACAATAATTAGAAGGTTTACCCAGTATTGTAGTATCTAGCCTACAATCCAATTTCAACATTCACTTAAAGACATTAAAGTTTTAAATTGATATTTTATCGAGATTAAGATATTGATTGCCTATAGGCTATAGGTATGTGGCACGGTTATCTAGGATTATCTATTTCAAGAAAAAAAATATTAGTAAATTGACTCAGATGTTAGGAATTTTAGAGATAAACCTTGTTTTTCTTTACTTTACGGATTCAGTCAAAAAAATTGGCTCGTCTTTTTGATTTAATTCGTCATTCAAAATTATTTAACGGTGTTCCCATTACAATTTTACATATTGATTAAAAAAAATAACCTATTTGCGTTTGGGGTATTAGTAATTATAAATTGTATTAATTCAAAAATATAATTAAAGAGAACCAAGATTAACTAAATCCGTAACGTAAGTATAAATAAGATATAGGTATCACCAATATTCAATAATTATACTACATACTTAAAATGACAACAATAGGGTTTACCACTATAATAATCGGAAATGCATGTGTGTATTAATTAGTGGGTCCTAGGTATTTGATTAAAAAAATATTTTATCAAAAAAAAATCCGTCTTCAAAAAACTAAAAAGCAAAAAATGATCCACTCTTGAAATCTACCTGGTCTAACTCGATTAAATATTTAACGAATGTGAAGTTGGTGCTTTCAGTTCATATGATGATATTTCATCTGGGTCATAAATCTCTCGTGTCCCCAGTTTACACTAATTAGTGTGGACACCAAATGGCGCGCACCAATCGCAATCAACCGCGTTATGTGGCAACACAGCATTAAAAGTTAAACATTAAAAATAATACCCAAATTGAATAAAAAAATTATGATGTTTTTTGGTAAGCGCATCATTTGCTGCTGAGCTGAGCTGAGCTGAGCTGAAAGTGTTTGTAATTTTTTTTTAAATGCTCATAGTACTCCGAATCAGGTTTGTAGGGAGAAGGGGGGAGGGGAGAAGGGGGAAGGTGGGAAGGTGGAGGGTAAGGGGAGAAGGGGAAGAACATTTGAAAAAGTTGCCCGAAATATTGTGAAAAACTGAAAGTGCATTTTTGACAAGACAACGTCTGCCGGGAGAGCTAGTATAAAATATATATGCGTGTGGTCCATATCTCATCGCGATCGTAAATCTCGCAGCATCCACACTTGACACCAATTAGTGTGAACGGCTTACCGCGCTTAGTGCAATTCACGCGGAACCACGGTAGTGTGAACATGCCTTAATTAGGGCGATGGAACCTATAGGTAAAGTGATGTAAGACAAAAATATTATATTTTTTATCCCAATATATGTATCTAGTGTTGGTTGGTCCAGCTCTGAACGCGTTCCGTTCTTCTCACTCTCACAATGGATTCTCGTAAACGAAGAAATATAATATATATAGAGTGAAAGAAAAAGCAAGCCGGTTTGTGGTGCGAATTCACGTGTATTATACAGATTGGCTTGGATTTTCAATATGTTTTACATTTTGTTTTTTTTTTTACATATTGATGATGATGATGCAATGAATCCCGTACGCCCATCAGTAAAGCTGTTAATATTTTACTGAAAATTTACCGGATATCTTGGGAGAACATGAAAAGTCAAGTTATGCTATTTTATTTAAATTTCCTTCTCTCGTGCACGATTTATGAACACACAATGGTTCATATTCCACTGATATTACGCATTATTTTTTAATGAAACACATAAAAAAATGGCTACTTCACGGTTCAGCTTCCCGCCAAAAAGTCCCGGATATTTTCTAATAGGAACCGAAGTTATTCATACCTAGTCACATTAAGGTTGACGCAAATATTTTTAAAAAGATCGTTATCCTACTTTCCCGGTAAGCGAGTAATTAGAACGTTGACGCCATTTCAAATCGTGCGCAACTGTGAACATTGACGCTGCGTGTGCGCATCTCCACGCAGCACGAATAAACACATGTCATACACCATTAATTAAGTCTTAAATGGCCCATGATACTGTAGCTATTAGAAGTTAGTAACTTTTGCCCCCGGGTTTCAATTTCAGATTTTGAACTAACCTAGCTAACCTTAAGTCTATGTCTTCGAAAGTGGTACTTAACCTGCACGAGTGTTGAAAGTCGTGTGAAGTTGACCAAACCGCACTGGGCCAGAGTAGTGGACTATGGCCACTATCCTCATATTTAAGATGAATGTGCCCGTTATAATGACAATAGACTCCCCCCTATTACATTGGGACCAAATACCATTAGCGAATTGTGAGTGCACTACATTGCACTCCTGCCTACCCCTACGGGGGGATCAGGCGTGATGGTGTATTCTTATTTCTGATACTTATGTATAACTTCCTACCTAACATATTGTTTTCTTATATTTACGCGAATACCGCACATTGAAATCAAACTTATTTTACAGATTTTATCGCGTTTATTTTATGTCTATACGTTCCCGTCGTTTCGGTTGCTTTACAGCAACCACGGTCACGGAAGGACTGAGGTGTTTGACCTCCTAGTTTCATAGTTTGAACTGGGGTACCCTCATATGTTGCTTGCAATATAATTTTAAATTATTAACGGCGAATTCAGATTTTGGAAAATATAATGGTAGCACATACATTAATGCAAAGCTTGCTACTATATTGAATTAAGGCGCTTGTAAAATAAAAAAAATAAGTCTCGTTTGAGGCAGCAGCGCGATATTGTTTACGAGGCGAGGCAAATGAGGCGAGGCCGATATGGATATTGTCCAGGCCGCCATGGATAACGAGTGCAACTTATCCAAGAAATTACCTGCGAGAAATGCCAAGAACACACGAGAAACGCCGAGAATTAGTATGGAGAGAAACTGGAGAACTCTAGGCATAAGGATAGAGACCGCCTGTGACGTCATTTTTGTTCCAATTTTAAACTCAAGATAACCTTTATGGTCAAGTTTATCGACTGGGAGCTTTCAAGTGTGTTTATTTAGGTACCCGTGTTAATGGTTTTCTTAATAGATAAATAAATAAGCTATGCACAGACAGCTATTTATTAAAAAAGCTATGTGGGTATAGGTATATAAAAAAATCCTAATTTCTTGCCGGATCTTCTCAGTTGAGATTGTGAACCCATTCGAAACTGTACAAGTTAAGAAAAAAATATAAAATTACAATTTGTAATAAATTATTTAACTCTGACTTATACATTTATTCGGAACTTGTGTGTGTACTAGCCATTTTTTAGAGTTTCGACTTTGAAATAAAACTAAATTTTCGGATTTTATCGTGTTTAAGTATTTTGTTTTTACGCTCCCGACGTCGTCTCAAACTCAAACGTCGGGAACGTAAAATCATGAAATAAACGCGATAAAATCCGAATTTTTTTTTTTATGTATTTCAATGTGTAGTAGGTATTCACGTAAATATAAGATCATCAATAGAGTTTCGACAAATAATAATTATCTATGTGTCTATATATTTTTGTTTGAGCGCCCGATTAGTACAGCTAGTATATACTAGGGTCATTACAAACCAAATGTTATATCGCGCAGTAAAGTGGTGTCGGATAGCTGGGTCGGAGTAGCGATTAAAATTTGTAATCAGCCTTAGATAAGGCAAATAACGAGCACAGAGTTGGAAGAGGAAGAATCACAATGACTGTTGACATCATTGAAATTCTTCAAGGGTGTTCACCTTTGTACCGATAATGAGGCTCTTATCATTAACGACGGTCAACGCACGCATTGAACAACATGAGCCCATGGCTAAACGCTATACTTATACAAAGGTGTAACAATAATAGTCTATACAAATAAATAAAATTGGAGTGTCTGTTTGTAATATTAAAATAACCGCTTTTTACTAAGTGCATTTGGTTGTATACACGGCGCATATACCAAAACAACATTTTTTATTTTTTTTGTCTGTCTGTCTGTCTGTTTGTTTCGGCTAATCTCTGAAACGGCTGGACTGATTTTGACGGGACTTTCACTGGCAACTAGCTGATATAACAAAGAGTAACTTAGGCTACTTATATATTAGAAAAAAAATAGGATCTCACGAAAAAAATTAAAACCAATGTTGCAGCGCTGCGCCTGATTAAGTTTACTAGCAACAACCTGCAATGCGTCCCGCGGGCTCAGAACGCGCGAGCAGGCTGTTGCCAACGGCTTTCACTGGCAACTAGCTGATGTAACAAGGAGTAACTTAGGCTACTTTTATTTTAGACTAGTTGGTTCCGAACGGTTGCAAACCCATAGATCGATGATCTCGTTGAGAACACACTCGCAAATCGCGAGTGTAATCACGCCCTGAGGCTAAGCGTCTCATTTTGTGTGAGATATTAGAAGTAAATAGACTTTGGAGCATACTCGCATGACTTGTACATTCCATAATCCATAGCGTGTAACCAGCCTAAACCGTGATCAATTTGTCGGTTGCGGAACTCTACAGTAAGGCTGTGTCCCCAGTCGGCAAACTGTCAGCGGCCGACTAAGTTAGCGGCGTATCGGTTTAGTACGCCCTTCCATATATTTGAAACTAGATGCGCCCGGTGGTGTTACCCGCGATAAAAAGTATGAAAAATTAAAACATCTATCCCACGGGAACCATACATTTTACCGGGATAAAAAGTAGCCTATGTGCTATTCCAGACTATAATCTATCTCTGTGCCAAATTTTGTCCAGATCCGTTCAGCCGTTCGGGCGTGAAAGAGTAACAAACATCCATCCATCTATCCATCCATCCATCCATCCAAACTTTCACATTTATAATATTATATAGTATAGATGGAGTGTTCACAGTTTGCTAGTTTGCGCTCACTCTACGCAGTTTGCTGTGTTGCGCGCGCCGATTGATTCAGTGAGCGGCCGACTCACAGCAAAACCGGTTCCAGTCGGCGGCGGCGATATGCTTGTTCGCCGGGCGTAGTGAGTCCGTTTGCCGCAAACTGTCATGTGGACAGTTGACAGTGAAAATTCAGTCGGTCGGTCGACCTAAATAAGCGGCTAACACATAACAGTTTGCTTGCGACGCACGCAAATTGATCTGAGTTTGCAGCTAACTCGAATTTCAGTTCGCCACAAATTTTCGGCTCACTCAGTCGGCCGCTAACAGTTTGCCGACTGGGGACACAGCCTAATTGACACGTGGCGTAGCTATTACAATGTCGGTTTTTTTTAATTATAAAAGCTGCTTACCTACCTACTTGCTACGAGTGTACACTAGATTCTTATCTTAAGGATAAAAATGTTTGGTTAGATGCTGGTCCGGCTCCTCAGGAATAAAAATGACCTCGTTCGAGCAGACTATTAAGATTTTGTTTTTCTCTTCCTCCTTTCATAAGTTATTTGTAAATGTGGGACCATGGTAGCCATTAACTGTAATTTTATATTTAGTTAGTACTTTTTTTGACCTGCTGCTAAAATCTGATTAGCCGTTCCTATATTGTGCCCACATACCTATAACTATGTACTGCTCAAAAATGTGAAGGATCTTTTTGAAAAAAGAGCACCCATGGAGTCACTAACCCCTTCTTCTCCATATGAACGGCATTCCGAACGGGTGGTAAAGTAGTAGCATAGTATTTTATATCTTTTGACGATTCATAAGTACTTCACTTAATGGTCTACGTGAATAAAAAATATTCTGATTCTGATTCTGGTTGTTTTTATAGACTATTTATAATACCGTAGGTACGATGTCCAACTACTTTGCCATTGTATGACGGAACCATTTTTTGTGTTACTGCCCTAAAAAATAAACGTGTTAATATTTATACAGATGAACATGACAACCGAACTATGCCTAAAGAATAAATCTTGTTGATAATTTCTTTAATGTTCAGTGCCCCAAGTCTGCTAATACAATCGATTCATAATCGAACAGCAACCGCATAGTAACTGTCACTTTTGACAAATATCCCATACAATATCTGTCAAAAGTGTCATCAGCATGAGTCATCTAATATACCTAGAAATATGTTTTATTGCTATTAATTACTTGACATTTTTAAATAAAACTAATTTTACGGATTCTCTCGCGTTTATTTTTTGTTTTTTACGTTCCCGACGTTTCGGCTGCTTTACAGCAACCATGGTCACGGGAGGACTGAGGTGGTTGACGTCCTGGTGTCATAGTTTGAAACGGGGTACCCTCATATTTGATTGTTGCTTGTGGTCCGATCTACGCAGAAAGTGCTCACAGTGTCTTGAGGTCTTGCAATTGTACGCTTGGTCTTGGATTTAATAATATTAATTACTGGTTCCCAAGTCGATGGTAGCACCCAGCCATCTTCCCTATTGAAATTAGGATGTTTTTTAATTTCAATGGCCTCGCGTATCATCCTGGGTCGGAATCGGTGTTCTTTTGCGAGGATCTGTGGCTTATCAAATCTGATATAATGGCGGGTGGTAATTAGTTTTATTTAAATGTGTAGTATTCGCGTAAATATAAGAAATCATTACTTGACATTGGCAAAATACCCACTAAGTTGTGGGTGAGGCCATTTTCATATCCATTTTATTTCATCGCATTTCATTTCGTAAAGAAAGAAGAAGAAAGCATCCATGACTCGGGTATTTACAAACATCGTGCTCATCACACAAAGGTTGCCTCGTACATTTGAACCCGATGCCCTCGGAACACTGGACTACAACCAACGTGCCAGTTGCGTCGTCATTTTGATTGGAATGCCGACTCCGACCGCTCTTACGCACAATAAAGCCGTGAGTATACAGAATAACTAAGATAGAGTATCTATACTAATCTATACTATCTATCTATACTATCTATACTCTATACTTTATAATATTATAAATGTGAAAGTTTGGATGGATGGATGGATGGATAGATGGATGGATGTTTGTTACTCTTTCACGCCCGATCGGCTGAACGGATCTGGATGAAATTTGGCACAGAGATAGATTATAGTCTGGAATAACACATAGGCTACTTTTTATCCCGGTAAAATGTATGGTTCCCGTGGGATAGATGTTTTAATTTTTCATACTTTTTATCGCGGGTAACACCGCCGGGCGCATCTAGTATGTAATATAACCTTTAAGCGTTTGTAACACTGACGTTTATATATACAGCTATGTATATATAGAGGTCAGTTGTTTGTAATCATTATGTGAAGGTAAAACATATAAATGTCAATTATAAAAAAAAAATGGTTTATTTTGAGCAAATCTTCTTCTTTCATTACGAAATGAAATGCGATGAAATAAAATGAATATGGATACGACGCCATTTCATATCATCATGTCACATCCATTATTTTATTTATAATGTGTATTTATTGAATTTAATATTGCTATTAATTACTTGACACTGGCAAAATACCCGCTAAGTTGCGGGTGAGGCCATATTCATACCCATTTTATTTCATCGCATCTCATTTCGTAAAGAAAGAAGAAGAAGAAAATGAATATGAATATAGCCTCACCCACAATTTAGCGGGTATTTTGTCAATGTCAAGTAATTAATGGATGTGACATGAAGATATGAAAATGGCATAAGCTTCTTCTTCTTTCTTTACGAAATGAAAGGCGACGTAATACAATGGAATAAGATGCAATACTTAATTTTTGACCAATCGAAATTCTAACTTTTCATAGCGAATACAAATGTGCTGAGCAAGCGCAGGTTTAACGGTTGGTTTACCCTCTCTGAATCACCTGTATGCGACAGGCAGGCAGGCTACGAGTGAGTTCATTGAATGGCTAATTCGTACAGCCCAGCCGTCCTGAGGATGCCTCGTTTAGAGGCGAAACACGTGTTGAATACTTTTTTAAATTCGCTTCGTTTCGCGCAGAATTGCATTTTATTTGGGGTCCCGTCACTCGTGATAGATAGTTTCTCGACTAGCATCTTAGAGGAGTTCGGTGTTGCTGGCTTCTTTAATTATCGATCAAACTTGTTTGGTTTATAATTGGAAAAGTTGACAAGCCGAGGGTCAGTGGTGGGTTTCTCTTCCCCCATTTGTTGACCTATGTCTTGTTTATAAGGTGAATAAGTCGGCGTACGCCTACAGTTACAAGAATCATCAATTGACTTACAATTGCGATGTACTTCCGCGACACGTTAAGTGCTTAATACGAGCCGGCGGCTCATATTCCATTGTCACTCCATCTTAGATGAAAAACTACTAGATGTAACCAGTGGTTGTGTCGGCAGCAACAACATTTAGATACCTATTTGAAACGTAAAAAGCAGTGATAGCCAAGTTGGTAGAACGCTTGCTTCGGTAACGAGGATTGCAGGTTCAAACCCCGGCTCGCACCTCTGGGTTTTCATGTGGGAATCTCATTTTCAACCATGATTATCACTTGCTAAACGGTGAAGGAAAACATCGTGAGAAAACCTGCATGTCTGAGAGAACCCCTCGAAATATGTGTGAAGTCCGCCAATCCGCACTGGGCCAGCGATGGTGGACTATGGCCTAAACCCTTTCGCATTGAGGGGAGGCCCGTGCCCAACAGTGGGACATTAAAAAAAGGGCTGGAATTATTATTATTATTTATTATTGAAAAGTAATCGCCCGACGACCACATCAACTATAGGTACCTATATTATGACCAAGCAACGCTTGTATTTATCGGTACCGGATAATAGGATGTAGGCGATCCCGGTATATAATTACTAATTAGATATCAGACCGTTACAGAGCTGTAACCCGCGACTTCGTCCGCGTGGTATTTAACAAAAAGCGGACGAAGTCGCGGGTAGCAGCTACTCTAAAATAAAAGTAGCCTAAGTTACCCCTTGTTACATCAGCTATCTGCCAGTGAAAGTCCCGTCAAAATCGGTCCAGCCATTTCGGATATTAACCGAAACAAACAGACAGACAGACAAAAATTTTGTAAAAAATGTTATGTTTGGTATATGTACCGTGTATACATCCAAATGCACTTAGTAAAAAGCGGTTATTTTAATATTACATCCAGACACTCCAATTTTATTTATTTGTATATATGACAAGTATATGCCTCTAAATCAGGGGCCGAACCAGGATTACGGGGGAGACAATTTTTTGGGTGATTGTACGATGGAATTTGTCGCAATAAAGTACTTCAGCTGTGAGTCAGGGAGTCCATAGCACCGATTTCCATTGCCGTTACAAACATATTTACCAATATGAGGTAGTTGGATTGTAACTTTCTATGAATTCGATGAGAAAGCTCTGTAGGTATATACATGGAATCTACATGCTAAATAAGTAGGTAGGTACTAATTTGAAAATACCTCCATTTCCCTTATAGGTTGTCTGGAAGAGATCACATTCTAGTGATAAGACTGCAATTTGTCTGACACATTTATCTGTTCTCTTTGATTTGTGTTATGTTTATTTATGTTTATTTCTTTGGTGTACAATAAAAAGTTTAATAAATAAATAAAATATTGGCTCTACTCTCAACCTGTTATAAGGATTTCTGTGTAAAGTTAAAGGTGTTAAGCTGTGACCACTGACAGCTGGCTCTCACTTACCTAGTGGGAGCTTTGTGCCCAATAGTATGCACCTAAGTAATTGGCTTTGGATTCGATTATTCTTAAAGGTAGAGGTAATTTTATGGAATTTAAGATCACTAACTACGCAAGCCAAATAAAACTTATTTTGGCATTATCATACATTTATTATATACAATATGTTATATACTTAGGTACTTAATTATTAAATATATGTAGTTACATATTTACTTACATCTAGACCAGTCTTTGTTCTACTACCAGCCAAAAGTTTGGACCATTTATTTATTATCAGATAGCATAGTCCCTATCTCACCTGGAGTAAGATTTCATCGTTAATAGTGCTTAAAATAATTCCAAACTTGGCTCTAGCTAATAGCTTCTGACACAATTTATACTTGGGTATAAGGTAGGTAAAGTTCACTTCAACCCAACCCAAAGTTTATTCGTGTATCACATGCGCGTGAGTTTCAATAATATCTTTGATAAATATCTCCCAGCGCCTATTAAAAACATCCAAAAGACGACCTTTCCTTTTGTCTTCCAACGCACTGTACTGTATGGAGTTTAAAGCTAATCTTTTTAAGAGTCTCAAGTCTGCATGCTTGCTAGCGATGCCCATAAATGCCACGAAGAAGTCATGGGACAGAGGGTCGGCCCCCCAGGCCCCAGGGTCATCACTAGACAGCACCACAGGAAGACCGACCGCCAGATAAGTAGCTAAAGGATGATTCCTAACATCATGTATTAAAGACAAAACGTTATTCGAGATTACATTAACTTCTACAGCAATATTCTTCTTTATCAACGACTGGATCAAAGCCGGATGCTTGATCAACGCGTACGCATGTCCAATCCTTTTAGATCCCAATAGAAGAGCGTCGAAAAGGTTTTCATCCGTCGCTGTACCAGACCAAGCTGTTTCGCCAGCGTGGAAGAAAAAATCCACTTCCCCTTTGGCTTCATTTAATACTGATACGAATTCTGACAATGGCTTGCCCAAGTCCTCTTGGCCGACTAAGTCGAACCCTGCGATCATATCAGGCATTTCGGATTTTAAACTCTTCACTATATTAAGTGCCTCTTTCACTTGCGTCTCATTTTGTCGTCTATGCCTCGTCACTATTAGTTTTATGCCAATAAAATCAGGATGATCCGCTATAAATTTGTTTGTTACACGTTTGTATAGTTCCACAATATATTTCCGATCGTGAACGGTTCCGTTGAGCTCGTATAAATTGTGGAGTCCAGTCCTTAACTCCACATACATAACGTTGTCTTCATAGAATTTCTTCAACGATTCGTAAATGAATTTCTCTCGAACCGGCCTGTAAGATATTAATGTTTTGATAACGTAGTAAACTTTGTCGAACTTCTTCCAAACACTATTGATGTCTGCATGGATAAAGTCTTCTGGATCTTGAGGGTGCAACGCGAAAAATCGCCTGAACTCCTCGTCGAATCGAGTGCTATTATCAGACATGCTGCGCACTAATATGAGTGGTGCCCAATCATTTTTGCAATGTTGCTTTGGTGGAGCGATTGAGAAGAACAACGAGAAATCTTCATCCCGAAAACATATGTACAGATTCTCTTCATATGTGAATGTCATCATGGTATCCACATCCAGCATCATTGAGCTGTGTATATGTAGGGCGGCACCTTTAGGCATTTTTCTTATTATCTGATATACTTTAGACTTACCAATATCATCTCGATAGGTAAAATAGTGCTTAGACAGGTTGAAATAGTGTGGATTCGTGAATGCTTCTTCCAACTCTTTATTTTTCCATGTCATCAGTATATCGTTCGCCTGTTTCTCTTCTGCATTTAACTCGATTGATGCTCCAACTGCAGCTTGGGCCTCTTCTGCTAATAGTTGTAGCCTTTTAGAATCATAATTCTTATTATTCGGTAACACCTTCGCGTTTAAATATATAAAGAAACACATAAAACTATACGCACTCAATAAATACATTTCGACAAATGTTCAGCCACTGATTTGTGATGAAATATTTGAACGGTTTAATTATATCCGTTTGTTGTTACGTGAAATTCACATTATAACATGGAACGATGGCCTTGCTATTAGGTTGTGTGGATCTTAGGCGTATGTAGGTCTGGCACTTAGCAGGATATTTAGTGTGGGCTCGAACGGCGATTATTATCAGTCGGCAACGAGCTGGGGCCGGGTGACTGTATCTTGCGACGTTTGCCGGACAACTACTTACAGCGTCTACGTACTACGTCTCGTATATATACCTAGGTGGTGCCTCGTAAAACGAATTTATAGTTGTACAATAATATTTTTACGATATCACACGCGCTAACTGTACTTTTCTAGTGAAAACTGATAATTATAAATCGTTTTTTCGTGTGTATCACTTATGATAAATGTTTAGTTTGATTGGACCGTAGGCGATTTGTTTATTTAAAACATTATACTTGTTTTATCGATTGAGGAAGTGATAGATGTACTTAGCTAAAGGAGAGCTAATTCTTTAAATCAGGTCAAGAAGAATGACGATGTTCTTCTTATGCAAATAAAAAAATGAACATTGGACGATTCTTATAACTACCAGTTTACTGATAGAGATGAGGTCTTAAGGACTAGGTAGCTAATACCTTTAAATATGGCTCTTTGAGACTTGTTGGCGCTGACGAAATACCCTAACAGTGTGACGCCATATATTTTTTTAAAGAGGAACTAGGCCCTGATTTCGTTAATGATAAATACGTACATCAATGAGATCAGCTGATCGCGTCCTATTTAGCGTTCATGATAACCCACTAGTAGAGTGCAGGTGTCAAACTAGTTTCTTATCCTCACATCGATATTTCGCCAATGGTATAAAGTCTTAATTGACTCTACAATTTCACACAAGCTGTCCGGTATTTTTTTACGAAAGTATCCACAGCTTTACTGATAGGGGTAGGGGATTCTTTATTTTATTTATTTATTCTTTATTTATTTAATCAAAAAACACAAAACAGTTGCATACCTTACGTAAGTAGGTAGATTCATTTCATCATCATCATCGTTATCATCAGGGGTACTTACCTATTTATAGATTTATAAAAAAAAATACTGGACACTGACAAAAATTACTCTAGGTTGAAATAAAACTAATTTTAAGGATTTTATCGCGGTTTATTTTTTAATTTTACGTTCCCGACGTTCAAAAAATTCGAAACCCGAAAATTCAAAAATAAACCGCGATAAAATCCTTAAAATTAGTTTTATTTCAATGTGTAGTATTCGCGTAAATATAAGAAATCAAAAATTACTCTATTTTATAGCCGATTGCCAACCTAAAAAAAATAAATAGCACGTCCCAATGTGGTTAATCGAGTGTGAACTACTTTTTTACCACGAATTATATCAGAATCCTACCTTTGTCTTTGGCAATCAAACCCAAGATAGGTCAGACATTGTGGAGCTAGAAAAAAACTCGTTTATAATAGCAACTGGGTCGCTCTTACCTTCCAGAACAGCATGGAAGCGTATTGCTTAGATAACCAACGCAATACTGAGTTCAATATACCGCCAAGGTTACTTACTTAACAGAACTTGCGTAAAAAGATGTGAAGTTATTTCCTTTGAACCAATCCGACTGGTTGCTGTGGGGTTGCAATTATAATAATACCAGCCCTATTTAATGTCCCACTGTTGGGCACTGGCCTCCCTTCAATGTGAGGGGGATTTGGCCATAGTCCACCACGCTGGCCCAGTGCGGGTTGGCGGACTTCACACATCTTTCGAGGGGTTCTCAAAGATATGCAAGTTTGCTCACGATTTTATCCTTCACCGTTTAGCAAGTGATGATCGTGGTTGAAAATGACATTCGCACATGAAATCCCGGAGGGTTGTAATTACTTACCTACCTATAATGTTTGATGGATAAACAATTTCGTTATTTTCAAGATACCTGAGTAAATTAATGCCTACAAACTTTCTGCTTCTTCTTTTTTTAAGCGACGACATATCGTATTTCTGAATCACACTTTTCACGATTCATAAGTTTTGCATTAATTAGCGATTTTAATTAAAGATTCACATTAATTAGACATCAACATCGGAAATTTTTCGAATCCGTTTCCGATAATGATTTAGAATGATTTAATGTCACCCCGCTGAACTATGTTTCATAGAAATCGGGGCTGCCCTGTAATGATCGAGCATCATATAAGTTTTTGCAATTATCCTTTTAAGGTTAACTTTAAGACAGCGCCCTCTATACGGACGGCGGCGTACCGAGTGAAGTATTACATTATAATGTTACAAGGGCCCTTTCAAGTTCACTGAGTCGTGAAGATATCAAAGGCATACTACTGGCGCTAATGTCGCAAGTCTGCGCGTCCACCGCATGTTTTGATCTACGTACTACACAAAAACACTGTTTTAAAACACTTCTTTTATTAAATTTGTTTTTCGGCTACAAAATAGTGCCACTTTGCCAGTGTCACGTGAGATATTTTTACGATTGTTTCAATAATATAAGTAGCCCTGGTAATGGTAATGGTAATGAAGTCGTTGATGATGAAATGAATCCCCTACCACTATCAGTAAAGCTGTGGATGATTTACTGAAAATTTAACGAAAATTTTGGGAGACGCGATTTTTTTTTTCACTCGTGCACGTTTATGAACACACAATGGTTAATATCCCACTAATATTACATATTATATATGTATTACATCAACATAATCGTCATCAACATTATCATTATCATTATCATCAGGGTAGGTACATATAATTCAATAACAATTTGGTATCAAGAATTGCTCGACACTGGCAAAGATGGCACTATTTTGTAGCTGATTGCCGACCTAAGAAAAGAAGAAGAAGAAGTTAATAATTATGCAATACCATTTAATTATATGCCTAATTCACAGACATCTTAGAGATAGGAGCAATATGTACGTAGGTAGTACATACACTAATAAAAAAAAAACGCAGCCTACGGGCAACAAACCAGCAACCACTCGCTGCTTGCGACCAGTCAATAGCTACGCTACGCTTATACCACGATTATTTTTAGATACCTAGCTACTTACTTACTTAATATAGGTAATTATATTAATATATATATATATATAATTAGACCACGGTATAAGGAATTACTGGAAATGCAATCTGCGTTATACACAAATTAAATATCCAGGGAGGTACCTACTATTAGGTACACATAAGTGCGTAGTGCTGAACTCTGTCCATTTATTGTTTTTAGTCTGAGGTTTTCTACGAAATGTTTTTTGTTTTTAGTCAGTCCAGTTGATGTTTTGTACGAAATGTTTTTCACTGCTTTGCGGAATTACCGGAATATTTTTTTTATTTTTTTTTATTGCATTATAGGCAAGTATTTGATCTCGATCTCACCTGATGGTAAGTGACGATGAGATTTACGATGGAGCATACTTGCCTAGGTAGGAAGGCGGCAGTAGATCGAGACGCTACATTCACTAGGCACATACAGCGCAACTGATCTGACCCGCCATCCATGAATGGCAACACCGAACATCATGCCGGAACACGGCTAGGCCGCTTGGCGACATGGCTTTGTTCAGTGGGTGGTGACTAACCACGGCCGAAGCCTACCACCAGTAGAGTTGTCACCTAGTTGGCACTACCCAGGGTCACGTGTAGGGTATCGAGGGTATTTAATTCTCCTACGGACGAAGAACGAACGAACGAGAAACGAAATATATTTGTTTGTCCGGAACGTATAACATATTATTCTTAGAAAATATATTATATAAATGAATAATATTACGTATAATTACCCAGTAATTGTTAGTGTTAATAGCGTCACTTGCCAAAGGTTATAAGTTTATCTAAGTACCCACTTTACATCATCATCACATCAACATCATCGTCCAATGATCATTGTTTATTACATACTTTGTTTACAAGAATTTGTTTATAGTATTAAATAAGTAATTAATGAGCTATGTTAAACTGACCCATTTTTATTTCAAAACTAGTTCAGATTTTTTGTTACAAGCTACTCAACAACAGATGTCGCTACATGGATACAAATGTAGCTTTCTTTGACGGTTACTAGCGCCATCTATCAGCGAGTAGTATTAACTGCATATTTTGGTACTGATGTAATTATATTTAACAGGTTACTTACCTATTAGTATCTTCTTTGTTATCGATAAACTTAGTGATATTTCAATATTTAAATGCCTGTAGGTAAAAACACTGATCCTTTCTCTTATCTGATTCATGTAGCTTATTCTTGGTCTTCCTCGTCCACGCTTTCCTTCGATTTTCCCCTCTATGATGTTCTTTATGAAGGTGTCATGTCGTATAGGGAGGTGAAAGAAGCTGCTCTAGATAGAGACAGATGGAAAGGGATTCATCAGCCACACCGACAAGGGTCTAACCCTTAAATTAGAAGAAGAAGGTATAAACACAAAAATAATCACCGACAAAAAATCTTTTCAAGTCCACATCCGTCTCCCAAAGGTGCGTCACGAAGCCGATGTCCCATTTGATAGCTAAATGTAGACCTTATCAGCACGCTATAAGTGCTACGGTGCGATGGTGCGGGTCATCTCTAGGGCAAGTCGTGACGGTGACGAGTCGTTACCGCGTCGTGGCCCGGAGCCCTGCTTACCCCATAATAAGATTAAGCGTGAGCGATGGAATGATACGCGGACGCAGTTGACGATGTGTATAGTATATTAAGATGTTTGTGTCTTGTAAGAGTTTTAATTTAATAATAGGTAGGTACCTACCATATTGACTAAGAGATAATACTAAACAGGTAAATTCCTAGGGTACTGAGGTAGATAATATTGATAAACAAATGAGGGAAGAGGAACCCACCACTGACCCTCAGCTTGTCAACTATAAACCAAACAAGTTTGATCGATAATTAAGAAGCCAGCAACACCGAACTCCTCTAAGGTGTTAGTCGAGAAACTATCTATCACGAGTGACGGGACCACAAATAAAACGCAATTGTCCGCGAACTGAAGAGAATCTAAGAAAGTATTCGACTCGCGTTTCGACTCTAAACGAGGCATCGTCAGGACGGCTGGGCTACGGCTCATTTTACTAATAAATAAGAGAAATATTAACAATACAACATACTTAGAGCACGGTAAGTATTCAAGAAGGGATTGGCCTATTTTTATGATCTTTGATATTTTGAATTGGGCTCCGGCCTAAATAATACTAGAAGATAAAATTTGCCAAAAAGTTTGAATAAAGATAATAATACATTTTCTCATATTATATTTGATTCCGAGGTTGTACGAAGATCGCCGGGACAGCTAGTTACTAATAAAATAAACCTTATGAATCGTCAAAAAAATCACAAAATTATGTTTACATGACAAAACTAGACCGCTCCTTTGGAATGTCATTACATTATGGGCAAGAATGGTCAAGAAACTCCACGGTTAGACTTCATAAAGTAATATTATTATTTAACACCATGATCGGCTTGCTTGCGCTACCAACTTAATAGTTCTTATAGGGTAGAGTACACCTTTAAGTTGAACTACCAACAAACCTACTTTGACCTTAGTTAAATTTAACTATGGAACCAGCCTCAGAAGAAAATATAACCGCGACCATTATAACCGTTAAACAATTCAATCAACTCGATGCCAGGCACTTTAGTCTTATTTACCCCTTTGGTATGCAAATATTGACAGGAGAAGACATCTCGGTGGGGGTGTGCGGGCGTCACAAAGAAACGCCGCCGCTTTGATGTCGCCGCGGAGCACCTGTGAGCTACCGGCATAGATTTATTACCGGCGTCTCGTATTGTCCCGACCGTCTTTATTTAGCGCAAAAACTCAACTGATGAATGGTATTTGGTTCGGTACCCGATCGGTATTATATTACTTGTTGGTTTTACGGTACCTTTTTGCTATGGTTTTTGTGGTTCGCGTACTCGATGCTGATGGGTTTTGATTTATTGGTTTTATTCGCGAGCGATGGTTTGGTGAGGGTCTACTTACTTTGGAGCTGTACCGTGGTTACATCAGCATTTTGCCAAGCGACGTCATTTGAGTATGTTTCCACGTCCAGCTTACTCTGAGCAATCGACAGTCCATCAAAATTAATTAAGTTAGCTATCGTGGAGAGAGAATTAACCCTTAGTAGCCTGATTTACGAAAGTGATTTATTTTTAATATTAGTGTTTAATGTTACTGTGTTTAATAATAATGACATTTGATTTTTTTTTTAATTTCTTTGGAAAGACTATTATACAACAGTAAAATACGTACAGCCAACCTATAAAAAAAAACTAATAGTAATGTGAACATTCGGTTTAAAAGATTGGTATCAAAATTGAAACTCTAGGCTAATAAGGGTTAAGATAACTAAATTTAAGTTACCATTCACATGATAAGAAGAAGACCAGCATTTTATTGATACCGTCTTCGGAGTTCGGGACATCGCAATTCACGACTATCCTGGAGGCAGGATAGATAAACTTGCATGTCTGAGGCAACTCCTTGAAGGTCGTGCGAAGTCCACCAACCCGAACTGAGCCAGCGTGGAGGCCCGTGCCCAACAATGGAATATTAAGAAACAGGCTAGTATTTTTGTTATTATAGTACACGTAGTCTCATAGAATCAGAATCAGAATATTTTTTATTCACGTAGACCATTAAGTACAGTAGGTACTTATGAATCGTCAAAGGTTACAAAATATTAAGCTACTACTTTACCACCCGTTCGGAATGCCGTTCCTATGGAGAAGAACGGGCAAGAAACTTCATGGTTCAACTCCATTTTTGAGCAATACATTGTTATAGGTATATGAGAACCATGTAGGAACGGCTAATTGGACTTTAGCAGCAGGTCAAAAAAAGTACTATCTAAGTATATATACATACATACAAACATCCTACTCATACGATTTGTATGATCACCATAAGTCACCCATACAACATTCTAATACAATGCGCACTCCCCTCCGCAATCATCCAAGCAATTTGCCGATGTCCGAGTGGGGGCCATGTTTTCAAAATGTTTGCCCGCCGCCGGACCAAACAATTCAATCTAAGTGGCACGATGGACCCCCGAAAATGATATCAATTGAATAATGCATCCTCTGGTGATTATTTTTAATAGCGACGGTCGAATGGACCCTGCGGATAATAGAGCTTTGTTTGCTGAATCACCTCTACGTGTGTCTAAACACTGATCTAATACTCTACAATATATGATAAACAGAACGGACGAAGTACACGAGTCAAAATCCAAGCGAAGTCGCGTGCTCCTTTTATTCTTATTCACTACGAATGTGTGTTCTATGACATTGTAGTCCTATGAACCCCTGACATCCACAAAAACGGGCCACCTTTTTTAGCTAATCAATTTAACTATAACCATCGAACAAAAACATCCAACCCAAAATTTTGTCTGACGAAAAAAACGCGCGCACGCGATCTCATTATAGCCAAAAAAAATACAGTTTTGAGGTCTGAGGGCTATTTTTTGTCCGATGCATTGTAATAATTAGTAATTGGCACGTCTCGGGCTGCGGTTGCGCATGCGCGAGTGCAACACTAAATTGCGGTTTTCGGTGCCCATTAGCGGTGCAGCATATGTCGTATAACGGACTCAACATCCTATCGTATTGTTGTGCTCATCTTACCTATACTTGCAAGCCATAGCCAAGCAGGTAGGACGCTTGTTTTAGAAACAAGGTCGCAGGTTCATACCCCGAGTTAATATGAATCTCATGCTAGACGATCTGATTAGCTCAGTGGATAGTGACCTTGCTTTCTGCGCTGAGGGTCCCGGGTTCGAATTCTGGTAGCAACAAGCTTTGTGTGCATGAGTATTAATGTTCGAATCCGAGTCATGGATATTCAATATCTATATAATTATTATACACTGAGTTCGCTCTCAGTCCATTGTACGGTACCCATAATACAAGCGTTGCTTAGTGTGGGACCGTATAGTTGGTGAGTTCGTCTGGCGATCTTTATAGCTAATTTCAAACATATCGTTTTGACATTTGCCTCAATAACAAACCACACACAGCATATACTTTTAATAATTATGAATGTAACCAAAGATCTATTAAAGAAAGAATAAAGTAACCAATGTAGTGTCTCCAACAATAAATATATTATTCCCTTTTACAAGACCTTACTTATTAAAAACCCATTTATTCCAAAGGAAATTATTCCATCATTATTCTATTGTTTAAATTAAACCAAATGCGACAGTCGTATTGTCACACAACATTTGTAGAGCAGTTGCAAACACAATTATCTCCATAAAAAGGGGAGCCTTGTAGGAATTAACAAAGCATTTGTAGGTTGTATGGCATTCGAAACAGGGCAGGTATTGTGTTATAAGTAATTGATATTAATAGAATCGGTTCTTGCAGATCCTTGGGTGTCTACACACTCAATATGGCCTTATTTTAATTGGCTATTTCAAATTAAATTACTTAAACAACATTTTAAAGTATTCTGTGAAAGAATTAGCACAAACAAAAAGTTATAAAATATCGTAGCATGGCAAAAGCAGATGTTATCAGCGAAGACAACAGGTCTATTTGTGTTCACAAAGACTGAATAAAATACTAAACTTAGCACAAATAAAGTCGGGTGTTAGACGGTCAGTCGAGCGTCTGTCTGCTCATGTATAGGCTGATGAATATTATAAACAAACTTAAAAATCCCTCAGTCCGGGGTTTGAGACCATCAGCTAGTGCCTTAGACAGTCAGTCTGACATCAGTTTTAATCAGACTGAGCGATAAGCGAGTTCCTGTCCACCAACACCATAAATTCCATAAATAATTATATCAATGACTACATCCTTGTTCGATCACGCGATATAATTACATAAAGACATCTTTTAAGGCTTAGGTTACCCGTAGTCTAGCTAGTTGGGTCTCGAAGTGCAGACTATCAATCCGTAACTACTCGGCGCAGGCAGCCAAACCCACCTAAAACTAAGAGGCTTGGAACCATCACAACAATTACAAGTACCACAAACAATACTGAACGACATATTGCGACCGGGAGCTACCACAGATTAATTCTTCAAACACCAATATCATATTACAGTTCATCAAAATTCCCATATCACTAAAACACTTTATATTTCTTCAACGATACCAGCTATATTTGCATCTTTATCAATCTCAAGAGCAGTAAATATAAATTTGTGTTTTAAAAAACTACCATTATCTATATACACTTCAAAAACCGTTCCATCTTCAATAGACACCTTTATATCTATATGAATACCGTTCATTTTTGCATTCACATCGTTTCTAAGAGTGGTTATTGTTTTTATAAGTACAAAAATCGCTTGAGCTGTTTCCGAGGGTACGGTTTTTGCTGTCAATTATCTACTTGGGCATCATTAGACCTCAATTTGGGAGGATGTGGTTCTGTTCCGTGATCATTGTATCGTCACATTGTGTCAATGTTGATGGGTCGTTTGGACTTCAGGGTCTGACACGCGATTTGTAAAGACATCCTTCCAAGGATCTGGTGGTGTAATACTTAGTATTTTTTTAAGATAATTGCTTAACTGCCTGGCTGGGATTGCAAGTGTGCCTGGTTGGTTTTAAGGTCTTCTAGAGTCATGCATGCTACCAATGGACATACACATATCATGATGATATGTAGCCGAAACATAGAATATCCATAATGAAAATCCCGTTGAAATTGCTTCAGCAATTTTTACATGATGCTATAACAAACTGAGCCATAAACAAGAATTATAAAAACGCTTATTTTTTTCTGAATAGCCGATTGAATCATAGTTTTGATGTTTTTTTTTAATATATAACCCACATGTTTCATTATAATTGATAAGATAGAATGGCGAAATGTGGGCGTACATCAATGCACCTCAGCTACCATCTTCCCGAGCAATATAGTTGGTATAGAAATAATATTCCCATTTCATTTTGTTATTTTCCCTAACGAATTCGAATCAAGCTTTCCAAGTGATCACCGACATCAAGATCCATTATCAAAATAAGCTTTACGCCGGCAGAATAAGGTTGCATATCGTGTGTTACATCAAGAGGGGGTTGGTGTATGGGTTTTTATTAAGGCATTGATTTGTGCAAACCGAATTACTGTCGGTAACCGATACGGTCGTTAGTATAAGCTGATTTGTTACAATTTGCTGGCGAACGAACGTATTGGCGTATAAATTACTGTGTCTACCCCGCGCGGGATGTAGCGTGATGATACCAACAATATAATACAACCAGTGATACGTTGGATTTATAATATTATATACTTCATAGTTCTTAATACATTAATCCCCGTATTAATAGACGTTTTAGTCTAACATAACTTGGTCGTTATTTATATCGTTTTTAAAGTCATTTTTAAAGAAGCTTGGCTGGATTTTAATGCTATGGATAGTCAACGTTGGTAAAATATCTAAGTGTTAGTTGGTGACACATAATTAAAAAAATACAAGATGAGTACCATAATTAGATCAGTAAAACTTCTTCAGCATTGTTTTAAATATGATAATGATTATATTTCTTACTTCGGTGGATATGTTACTGAAAATTTATTGGACATCTTGGGAGCACTTGAAAAGTCAAGCTATACTATTTTATTAAAATTTCCTTCACTCGTGCACGTTTGTGTACACACAGTATTACACATTATTATACCAAGGAAGCATACTTTTTGAAACGTTAAAAAATAGACAACTCCCCGCCAATACTTAGCCATTTTCCAACCAAAGAAAAGGCGAGTAAAAGCTCGAAAATTGACCATCACAAGCAACTAATCAGAAGCTAGCAGCGATAACAGCGCCCCTGTCACTTGACACAAACGGTGGTTCGCAAATCATACAAATTGTAGCGCTACAAGAAGTTGTATGACGCAATAAAACGCTGATAAAGGCTCATCAAATGGCTTGATAAAGATAATATAGGTTTTGGAACGGAGATGTTAGAATACCTAGAAGCGATTCGTAAAGCTCACTGCGGAATGTTATAGGCCTATCTCGACATGTCAGTGAACTATTAGGATTTTTATTTCCATGTTATGTTAGTGCTAGTATAGCTCAATATAGCATGTTTTTACCCAACTGCGTTACGCAAAGGTATGTATGTATTTATATATGTTTGTTCCTTTGTGGCGCTCTAGAGACAAAACGCGTGAGCCGATTTTGATGATTCTCACGTCAATCAATTTGTCATAGTCTTGTGAGTGTCACTAATGACATGACAGCAATGAACATTCAAGATGGCGGCAAGTAGACGCCATATTGTGAAAAATATAAAGTCGACGAACTTTAAGAGGATATCATTAAATAGGTATTTGAAAATCATCTTTAGGTTCCTGTTATAGGTTCCTCTTCTCATTGGAACCAACAATCCGAACCAGTGGTACATTCTTGACTTTTCATTATATGCTTTTCTTAACAACTTATAAAAAAATCTCTAAATGTAACGTTCGATCAATTTGGCGGTCGATCGCCAAATTTGTGCTTGTCAAAAATGATTCGCGACGATGACACTTCTAGCATCGAACCACGATCAGTATCTCTACATCCGCGACCCTCAGAGATAATAAGCCGGGCAAACAATTCGGCAAACAAACACACACCGTGCGCCCCGGGTTCGCTCGCAAACCCAATAAGGGTCGATTCGGTTGATTGCAATCAACCCCCGCTGGTTACATGGCTTGTGTCGAATCGGGAACGTTCATTAGTTGGATTGTGGTGATATTTTTGGATGGTTTTTATTATGCAATGTGATTCAGAACGGGTGTACTACCATTTGAACACGCGCTTCTTTACCGCATTTGAACTGAGTGTGTGAAGTCCAAATTTCGAAATGTCAATTTGAAAAAAAAGTCATTTGCTGGCAGCATAACGACAATTGTGTTTTATTTTTAATATATTTTTTTTAATTGGCATATATTAATTCTACTAATACTTGACTTTAAGAAAAAAATACTTCACCATTAAGATAACAAATGACGCCATTTTTAACCGACTTCAAAAAAAAGGAGGAGGTTTGTTACCTCAGATCTCCGTCATTTATGAACCGATTTGGAAAATTATTTTTTTATATGAAAGGATATGCTTACAGATTGGTCCCATTTTTTTCAAAAAATTGTTCTGATCATGGGATCCATGAGGAATTGAGAGGACTCCTCAAATTTTATAAGCAAACCTATAGCAATTTTGGTATTTTCATCAAGAAGTCAAGCATTTGCATTCAGAAAGTATCATTTGCTGAAGTGAAAGTGATGAAGAAGACCACAAATGGCCACCGGAACTTGTCAGTGATACGTATTTCACGGGTTGCGCCAAGATAATCTCGATTATGATCGTTAAGCGACAATGAAAAAGCAAATTTAATGAAATGGTTCTGATAAATATGGTACCATCGAACTGATCTGATGATAAACCCAGGAGGAACCGGAACATTGTAATAAAACAATGTATCCAAGCCGTGTTTGGGCTTATTGAAATTGTTATGGGATGCACTTTGGCTATAAATAAATCTTTTTCGTGGATGTTCCGATTTGGATTATTCTTTTTTACAGAATAAGGTATACCCTTTTAAAATTCAGCGAGATTGATTCAGTGGTTTTTGTTTTATCTTGATTTCTTTGAATCTATGTTTTTCTCGCGATGATGTTATAATTGGTATACCTATTATCCAGTAAAAAAGATTGATATTACATTCTTTTTAGTGACAAATAATAGTAAATATATCCACTAAAAAGTGTAAAATAAAAAACTTTTTAACAAAATAAAAACCGTCTTCAAAAAACTAAAAAGCCAAAAATAATCTGATCTTGAAATCTACCTTGTTTAACTAAATCTAATATTTAACTAATCTGAAGTCGATGCCAAATAAACAACCGACGAAGAATAGCAAAAGCATACTTCAGTAACGAGATGCGCGGACCAATTTGTAGGTATAGTCTTTGGCGCAGACCGGCAATACTCGACTCAGTAGTTTTTTTGGCACCGACTTCAGATTAGTTAAATATTAGATTTAGTTAAACAAGGTAGATTTCAAGATCAGATTATTTTTGGCTTTTTAGTTTTTTGAAGACGGTTTTTATTTTGTTAAAAAGTTTTTTATCATACCTTCATGTCACATCCATTATTTTATTTATAATGTGTATTTATTGAATGTGTTATTGCTATTAATTACTAGACATTGGCAAAATACCCGCTAATAGTGGGCGAGGCCATATTCATATCCATTTTATTTCATCGCATCGCATTTCGTAAAGGGAGAAGAAGAACGAAGCAGATTACAAACGCTAAAGGACCGCATGCAGGTTCAAATGGTAGTATGCCATTTTCGGTAACGCTGTATAGTACCTAGTAACAGACAAAAAATAATTAGCTTGTAATTATTTTTTTGTTATGTTATTTATGCTACCACATTACGATCTAGTACCTCATAGATGTGTAGATGTGATTATACTAGCTGCGCCCCGTGTTGTTACCCGCGATGAAAAAGTATGTCCTTTTCCTCTATCTCCTTTTGCAAATGCACGGTTTCTGTATGCTATCCCATAGACACCGCGCATTTTTTCGAGATAAAAAGTGGCCTATGTGATATTCCAGACTATAATCTATCTCTGTGCCAAATTTCATCCAGATCCGTTCAGCCTTTCTGCCGTGATGGGGTAACAAACATCCATCCATCCAAACTTTCACATTTATAATATTAGTGGAATAAGCGTATAGATATTAAACATCCATGACTCGGATACAAATATTCGTGCTCACCACACAAAGTTCGACCCTAACATAGCCCCATGGGCACAGAAAGTAAGGTTACCATCAACTATGGCAATCCGGTCGTCCATGGAGTTTTTATTGCAATGAAAAGCATTCGCGTGTTGTAGGTGCCTCATTATAGGTAAGCTAAGGCGAAAATTATGGTCTTGTGTTAGCTGCCGACGGTACATACCTACCATGGTAGCCATAAACCTTTCCCATAATGTTTATTATTATGTGCACACCGGCATTGTTTGTGGCTTAGTCCAGTTGAGACGTAGCATGATTCATATATAAATACAATTTAAAAAGTTCATACTGTGAGGGGGGGGGGGGGGGGATAATATGCCTAGAAGAAGTGTGCCTGATATAATGCCAAAAGGGCCGATGCCTTTAAAGGCCAATTACCTGACATATCGGCCTGATTAGCGCAGTTGGTAGTGACCCTGCTTTCTGTGCCGAAGGTCCCGGCTTCGAATCCTGGTAGGAACCAACTTGTTTAATATATCTATACTCTATACATATAAATAAAATTGGAGTGTCTGTTTGTAATATTAAAATAACCGCTTTTTACTAAGTGCATTTGGATGTATACACGTTACCTATACCGAAACAACATTTTTTAAAATTTTTGTCTGTCTGTCTGTCTGTCTGTTTGTTCCGGCTAATCTCTGAAATGGCTGGACCGATTTTGACGGGACTTTCACTGGCAGATAGCTGATGTAACAAGGAGTAACTTAGGCTACTTTTATTTTAGAAAAAAAATAGGATCTCACGAAAAAAAATTTAAACCAATGTTGCAGCGCAGCGCCTGATTAAGTTTGATAGCAACAACCTGCAATGCGTCCCACGGGCTCAGAATGGGCGAGCAGGCTGTTGTCAACGGTTGTCTTTGTTAAATACCACGCGGACGAAGTCGCGGGCAACAGCTAGTATATATATATATATATATATATATATATGAGTGATAGCCATGTTGGTGGGACGCTTGCCTCGGTGACGACGAACGCAGGTTCAAACCCCGGATTACACCTCCAGAATTTCTCGATTAGTTACATGTGCGAATCTCATTTTCAACCATAATTATCGCATGTTAAACGGTGAAGGAAAACATCTTGAGGGAACCTGCATGTCTGAGAGAACCTCTAGAAAGACGTGTGAAGTCAATTAACTTGTATTGAACCAGCGTGATGGGCTGTGACGTAATCCCCCTCGCATTGAAGGAGGCCCGTGCCCAACAGCGGGACATTGGGTACCTATTGGATCCTGAAAAAACCCATATGTACTGTAGCCACCTGAAAAAAACGGTTCATCTTTTTTACCATATAATATACGTTAATAATATACGTTCTCCGTATTTACTTTATGTAATACTAGCTGTCCCGGCGAACTTCGTACCGCCTCAGAATGAAATGTATGAAAATGAATTTATTGGTATTCTATGAAAAATTTAAACAAACCTATCCCACGGGAACCATACATTTTACCGGGATAAATAGTAGCCTATGTGCTATTCCAGACTATAATCTATCTCTGTGCCAAATTTCATCCAGATCCGTTCAGCCGTTCTGGCGTGAAAGAGTAACAAACATCCATCCATCCATCCATCCATCCAAACTTTCACATTTATAATATTAAGTATTAAGTATTTTATAATATTAGTATAGATATAGTTTAGAGGCAATTAGTAAGTAGTGCATGGCCGTCAGTGTGGGAGGTCACACGCACCTTGCTAGGTAACGACCGCCCTCGCGCCTCTGCGCTTGCGCATGTACTCGCAATTAATAGCCACGATCCTCCGCCATTAATTATCGATGTTTTTTTGTCTTTTTACAGTGAAAATGATACTTAATTCACTTAATTATATCTACAATTATGGACGTATCTTTATCTGACATTACGGTATATGGTCTCATACCATAGTAAACTATTTATATTTTTATTTCCATTTTCATTGGAAATGTCTCCTATTGGTTAAGACTAAGGTAGTAAAATCGTAATTCATTTAGTGACATATTGATTTCTTATATTTACGCGAATACTACACATTGAAATAAAACTAATTTTTGGGAGAATCAGAATATAAACGCGATACAATCCTAAAAAATAGTTTTATTTCAATCATTTAGTGACATTTTGACGATTCAATAATAGTGTATCGCTCTACCCGGGCTGTAGTTACCCGGATTTTTGGAGGGCTTGCGCGGGCAAACGGCCCAACAAGTAGAGGGCCTTGTTGAGAATATTAATGTTATGTTAGCCACCTCCTGGGGTCAACTGCTGAAAATGATGGAAATAAACGATCTGACCTCAGCAGGCGGAGGAACAATTGCATGTATATTAAAAGTATAGTAGGGACAGTGAAGTATGGAAATAGGATAGTATTATTGGAAGGGTTTCTAGATACCTACCATAATTAGCGTGCATATAATGACTATTGCTTAGTTGGTCGATAATTATTGTTAGTGTAATAGTTTACATGAATAAAAAACAATCTGATTGATTCTCCTTACAAAGGCATATAATACCCGGCATTAGGCATATAAGTTAAGGGATGTTCTTGTACTTGTTAACAACTAGTACTTGAATAAAACCAGCACTATTGTCTATGGTGGCGATGAATAATGCAGTAGACACTCGACCGAAGTCGCGGTCGCGGGGTGTCTAGACCGCTTACTAGAGATAGGTCTAGATAGATACTTGTGTTTTGTTAAACGCCTGGTAGATGGTATCACCTTTATGTTAGGTACTATAGTATTCATGTAAGCCATTAATAATAATAATACCAGTCCTTTTTAATGTCCCACTGCCGGGCACGGGCCTCCTCTCAATGTGAGCGGGATAAGGCCATAGTCCACCACGCTGAACCAGTGCGTGTTGGAGGACTTCACACATCTTTCGAGGGGTTCTCACAGACTTGCAGGTTTCCTCACGATGTTTTCTTCACCGTTTAGCAAGTGATAATCGTGGTTGAAAATGAGAATATGAAATCGAGAAATCCCAGAGGTGCGAGCCAGGGGGGTTTGAACCTGCGTACCTCGTTACCGAGGCAAGCGTTCTACCAACTTGGCTATCACTGCTAAGCCATTATAAGCCACTAATGTGTATCCCCCGTATTTATAGATGTTTTATAACTTTTTCAAACGCCATTTAGTACTGCGCAAAGCAAAACTCTTGTGCGCAATACTATATGACGTTGGATAAAGTTATAAAAAGTCTATAAATTCGGGGGTAAGTGTTTGAAAATATTTTTATATTTTTGGGGTCGAGTCACCTTCGTCCGTAGGAGAATTAAGTACCCTCGAGATGCCCTACACGTGACCCTGGGTGGTGCCAACCAGGTGACAACTCTACTGGTGGTAGGCTTCGGCCGTGGCTAGTCACCACCCACTGAACAAAGCCATGTCGCCAAGCGGCCTAGCCGTGTTCCGGCATGATGTTCGGTGTTGCCATTCATGGAAGGCGGGTCAGATCAGTTGCGCTGCATGTGCCTCTATCTACTGCCGCCTTCCTACCTAGGCAAGTATGCTCCATCGTAGATCTCATCGTCACTTACCATCAGGTGAGATCGAGATCAAATACTTGCCTATAATGTAATAAAAAAAAAAAGTTTTATTTCAATGAATCCAAATCTCGCAATACCAAGTCTTCCATCGAATAAGACTAGGCAGAAGTATATTGATTAAGTTAAGAGTTAACACAAAATATAATTCAGTTGACAGTTAGCTAATAAACCAAAGTAAGTATGTAAATAATGTTAAGATTTAACCAACACGGTTGACAATGAATAATGCAGTAGGCGGGACACCTTACCCCGAGCGGCGCGTCGGCGGGATAGACGCGTCTAGACTGTACCGTCGCTGACCACAGTGTTTGAGTTAACTTAGTTATCGTTAGCGAAGATAAACTATCTAATAGTGCAAAGTAGAGGTTAATTATGTAGTTTCGGTACCTGTAGGTATATAATGACAATTGAAAACTGTTTGGGCCGATTGATTTAGCTCAAGTTGTCCTATTTTCTTTGTGTATTGATGTGTTTAAAAACTCGCATTCTTGTTCTTCACAATTTAATTTCTTCAATTATTAGAAAGTTTTTCAAAAGGGACGAGGCATAGACAAAAAGTAGTAAAAAAAGTATTAAAAAAAAGAACCGTCAAACAAAAAGAAATGTCAAACTGACAGTTATAGAGTTCAGGCGTAAACAAAAACAAGACAAACATTTAAAAAAATGTTTAGATTCGCTTCGTTTCGCGGCGCCTTGGGGTCATACTCGTGACAGATAGTTTCTCGACTAACATCTTAGAACAGTTCGGTGTTGCTGGCTCTTTAATTATCGATCGACTTGTTTGGTTTATAATTGGAAAAGTTGACAGCCGAGGGTCAGTGGTGGGTTCCTCTTGCCCCATTTGTTTAACAATGGATTTCCGCCAACTATCGCCTAGTTCTACTGATTAAAATAAACATTGTTGAATCTAGATACAATAATAGTATCTCGTTGGCAGAATTACGCTGACCTGAAATCGAAAAAGGCTATCATGTAAAAATATATATTATGTGTAAATAACTATTATTTTTCTAGTCCCTTCTAGCATATATTTTAGATCATTACCATTATTTACTTATTAAGAACTTACATATTTCGAGATTAGTATTAGAAAATTTCAAAGTGCTTAGAATGTATTGGAGATTGAGATTGAGTAGAGTCATAGATAATCTTTCTCCATTGCATACGCGCTGAGTTATATTATATGGTGGTGACGTAATGTCCCTGCAGTTCCTTTTTTAATCCACTTCAAAATGGAGGAGGTTCTCAATTCAGTTGTATTTTTTTTTATGTTTTTTTACCTCGGATCTCCGTCATTTATGAACCGATTTGGATTTTTTTTTCTGTTTGAGAGCTTTGTTTGAATTTTGAATTCAGAGTTATAATGAAAAATATTTACACTGTTTGAAATCGTAAAATAAAAATTTCAATAGGAATTATCTATGCATGTAACATAGGTACTTACCTATTAAGCAACATTCACAACTTTCAGCAACAAAACAAATGAACATATGAAAACTAGGCACCTATAATAAATAACCTATCCATTGCGAAGTGGATTCAACAATCTAAACGTTACAAGCAGTAAATAGCACATCTGTATGTAAGTAAACAGCGCGACATAAAGCCCGGTGTACACCTTCCCACGTAGTTTATCGCGATATCGTCCGTCAGCTCACAAATTGCGACGCTATAGTTGTTTCCTTCGATATAAATCTCCTATTGAAATACGACCCCGTGTCCCATTCACTGCGTCCTTTCAGCGAACGACAAACATACAGACACGGCTCCGAGCAAACACTCCTGGATGCGGAGATCAAAGCGCGATATGATACAAGCGCGGGTTTAATTTGGCGCCAAATGGCGGGACGCCATTTTGTATGTTCTCGCGGTTATTGCGCGCGAGGTTTTTACTTTTTTTTTAGGTGTGATTATAATATTCTGCCATGTACTTATACGTATTATGTACATAATAGTGTTGTTAACATTAGTGTGGTTTAAAAATATACAACAGTAGTTTTAGTCGAAATTATGACCATACACTAACATAGGTTGGATACATTTTTCTTGGACCAATAATAAGTGAGTACTTATTTCATAAAAATATGATGTTTCGTTGGGAGGCTTGTCTGCGTTGCCTGCTGGGCACTTTTGGTATCGACGACGATGTAGAGGCATTTTTAGGTATATAATTAGATTTTGATACCCACGTCTTTATTTTATTTTATTTGTTTATTTTTCCTATTAATTATCTATTAGTTTTTTTGTTTTTTCATGTAAATATCTTTGTATATTCCTATCGTACATCTATACTAATATTAATATTATAAATGTGAAAGTTTGGATGGATGGATGGATGGATGGATGTTTGTTACTCTTTCACGCCAGAACGGCTGAACGGATCTGGATGAAATTTGGCACAGAGATAGATTATAGTCTGGAATAGCACATAAGCTACTTTCTATCCCGGTAAAATGGGTTCCCGTGGGATAGACATACTTTTTAATTGCGGGTAACACCGCGGGGCGCAGCTAGTAATTTATAGTTACTGAAACTCACTAATGATTCTTATAATGTTATATGCCGTAGTCTTGCTAATTTAGTTCCATAGTGGCGATACATTTTAAAAAATATGGTTGCAAGTATACATTATACCTACCTTACATGGGGTATATGCTGTATAGGCTAGGGGCTGATAGGTACGATTCATTTTCAAATTATTTCAGCAATGCTTGCGTACTTGCCACAACATATAGCTGGGCACACCATCTACGAGTAGTTTTCCAATCTTCGCAGAGTATCATCAAGGAGATGGAGTGTTTATGAGGTTTTATTATTCATGGTGTGGGGTGACGAAAGTGGCCTGGAGCTAAACCCACATTGGACCTTCTTGCACACATCCTAACACGATACAAAACTGAAGGTATACTTTCATAATAAAGGAAAGAAAACATGCTAATTTTCTTTACCCATAAATACTATGAAGTATTCTATGCTGTATTTATATTTTATTTAATATATTATAGATTACGTGTTTTACAGTCGGAATTAAGAATTATCAAGTGCTCTGAAGGCACGAATCTTTTTTATTTTCCACTGGTTAAAGGTCGTAGGCAGGGGCGAGGAGGGGGGTAGGAGGCTCAAACCCCCTCCTTGAGGGTGCTAAATGCCTTAGCCAACGCACCGTTTTATACATAGGTACTTACAAAAAAAATCGACTCTTTTTTGGATTACTATTGACTCTGGTTCAGAGCTCGAATACTGGTCCCAAAAGTCATTTCCTGGCTACGGCCTTGCTAGACATGTCTTTATGGTATGCCCCGAAGTGTCCCAAAAGTGCTTCTTTATGGTACCCATAATGGATTAAGCGTTTAACATTTATGGGGCACCGAGGCAGCCTAATGGTGTGGATTCACGAACTAATATTTGGTATTAGCTTGGTTTATTATTTTAGTGGTCGTCATAAATGTTGATTAATAGTTAATTTATGAAATATACAGCTACCTACTGTCTATCATAGTATATGTAGGAACCTAAGTATTTAAAACTAGTACACGTATTTTTTTTATTAGAATGACAATGAGAATAATTTTATTCATGTATACCATTAAGTAGGTACAGTACTTATGAATCGTGAAAATTTTCACAATATAGGCCTACGAGGGCACTTACAAATTGAATTCGTAAAATTAGTTTTATTTCAATGTGTATTTGCGTATATATAAGAAATCAATACATGAGGGGATTTTTAAGGTTTTTATGCGCTCACAAGTTAGGTTTTGTTTCCAGATGTTTGTGGAAAAATTCACTCTTCCCCACTGGTAAGTATCATATCAATGTGATGCCATGCCCTAAAATCCCCCCCCCCTGCGGCATTGAACTTGGCTATCACCTACTTCTTCTATCATTAGATGGTCTGGGGAAAATCCAAGACTTTGATTTTAGTCCAAGACTTTGATTTAGTCCAAGACTTTGATTTAGTCCAAGACTTTGATTTAGTCCAAGACTTTAATTTAGTCCAAGACTTTGATTTAGTCAAAGATTTTAATTTAGTCCTAGACATTGATGTAGTCCAAGACTTTGATTGAGGCCAAGACTTTGATTTAGACCATACATTGATGTAGTCCAAGGCTTTGATTAAGTCCAAGACTTTGATTTAGTCCAAGACTTTGATTTAGTCCAAGACTTTGATTTAGTCCAAGACTTTAATTTAGTCCAAGACTTTGATTTAGTCCATACATTGATGTAGTCCAAGACTTTGATTTAGTCCATACATTGATGTAGTCCAAGACTTTGATGTAGTCCAAGACTTTGATTTAGTCCAAGACTCTGATTTAGTCGGACACTAACTAACACATAAATAACTGCACACGTCCCATTCATGTCGGATTAAACAGTCACTGTGTTATTCATTTTTCAAACGTCTACAGAACCTTAATGGCGTCTATATTTCTTCCACCAAACAAATAGAAACATTTACATAGCGTAGCAACACGGACACATTAGGGAGAGAAATTCAATTTGTGTAGTAAGCCGATACAACCAGCATACGTTATCTTTGATGGCTGGGTGCCCTGCGATTTTGGAAATAGTCGGGACAGCCCTAATTGCTGGTATATAAATAATTGACATTTATACCGATCTAGACAAGATGTAGCTCGCCTTCGCATCGCACTATTAAATTAATAGTTTATTTATTAAATCAAATAAAACGTAGTCAGTATCTAGTGTGACAGTTCTTGTCATTTTAAGCTGGCCAAATTAATAGCTTTTTTATTTAAAACCAACCAACAATATCTAGTTTCGTTGTATGTACGTAGCAGTCTTTGAATACCAAACGTGAGATCTATATCCAGGTAGGCGATTTTCAGTATATATATTAGGGACTAGTAAACGACCACTGTCTGAACATGTGCCCTGTAAATAGAAAAAAGCTCTACGTAAAATCAGTTATAGAACTATGCACTTGCACAAACCTCATTGTGATTTGTGAAATATAGGCTATCCACTCACTATTTTATGATAGGCATATCCTGAATTACGAGTAACATTGGTTGAATGTGTCGTGAGCATTATCATAATAAAAAAATATTACCGAATAATTTAAATCAGGACTTTCTCGCTTGGTCTCGGAACCCTGCTTACTCTACCGTTGGTCAGATTGATGAGCTGCCGTCATCAGATCCGACGTCAATCTTCATAGTGCCGACCAGCTATTCACTAGCAATTGATGTTTATTCACTTATATTCGGAAACCATTAAACGTGACCGATAGGATAATAATTATGGACGCTATTGGACAGTTGAGATCTATATTTGTATGAAATTTATATTATCGACGACAGTTGGTAGTGACCATGCCTTCTGCGACGAGGGTCCCGAATTCAAATCCTGGTAGAAGATAAACTTTGTGTGATGAGCATGAATGTTTGTACCCGAGCAATGGATGTTTAATATCTATATAATTAAGTATTGTAGGTAAGTATATGGGATCGCTCTCAGTCTATTGTACGGTACCCATAATACAAGTGTTGCTTAGTATGGGACCGTATAGTTGGTGTGGTCGTCTAGAATAAGAAAGAAAAAATTGGTAAAATTTTTTGAAAAAATATTTTCAATCTCGGGATATGGTAATCACGTTTTATAATCGGCTTCCATTTCCAAATTTTAATTTGGATACCTACTTGCTTGCTATGCAGAAGCCGACTAGAATTTTGGTTAATTAAATAATAATATGTATTAAATACGAGAGACTACATTAAGTATGAGAGGATTTATAATTTGCTTCTGCAATATAATGATGTCTTTAATAATATAATGTCCCTTATAGGACCATCTCTGTCTAGTGTCGGGTATAACATCAGTCTTTGTAGACATTAACTGTGACTCAAGGAATTAACCTATGGCTTATCTATCAGTGCTATTAAAAAAATATTACCTACAAATAGGTATAATAATAAAAAGAAATACAGTCTTATTAAAAATAATACGTAGTATCTACGATAAATAGATCCAACAAGTCATAAAACTATCACCACTGGCAAGGGTCCACTAATAAATCGCTCAATACCCAAAAATTTTCAAAATACAAACAAAATATTTTCTCTAAAATGCGCAAAGACATAGTTCAAACGGAAGCTACGACTGTGATGCGCGTGCGTCTCGCTTCCTGCCGCGTGCACGCCAAAATGGCGGCTGCATGCTTCCGGATACGAACGGAAGTGACTAGCGCTTAGGGTGGCAGGGTTGGTAGCGTATAAATTATGGTGAGGGATGCTGGATGCTGCGGGGATCACTTACTTGTGCGAATTTGCACAATCACTCGCTACTGTCGCAAATAGTGATAACAATAAAATGTGTGAGTACCTATCCACAAATCTATAAAATGTTTTCGTCCAATTACAATGGTATTACAATGCACTTTTCTTATGAAAAATTTCGGTGTGGTCTTCAGCGGGGAGTAGTAGAGTAGTAGTAATTTAATCTCCGAAACAACATTACAAAAACGTTTAATCATTTTAAAAATTTAAAAATGTTTTTTTAATGAATACTTTTCAGTAAGACCCGGTCCTTAGAGGCCGCAGTATCAGTATACTATAGCTACCTATAAAGTAGGGAACCGTGAACATACATATCCGGGACCGGACTATCCATATAGGTAAGCAATGTGGGCAACTGCCTATGGGCCGGGCGCTGCCTATAGGGGCCCCGAGGCCCGTGTACAAAATAAGTCTGAGTGTTAATTTGATACATCTTGATCTTTCAGGAAGATTTGTCGACGCAACCGGCGACCCAAGTGCTGGGCATTTCCCCGCTCAGCGAGTAGCTTTGGCTATTCAGCGAGGTAATGCGGCCAGCAAATTTCTTACACTTTTTGAAAATATTAAGTAGCTTTTCTATACTCTTTTTAATTTATATTAGTTTTGTATAATAATGTATTTTTTATGTCTTTAGTTTGTTGTTTAAGTTATTTGATACACGCTTTTTTTTACAAAAGTTTGTGGTTTATATTAAAAGGACAAAAAATAGGTATGCTTACCCACGTTTGAAGGTATATTTCTATATTAATCAGACAAAACCAGTCAAATTCTGCTTGTAAATCAGAATCTCATATTAGTTAACAAACCGTTTTAAATACTACACTAACATTAATATTTGTTTATTTGTTATGAAACAATAAAGAGTTATCTATCCAGAGACCCTACATAAAGGGACACGGGCCCCAGGACTTGCATTGCCTAGACCTCTACATGTCTAAATCCGGCCCTGTGCATATCATAATTATGTACAAGGTGTAGCACAAGCTAAGAATGATAACGTGAAACCAGCGTATCATGACAAGAATATTAGTTCCGTATGAGGGCGCTTCATCATTAAAATTAAATCTTTTCATCATGTTAGAGAGCTAAGAACATATCATGGGTTCCGTCTCTATGAGAGAGATAGAAACGTTTATTGATGTACAAAAAACATGCGACATCATTATAGTTATAAGTTAGGCTTTAAATGACAGCAGAGTTCGGCTATCTTACAACGTTTCAGCTGCTTTACAGCAGCCATGGTCACGGGAATATACTCGTATGTAAGAAATCAATAATTTCATTTAATTAGTTAGTTTAATTAGTTAGTTTTATTTAATTAGTACATGTTTTTTTAGAATAAATAATAGTACAAAATACCAATACCAATGTTCTCTTCCCGCTGATAACCTATATAAATATAAATTAATAGCTTACGGAACCCTAATTTAATAGAAAACAATAAAATTACACCTTAATTGTGTTATAACATCGTTGAAATAGATAACATTAGCACAAATTGAATGATGCCCGCTCATCTGTCGCTATCAGATGCTATTACCACATAATTACTGATACGGTTTGTTTGTTTTGCATATTTACTGGGAAAAGGAGGGGGGAGAGTCTTGTTAACTAAATATAAAAATCGCCAGACGAACACACCAACTATACGGTCTCACACTAAGCAACGCTTGTATTATGTGTACCGTACAATGGACTGAGGGCGAACTCAGTATATAATACTTATATAGATATTAAACATCCATGACTCGGGTACAAACATTCGTGCTAATCACACAGAGTTCGTCCCTACCAGGATTCTATCTCGGGACTGGCAGCAAAGAAGAAGAAGAGGCCTGTTTCTGTACTGGGCGTCACCGGTTCGAATCCTGGTAGGGATACAATTTGTTTGCACTTGAGTCATGAACGCTTAATACTACATAAGTATATATATATCGGAATTGCTCCCAGTCCATTGTACCGTAGGTACCCGTACAACGTAAGTGCTGCTTAGTTTGGGACCGTACAATTCGTGTATTCGTCTGGCGATATTCATAAACATATTCAGAATAGACGGCCTGATTAGCGCAGTTGGTAGCAACTCTGCTTTCTACGCCGAGGGTCCCGGGTCCGAATCCTGGTAGGGACAAGCTTTGTGTGATGAGCACGAATGTGTGTACCCGAGTCATGGATGTTTAATATCTATATAAGTATTATATACTGAGTTCGCCCTCAGTCCATTGTACGGTACCCATAACACACGCGTTGCTTAATGTGGGACCGTATAGTTGGTGTGTTCGTATGGCGATATTTATTACTTATTTATTATAAAAAAAATGAAAAAAAAATATTTTTCACATTCACTAAACATGGAATGTGGTCAATACATCCCAAATAATAAACCCAATTAGTAGCTAAGTAACTATTGCAACATAGTAGGTACCAAACGAGGTCGTCAGGGTTGGCACAAACACAAATACGTAGCAAAACTGCTCCCCTAGCTGACACAAACTATTGTTGGCGATGTTAGCGGTCGAACAAACATCAAAAATACTCAGTAACGAAGCTGTAATCCGATTCCTAGTGGTCACTTCTGTAAAGTTTCGATCTGCAATCAACTGTGCTAACAGATCTATTTCGTGGGTAAACAACGCCGGAGGCAACCCTGAGCATACACTGATACATGTGTTACTATAAATATGAGTTGTGTGTGTGTGTGTGTAGATATAAAAATTGTGATGAACTTCTTCATAATTGTATGATTATTTATATTGTAATGTAAGGATAGCCAAGATGTTAAATCGCCAGCCTTGTAATCTAGAATCGCCGGTTCAAACTCCGGCTCGTACCGCTATGACTTATGTTAGCGATATCATTTGCGAATCTCATTTTTAACGATGATTATGAGTAGGTATCGATGAGTAAAAGATCGCGAGGAAACCTGTATGTCTGAGACACAGACTTTTTTAGAAGATCAGACGTAACATTGCCACTGGCTTAGTGAAGTCACTTTTTCAATGCATTTGTAGTGGTACATTTTGCCTGGTACAAGGAGTATGAAGTTCTGGACATAGGTTTTTTTTTGTGTGCTTAAGCGCGTGTGTTTACTTTCTAGACCAGAGTTTTCAGACGCTTCACTTGTAGCCACCGTGATTCGACATTTGACTGGAACATGTAATCGTGAACCAGTTTACATGCTAGACCAGAGTTTTCAGACGCTTCACTTGTAGCCACCGTGATTCGACATTTGACTGGAACATTTAATCGTGAACCAGCGATAAACATTCAAATATTCTAAGTTTGTGGTCTGCGAGCAATGTGCGAGGTTCCCAACCCGCATTGGGCCAGCGTGGTGGACTTTGGCCTGAATCCTCCTCATATTTGAGGAAGGCCCGTGCCCAGCAGTGGGCCATTATAAAAGGCTAAAACTATATTTTGAAATTATAATAAAATAAATATAAATATATCGCCAGACGATCACACCATCGATCGATGTTCGGTGTTGCCATTCATGGATGGCGGGTCAGATCAGTTGCGCTGCATGTGCCTAGTGAATGTAGCGTCTCGATCTACTGCCGCCTTCCTACCTAGGCAAGTATGCTCCATCGTAGATCTCATCGTCACTTACCATCAGGTGAGATTGAGATCAAATACTTGCCTATAATGTAATAAAAAAAAAAAAAAACCAACAGTAAGGTCCCACACTAAGCAACGCTTGTATTATGGGTACCGTACAATGGACTGAGAGCGAACCCAGTATATATTACTTATATACATATTAAACATCCATGACTTGGGTACAAATATTAGTGTTCATCACACAAAGTTTGTCCCTACCAGGATTCGAACCCGGGACCCTCGGCACAGAAAGCAAGGTCACAACCAACTGAGCTAATCAGGTCACGTTATTGTTTCTACATCCCTCCTGAGACACAACAACGCCCGCTCACTCAATTAATTAAAACAAAATCCAATTAATAATCTCAATTGCAATCAAACAATACAGAGAATAATTTGAAAAGGGACATCCTGATTAACATAATTAAGAACTAAACTGATTTAGTGCCCCCATCTCTCGAGTCCTTAATTGGCAGGATCTGAGTCCTCCATTTTGTACAGGAAATACGTCATTCGGCATGCAAAAGGCTGTTTTTAGGTCTTACAATGGGCTATATCATCTGACATATTCATATTGTGAATGGGTAAACAAATTAGCCGGATATATCAATCGTTTTTTTTTGAGAAGAAATGCTTTTCGGCGAATGAATAGTGATGTGATTTAGTACGATTTATTTAGGGATGTGCACGTCAGTTTTTAGTCGATTGTTTGCTGGTAGGTAAGTAGTAATTGAGGGATTGCTGTTTCTTGTGGTAGGATAAGTTTATCGAGTAATATGATCAAGTAGGTATAGTTATGTATTTATAAGTCGAGTAAATGTTGGAAGGAATTGTATGCATCCATACATCAGGGAAAAAGATTTGAAGAGATTTGGATCAAGTCATTAGCATTACCTGCCTTTATTTAGGTAAAATCTATCAATGCAGGGTGGTACAGAAAGGGTATACTATGCTTTAAACCTGCGCTTGTTTAGGGTAGTTGTAATTATTAACGTATGAACGTTAAAACAAACGCAATAAAATCCGTTAAATCAGTTTTATTTCAATGTGTAGTATTCGCGTAAATATAAGAAATCAATATGTCACCCTAGTATACCTACTTTACCCATTTAATATTGAATGACTCTTTGTTTGTCCCGTATCCGTTCCTATAGGTACAATTAATTTGATTGCAATTAAACTTTGGTGAGTACTTGTTATTGTGACAACTTTTACAAAAAAAAATAGTACATAGTACATTTATAAAGGCGGCCTGATTAGCGCAGTGGTAGTGACTCTGCTTTCTGCGCCGAGGGTCCCGGGTTCGAATCCTGGTAGGGACACAAGCTTTGTGTGATGATCACGAATGTTTGTACCCGAGTCATGGATGTTTAATATGTATATAAGTATTATATACTGAGTTCGCCCTCAGTCCATTGTACGGTACCCATAACACAAGCGTTGCTTAAAGTGGGACCGTATAGTTGGTGTGTTTGTATGGCGATATTTATTTATTTATTTATAATTGCTTTAACTATCAGAACTTGGATCTGAATGAAATCGGAATGCCATAAACAAATAGGTATGCTGACTGTAACCTCGAAGGTCTCAGGTTCGATTAGCATCAATCCATTTCGGTTTCGTTTCATCTGCCTCATTACCACGCTGTTCGGCGGGATTCCTGTACCTGCGTCGCTTGCGCATCAATCTGCGCCAATTACCTACTGCGCGTGCGCAGGCCGGCTGACGAAACGTCACCAATCATGCATTCCGATCCTAGTTTATTAGACACTGATGCTGGGTAGGAAATAAAGAGATAGACCAAGAGCTGTTTTGATTTAAACTTAATTGACATGTACGATAAAATCTAAATTGGTTCGTTGGGAATCGCTGATTAGTTGGGGTAACTGCATTGGGCATTGTACTTACCCATTGGAGGTGTGATAATATTTTATTAAAATAATTATGATCTTAATTTATTGATGTTTTATATTTACGGGAATAACTACACATTGAAATAATATTGCGTTTATTTTATGTTTTTGCGTTCCCGACGTTTCGGCAGCTTTACGGCAGCCATGGTCACGGGAGACCTCCCGTAAATATAAAATAAACACGATAAAATCGTTAAAATTCATTTTATTTCAATGGTTTTAATTGATTATCAATTGCGAATCTTTTATATTTTTTATATCAATATCGAATTTATTTGCGAATCTCATTTTTAACCGACGAAAAAAAGAAGGAGCTTCTCAATTCGTCACGTACGTGGTAAATTTGATTATTTTTTATGGATCTATTTGAAAAATCTATTATTTAAATATAATGTTGTTATTCTAACGGTCTCAAAGACCACGATAAATCGCAGCCTCCACGATGGCTTAACCCTCGTAAGATGTAGGCTACCCATCCACAATACTACGTTTTAACACGTTGACTGCGTTAAGAGGTCTAAAAGATCTCTAACGTGACTTTCAGCTGGTGCGGCGCCGAAAATCGTGTTCTCCACCTCTGTGCGGGAGGTCGTAACTTCTTTATTTCTATGTGTTTGACAGAGACAAATATACATACCTACTTCCCGCTGCGAGTTTGATTCAATAATGTAATAAAAAAAATAGGAGATGGATGAGGTCTCTAACGCACTGAGTTGTAATAATATACATCTGTTGCGTGAGGAGATCTTTCGGACCTCCTAAAACACAGGCGTCGTAGACGCAAGGAGCGGAGCGCGGGCGGCGCGGGCGCCGTTAGCTCGCGCTCAGTGTTGTTCAAATGTCGATAATGTGTACCTGCGCACTCCATTTAAAAAAAATACGCTCTTATATTTTGTCAGCGTGGTAGCAAAAAAAGTCGTTGCACAGGCTGTTACAGTAAATTACGGCTCACATTTAGTAGCACAGATGCATCCAAAAAAACCAAACGAATAAATACACTATGTGTGCAATGCGAACAACAAATGTGGTTACCATGCTTCAATGAGGAACATTTTTCTTAAATATTTTTTTAGTCACTATGTTTATTGAAATAAAACTAATTTTATGGATTATCATAATTCATCATTCACGGAAGGACAGTCACCATGGTCAGTCCTCCCGTGACCATGGTTGCTGTAAAACAGCCGAAACGACGGGAACGTAAAAAACAAATAATAAACACGATAAAATCCGTAAGATTAGTTTTATTTAAATGTCTAGTATTCGCGTAAATATAAGAAATCAATATTACTATGTTTAAATGATTACTTCATAAAAAGTTAAGCTATCGATAACTGGGGTTTTATTTTAATCCCATCACTAGTCACAACCCAAACTGATCTATCTTTAGTTGCGATGCGAGATTCAATGGATACCTAATATTTTTTTCGTTATATCTCATAACCCACTTTTCACATCCCCATGCGTAGCAAACTTGAGATAGAACAGTTAATTCTCTATTATTTACAGAAAGAACATAGAGTGTATCTTATTTTTTGATAAAGATATGAGTTTTTTTAAAATACCTTATTTTACGAGATGGATTAGGTCTCATACGCACTAGAGTGAAGCTCGGTTAAGAGGTCGAATAGGTCTCTAACGCACTGGCTGAAAGTCCTCTGAAAATGGCACCGCACTCAACGTGTTAATTCAACAACCTGAGACTTTGATTACTGACAATCATTTACTGGGCTTTGGTTGTCAGATCCCTTGGAAAGTTGTGGTTGCACTGACAGCGGTGTAAACATTCGATGTAATTTTGGTCTAGCGACCGATGGCAAATAATAAACAGGGTCATTCAGAAAGCGTACACAAATACTTAAACCTGTCCTTACGTGGCGCATATATGTAACAATTGCGTGAAGTGATTTTTAAACAAAACAAATTTTTCACACAAAATATCGAAATTGTCATTTAGTAGGGGAATTTTTTTTAAATATCGACTTATCGTAATTCTGACTTCAAATAATGATTACAAATGCACAATAAAGTAGCACAGGTTCAAGGGAAGTAAACTCTTTTTTAACTATTTGGATAAACAAAAAATAATAATAAGTGTTTACCCGCTCTCAGTGACACCACGCCCCGTCAGTCGTAACACGGAGGCTAGGTAGATGGTCGATTCGAATTACACATTCTGTGCCTAGCCAACCCTGTGATTTGCATAAAATAGACACTCGCTATGCCTGGGTATAGATACCTGAATTGATAAACTGGTTTGCATAATGTCTTCTCAATAGGATACTGTAGCTGTGATAGCTAAGTTGGTAGAACGCTTGCCTCGGTAACGAGGATCGCAGGTTCAAACCCCGGCTCGCACCTCTGGGATTTTTGGATTTCATGTGCGAATCTCATTTTCAACCACGATTATCACTTGCTAAACGGTGAAAGAAAACATCGCGAGGAAACCTGCATGTCTGAGATAACCCCACGAAAGACGTGTGAACTCCGCCAACCCACCCTGGGCCGGCGTGGTGGACTATGGCCTAATCCCCCTCGCACTGAGGGGAGGCCCGTGCCCAACAGCGGGACATTAAAAAGGGCTGGTATTATTACATTGTTATATATAATACTAGCTGTTACCTGCGACTTCGTTCGCGTGGTATTTAACAAAGACACAACCGTTGGCAACAGCCTGCTCGCGCGTTCTGAGCCCGCGGGACGCATTTCAGGTTGTTGCTATTGTAGCGACTACTTCAACCGCATCACAAGCTACGCAGATGGCACTACAGACGCATTCAGAACAATAGACAAGTGACGTCACAATCCTGAATCGCGCTATCAGAGTTTTCGGAGCAAGTAACATATATACAAGATCCCGACAATAACCGTTGGGGCATAGCGGCCGCCCCGCCAGGCATACCACCCGCCTGGCTGGAAGATCTTCCCTTTTCCGCTAAATTGGTGACCCCTGACAATGAACAACATCCTTTTGTGAAGACTCAAGCACCAACGTCATCACCACTCCATACCAAGACATCAACATCGACATCCAACAGCAAGCAGCCTGTCCCACAGCAAGCCAAGTCGTCACTCAGGACCATCACAGCCGACTCACCGCGCTCCTGGTTCTGCGACGCGCACAGCTCGGTCTCGACTCACTGCAGACCTTCGAGCTAGCTTCCTGGCCCTTGCACGCAAGACACTGCCACTCAAAGATATCGACCTCCGGTCTTGGGGGGGAGTACTGTAGCGACTACTTCAACCGCATCACAAGCTACGCAGATGGCACTACAGACGCATTCAGAACAATAGACAAGTGACGTCACAATCCTGAATCGCGCTATCAGAGTTTTCGGAGCAAGTAACATATATACAAGATCCCGACAATAACCGTCGGCGCATAGCGGCCGCCCCGCCAGGCATACCACCCGCCTGGTTGGAAGATCTTCCCTTTTCCGCTAAACTATCAAACTTAATCAGGCGCAACGCTGCAATATTGGTTTTAATTTTTTATTCGTGAGATCCTATGTTTTTTCTAAAATAAAAGTAGCCTAAGTTACTCCTTGTTACATCAGCTATCTGCCAGTGAAAGTCCCGTCAAAATCGGTCCAGCCATTTCAGACATTACCCGGAACAAACAGACAGACAGATAGACAGACATACAGACAAAAATTGTAAAAAAATGTTGTTTTGGTATAGGTACCGTGTATACATCCAAATGCACTTAGTAAAAAGCGGTTATTTTAATATTACAAACAGACACTCCAATTTTATTTATATGTATAGATGTATAGATAAGGATAGCCGAGGTGTTAAATCGCCAGCCTTGTAAGCTAGGGTCGCTGTTCAAACTCCAGATCGTACCTCTATGATTTATGTTTACGATTTCATGAACGAATCTCATTTTTAACAATGATTATGAGTGGTATTATTGGTGGCTGGTATTATTATAGGATCTGAACCAGTGTCCATGTTGGTCTCTGGTGATGTAACTATGATGTGACGTCAAATTGCACTAGTGGGTTGACAATCCTAGATTTTTTTGCTCATACCTTCCGAGGAGCTTCTTCTGCATTGCTTATTTGTTTTTATGTCTGACACTCTTGTCAGAGTGGTGGTAGGAATGGGTCGCTCTGTCCGGAGGTGGCCGCTGCTCCTGCAATTTTCATCCACACATCTCAATGCAAAGCATTTCGGGAACATTCGACTATTGAGTAATTATTGACGCATCTTATTAAGTCAACCCATCTTGTTGAAGAACTAACACGTGACTGTTTGTCTTCTATTCGGCCTTGGAGCACCAGCCGCTCCATAGAGTAAAAATGTAAGGATTCGTAGTTGAACAATGACGATAACCTTTGCTTAACTCTATGTTCTTTTAATATGGAGACGTTGGGGCGACGCGACGAACTAAACATTTACGACAAACTTAACTTTTTTTATTTACTGATGCACAAAACAAATGAGGTGGGTTACAACGTTGGCAAATAAAAAAAAACTTCATGCCTTTATAAATAAATCTGGATATTTGTACTGATATCTGTGATACTTGTCAAGTACAACTACATTTTTTGTTTTAGGCATGCACTTAGGTTAATTACAGAAAAATCGGAAAATGTGTCTGATAGTTCAAAGGTACCATAGAGATTTTGTCGGCACCAAAACATCACATAAACACTCACAAAACATTATTTTGAATTGGCAATTCCAAGAACTTAATAACATACGTAGGTATACCAATCGATAGTAACAGACAGTCGTATACGACATCTGAATAACATTTATACGATTCATTAACGATCACGTCATCTGCCAAACACATTACCAGCTCCCGCCGTAATTAAATGGAGAGAGAAATTTAGCTAAACAGAGCATAAAAGTAAAAGCTTCTACGCCGATAATAAAACTCGAAGGGTGTACAATAAAGGGGAGATGGCAAGACATTTCGGCGGCGATTCCCGCGTTCGCCGCGTCATTATGGCCGCCGAGCGGAAGTGACGTCAGGCGCCGCGGCGCGTGCGTTACAAATCACTACTTTACAACTTCCGGAACGCTCATTCTCTCGACGGCAGCGCAGCGGGTCGGACGTGCGAAAAAAACTTCTAATATTTTTTCGGCCACGCGTCGGTGGCGACGCGTAATGGTCGTGTGATGATATTATGGAAAATAATAATTTGTATCATCTCCCCCTTGAATTTGCAGATCCAGGGGAATTGTAATAGATTCGCTTTGCATTTTTTTTATGGCGAATTTTATTGGTTTTGAGATTTTTTTGCGGTTATTGTATTAAAGTGAATACTTTATATGAAAATTAAGTAATTCAGTTCTACAGTTAGATTACGAACCCACAAACAGAACCATAAACAATAACGAGACGTAACTAACTGGCATTACATGTTTTTATAAAAACGCAAACGGTTTACGACCTTTGCAGGTAATTAAAAAAAATAAGTTTTCCCGCAATATAGTTATGGTTATGGCTCTAGTTTAAATACTCTCCCACAATACTAATTAAGAAAAATATATATCAAGGAGGCCTGATATCCCACGCGGGTTCCAACCCACATGCAATGCCTGGGGCTCAATTCTGCCAATTAACAAATGTGCAATAACAGTGGTGTGTCGATAGCATGTCGATTGAATGATTTTAGACATTTGGTAGTCAACTAGTTTTTCAAGACCAGCAGCTTTCCACTGACCAGCCATTCAACTGCCATTCAACTATTTCGTGTACCTATTGAACTATTTCGTATTGTGTACTTCAGTCGTGTATCAATATAATGTAGCTAAGTAGATAGTATTCTACTCGTTATCTGACGATTCTAACAGTCGACACCCAACCATTGACACTGAAACAAGACTCCATCAAGACGACATTAAAGTTTTAGCAGATTAGACAATCGGTCACAGTCGTAATGGAACTTCAATAGTGTGTTACTGGTGTGGCAATCTAATGTATTTTTTTTTAAATTAGCAGAATTGGACCCCTGGTTAAATGTAAAACAATCGGCAATATCTTAACAGGTTAATAAAAATAAATGTATTTTAAAAAGAAACAACCTACTTTGTCTACGTCGATTTTCTTAATCCAGTTTTGAAAACGTGAGAGCGTAAGTTAGAAAAATAAACATGAAAAAAAAATAGACAAGTCAGAGAGATCGTCACACATCCCAAATTCGACCTGTCTCATGTAGGTTGAAATTCGACCTGTCTCATGTAGGTTGAAATTCCGGTCGAATGATTATCACCCTGTTGTATATTATGTGGGTTTATTTATCTCCTACCACTGATAATTTAACAACCAACGAGATTATAAAATTTATTGACGAACCGGGATCATAAAAAAACACTTTATAAACAAAATCGCTTTTCGACCGACAAACAACGCGGCATAATAAATTTAAAACGTATTAAATAAAATCCTCGGTGTGCCAATTTAACTTGATCTGCAGAAACGTTCGTCTCCACCCTTCTGAAAATGATCTATCATAGGCTCCAATGGGTGGGGAGGTCAATGAGATCTGGTTGTTTCTACCCCCTGAATGTGGCCACGTGTCTTAACCACCCCTTTCGCAAATCCGTACAGATTACACAATAAATGTTTGGATTTGTAGCGAATTCTCAGAGCAATATGATTTATATAATTGGTTATAATGTATTTATAATATTTGTTAGTGGAGATGTGTTTTGTCGACGGCTCTCAGGGGACTTGAAAGGGAAAGCAGATTTTGTTGTTCCCACGGGCTGATTCAGGGAAGGTATATACTGAGCCTGGAACCTGGGCATATTTAGTGCATTTGTTATCATTATGTGAAGTCAGATTTTTTTTTATTACAGTCAGTCAGTTTCATTGTGTATATACACATTCTGGTAACTGGGTTGTAATATGATGTACTATTTTTATATACATCATATTACAACCCAGTTGGTATTACTTGGAGGGTTGAACTGCTCCCCAATATGTGGATGATGTAAGCTGTAGTCCATTACGCTGGCGCAGTGCAGTTTGGCCCTGCGAATGTGCATTAAATTAAAAAAAAAAACAAGCCCGCTGAGTTTCTCGCCGGATCTTCTCAGTTGAGGTCGCGTTCCGATCCGGTTGTAGAGTTAAGAAAAAAAAATGTAGATGAGAATTTGAAAGTGCCTCTGTAGGCCTAAGTATACAATTTGACTATGAATTGACTTTGACTTTATCCCAAGCCTAGGATATAAGAAAATAGAGTTACAAGAGATGCATGGTAAGTCACCACTATGCAACCCTTATCACCCTTTACAAAGCAAGATGATTTCAACATAAAGACACCTACACATACTAACATCAAAGCGAGTAATATTTTTTTACAAAAAAAAATCCAATCACCTAAGTAGGGGTGGGGTTGCTGAAGTGGGGGAGGGAGCCCCCCACTCGTGGAGAGGAAGACATCACGCGAGCACACATAATTCATTGATACCATCCTTCACTAAACTAATGTAAGTGAAAATAAGCGGTGATTGTTTTGTACGGATAGCAGACAAACAAAAAAGTTATATTGAAATAAAACTTATTTTAAGGATTTTGTCGCGTTTATATTATAATTTTTACGTTCCCGAAGTTTCGGCTGCTTTACAGCAACCATGGTCACGGGAAGACTAAGGTGTTTGACGTCCTAGTGTCAAAGTTTGTACTGGGGTACCCACATATTTAGCTGTTGTTTGCGGTCGCACGTACGACGGACGACAGACGTACGAACGTAAGGGAACGAAAAAGAAGAAAATAAACGCGATAACTTTCTTAACTTTTTTTTTTACTTTTGCTTCTACTTTCATCGTGCGAACTACCAAGAAATAGAACACGCTACCGGCGTCTTTGTTCCCCGATGACTTCAATCTGGGTGATTTCAAGTCGAGAGTGAACAGGTACCTTCTAGGCAAGTATGCTCTATCGTAGATCTCATCGTCACTTACCATCAGGTGAGATCGAGATCAAATACTTGCCTATAATGTAATAAAAAAAAGATAAAATCCTTAAAAGAAGTTTTATTTCACTTTGCAATTATTTTTGTTTCTGCTGTCGGTACAGTAATGGCCGGTCCCGGTGCACGGTGGTGGCACAATACGGCGACCCCTGGTACCTACTCGTACGGACACACGTCTAATTGCCGCACAGATATCTAGTTGTGTAACCTATGGCTGTGTAGGTACGTAGAGATGAAATCCCAAGTATTTATCAGTATCATATCGTATCAAATACCACCCCGTCGTCTTCTGAAATATAAAGCTATAAAATTCATGATTACTTAATAAAAATAAAATTTATGAAATCGTAAAGAAAAACTTAAGTTATAAATAATATTGTATCGTTAGCGCGTACACTGCAACACTAACCCATATTTTTGTGAGCTGACAACACTTTTGTTAATCACCGCATGCAGCTTTCGTAATAGTGACAATCTTTGCAAATTATTATTTGGCCAATTATACCACTCCATGTGATCCTACGGCGGCTATACTCATTGTGTAATATTCCATCAAATAGATACTTACTATCAGCATAAGCAGTGATAGCCAAGTTGGTATCACGCTTGCCTTGGCAACGAGGTTTCCAGGCTCAAACCCCGGCTCGCATCTCTGGCCTTTTTGGAATGATTTATAAAATTTATCTTTACTTCTATATACATACAAATAAATAAAATTGGAGTATCTGTTTGTAATATTAAAATAACCGCTTTTTACTAAGTGCATTTGGATGTATACACGGTACCTATACCAAAACAACATTTTTTTACAATTTTTGTCTGTCTGTTTGTTCCGGCTAATCTCTGAAATGGCTGGACCGATTTTGACGGGACTTTCACTGGCAGATAGCTGATGTAACAAGGAGTAACTTAGGCTACTTTTATTTTAGACTAGCTGTTACCCGCGACTTCGTCCGCTTCGTCTTGAATAAATACAAAACATTTTGGGATTAACCAGCCCTGCAAATCTAGCTCGTATCGACTTCTCAATGTACCGGTCCCAGTACCAAAGAGGTCGCACGCCCGCCACCCATCGCGTCGGTGGATCGTAATCTCTATATTTACCGCGATACCCATAATCGTGTAATCGACATAGCGCTATGATTACACGACAATTTGCCGCTGAGCCGACATTATTTATATTTTTTAAACGCGCAGCAAACTCGATAATGAGATGCGATTGGAGTCACGAACGGGAGATTTGTATTAGCGGTGGACAGGGGAATGGAGTGGATCTAAACTTTAATCGAATATATTTTTTTCGAGACAAAAGAAATAAAACTGTGTTTAATAAGACATTTATATTTACACACATGCGTTTTTCTAATTATTTGAATGTTGGTTTTTCTTGTTCTATTTTATTGTAAATTGATAATAATTTGGTTCCCTAGAATGAGTGAATTACTGATCTGAGTTATACTGAAATCTGTCTGTTATATGTTACCTATAACACAGGCGTTGCTTATTTTTTTGCCTAACACACGGTTTTTTTATTTAACGTGCTTAATATATTTATCTAAAAAATGGATTCACATATTTGTAGAGGTTTGTGGGTAAATATTTTAGAAATTTTAAATTTTAAATAGATTTTAATGTAAGATAAGTAAACTGGGTATCTTGTCTTAGTCAACCAGCAAGAAGGATTAGGTTTTCATTTCCATTATCATAGCAAGAAGCTGTCAGCTTAGTTCTTCATGCAGATAGCGACTTTAGATTTTCTTAAAAAGCAAGCCACAGGAATGCTGATTACATTTTTTTTACAATGAAAGCGACTCTACATATTTCTCTATGCACAAAGCAGGTGATAATGTGGCGACGGCGCTACCACCGGCGGCTACACACGAAGTCGCGTCCACACGGCGACTTGCGCCACAACCACACAAGTCGATTTGATTTATTGAAGTTAACATAATTTTAGTAGGGGTTACTCTACACTCGTATAAACAGTTTTTTTTTATAATAAATATCGCCATACGAACACACCAACTATACGGTTCCACTTTTAAGCTTAACGCTTGTGTTATGGGTACCGTACAATGGACTGAGGGCGAACTCAGTATAAAATACTTAAATAGATATTAAACATCCATGACTCGGGTACAAACATTCGTGCTCATCATACAAAGCTTGTGTCCCTACCAGGATTCGAACCCGGGATCCTCGGCGCAGAAAGCAGAGTTACTATACCACTGCGTTAATCAGGCCGTCAATTTTGTACCCTTGTATCTAGTTATGCCGGTTTCAACGTACCGATTCATGAGTCGTCTGCACAGAACAGTGAATGCTTCTGCGCATATCTATTCTTTGTTCTATGCATTGTTTCGTCTAGGAGCCGACATAGCTGGTGATTTCTATAATTTTATATTATGCTTTAAGGGTAACCTTTACCCGAAGTATCTATATCTCTTACAGCCTGTATATTATTTATTAACGTTTCATCTTTGATTCGAGTAGGAACTTTCGTGCTCATTACCTGTTTGCTCCTATCGGAATTCGAACCCGGATCCCATGGCACGGAAAGCGGGCTACAAACTAATCCAATCGCAACTAAGACAATTCATACAACAGTTTATGGAATAAAATAATATTGGTGACCCTGTGTGATGCCTTTCTAGAAAAATAATAAAAAGACAAGGCTGAGGGCTTTTTTTACGTACCGTTTCGGTACGTAAGCGTCGTCCATCCCTCTCACACTGCAGACTTTATAAATAAGTATGAGAGTGACAGCATGTATTCTCGATGACGCTACGATTACATTACGAGTTCCTGCCTACCCTACACTAGGGCAAGCGGGAACTTCTTTTTTTTTTTTTTTTTTTATTACATTATAGGCAAGTATTTGATCTCGATCTCACCTGATGGTAAGTGACGATGAGATCTACGATGGAGCATACTTGCCTAGGTAGGAAGGCGGCAGTAGATAGAGACGCTACATTCACTAGGCTCATGCAGCGCAACTGATCTGACCCGCCATCCATGAATGGCAACACCGAACATCATGCCGGAACACGGCTAGGCCGCTTGGCGACATGGCTTTGTTCAGTGGGTGGTGACTAGCCACGGCCGAAGCCTACCACCAGTAGAGTTGTCACCTAGTTGGCACCACCCAGGGCCACGTGTAGGTTATCTCGAGGGTACTTAATTCTCATACGGACGAAGGTGACTCGACCCCAATGTCTTCTAATGTAATTGTAACGTCATCAAGAAAACGTGTTGTCACTGTCAGACATATTTATGAAATCTGTGGTGTGAGAGGGATAGACGACGCTTACGTACCGAAACGGTACGTAAAAAAACCCCGGTTCGTAAAAAAATACATTTAGTATGGAGAATTGAAAAGCGCAAAACATTCAATTCTCCATACAAAGTGTCTAAATACGGTAGACTATAAAGTATACGATTAGCTTACTGCACTCTCTGTAGCTATATTTATTCCATGACATAGTGATAATAATTAGGGCCAATTATTTGATTTGGATTGAGTAAAAAATAACTTCATTGAGTTACTAGATAGAGCCCTACGATCTGATATTGCGATATCGATCGATCACACACCGCAATTACGTGCGACATTAAAATCTCTATGAAGTTACGTAAAGAGAGACATTATCAATTCGAAAGCTAAGTCACGAGCCGGCAATTTGATGGCAATCAATATCTCCGGTAGTGTTGTGCCTTGTACAATCCCGGAAATTCAAAATTTCAATCGAGGATGGAGGAGGACCAAACGCAGGACTAACTGCGGTTATTGTAAACAGTGTAAGACGCAGGATTATCCGGTATTAGTAACCCTAATTGCATATGACCTATTGAGTAAATTGCGTATTATTATAGGTATGTTGCTAGTAAGTTCCTTCCGATAGAGTGTGGTTATAGAGTATGCCATGATTCATCCCAGGTGAGTCAAAAAAAAAATAGGCCTTTTCCATACGAGAGCTGAGTTACCTTGAGGTTCAAAAAGCAATAAAATCAGCCCTCATTTAATGTAAATAGGTCATCATATATCTATGACATAGAAATTCTATCTAAGGCCATAATTAACATCTTGAAACTGTGTATAATTTTTATTTTTACGTTGCCATCTAAATTCCCGTAGTCTGCGATATTCCCATCTCGGCACAACACTACTGGATATTCGTCCGCCACCCACGGGTTGATAGTTACGAGGGTCCGGTTGGGAGGACTGTTGAGCACGTAATTATCACGGATGGACCCGTAAATTATAGGGATGGGGGCGATCGCGACGTTGCCAAATTTGTGGGACCCCTTCTAGTGTTGGGAAAAAGCGGACCGGACTCCGAAGATATTAAATAGGTGTGCCTGCATATTACACGTTGATTTATTAGTAGGATGATGGATGTTCTGACATCCTAGTGGTCCCGCACATAATGTGCAGCGCATCTTGTTTTGGTGAAATGATCAGCTGTAGGTAGGTTATTGAAATAAAACTATTTTGTAAGGATTTTATAGCGTTTATTTTTTGTTTTCACGTTCCCGATAAAATCCTTAAAAATAGTTTTATTTCAATGTGTAGTATTAGCGTAAATATAAGAAATCAATATAGGTAGATTATCTTTAAACAGGCTTAACAAAATATTTGTTCAATTTCAATTTTTTTTTTTCATAATATCATTATGTAAGCCGTTAAAAAAAACTTCATCTGACATATATACTGTCATGGCGCCGAATTGTCGTCACTTCCTCCCTTGACTTTACCGACAACGGCTTGCGTCTTAAGTAGTTTAGTTAGTAATTCTTAGTAGTAGTTAATTAGTTCTTAGTAGTAGTTGAGTAAAGGTACAGTGACGTCACGCGTATAAAAACAAACTGCGACCATAAATAATATATCAAATGTTTACCAAAAAAGTACAATTTGTGTCTGAACTACCAAAACGAATCCACACTAACCCAACGGGGCTCATCGGAGATTGGCCTCCAAAAAAAACTAAGGTCGAAAAACTAACAAGCCAAATATCACGGCACCTCCGCCTCGAGGAGCCGAAATTTAATCATACATATTATACAGTTATGACAACCTGGTACCGTCCAACTTTAAAGAGTGTTCACTCATGTTGAAACAATTTATACTTTTTTATTACTATGATATAGCAAACAATATTTACGACCAGAGACACATGATATTTTTTTTTATTACACAGAATAAACACGTAGAATCGATAGAAAGAAAAATAACGCATAGCAGTCGAACGGTTTTTTATATCAGAATAATGTGAAAAAACTCCCTTTTCCAATCGTATTTCAATATCGTACTTCATAGAAGGCGAAGAATTAACTCTATGATCTAACTTATAAGAATTTTATGTTTGCAGTAATTGGCTAACCCCTGTCGCGGATACAGGTTCCATATTAAAATTTGAATCTGTTCGATTGATTAAAACGTCACCAACAAAACCTTCGAGATGATTTTTGGCGGGAAGGTGGACAGTGAAGTACTTAGTCAATTTTGTTTTATTTTCCAAGATGTCCGGTAAATTTTCAGTAAAGTATTCATTACTGATAGTTGTAGGAGATTCATTTGATCATCATCATCGTAGACGTGAAACAATGACTCGATACTGGCATAAATGATAACAATTTTGTGGCAGTTACCAACCTAAAAAGAAAAGAAGAAGAGTCTATGACACACACATAGCACGCGGTTCTATTCAGTCAGTACAATCTGCTCTGTAGCTGTACCCTTAATAGCTCTAGTGTGTTCACGTACCCTATCTTTTAAGACTAACTATAGGATATCCAAAAATGGAAGCCCCGTTGAAATTGGTCGAGTAGTTCCATAATACTCGAACAAACGGACACGCAGACATGAAACCTAAACACTTAGCTTCTAAAAAGCCTATTACACAGTTTTATATTTAAATAGCGGACCCGTCAGACGCTGTCCTGTCAAATATAAAATAACCTATAATATAATGTGTATATAATGTGTGTGTGTGTAACCTGTTAAATATTGTCCTGTGAAATATTGTCAAATATTGATTGTCAAATATTCAAGTCGAGAGTGAACAGGTACCTTCTAAGGCAAGTATGCTCCATCGTAGGTCTCATCGTCACTTACCATCAGGTGAGATCGAGATCAAATACTTGCCTATAATGTAATAAAAAAAATGCACTTTGAGTTTTTGCCGGGTTTTCCAATTTTTCGGGCAACTTTTTCAACTTTTCTTTTTTCAAACCCGATGCGGATTATAGGAAACATTTTAAAACTAAAGCTAGCCAAATGGGTTCAACCGCTTCTCAAGTGATGCGCTTACTAACGAACATAAATTCATTTTTATTATATAGATGTGTAGCAAATCACATTTATCACACTTAATATTATAAATGTGATAGTTTGGATGGATGGATGTTTGTTACTCAATCACGACAGAACGGCTGAACGGATCTGGATGAAATTTGGCACAGAGATAGATCATAGTCTGGAATAGCACATAGGCTACTTTTTATTTCGGTAAAAAGGACATACTTTTTAATCGCGGGTAACACCGCAGGGCGCAGCTAGTAGTTTTATAACAGTGAATTAGATATACTCGTATGTAGATATACTTAGTACACCTAATGCAGTCAATTTTGGAACGATCTGTATACACGAAGTCATTTATATTGTACACTCACCCCGTATAATAAGGCCTGGTCAGACCACGTTGATTGCTTATTATATTGATGTTTCAATTTTATACTCATTTTTATGGCCATCGACCAACTGTGGGGGGTGCCCACCCATAAAGTCGGTCGTACTCTTCACACTAACACAATGCCACGTACGACTATCTTCGTCTACTTACACTCGAGCGGATTCAGGATTTTCTATCCCATTTTCTCGTACTACAAGGAGGTGTGTTGTCTCTTTCTGGTGCAAGTAACTGATTATGGCGGGTGAGGAAAGTTACTTAGCGTTTAAGTTGAGTGCGAGCTTACGTTGAGATATTCAATGACTATAGCTTTTATCTGTGGCTTTGCCCGCGCAACATAGAGTTCGCTCTATTTCTCAACCCCAATGGTCATTAAATGATGTTCCTACTCTATCTTTTAAATACTACAATCCCTTTAAAATGATTCCTGTACTATTTCCATGACGATCAAACAAACATACAGACACACAGGCACAGAACAAAAATTGTGTAAAATATTATAACATGTTCTACTTCTTCTTCTTTATTAATCAGTAAGTCGTATGACGTTGATGTATAAAATAATTGTTTGATTCTTTCTAAGAAGGCGAATCGGTAGAGTTCGACCATGCTCTTATTATGTAGTGTCATTCTTAAATGTCTTATAATTTGACTTATTTATTTGGGAATGTCATCTTTAAAACCTACTGATCGATCTGTTAAAATATTGTACACCATTTTTGTTACACCTTATATATTACTAGCTGCGCCCGGCGGTGTTACCCGCGATAAAAAGTATGAAAAATTAAAACATCTATCCCACGGGAACCATACATTTTACCGGGATAAAAAGTAGCCTATGTGCTATTCCAGACTATAATCTATCTCTGTGCCAAATTTCATCCAGATCCGTTCAGCCGTTCGGGCGTGAAAGAGTAACAAACATCCATCCATCCATCTATCCATCCATCCAAACTTTCACATTTATAATATTAGTATAGATTAATGTTTACAGACACACTTATAGTTGTATTATTAGTTGTATAGTTACACGAGATAGAGTCGTTGTCATTCATTTGTTCATGTGTGTTTATTTTTGACCTCGTTAAGGCAGGATATACCAGCCCAGAATCGGATGGGTGGCCAGACTATAACATCTGACCTTCTCAGTGCTTATAGTATGGCACGTAAAGCTGGCGGTAAGAAGCAGTCAGAAGCCTTCTGACAACTACTAGTTTGATTAGATATATGTTTTTCATAAAGATTTAGGACGTCATATTTTAATGATAAAGTCAATGATTTTATTATGATCAAAGAAGATATGCTTCCAGTCTTCTGTGTGCCTAACTTTTTGGACGTAGCTGTTGGTAGTCTGGAAGATATTTTTCATTTAGTTTTTAGTTATTTTCGTGATAGGTACCTACGTTAAATATTCGTTTGTAATTATTTCTAAAAGCATAATTTCTAATCGTTCGCTAGATATGCTTAATATTATATGACCCTAGGCGGGTCAGATTCGTTGCGCTGCATGTGCCTAGTGAATGTAGCGTCTCGATCTACTGCCGCCTTCCTACCTAGGCAAGTATGATCCATCGTAGATCTCATCGTCACTTACCATCAGGTGAGATCGAGATCAAATACTTGCCTATAATGTAATAAAAAAAAAAGGAAATTAATATATTTATATGTATTGTATAATATCTCCGTTATCTCCAGGCTTATCGACACTGAGTGAAGAAATAAAAAAAAATAACCATAGGTAACAAAACAGAATTTCAAAATTACAACATTTTCTAATCACATAATAATGTCGGACGATTTTATCGCTGAGTATGCGGTGTTTTTTTGATTTGATGGTTCAACTCATCAGGTAAGTATGTGGCCAGGATTCCTTCGACAAATTTCGTACAACAACCGAACATTTCCAAGGTATTCAGTAGAACATTAATACGTAAATCGGTAGGAATTCGTTGTCTCCGATTTTGTGTCGTTTTAGTTTTATTTTTGGGTTCCTAATCGTCCGTTTGAATTGATGTTGCGACTATCTCTGGCTTCCATCTCGGCTAGTGCTCAAAGTTTATAATTTATATTATGAAGACAAGTTTACGAACGCATGACAAAATGTAGGATGGTTTAGTTTTACTAACGTATCCGGATTAAAAGAAAATATGGTGTGTGTAGGTTTTAAAAGTCCTCCCAACTTACGCTCAATAAAATGACGAAAATTCTTATTTAAAAAAAAAGCTTAGTTACTGGCCAATAATCCGGAATTTCAAGTCTTGCACTCGACGAGTATATAAAAATAAAAAAGCATTCAAATCTTTATGGTTCCTTTTTAATTACGCGCCAAATATCCATAACCCTTGACTTTATTGGGAGCGGCCCGAGGACTTCCTTTGAAGCCTAATTAGCGATATACCGACGGATGTAATTGACTTTTGATTAAGTGAGTTTAAAAGTTATAAATAAAATGTTATCTTCAAAACTTTGAGGAACGGAAGGCGCGCCTTACAAACGTTGGCGCCCGCGCATCGTTTATAAATCACTGGCCGCCGCCACCGCCATCTTGAAGATTAACCGATTAACTAGTCAACTGTTAAGAACATAGATCTTTTCTCGTCGATCCGTGTTTTCGGCTACCATTACATTTACGCTTGATGACTTTTACCTTGCCCTAAAAAAACACAATGAAAAAAATGAGGCTGAAAGTATTTTTTATCTGTGGTTTTTTTTATGAAGCCGCCTAAAAAAGTTGTCAACGTTTTTTTTCTTTGGTATCATGTTATGTTATCTTTTCGCTACAAATTCAAAGTGATCGGTTTTGTAATAGATACATCCAGTTCTGTTTCGATTAGTGGTAATATCGGAAGACGCCGATTCGACGGGTGATTGACATTTCCCATTTATTTTTTTTAAACATAGATGTGCAGGTAGTGTTGGTAAAAAAATAATTAGACATTTCAATCGGCTGAAGTTAAAAACAGTAGTTTTAATTATGCGAGTCGAAATAACTTTGTGTGGGTCCGGTTAACAAGAAATTGTGCACTTCTTCTACTTCTTTTTTTTAGTTTGGCAATTGGCTACAAAATAGAGCCATTTTTGCCAGTGTCGAGTAAGTCTTGAAAATTGTTTTTGAATTATAAGTACCCCTGATGCTAATTAATGATAATGTAGATGACGATGATGATGATGAAATGAATCCCCTACCCCTATCAGTAAGACTGTGGATACTTTACAGAAAAAATACCGGATATCTTGGGAGAACGTAAGAAGTCATATTATATTATTCTATTTCAATTTCCTGCACTCGTGCACGTTTATAAACACACAATGACGGCCTGATTAGCGCAGTGGTAGTGACTCTGCTTTCTGCGCCGAGGGTCCCGGGTTCGAATCCTGGTAGGGACACAAGCTTTGTGTGATGAGCACGAATGTTTGTACCCGAGTCATGGATGTTTAATATGTATATAAGTATTCTATACTGAGTTCGCCCTCAGTCCATTGTACGGTACCCATAACACAAGCGTTAAGCTTAAAGTGGGACCGTATAGTTGGTGTGTTCGTATGGCGATATTTATTTATATTTATTTATTATTTAATGGTTAATATCCCACTAATATTACACATCATTTATCAAAGCAACACATTTGTTGGAAAAAAAAATTGACAACTTCATGGTTCAACTGGGTTTGTCTAAAGGTACATAGGATAACAACAGAAGCAGCTCGTTCTGTACTAGCTTATAAAAAGGATGCAGATTCCTTGGCCTCTTGGGTGGTCTGGCTAAATAGGATGCGATGGGGTCAATTACTAGTTGACTGAGACAATTAATCGGTACAAATGGGCACAGGCCCTGTGATCATAGCTCGTGTTTGATGCTGAAAGAATGACTAAGTTGAAATAAAACTATTTTTAAGGATTTTATCGTATTAATTTTACGTTGACATGACATGACACTAGGACGTCAACCACCTCAGTCCTCCCGTGACCATGGTTGCTGTAAAGCAGCCGAAACGTCGGGAACGTAAAAACAAAAAATAAACGCGATAAAATCCTTAAAAATAGTTTTAATCAATGTGCAGTATTCCCGTAAATATATGAAATCAATAAATGACTAAGTTATTATGAATTACTACGAGTTCTCTTAAGCAGCTTAAAAGCTACTGAACTCTTTCAGTAGGTATTTGGAGTTTTAATTAAAAGATATATACAGTTTTTGGTTGATATGTTTTAACAGTATACGATATTATGATTGTAAGTAAAACTTGTACTATTTATTTGTGTTTTTGAGACGAACTGGTTTTCATATTAAATACCTATTTAGTTTGGCTTTCTTTAGAGAATATGGACGGCCTCATTAGCGCAGTTGGTAGTGATCCTGCTTTCTGTGCCGAGGGCCCCGGGTTCCAATCCTGGTAGGGACAAACTTTGTGTGATGAGCACGAATGTTTGTACCCAAGTCATGGATGTTTAATATCTATATAAGTATTATATACTGAGTCCGCCCTCAGTCCATTGTACGGTACCCTTAATACAAGCGTTGCTTAGTGTGGGACCTTATATTAGGTGTGTTCGTCTGGCGATATTTATTTATTTATTTATATAGGGATTCAATTACAAAACCTTTCAATATAATATCGAACCCTTTTCCAATGGCATCGGTAAAATCAAACATCATTTACACATATATTTTACATAAACGTGATCCATATAACATATCGGTTCATCGGTTAAAGATTATCACTATATGTACGTATTACACCTTATATAAATCTGAGCCACATGAAAACCAGGAAATTCCAGAATTACCTTATCAGAACCCAGCATATAATACGCAGCTCAGACAGCCAAACACTACCAGTAAACACTAGAACACAATCCCAGTAATGTGCCGCCAGCATTCCGTGGCTCAGTACCTGGCAAAAGCCGACGGGCGATGGTACACCCCACAAGTGTCCGAGCCACTCGCAACCCCACCCCGTCTTACCACCCCGCCCCAGATACTAAGGTAACTCGATCCTTCAAACTCGTTCCAAAGTCATTTAACTAGCCTTATATTAACTTGTTGTATTTTTATTGCCACTTTTTTATTTTTTTGTAAAAATAATGGCTTTAAAAAAAAAGACAAGCCCGTTGAGTTTATGGCCGGATCCTCTCAATTGAGGTCGCGTTCCGATCCGGTTGTAGAGTTAAGAAAAAAAAATGTTAATGACAATTTGTAAGTGCCCCCGTAGGCCTATACGAAATAAACGATTTGACTTTGACTTTTGCAAATCTGGTAGGCTAGGGAAACAAGTAGGCTAGGGTTAAAACCTCTGGGACTTTTGGATCTTATGTGCAAATCTCATTTTGAACTACGATTTTCAGTCGCTCGTGTGTCCGAGAGCACGTAAAACCGTCGAGCCTGCGCCTGATCAGTCTCTAGTCATGTCGGATGTTGTTCTATCGAACTATGAAGTGCACCTGCGCTTGCGCAAATACTTGCGCACTATAATATTATCTGCATAGTTGGCTAGTCTCCGTTGCAATTCAGTAGGACAAATTCTGACTTCACATTTTATTGACCAAACTAGCTGCGCCCCGCGGTGTTACCCGCGATTAAAAAGTATGTCCTTTTACTCTTTGTCTTTTTCTGGAAATCATGTCGATCTTTTGCTCTATGAAAAATTCAAACAAATCTATCCCGCGGGAACCATACATTATACCGGAATAAAAAGTAGCCTATGTGCTATTCCAGACTATAATGTATCTCCGTGCCGAATTTCATCCAGATCCGTTCAGCCGTTCTGGTTTGATTGAGTAACAAACATCCATCCATCCAAACTTTCACATTTATAATATTATGTACTAGCTGCGCCCGGCGGTGTTACCCGCGATAAAAGGTATGAAAAATTAAAACATCTATCCCACGGGAACCATACATTTTACCGGGATAAAAAGTAGCCTATGTGCTATTCCAGACTATAATCTATCTCTGTGCCAAATTTCATCCAGATCCGTTCAGCCGTTCGGGCGTGAAAGAGTAACAAACATCCATCCATCTATCCATCCATCCATCCATCCATCCATCCATCCAAACTTTCACATTTATAATATTAGTATAGAAGTATAGATAGATAGTGGGATGCCTTAATGAAGTGATCAGTGTTGCACGTTCTAACGATATTATGCCCTTGCTCAATCACTCTGTATAAATTTAGAAAAAAAAAAAACAATAATACTACTAACATAATGCTCGATTCAATATCAAATCGAGATTCTATTATCTAGTAACTCCACCTGCCGGACACCCAAAGGTGTCATGGAGACCGTTCACTCAACCGTAGCCAGAGACGGACTAGAGCCTAATATACCCCACCATTGCTCTCCTCCGGCCGATTACCCTCAAGTGCCCTCAAGATTCCAGGAGAGCACAAAATTAGCACTTGAGAGTCCGACCCTGTACGAGTTCCTTTGTTCGCCTTCACTTTGCCCATTCGGATGTGCTTTATGATGTTTTTGAGGGATTTTATGCTCCAATAATTTGAATATGGATGTACTTGACCCCAGCCTCAGGTATGGATTTGGTTAGAATAGTCTGGCTGTGTTATTACCTACACACACACAAATTGTTCAACATATGCTTTACAAATTGCTTAACCTTTTGCATGTGGCATATATATTATTATACAAAGTTTGCTACAAAGTTTGTCCGAACCACGATTCGAACCCAGGACCCTCGGCGCAGTAAGCAGGGTCACTACCAACTGCGCTAATCAGGTCTAGGAGTCCAGTCTATATTTACATTATAATTGATAGAATCCCTTCCCTCCCCCTCCCTCTTCCCCCATTTATATGTGTGATTTTCGTATTCCTATCTCATTTTGGTGAGGAACTAGAAGTCTCTGACCGACGCGGCGACGGCCGTAGATACAACCCAGGCGCAATACTAGGCTTAGTTAGATCCTTTATTTACGGAACCCTATAAAGATACAAGTCATGTGAGCTATTAAGAATCTCTAGAAGTATAATGCATTTCTTAGAATTTGGCATACCATTTCTTTTAAATGTGGAAAATTAGAATCTAAAAGTTCTATGGTCTATGGTTTCTTAATACAACAAAGGTTATAGCCATACATATTCCATTGAAAGATTCTACAGTTTAACGAATAAAATTGAACTACTTAGAAACCACACCATATCGATCCACCATTACTATTGTCGTATCAGTTTTCGTAGCGAGCCAATTAAAGTACTATAAACCTCTTATTAGTCACCCCACCCTCCCCCCACGTCCCCACTAAACCAACATGGCGTCATGATTGTCACCTAGCCCACCACAAATACACTTTTCCAACAAATCATACGAAAATAAACTTTATGCTGTCAGCATAAGTGACAGTAGTGACTGCGTTCAAGATTGCGCTTGACACCTGAAGACTTATTCTTGAAACTAGTGTGCCATATTACCCCGTTCTACTCTGGTTTCGCGCCAATGCATATTCATACTTGTTTGCCTGCAATTAAAGTTGATTTCTAAGCGGTTGTGTGTGTTGGCTTTGTTTAAGCATGTAGGTAGTAGAGGCGTGACATTGACGCCCTAAGGGACTGTGGAATTATATATCAAGGGTTGTTGAGGCAGGGTTAAGTGGTGTATTTTTAAGAACGCCGGGTTGTTTAAATATTAACACGAAAATGGTTGGGTGGCAGTCCTGACAAGAAGTTTCAAATTACATGGTGGACGAACGACTTTTGAAACAAATGGCTGTTTCACATCGTTTCCTCGTGGACAATCTATTTTTGACACTACATTTAAATCAATATCGTGTTTGACTGTATGAAAAGTAAGCTTTATATTGTGGCCATCCTAAAAAAATATAGTTTTTTTATAATTACTTATTAGTCTTCATTTTTCTGTGGAATATGGATCATAAAATAAAATAACTTTAAAAATACACATTCCAACCGCTACACTTTGACATCATATACAAATCTATAAATACCTAACCCGTGGAAAAAAACTACCGGCACATTTACAATCGAGATACGAAACCCTCAAAACATAAGTATACCTATTCTAAATGATCGATGCATAAATCTAAATTGGCGCATCAAATCGATTATTCGCTCGTGCGCGCGCGGCGTCCGAATTTACTAGATTAGTTCCGATGGCCGTTCCAAATTTAAAACGGCCACTACGAATCGATCGCGAGTGATTAGATTCCACCAATAGCAAGCGACGCGGCGCATCAAACAAATAGCTGTTAATGCGCGTGCGATCAATTTGACTAGCTTTCGAATATGACTTTTTCTGTACTAAGAAGGTTAAGTGAGCTCGGGATAAAAATGTAGAGTAAATGCTATATAAAATCAAAACATTTTGGAAAAGACTGAATAGGTTGCGAGCATAGTCCTTATTTTATACAAAGTGAGTTTATATCTTATTTTTTAGTTACATTTAACTCATTTTCACAAAATAAGCTAAGAAGAGAGAAGAATGAGATACCTACACAAATTTAATTAATAAATAATATAACTTGTTTCCCGCAATTAAATGGCAACTGTGATTTTTTGGGAGCATTTTTTAAGCAGTGGTACCCAAATTGGTAATACGTTTGCATCGGTAACGAGGATCGCGGGCTCGCACCTCTGGACTTCCGCATTTCATGTGCGAATCTCGTTGTCAACCATGAATATCACCTGCTAAACGTTGAAGGAAAACATTGAGAGGAAATTTGCATACGTCTGACAGATAGCGAATCCCTCGAATGACGTGTGAAGTCCGCCAACCCGCACTGGGCCAGCGTAGTGGACTATGGTCTAATCCTCTCGCATTGATGGGAGCCCCGTGCCCAACAGTGAGACATTAAAAGGGCTGGTATTTTTTATTATTAGCATATATCGAAATTCTGATTGCATATCCTAATGATTGACAAATGCCCTAAAGAAGCTCAGTTCAAGGCATAGAAACCTTTCTGAATCATCCTGTATACCTATACAATTACTAGGGAAATCCTCAACATTACATTCAGGAGGTTTTCATTGAAATCACTCGATCCTTAGCTGTTACATACAGCACGTCAAGTGCTAGCTAACTGTCTACTTTATAGTCTACCGTATTTAGACATTTTGTATGGAGAATTGAAAAGCGCCTCTAGCAGACGGTATTTAAAACTTTCAATTCCCCATACAAAATGTCTAAATACGGTAGACTGTAAAGTATACTGGCTTACGAATAAACTCGCACTTGACGTACAGACCAACGAACATATTCAGTTGTAAAGTACCAATCGATGTGGCAAAGGCATTTAATCATACATCAGACTATTGGTATTGATTCGACTGTGAATAATTGTGATCCGCCAATCGCGAGGAGGCGGCGTACATCATACGGATACTGTGACGCGTGCGCGCATGTGTGTGGTCATCTATTTTTGGTTTTAATTTCATAGCTCCTAAGTCCGGCTCCAAGTCTCCCAATGGGTGTGCTATGTAATTAAAATACTATAGGACCATGGAAATACCATTTTAGTCTAACAGTATGCTAACAGCGATGGGTTCAAGTCACCACATGACGTTACGATTACATTAGATCAGAGGTTCCCAAATTATTTTGGGCAAGAGACCCCTTTTCCAAAATAAACTGATACCTCAGATAGCCAAATTACTTGAAAAATCCCATCTCTAGTTTTTAGTTTTTCCTATTGATACAAAACAATTCGTCGGCCATCACATATATGACATATATTAAAATACTCAAACGCAAAAAGAATATCCACAACAAAAATTCAAATCATCCTGCGAACGTCATCAAATATGAAACATTGTTGAACGCTTGCGCCGAAATGTACTTTTTGGCGATCAGCGTCGGAGCCGGGGATAAAACACAACGACGCCGAACCACCTATAATAAGGCCATTGTTTTTATACAAATACAATATTGCGTTTATAAATCGGATAAGCCTGTGGGTAACAGAGGCATGTGTGGAGACTTGTTTGCCCATTTTGTTTTAGGATCCGTTATCTATCCTGATTAAGCTGACCGATATTTACATTGAGCAACTGCCTCCTAATCTCCTTCGCCCAAGCTGACCGATATTTACATTGAGCAACTGCCTCCTAATCTCCTTCTCTCAAGCAGACCGATATTTACATTGAGCAATTGCCTCCTAATCTCCTTCTGTCAAGCTGGCTGATATTTACATTGAGCAACTGCCTCCTAATCTCCTTCCCTCAAGCTGACCGATATTTACATTGAGCAACTGCCTCCTAATCTCCTTCTCTCAAGCTGAACGATATTTACATTGAACAACTGCCTCCTAATCTCCTAAACCCAACTTCTGGGGCCACTGGTAATCTAATAGTGAGACCGTTCCAGGGATGTTGATGTAGGTACCTATAGATATATTTTGTTTGTTTGTGTCTCGAGGGACTTATAAGGTTATTTCAATGAATTCGCCAACTTGTAAATCTGTATAAAGTACACACCTACACTCTAACAGCATTTTTTGACATAACGAAAGACATGAAAAATCGAACTAAAGACATTACAGACTACGTTAAAAATAATAATAAAAAATATACTCTATATTCAAATTCTGACAGTTGCTATAAAGTCAAATGATCATCAAAAAGCATAAGATTTAATGGACGCCATTTTCATATCATCATGTCACATCCGTTATTTTATTTATAATGTGTATTTATTGAATGCGTTATTGCTATTAATGACTTGACATTGGCAAAATACCCGCTAAGTTGTGGGTGAGGCCATATTCATATCAATTTTATTTCATCGCATTTAATTTCGTAGAGAAAGAAGAAGAAGATATATAAGTAATTGAAATGAAACTATTTTTAAGGATTTTATCGCGTCAATTTAGCTTGTGGTCCGATCTACGCAGAAAGTGAGCATAAAATCCGTAAAATTACTTTTATTTAAATGTGTAGTATTCGCGTAAATATAAGAAATCAATATAGTTGCTATTACGTCAAATGACAGCATCAAAAATCCTAACTTATTTTTATTTTATATATATAAGTAAGCTGCTCCACTGCCTCCTCTGTCCACATATTGGGCAATACGATGAGAGCGCGCTCCGCGGTCCCGGCGCCAGTAGCGTCCATTTGTATTTATTTATTTATACCTTGTCTGCCCTTATTTATGTAGGTATATATTCACTTTTGTGCCGGCCTGTTAGCGGCTCAAACGCTGGTGAGATTTAATGCTGAACAGAGTTTGATTATGTTCGATTAGGTTCATTAATAAAGAGAATAAAACAGACATTCATGTAGGTACATATAATAATTAAGGTTTTTGAAATGCACGGGACAATAACTTACTAGCATTCTTGTATAACTAGATTGTACTGTAACGAGAAAACTGTTCTAATTCAGTTGACGGCCTGATTAGCGCAGTTGGTAGTGACTCTGAGTACTAGTACTAGTAGTGAGTATGGGTACCGTACAATGAACTGAGGGCGATCTCAGTATATAACACTTATATACATATCATACATCCACGACTCGCGTACAAACATTCGTGCTCATCACACAAAGCTTGTCCCCACCAGTATTCGAACCCGGGACCCTCGGCGCCGAAAGGAGAGTCACTACCACTGCGCTAATCAGGCCGTCAATATCTGATACAGAAGCCGTAAGGCCTCAGCCTCGAATTTGGCGGGCAGCGGGGCGGCGGCGGCGGCGGCGCGGGAGCGGGGCTCGTTGGCCGCCCTGCGCCGCTGCCACGCCGCTGTTTTCGAGAACCGGTCCATTTGATTTTACGCATAAGATCCTGCTGCTCCCGCGCCGCCGCCGGCGCCGCCCCGCTGCCCGCTAAATTGGAGGCTGAGGCCTAAAAGGCTACATCACATCCATGTCCATACGCGCCACGATCACATGTTTTTATTTGCGCGTGAGTTGAATTTCGCGCAACGCACCGGCGCAGTGCCGCGGCCACGGATGGCGTCGCGATACGCATGTGCGGTTGGCACTAATTGACTCGAACGCGCCGATGCGTGTACGCACGTTGCAGCTTCTTAGTATTGCCTTATGAGGGCAGGCACTGAGAACCAGTGAACGGGGGTGCAGGACAGTGGAAGTACTTGGTAAAACGTAAATATATCTGTACCATTTAAATCAGAGCAAAACAAGTGAAGATCAGCGAGCCAACACATACAAGTTTAATCAGCTCACAAGTTTAGGACCAACTAGTATTTAAACTCACCTAGGTTCCTTACACCTGGATTTAGTCCAGCTGTAAGAGTCTCGCTTCTGTGGAAATTTGTCTACCAGATCTTTTTTGTCTCCCGCTTTGCAATGGAGGGAAGTGGATAATTATCTTCCAATTTTTATCTTTCGATTAAATTCGTGCGGGTTTCAAGACAATTAACATTATCCCGGGACTCGCCGAGGGTCAAACCTCGGTGTCATCATTGCACACCATTGTAGATCCTGGCTTACAGGAGTAGCAGTGGCGGGAGTGTGTGGCGGCCCTAGTCCCAATAAAAAAAAATAGCCTATACATTTTTGAAGAAAACATTGTTAAGCTAGGCTTATTGGAGATTTGGTGAATTTGTGTCTTAGACAACTACAAGCTCAGTCCATTCATTCTCAAATTACAGCAACATTCCCACAAGAACCGAAATCATTTCATAATTCTTGCAGTAAATTCTTATAATCCCACCCATGGATATTCAGAAACGCATACGTAATTTCATAGAAAGGTATAAAACAAACACAGATAATAACCTAATTCAGATACCCCTAATAGGGATGCCTCTAGCAAATTTGCGTAGGTATACTAATTTGGGGCGTTATGACAAACAAACTCTGGCCTAAGCTAAGAAGACCTCTGGACTAAGCTAAGAAGATCTCTGGACCAAGCTAATAAGACATCTGGGCTATGCTAAGGAGCTCATTCTTGGTTTATAATTATAGAGTTGATAAGCAAAGTCATCAGTGGATCGTTCACTCCATACTTTTTAAACAAACTTTCACCCTGTTGAAAGAGATACGGGATCATAAAAGCTGTTATCTATGCTTAAGTTCTAGTGCACGTCTTCGCTTAAAAAAATATGGAGTAGATGCAATAACCTTCTTTCCCCCAGCACCCTTTGATATGTCTTGAAAACTGACAACACCTCAATCCGCGCCCATAAACCTTGTGCCTAATGCCCATAAGCGTTGGCCAGAACATTGGTCATCCATCGTGAATTTAAACCAGAAACTTTCCACACCTACGCATAATTCCGTAGCACTGAATAATTTAAAACGAAACGTTTGTATATTAAAAACATGAGTGGTACCTTCTGTGAGCGCGCCGCATAAAATCGATTAAAAACGACGTTCACCCGCGCGGTACGACATCGCATTCCGTTTCTGTAAATGCTGAATAGTGTATGGTCCAAATTGGGAGAGATAGCGGAATATCTGACCACAAACGAGCATAGTGTTGGAGCATTTTGAGCGACCCCTTGATGCTACTTATCGGTTGCTGATGTTCACACGCCTGATTTGTAAACGAAGCTACCGTCCTGATGCTTGACAGACAGAATGCCCAGTTGCTTAGGCAACTCTGAAGACGTGATCAGAGCGAAGGCGATACTGAACCGAGCAATGTAACAAAGTAGTTGCTTTAGCCATAGTAACTCATGTGTATTTTTTATGGCTAGACGAAAACATCAATATCATGACAGACGACGACAGACGTAAAGATTATTTTTTGAAATACCTATTACGGCAGGAATCCAACACGCTTTGCCCCGATGCATTGAATCGAGTGACTTACGCTAAACGACTAGACTAAGCTATTGTATTGTTTTGTTAATCCATGTGATAAAGATGTCATCATCATCAGCTATAAGGCGTCCACTGCTGGACATAGTATCCACCAAGGACTTCCTTACATCCATACTACGGCTTCCAGCTCGTGATCGCCATCCGAGAATATTTCTGCGCCAACAGCCACCCAGCAGTCAATCAAATTAGCGACCTCCTAGCAAACTCTCCCGCTGACACCGGCACCATACCCCGACATGCGACGGCGCAGTCGGCACACCGCGGCGGCGGACCGCGGCGGCGCGTGTCGTTTGATCCACCGACAAAGCACCGCCGCCCATGTGAGACCACGCGGATGCAGCATCTTATGGCGCCATCGTGAAGCTTAAGATTCCTGTTTTGAAGACATTAGACACTCTTTAAGTAGGGAGGGGATTGTGGGCCAACAACAAACAACGAAATGGGATTAAACCAGAAAAATTAAGCCAGAATCTATACCGGTGGGAGAGTGTTTTATCTTGGTACCTTATTATCATACTATTAAGGTGCCTTTTTAAGGAAATTTGGCTATTGCAGCAGAATGCGGGCACGAGATAGACTTTGGCATCAATGTTTTAGTTGTGACCATCACTGAAATTATGCAATTAGGATGGAGATGATATGATGATGACCATGAAGTAGATACAACAATTCAGAGTAGATAAACTAACCATTTTTATACCCACTTAACGCAGAAAGGGTCAGGCTGGAGTGCGACATCTATATATGGTTAAATTTCACTTCCCTCAAATCGAAATAAAACTAATTTTACGGATTTTATCGTGTTTATATTATGTTTTTACGTTCCCGACGTTTCGGCTGCTTTACAGCAAGTTCACGGGGGAACTGAGGACCGAGACGTCATGTAAGTGTCATAGTTTGAACTGGGATACCCTCATATTTAGTTGTTGCTTACGGTCCGATCTACGCAGAAAGTGCTCACAGTGTCTTGAGGTCTTGCAGTGGTGCGCTTGGTTTTGGATTTAATTATATTAATTACTACTACTACCCTCAAATCTCTACAGATTCCGTCAGATTCTCTATAAACTTGACTGTAGTTATAAATTTAACCGTGGATGATGCATTCACCCCAAATGTATACAATAATTTTAGCGCCTTTTTGGTTTGAAACATCATCGCTCCAAAACGGGGAACCGATTCAGACTAACGACTTACCTTTTTGCAAGAACTCACCCAATTATAGACAACAACACACTGTCATAGGGTTAATATACTGAAGATCTACTTGATAGAATTTTTAACACTGATTGATAGACAAGGCGCAGCCAATCCGTTGGATTAGGACAATTTAATTTTGTTTGAAGGATATATTCCTTGGGTACCCTAGAGGTGTACTCAGGAGGGATTTTTGGAAATTTGACCCCTAATCGGACGGTAAAATTTTGAATGGAGGTTTTTTTTAAATTATTTTCAGGTACATGGCTAGTTGTTAAAATAAATGCTAATATTACACGCCACTGTGAGACGTATGTTTTACCAAATAGGTCTTGTTCTTGCTATAATTAGATGGTCTGACTTTAGGTAACTCTGATTTATTAATTATAATTAATAGTCTAATTCCCAGCCTGTTTTTTTTGGTTTACGGCCCTGGGTACTAGCCCTTTGAAGCCTATCAGTAGTTTAAAATTCCCAGCCTCTTTTCAAAGGGTTGCCATGTTAGGGAAAGCTTCAAAGCTGCAAGTCCAGCTGCCAACCCTGCCGCATTCGGGTGGTCGACCACTGACGCGCCGCCCAGCGCCCCGCTGCGCATACCGGCCTGTCCCACTGATCCAACGATAACATACCACATAATAGGTACTCATAAACCGATATACCTGTCATCAATTCAATATTAATATTGTTGATGCAATTGAGAGTATTTGACATTTATCTATTAAACTAATAGGAACCTACTTAAACATGGCTTTTTTTATTGGAGCCGTCTTCCTATCTACGGCATTCACAAAGTATTCCATCGTTATCATGTCGTCATCGATAAAGTGCTGTTCTTATTTATGAAATTTATGGCGTGAATAGGCCGGAACACGCTTACGTCACGCTACGTAAAAAGATTGTGCTTAGGCCACTGTTACAACATACTTACATGTGATAATCAAAATCCACTGTAAATAGCAAAATCAAGCCTATCTTAAAGCTTTTATTTTTAAAATAAGATATCACCACAACTTAGAGGACCACTCTACATTTGTGATACCATATTCCGAAAAAAAAATTGAACTGAGTTTTTGAATTGCGAAGAACAGGCGGGAACATTTTTGAAAAAAAAAGACCGCAGTGGAACGCTAGCAGACATTCAAATAAAGAACATCGCGGGCGCGTTGGCGCCAACGTTCCGACGTTCATCTTTTTTTAGCGGGACCACGATTCAATTTGCTGTAGATCGTGAGGTCTACTAACGGTCACCAATAATCAAGAACTTTTTTTTAATTTAATTTTAAATAAGCTTTCACTGCGATATTACATTCCGATAAATGCTAGACCATATTACCTATACGGCCGTAAATACTGGTCAGAGGTATGAGGGAGAGAGAAGACGATCTGCAAAGTCAAACCTTATCTCAACTACAGTTACCCTGTTACAAATATTCGATACTGTTCCATTTCTTGATTATTTCTGGAACCTAAAGTAGACCTCAATATGCTGACTAAGGGAGGTCACGATTGATTTCATCGCGCTGGTTTCCAACAATGTTACACTAATTAACTAGAACATTGCAATTTTTGAGACATACCTTGCCTTGGTTTTTATCTAGCATGACCTGTTGGACCCGGACTCGAGGTAAGCTATACCAATTAAGAAATGCAAAGACTTCAAACTTTATGAAAACTTAACAAATAATTATTTTGGTGTAGTTCAAAATTGTAACTCCCTTACATTGGCATTACGATTTTTCTACGGCAATTTTGCAAAGACAGTAGGAACGTTTTTTATCCGCCCACGACTGACGCTTTTACTGGTACTTGACACTGGCATAATACCTAACACGGTGACGCCACTTTTTTTTATAAAAGCAGACTAATTTGTCGATTAAAATTAAGGCGTAGAGAGATTACTTCCTAGCATGCATCTATTTGCTTAGTTTTGTTTAATAAGAGTAAAATTAATAAATTCCAGAAAAAAAATGTGGTCTATGGTAGCCGAGCAGCAGCTGACAGCATAACAATTTACCGCCAATTTCGTGCAAATAGTTGCATCACTCACAAACACCGCCTACCTGAATTCGAACAATAATCTTACAGACGAACAAACAAACCGTTTGGAAGCCGTTTAGTGGCGATTCCCTCAGGTTGAATGCAATACACATATTTTTTTGGGTTCCTTACATAAACTGGAAGAATGAAAACGCCGGAGTCGACGTTACTAGTGATACCTACGATTCACAAAAGTCGTATCGACGGTCAATATAGACTTTTATCGTGGGTACGCAAGAGAGGGTATCAGCCGGTAGCTTACTTGACGGCTATTCAGAATGTACATCTCAAAACTAATTTTAGATCGTCCGACTATGCTCAATGGGTCTGAAAGCGATTTTAGGTTCGGACGACATGATTAGCGCAGTTGGTAGTAACCCTGCCTTCTGCGGGTCCCGGGTTCGAATCCTGGTAGGGACAATTTATGGGGGGAACCACTCCCTCCCATTCCATTGTACGGTACCCATAATACAAGCGTTGCTTAGTGTGGGACAGTATAGTTGGTGTGTTCGTCTGTCGATATTATATTATACAAGAAAGATATCCAATCGAATCCATTCAGTTCCATATTGAAAACTTCTGTATGAGGAGCCGAAATAGTACCAAATATTAAATATAGTATTTATTATCATAAGATGTAGTAAGTATTATCGTAATTATCAATATGTATAACTCAAGTTACACGAACTCATACTGAAAAGCCTTGCAGTATTTTTGTTTCCTTCACAATAAATATCGTGGTACGGAATCCACTGCCCACAATTCGTATTCGAGCTTGGCATTTTTTTTATTTGAAGGATTACGTCAATCCAATCCATAGACAATTAGACGGCACTTCAACGGCCGTGTTCGATTTACGCGCGAATGCGTTTAAATTTCGGTGACAATTCGCGAACGCGACTTTGCTCAGGTAAAATGGCGGGTGGAGGATTAAAATTAAATGTCTATTAGAAGTTAGAAGCGATTATAAATGCTTACGGGCGATTTGAGCACTGGACAATGGACTTTAATGTTGTTTGTGATTTTTACTTCTTTCTCATTCCCAATTTTATTGGGACCGTCTTCAAGTGTTCCTGCCCCAAGCTAGTTACCCCCAAATTTGTAGACAGTTGTAATGGATTATAATGGTATTATAACGAACATTTCAGAGGGAAAAGTTCCTTATAATAGCTTTATAATCTATTGTAACTTTCTATAAATTTGAGGGTTAATGTTTATAAAACGGTTTTAGAAATCGTTGTAGGTATACTTATGTATATGAGAATACATTTTAGCGTATCAATTAGTTATAACGCTTGGGAATAGACAACTTGAATACCTACCGCGAATGGTCTGAGCGTAGGCCGCCAGAATTTGCTGTGGAAATCGAAACTTTAAGAACTGAATTCGGCATAAATCGAACATAATTGCTGAAACTGTGGATACCTTTAAAAAGTTAAGATTTATGCACATTGTAGGTGATTATTTTTTCAGTATAAATACTTACTTAAAAGACTTTACTATTGTACACGCGTGTGAATGTTGTTCTAAGCGTTGTCTTTCGTGTATTTTATTTATATTTTCTTTTAAAATCTCTTCTTTTTTTAAGGTTGGCAATCAACTACAAAACAGTGCCAATTGGCCAGTGTCGAGTAATTCTTGATAATTGTTATTGAATTTTATGTACCCCTGATGATAATAATAAAATCTCATGTTGCCATTTTATTGGAGATAGTAATGTTGAGAGCTATAGCAGAAAATGGATAGACTCACGTGAAACGACAAAAAAATCTGTATCTTAAAACTCACTTGATGTAGATTTTGATACATAGTTTGTAGTCATACTATTTTAAAGTTTATTTTTTATTTTTTTCTAGTAAGTTTAAATGTAATTGTAAATTTTAATTCAATAAATAAATTATTTGATAGCTTACCCATAACAAAATTAATATCTAGAATAATTTTTATCCCGGTAAAAGGACGACTACGCCGAGAGCCAAAAAACTAAAATCCACGCGAACGCAGTCGTGGGCTCTGCAAGCACAAAATGCGACATCAAAATGGATACAGCTTTACCGAACTACCGAAATGTCACAACAATTCCCTCCGCTCGGCTGGCTCTCAATAACTGCCCAAAAAAATGGTCGTCCAACTTTCCAGGGATTAATTCGTCATTTGGCAACTAGTTTCTGTTGAGGATGGTCGAAAAAAATATGCGAAATATTTTGTACTAGCTGTTTTACCCGCGACTTCGTCCGTGTGGTATTTAACAAAAAGTTTTTCTAAAATCAAAAGTTACTCCTTGTTACATCAACTATCTGCCAGTGAAAGTCCCGTCAAAATCGGCCCAGCCATTTCAGATTAGCCGAAACAAACAGAGAAACAGACAAAATTGTAAAAAATGTTGTTTCGGTATAGGTAACGTGTATACATCCAAATGCACTTAGTAAAAAGCGGTTATTTTAATATTACAAACAGACTCTCCAATTTTATTTATTTGTATTGATAACTAGCTAGTCGGCTTGATGTTTCGCGGACTGTGCTGTGGGCACAGGATTCTCGTGAAAAAAACTATGCAACCCCGTGATAATTAAGTATCATATTGTAATTGCAAACTGTCTAAAAGTATTACATTCCCAACAACAAGCCGGTACGAGGATACGTGTTGACATTCATTATCTCCACCGCTTTATTTATTTATTTTAATTTGGCATCACCATAGGTATTTTGCCAGTGTCAAGTAATATAAATTATTTCAGTTTTCGAGCATATGCATAGGCCCAAAGGCTATGCCCAAGTAAAATACCCCCCCCCTTCCCCATCCCTCAATTTATGGATTTTTTGTGAGAAACTGAAAAGCCAAGTTTAGTCACTCTGTTTCAATTACCTACACTCGTGCACTTTACCGAACCCATAATGACTATATATTCCACTTATATCACTCACTATTTCTCGCAGGAACACTAGATTTAGAAATTAAATCATAACTGACGCCATGACTTTTCAGTTTCCCGCCAAAAACCCCGCGTTTATATTTATGGGCGGGTACATGCTTTTTTTTATGAGAAGGGACACTAAACAATTGTTTTTTTTTCCCTTCTAGGCGTATTTATACTAATATTATAAGGAGGTAAGGTTTGTTAAGTGCAGATCATTTAAGAATTGAAAAAATAGCGGTTTGCATTGAACAGCATCACTTGAAACACTATAAAACTGTATTCTGTCCCTAATCCTATCTATCCGTCGGTGTTGTTAAGGGAAATAAACTCCATGGAACACATAAAACTACATACCTAAGATAACTTTTGCCTCGGCCGAACCACATTAAGCGAGGCATAGGCCGCCTTGCCTGTCACTCAATACGCGACTAGTGGTTTTTTTTTAAACCAGCAATATTTTGAATTTATTGTAAATAATCTAATTTTAGCCTTCCCAAGCCTAAAAATACTAGGAACCTACGATATATGCAAAAAATGTATGCTTTACCATCGATGTCCATTAAAACAGACGTAGATAGGTTTCTTGCGCTCAGAAATGGCACCACAAAACAAGGCTGCGCAGCGCACCTGGTCCAAATAAATAAATTAGTCCAGCTAAATCGAAACGCCGCGGCGCAACATATATCTTTCTTGCTTTCACTGCTGCTAATTGTCATGCATACTCTTTTACACTGCCATTGTATCGTTTAGTCTGTGCAACCAAAGTACGTTACATTATAACGTAAGCGTGTGTGCGTCAGCTGACACATTAATGACAATGCGTTAGTACTAACATCACACATCTACGTAATTGTACATCAATGTTCTTCACCCAGTTACGTCATAAGGCCTCGTATTCAACCCACCCCCCTGTCTTCAACACGCTCTCTTTGCCCGGAGTCTGTGGGAAATTATCCGTAAAATAGCCGGGATAGGCCACGTAGGTGTAATAACACCCCACCCGGCTACCCGGCTCTGTTGAAAGCCCGGTATTATGAGAGTACTGTGGAGCCGGCTATTATACTTAGTAAAGTATTCAGGTGGATACCTACTACAGCTGCGATGGGCCTTCGGTGTTTATTCCTCTGTCAAAGCCTCGTGGGCATTGGCCACAGCCTTTTTTAGCGCTAGGTCAGGGCGCGAAATTCAAAATTTCCACAGTTTTTTTTAATGAAAATTTTAAACATATATGGGTCGTATTTTGTTTGCGAGTATATTGTAATGCATTTATTTATATTTAAATTTGCCTCAAAATTATTTTTTAAATTGAAACAACACTCCAAAGCTGCTACAAATAGCGGTGTTTACAATCTTTGGATAGATCGAGGCATCTAATACACAATACCAATGTCGTAAAAAACTAAATAAAATTGTTAAGATGTGTTAATGTATCAAAATAATATGACACTGGTCTTCATTAAAAAGAAATTAAAATTTTCGTAAAAAAATTAAAACCTTCTAAATTTAAAATTCGCGCCCTGACCTTTCGACATAAAACTAGTCATTCTATAAGTATCAAAGCAACCAAAATGCCGTATTTCTTACTCGTGTTTTTTTTCTTTGATTTTTATCTCACTATGAAAAATTAATTAGAATAACCGTGTCAAGCTAGTGTTTATATACAGTGTATTACTTATATAACGCTAAATATCAGACAACCTTACTTATTTTAATTATATAAGATATTGGATTCATTCCATTATTATTTATTTCGACATCGTAAAGTCGCGTCCACAGCGCGTGTTTTGCTATACACACTACACAAAAACATCTTACCTATTCTGTTAAATATTTAAAAACAGTTTGCTAATCAATTCCTTACTTTTTTTATGACTTCTAAAGTTGACAGTGACAGACAGCATGCTTTCCCAAAGACGATACGATTACGTTAGGAGTGTGTACTAAGGGCGCTAAAGTTATCTGAGATTAAGTTCAGATAATTACCTAAGTTTCCGATTTATAAGTAAGTACCCATAACATTAATAAACTTACTTCCATGCTCATGCACAATGAACAAAAATAAGCACAGGCCACACTGCGTGAGCACAGCTAACTTAGCTTAGCTTTTTACTTCACGCCCATTTGCAAATTACAGAGCTAAGCTGAGCGAGCAAACTGAACTATGTGGGCTATCAAACCTTAGCTATGCTAAGTAAACTCTGTTCCCTTGTATTTTTTTTCACCGCGCCTGTGCGTGTAACCACATCCTTAGATCTGGTTTGGTTTCATTAAACCATGTGATCTATAAGCTAACTTAGCGTAACTAAACTAAGCAAAAAGCAGTGATAGCTAAGTTGCTAGAACGCTTGCCTCGGTAACAAGGATCGCAGATTCAAACCCCGGCTCACACCTCTGGAATTTCTGGATTTCATTTGCGAATCTCATTTTCAACCACGATTATCACTTGCTAAACGGTGAAGGAAAATATCGTAAGGAAACCTGCATGTCTGAGAGAACTCCTCGAAAGATGTGTGACGTCCGCCAACCCGCACTGGGCTAGCGGGGTGGACTATGGCCTAATCTTCCTCGCATTGTGGGGAGGCCTGTGCCCAGCAGTGGGACATTAAAAAAGGCTGGTATTATTATTTATATTATATATTAAACTAAGCTAGCTCAGAATAGCTAAGCTCGCGTTGTGGCAAACGCTTAAACCTGACGTATAAACAATAAACTTGGAACAAAGCGAGTGAGAAATTCCCAAACTTTTACAAAAATGCAGAAGACAGACGCCTTGAGCGAACAAACGGATGGGGGTGAGTTGGGGTCGAGTTGAGGGTGAGTTGGGGTGTGAGAATGGAGTTGAACGGTGAAGGTGAGGAGATAATTCCGCTTAAGTGCGGGTAGTTAGCGATAACGCGGGGTAACACGCTAAGTGGGACCAGCCCCCTGATTACGTATCCAGCTTAACTTAGCGATAGCAACGCACCTGCGCAATAATCGCAAAACATTTGCTTTCAAATCGAAGATGTGTATGACGTTGCAGCCCTACGTAATACGAATTAGCGGTTTTAATGCAATTTTTGCGCGATTATTGCCATCGCTGGTCTGTTGCAAGTTACGTAATCAGGCGTGTTCAAAAGTTTTATGTTCGTATAATATAAAGTGTTCGGTAGTTGTAGCCAGTGGCGTAGCTATGTTGCGAAGGACCCCGGGGCAAACATGAAATTGGGTCCCTATTTGAACTAAATATTTTGAAGGTGGAAAAAACTATAAATAAAATTAAAACTACTATAATAAAGCAAACTTAGTTACTACTAAGTGTTGCGTGTAGCGCAAGCAGATTATTTTCAGTTTTAGGTTTTCAAACGTCATTCATGAAGGCCGAGGGGCCCCGAGCCACTGCCCCGCCTGGCTCTGCGCTAGGTACGTCACTGATTATAGTTGACTAAGTACTTATTCTTTGGATGTTTAAAAAATCTACGAAACTAAGCAGCCGAAACGTCGGCAACGTAAAAAAACATAATATAAACGCGATAATTTCAATGTGTAGTATTCGCGTCAATATAAGACCTCAACAAAAAAGTATTATTTAAATACTCAATCAAAGTGATTAAAAATCCGTCCATGACGACTTTTGCTCACAAGAGTCGTCTTTACGCTGACGCAGCTTTTCATCACGCGACTGTACATCACTTTACTTTAGCACTCAAGGAAACAAAACAAAAACTTCTCAAACTTGTAAGTGAGCGGGAAAATATTATGAACTCTCAAGAAGGAGCTAATTACTCGGCGCCCCGGTAACATCTTTAACTGCAGTTAAGTTGACCAGTCCCGGGAACTTAGTTTGCCGAAGTATGCAAAGGATCTCAGGGGGAATGGATGATAAGATTATATAGAACATCTTTCAAGGAAAGGAGGGTGACAATGGTAGTATTTTTTTATGAACTTTTGAATTTTGAAAAGATTACTGATAAGTTGATTAAGTAATAATAATAATAATATCGCCAGAAGAACACCAACTATACGGTCCCACACTAAGAAACGCTTGTATTATGAAATCCCGCAATACGCAAACAGACAGACAGATAAAAAAATGCGGATTCAGCCTTTGTATTTAAAATTAATATGTCTTCTATGTTTATTTGTTAATTTATTCAACGACGAAATTAGTCTTAATAATGCATTGTTACCAGTTCTTTATCCCAAAAATCACCATAAAAGTAAATACTTAATGTTCTTTACTGAAACTGAATGTAAAACCCGATTCGGTTATATTCCAAGTTTACCTACACCAGTAGATAGCTCTGCTTACACCACGTATACAGGAAAGCGTGATGGATACATGATTACGAGAGCCGAGCCGAGGTAACGACGGCTCAATAGCTGACCACCCTTGAGATCCGATGCCGCGGAGACAGCGCTCGCGTTTCTAGACCACATAGAGTATTGAGATAGATTAGAGAGTTCTCTGAGAGAGGCTCTCGAAATATATTTTTTTTCAACATTAGTTGTGTTTACACCTTTGTTGACATAGAGCAGCTTGTAGTGATGTTTATCGATCTAGATTTTAGTATCTGTGCTATGATAAGCTAACCCGTGAAGCGTGAACTTTATAGTCTTAAAATTAAGTGTGAAAACGCGATAGCTAAATATAAAAATGACACCATTGACACTCCTTGATTCTCACATGTTTTTGGTCAGATCTCGGAAACCGTGAAATATTTTAAGTTTAAAAATATCGCCGGACGAACACACCAACTATACGATCCCACACTACTCAACGCTTGTATTATGGGTACCGTACAATGGACTGTAGGGCGAACCCAGTATATATTACTTATATAGATATTTAACATCCATGACTCAGATACAAGCATTCGTGTTCATCACACAAAGTTTTGTCCCTACCAGGATTCGCACCCGGGACTCTCAGCGCAGAAAGCAGGGTCACTACCAACTGCGCTAATCAGGCCGTCAAAAAAATTCACCCTTTATCTCTTATTTACTCTATAGGAAGTACAATACGGCAAATTTTCTGTCTCTCACGTATCCTCTGCGATGATATTCATCGTACACACACAGACACATACGTGTCGTGCCGGCGTCGGGGGTAGGGAGGGAGGGAGGGGGTCTTCGCTGACCCGTGGCGCCGCCTTCAGATTGTTACGGCCAAAGAAACACTCCCTGGGAATAGGGAGGACTGTGGAGCTGTCTATTGAAACTATAGTTCTATGAGTTAATAATATTTGTACGTTTAGATAGGTGCATTGTCCTGTCCAGTCTATTATTCGGGTCTATCAACAGTTGAAACTGTATTTTATACATAACGTGCCAGCAAAACATATCTATAGGAAAACATGCATTTCACTTTTATTAAACTTGACAGACCTTTTTCGAGCTATTTATCGATTCAAATCGTATCTTAAGTATGTAGGTATGTAAATAAAATACAGCCATTTGGAAAACTCAAAAAATAATCAACAACACCGACTCGATTCGACTCCATAGCTTCCCCTGTCCCAACACAGAGAGCATTCAAAAGGATCGCGAGTTTCTTGCGCACCGCGCCACTTTCATTTCATATTTTTATTTTATATATTTTTATTTATCCAATGGCATATTTTTACAGCGTTGGCTAGACTCGACCGAGTTTATTGAGAATTATTGTGATTCGGAACACATCAGCGTTTAAGAATGATATGACTTGGGGACTTAGTGATGTGACCACTGTCCACTGGTTCGAGGATCGAGTGGACTATCGATTATTTTGTTAACGTTGATCCAGGGGCTCAATTCTGCTAATTTACATACGCTTCAGTGGAGTGTCGATAGCGTGTCGATTGAATTATTTTAGACATTTGGTAGTCCACTAGTTTTTTAAGACCAACGGCTTTCGACTGACCAGCGATTCAACTGCCATAGAACTATCTCGTACGAGTATTCTGTACATCAGTTGTGTATCAATTTAATGCAGCTAAGTAATAGTATTCTGCTCGTTATCTGACGTTTCTAGCAGTCGATACACAACCAATGATACTGAAATGAGACTCCATAAAGACAACATTCAAGTTTTAACAGAATAGCCAATCTGTCACAGTCTGTCGCGGGAATGGCAATTGTATATCATTTTATTTAAATTAGCTCAATTGGGCCCCTGCTATTGGGCAGTCCTGTAAGCCTGTAGCATCCTGTAGCAAGTAGTCACCAGAAGAAACCTTCTGGAATCAGTATAGTTCTAACGGAATAATTCCTTATCGTTCCCCTATGAAACTTGCAAGCTTTACCTTTACAAGCCATTGATGATTCACTAGGTCGTGATGATGACTTACTAGCTCGCGGTATCTAACCACGACAAAAAGCAAGCAAGCAAGCAAACAGTCAGATTATTCTGTGATCCACAATTACTCAATTCCTTTTCAGTTATCTCAACTCGAGTGAAGTCCGTGACTGAAACACACCGCTATTGTCCATCATACCAAAATAGCTCCACTTATTTCTCTACATGGTTTTATCTTTATGATTAGTTGTTATTCTTTACTGCTCACGACGAAAATTTTGGGCATAAACATACATAGAATCACATTATATACGTTCATTTGACTTAGTTAGACTTAGACAAGTCGAGAGAAAATAAACTGCTGTTCATAACGCCAGGCTAGACTGAACTAGCGTTTTGGACCGGGTCATAGGGACCAACTAACACCTGGTAATCTTTTTAAATATTTGTTCAAAAACAATCCGGTTTTTTTATAAGCTACACCAAACCACAAAAAAACAAGATTGATTTTGATCCCCTAGCTCCGTGGGTATAATAAGCGTGTAAACACTTTTATAGCCAATTATTTGACTGCGAGAATACTTGTCCCTACACTCGAATAGGTTGTCCACGAAATAAACATACGCATTAGGATTCTCCGCTCGTGCTAGTAATGTGTCGTCACATTACTCAATGTCTGAACCAGTTGTACACATGCTTGAATAATACACACAGCTAAATTAGTATATGTTTCGATGGGGGAAACCTTTAGGCGTAATCAGAGTGAATTTTTTAAATGTAATAATGCTGTTTCTTCTTCTTCTTTTTTTAGGTTGGCAATCGGCTACAAAATAGAGCCATTTTGCCAGTGTCGAGTAATTCTTGAAAATTGTTTTTGTATTATATTCACTGGTGCCCATTTATGAACACACAATTGTTAATATACCACTAATATTACACATTATTTGTCAAAGAAACACATTTTTTTGGTAAATTAAATAAAATTGACAACTTCCCGGTTCAACTTTCCGCGGAAAAGCCATAATGTTGTTTGTGCTTTATTTTTTGGGCATTTTTTAAAACTCTTTTGGCCGAGTATTATGCCAGTCAGGGTTTCGTAATAGACAAGTATTGAAGTAATAAACGCCATATAGCCATGTTAATAAGAACCTGTACCTTTGCGTTCCTTCTATACCACGTGTCATTTAATTAAGGCAGTAATCGAATCCGAACCGAGTCAAGAGTAGTCTAGATATAAGTTTTTTTACTTTTTAAACTTAATGGATGATCTCTGCACATTTAAATTGTGTTTTTAAAAACGTCATTTTGCAAATCATTTGACCTCTTTAAACATTTTACAATATTTTTGTCGGTCCTTATATAATTTAAGTGTACCTACGAGTACAATGGATGGCCAAAAACTGTTTAGAAATATTTTGGACAAGCTTTTCAGAGATTACTGTCGTGAACATACTCACGTGAAAATAATAATACTGAGGTTGTGTTGTCATTGAAAAGTCCCAACATCTTTTGTTCCAAGACAAACATTGTACAAGCATGCACACAAGTGACACATTTTATGAAAAAAACAACCTAAATAATAAGTATGCAAGGATACGTTCTAATTATATCAAGCCTATTCGGTTGTCTCTCCTCATACCTAATCAATATCCAATACAAGAGGACAGGCCCATTGCAAATTAGGAGCTTAATAACTAGAAATTCTAGCAAACAATCCACCGTCTGGTCCTCCTTACAATCACTCACATGTGCGCGACTGTATACCACCACAAATATCCCACGACCTCACCAAAGATCCTCAATCTCCTAAGAAATGTGGTTTATCGAAAATTCTCAATATACCGGTACATTCGTGTACAGAAGTGGTACGCGGCGGGGGTGGGGGAGGGCTTCCTCGTCTCCCGCTCCCCCCGCCTCCTCCCTCCACGGCAGAGGCGCTGCTCGCGGCGCCTGCAGCCCGCACCCGAGATAAGCGACGCCGACGCCCGTCCTATGAAATTATAGCACCCCTGGCTGTGGCTCGCGGTGAAGTGAAGGAGTATTATTTGGATGAATTCTTTGATATAATTTGATTATACTGTGTGTATTTGTGTACCTACTGTGTTTATTTGACTCACTGTATCACGCGATGTTCTTATACAATAGCGTTCCTTTACCTTACAGTGGAAAATAGGTTAGAAATATAATGAAAGTTAATGTAATTTAGCTGTCAATTGTTTTCTTATATCCTAGCTGAATAACTTTCATTGACATGGTATGTACAGCGATGGCCTTCAATTGTCAATTTCAAGCAGTACTTATTGATTGTATTACTTCGCGTAAACCTTGATAACTGTATTTTTTTTAAATAATATAATGTTTATGATTCCGATCAAATAAAATGAAAGCAGTACAGAGCTACTGAGAAATGACACCACCGCTGTTAGTCTGTAGGAAAGAGATGAGCGTGACCCAATTCTGCCCCCACTATCTACATGCTTTTTAATAAAAAAATCAACAGCAAGTATCCTTCAAATAAGGTAATATATTTACAAAAAAGTTCTCTGGTTGTATAAAGGAATTAATACTTATAATTGAATATGACAAATACTAACGCAACATTTAATCACATTCATCATCCCTATTATCTATTATGCTCCTCCACTACACTGCAAGCATCAAGAGGGTGCCGGGGTCGAGCTCTCCTCCGGGCCATTTGTCAGTGACAGGACGTCGCGTGGTAGCTGGGGCCCGGGGAGGGGGCCCCCGTCCTCCTCTCGGGGCCCCCACGGCCTCTGCACACGACTGTACTCGTACGAACGTGTTGGACTTAAATTACGGCCAGCGTTCGGTCTATTATAAATGGGTGGCATTTTCGGTAGTAAATAGGTTTGTTTTGAGTGAAACAAATGCAGTGAGTATCACAAGGAATGCAATACTGGCGGCAGTGCTCCAGGGGCCCAATTCTGCTAATTTTAATAAAATGACAGACAATTGTCATTCCTGCGACACACTATTGAGGTTCCATTACGACTGTGACAGATTAGCTATTCTGCTAAAACTTTAATGTCATCTCGATGGAGTCTCATTTCAGTGTCAATGGTAGTGTGTCGACTGCTAGCAACGTCAGATAACGAGTAGATATCATTACTTAGCTACATTATATTGATACGCGATTGAAGTTCAGAATACGAAATATTTCTATCGCAGTTGAATGGCTGGTCAGTGGAAGGCCGCTGGTCTTAAAAAACTAGTAGACTACCCAATGTCTAAAACCATCCAATCGACATGCTATCGACACTCCATTGAAGCGTTTGTAAATTAGCAGAATTGAGCCCCTGCATAGTCTTCACAACACTTGATATAGTAAGACACGTTATCATTCCAAATAGTTGGACGCGTTTTGAACGCTTTTTATATTAAACGATATTTGTCGTTGCATGCCTAAAGGGGATATAGCATACGTACTTTTTTTTTTTTTTTTATTACATTATAGGCATGTATTTGATCTCGATCTCACCTGATGGTAAGTGACGATGAGATCTACGATGCTCGTACTTGCCTAGGTAGGAAGGCGGCAGTAGATAAGACACGCTACATTCACTAGGCACATGCAGCGCAACTGATCTGACCCGCCATCCATGAATGGCAACACCGAACATCATGCCGGAACACGGCTAGGCCGCTTGGCGACATGGCTTTGTTCAGTGGGTGGTGACTAGCCACGGCCGAAGCCTACCACCAGTAGAGTTGTCACCTGGTTGGCACCACCTAGGGTCACGTGTAGGGTATCTCGAGGGTACTTAATTCTCCTACGGACGAAGGTGACTCGACCCCAAAAAACTCGAATCTGTAACATTCATATATTGTCAAATAAAGTATTTCATTTTCAGTCCTCCCGTGACTATGGTTGCTGTAAAGCAGCCGAAACGTCGGCAACGTAAAAACATAAAGTAAACGCGATAATATCTGTAAAATAAGTGTTATTTCAAAATAAAGTACATATGATTGCATTGTATTCTTATTTTTTTAATAATTAGGTATCTACTCTTTTTTTTACTTATTGCCTTTTTAATATAAATAAAATCCTTTTAGAGACCAACCAAGCAACCAAGAAGTTTTATAGGTGTTTTAGTTCATTTGAGTATTAAGTAAATAAATAAGATAGATTATACAAATAGGTAGGTCCAATTAAACAGTAACTGGTCTGTAAGATGCAAGTACAGTAGCGGAATGAAGAGGTTGATCAGATTTCTAATTGATTCATTTGACGTTCGCGAGCACATGCTACCTTTTCCAACTATGTCACAGAACAGTACCTACGTCAAGTGCGAGATTATTCGTAAGCTAACCGTATACTTTATAGTCTACCGTATTTAGACATTGTATGGAGAATTGAAAGTTTTGAATACCGCCCGTTAGAGGTGCTGTTACTTGCACTGGAATGGTGGTATTATAGTTCATGAACTCTTACAAGCAAAAGTCGACTTTAAGGTGACGAACTTTTCTTTCCGCAACTGTACAATAAAGATTGAAATAATTGATGGAATTCCAAAACAAGTGTTTGTTAATACGTTTGTGGCAATGGCATTATGCCAGAACTACTCGACCGATTTCAACAGGGTTGGTCATATTGTATAACTCATACTTAGACTTGTAAAATAAGTTAAAAATAATCGCCCTAAGACCATTGAGGGTCGAGGTGTAGAGCAGAACCAATGGTCGCTAGCCAAAATCAAGTAATTCCTAGACCTGAGAATGTGAGTAAATAAATTAAAATAAACGCCTCCGACAAATTAATTTGAACAACTATACCAATCCCCTACTGTCCATGGCGTATCAGTTGTACGATCGATATAGAGAAATTCGCCAAAGCTGCCAGATATACAACCGCTTTCAAAAAAAAAAAATCGCCAGCTCAATAAAGACGAGCCTACACTGAAACTGGCCACATAATAGTAAGGTCCGTCGTAAGACGATTACCGCGCCACGCTAGCCGAGAAGGCACCCGCTGAAATTGATCCCCCGGGGGGTCGGGAGAACCCCCCACGCTGGGGTGGGGGCCCATCGCCTTTGTGCGCTGGCCCTTTATCCCGGGGACTATTGGCGTGACTTACGGGCACGATCTTGAAGTTTAGGAATTTTTGTGAAATGTTGAGGATTAAGTTTATGTTTTTTTGTGGCTTTTTATCACTTTTCCTTGAGTCTATGATAGTGCATAGCGAATAGAAGTACTTTTTTATCAGAACCATGATTTTGTGTCTGACAAAATTAACAACTTCCCGCCTAAAAGCCCAGCAATAATTCTGCGAACAACCTTACCGTTGACACGTTCAGATAAATCTGTGTATCCCAAGTAATAACAGCTTTGCATTTCAAATAAAACATAATCGTCTTTACAACAACGTGATAGAGGTCAGATATTCCGCAAATCAGGTTTGTTTGCACAAACATTAACATTTGATAGTTGATCTGACGATAATCTATAGTAGATTATGTTGCGGTTGTAATGAGGTTGAGTAATCAGCGAACGTATTTCTTGTATTGTAAATTATTCATAATATGTTAGAACTACGTCTAAAGAAGAAAATAGTCACCGATTCATTGTGTTAAGGTCTCTTTAATTCGCATAAACTATCTAGTAATAATATTTTTCAGCCCATTTTTTAATGTGTCACTGTTGGGCACAGGCCTCCCGTAAATGCGAGGGGGATTAGGCCATAGTCCACCACGCTGTCCCAGTGCGGGTTGGCGGACATCACACGTCTTTCGAGGGGTCTCTCAGACATGTAGGTTTTCTCGCGATGTTTTCCTTCACCGTTTAACAAGTGATAATCATGGTTGAAAATGAGATTCGCACATGAAATCCTGAAATCCCAGAGGTGCGAGCCGGGGTTTGAACCTGCGATCCGCGTTACCGTTAGCGTTCTACCCACTTGGCTATCACTGCTTTACAACAATCTAGTAATGTGGTCGCAAAAGCGTATGACTTTACAAAGTTATCTCGTTGTTTGACAATAGAAAATGTGCTGTATTTCCGTGAATTAAGGTGGATGGTGACTGCATGGTTGCAATGAAGATGAAGTGCCATTATTAACACGACATACCGAAGGCAATGCACTCCGAACGAGCTCAAAGCAGATGGTAATATACTTTCTCGCATGGAATTGGCAAATTAAACTATATTATTCTTTGAAATAAAACTAATTTTACGGATTTAATCGCGTTTATTTTATGGTTTTTTTCGTACCCGGCTGCTTTACGGCAACCATGGTCACGGGAGGACTGAGGTGTTTGTCGTCCTAGTGTCATAGTTTCAAACGGAGTACCCTCATATTTAATTGATGCATGCGGTCCGATCTACGCAGAAAGTGCTCACAGTGTCTTGAGACCTTGCAATGGTACGCTTGGTTTTGTACTTTATAATATTAATTACTGGATTCCAAGTCGGTGGTAGCTCCTATGTCTGTTTCATTCCTATAGCTTCATCTCTCTCTGCTGTCTCGTGTAGAAGCGTTAATGCTAGTCCATACAAAAGGAAGAGGTAGGTACGACGCTGTCAAAGTTCCAAGAAAGACCGCATCGGTTAATATCACTCTCACGTATCTGTGTCCGTATCTGACGCGTCTCGGGCCCGTGTCGTCACGCCGCCGTGCCGTCACGTGCCCGTCTCGATTACCGGGAACACTGGAAATAGGCGACGGTGCAGCTACCTATCTCGCGGCGACAATTGAGCGCGGTGGGACAGGTCAGTAATAAATTACTAAGTGCCGTCATTTACAAAAGTGATTTGCAAATGTGAGAACTATGCAGCCATTAACTTGTACGAACGGAACGTAAAACATACAAATGAACGCGATACTCCGTTAAATTAGTTTTATTTCAATAGGCAGTTATCGTAAGTTTAATTTCTTCTCTACACTCTATTGGGTGGAGGATCCGACCGTGTGAAAGACTGAGAAACTTCTCGGAGTTTTTTGCTTTTTAATCATCCTGGTCACGGCTCAGAAATCTGATAAAATCAACGCTTTGAGTCCGGAATTAAGAGTCAAACTATGCTAATTTTGGTCATATGTATTTATCAATCTAGTTCTCGATGTCTATGCTAGCTGAGAATTTGATATCTTGCCCCGCGAGCCTTGAAAACACACATCGCGATAAAGCAAGCTGTCACCTTCATTCTTGTTTAAGAAAAAGTGGTGCGAGCGAGATGGAGCATTACGTTTTAGTAACACTACGTAAAAAACTTGTACTTGAGACACAGTATGTTTTATCGTGTATTTACTTGGACAATGGTCGCGTACCTACCTAGTTACCTACTGTTGATATAGACCCTAATGATTAAATTATTACTATACCTACCCACTTAGGTACATAAAAGGCAGTATTATAGTATTTATCTCAGTTATCAGTAATCAACACCTACCGAATGACGGGAAGGGCGGACCAATCAGAATGCGCCATTTGGACCCTTAATGCCCGAGGCGAGAAACGCGACACCTTTCCGACCTTTTAGCGGAATAAAACTACAAGTAATAACATTTGCACAAACGAATTTTGACTTTAAAGTGTGCGCAGTAAGGTCACAATTCTGTTGTGCGGTGAGGTGTGAAAATTGACGCCTATACCAGAATCGTAATCATAGCAGCAAATGGACTTTATGCTCCCGATATAAGGTTGATTTTCGAATGTAATTTTCTGAGGTATTGTTCAAGGGATAAGCGTAGTTCATGCACGGGATATTGACACATATTATCATGTAGATATAAAAGTGATAATCGCATAATAGTTTTAGGTGTTAAATTTAACACCTAGAGCGTTATTTGTATATTATTGCATGAGTGGTTCCTATTGGTCGGTACGAGGATAACTATTGAGAAACCGTGGCTTTTAATGTACGTGGGTATACCAAGTTACTAGCTTCCGCCCCTGGTTCCAAAAATAAAGATTCTGACATGGACACTGGCAAATATGGCTTAATTTTGAAGCTTTATGGATTGCCAACCATAAAAAATGAAGAAGCATATAAACGCTTCAATCAGCTCATTTCATGTTGTAGATAGTATGAGTCGAAGAGTTCTTTTTTTAAATATCGATGTCGCCGGCCAGTGCTATAGAAAAAAGTTGTTACACTTTTCGAGGAACAAAACTAATTTTACGGTGTCAATATCAATATTCGAAATTCGAATCCGCCTCTTTCATTTTTCCCGCGCAACCGAGCTGTCAAATCACGCGCCATTGGAGCGATATAGTTTTAAAATTTTAATATTCCCATAGATGCGCTAAGGTAGGTATCTAATGTCCAACGCATCTCATGTTTCAAACAATGTAGTGGTCATATAAACACAAAACCATGGTCACACTGAACCCCAATCGCGTTCAGTACATTTCGTTCGGAAACGATAGATTTTGGTCTTGTTGACTCGATCGATTTCTTTTCTGCTTCTGACTTTTGGCTGGCTAAAAAATACAGTGTAATTTGCCAGGCAGAGTCGAGAAAAATATTTAGACACATAGGTGTTGTAAGTAGGTACTTATATTATAGTAGTAGATAATGATAATGACGATGACGAAAATGCAATGAATTCATCACCCTAATCACATTTTCTAGTAAAATATACTCTCTTCAACTTCCTACCAATAAGTATAAGAACCTAAGTTTATGCTTCACTCACTTATCCGATTTATCGTTATGCTTGATTTACACGAGTTGGTAGTCGCTAGCAATAACGCTATCTTCGTGTACACCGAGCTTTAGCTTAACCTAGGTACCTAACATAAAAACCAAGCAGGTTCAAATCAAGTAAGTATTACCTATTTCAAACTTTATTGGTATTCAAAAGTACACAGATATAAAATACCTAACTTAAACATCAACATTAGCATGATTACTTCCTCCATTCCCGCCATTAACTGAAATCATCGTGTAGGGATGTACCAACATACCTACAGGTTGAAAAAATGAGATAATATCGTGTTGTAGTGTTGCGCCGCACAACTCCGCGTATAAATAATGGAGAGGTCGGAACAGTGCGCCGCTCGCTGCGGCCTAGGCGCCGCCGGCGGGACAGAGCAAGATGTGGAGCTGTCACAACAAAATAGGTATTTAGCGGAAAAGGGAAGCGGGTGGTATGCCTGGCGGGGCGGCCGCTATGCCCCGACGGTTATTGTCGGGATCTTGGATATATGTTACTTGCTCCGAAAACTCTTATAGCGCGATTCAGGATTGTGACGTCAATTGTCTATTGTTCTGAATGCGTCTGCGTAGCTTGTGGTGCGGTTGAAGTGGTCGCTACAGGTATCTATGTACTCATGGTTTGGTGATGAGTCACCAAAGTCACCAAAGTCACAGTCACAAAAGCGCCACCCCAAACCGGCCTGTGGATGTTGCAGGGCTACCAAACGAATTAACACCATAGACCATAGAATAGGGTATTTGAATATTATTGAATTATCTATATTTTTTATTAGGACAGCACTCAGAACTACCATTTTATTTATTTATCATACTTTTAAATAATGTTGTCTTTTAATATGATCGATACATACACCTGATGTGATGCCTTACTTGTCTGTTCCCCTGACAGCTGACAGCCCTTACGTCATTGATAATATTTCTGATTGGTCAATTCTGAACCGTACCATAACAACGAGTGTTGCGGCAAACCTTGATAGGATAGGATATTATATACCTGGTTAGGTGATCCTAACCAGGTATATAATAGCTTATACAGGTATGACAAACTCTTATTTCAGCATGTCATACATATTTGTATAGCATTCAGTTCAGGTCCCCGACTAGAGTCACATTAAAAGTTCATCTGTGGATCCGTTTTAATTGTATTTCTTTATTTTATTTTTGTCTCTAATAAGTAATAATTTTATTATCTATAGCGACTCCACGGCACCTGTAGGCCGCGGCTTGGGTGGCGCCCGCCGCTATAAAATTCGGACAGCGGCGCGGAATCCCACAGATTCCAGCTTAATATTAATTGTCGATCGACTAACCTCAACACTGGCCCTCCCTCCCCCCACCCCCATACTCCCCGGGACCCCCCTCACCACCCATGAGATGGGAATACATTGGACATTTTATAGATATGATTTTTTTTCGTAGGTAAGTATTTTTTTTTTTATACATTATAGGCAAGTATTTGATCTCGATCTCACCTGATGGTAAGTGACGATGAGATCTACGATGGAGCATACTTGCCTAGGTGGGAAGGCGGCAGTAGATCGAGACGCTACATTCACTAGGCACATGCAGCGCAACTGATCTGACCCGCCATCCATGAATGGCAACACCGAACATCATGCCGGAACACGGCTAGGCCGCTTGGCGACATGGCTTTGTTCAGTGGGTGGTGACTAACCACGGCCGAAGCCTACCACCAGTAGAGTTGTCACCTAGTTGGCACCACCCAGGGTCACGTGTAGGGTATCTCGAGGGTACTTAATTCTCCTACGGACGAAGGTGACTCGACCCCAAAAATTATTATTATTTATTAGTATTACCAATTAATACAGTTTTCATTTGACTATATGAGTAATATTAAATATTTTATAATGCTTGCATTTTTCATTGCTTGGTTAAATGCTTATGTAGGCTATTGTCGAATAATTATTGCAACTAAAGTAACTAAATAAATCATATAAACTTAATTAAATCCAAATACCGAGAATTATTAGGCCATAGTCCACCACGCTGGCCCAGTGCGGATTCGCGGACTTCACACATCTTTCGAGGGGTACTCTCAAACATGCAGGTTTCCTCACGATGTTTTCCTTCACCGTTTAGCAAGTGATAATCGTGGTTGAAAATGAGATTCGCACATGAAATTCAGAAATCCCAGAGGTGCGGGCCGGGGTTTGTACCTACGATCCTCGTAACCGAGGCAAGCGTTCTACCAACTCTACACATGACGTAGTTTCACCTTTTACGCGGACAAAGTCGCGGGGCAAAGGCTAGTCATTTATGTAATAGCCAGGTAGGTAGTACCTCTCTGTCTAACTACATATTCACATAAACACTGACCACTTACATTTTACCGTTAATTTTCCAATTTTTTGAATAAAGAACCGTTTCGCGCCACAAAGGAGGTAAGTAGACGTTAATGTTGTTTGATTTGAAGGTCCCCGCCGTTCGAGTAGGTGGTGATTTTAAGGGCCTCGCGAATAGGGTTGGCACGTTCGTAACGCAACAAAAAAATAATCAATTTTTCTCTCCTTATTTTAAAATTCGATCGGCCCAATGCTTGGCACGGGCCCTTACTTGGTGCAAGGGGCATTTAAGCAGTCCACCATGTCCAAAGCATGTGTATCTTTAACATTTCCTCTTTAAGGTGATCATCATAAGTAGTTCAAATTGACATTCTCTGGGTACAAACCAGCCGTGCAGTGAGCCGTAGCGATACTGCGTGGTGCGGTCTCGACACGGCCATTACCAAAAGTTCGAATCCCGCTCAGGACAAACTTCATGTGATTAGCACGAATGTTCGTACCTGAGGCATTGACCTTAAATATCTATATCAGTAACTATATTGAATCGTCTCCAGTCAATGGATTGGGGATTTTTTATGGGTACTGAACGTTACTTGGTTTGGGATTGCAAAGATTGGTGTATGATATTTATTTTTTATTTAAATACTCGACTAGCGACAGCCCTACCCAAGTATCGGCTGCTCGCTACCCGCCAGCCGCAAAATTATAGTAAAATCGTATAATTAGGGCCGCACCCGGCGGTTTCCACTCGCGGTCGCCGCTTCCTTGTCATTGTTCGATATTCCAAAAGACATTCGTTTCTACAAAGCAGGATGCGAGTATCGAGAAATCGTATTTAATCGATTTGAATATTTCGACAGGTGCGGTTGAAATGCGATTTTTTGGTGTTTTTTTCGGGTGTTATTACTACATTTGTTTGGGATTTACCAACGACTTGCGATCCAGTGATTAATATAATTAAATCCAAAACCAAGCGCACCATTGCAAGACCTCAAGACACTAGGAGCGCTTTCTGCGTAGATCGGACCGCAAGCAACAACTAAATATTAGGGTACCCCAGTTCTAACTATGACACTAGGACGGCAACCACCTCAGTCCTCCCGTGACAATGGTTGCTGTAAAGCAGCCGAAACGTCGGGAACGTAAGAACATAAAATAAACGCGATAAAATCTGTAAAACAAGTTATTACCACATCTACATCTTGAGAAAAGTTGCTTGCAAAGTCATTTATCAGTAAGTATTCCACGAAATAATGAAGAACAACACTTGTCAGAGATAAAAGTGGTTTTTCAGTCAACAGCCCTACTGAAGTTGGGCAAGTGTAACATAACACTGGAATACAGGATTTACAGCCCCGAAACCCTAAAGGTACTTAATCCTTCATAAGTAGCTGTATCAAAGTTTCATTATCGAAAATAAATTATCGTCCAAAAAAGGCAGGCATTATAATATAAATGAAGTTTATAGATCTCAGAAATAATATCGTTGCATTCCTGACTATTCCCTAAGAACATAGCTGGGGATTTAATATGTTCCAAATTCAAATATGTTAAAAAAAAACCTGTCAGGGGACGCCATTTTGTCTCGCACCCCGTTCTTATTAATTCGGAATGTATGAGATGGCAAGACTAAATGTAATTCTGACTTTTTGGGGTTGTCGAAGAGAAAGGTTATCAATTTTGTTTTATTTTGTGAAAAATGTGTTTCTTTGAAATATAATGTGTGAATATTAACCATTATGTGTTCATAAACGTGCACGAGTGTAAGACAATAAAACTAAATACAACTAATAAACTAAATAAACCATGACTCCAGTTCTTTTTTTTTTTTTTTATTACATTATAGGCAAGTATTTGATCTCGATCTCACCTGATGGTAAGTGACGATGAGATCTACGATGGAGCATACTTGCCTAGGTAGGAAGGCGGCAGTAGATCGAGACGCTACATTCACTAGGCACATGCAGCGCAGCTGATCTGACCCGCAATCCATCGCATCGCATCGCAGTTCTCACAAGAAGTCCGGTAGTTTATAAGTAAAGTATCCTCAACTTTACTGATTGGGTTAGGTGCCTATTCTACGCCTTCTATATCTCCCATGTTTGATATTTAAAAAACATTTCACTTGAAGTTGGCAAAATACCTACCCAAAGGTGAGACAGGCCATGTTCTGAAAAAAAAAACTGCTAATCCTATTTTTATTTACTTTGGTCTTAAGGCCTTTACGAACGGCACAACTCGGCACCCAATCTGTTGGGTCAATCTGTAGGGTACCTACCAATTTATATGTTAATGACCAGTAAATTTGGCTCTTGACATGCCAATTTCTAGAGACCTTACAAATCAAACAAACTGCAAAAATAATATGTGTTTTTTTTTTGTTGGCACTGCAATATAACATGGATGGACCACCATTGTCATTAATTCAAAATAAGAACACGGGCACAATACACGCGTATTGAGTGACGACAGATGTTAAATTCGATTTTCGAAATCTGTGTTGCTAACGTAAAAAAATATAATAATAGGAGTGGGAAAAGGGAACTGGTATGAAAACATCGATATTAACGAATGTCGTTGATTTGACAAGCCACAATGATAGGTTTATGTATGAGTAAATAAGGATGATTTGTGGGTTAGTAATGTTACAGTGTATTATTACTGTTGCCTCCCTGAAATAAGAGTTCAAGTAACCTAGTTAAGTTGGTATTTAAGTATACTTTGTCCTACTGTCTTGATCGATGCTAAGTAAGAACCTACCTACTTATTTGTATACTATAAAATAAATATTATTTAAAAGGTTGGTTTTTTTGCCGGGTAGTTGAAGAGTAATGTAGTGAATTGTGTAAAAAACTCCACAGCTTACTGATAGGTATATTAGATTAATAACAACATCATTATCAATAAATTATCATTTGTTCATCAATCTGTTTCTAGTAGATCATTGCATTTATTAATTAAAAGAAGATTTGTTCCACACCAATAAGTGGCTCTATTGTACCCGATTTGTTTGCCAAAAAAGAAAAGATGAGTCCGTCTAATGACAGAAATTAGCGGGAAATTATGTATTACGATGATGTCATAACACTCTCCGTAAAGAAAAAGGAATTGTAGAGACACGCCATTTTCATATCATCATGTCACATCCACTATTTTATTTATAATGTGTATTTATTGAATGTGTTATTGCTATTAATTATTTGACATTGGCAAGATACCCTCTAAGTTGTGGGTGAGGCCATATTCATATCCATTTTATTTCATCGCATATCATTTTGTAAAAAAGAAGAAGAAGAAGAAACCTAGCTATGACATGACAGCCGTATGCCCGGTCAGTTGCTGGAAGATTATGATAAGTCGTATTTTTAATTAAACACAAAGTTGTGTGTTTTCTATTTGCTATTGCGTCGTTCTTTCTATTCCTATTTCACTACTTGGGCTACATAAAAATAACACTAGTGTGTTCTCAACTTAGCGTTAGATATTACGTCTTTGGTTCTGTTAAGTCAGGTTGCGGTAATTCGATGTAAATATGGGTAGGGAGATACCTGATCAGCCAAATTAGGGTAGACTTGGGGCCGAAAATGATTTTCTCATGATCTAATAAATTTCAAAATAGACTAAATTAGCTCAACCTTATTTTCAGGTTATAATTATTCCAGCCTCTTTTTATGTCCCACTGCTGGGCACGGGCCTCCCCACAATGCGAGGGGGATTAGGCCATAGTCCACCACGCTGGCCCAGTGCGGGTTGGCGGACTTCACAACATCTTTCGAGCGAGGGGTTCTCTCAGAAATGCAGGTTTCACGATGTGTTCCTTCACCGTTTAGCAAGTGATAATCATGGTTGAAAATGAGATTCGCACATGAAATCCCAGAGGTGCGAATTGGGGTTTGAAACTGCAATCCTCTTTACCGAGGCAAGCGTTCTACCAACTTGGCTATCACTGCTTTTTTAGGTAATTTACAGAAAAAACAAGACATCTATGAGGCAATCTGCCGCCGGATATACTAAGTTTTCACCATTCAGACCGCTATCTATTACCTATGGCGGTTTGTTTCGTATTTCCGCCCGTGTGTTGCCACGCTCAAGTGTCAAATTACCCTTAATTATCTGTCGGCGAGGGACCGGAACGGACGACGGCTGCCATCGACAATTGAATTAATTTTTTTTTGTAGAACTACGCATAAATATAGTGTGCAACGGAATTTGATGAATAGGCTTCCATTCTTGATTTTTAAATGCGTTCTGTTGAAAAGCATTTAAATTTAACTTGGAATCTATTTGCATTTGATAAATAATAAATAATGCCGTTTTTTGTGGATATTACTTACCACGGAGGTAAGTACCACTTCAATAGGCTTGTACCTTTCTATAAATAAATAAATAGATAGGTTAGCCATACGGACATAGAAAAACAGCTACTTAAACCTACCTACACCTCTGACCATCGGGACATGTTAGGTAAGTTTATTCCCTATTATACTTTTTAAAATTAAATAAACGCGTAAAAGAACTATGAACTCATTCTCCTGTCAGGACCTCCCTAATCAAAAAAAAAAAAACTTTCGTTAAAAAAAAAGTAAAATGAAATCCGCACACGTAAAATTTATTCAGTCATCATACGTAGATATAAAATAAATAATCCACGATATTAACGATAACAATACAGTATGCAACGCGCCGCCGCCGCCGCGCGATCTATAGATCATTTTAGCTCGATCCCTATTAGCTTGGTTCGAACACGCCCCGCCTTCGTGTAAGCCCACTGGTCATTAATTGGATGCAAAAATCGATGACGGAACGCCCATAATGCATCTGTCTCTCTCATACGCTCAATTGTTGATATGTACGTCTCGCTCGCGCAGGTGTCGTCAAGCGCGAGCGGTCTTGTTCGTTTTGTGCGCGGGCGCAGCGGAGTCGTCACAATGCGCGCGCAGGCTGCTTCCAGAGAAAAATAGAATGTCAGATGCGTTTTATTTTTACTTGTAATGGTCTGTCGTGCAATATTTGTGTAGATTCAATTTTTTTTTGCGTTTTTGGATGTCTAATTTGAAAGTAAGCTGCCGTTGTCGGCTTGCTCTATTTAGTAAATGATATATACGTATTTTGGAGTTTTTACTATGGTCCGGTCTGATGAAGTTGAATGTGTGTTGAGGTTTTTATTGTATAGTTTGATGGTGGAATCGGTGGTCGGTTTGAGTCAGAAATACTATATATTTTTTCTGTATATTATTATATTTTTTTTCTATATTTTATTCTAAATATTATATATTTTTTCTAAAAAGTAACTTTTGTAAATAATTTGTAGCCGTGACAAATGTTAGTGGGTAGGATTTAGATGAAAACTTTTGATTTCTATAAAAATGTATCATATTTTTCTTGTCTGCTACCTAGTAATTTAAGCTCAAAATTCATAGAAGATTTATTTGTTTTTTTTTTTCAGAAAAAAAAGATAGCTTTACCGTTTCAAATGGACAATAAGTTTCCATAAATTTTGGGATATATATAAATTTACCATATTAATCAAACATCAATATTATTTGTTACGTAACTGCCACTCACCAATAGATGTCGCTATATTACTTACCTACTTTCTTAGTAATATTATTTGTTCAAACGTTTGTCAATATATATAACATTGTATATGTATTTTCGACAATTCAACTCCAGCCAATGGGCAATAAGTAGGTGATAAATAGTTAGTTAATGCTATTTAAATTCATTTCTAAAATCTTAGTAGGCAGCACGAATAAACACAACAGACTTTAACAAACAAAACCAATACATTAATTTAAAATTACAGATAAAGATTGCAATATAACTATTTTTCTACGAACTGGGGTACCCTTATATTTAGTTGTTGCTTGCGGTCCGATCTATGCACCAGTTCAAACACTGAGACGTCAACCACCTCAGTCCTCCCGTGACCATGGTTGCTGTAAAGCAGCCGAAACGTCGGCAACGTAAAAACACAAAATAAACGCGATAAAATACGATAAAATTAATTTTATTTCAATGTTTATCTGTATTTTTGATTCTGTATTTAAAACTTTTTAAACCTTATACTTTGTAGTAACTCTACCCTACCCCGCAGCCCCCCTAGTGCTAAGGCTGAAGAGGTCTACATGCATAGACGCCCAGTAAAGCGTGACACCTTCTCACAGCACAGCAGCCGACGCGTAGGTATCCTAGATAAGTGGTTGGGGTCCCTTGGGTAATATTGCTAAACCTCATACTCCTATATATAAGCTGTAAAAATAATAGTGTAAAATATTTTAGCCAACAATAGGTTATAAAGATGACAATCTCAAAGAAATAAATCAAATTATTAAACATTAAAAAAATCTTAAAAAAAACATAATAATTTTACCGTATATAAGGTATAATGACCGCTTGGTCTAGAGATGCTAGTAGATGCTGGCCGCTCGGCTCACTGCTCCGAGTTCGATTTCCGTCGGGACACCTACATTTATTTTAGAATATTTTTGTCTTACCTTTTTATTTATTAACCTACTTTAAACGTTGTAGGTACTTTGACACCGTTAACTAAGACTGAAAAAAAAAATGCCTGCGGACATTTTTTTCTACAACTCCAAACGACAAATAGCTTTAAATACGTACTGAGCATTGTATATCGAGCACTCGGCCGAGAGCACCGTCTCGCCATTTGACTTATGTGTAGTCAAGATATTAGTTACTCATGGTGCACATAGGTACTGTGTACGGCAAGGCTCGTGAGGATAGGTGCTGTGTTTTTCATCGCAGTAGTACCTGGCCGTAAGGCAGTGAGGAGGCTGCAAGGCCATAGTCGCGTCGAGGTTCGCAGAAGTATGCGAAAGCGTTCCCGCGTCCTCGGCAATGCGACAGTGTGGACACACCATTGGGTTTTAGTGGGTATACCGGCCGCCGCCGGGGAGTCCCACATACCCCTCTTGCCCCCCCGGGGGGAGAGGATGCGTAACGCATTTCCCCATGTAAAAAAAAAATTGTGTACGGAACCATGGAGGTGACGCACCTGCTGTGTGTAGGTACTTGTTCGTTACACTAAACAACTAAACGTGTTTGTTATACGGAACCCAATTAACTTAGGAGCCACAATTCCCAATTTCCTTGAGTTAGACGCGACTCAGGCTATGTTACAAGTCCTACAAGATTGCAGGGTGAAAGGAATCTTTTGAGCTGCATCTTGGATCTGGGGATAAGCTCGAGTGCTTATTGTTACTTAAGTGTGTTACTTGAAGCTTAAAGTATGTAGCCTATACTCTCCAATAATAAATGGGGATTGGTGTTAAATTATCACATATCATAATAAATGCTAGACCTCTGTGACAAAGAAAATAGCTTTGATAAAGAGAGCATTGTAACAAATAGTATAACACTATCGTACACTACCCCCCAAATTTATAGACGTTTGATAAACTTACAGAACGTCTATAAATTCGAGGGTATGTAGATAACACTATCATAATAGGTACCTATTAATTGATGCCTTAGATCATATGTCTACTTTTTGTATACAAAATGAAATGCGATGCAATACAATGGAATAAGATGAACTATGGCCTCACCCACAAATTAGTGGATATTTTGCCAGTGTCATGTATTTTAATAGCGATATCAAATTCAATAAATACACATTATAAAAACAAAATTGACAACTTCACGGTTCAACTTCCCGCCAAAAAGACTTTACGCAGTTATGCCTGGTTCTTTATTAGCGTTTATATTGGTTCATATTTGTCTATGAATCTGCTCCTACCTCGGTTGCGGCGCTACCAACATGCCCTTTCCAATACCTAAGTTATTATTCTTAATTCCCTAACGGCGACCATTGAATCTTCATAATCAGCCGCCAACGCAATAAAAGTCGAGGAATTATAATGCTTGTAAAACGTTCATAACACCAAAACGGGCTGACACTAAAAATAAACATTATATCGTCTCTAAATAAACGAAAACCGTCTGTATTCCCGTGGTATAAGAGTTCTTACAAACACCCAATTAATTTTACAATTACATTGATACGTTAACAGTCAGATTAAACGATAATCAACCTTTTTACTTGGCAATAAAGATCGTGGAGGATGCAAATGTATTTGTGATGCAAAGGCCACCCAGTGAGGCTTCCATGAAATTGGACTACGTATATAAAAATTATCATCAGTTGCCAATACCGTTGGTTGCGCGGGCGCATCCGGCAAGTTAACTCAATTACATGGTAATAATCAAGTTCCTTGAGAGGAACAGAGATGCACAATAATGGTTTGCCCAGTAGTTCGACATCGACGACTTGGACAAAAATGAAATTAATCTCATCTTCTGACTTCAACTTCGACTTCCATCCACGACATGACATTTACCTATGTCATGTCGTAGATGGATGTGTCGGAATGGGCCGCCCAATTATAACTATCATGACCATTTTAAAAGTGTCTTCCAATGGCCATGTTCCTAGCACCCTTAACCGGACAAATTTGTATGATAAGATGTATGAATGTGGATGAAGAAAAAGAGGACATCCGGTGGTCCTTATCATGCTACCAGCCCCCAGATTCACAAACTTACGACAACTCTCGTTGAAATGTACTGTGTAAACACAGCGAATGTCGTATTGAATCTTCGAATCGGTTCTGAAGAACGGCTCTAAAAGATTGTCGTCCAAATGTGAAAATTACTAAACGTATCGATTCGGATACTTATCGAAACGTTCTGAATCAATCCGCAGATCTCAAGATGTCTTAACATATTAAGGAAAAAAAAAACCCATGGTACGTACTCTATGTCAATCATTGGTCTCTGTCTATCCACATGACATAGCTACATATGTAGAGGCGTAAATACACTAAATAAAGATATCCTTAGCGCTTATATTAGGTACACGAGAACACGTCGCTTAAAAAATGTAATGAAATCATATACCTACCTAGACTACAAAGCCTTTTTTTGGACGGTATAGGTGGTATACCATCCTGATCTAATCGAATTGATAGATGTTTTTTCGCACAGGCCCTACAAGGCGTAGCATTTGCTATATCTTGCTATTACTAATCCGACACTAGTACGAGTATAGTGATGAAAATACTCAGTAACTCGATCGGTATTTGAAACGTTCACAGCTCAAACTAAGTGTCCAGATGAAATAAAATCTTTTACGTCCATCCTAGCCGAAAATACAATCTAAATGTGGGCCCGTCCTATCGCGTTATCAGTCCTGAAGATACTTTATAGAAACCGAAAAACACGATTTTTGGACTTTGAAATAAACTATTTTTTTTAGAATTTTATCACGTTTATTTTTGTATTTTTAAGTTCCCGACGTGTCGGCTGCTTTACAGCAACCATGGCCACGGGAGGACTGAGGTGGTTGACGTCCTACTATCATAGTTTGAACTGGGGTACCCTCATATTTAGTTGTTGCTTGCAGTACAAAAATGTATTAATTTCATGTGTAGTATTCGCGTAAATATAAGAAATAAATATTGATTACTAGAACTCGACTTCGTAAAAAACAAAATATTCAATTCAAACCACTTCCTCACCCTTGTGGAGTGTCAAAATATAAAAATATTCAATAATTCGGCTCATCTTAAGCGCGGGGGTAACCGATCGCTTTGAATAATTGTCAACCGTGTTTCTACGTAACTGGAATTTGGTTCCGTACGTTAGGTTATTATTTTTTTAAACTCAGGTAAAGGATATTGATTTCTTATATTTACGCGAATACTTCATACACATTGAAATAAAACTAATTTACGCACCTTTGCAAGACCTCAAGACACTATGTGCACTTTCTGCGTAGATCGGATCGCAAACAACAACTAAATATGAGGGTACCCCAGTTCAAACTATGACACTAGGACTTGCTGTAAAGCAGCCGAGTACATTTTTTAAGGTTTTCATGTATATTTGTGTCCCAAATAGTCCATATCAATTATTTTTTTTAGTTTATAAAAAGTGTATTGATTGAATTAAAATGTACAATTACAGTTAAACTAAGTAGGAAAATAAAAAACTTAAAAATAGTATGACAATGTAATTTGAAGACAGAAAACCCCATCTCCTATATATTTATCATGCATTACCTAGATATCCCTTGGTTTTAAGACTAAATACTACAAAACAACATTAAATCACAAAACAAACATTTAATTAATAAGAAGTCAACATTAGCAAGATTAAACGAGATCCTATGCAAGGTTTTGGTAAGAAATCCACGGAACCCAAAACACATCTTCGAATTACCTAACCGTTTGCGAGCTCAAAGGTTTTCATTGTGACATCGTGGGTACCGGGGTGACTCGAGAGGGTGGTCCAACCCTCAGGATCCTCGTCCTGATAATTCCGTTATAAGATTAAAAGATATGCAAGTAAGCGAGTTGATTTTGTATTTATGCTTTGGGGATTTCTTTAAGTGATAAATTTATAAGACGTTTCGTTTTGAGGTTATAAAATCTGTATACCTAGGTACTAAATCTATAATGGTCTGTATCTTCTAAGGAAGATGATTTAAACCAGGGGGGTCAAAGGGTGCAATTCCCCCCCCCCCTCGTACCACCACACGTTTCACCATGTCTTCTTCACCAACCGACTCCTCTGACAGCCATTATGTCAAGCATGACACACCCATAAACAAAAAAAAGTGTGTCATTTCTTTCTTTATATCCGTTCATCTAGGTAGTATGTTTGAGACCGGTTTTTAATTAATTCATGTTCAAACCATAAATTAAGTATATTTATATACGGTTATAAATCTAATTCTATTTTTAGAATATAATTAATTAATCTAAGCACCTACCAGCGCATAATTTAGTAGGACAAGTTCAAGTTGTAATATATTTTAGTTTACTGCTACTCACTCAGAGATGGCGCTGGCTTTAATTTAGTTATAACCAGAATCACATAGTTCGTTTCGAATTTCCAAAAGTAAACGTTTGAGAATTACACTAAATATGTACCTATTTATTAAGGAGGTATTTAGAATGTTCTTTGAATCTTTAACTGATAACGGTTACTTCATAATTCAGTTTATTTCCTATTTTTTATTTTTATCTTTCTCCTTTTCTCTTATAAGTTGTCTCGAAGAGAACACATTTTAGTGATAACTCCGCCATTTGTACTATCTATCTGTTGTCTTTGATTATTGTGATGATTATTTCTTTATTGTACAATATAGAGTTTAATTAATAAATAAATTTATAAATTAAAAATAGGATCCTAGGTAGAGTTTAAAAGAGAAATATTCTACGTCCTTTGAAGTAGGTAGGTACCTAAAGTATTTAATAAAAAACAGTGCTAATGAGGCTGTTCCTGTAATTTGGTTTATGTACTGTCTAGGTACCCAATTAATATTTATCTTTCTTCAAGACGTCAACTCATTTTAATTGCCACTAAAAATTTATATCTTTGATTAATTGAAATAATTAATGAACGGGTTTGTACCTAGGTAACTGTATTAATTAATTGAATATTAAAATACGAAGTCAAAATAGTAGCTTTTAAGTAGCATTGGGCTTTTTGGCGGGAGGTTGAACACGGAAGTTGTTAATTTTGTTTTAATTTTCATAAAAGGCGTTTCTTTGATAAATTGTGTGTAATATTAACTATTATGTGTTAATATATGTGCACAAGTAATGTAAATTAAAAAGCTTGACTTTTCAAGGTCTCCCAAGATGTCTGGCAAATTATCAGTAAAATGTCCACAGCTTTACTGATAGGGTTATTCATGTTATCATCATCATCGTTATTGGCATCACTATTATCATCAGGGTACTTATGATTATATAACAATTATCATTAAATACTCGACACTGGCAAAAGTGGCTCTATTTTGTAGCAGATTGCCAACGAAATAAAAGAAGAAGAAAATAATGACAGACAATAGACTCGTTTTTATTTTTTAAACTATAGTTTTTGAATTATAATACTAAACAGCTATAGGTAGGTACTTACACGCAGTCTTCATATAGCAAGGCATATAAGCAAGGCGGGTGCCTCAAATGTTATTTTACCTAGGTAGGCAGGTATTCCATGATTGAGCAGGACCTTTCAATCAATTGCAGTCGCGAAGAAAAATAAATTTTACGAGCTTCTGAAAAAGTTGTACCTAGACAGGTTAGTATAGATAGTAGAGTAGTGTCTCAGTGGACATGTCGAACAACGATAACTACATATATTTCTGTGTATTTCTCTCACAAATCAAGAAGCTTAATTACCTCCGCAAACGAGCGACTTATCCGCGAGTGTAACTAACTATTCAAGGTATCCTCGGCAGGAACAAAAAGAGTTTTGCATATAGATACGTACTCGTATCGAGAGTCGGAGCGGCCTAGAGCTGCGACTCACAAAAGATATCGCCGGAGTAACAAGCTCAATTGATGAACGGAAACGTGTCCAATTAGAAGGAGGCGGCGGGAGCGAGCGCGGGCGCGGGGCGACGCTAGCGCCGCATTAAGGAGATTAGCGGAGCGGGCGCGCGCGTGAGGTGTGGCGGGACACCTCTAGGAAAAAACAACGCGGCGCCTCGGCCCCGCCCGCCGCGCGGGAGGCGCGCGCGCGGGGCCGCCGCGCCATTGGGCGGGCGCGGCGGGAGGGGTGTCGCGAGCGGCGCCGCCGGCGGCCAGTCGTTTGACGCCTGCCGTGCGAGCGGGTGTCGCCACGGGACGAGCGAGTGACGCAAGCGAGCCGCCGGTCGGCGCGTTATGGACGTTGCATGAGCGGGCGCGAGCGCGACCGCTGGAGCCGACGGGCACGCCGGTCGTGGAGCGCGCGCCGTGGACCCCGGGCGGCGCGGGCATGCGCTTCGAGGGCGCGGAGCGGCGCGACGCCATCGCCTTCCACCCGCTGCTGGCGCCGCGGCCGAGCGACTTCTCGGTGTCGGCGCTGCTGACGGCGGGCGCACTGCCACCGCCCCCCTACCTGCCAGCGGCACTGGCCGCAGCCGCCGCCTTGTCCGCGCCTTGCCCGCTGCTGAAGCCGCCGCCGCCGCCGTACGCGCTGCCGCCGGACGACGACGGCGTCGTCGACGACCCGAAGGTCACCCTCGAGGGCAAGGACCTCTGGGAGAAGTTCCACAAGCTCGGCACCGAAATGGTGATCACCAAGAGTGGCAGGTCAGTACGGCTCCGTGGAGACGTTGCTCGTTGCGCGGTTGTGCTGGACTAACGTGACAGTGATGTGTGTGATACGTAAGAATCTAGTTAAACCCGTCCCGAAGGGGTAAGTGCTGACAAGATAGGGTTTAGCCATTTGTACATACCTCTTCAGCTATTTGTACAGACCTCCTTTTCAGTACTCTTACATGACGGCCACATGGAGTTGTTTACCAAAACAAATTACAAGTTAGGCCATTTCGCTAACTTCTAATCGGAACGGCAGCCTTTTTATGGGCTCGCTGGCAATAAATAACCTTGTAGACATTCTGGAGTGAAATCAAACTGAAATAATGAGAGGAAAATACTAACACAACACAAGTTATGTCCGTAATTTTGAGTTAGGTACGAGCTCACGAGTCACGCTAGCAGTGTCACATTATTAAAATAATTGCCACTATAGGTACAGATTAAAATTCTGTGCGTAGCCAAGAATTTATTCCTATGGCGTGGTTTAGTAATTACATTTCTTACTGAAATCGTTATTTATTTAGAGGGCTACTTTAATTTAGTGTTCTAGGTATACGGTATACCTACCTATTATTTAGTTTTCTAACCTAGGTGAGTTTGGTCACTCCTGGCCATTTTTTATTGTTTTACTTTTTAGCATTACAAACTTCTTGTGTATTTTGCCAGTTCCAAGCTTGCATTGTAAATAGGTAGGTGCTAGCTAACGACCAAAAAAAAAGATTATGATTATCTATGAACATTATTTTCTTATTCTTTTATGAAATTCGGTGAATTGTCTCATGCCACAAATGCATAGTGAAGGGCGCGTGTAGGCATAGGCGTATTTTTTCGCCAAAAACTATCACCCGTCGGTCCGTGACGACGCATTAATTAGTCCTAACCTCAAAAACTTTTTTGTTTTATTATCATCACTAAATTATGCACAGTACAAAAACCCCGAAACATCGTTAAAATGTTTATTCATACGAAACATGTAGGTATAATAACAATTATAAAGGCTGAAGAAATATGGGGACCTACATTTTTATTTCTTTATAAAATTAAAATAGGTAGGTGCTTTACTTTATCGCCTTTGGTAAAAAAATATTGGTAGTACCTATAAATTCGTAACTCAAGTAGGATCTTATGCCTACTTACCTACCTAATGTTTCTCTCTACCAACCAAAGCTAAGTTTTTTACTAGTTTGGTTTCTTGATCTATGATTTTAATTAGCATGAAATTATACCTACCTACCTAGATAAGTTTTCTATTCTCGATCTAGGTAGGTAGTTAATTTACCTACCTATTATCTATTAATTTAGTAAATGCCATGAAACTAAAATAATATATAAATCTATGGTAAAAGTAAGTACGTCTACCTGGGTACTGGCAAATTTATTTATAATATTTGATTAACTTTGAGTAAGTAGGTTTTTATTAGTAGGTACTAATCAGAGCACCTAGGTACCTAGTGGGTAGGTACCTACCTTCGTTAGTAAATCCGAACACACATTTTTATTAAGTTCCTGATAGCTAGATGATGGCAGGTATTGGCTCGGCAGTTGCATGACACACAGTTTTTTTTATAATAGGTAGGTACTACATAACGTTTATACCCACCTAGTGTTGGAATACTCACACGATATGATGCGTGAAATATTTTACGACCAAATAGGTACCTCTCCATTCCGTACCTAACACGGTAATAAAACGAACACGCACATCACTATCTGACAAATTTATTTGACACACACCGGTAAAATTGTGACACGCGAAATGTCCCACCACTAAATAATAAAATAACCAGGAATAAATAAAACCCCCTAGTAGGCTTTTTGGCCGGGAAAGTGATGTCAATGATGTTGTCAATTTTGTTTATTTCGAAAAAAATAATTGTCTATTTGTTTTTTTAATGAGGTTTAAATTCTACCCGATACTTGTAAAAGTGGCTTAATATTTTAAACCGTTGCCAAAGAAAAAAAAATGGTACTAGCTGTTTGTAGACAAGTATTTTTTTACCATCACCAAGAAACCTTTATATTTTTCAGGATATTTTTATCCTGAGAAATTTACACTGGTATTATTTACAGTGACCGGGTTATACGCTATGACCATGCCATCTTTCTTCTTTCTTTCTTTTCTTTCAAAAAATCCAAAATGGCGCAATCAGATCGAATATGATGTGCCCTAATTGTTGTTAAGACATTTTATAGGTAGCTCGATGACTTATGATGATGATAAGAAATGGATAAGCAGTTATACTTGAGTTGCTTTAACAAATAGTTACCTAACCTACCAACCTATAACACTATGTCCAAGTCTATGTCTATGGTCCAAGTTATATACCTCTCTCTATGGTCGGTCCCTCATGTCTGAGGATCGCGATCATCGTTGGATAGTCCACACTTGGATCGAACGACGTTATATACCTAACATGCGTCATAGGTCAATGAATGTTAGAAAGGTATGGCGTATCTTTTAACTCTTTTCCCGAAGGAACGCTCCTTGAAGGGTGGCTAAACATCAAAGCGTAGCAAAAAGTCCCAAAAAGTCTCCGAAACTCGTTGTAAAAGCAAATGTTTTGTGCGAGGCGCCAGCTCCCCACGAAACCGTTGAAAGAAAATAAAAAATGTCCCATAACTTTACCCTCCATGTCCCGTGACTTCAAAGACACTGCAGAATCTCTTACCCCGTTAAATTGAATCGATTTTTTGGAAACACTAAACGTGTCTCGATGTTTAGTGTCGATCATAATTTGCTTGGATTATAAAAAGTGGGACGAATTCATCTCTTGAGTTGGTCAAATCCTAAGCTACATACTCTGCCTAATTGTACCTATCGGGTCATCATAATATGTCCGTTACCGTAGGTATTTTACCAATACGGCAATCGCATTCACTAGACCAAGTATACGGTCCCACACTAAGCAACGCTTGTATTATGTATGGGTACCGTAAAATAGACTGGGGGCGAACCCAGTATATATTACTTATATAAAATTAAACATCCATGACTTGGGTACAAACATTCGTGCTCATCACACAAAGATTGTCCCTACCAGGATTCGAACGCGGGACCCTCGGCGCAGAAAGCAGGGTCAGTACCAACTGAACTAATCAGCCTGTCATCTAGTAGAGAAGGTACCATTTAAGTAAAATTACCTGTCACTTGTCTAATAGATTGGTCACCAAGTTAATCTCTAGTTAGGTGTTTGATTGCCAACTATAGAGATAACACAATGACATGTTACATCGCCATGTTAAGTAAATCTTTGATTAGATAACTTGAGTACTTTTTACACTACTTAACGATTTACAGGTACTTAAGATTATATGTATATGTAAAGGCAAGGTCATATAACGCATTGAATAAAAAATAGAAATAATTGAAATAAAACCTATTTTACAGATTTTATCGCGTTTATTTTATGTTTTTACGTCCCCGATGTTTCGGCTGCTTTACAGCTAGCATGGTCACGGGAGGACCGAGTTGTTCGACGTCCTAGTGTCATAGTATGAACTGGGGTTAAAATCTGTTAAATAAGTTTAATTTCAATGTTTAGTATTCGCGTAAATATAAGAAATAAATAATACATAAAAATGTCCACTGTTAGTTAAATTAAGAAAACAAGTTGAACCGGTCCCCGAGACTGTAAACGAAATTGTCTCATAATGGTGTGGTAATGGCATAATACATAATACTTTGTGATACTCGCACCAAGACTAGGACAACCTGTATTTCAGGTGCCAGCTGTATATATTTTTTTTTATTAAGTTATGTGTTGCCCTGTTGGCAGTGTTTAATCGCAGGAGTGTACAATTTTTCTCAAGTTGTTTTTTAAGATGAGTACTTTGAGGCCTGGGTTGGCGTAACCCGCGATTTGATACGGGTTTTCGCAGGATCCAGGTTCTCATTGCAAGAAATGTAGAAGAAAGAAGGATCTAAATTCTAATTCTAAGATCTAAATACTAGGAATAGCCAGCTGTATATTCAAAGTCCATGACTCAGGTCCAAACACGTGCTGATCACACAAAGTTTGCCTATGCCGGGATTCGAACCCGGGACCGTCGGCACAGAAAGCAGGGTCACTACCAGCTGTACCAATAGGGTCGATATGATTAATAATATTTAAGTATACAGTACAACCTAAAGGTATCCGGGCAGTAATGCCCCCGATACTAGCTAGATAATAATTATTTATAACTTTATCAAAACCATTCGACACACGATAATAGCGCAACAAGTTAATAGCTGCGCAAGAGCATGCTGAACTAAGCCTATCATTAGTTATACAAACAACTTATTTTCTATCTGCACATACCTACCTATAAGTATTGAGACTTTAAACTTAGGTAGTCGTGTTTGTACTTTAAATAGGTATGACCTATTTATACTTCTATACAAATCTATACTCTATACATATAAATAAAATTGGAGTGTCTGTTTGTAATATTAAAATAACCGCTTTTTACTAAGTGCATTTGGATGTATACACGTTACCTATACCGAAACAACATTTTTTTAAATTTTTGTCTGTCTGTCTGTCTGTTTGTTCCGGTTAATCTCTGAAATGGCTGGACCGATTTTGACGGGACTTTCACTGGCAGATAGCTGATGTAACAAGGAGTAACTTAGGCTACTTTTATTTTAGAAAAAAAAATAGGATCTCACGAAAAAAAATTAAAACCAATGTTGCAGCGCAGCGCCTGATTAAGTTTGATAGCAACAACCTGCAATGCGTCCCGCGGGCTCAGAATGGGCGAGCAGGCTGTTGTCAACGGTTGTCTTTGTTAAATACCACGCGGACGAAGTCGCGGGCAACAGCTAGTTAATAATAAAATTGAGGTGTCTGTAATATTAAAATAACCGCTTTTTACTAGGTGCATTTGGATGTATACATGGCACATATTAACAATTAACAGACAACTAGGTAAATACGTACACATACTTGTTACCTAGGTCACTACTTTAAGCGATAGTATATTGCTATAAAACCAGTACAAATGGGATATAATAAATAAAAAAATAAGCAGGTATCAGAATGCACTCAGCAAATCCCAACCACCATCGGCCGGCAGGGTGCCCAAAACACAGGCAGCATTGCCACGTTGAATGGCAATGCTGATGTGTTGGCCAAAATATATGCCAGCGTTCTGGTCACCAGATGTCTCCACCAGTCCTTGTACTACTTAATATATATTTTATAGATTATAGTTTACTTACCAAGATTGGAATAATAAAAACGGTAATTAATTTAAATATTCTACACACTATTTCAAGCTATCCATGGAATATTAAAGGCTGCAGTTTATCGATACAAGCAAAATTACAGACTGGACAGATTATACTGTGCCAATAAAATTATGTTAATATACTAAATGGTAGGTAGATATTTACGCTTGGATTGATAGCTGTGGGATAAGTGAGTTATAAAGTCTATGGAATATAGCTTATTTACAGATTGCTAAGTTAGTTACTTGCCTGCCTACTGTTTTATATATTTAATACAATACTTAACACTGGCTGACAACGCAAACCCTGAGCTAATAGGTCTATAGATTTGAAATTGGGAGGATATATTCGTTGAGTACCGTAGAGGTGCATTAAGGATTTTGGGTAGTCAAATGGCGGTCACAATTAGTATGAAGACACATTTTTTTTAAGTTCTGTACACAACGTACATAAAGAATATTTTTTGTAGTTAGCAACATTATAGAAAATATTTAAGTCTAGAGTTGGCAACTCTCGCTCTCTCTCGTCTGCTCTCACGCTCATTATGCGCAACACAATAAATTTTTGTAATTTTTAAAATCGTTTAATAACATTTCTCATCTAAACAATGTATTATTTATTTATGTTGATAACGCCTCAACAAATTACGTTCGGGATAGTATTTAAACAAATACTTTCAACTAATTATAATTTTTTGGGTAAGAGTTTTGCAATGAACATAATTTCCCCCATCTCTCGATTACTCAACACACGGAGTTAAATCGACGCCTGTCAGTTTTGCAACGGCCTTTTATTGTAATAGCATTTTCAATTCAGAGACTTTAGAAAAAGTTTTGCAACAGGGTTACGAAACGGTTTTTTTTATAAAATTTGCTTAAGAAACAGCTGTTACGTTGCCATTCAAAAATAAAGCGAGATTCGGATGTTTTGAGTTGATTATATTATTATTTATTCATGCCATAGACAAAGATTTAGGTTCGGTATTTTGCCTAATATAAAAATAAAAATTCTATCTTATCTATGACCATACGCTCGCAGAACAGTTCGAGTCAATTCAGTTTGGACTTTTTGGCGGGAAACTAAAAAGTCATGGCGTCAGTTATGATTCAATTTCTAAAACTAGTGTTCCTGCGAGTTATAGTGAGTGATATAAGTGGAATACTAACCATTATGGATTCGGTAAAGTGCACTAGTGTAGGTAATTGAAACAGAGTGACGAAACTTGGCGTTTTAGTTTCTCACAAAAAATCCATAAAAAATCTTTTAGTAAAGTATCCATCACTTTTCTGATTGAGGAATGGGGGGGGGGGGGGGGCTGGGGTGTTTTACTTGGGCCTAGCCTTTGGGCCTGTGCATATGCTCGAAAACTGGCATAATATATATTACTTGACACTGGCAAAATACCTATGGTGATGCCAAATTAAAAAAAAAGTTCAGTTTGTGTTCTATAATAATAAAATCAGCATCGAGTAGGTAGATACGTATAATTCTCAACAGTTATTTGATCTATGTACGTAGGTATCTCACTATTTCATGTCATAGTACCTACCTCTATCTATTTTATCGATGAGTGTATGCACTCACAAGCGCGTAATAAAACAACTTGTCAATTAACATTTGAAATACATAATTAATTTTATCGGGAAGACGATACAATAATGTTTACAAAGTGGTAATGGGTACATACCTACGTACCTACGCAATTACAATTAGTTAGTTTCTTGTTAATTATTGTTAAATTACCTGTGACTGTTTAGGTATCGCCACGGTAAATGGGCTATAGTTAGGAGAAAGCGAACGGCTTGCACTTAATATGTAGATACAATGTTAACTAATTAATATATAATGAATTCTTTATATTTACGCGAATACTAATAATTGAAATAAATAATAATTTTACGAATTTTTTCGCGTTTATTTTATGTTTTGTCGGGAACGTAAAAAACATAAATTAAACGCTATAAAATTCGTAAAATTATTTTTATTTCATTAATTAATAGATTCTCTGATTCAGTAATTTGTATGACAATTCTTTAACTGTGATCTTATAAGAAGAGAACCCGAATGAGGCAACCGTACCTATAATAATTGTTGATGTTAATAAAGTCATCAAACATGCTGAAAATATATGAGTAAGTCGGTATAGTCCTTTGGGCTGTCTTTGAGCTCGATTTAATCAGTAGGGCAAGCTGGCAAAGACAAGACTAAAGTCCCTCTTCCTCTTTCTTAATGCATAGAGAAGATAGAGAAAAAATATTTTTAATAGGCTTACGAATAAATAATAAAGTTAGAGTTGTCATAAATGCCCTATTGAAGCACAAAAAACCAAGCCGGTTTATGTAGTAAGTGCCTACCTACAAGCGAATTCGAGAGTACCCACGTAAGGGCGCAATTCGCGTGTACTCCAAAATTGGCTTGGTTTTTGGATTTCAATGTGTTGATCGTGACACTCCTTCTATATTTTTTCTTCGTCTTAGTTACCTAATAGGTATTTATCTCACAATTTGTCTCATCATAGCTGGTCTTGTTAGGAACACCAAAGTTGGTAAATATCAGTAGATAATTTCATCTGACGACAAAACCGGACTGACACTTCTATACCTACAGCTCTATACTAAATAATGTGGTCCCTTTTTCACGAGGGTAATGTTGTTATAAGTGCGAGCGAGACACACATGTGTATCGCGTATGGTGATTTGTTCTGATGAATTAAGACCATAGAAGAAACCAAAAGCGGGTTTGATTTTGATATTTATTGTTGTTAATTTATTGGGTTTGGTGACTACGCAATTAAAATTAGCAAGACTCGTATAAATTTCTTGTATATTTACGCGAATACTACACATTAGAATTTGGAATAAAACTTATTTTACAGATTTTTCGCGTTTATTTTATGTTTTTACGTTCCCGACGTTTCGGCTGCTTTACAGCAACCATGGTCACGGGAGGACCTGTAAAATTAGTTTTATTTCAATTAGCAAGACTCGTTTATAGTAGCGCAGTTGTTAGTGCTTACCGTGTGGGGGTACCGGGTTCAAATCTGGTAGGGACAAACTTTGTGTGATATGCACGAATGTTATAACCTGGTCTTAATATATTATACCCGAGTCATGGATGTTTAATATCTATATAAGTATTATATGTACATATACGGAGTTCGCCCCCAGTCCATTGTATGGTACCCACAATACAAGCTTTGCTTAGTGGGACGTTCGTCTGGCGATATTATTATATATTCATGGAAGGAGTGCTTTATTGTACACCCACAATCTGCCTATGGTGTTAGGTCCCAATGTAATAAGTGTTAGCTTATTGCCGAGCACAATTGTTACTGGACTTAACAATACTTTTAGAAATCCAAATAGCTATAACCGGGAATCGAACTGTAGACCCCCATCTCCATTCTATCGTCGGTCGACAAGACGCACGGACAAGTGTCATCCGTACACTGTGGACATTCCTTCGGTACATACTAAGCGGTTTGCTTCTACTTTCATCGTGCGAACTGCCAAGGAATGGAACACGCTGCCGGCGTCTCTGTTCCCCGTTGACTTTAATCTGGGTGTTTTCAAGTCGAGAGTGAACAGGTACCTTCTAGGCAAGTATGCTGCATCGTAGATCTCATCGTCACCTACCATCAGGTGAGATCGAGATCAAATACTTGCCTGTATGGTCCTATACTAAACAACGTGTGTATATTATACATACCGTACAGTGGACTAGGGGCGATCTTGGTAACACGCAGACCAGGGGAATGTATACTTTTTTTTTTTGCCCAGGCGGGAATCGAACCCGTGACCTCAACCCGGTGTTTGCATCTACCGATGAGCATGCAATAGAGTGAGGTCAATTAATAAAATTGTGTTTACATGAAGTTACGCCTCTAAAGGCACCTTATCGACTGTTAATTACGGAGTATTCTCACTGCACGGACCACTTGACACGCGAACTATTTACTGCGTCGTACATGATATAGTTATAACGTTTTACAATCCACGGAAAACAAACACAATAAGTACCTACATATTGAATTCTTATTTTATCTCGTTTTTTTTTCGATCCCGACGTTTAGATCGGACCGCAAACAACAACTAAATATGAGGTTACCCCAGTTCAAACTATAACACTAGTTTCATCTCGTAGTCTCGTAGACACATCTTATACAAAATGGAGGCTTAAGAATGCCAAGTGCATCTAGTTTTAACATAAATACCTTACAAACATAATAAACTTGATGTAAAAGTATTTTCTCTATACTACACACAGACATTTTTAGTTGTTGGCTTAGGTTGAGACTTTTAAACATGATCGGTTAATAAAATTAAAGTTTGACTTGTCTGCACGTCAAGTGCGAGCTAACCGTATACTTTATAGTCTTTTGTATTTAGATATTTTGTATGGAGACTAGACTATAAACTATACGGTTTTCTCACGAAAAATCTCGCACTTGACGTACAGCGGGCTAGTAGCCTGAAATGATTTTGGACTTGGCGTCGAGATGCTCGCGAATCTATTTGATCATGGTATTTTCGCAAAACCAAATGTATTCCCTGCCTTTGCTTATTATTGCAGGACCGTTTCGTTCCTTGTTGTTTTGCTTACAACAACACAATAACAATTGTATCAACTTTACATCTCTTATTGTGCTCCATTAAACATATTAAAACACCGATAACACGCAATGGTATGTAAGTGGTGACAACTTATCGCCATTACGATCATAATAAATGGGTATTCCGATGCTTTTTCAAATGCAGTTACGTTAACTTCAATAGTCATGTGCTTGCACACGCGAGCAGAATACATCAATGATACTATTATTGGTATGGATAGCAGCTGAGGCCTTATTCAAATAGTTTTTAAGAATAAACACATCTTCATTAGACGGACCCTGCTTTCTGTGCCGAGGGTCCCGGGGTCGAATCTTGGTAGAGAAAATCTTTGTAGGATGAGCACGAATGTTTGTATCCAAGTCATGGATGTTTAATACCTATACAAGTAATATATACTGGGTTCGCCCTCAGTCTATTGTACGGTGCGATTGCTTAGTGTGGGACCGTATAGTTGGTGTGTTCGTCTGGCGATATTATTTATTTATTTATAATAGCACCGTGTAAGTGAAATACCCGACAACGTCAGACACCCAAAACCGACTGTTTTAAATGCTAAATGCTCTAGTCAATTGATAGCTCTATATAACGCTTGTTATCCGAAAAAAAAATGTTTTATTTCAATGTGAGAAATCAATATATTAGAATATTTATTCAAAAATAGTTCAATTAGTCTGGATTCTGAACAAAATAATTTCAGATTTGCAGTAATTCGCGGTAGTGTTTTTGTACATTTTAAGAAAGGCCGTGTGGGAGATCTTTCTGCTGAATGTAGGTACTTGCTTATGCCTACTTACTACTACTTGTGGTACTTGTGGTACGTTCAGATTCTTGATGTTACCGTGATCAAAACTATTATAAGAAGAAACACACCTCTGTATATGGCTACTACAATACACTTATGCTATCAATTTATTTATCATGAACCGTTTTGAAACAGCGCCCATTTACATACTCGAAATAACCATCTCAAAGAAATTACAGAGCTACAATATCTTTATCACCTAGGTCATCTTCAGCCGGTTAAATCTTAAGGATAAATTATGTACATCATATATATAAAGATAGACGAAATAGTCAAATCCCCATAGATATTCGCAAAAAAAAATGTAAATAAGTCGGTACATATTCGTAAATGGGCCAATTCAAGGGGAATAGGTAAGCAGCCGCGAAGCGTTGCAGGGACGCGAACGCCTACAGGCGACGCTGGCAAATGTTTAAAATAAGAACTATAAAAAAATACAACCATTACTTTTATTGCCAGCCATTTTTGTATTTTCAAATTTGGAATAGGTAATACAAGGACAATGTGTAGGTAGTAGGACTTTGCAGAGGCACTGCCGTGCTACCAGATAATTTATGTTCTTTATCTTATACAAATTAACGGCTAAATTGATATAACAATGTGAGTTATTTAAATCACGCTTACCACTTGTAGAACAGCAACCAAGTGTGAAATTGGAACAACTAGTGTTCCAGCGATCGGTGAGCAAAAACTGAGAAAACACAATGCGAACGAGTGAAACCGCGCTTCGGGGAACTTATCGATATGCTGCAGTCACTTCACTCAATTATGTATTAATGTGAACGGACTAGATTTGTCTTGGAAACACTTGCACTTACTGTAACATGATAGAACTAAAAAAAAAACTAATGACCCCAATCTTCTCGTTTGTATTTAGAATTTTACTGTTGTATACCTTTATTACTGTATAGACAAAATAAGGGAATAAGTCAACTATTTCGGCAATTGATAACTTAAGTTGAACAGGCAAGCTATTTACAATTGATTTGTAAACGTGTTGGAAGTGTTTGCTTATAACATTAATGTCAATTTTAATTGACTACTACGGCTGTGGTTTGTATGGTGTTAAAACAACGGCCTGTAACAAGTTTTTTTTTTACTAACTTTTTTATCTTATCTAGGAATTATGATTCAGTGTCGATATGGTGTATACAACACATTAAAGATAGTGTAATTGTGTTATAATGAGCCACGTACCGGTGTTATGTGGGAGCTTTTTACCTAGCCCGTGGAGTTTAGATGTGTATGTACCGTGAAGCTATGAAAGATAACGGAACATTTTCACATTGTAGCTTTTAAACCAAGTGTTTTGGGTCACCTGTGGGTGGTTTTCATCCTATGACGTTTCATCCTGTCATTTTTTCTCTTCTTCAACCGATTTCTATTCCTTTACTCAACCGACACCAATTATGTGATTAAATATTTTCAATTCATCCCGTGACTATTTCTAACTCAACCGATTGCGAAGGAATAAAAAAAAAGGTTTTGCAATCGGTAGAGTTAGGAATACTCACAGCATGTATTGAGCACTCAAAGAATATATATTTTCTATGGGTTAAGTGAGAAATTGGAATCGGTTGAGTTAAGAAAAAAATATTTTTTTTTTTATTACATTATAGGCAAGTATTTGATCTCGATCTCACCTGATGGTAAGTGACGATGAGATCTACGATGGAGCATACTTGCCTAGGTAGGAAGGCGGCAGTAGATAAGAGACGCTACATTCACTAGGCTCATGCAGCGCAACTGATCTGACCCGCCATCCATGTATGGCAACACCGAACATCATGCCGGAACACGGCTAGGCCGCTTGGCGACATGGCTTTGTTCAGTGGGTGGTGACTAGCCACGGCCGAAGCCTACCACCAGTAGAGTTGTCACCTGGTTGGCACCACCCAGGGTCACGTGTAGGGTATCTCGAGGGTACTTAATTCTCCTACGGACGAAGGTGACTCGACCCAAAAAATAGGATGAGACGTCATCGGAGGAAAACGGAACAACCTATTCCAGTGAGTAAATAGATATGCACGTCAAGTGCGAGCTAACCGTATACTTTTACATTTTGTATGGAGAATTGAAAAGCGCCTCTAGCGGATGGTATTTAAAACTTTCAATTCTTCATACAACACGTCTATGTACGGTAGACTATAAAGTATACGGTTAGCTTACGAATAATCTCGCACTAGACGTAAGGATATCAAAAAGTGACTCTTATTCCTGGGTCCATGCAATAACTAATTTGATCGTTTTGGGACCAATAAATCAACCTACATTATCATACATATTTTATGTCTCACTTGTCTATTAAATAAATGTCTAGAAAACCAAATAATATGTCTAGATAATGTTAGATCCAACAGATACGGCGCAATAGTCCGCACGGAATATTGTGGATTCTAAATGGTTTCATTTTTATAACTGTCACGTTAAATATGGACTATTTTTCATAAGTCTAGGCGGTTCATTCTTTAGTGGCACAGACAGTTTGACAAAACAATGAATTGATGTTATTAATAGAGCATAAAGAAGTTGTTTTGTAGTCTGTCGTCATTGATTGATAGGTATATATTGTTTTTATGATTCGCTGTTTAAACATTATTCACTTGGTCCTACTAAACATAAGATTAGGTTATTTTTTTTTATTTTTATCTTTACTTTTTTTGGAGGCACGGCAGTGCCTTCGCCAAGTCGAGTGCGAGTTATTGCTACCAAATAATTGTTAGTGAGATATAAAACATTGCCTTGTTTTTATTCGAATACAATGTTATATTTTCCTTTTTTATTGCAATTGAATCTCTAAATCAATTAGATTTAAAATCGTTAACGGAATTGGATATCCCCTTTGGCACAGATAAGTGAAACGGCAAAGTTTCAAGTCCAAACTCACAGGACTCCCTTTAGGACGACCATATCTTTTGGATTTTATTGGACATATTATTTTAAATAAAAAATATAGTTAAAAAATAAACTGTTTTATTATTAATATAATGCAATTAAGGCCTTCATAATACTTTGATAAATTAACGCCGAAGTGTGTACTACTACATAAAAGAATATTAAATATCCTAAAATATTTATCTTTCTTTTACCTATATATTCTATTGAAAAAGAATATTGTGTTATGTCCGAAAGTCTAAACAGTAGGTGAATATGGTAACCCTACTCGGGCGGGAGTAGGGGTTGGCAAACCGCGAATTAGGGGGCGCAATGATACCAAACTCATCTCTTAATTACAGACTCACAAGTCTCTGGAGAAGTTAATAAAAAAAAAAAGACACCTGCCTGTTGTATATCTATATCCTTAAAAATAACGAACATTTATACTTAGAACGTACTAATGACACGCAAATAGATGTAAATTACAGTACAGTGTCAGCAACCCTTCCAATATTCCCATCCCATATCCATCCAAACCTCAATCCATAGTCCCAATTATCTTTACATATTCCTGCAATAGTTCCTCCGCCTGCTGAGGTCAATTCGCTGTTTATGCTATCATTTTCAGCAGTTGACCCCAGCAGGTGGCTAACATAACATTAAAATTCTCATAAAATTAAAAACAATTAAGCTTTGGAAAAAATGCCTTCAAAATTGTCGTCACCACAACAAATAAAATGATAATACCTATAACAAAAAGCTGTAATTTCTCATCGTCATCTCATTTTTGCTGCTGCGGATGCTGAGATATAATCTCTGGACTCATCGGTATCCGGACTGTGTCCTGTCACCGTGGACAGATACGAATGTCCGACATTTAATTTCTGTGTAAGATATCTTGAGAATTCGTACATGAATACAGTTTAACAAAACGTGTATTTTCGTAAATTTTATCGTTAATAAAACTAATTTTGCGGATTTGATCGCGTTTATTTAATGTTCCCGACGTTTCCCGTAATTGAAATGCAAAAACATCCTAATTTCAATAGGGACGATCGCTGGGTGCACCACCTACTTGGGATCCAATAATTAATATAATTAAATCCAAAACCAAGCACACCATTATAAGACCTCAAGACACTGTGAGCACTTTCTGCGTAGATCGGACCACAAGTAACAACTAAATATTAGGATACCCCAGTTCAATAGTATGAAACTAGGACGTCAAATGCCTCAGTCCTCCCGTGACAGTGGTTGCTGTAAATCAGCCTAAAGTTCGACGACGACGTAAAACCATAAAATAAACGCGATAAAATCCGCAAAATTAGTTTTATTTCAATGTGTAGTATTCGCGTAAACATAAGAAATGAATATTTCTCGTTAATTACAAACAATATTTCACTGCTTGTGCACCTTCCAACATCAATAATTATTGTAAAATTGTAAAGCAGGCATGAACCTAGTTCCTGCTTTGATTAGGCACATTGCTAATAACATACGTACGGGCAATATTGATATGACCAATGAGTTTATCATATTCAACCTTGGTTGGCGTTCGGAAGCTCATAAGTACGATCGCATATGGCAATACATACGACCTTCGCAGTTCGATGACACTCTACTGACACACAAATAGATGTAATTTAGATCATGTTGCAGTGCACATTTGTTGCAATAACCGAAAGAGATAGATAGATAACTCCATATCGTTCCACCACACAAACAGTATTCGTTACAGGTATACTTAATTAGGTTCACACAATAGACTATTTGACTGTGTTTGAAAAACTATCTTAAATTGTTCATTAGTTTAATGATGCTAACAATATAGTTATTTCATTATAAAATTCGATGATAAAGTTTAAATAACAATGTTATATAAAGTTTAAGTAATGTATCCACCGGTTTACTGCCAGCTTTAGGGAGGTTACTTAGGTCCATAGATCGGTCTACATATGCCTAAATTATTTAAAGTATATTTACATAGTGTCTCACACTATTAAAAAGTTACTATATACTTTATGTTAACACTGGAATAATAGTTAAAGCTGATGGCGTATTTATTTTTAAAGAAGAAAGCTGAAACTAAGATTTCGGTCTACAGGCACAGATGTCTCCAATTCACGTCTGTCCCAGATAGTCCCAGTAAATCTATGACCTTGACTTGGACGGTAAAAAAATAATGGGTCCCGATTAATGTCATCTATAGCAATAAAGAATCCGAACAATACATCGCTAAATATAAAAAAAACAATTGCCCAAAAATACTTTAAAAAGTGATCTTGACGGAGTCAATCGGCCATCCAACCCCCCTTGTGCCTTCAAGTGCCCAAATTTTCGGAGTCTCCCCCTCGCGACATTCTTACTTGTTTATTTTTTAAACTTTCTTTTCGTTTCTTTGGTACAGTTGCAAATGTGCTTTAACATTTTGAATAGATGCAAAGAATATTTTTATGGAAAAACATTTTTTTTAAAATGACTAGGCCTTTTAACGTGCTGTAAACAGAAGGGGCTGGCGTCCGCAGTTTTTTTTATTGTTCGAGTTAGAGGAATCTGTTTACGAACGAACCTGGCCCCGATTTAGTAGGAATCGATGTGCTGCCCCCTTTACATCCGTATTTGGATTACTTACACAAATCTATTAATCTTATATACTTACAGAAGTTTTGGGAATATATGATTTTAAAATGCGAAAAATAAAGCGAATAATTACTAAAATAGGCCAAACCAAAGGTAGTGTCACATACCGTTGGCACAACGCGGTACTGCAGTTCAATTTATCTACTGCTCTTGGGGATGCTGGCGAGATGATATTCTTTGAATCCATTTACAGTAGCATTATTAAAACGACACTTGTGTTGCAATGTGATTGTAGATGATGTTTTGTAAATATAAAAGTTAAGATTTCGAAACTATAGCATTTAAATTAGCATTATATTTTATGTGGCTACGAACGTAGCCTATCTACCTGGTACAATTATAATTCTCAGCAAAGAATCTCCGCTTCCCACAGACCAACAAAACTCTATATACGCTGGCATTCTTTTTTCGAATTCCAATTTCAAAATGGCGTTTGTCAACCGCGTCGGGTGCACTGACGCCATCTATAACTCAGGCCCTTAAACATTGATTGACGGGGACCCTCGGCTTACGATCGCTTTAATTAGAAGCCGACTTGTCTATAAAACCAGCTCGGTCGCCGGTGCTAATGGCTGCAGCCTGTGGAATTATTTAAAACGAATAATTATCGCGGTTGGGTTTGTTGAAGATGTGCAAAGTTTTCTGGATCATATAAGATGGAGAAAGGTTATATTTATATTTGCACTCATATATTTATTGATGCCCATACTTACAATAATACATAATATAATTTTGCTGGCATAACACTAGATATGCCATTAAAAAAGCTCGCCATGGCCTTATAAAGAGTATTTAATGGTAAGTTTTTTTTTTCATTTTATACAAAATGGCCAGTATTTATCTATTCGTTAGTGTTGAGTGGTTTGTTGAATTAATAATAAAATACGAAAATAGACTTTGCCATCCTATCATGTGCAAATAATATTGGATCTTAAGGTGATCAAGGAATTTCTTGGCCGACTTTACTTTCATAAAGTTTTGCCCACACATAATACCCGCGCGGCATCGTCAGAGTTCCAATTACCACACACATTCAACCGACGCAATCCTTCATACATTCTTACACACAGCATCCATTGATAACGAAAGATTCCACAGTTCTATGGAATCATTTAGCGCCTATCTCGTACGATTTGTCGCTGTGACCCCTACACAAATATATTTTATCAAAGGATCCTCTGTGACTATCTCGTGACCTTAAGGTCACACAAGAGAGGCCTCTTTCATGATCCACTAAAGAATCTTTGTTCGTAATCAGTAAGAGATAATACTCACTTAAAGTGCATTAAAATCATATGATTTATTCTTTGAGATAACTGTTACGAGCCGTTGATGATTATGAGGACTTGAAGACGATTTGAATTAGTAGATTGCTGGAAAACATCATAAGGAGATGAGTTAATGACTCATCTTGCCATCCGAACAGCATCCTCCTGTGTTATAACAGACCAAGATCTAACCCTGAAGATGTAGAACAAACAGACCAATCGCTTATATTTTAAAACATCTGTAGTAAATATAACATTTACAATGATAACACCCATAACACTTAAATATTTTGGGCTGATGACAGTTTGATCAAAGCTAGTGTGTCCAGCGGTAAGACCATCGCTTCGCTGCACTAGGTGGTTGTGGGCTCGAGCCCCGCCTAGAAACATTTTGGAAATTATCATTTTGTAATTTCCCCTGGTCTGGTTGTCACTGAGATCGACCCAGCCTATGTCCCACGCTAAAAGAGTTGCTTAGATCGAATAATATACTTAGAGTTACTACTTTTTTTTTGACCAGCTGCTAAAGTCTGCCTAGCCGTTCCTTAATTGTTCCCACATACCCATAACAATGTACTGCTTCAAATGTAACGGATCTTTTTAAAAAGAGCAACCATGGAGTTTCTTGGCCGTTCTTCTCCATAGGAAAGGCATTCCGAACGGGTGGTAAAGTGGGAGCTTAGCATATTGTAGCTACTTTCACGATTCATGGTTTACTTGAATAAAAATATTCTGATTCTGATTGGGATCATACGCGCATGTTGTTCGTCTGGCGACAGAAGCTCTACGTATTCAAAACTAACCTAACCGTATTTCTAATCGTAAATGGACACAAATAAGACCATAACGCAGATTGCTCGAATAAACAGCTAGGTCCAGTGCATCAGTGCGTGGTACAACGTGGGCTGAATGATAAACAGCATGACAAATAAGATGTTCTAAATGGTCTGTACTCTGTGATATGGTGATACACATACTGAGATATAACCAGAATTTATTCATATTAGTTTCATTCCCTGAAATGGGCTTCTACACTTATAACAGCTGTAATTCTTGAAGGGAGAGCTGCAGTGTACCCACATAGTAATCCACCTATAAGGACGAGCTTATTGCTATTATACCGGGCACAGTACCTCACAATGCGAGAGGGATTTGAGTCCAGAGTCCACGTCTTTGACCGGTGCAGGTGAGGGAATGATGTTTATCTGACCATTGCAAACTGAGCCTCCATTGGAGGCCTACTCATAACATCATAGCTCAACTTAATTCGGTCAGTTAAAACAACCTTGGCTCACACCATCAATCACCGAACCGCTCCGCCAGACAACCAGTCTCCTAGAACTAATAACAATTGCAAAGCATCAAGGAAGCAAGCATAATGCTGTTAAATTAAGAATTCAGTTCGCGTTTGTGGTTCGGTACCGATTAGACGCTGTCCGAAATAGCCGGGCAAGATGGACGAGGCGTCGATTGAAGTACATTTGGGTGATCGTGCATAGAATGTTGGTTGGAGCTTCGATGACCCGGATGTATTACCTGAGTGCGGGTAAAGGCTTTTAGAAGACTTCGCTTGCGATCCTGAAAGGATCCATAGTGGTATAGATCCTGACAGGATCCATAGTGGTGGTGGACCCTGACAGAATCTATAGTGGCATCTAATGATAGACGATGAGATTTAACCCTCGGTGAGTTTCTTGGATAAAGGTAACTTTGAAACGGGTCCAGGAGTCCAATCTTTTATTCTGGAAGCTAAAAATTATGATAGATGGATCGAAATTGGATTTAAACATTTAGATTCTCTTTTTAGGGTTTCTAGCGCAAATGGGATTGTTGACTAAGGTTTTATGCATAATTACATATTTTATGTTTATTACTATCAGGATTAGGAGGGGAAAGTACTAACAGAATGACCCAAACGGTTAAATACAATGTGGAGGAAATATATATTTTATACCTGCTTAAATTATATTTTATGACCTAAGGTTGTTAATCCCATTCTACGTAGTTATACAAATTACGACAATAATTCACATCTTAACAAGTCATAACTTTTACACAATAATAATTAATTAAAATATTTTTTTATTTTACGAACGCACCCCCGCAAACACGGTGCATATTTAATTAATGCTGTGGCCACAAAAAAAGTAAATTAAAAATATTTAAATAGAGGAATTTATGCTAATGTTCCACATTTGAAATGCATAACCGTGTTTGCTGTGAGAAAAATGCTTATTTGAGTCTATGGTGTTTATTTCTAGATTAGGCTCTAACTTGGCAAGTTCGCAAATAGACAAGTAGGCAAGTAATTTCCGTAAATTTGACTCTGAACTTTGTATTAATTTACAAAACTGACCAATGTGTACAGTACCGTACAGACAGAAAAACAAGTCACATCATCGCGTGTGCACAAAACCGAGCCACGAATAAATATTATACCGACATTTTTAGTGCCAATACGATGTTCAGTATTATTAACTTAAAGACTTACTCGCTTTCTTTCTTTAACTTATTGTATTGATGTTTACGATACGAATTGAAGAAGCCGTTGTAAATTATTTGAGAATGAATTTGTTGTGTACTTCGTTTCTTTATTGTAATAAATGCGATTTTGTTTTCAAATTGTCTGTAGGTGTTAAAGTGGATAATTTTATTGTTATATTTGAATTCGTACAATATAGTTTTCTTCAATTCTTCAGATCATGTTTTTTTTTTTTTTTTTTTTTATTACATTATAGGCAAGTATTTGATCTCGATCTCACCTGATGGTAAGTGACGATGAGATCTACGATGGAGCATACTTGCCTAGGTAGGAAGGCGGCAGTAGATAGAGACGCTACATTCACTAGGCACATGCAGCGCAACTGATCTGACCCGCCATCCATGAATGGCAACACCGAACATCATGCCGGAACACGGCTAGGCCGCTTGGCGACATGGCTTTGTTCAGTGGGTGGTGACTAGCCACGGCCGAAGCCTACCACCAGTATTAAGAAAGTAGTAGCAGTTGTAGCTATAACCTATTCTATGCCACACTGTAAAAGCCTACAAATGGCATAACTTAACATCCAATATGTAGGGCCGAGTTGTAGGGTCCCTACAAATTAGCATGTCAAGTGGCAAGTTGGCTAGTCATTTACACGCCAATTGGTAAAGACTACATAATTGGGTTACAAGTTGTCTCGTTCGTAGAGACATTATAAGCTGCCAAATTGGGAAAAGCTTCCATAGGCTAGCCCACTATAATCCCACTCCTACACACCATCTACCCAATAACACATTTGTCACAGCTATCATCATCATCGTCCAGCCAATCTGTCGCTAATTTGTCCGCACAACTTACCCTGCAATCCCTTCGTGACGCGACTGTTAATTAAGCTCTTTTTCGTGTTTTTCTCAGACGCTACCTGGTTCATTCGTATTCACAGCAAGGCCCCCCAGTATCCCATCTCGAGACCTTGCGTGGAATGATTTCATACAAATTTACAAGAAACGTAACACTAGTTTTTTTTTTATTTAAACAAATTAGCAGAATCTAAGGCTCAAGGATATCTCGCGGAATAGACTGATTTAATTGTGTTTTTTTATGTAGTTTGGTTGAATTTTTTTTGTATTCACTAAACACCCAGTCAGTACCGTCACTGACTGGGTGTTTCGTGAATACATAATCAGATGTTTTGGATTGTAACCGTTGTTTTACTCAATTTTATTCTAGTCTAGTGTTGTCTCTTGGCTGTAGATCGTCAGCTCTTTCTCCATGCCCTCAGCGTACATATTTACTTTTCTAAAATACGAAATATTTTATAGGCGTAGGATCAAGCGAGCTGACATATATGTTGGCGACACAAAAAGTAGTGTTCTAATTCATAAGTTCATGTCGCGCCGCATTCTCTCTCCCGACTCGTGTCAAGGTATAGGATGATGCTGACTGAGTACCAAATTATATTTTGTAGCATATAACCTTTATGTTTGTGGATAAGCACTACATCTTGTACACCATGTTTTGTGGACCCTTGAAACAATTTTGATGTAATCGACATTTTTGGCTTTACCTTTCCAAAACGCCTAATAAAAATTGTCAATGGTCTTATAATTTGCGGTCTACGATTAAAGATGTATGCCGGCGGCAGATATCTTCATTTCCTTAGGTGACGTGACAGGGTCCGAGGTGTGCGGACTTAGCACTAATATAGTGGATGCCCTTTATGCTCGGTTTACACGAAGTCACTAGTGGCCTATTAGACACAGCTCGTCAGATTCGACAAGTGACTGCCGTGTACTTAACTTCTGCTACTTGGCTTGCGAACTGTCCTCGGGTAAACCGGGCATTAGGTTCCTCCACATTTTAGTGTCAAACCAAAAAGCGTCTACTCATTGGTTCCTCATTCCTTTGTTTTTTTTTATATGTGGGGTACGGCTACTGCTTTTACCATAGCATTACCCCACCCCATAAAACGCCCCATATAATATTCCCTGTCCGACAAACAGCCTGTACCAGAACCCGGCTCCCTGGCGCCGTCCGAAATTCCACGCGCCCGCGATCCGCCGATACGGACCCCAAATGTATTATGTATAACAAATGGAAGACATCCAAAATAAAGCAGAAAGGTTGTTCCACGTGGACACATTCCCGACATATCCAACGTACGGAGTCTGGAGTACGGACCGCCATCTTGGGTTGTCTTCAACCTTTTTTGGATTGGCGCGAGCTTTTGTGCTTATTAGAATATTCGCTTTCTGTGGATATTTGGCATAAATACTTTTTTACCATGGCAAAGCATAAAATAAATTGTTTCCATTGCAAGCTAAATCGACTTAAATATATATGCATCGGTAATAGGAACGTCTGATAATTAGAGAAAAAGTATACTTAAGGGGTATTTAAAAAAAAAACAGAATACCTACTTAACACAATAAAAGTTAAAGCAATGGGTCATTCTGCAAACACTTAACGTAAGTACCCCTTTTATTACAGATTTGTAACATCAACAAGATTTACAACGCCCAATCAGCGAGTCCTTAAGCAAAATACCAACAAAAATACGAACTACTACAAGATACTACTATAGAGAATTTAGATTTGTAGTAAGATAAAGTAATAAACTTAACCAAAATATGCGCTAGGTACTCACGTAGACACATTTTAAACGCATAAATCTCTTCGCTCTTTAATAACGTCAACTAATAAAGCCGGATACACACGATCAAACGCGGAATACGTGAGATCGTCGTTAAACGTTCCAGATGTCAGGATCTGCAGCGCAAGCACGATAGCGTCTTCCGTCCCGCTCACCTCATAGGTTTTATAAATGAAGATGACAGAGACAGCATGCTTTCTTGATGACGTTACGACTACATTACGAGATTTAGTTACGCTACTGATGTTTGACAGACAGAACTTCGAAATGGTATACATCACCCGCCAAATGGATGTTAGTGCATCTGCCTACTTGTGGAATAGCTCTGTACCACTCTGTCAGGCATGTAATCATGTTGTCTATAATAGAGTATATTGATTGTACAACACAGTCAACGCAGACGCACAGATGAAAGGGATAAGGCTATGCGAAGAAACAGGCAGTTTGCTATGATAGTTAGGACGTTGATCTAGAGCAGTATATGATACTCGTATACTGAATTGGTTGCGTTCGACTCACTTCAACTGCGGGTTGCATTTGTATGCATGTCTCTAATTTAATAGTTTCGCTCGGTTTCTGTCGGGCGTACGCGTTGTGCAATCTATGGGACGCTTTAGGAGTTTCATCTTTTGTTTTATTTAAGAAAATTCTCAAAAATGACTGACTGACAGACAACGTGCAACCCAAACCGTTAGACCTATAGATTTAAAATTTGCAGGCTCACTCAGTAAGGATTTTTGAAAATCAAACCCCTAAGGGAGTCAATGGTCATATGAAGATTTTGTTTTAATGATCCGATCAGCACGTCAAATGCGAGCTAACCGTATACTTTATAGTCTACCGTATTTAGACATTTTGTATGGAGAATTGAAAAGCGCCTCTAGCGGATGTTACTTAAAACTTTCAACTCTCAATACAAAATGTCTATATACGGTAGACTATAAAGTATACGGTTAGCTTACGAATAACCTCGCACTTGACGTACAGGTACATGGCTAGTACAGTATAAGTATATTTGTTCGTATGCATCCGGCTTAACACGTAACCTATTCTAACTTTTGTCACGTCGCTCCAAAATTCTCACCGTAAATCATTTAGCAACCGTATCACGTAAATAGAGCGATTTACTACGGAATGCTTGTATGTCTTCACTAATTGTTCTCAATCCACTTGTAATTTCGTAATTAATCGTCGGGTAATAGGCGCCCCCTTTCTGTTTAAGTCGTGATGTGTGTGTGAATTGAGAAATCTGAGGGTTATTGCGTATTTCTTGGGTTAATGGGACCAGAAAGTTGGACGTTTGGTGTATCGGCTTTAATGGTAGTTTAAAGTATTTTTTTTGTTCGATTGTTACTTAGATACACTATTGATTTAAAAAAATATGTTATGCTGTTAATTACTTATCGTAAATTAAATTAATTTTAATCTGAAATGGAAATGTTATAGTATATGTAGATTACTGTAAGTACTTGTATATAATAATAATACCGGCCCTTTTTAATGTCCCACTGCTGGGCACGAGCCACCCCTCATGACGAGGGGGATTAGGCCATAGTCTACCACGCTGGCCCAGTGCGGATTGGCAGAATGCACACATCTTTCGAGGGGTTCTCTCAGATATGCAGGTTTCCTCACGTTGGTTGAAAATGAGATTCGCACATGAAATCCAGAAATCCCAAAGGTGCGAGCCGGGGTTTGAACCTGCGATCCTAGTTACCGAGGCAAGTGTTCTACCAACTTGGCTATCACTGCTGCGTACTTGTATACTCACAGAGAAACCATTGTGATTACACCATATAAACTTTGCATTCGAATTAAGATACAAATTTCACAAATCGAATATCTATAGGACCTTTTTTAAACAAATGTTGCCTTTATCTTCATACCATCGACAACACGATGTCATCGCTCAAAATTTTTTTTTTTTGTTAATCTTTGGAACAAAACGCGGGTCGTTTGATCGGCTCGCGCCGTGCCGATAAGTCGGGCGCGACAAAAAGTCGACGGCAACATCACGTCGCTGTCACGTCGACGTCGCGTCGCCGCCACGGAGGCGTTTTCAGAAATTGATCGACCGATAACTTATGAATAATTGTTGAGACGCCATCAAATGTCATGTTATCTAATCGACGCTTTTCAAATTTGTATAGGTGATTTGGGTAGGTTTTGAAAAAATATATCGTCAGACGAGCACACTTACTGACGTACGATCATAAACTGAGCAACGCTTGTACGATGTTTACACCCTTCCATTCCAGGGGGCAAACCCACCTATACATATACCTATGTAATTACTTATACGGTGTACTTATAATAATGTAAATTATTTTAACAGGGCTAATAGTAGGTTATGCAGATAACATTCCCAAATGAATAAATCAAATTCAAAAAACTTGAACTTGAAAAATTTACACCGTCCAGAGCACACGGTAAAACGCTACTAGATCGCCTTATTTAAAAAAAAAACAAACACAATTATAATTATTAGACATTTAAAAAATGATACCTTGTACTGAGCGTACGGTTCACAGATCACGAGAGATATGCCGTGCGGTTCAAAATGTATGGGAACTCGCTGTCTCCGTTTTGTCCCCACCACTCGCCACAAAACACATGCAATTACACAAAACCAACCAATACGAAGTCTCACACACACACGCGTGCCAATAATTCGGTGCGTGCTGCGTCGTCGCCGCATACAGCGGCCGTACCACGCGACGCACCAGTTTATTCAAAGTATCGTTAGACGATCTATCCATTGCCTCGTACATTCACTCAGTAGCGAACATAGGTGGTACTTAAAGAGCCATGTATTTTGTACAAAAATAAAAAAGGCGTTGTGCTACATGTAAACTAAAATAACATAATAAAGGCATTAAATATTTTTTGATTTGTTGTTTTTAATGATTTTAAAGACGAATAAATAAAATACTTAATACTGGCTGGTGAAATGAGATTCCATCTTTCGCGTAGTTCACTTTGCTGCTAGTAATTTTGCACACAACCACGGAATAACACGGCATTTAAAAAAAAAGTTAGAGCTCCGATACCGACGTGCAGTTGCAGTCGACTGACGGCGAAAACTCTATGTTAGCCTAATTTTGGCTAAAGGTGAGCGCAAGCCCACCGCTTTCATAACATATCTCCTCTAATATATCTGTGGTACGGTTAAACGCTACTGGTACGCTTTATTTAAAAAAAAAAAATATTTACACAATTGTTGTATGTATGCATCAACATGATCCATATAACACACTGATTCATCGGTTAAAATAAGTTACACTATTTTCTTATACCTATAAAACATCCATGACTAAGTTACAAACTTTCGTCACCCTGACAAACTTTGCACCCTACTAAGTCTCGAATCCAGGACTCTCGGTACCGAAAGTAATGTTGCCAATCGACACGTCAATGGTTAACTTAATACTGAACATGCGTGCATGTTTTATAATTAAACAAAGTAACCGACCACACTAGTTTATCGGGGTTCCATCGCGACTCGACCGCAAGCACCTGCTTCAAAACGATACTTTTTTATACCCACCACCTTGGTGGTACTGGTAATTAATTAAGTTTTCATTAAACACCCACCCAACAGGTAGGTATTAAACTTCTTTTTTTTGCGTTGGCAATCGACTACAAAATATTTCCACTTTAGCCAGTGTCAGTGTGTGTTAAGTGTGATGATAATAGTCATGTCGATGGTGGACCATGGCCCAAGCATTGAGTATCGCTTACTACCGTTCATTACAAAATTGCAAAACCGGTGACAAAGCTGTGCTTTCTTCATTGCATCATTGCAATGTGGCAGCCAACAAAATGTAAATATTACTTATACATCTCTCCGTTGCAATTTGGGAGACAAAAATATTTAAAAGAAAACAATTTAAAAAAAAAACTAGCTAAAAAGCAAAAAATAATTAATAATAACACCGAAGCCAGGTTCAATTTATTTAAATAAAACTAATTTCAAGGATTTTATCGCATTTATTTTATGTTCCCGACGTTACGACGACGTCTGTGAGCACTTTCTGCGTAGTTCGGACCGCAAACGAAAACTAAATATAAGGGTACCCTAGTTCTAACTATGGCACTAGGACGTCTAACACCCCAGTCCTCACCGGACCATGATAGCTGCAGCTGCTAAAGCAGCCGAAACGTCGGGAACGTAAAATCATAAACGCGATAAAATCCTTAAAATTCGGTTTGTTAAAGTTAATTTTAATATGAAGTCGGTTTAAAACAACATGGGCCAACTACCACTAGGGCCAGGTATTATTAACCTCTGTAGATCCCACGAAATGCAAGCGTGATGGTGTTTACAATTCCAAGGGTATCATAGACAATAGATGCATGTAATGTGGACCACTAACGTGCCGGCCCACCCCGGTAGGTGGCGCCGCGGACCAACTTACATCACGTAATTCTTATCTCCATCTGCTACCAGGGAAGGTGTAGAGTCGCGCGATTGCATGTTGTTGCAATATATTTTGAGAGAGTGTCACCTATTCATAAAACGTAATCTTATTACTGATTACAGTGAGGACTCAATAATAAACAAATGCTATCTATTTGCTCGACTTCAAAAAGTAGCGTTTTGATCTAGACTTTGGTATCCGTTGGTGAATGTTTGTGTCTAATACTCTATTTTTTAGTTACTACGATTGGATTACGATGCATAATTTTAATTTCTTACTCATAATTAATAGCATAGCTGGGTGCTTCCGAAACTGACATATATTCTTTATCAAATACTAACTTATACCGGCGGTTCTGCCCGCGGTACCTCTATGAAATATAGCCTATCGCACTCAAGGATGATGTAGCTTTCTATCAGTAAAAGAAGTTTCCAGAATTAACTAAATCCAAACCTACAAACTTCATAAACGCGAGCTATAACTGCTTATTTATTGATACTCTTATATTTACGCGAATACTACACATTGATATAAAACGATTTTTTTGGATTTTATGATTAAAATAAACGCGATAAAATTCGAAAAAAGTCATTTATAAAACTGTTTTTTTTACATAAACAATAACATAATGTCAGCTCCATTGCTCCCTTATCCTTGTCTAAGGCTACCGTCTCTCGATAAGAGACGAGCGAGATGACAACGCTTTTGTTAATCGTTATTTATATGCTTTTTTATTCTTTGTCCGTTTATGGCGGCTTTGTCTTAAATCACATTAGCGGCTCGTTTTAATTTCGATGATACAATGGTTTTTTGTTGCCGTACGTTCAACTTTTGATTGCGTGGGAGTTGTATTTCGGAGACTGTTGCCGTTTTATTGTTACGTTGCGCTAAAGCAGCCGAAACGTCGGGAACGTAAAAATAAAAAAAAAACGCGATAGAATCCTTAAAAATAGTTTTATTTCAATGTGTAGTATTCGCGTAAATATAAGAAATCAATAAGTAGTACTATATAAAATCATTGGATGAAATTCTATTTTATTCTGGCATATTAACAAATTAACAATTCATTAAAAAAAGTGATGATCATACAAAAAATATACATACATAAAATGCCTCAACATAAAATTAAATATTAAACTGTACTAGTGAGCATAAAAGGTGTCAGCCACGCCTATCTTAACAGAAGTTTAAAATAAAAAAGAAGTTTCAGATATGGCAACGGAGTAACCGAATTAAAATGCCAGTACGTAATGTTTTATGAATGGTGTGCGACTCATACTCCATGTGGGCTGGGCTACAAGGATATATGTTTATAGAAGCGACGGGAACTGCCACGGACAAACAATATAATATCGCCAGACGAACACACCAACTACACGGTCCCACACTAAGCAGCGCTTGCATTATACGTACCGTACAATGGACTGAGAGCGAACTCAGTATATAATTTTTATATAGATATTACACATCCATGACTGGGGTACAAACATTAGTGCTCATCACACAAAGATTCGAACCCGGGACCCTTGGCACAGAAAGCAGGAGCACTACTAACTGCGCTAATCAGGTCGTAAATATAGTCCGCCTGTTAGTTATTAAAAAAAAACTAAGGTTAATAAGTTCGATGAGTCCTTAAGAGATAGTACCTACCTACAAGATATTATTACACTGAAACCATACGATATTAATCTACCTATTTTAATTTCTCTAAACCTCACTAAACTGTTGGTTTTCGGTTTGTAATAACATTTACCTACGTCGTTTTTGTAACCCACACTTGAATGTAATTTCGTTTTTTTCCTCAATAATGATAGAAAAAGTAAAATAACCGATTTTTGCGAATTGTGAACCTCCTTCTTTTTGAAGTCGGTTAATAAAACTCGATCATCTCGATCATCGATCAATCACAATCACATAACAATCAAATAACAAATACATCTTAAAACATCGATGGTGCAAACGGCCCTAACATAATCTGAGCGAGATTTTTAACTTACATTACTTACAATACTTAAATAAGTTAAGTATTGCTTAAGTATGTTTACTACCTATCGTGGCTATGGTTCTGCCGGCTCACACGGCGTTTTCCTGAAAATGTTCCATTACTTACGACTTTTTTAAAAGTACTCTGTTAACTCCGAGTTTCTAACCGGCTCTTCTCAGTGGAACCAACATTCCGTACCGGTGGTAACTTCTGGCTATTCATAACTGCTTGTTTCCACCTAAATGACAAACAAATGGAGTTTTGATTTGTATAAACTAAGAGAAGATACTTTAAAAGCAAGATTACGACGTCACAAACGATTAAGTAGGATTCAGATATTTGAGTGTTCGTCCGTTGGTATCGCTTCTAGTAAGCGGCTCGTATTTTCACGCGTCGCCATGAGGGCCACGGCCTACGCGGCGAGTTAGTGCGCCGATCGACTATAAAGATAAAACGAATTCCGCTACCGAACACATATGACTAATTAATAAAAAAATAATTAAGGTATTTGTACCCGAGTACGTGTCGCGGTGTCTATTGCACACCGACCGGCTACTAAACTCTTGACGTAACATAAAAAGTTAGGTATACAACGTGATAGTGAAATAAAATATAATATATTCATTCAGACATTAGTTTTGCACGATTCGATACATAATGTTCTTATTGAAGAAATAACAGTAATGCATATTTTGTTTTTAATTTGATTCCTATTACAAATTAGTGCGGTATTTTTCGTTAATTTAAATTGAACGTGGCCTGTCTTAGCCTATGTATGTGGCCTATATTTTAAATTAATTCTGAAAGCTTCAGAACATAAGTTTTTTTTCTTGACACTGGCAGAAAATACTGTCTAAATTAATGCCCGTTTGTAGCCAACATAACAAAGTTTTGGTTAAGTCAACAAAAACATAAGTTATTGATTTCTTATATTTACGCGAATACTACACATTGAAATAAAACTATTTTTTTTTTAATAAACGCGATAAAATCCTTAAAAAAATAGTTTTATTTCAATAACATAAGTTGTCAATTTTGTTATATCGAACATAAAAAAAAATACAACCGAATTGGGAACCTCCTCCTTTTTGGAGTCGGTTAAAAAAGAAGGACTTGATTACTATTGCCACGATAATAAGATACAAATTTAGATTGTCAATTGTACTCGCGTTCGACATTAATTATTAAAAATACAAACTATTGTTTCACAACATTTCGCATCGGACACATGACATTGATTTTTATAGAACCTACTCAGCTACGTGTGAAGTGTGTGTCGTGTCGGCTGATTCGCGTGAAAGACGAGTCAAGCGCGGCCCGGTCGCACAATTTCACTATTAATCTATAGTTAAACCAGGTTTAATATTTTAATGGACCAAAGACTAGCGGGCTGCGTTGACACTACGTTCAATAAATTTTGCCGCTTATTCGAAACAAGTACTCTATATTCGCCCTATTACGTACTTTCCTAACTCTACCACCATGTCCATACGTTGTAGAGAAGATCTACCAAATAATTGGATGAGTACAGATACAAAGATAAGCGGTTATGCATACAATTGTTAAAGTGCCACTAACTCTTGTCCGGGTGGGCAAAATTGATATATTATGGTCAGTAGCGATCACTTAAAGTGTTAAAGTGTTAGTCTTAAAAGTGTATGTTACCATGGTTATAAAGTGGTACTACACTCTTCATGCTGTGCCGCATACGTGGGTTATTTAGCCAGTGTCAAGCATAAAGTATATCTACTTATTTTAGATTAAAGTTTGTTAAATTTTGTTATATGGGCGTTTCGATTAACATTTACCCGAGTTAAATTTAAGTTTTGTTAAGTTGACGACTGTGGAGTCGGTCGGCTCTCGAACGAAGCCACAAGAATGCGCCAACATGTGAGCAGATGCGCCCCCCGTCCCCTCCACCCCCGTCCCTCCCCCCCCGCGCGTCAAACCTGCCCGGCAACCCCTCCGCGACACTTTTCAAGCGAATTCCCATCTTTGCGTACCCCTTAATACAACGACATAACACGATAATCTATCAAAAAAACTGAATCCCCTCATCAGATATTTAACTTTAAGCTCTCGGTGTTATGGTATGAAGTTGCGGTAATATTTTACTGGCGGTTGACATGTTATTGTGTGTCGACACAACGTATTAACGTCGAATTTCAATTGAATGGATGTTTATAATTATTGCGTTTAAAATGGCGTCAGTTAGGCATGTAGTAATAATTGATAAAAGGTGTTTATTGATACATACAATTGTAGTTAATGTGAGTGGCAAAAACTAATTTTAACAATAAAATACCGAGATATTTTCCGTCTAAGTATTTTTTTTTTTTATTACATTATAGGCAAGTATTTGATCTCGATCTCACCTGATGGTATGTGACGATGAGATCGACGATGGAGCATACTTGCCTAGGTAGGAAGGCGGCAGTAGATAGAGACGCTACATTCACTAGGCACATGCAGCGCAACTGATCTGACCCGCCATCCATGAATGGCAACACCGAACATCATGCCGGAACACGGCTAGGCCGCTTGGCGACATGGCTTTGTTCAGTGGGTGGTGACTAGCCACGGCCGAAGCCTACCACCAGTGAAATTATAGTTATAGCCGACCATTACACTTTAAGAATTGGTATAAAACTCAAAAGGCCATAAACACTAGTTCCGGTTCCAGGTTCTTTGGACATTTATTGCATGTTTTTTACCGATTGCAAAAAAAAATGTTCTTTTAATGGACCAACGTCGTAGAACATTAATCATTATAAAATTTAAATTCAAATTTGTTCTATAAAAAATAACCAGTCGAACACTGTGAGAAAAAAATCCAATATGTTATTTTAATAAAACAAAGTCGTAAAACATAAATATATTGGAATACACGATAACAGATAAGATTTAAATCTTGGTAAAAATAAATTTTGTGATACTATCTAGGTAATAAATAATTATTAGATCTTTAATGTCCCAATATTGGGCACGGCACCTATAACAAGTACTGCTCAAAAATGTAAAAGATATTTTTAAAAAAGCAACCATGGAGTTTCTGGCCCGTTCTTCTCCATAGGAACGGCATTTCGAACAAGTGGTAAAGTTATAGGTTAACATTTTGTTACTGTTTGACGATTCATAAGTACTGTACTTACCTAATGGTTTACATGAATAAAATATTCTGTTTCTGATTCTGACGATGGTAACTTGAAGGCTAGTTTTATAGCGTTATAAATTAAGTCCGCCAAGTAAACGAAACGCAATTAATTAACGAATGATTGATCACCCGCCGATTTATCGCTCGGCTATTTAAAAGTTTTATGCGACAACACTTTTTATCGGAATTTTAGCAAAGATGGCGAAAAGCGATATCGATTTCAATCGAACAATAAAATCGATTAAGTATCGGCTTTTTTTATTGTGCCTGAGACTTAGTGCATTCAGCCAGTGTCTTTGTATTTATGCTTAAAGCATATAAAGGTATGGCTGTGCTTAATACAACCCGTACACCTATCAATAAAGTAATGGATACATTACTAACAAATCACTGGACCTCTTCGAAGAACTTTTTGCCACTTTATTGCCAAACCCTACGATTGATCCAGGATAAATTATCCCAAGTATACCAAATATGTTCCTGCGGTATTGTTAGATGCTTTGGAAGCTTTATAGGGAGAGTCACTACGCTGTCACGCCTGACAATCCTCACTAGCGTATATAATGGATTGCTGACGTCACTAAAACATTTTTTTTTAAATTTAACAGCTATAAAATCACCTGTCACTCGATAAGATGATAGATAACAAATGTTGTTACTTATTGTTTCAATGTTGAAATGTTGCTTTAGGATTGTGTGTCGTGTTACACAGGCGATACACTGTGGTCAAGACATATTATTGATCGTATACATTACATTTTGTAGGTACATCACAATTGTGCAATATTAACTTATTCGTTTTTGGACTCGTTTAAGAGATAACATGAAAACAACTTAGGCATTCCTCCTGTTTTTTTATATGAGCCAATGGAATAATAATATCGTCAGACAAACACCAATTAAACGGTCCCACACTAAGCAACGCTTGCATTACGGGTACCGTACAATGTACTGAGGGCGAACTCAGTACTTATATAGATTTTAAAAAATTTAAAGATTTTAAAAATCTATTACTCGGGTACAAATATTCGTGCTCATCACACAAAATTTGCTTGTACCAGGATTCAAACCCGGGACTCGCAGCACAGAAGGCAGGTTCATTACCCACTAAGCTAATCAGGTCGTCACTCCTACTAGCTTCCTAACAGTAATATGCGTTTGAATCGCCACTTAACCGTAAACGATGGTAAAAAATCGTCTACTCTACAAAATACCGTAAGCGGATGTATTTAAAATGCTATTTTGAAAATTCAGCAAGTGAACTCAGCGATAGCGCGATAGTACGGTCAGTGCATTTGCGTCTCGCTCTTTATTGCGATATCAGCCGATGGAACGGCACGATCACATCTAAAGACTCGAACAGATTATGCTACAGTTTTAGTCTGATGGCGCTTGAATATATACTTTCTCCCAAATTTATAGAAAATTAGAATGTATTATAATGGCATTGTAACGATGTTCTTAGAGAAAAAAGTGCGTTATAATAGCCTTAGAATCCATTATAACTTTCTATAAATTTAGGGGTTCAATTATAAGACCTGACCTCTTCCGTGCTTTGGAGGGCCCCGGGGATGCCAGCATCCTGAATGAGAATATTTGAGTATCTATGGGGAGAGACGATAGCTTAAAGCCTAAAGAAATCTAATAATTGGAAGACATCAAGAACACATCAGCCTGTAAAGACGTCCACTGCTGGACATAGGCCTCCCCCAAGGACTTCATCACATCTCGGTCCTCGGCCACTCGCATCCACCGGCTTCCTGTCACGCGTGTGATATCATCGGTCCACCTTGTGGGGACCCTTCCTACACTATACGTCTTCCGGCTCGTGGTCGCCATTCTAGAACTTTACCACGGCCATCGGTTCTTCCAGTTATGTGCCCCACCCACTGCCGCTTTTTGAAATTATTTGAGCCATTCCGGTAACTCTAGTTCGTGAAATCCTGAGCATGACCCCTTCCATTGCGCGTTGAGCGATCTTGAGATTTCTTATGAGGCTCATAGTAAGCGACCACGTCTAAGTGCCAAACGTCATCACTGAAAGACCCGCTAGTCAGCAATCACTCCAAGTGAATATCGGTAGTAAGTTAATTAAGCTTAAAATGGAAGCAGAACTCCTAGAAGACCATATGTCAAAGGTGCTGTATCGAAACCAGATCCAAGTCTCATGTTTTACCACAAAAGGTAGCTAGTCTGCCTAATCCTTACATCCTTAATCAAGTGTTTCGTATTCATAGCGCACGCGCACACATCACGGCATCTATCAGCCTGTCGGCAGATCACTCCGTGTGTGCATCACGTAATACCTATAAATATAAAGGCTAATGAGTGTTGGGACAGCACACACGGACCAATTGCGTAAAAGGATGATCGTAGAAACATCTATCAGCTGTTTAAAAAAAATATATTTTAAAAAGGTTTTAAAAAATATATAGGATCATTAGTCGATACGTTTTGATATATCTAGATCTAATTCGAAGCCAAAAAAATATCCACTTCTTTTGCACAAAATCTCAAAAATTATGTTTCTCTGGTCATATGGTCTGGCTATGGTTATTGCTTGCTAGGAAAGGTTTTTTAGCTGGGATATATACGTGAAAAAAATTGGCAAACTTAAGTACAATTTGTGGCTCTTCATCTATCACAATTTATTAACAGGTACCGGCTGAGATAATAGCTATGACAAACAGCCAACATAACTATGAACCGGATCATATAAATTCAGTGTTTTCGTTAGACTAAACTATTCAGGTTATTCGCTCAGTTCAAAGAAGTCCATTAGATTATTTCTGATGCTGTCCTAAGGATCTTCAGAGGTAGATAAGATAACTAGCTCTTTATTGTTAGCTACAAGAACAGTAGGTACATATTTTGCAATGATAGTGACACAGGTGTGTGGGATTCTCTACCAAGCAAGCATAATCAGGCACACAGCATGTGATTATGATTCCACACTACACCGTGGCCGGCCTAAATTGTTTATCCTCGAGGAAAAACCGCGATTCGTATAATTTGATAACCTTTGATTTGAGTGTGACTAATCAAAGGGTATAAAATTCTCAATTTGCGAGCACTATAAAAGTGATGCGATTTCCGTCTCCAATAAAAGGCTCGGCCACAACTTGGCAGCCAATCTGAGGGCCGATTTGTAGGGTCCGTACATATTGGCATGTCGATGACTTGCCTCTTGACATACCAATTTGAAGGGACCCTACAGATTGTGCCAAGTTGTGGCCGATGCTATTAAATACAGACGGAAATAGTATCTCGTAGATGACTTAACTCTTCTCGTTCTTTCTCATTACATTTGCTTATACAGTCTGAACTTTCAATAAATCGTACTCGTGTCTTTGCTCCTGCCTCCTATTGAGGCTTAGTAGGAATAAAAACTAAGAGATTTCCTTTGGTTTCAAAGGTTAGTTGGATAGGCGAGGACAATAAAATTATCTTTAATTCTTTCTTACGTATCACATCAACGTTACTGATATATTTAAATATGTACCTAAAAGATGGCGGCGTAACGAACAACTACAGCTCATATACCTGTTAGTATAAGTTTTTTTTTCACAGCTTCTCATGTCATCAACACACTTACCTCTTTACCGAACGACGACAAAATGGCAAAGGTAACATGGTGAATTACGATTTGCAGACAAATGTTCCCACAAATGAAGTTCCGCGTGTCCGGACTGGACGCGAAGGCCAAATACATCCTGCTGTTGGACATCGTCGCGGCCGACGACTACAGATATAAGTTCCACAACAGGTAGACCGCACTCATTGCCTGCTGGGACCCACCATCGTTCACCTGCCAACCTCTCACGACCAGCAGTGTGCCGCCCTCGCGCCACATTGTCGGCCATCATTAATAGACATCACCGTTGATTGGAGACGCTCATTCCGTTCACAACGTTCCGTTATACGCTTGTTTTCATTTAGCTTGTGATTCTCCCCACGCAACGGTCTAGTTCCCATCACGATACCGCGCTCTTTAATTGCTCCAAAACAATTTGTACGAAACATTCTTAATTTAAGGGCAACGACATTGCAAGTGGACACCGGCGGGTTTCCGACGATTAGGAATTCAACTCGCATCCATCGGGTAATAACATTAAAATATCTTTGTCTCAAACGCCGCTGCGGTAACGTAAAAAGGCCGCCGACAGCAGAGGTGAGAAATACCGACGCGACTTACTGTTTCTCCAAATTAACCTAAATTGGAACTAAATCGTCGGCAATTACGGCCGGCGATCGTGTGACGACAAAAAACTTACATCTTCCGCGTTTCCTCACCCATCCTTCAGCGGTTCTGAAACCGATGATCGCGGTATTTGATCGCGACCATTGTTAGATTATTGATAACACGCAACGATAACATTCATTCCTCTCTCTTAACGTCCGTCCGTCGGTCGTCGCCAGCATCAAAACCGCCGACTCAAGTTTGGCAACGTCGAGATGCAACCGATAAACTTCGATTTAATATCAGTTAATTGATACGACCCGGCCGAAAATGCGACTGTGAGTCAGCCGTAAGCCGATATATTCATGCCGACAAAGACCCGGCCGACTAGCGCCTTTAATATGGTAATTAATTATTACAAATCTTTCGTACATAAATTTCTTACCAATTACGCTTCTAAACCCGCCCGGGCGGGTTGCTGAGTGTGTTTTTACGTGTACCGAGCGCATGTTTCGGGAACTCGTATGTCGGTTCGGGCGCATTTGGTCACGTGTGACGGTCACGAAGCCTCGCAACGGCAAAATCGCACAATGGGTGCGCGACTCGCCATTTTTGGAAATCCATGGCGGAAGCACAGACTTTTTGCCCGTCGCAAATAGTTTGCGACACCTCGTCGTGCCGCACTGATTAGGGAGCGTTCCTCCCCCCCCCCCCCCCAAGTAACGCGCCGTAACGTTTTTCTTTACCCCCCCCCCCCCCCCCCCTCTAGTAAAACGTAAAATCTCTACGCGACCGCTCTGAAGCGTTAAAACAATGTTACGTAACGCGTAATTCAAACCCCCCTCCCGCCCATGTACCGCGTCGTAACGTTTCAGAAGACCCCCCCTCCCCCCAAATTCGTTACGTAATACTTGAACGCTCCCTTAGTCTCGATAACACCAAATATAATGCCCACCCCCCCGTCATAGTCGACATACCTTCCGATAGCAATTCACGCGACAGATCACAAGCTAAAATGGTAGTATTGCTGGTAGTAAACGCGCAAAAAGCGATGACTAGTCGAACGGCATGTCTCACAATCGACGCTGTGTCAAATCCGTTGTAGCAAAGAACGAGCCCCAACCCATGTTTTTCTCTCGTATTGCTTGCAGACGTATGTTTCCTGCCTACAAAGTTCGCGTTTCTGGTCTTGATAAAAAAGCAAAATACATTCTGCTAATGGACATCGTAGCTGCCGACGATTGCAGATACAAATTCCACAACAGGTATCCAATAAAGAGATGAAGGAATTACATTAAAATAAGTATTGATGTAAAGAGGCGTGCGCTTGCTAGTTGATCTTATTTTAATATAATTCGTCAATGACAAAGGCAAGAAGCATGCGTATGTACATATCATGTGAATAAGGGATAAGCGTGTCCCAAATCTATAGACCGCGTTGCAGGAACCTTACCAAATTCATTTTGTTGCCCCAACTCGTGCAGTACAAAAAACATTGGGACGCTCATCGCAATCAATTTTGAACCTTATTTGTGTGGATCACGGTCATGTAGACCACTTAATTTTGTATCATCATCGCACTCGTTGCCAGAATTGTTAATTGCACGCAAATCTTCTCATTCACATTGTGTTTCATGCACCGCTGTTGTAGTTACATTGTCACGCTTATTTATTATAGCATGTAATTCATTCACGTTATCTACAATTAGTGCATGTTAACGATAAACGCTTTCTAATCAAGTTGTATGAAATAATGGTTCGGATATAAGAATATCTACAGCGCTAAAGTTATTATGTTATGTTGGCAAAACTGTTAAATAATGTCGTTACGTTACAACTTTGTCGTTTTGACAACCTAAACTGGGGAATCCCAAACTATTTTGGGCAAGAGGCCCCTTTTCCAAAATGAACTGATACCTCAGAGCCCGTTAGCCAAATTACTTTAAAAATCCTTTCTCTAGTTTTGTTCCTATTGATACAAAATAATTTCATCTTGTACGAGCTTAGTAAAGTAGAAAAGTACAACAATGATACTTCCTACTAAAATATTAGTCATTCTTATAACAAGTTGCTACACGTAACACAACTTATACAGTATCTTGAAAGTTTCAAATAAGAACATATTGTGTTAATTAATAGGGGTCCATTTTAGACCTCGTCGAACCTCAAAATCAGTTTTCGTTTATGTCGACCACTTTGGGAAACCCTGGCTTAAACGAATAATTTTCTCGTGGTTGTGATTTCAATTATTTTTATGCTTATGCTAGGTTTAGCAGAGGACAGTGCGTACGTCAATCAAATAGCAAATGTCCTATGTATCTCGACAAGTTCGCGAGTACACAAGTTATAGCAATGCCCGCAATAGATATCTATAAATTTCGAACCTGACATCTGCTACTTGACTGCTTATTAACTTGCGTATTGTCCTCGTGTAAACCGGCCAATTATATCAAACATTGCATCATAAAAAAACTACGTCCAAAGAAATTAATCGATCGTTCAGTCCTCCACATACTTTCTAAACAATTTGTATCAATCAGAAATACATATCTAAGCGGTCCTATATAACTGAGCAATTATATCAATTAGTATCATTTTGATTACTATAATGACCCAAGCTGAGTAAACCTCCTAAATTATACTGAAATGGTTTTCTATGTCATATCCCCTATAGAAAATAATCTCTCATGCCCGACAGAGAGGAATATAGATATGCAAATCCTTTTATTTTCATAGAGCTGTGTTTTTTTTTTTGTTCTTTGTCTATACCTCGTCCATTTGTTCCCGGAGTCGATGGATGGTCGCCGGGAAGGCGGATCCGGAGATGCCCAAGAGGATGTACATCCATCCGGACTCCCCATCCACGGGCGAACAGTGGATGCAGAAGGTCGTGTCCTTCCACAAGCTGAAGCTGACAAACAACATTAGTGACAAACACGGTTTCGTGAGTACCAACTTTTTTTATAGCTCTGGAATCTGTGGAGTGGAGGAATTTTAAACTTTTTCTTCTGGCATACATATTGTTTACTAAAAAGCCAAACAAGTGTGTTACCAGGTGTATTTATTGATAATTACAATATTATATATATAATATAACATAATAGTTCCTATTTTGTAGTGTTAACTTGTCTTTCTTACCTTACGAGGTTCACATTTGATAAAGATTATTAAGTAACCAGTGTTAGATCTTTATCTTTAACATCCTCTTCACTGATTCCAAAGCCACCCATTATATTGCCATGTATTACACGCTGCCCTTTTTAATTCATAATTTTCAACAATCAATTACACGGCAAAATGGTTTCCAACAATGGTATTAATATCTGAACGCATCCGAAAAGTAGCAGTCCTAATGTCCCTTATGGTGGGCCCTTTTTTTGGCAGAAGCAAAAAAAAATATAATGTCCTGTTTAGAATTGGGCGGGATGCGCTTCTGCGGATGGTAGAGTACCACTAAATTATACAGTTAAGGTGATGGCGACGACACTATTCTACTCTAACGCTATACAAAACATTTTAAATTTCGTAATGGCGACCCTAATTTTGGCCACTTGAGTAGATATTTTGGAGGAACCGCTTACTTGTCAGTTTGTGGCGCATCGCAATCATACCGATGGTACCGCTTTCCGTCTATATCTGATCAGGTCGTAGGTAATGTGGGTGATATTATAATTAAAAAGTGGATCCCCTGTCGTCGGCCGGCGGGGTGCATTGAGCATTCGTTTATTACTGCTATTTACATTGGGCGCCCATCTTGGCCCTTTAAGTTTTTCAATAGATTAACGGCCTGTGTGTTTGCGTAAAAAAATATCGGTGCATCATATTTTTTTTTCTGAAGCTCCATAAAATGTTTGTATTCGTATTTGAATTTGGAAAGTGGTTTTATTCTCAAATTAAATGTTTCACTTGCACGATATTTAAATTATAAAATTAGGTATTTTTTTCAAAGTGTATATTAACTACAACATGTAAGCATCTATTAAAAACTCATGTAACGCTTAATCTGACGCCTCGATTTTTTTTTCTTTTAATTTCGATTCTTTTTACGTAACTTTCTCCGCATGGCTGTGCCGACTAAAAGTCCAATTCTAAAGTCATACACAAAAACTCGCAAAAGCAGTTTCGAGAAAAAGCTACCGAAATAATGAAACTTAAAAAGACCGGCTCTTTAACAGAACTGAGTGTTTACACGACCGCGATCCAATCATAGATAAGACGATTGTTTTTTTTAAATTCGATGGGCCTTTTTTCTGTCAAGTCTTTTGTCTTTGACGAGGGACGGAGGTAATTGAAATAACGACGGTCGCCGCTCGGTATGCGTAGAATTTTGACAACAGCTGACTGAGAAAGACTTGATGTATATTTTTGTATTTTTCATCGGTCGGTAATGAATTTGTGGCGGATTTTGGGTTCCATATTTAAAATTGACTGTAGGTTTTTTTTGTGTTTTAGCAGTAGATTCATTAATGCCAGTGTCATAGTGTTGTCTTATATTTCTTTAAATCTAAATGTGTCTATAAATGCAAAAGTCAAAATAAATCGAATAAATAATTTAATTTGAACATTTCAAATGTTAACTAACTACTTTTTTTTTTTAATAAAATGATGTTGATTTATATGAACAACGACCTACTCAAAATTACTTGCAAACTCGCAATTATTAAAATGAGGAACACAAAAACGTCAATATTATTTTATCTCCGCCTACGAACTACAAACTTTTGACAAGATAGATGCGTTTTGTTTTTAAAGTTTTTTTTTTCGCTTCGTCATTTTGTATAACATGCCGTTTTTGGACAACCGGTGATTTTTCTTTCATTTCGATTGTATCGATAGTGGTTTGTATCCATTAATATTGAGTTCTTTTGGATTTTAGAAAAAAGGTTCCATAAATTAAGCCCAGCACTACTTTCACCTATTAGTTCAGTTTCCAATGCAACCTTACAAAATATTAGCAAAACATAATTGTGATGGCGCCCTGTCGTCGGCAAAACAAACAATCAAACCGTCTAATTACTTTGACAGATCGTATCTTCACCTAGTCACGGCCGAGCCATAAAAAAGTTAAAAAAATCCTCTTCGGACCAAGATCATGAATCAAACAGCCGGTCAGATATATTGGCTGCAATCCGCTTAATTTACAACACCCTAAGGTTTAGTTTTTATTGGCCTATTAACGACGTGGAGGTATTGTTCGACAGGACTGCGCGTTTTGTGGCAATAAATGATGAGGCATTTAGCATTCATTTTGGGTTCTAGTAAATTAAATTAGTATACTTAATTCATTTTAACTATATCTAATTTACAACAGAACACTTGTGCTAAAAATGCAAGTACCTACTTAATTTTATTAAAAACATAAAATTATTTATGCTCGATAAGGCTACTCGCACATCATAATATAAGAATCTACGTAGTTACTTATTTATATAATTCTACCCCAGATTATTTTTTAAATTTATGACCGCCTGATTAGCGCAGTTGGTTGTGACCCTGCTTTGTGTGGCGAGGGTCCCGTTCAAATCCTGGTAGGGAGAAACTTTGTTAGCACGAATGTTTGTACCCAATTCATGGATGTTTGATATTTCGGTCCCAGTCCATTGTACGGTACCTATAATATATGCATTGCTCACTGTAGGCCCGTATAGTCGATGTATTTATTTATAATTATTTATTTAAAAAAAAATGAATAGAAATCATAAATAATGGGTACACTGTTATAATTTTTCAATTAAGTATACTTTCTAAATGTAACCTCTAAGATCTTTTCTGTGAAAAAATATATTTGAATTTGAATAGGTTATTCTCCTGGAGGTAGAACAACTGGACTCGAGACATGACGGTAGGATTGTTAATAGCTCTGATATAAGGTTTGATTTTGCCAATTCAAATGGAGTGATAAGTCTAATTGTACAACGTCCACGATAAGAGGTCTGTTAATTACCGTTCGACTGTAAATCGCAAAGAAGCGTTTAATTATATTACCGCCGATGCGTTTTATCAATTGTTGTTCTTTAATCTGTATTGCGGTCATTTATTGCGAGGTTTTATAATCTGTCCGTTTGGAGTTTTTAGTTTTATGGCGCCGTAAAAGCGGTGTTTGTCTTAACGCAGTGTCCTTTGTTATGGTATGATTACAAAGTACTATTTATTCAATTTTTGACAGTTGTTATTTTTTAATTAATCTATACAATGCCCGGCCGTAAATATAGCGCATCGGCTTTAGAGAGAGAGACCAAAAGTTAAAAGCGAACAAAGGTCGACCGATGTGTAATATTTACGGCTTGCCACTGTACTTTGATAGTAAAATAATGACCAATCAGTCAGCACCTCCTTAAGTGACAGGCGATTAAAGTAACATCCAACACATCTACATTAAAAAAAAAGTGGTTTTTGGCTTCTTTGCTTGTAGCTGGCATTTTATGACATAAGTCTAGCTAGCTGTCTTTGATCTGTTTAATTGATTCTAATCGTACCCAAGAAATGAATATATAATAGAACAGAGGAATAGAGATCTACCCGAAAATAAATCATAGAATGGAAAATCAAAATAGGTCGATATCCTAATAGATATTATAACTCGAAAGATTTTTAACAACCCATGTTACTTATAATATTTAGGTCAATTCGACCCCCATAATTTAGTTCAATCCATCATCACTTAACAAGACATCAAAATAGCGTGATCATTTTACGAATAAAAAAAAAACATACAAACAGACAGGCATAAAATCCTTTTCAAACAACCATAATCGGGGTCTTATTCTGTTAGTTTTTATTAACCCAAACATCTTGAGGGCACAATGCACCGCCCGGGGGCGTACTCTGAGGTAGCATTGAAACGTCAAAAATATCGAGTGAGACATGTTTAGACTGGAGTGGAATGGTAGCCCAAATCCGCTTGTTTTGGATTTGTCTGTGCGTTCATTATAGGAAAAATATTGTACGGATTTTGATGTCATTTGCCGATAGCTCACGACCCGGGTCAATATTAAGAAAACTTTATATCTTGGGCAAATATACTGCACCGATTTTATGTAAACTCTGCATGGTGACAGATTCTAAAAAGATCAAAATTGGCATAATTTTTGTTTGAAAATTGTTGTGCATTCTTTCGAGAGAGCCCAAATAGTGTGGGTAAGCGTAAATCGAATATAAATTTATTGAGATTTGGCACTGTGATAGCTTAGATATCGGATCAATATACACTATAATTTTTATTCCTCGAAAAAGCAGGACCCCTACAGAATAAAAAAAGCTACGCGTGAAAAAATCCGGGCACAGCTAATTATAACTAAGTTAATGTTAAAGTTTCAAAGCCACGACTTCGCTAGAAACTTCGCGCTTCGCTAAAAGCGTAGAGGTTGGCGATTTTTTCGCAACCGCGAAGAATCGTCAGCGGGAGAGAATACCGCCCAAATCTGAAAGCCTCGCACACAACCACGTCTAATCCGCAGCGTACATCAAGCGTCTAATTCTTTTCAAGTAGCGTATTGTGGGGTACATACACCGAATCTCATCAGGCGTGTGTACAGCTGCAATCGCAAAAAAACCGGTTTATATGGCTAAGGCTTATTTCGGCATAGCCTCCCACCAATCACGAAGCCAGGCGTCTGATGTAAACAGATAATTGCAAATTTTTATACAAAATCTATCAGGAAGATTGGTCGACGCAACCGGGCGACCCAAGGGCTGGGCATTTCCGCGCTCAGCGAGTAGCTTGGGCTGTTCAGCGAGAAAATGCGGCCAGCATCTTGGGTACGCTACCGCATGGGCAAATTTTTGTTTACACATGAATGTAAATATGTAGTAGGTACGCTTTTCTATTCTCTTATTCATTTATATTTGTTTTGTATAATAAAGTAATTTTCTTTATATCTATAGTTTGTAAATACTTAAATTAGTTTCCTTATAATTATTGTGATTAATAAATTGGTTAACAGCCCTTTAGTAATACTTAAAGTTTTTAGTCATGTAATATGAAATTGCGAATTTCTTTTTAATCACTTTTCAATTTACAAAATTTCCCAATACTGCCAACATTTCAAACAAACTAATCGTATCCCATTGACGCAATCGGATCGAAGGGCTTCCGAAACTCCAGTGTTCCAACTTCGATACTTTTACCAAGTTTTACGTTTTACGCAACCAATGACGAACGGCCTCTTCGATAAATAAACACGAGCCACTCGTACCCGCGACATTGTTTGTGTTGACTTTCGACCGCGCAATTGGTTGATTATAATTATAGATAACTAGCTGCGCCCCGCGAAGTTACCCGCGATTAAAAATTATGTCCTTTTGCAAATGCACGGTTCCTGTATGCTATCCCACAGGAACCGTGCATTTTTCCGGGATATAAATTAGCCTATGACCTTTTCTGACCCCTAAACTACCACTGCCTATGCAAAAAATCATGTCGATCCTTTGCTCTAGGAAAAAATTAAAACAAATCTATCCCACGGTAACGATACATTTGACCGGGATAAAAATAGCCTATGTGTTAATCCAGACTATAATCTATCTCTGTGCCAAATTTCATCCAGATCTGTTGTGTCTGGTACTAACCTTCGTAATCATCCCACAAAGTATCACAAAGGCCCTAACAAGATTCGATCCCGGGACCTTCGGTACAGACAGCAGGGTCACTACCAACTACGCCAATCAGGCAGTCAACCCTATTATGTCTCAGTGATATTCTTTTTAAAAGCTTTCTATCCTGGCCCCGTTATGCTTGCGTTTGTATGTATAGATAGACTACACAACGGAGCGGACCTGTGCGCTCGAGCAGGAACGGGCATATGCTCAGTAATTTGTATACACTTATTGATCAAAAGATCTCCTTTGGGAGCCATTGGAGCGTCCTGCCGGCCCCGAATTGTCTATTAGGGGGTGATAAAATCTTCCTATAAGGGCCTACCTTAACGGTTCGATGGTCGATAGGGTAGGGATTAATTATATCGATGGTTGCGGTTGGCGGTTTGAGAGTTGTCTGTGCGAGAACAACGGCTGTTAGTATGGCGTAGGAATTCCATAAACAGTCCTTGACTTTGGGTAGCCATTATAGATCGATTTTAGGGCAAAAATTAATGTTTTCATTTTGGTTAATATATTCGTTCTACAGATCAGACAGATCTATTTGTGACGACCTGTAAATGGGATTGTGCATAGATTAAGCAGTTACTTTGGTGAAATTGGCAGTTTTTAATATGTCTTTTGGGTTTCAGATTTGGGAGATAAGTACTTTGTTATTATACTTTCCGATAGTTTTATATTTATTGTCTATGATTACAAATATAATCATATATCCTTTGTCATAGATACATGATTACGTAATATACTCCTAAGGGAAAATGATTAGACCGCTTGAGATGCTCAGATTTTGATGTTATTTAGTTTTAAATTATTGTCAATGATTTCAATTTCGCCATGCACTTCCAAGGCAGCTTGCAAATTCCAAATCTTTAATTTTTTTTTACTTTTTGATTTAAAAAAGGAACCCTCAACCCTTTCCCAAAAAAACATCTTTTCAACCCTAATACAGGATCAGGGCGTAACTTGACAATAGCGACAATGGCACCGCGAAGCCTCCTGGCTACCTCTTCAAGTGTAAACTTGGTAATCCCGTTTGCCTTTACTGGGAGCCGCTATCATTATACCTGCTTACGTTTGGCGCCTGCGGCCATTTCAAATATAGTTTTTTTATTATCTTATTAAGTATTAAAGATTCATTTTTGTTTCTTCTTCTTCTTTCTTTACGAAATGAGATGTGATGTATTTCGGGGATAGGTAAAAAAACTAAAGTACACACAGTCGCAAGCGCAGCAGGCTAATATTCAATAATAAGAAGATCGCGTTTAGCAAACACACAAACGAGATAACAAACACAAATCTATTAGTTACAGTATAGAGTTACTAGTGTTGTCCATTTGTCACTTGACCCCCGATAAATAAAGGGTCACACACACGTGAGCGCGGTGTGTCAAAACGGACCCGTATATTTTTTGCGACTACCTTTAGGGTTGCCAATATGATTCTGCTTATTGCTCTCGCAGTGGTCTGCAAAATGTAGTTTTGCTATCAGTATCAAGTAACTTGTGTTTCTTGCTCATTATTTAAGAGGCCACCCATGCTGAGTTGTGAGCAAAGGATTGCAGTTTCACTCTTATCAGTTTTATGATTATGATTTTAAGTTTCATACGGCCAAATATCAAAGTCTTAGCTCTCATAGATATCCATATCTGATTAAAATAAAACTATTTTTTCGGATTTTATCGCGTTCATTTTATGTTTTTACGTTCCCGACGTTTCGTTTTTTGTTTCAATATGTAGTATTCGCGTAAATATAAGAAACCACTATCCATATCTTATTATAAATATCACTGAAATTGGTATAGACTGCCCCATACCTAATGTCTCATTCCCATACTTAAGTTCTCCAATCAATGAAGCGGTTGTTACTAGATATTGTCCCCATAAAATTCATATAGAATTCATGAATGTTCAATCATTATTATTCACATATACTTGTAAAAATATATATTGCTTATGAAACGTTGCCTGCTATAAAACTAAAGAATATCTAAAAAGGTCAATGTAATTATTTTTGTTGGGAAACTTATCAACCCTACTTCGGAGTTTCGGATTAGGGCTTCGCTGACGTAACTGATATTAAGTACATTATATCGATAATCCAGATACACTGCTCTGTGGTTGGGTAACAACGCCATCGGACTGCAGTGTCAAGTGGCCAGTGTCTACCTAGCGTTATTTACAATTCGAATTTCGAATGCGGCCATTAGGAAAAAAAACGTATCCAGCGTGTTTCTTTTTTTTTTCAAAGTAAGCATATATTTTGTGCGAACTTAAAGTGTGCACGGGCGAGTTCCCACGGGGGTTGTGTTCACTATCAATATTGACAGTGTATCGAGTTGGGATCAAACGCTGTTTTGGCACTCTGATATTTATGTTCCATCACTCTTATAGTTAGGTCAGCTTTATATCAGTCGATGTATAGCATAAAGTTTATAACTAATTTAAAAATATACTTATCTGAAACCATATTTTTTTACGGACAGAAGTTTATACAATCTTCATATCGGTGGTACTGATTATTTTAAATTACTACAGGTTGTAGACGATTCTAGAGTTGCTAATTTAATTTTTTTAATGAAATTAATGGCTGTTCGGCCATAATTATCCAATGTAGGCCTTCAATTAATTCGGGCCAATACGAGCGATATTATCATCATATATATAAATGTGACGTACTAGATCTGTAGTCATAGGAATATAACAATATACTATCCCCCAAAGCCTGTGCCAGCGCATGTGAGCGCAAATTTATTATTAAACTCATGTTTTTTTTTTCTTTTTTCATATAAATAACAGTTCTGTCCCCCTAATCTGTTTGCGTCCAGTATTTGCAATGGCCGATACACTGCCGTGTCGAATGACACAAGTGGACCCAAAACGACACCGCAAATATTTGAACACTTGTCTGTGGTCAGGATACGTTAACTTTTTTAAATAAGAATCTATAACAATAATTGTGTCAAATATTTTATCGGGTCCAACCCTAGGTTAATAAAGACCACATTCCCAATAAAATAGGTATTTAACAAAAACTGTGTATAAAAAAGTGTATATAAATTTAAAATAATATTTATACAGGATGGTTCAGAAAGAGTATACTAACCTATGAACCCGCGCTTCTTCAGCGCATTTGTTATCATTATGCGGAGTCAAAATGTCGATATCAACTCACAAAAAAAAATAACACACAAAATCCATCACACAAATAATATTTTGTAGTCGATTGCCAACTTAAAAAAGTAGAAATAAATATCGCTCCCCGCTCGCTGCATTTTGAATCCCCGCGTATCATTTTTTTTTCGAATAATCAGACATTTTAGGCACCCCAGTGAGGAATTTCTACTGCCCTGATTACATGTAACAAGTAAAACGGCGAGACAGTGCTCATTTTACTGGTTACGTGTAATCAAGGCTTACGATTATAATTAATAATCGTACCCAACTGTTTACTGTAGGTTCCAAATTTGATTTGAAATTTCAATTAACCTTAAAATTAACCTTAGTACCTAAATATTATGGAACATTATTCAAATCCTAATTTTACGATTACAAGGTCTACGAAAAATTTATTTTTTATTTTTTATTTTTTATTCCTTCCAAACGGCTGTCAGAGTATGTCCGACAGAGATACTAACCATTTTTATTGGTTGGTTATCATTGTTTGTTTATTGAAAACATAATAAATATTTCAACAAATGCTCCAAGGGGACGTGCGTCGCGTGTAAAACGTGCGTGTGTTGTGCCGCAAACGGCGGCCATTTTGGGCCCGAAAATTGGCGGGAAAATTGAGAAAACGACACCTAAGAGCAGACCGCCGCGTTAAATAAAACTTAATATTTATGTTGACCGAACGCGACAAAATGTGTTTTTTTTTAAAAGCCATTATTATTACAAAAAAATAAAAAGTAAGCTCCAGTGTGTTGCCATGCGAGGCGCACACACTCTACACTTTAACTTTATAAGTCTTGATATTTGAGCGATCAGTCCCAGGCTGCTTGATCATCCAAATAATCCAAGATTCTGTAATAACCCTTACGACATAGATTAGTTTTCACGGTTGTTTTAAACTTACTATGATGACTTACGTAAACAACATTCTGATATTCAGATTCTGATTGGGAATATCTAGCTAGAATCAAGAAATATACTAACAATAGGTACCTGCTTCCCTTCAAAGAGAGCTTTACTAACATACCTAGCTGAAAGTTTAGACCTCAATCGACCTCAATGATTAGATTTTAGTGCCACATCAAAAGAAGTTTGTTTTGATGTGTCTACTAAACTGCGGTGCCAGTGTTGCGGTAATTTATTTAGTTGACAACGCGCTCCATTCGAATTCTTTGCGAGTTTAGGACATAGAAATAGTTGGCGAAGTATTTTATAGACCGTGACTGCGACTCGCTAATAAACCAATGGGTGTGATTAACTTTTAACTTTGTAGTGATTGCTGTAAAGTATCTTCTTCGTTACGTCATTTCTATTTTTTTTTGTTTTGGGGTCGGTTTCCAGTTTATACTGATTTGGGAATCCTTTTTTTTAAACTAAGTCTTTGATGGGTAATTTAAACATTAGCATGCTCCGTGTTCTTGCTCCAGACCATATTCAGTTAGAGTCGAAAGTTGGCTATCCACTTTTAGCTCTGGAGGTGTGAGAGGATAGATTATGAGCTTATTCAGTTAGATTTGGTACAAATTCTCAAACATTTTTCGTCGTCAGTAAATTATTCTCACACACTACACAAACGGTAATTTTTCCTATGGAATATAATATAGGTTGGTAATATACAGCGTGTTTCAGGAAGGGTATACTTACTAATGTTTAAACCATGATGTGATATCGGAATATTAATACGGCATTATTTTTTATTTGCTTAAAAATCATAATAATTGCCATTTTGTTGAGAACTAAATTCAGTTTTTATAATCGACACATCGAGATTCTGACTTTGCATTATAAATACAAAGCAACGCAGGATTTAAAATTCAGTATGCCCTTTCTGGACCACGCTGTATATTTCGTAGCGAAAGTCGGCTTTATACCTCGATCCACATAAAGTCCTGGAATGTCAAATAACCACACCCAAATACTTACCCTTCCATATTCATTGAAACATGCCTACCCCAGCACGTTAGAGTCCGACAATAAAAAAAAAAAAGAAAAAACCGCAAAACTTACAAACACTCAAAGTTCACTTTTATTTCACGTTTAGTGCTAATAAAACCGTCACTGAGAACATATTTCCCAACTTTCGAGCCCCGCAACTCACGGAAAAGCACCGGCGTGTGACAATAAAACGTCCGATACAAGTGGCATGAGGCTGAACCCGCCAAGATGGGCTGGAGGCACGCATCCACCACCACATCACCAGCACACTCTGACCTGCCCCACCTCAAAAATCTCACCCCGAAATCCAACTGCCCCAACCGTGCGTAGTCCACGATATTCTGGGCGAGATATGCCCTGCCGGTGTCTATATATGGGTGAATGGGGGCGAATCACCTATTATTAAGGGGGGTGCCGAACTAATGGTACCACGTGTTGTTCCATTTTATGTGTTCCGTTGGATGCGCGGTTGATGGCGTAATTCTTGTGTCAGGGTGATCACGTATGTGTTATGAAGAAGGTTTTTCAAGATGTGCATAAATAAAGCTTATCTGTTGAATGTTCGTAGTAGATATTAGAAAAGAAACAAATGAAGTATTCAAATACGCAAAACACATTACTGATCAGAGAGAATCAAGCTCTAGAGATTTATTTTAGCAGACAGCAATGTAGAATGCACTATGCGATGTTTTCGCTAAATTCGTTAGGTACTTGAATGCTATATCGTCTTGCGAGCGAGGACAATCCACTAACCAAAATATGTTCGGTGAATCTATTTTTTTTTACAGCCAATGTGTTTTGCAGTAATTTTTGCTTGTCCGCGTTGTTTTGTTTATCATCTACATATTTAATCTTGACTTGATCCCCAAAATGTCAATCCATCAGTACCACTCTGTGTAATTTCCCTACATTTCCCATAATTGATCTCGCCCTACATTTGTCGAAATACACCTGAACTCGTGGAAGTAAATCTACATCACATTTCTCGGCGGTTTGTTGTAAATACTGAAACGGAGTCAGTCGCCTGGGACGCGCCCTCGCAGCCGACTGGGAAATGATGCCCAGGCAAAAACTGCGTGTTCCGCGAACGTACCAGATGCTCTGGCATTCTGAGAATTTATGACGTCAAAGTTTAGGCGTGTGAATCCGGTTTATTCTAGATCTGTGGTTATCAAAACCTAAATAATGTCCAAATATATGTTACAAATTATCTTAGCAGACGTGGGTGTATAGTAGTATACCTCTGCCTATACCTTCGGTGGATAACAGGCGTGGTGGAATGTGTGTTGTATTTTGTCAACTTTCTTATTTATATTTTTTCAATCACACAAAACTGTTGTCGTATTGCAATATCGATTTTTCTCCTTTCTCAATATTGTCATTCACCAAATTAATTAAGTACCTAAGTCCATTCATATACTACGCCAGGTACTACCTTTCATTAATTCCCCCAGGCTACATCACGATCATTGTTGCCATTAAGTAATTAATGTCTTCAATAGAATTAACAAGGTTTTTTTGGCGGTAAGTTGAACAGTGAAGAGATCAATTTAGTTTTATTTTCCAAAAAAAATGTTTTTTTTTATAAATAATATGTAATATTAGTGTGATATCAACCATTGTGTGTTTATAAACGTGCACGAGTGAAGGAAATAAAAATAAAACAGTATAACTTGACTTTTCGAGTTCTCCCAAGATGTCCGGTGAATTTTCAGTAATGTATCCACAGCTTTACTGATAGGGGTAGGGGATTCATTTCATCATCATCATCGTCATCAACATTATCATACACAGTACATTTAATTCAATAAAAAAATATCAAGAATTACTCGACACTGGCAAAACTGGCACTATTTTGTAGCTGATTGCCAACTAAAAAAAAAGAATGAACACTGCTCATTGGTCGAAAATGACCGATGACGTAGTCTTGGGCCAATCACTTGACTTAGCTGTCACGGGAGGAGAATACCTGGGGTACCATATCGTTGTACCATGGCTACAATCGACCATCGACTACGGAATGACGTCACTCGAAGCTTGAAATATGACAGCAGGCGTCGCATCATCCATTTTGTCAGCTCATTTGCATGGGAATGTCGTAAATGTCGCCGGTGACGCGGCCGTGACACAAGCCTTATGTTTATCTTGCAAAATAATAGGGCATTAACTGAAGGTTAGGCGTATTCATTAAAGGGTCCCGTGTGGTGCCGGGTTCCATCAGCATCAGTCCATATAGAATCAGAATATTTTTTATTCATGTGAATCATTAAGTACAGTAATTATGAGAGTGAACAGGTACCTTCTAGGCAAGTATGCTCCATCGTAGATCTCATCGTCACTTACCATCAGGTGAGATCGAGATCAAATGCTTGCCTATAATGTAATAAATAAAATGAGTCGTCAAAAGTTACAAAATGCTAGTCTACTACTCTACCACCCGTACGGAATTCCGTTCCTATGGAGAAGAACGGGCAAGAAACGCCATGGTTGCTCTTATAGCGGTAATGACAACTCAATAAGTCCTTATGATAATAGCTATAGGTATTATGTTGCTATGTCCGGATTCAGCATTCATAATTGGGCCTTTAGCCCAATTTTAGTTTGCCCTATTTGGGATTTTATACAACTATCTACCATAATAAAACAATTTATTTCAATATACCTGCTAACGTTGGAACAGGTAGGTACATGTTTTTTTGTGGTAGATGTCTTAGGAATATTTCATATTGTATTATTATTTTTAAGATCGGTACCCTGGTCTGGACTAACCCGGAGTGGTCCTAGTTTGAAAAACGCGTAGCGAGCGAGACGTTTCTTTCGGCCACCCATCGGTTCCTCTATCTCTAGGATCATACCTTAACTGACCCCGTGATCCACGCACCTCCAGTTCACGACCTCAAGGTCAATCCCTAATGTTACAAATGAGTATCTGTCAAAGGTTGATATTTGTCAATATTATGATAGAATTTATCTACTTTCGTGTTTGTCATAGTTCCTATAATAATTCAATCGGAGCCAAGGTCTTTCCGCTGTGACATAGTTCAGTTATTTGTGTATAAATACTACGGTATGTGACGCTTGTATTATGGGTACCGCACAATGGACTGGGGGCCACCCGAGTATATAATACTTATTAAGATATTAAACATCCATGACTCGGGTACAAACATTTGCGGTGTTCACACAAGTTTGCCCCCAACCAAGATTCGAAACCGGGAACCGCGGCTGAGAAAGCGGGATCACTACTCACTGTGCTATCGGGTGTTCCAGATTAGCCCAGTAGATGGTGACCCTGCTTGATAATTGTAAACCAAAACCTTTAAAAAGTTTTAATCACACTAATATTATAAATGTGAAAGTTTGGATGGATGGATGGATGGATGTTTGTTACTCTTTCACGCCAGAACGGCTGCACGGATCTGGATGCAATTTGGCACAGAGATAGATTATAGTCTGGATCCCGATAAAAAGGATATAATTTTGAATCGCGGGTAACACCGCGGGGCGCAGCTAGTAATATATAAAATGATACAAATTATAGGTTAGCATTCCTACTAAACTGCTCAAGATAGACGAATGTGACCAAAACACGAGTTGTAAATGGTAAACATAAAATATGTAGTACCTATCGGAAAACGTTTCATGTCTTGTCATAATATGCGCGACACAGAATACAATGTCGAGAATTTCAATTTTAAAAATCGTCGCCGCTCCACAAGTCGTACTATAACACGTTGTATTAGTTTGTCTGTAGTTATACGATGTTATTTGTTCTTATAGACTCACTCGCCAATTATTTTAAACAATAAATAAGTAACATAAATGTATAAAATTGATGTATTTATCTGAATATTACATTTAAAAGAAATTTGTGGTATTCTTACGCATAGTTTTAACATAACATAAAACACTTTTTTAACCCAATAATTTTAATACAGTACTTATTTGTATTAAAAAACACACAGCATCTATTATTATACATATTTAAAAAAAGAATACATTTGAATTGAGAACCTTCTCCTTTTTATTGAAGACGGTTAAGAATCAGCCATATCCATCTCTTTCTATTGCCTCCCGAGTGTTTATTTGAGTTGTGTTTCGTGGAGTATTTCTCGAATTTGTATTATTATATTTGGCGGCACCCTCACACCTGTGCCTTCACTCGTGAAAACGACAATTTTACATTTCCCGCATATCTCTCTCAATAACATATTTGATATTCACTTTTGTTTTTCTGTAGGGCTGCGTACATTTTATTCAGATTTAATTTTTAACCTATGATTATGTTTTCTTCTATATAGGCATCTATTCTTGTATCACTATAATTACTACTGCTATTATTTGAATTAGTGGCCCTAGCACAATTGCTTTACGTAGCGTTACCGTAACGTAATCGTCTTCCGTCCCCCTCACACCATTGAAATAACATTTTTTGACAGTTATAAATATTTGACGGCCTGATTACCTCAGTTGCTTCGAATCCTGGTAGGGACAAACTTTGTGTGATGAGCACGAATGTTTGTACCCGAGTCATGGATGTTTAATATCTATATAAGTATTATATACTAGGTTCGCCCCCAGTCCTTTGTGCGGTACACATAATATAAGCGTTGCTTAGTGTGGGACCGTATAGTTAGTAAGTTCGTCTGGCGATATTATTATTATAGCAATTTTATAAATCAGTCATTCCAGTATACCTCGAGGTACCTCGTGCAAGACAGATGAGTGATCATCGTTTTTGTTTTTTAAAATATTTCTTTAGTAAGCTCAACCCTGTACGAAAAAAAAAACGAGGAATGTCAAAGAAATATTTTGACGCGCAATATTGATACGAAGTAACACACGCATTTGCTGTATTCTTTTTCATGTACTTATCTATCGTTATGTGAACAAAAGATATGTTATCATATAAATTCCAAGGCAGACATTAATAATTGAGCCCGGCCTGTATGCATTCAATGGTAGTTCGGAAGCCGATCTGATATGACTGAGATCGGTACTTTCAGTATTGCCATTCTTCTCATGGTCGTAACATATGAGTAGAACTGCAATAGAATCAAATAACAAAGCCTATAAATGTGACCACTAGCAATGTGCCTCATGCTTCCAGATCAAAGTAATACCTAAACGTACGCCTTATAGAAAGTGTCACGACGCCTAATAGTAAGCGTCGTGACACATTGTAGTAAGCGTTGCGCGCCTTATAGTGCGCCTCGCGACATTTTATAGTGCGCGCCACGACGCCTTATAGTGCGCGTCGCGACGCCTCAAATTAAGCGTCGAGATGCTTTATAGTAAGCGTCGCGCACGTAAAACACGCGTAAAATAAACCGAATATTCGTTCGGTAAGCGCTGAACCGAATAATGTTCTGTATTCGGTTAGGTTTAAAAAAACATGTTTGACGCATCTTTAGTCTCTACGTTTAAAAGTAATTCACATGCTATCGCCATTGTCGTAATCACATCACATTATTAAAACGAGCGATTATCATTAAGCTGTAAGACTGGGGCCTGGGGCGGGCGGCGGCTCCTGACAAATGACGTCACTCGGCGATGGGCGGGCGGGAGTGATTGATAAGTCTTGGCATTAGGTTAAATGAAAAACGTTGGCAATAATTTTGAAAGTTATCTTGGTATTAGGATTTTTATGCAATTTTGAGGACAGTGTGACTGCAGCATAACATTGTAGCCGTTTTAAGTATGATTCAATGATTGATTTATTTACAAGATATTCAAATAAAACAAAACCATTTAAAAATGGAATCAGCTGATCGAGACAATGAGCATGCAATGTTTTCTTTTTTATTCGTCGAAATATGCCGTGTGTTCTTTTTGAAAAAAGAATACCAAATTTAAATCGCGCTTGATCACAAGTCACATGCCCAGAAGTTTCGTCCAAAACACTTAAATCGATACAATAATATTCCACCACGTGTTCCATTACTATAATCGTTTATGTACCGCCTATCGGCGCATTAAAACCTTACTAAATGCGCCCGACGCTGCTTGAAAGACCGGTAGCGGTTAATCCCGTTAAGATAAAACCAGCCGGCGGTATTATAGGGCATAAAGGGGTATCACTCGAGTGACATTCCGTGTACACAATATAAAGTAAACGAAAATATTGGAACTCAAATGATTCGTGTCAATGCATTGGTGGTCCTCGAACGTCCGGTGTTGCGTCAGTAATTCTCATATTGATATTTAAATTTATTTTGATACTCCACGGCTTTTAATTTATGTAGTTCTAATTTTGAGTAGAGGCTTGGTGTAGTCCGGTCATAATATTTGTGGCTGGTTGGTTTTCTGAAGCCGATGTTTTCGATTTTTAAATTACAATGTCATATTGAGGTTCGCAGGTATTTGAATTTGGAACGTCAGTAATTCTTTATTTATATACTGCTAAAAGGGGTTTTGATAATTTAAAAAATAATTATAGCGCTCGACACCAAGTTGAGAATCATATTAAGATTTTATTTCTTAAAAGGTATGGGATTCTGATAAGATCGGTATCGTAATAAAGTCTTGGCACTTCAATTAGTTTTAATTAGCCTACCGAACACTAGTTTCAAATTACTAAAAGTATCTTCCAACAAAACTTCGAAACACCTCGACATTAAGTGATACGGATCGGCAAACAAATTAAACTTCAATTTTGGGAAGCATTCTAAAAATTTCCTCAAGCGCTACCGTTGAATTTATTACAATGTAGCTACAAAACATCACAAGACAATCTTAACGTAACGCATCAAGGTTTAAAATGAGACAAGTCGATGTTTTACGATCGCAAATGTAAATTTGTATTGTTTTAATGTGCGTGTGGGAGTAGCGCGTAAAGATAGTTGAAAAAAAAATGTCGTTACGGTTGTGTGGGTGAATGAGCTTTACCCGTTGATAAGGCCCAATAAAAAGCTGGATTTAAACACCTTATCGGCGGCATATCGGTGGAGCTATTGGTGGTCGGCCGATGTCTTTTAAAGAAAACCATGGAGTGCTTGGAATATTTTTAAATTTGAATCCAATGTAATGAGATGATATTGTTAATTTAATATTCTATTAATTTAATCCGGTTTACGAGTATTTCTATCGGGTTTACCCAGGTTTATATATTGTGTGACCGCTTAATTAAAATTGGCCTAACTTGTAGGATCAAGAAAAATAATGAATCGTACAGTGGTCGATTATTAATCGAATATTTTATATAAATCGATTCTATTCTACGGTTTCCGATGTCAGCACTATAAATTGCTCGAGCACAACGCTCGGTCACAATGGCTCCGTATCTAAGGGGCTACCGACTATACCGCGGCGAGATGTGAGCCGTGCCCAACGAAGATAGCGCTAAAACACTCATTTGTTCTGTCACCCCCGTTAATGTAGAGAGATATAAAAGTAAAAGGAATACCGACTAATTCAAGATAGTTCTGTTTTGAAAATCGAATATATCAAATTATTTTGAAAATATAACTGTGTTCGAAATTCTAAATGTTATGCATAAATTGACTTTTATTTTTTTGTAACTCAACCATAGAGCCATATATTGTGACGTTATGGAACTCAATCATGACGCGCCATTTTCATACCTTCATGTCACATCCATAATTATATTTATAACTAGCTGTTGCCCGCGACTTCGTCCGCGTGGTATTTAACAAAGACTCAACCGTTGGCAACAGCCTGCTCGCGTTCTGATCCCGCGGGACGCATTGCAGATTGTTGCTATCAAACTTAATCAGGCGCAGCGCTGCAACATTGGTTTTAATTTTTTTTCTAAAATGAAAGTAGCCTAAGTTACTCCTTGTTACATCAGCTATCTGCCAGTGAAAGTCCCGTCAAAATCGGTCCAGCCATTTCAGAGATTACCTGGAACAAACAGACAGACAGACAAAAATTTTAAAAAAGGTTGTTTTGGTATAGGTACCGTGTATACATCCAAATGCATTTAGTAAAAAGCGGTTATTTTAATATTACAAACAGACACTCCAATTTTATTTATATGTATAGATGTGTATTTGTTGAATGTGCTATTACTATTAATTAATTGACATTGGCAAAATACCCACTATGCTGTGGGTGAGGCCATATTCATATTATTTCATGAAATGTTGTGTGGTGACATAAATAAGTAGACATATCTGCATTACTCTTTTAAATAAGTAGGTAGTTGCCAAATTATAAAAAAAAACTGAACATACTACAAATTTTACCTATACATATTGCAAATTCAAAATTATGTTTCTACTTGGAGCGTCTGTTCTAAGCTGTTTATGCGTTCGATATTCAAAATATTTGCATCGTTGTTTGTTATTATAAAAAAAATTTAATGCCTCAACCAATGGCCAGATCCTTAGTAATTTGCAGCCAATGATTACTTTAATTTGACCTTATTCGGATTTTTAATTACTTATCGAAAACAATAATATCGATACAGTTATTAGCGTATTAAGAACAAAAAGTGCATAAAAATGTTTTTAATTGTTATTTTGTCCCTGTTACAATAATGAACCTAACCTTATTTTTTTTAAGTTAAGCCAATTGAAATTGCTTTTGTTTATATCGGGTTGTTTCGTTTTGATCCTATGACGTCTCAGCCCACTTTTTTTCTAATTCTCTCGATTTCTATTCTTTGCTCAGCCAAGTGCAATCATTTGTTATTAATATATCTGAATTCATCCAGGAGTTTCCGAAATCAACCGATTGCAATGTTACCTACCTAAAAAAATATTTCAATTGATTCTTTTTTTTAAATCCAATCGCACACATCGCACGTTCGTAAGCTTTGTGTACAACAAGTTAACATTTATAATCATACCATAATCGAGAGGCTTATCGATTACCAAACACAACTCGATTTAAAACTAAACCGTTCTCGCGAAACGCAACCCTTTCCCGTCCCGTTCTCGCATTAAAAAGCCGACGAAACCTGACCGAACATTGTGCATTAATTGAATTGCAATAATAACTGCGCGAATAAATTCGCATGAGACCAATATACATGGAGCTTTAAAGAGGTCTTTATGCCATACAAATCGGCCGCCTTTGAGCGCCACAAACGCGCCGCAAAGAAATAATCGACTCATTTTATTTGTCGTTATTCGGTTTATTGCCAACGAGTAGTGATATGCAGATGTGCACAGCGATTGGCTATCCTCGTGACATTCTTTAATTTTTTTGTACCTACTTAGTATATGTAGGTAGATATGTAAATAATTTGGTACCTAACTACTTGCTTAGATTAATATTAATAAAAAAACAATCTGTTCATTGGCCGGTATTTATAGAAGTAGATTATAAACTAGGCACATTTTGATAAATTGGATAACTATTTCAATCCAATATTAAAATATATATATAGCATTTTTCTTGGTTTAAGACACTTTTTGGGATGGACGCGTCTGATAATTTGTATACAGATTTTGACATTGAAGGTCGTAGGGGCAATTTCACAAACAATTTTTAATTCGTGGTTAATAAACGTTTTGCCAGAATAAGGTACTTACACTTAACATGACATAGGTTTTAAAATACTCTATAAGTATATCTAGGAGAAATAACATTAAAATGACCATAAAAAAATTAAAACATAACTGTTATATAGATATAAAATCAAAGTAGGTATCCCATCTTCAAAACCTCACATAATCTTTGACATCGAATATTACAATAAAATGGTTGAAAAGTTGTCGTCATTTAGTAACATGTCTGCGGTTTCCCCGGGTTGCTTTATCAGACTCATTTGGACAATAAATTATCAATATTGTAACGTTAACGTGTCTTGTAAATGACAGGACGGCTGGCTCTTTCCCTGCTCAAGAAATTTGCTTGATAATACAGCGAGGAAATGCAGCCAGCATTCTTGCCACCATTCCACGCGGACAAGGTCTTTTTGACGAAAGTTTGTTTTCATACTATTTTTTTTTCTTACTTTAACTTTAATTGTTAATATAAAAAATATTTGTTTATAAGGTACCTTTACTGAGTACATTTAGCCCGCGACGCATTTCACTTAGAAATATGAACATCCAAGTTTATTGAAGTTTTAATAAATTTAAAATGCATTTTTTTTAATTAATAAAGTTTATACACACTATGACTGAGATGGTCGCCATAGTTCATAAGCACCAACATTTTCAATTATGACGCTGAGTTCACACCAAAATTTCTCAGTTAGGTACTAATGTAGTTGTATTTTTCTTTCCCTACTGTACTGTTTTCTTTATTCATTGATTATATTGAACTCGGTGTCCGCATTGCGAATTTGTTTGAACACTTAAAGCCCGCATTACAGAAGCATAAAAAAGCACTGACTTATATAACATACCTCTAGCTCTATAATAATACACATCTCTGCCTACCGCGGGCAATACAGCGAGGTGTTATTAATATTATTAGGACAAATCTGTTGATGTAGTGACGTTTTATGGTCAGTTCCTCCCAACAATCATCAAAGGTTTGACGACCTGGTTAGCTCAGTGGGTAGTGACCCTGCTTTCTGTTCTGCGGTGCCCTGGTTCCAATCCTGAACAAACTCACACAAATGTTTGTCCCCGATTCATGTATGTTTATTATCTATATAAGTATTATATACTGAGTTCGCCCTCAGTCCATTGTACGGTACCCATAATACAAGCGTTGCTTAGTGTGGGACCGTATTTAATATCTGGGTTATGGTGTGTTAGGTATATATGCTTGGTTATGGTTTTACGCAGTTTTGCTTGCCCAAGACCAAGATGCTAGAGTCTCATAGAGAGGGGCGGATCCAGAATTTCACTTAGGGGCGGGCAATACTCAATATCCACTCAGTCTCTTGGATAAAGGTTTCCTCGCTTTGCGCTTCGAACAGCTTTCGTGACACAGCATAGCACAGCTCGAGACGGTCCCAGCCCGTGGACCACCAGAAGCGAACTTTTATCTATTTAATTGCCGAAGTTCGAACACGTTTTAAAGTTAATTGAAGCGCTTCCGAGCCCGCCCGGCGCGGGCGCCGGCTCACCAGATTAGTACGCACCGATACACGATTTACGACCGGCGACCGATAAAACGGATCGGTATGAAAGACGCCGTCGTTGAGTTTATAACTTTACTTTTTTCTATGATAGTTTAGTTCGATGTGTGAATAGGGATGATGGCTGTGATTCATCTTGGTTATTTGTTATACCATTACTATGTTTAAAACATAGTATATTTGCTGTTGGAGTTTAGTAAAACTGCAGATTTAAGAGTCTTCTTCTTTATTTACCAAATGAAATGCGATGAAATAGAATGGATATGAAAATGGCCTCACTCATAACTTAGCGGGTATTTTGCCAGTATCAAGTAATTCATAGCAATAACACATTCAATAAAAACACATTATAAATAAAATAATGGATGTGGCATGATGATATGAAAATGGCGTCCGATTTAAGAGTCATAGTCAATGTTTTGTAGATAAGAACGGTTTGCATATAACTATCTCGTCTATCTTGTCTATTGATACATGACTATCTTGTCTATATACTTAAAAGAGCTGGTTTCCAAGAAAATTCTGTCAATTATAAATATGCAGGTTGTAACAATAATAGAGATAAATTTTAGTAGGTTATAAAGGTCACATTTCAAAATCATTAGAGAAAAGTTTTGGAACGTATATTTTTTTTAAAGTAAGAAAGACCACTTACACATTATAACATAAATGTGATCGGTATAGCGTGACGATGGTTATGTGAAGTCAGAATATCGATAAGTCAATTTAAAAAAAAACAAAGATGTGCTCACTAAAATGATAATGTCATTGTCATTGTCATTTTGTTAGAAAATTAAATAGATTTTTTAACTCAACGTATCGACTAACAAGAGCAGGCTGAGAGGTAAGTATACCTTTTCTGTATCACCCTGTATAAATCTTAGTGTAGTAACGGCTCAATCTCCTACCCTATCACTGTATCTAGTTTTATTGTTCCTAAATATCTTCATAGCATCATAGAAAATATATAATAATATCGACGTCCGCCATTAAAAGGCGCGAGGACTTAAGCTTCCACCGCTATGCGCCGCGGCTAATCCTCGCGTCCATTGTGTCACAACCCTAATTTTGTCACCCTACTTTATAAACGCCAATCTATTTGCACTCTACTTAACCTTATTACAGGCACATAAAGTTTAATATCGATCGAATATATTTGCAATGTTCGGTTCCAAGTTTAAACAGAAGTAGATACCATGGTATTTGCGTTCTTTTTTTCCTTAACACTCGGATATAGAGTTCAATACTGTGTAAATTTATGTACTTATATGATTTTAGAATAGAACATTTGAAGGGTCGTGAATCATGAACTAGTAATAATATTTTTTTAATACTGTTAGTGTGATATTTATGTGATGTACGCGAGTCACTGTCGATTGAGGGAACGTTAGGCCTTCTTGGCAGTTTTTCTTTGCCCGTTTAGGTATTCTCTTCCCGTGACAGCTGTCACTTCATCACGTGATATGCCCAAGACTGGGTCATTGGACATATCGACTAATGAACGGCATTAAGTCCATTAAAGAGTTTTATTAATGGCAGCACACGACATAGTTTTGGGCCACCCTTGGAAGAGAATACCTGGCGTAGCGTGTACCATGCTGCCTACCAAGAATTCCAACTAACATATATTTAAATTCAGAACTGTTAGACCAAGACGGTTCTATTCCTATCAGCTCTGTCACCGCGCGTATCGAGGGTGACAATGAGATTACGACGGCGCGCCGTGATTGGCTAGCGGCGGTGACGTCACGGGCGTCCGGTCACGCCCTAGGCCTACGCTCGAATTACCGGATTAGAATGTTCGGTTTTGCGTACTCCATGTATGTATCGGTTTACCCGATACATACACAGAAACAGTTTGAAAATAGAACGTGTAAAAAAATGCAGAATGACCGATTGAAAACATTTATTAGACTAGACTAACATTATCATAGACCACACATTTATTTTATTATAATCTATGGTACTTTTTAAGTAAATTTCGACCGCATCTCTAATTAAAACAAAGTAATCATTTGCGTCGCGCAATTCGCATGTTATAAATCCTAGAAAAAGATGTGTAGTGTAGTATAATTCCTAGAGAATTATATCCTGGACCATAGAGTTTAATGGAAATTACAATCTTAAATACGGCTCGCGTCTAAAAAAGACCGCTTCATTAAAATGAGTCAGAATTCTCGTCCGAATATATGACGTTTTGTGGCATCGGTGTGCACATTTTGAAAGTGCATGAAATTAGACTCTGTGCTATCGGTGAGAAGAGAGCAATCTTCCTAATCCTACGCCAATAGTAGAACGCTAACAAAGATACACCACTGCCGCTAACACGTTCTCAGAACTGCCAAAGTATTCGTTCGACCGATCTAGACTCAAAAAAGTTGGAACTAGCAAGCGGCTCGCATGCCTCGGACGTCGGGAGGCAGCTCGGCCACCGTTGCCTCGTAATTGAGGCCTGGCGCCCGTCTGACTCACTTATACCTTTTTTAAAAATAACGCTTCATCTTTTTTCGTCGCTCGCTTGTTGGTTTTCGGAATTAGCATGTCTTATTAGCATAACTGCTCGATAATAATTGATGATTTAACATGTCTGTATTTTAATCACACTCATATTATAAACTTTAAAGTTTGCATGGATGGATGGATGTTTGTTACTCAATCACGCCAGAACGGCTGAACGGATCTGGATGAAATTTGGCACAGAGATAGATTATAGTCTGGAATAGCACATAGGCTACTTTTTATCCCGGTAAAATGTATGGTTCCTGTGGGATATATTTGTTTTATTTTTTCTTAGAGCAAAGGATCGACATGATTTACAGAAAAGGACATACTTTTTAATTGCGGGTAACACCGCGGGGCGCAGCTAGTCATTATGACCAAGAGACCTTTGTACGGTCGCAAACTAAGCAACGCTTTCTTACAATGCAATTGGCTAATCCCAGTTTATAAATCCTTGAGATATTAATATTCGACTCGAAGACAAACATTCGTGCTTATCACATAAAACTAGCCTCTACCGCTTTGGATTTGAAACCGGGACCACCGGTACAGGAAGCAGGATCACATACAGGGACAACGTTAACTCGAAATCCATACCTAAACTGCTAAAATCATAACCCTTTTGACTTTGGCGTAGTGGGGTAAAAATAGCGGTTGTGCATAGCAGGACATCGGGCAGTCTGAGTATTTAGGTCCTACTCTATGGGGTTGGATCAATCATCCGATAGAAAGAGCCAGAGCCTATAAGTCAAACAGGTATCGTTGCTGTGTTTCTATTGTTTTAACCGACTTCAAAAAAGGAGGAGGTTCTCAATTCGATTGTATTTTTTTTCTGATCACAGCCTCGTGTCTCTTTCTGTTGGGCGATACATTGGAAGGCGATAATATATAAAATATGATAATGGTGCTATGTTTATTTTATGGCTAGTTTTAGCTAGTTCAAAGCAACTCCTATCTTAGTTCAACCTTTTCTGGGTTACAGGCGTAAAGACGTCATATAGCCCACCAGATTTTGTACTTACATATTTAAAAAAATAAATACTTATGCATCTTCATTAGTATAATACTACTACAAAGTCAATTTACATCCAATTCCTATGCCCAACGTCATACCCAATTATAATTACTCTTGAAACCGATTTATAAATCAAACGAGCCACCCAAACGCTTAACATTATAAAATATGCGTCTCCCAGTCACCGTGTTATTGCTGCTAATTCGCTTGGCACCAACTAGCCTAAACTAGACCAAATTTTAGTTTACTCCTGTCAAACGGCGTTCGCTATTCTGTTAACAGCAGATTAGACTAATTTTAGTTTGACAGCTCCTAAAATTGGTTTAGTTACTCAACTTAGCTTAGTTGGTCATTTTTCTATTCTGTTACACACACTTTACGTCAAATTGCGTCTAAAATTAGAAACGTCAAACTATAATCCGCCTTATTTGGTCGGCATCTAATTTGGTGCCATCTAAATTTAGTTCGTAGTTTTTCAGGTGTTGTTATTATTAATAGAAGTCGTGAAATACTATTTTATCAAACACGATGGAGGAATATGTGGTTGCGGCTCTTGTGGATTCATCCGAAGGTGCTAATTTTACCAAAATAATAATAAAACAGGGCCTACTTCAAAGTACTTACTTTAAACACAAAATTAAGGCATTTGCTTTCTAACCGTAGAAACTATGAAGAAAGAATACGCCTCGAAGGTTTAAGAGCATATTCCAATCCCTTCGAATTAGCAGAGAAGTTTAAAAAATCTTTTTTGGCTTCACAAATTTGCAGCACTTCAATTACTGAATACTCTAGATGATCCGCTCTTAGTGGAGGGGCACATCCCAAAACATATAAAGGTTTCCGATTTAATATTTTATACAGATACATACCTACTTTTTACTTGTTTATAAATGTTTATAAATACATGAACATGACACTTTGCAGATTTTAACAGCACTGAAATTTTATGCTCATGGAAGCTATCAGGCTGCTGTAGGCCAAGATAGTTTGCCAGGAATGAGCTAACCAGCAGTGAGTAGATGTTTGGGAATAGTGTTGAACATAATTGTGCAACAATTGACACCCCAAAATATAAAGTTCCCTACAACACAGACGGAGAAAGAATCTGCAAAAACTGAGTAAGTTTCATTTCATATCCACTAAATTGGTTTAGTAATTTTTGAGCTCATACATTATAAACAAATAAATAAATAAATATCGCCATACGAACACATAACCAAACGGTCCCACTTTAAGCTTAACGCTTGTGTTGTGGGTACTGTACAATGGACTGAGGGTGAACTCAGTTTATAATACTTATATACATATTAAACATCCATGACTCGGGTACAAACATTAGTGCTCATCACACAAAGCTTGTGTCCCTACCAGGATTGAAACCCAGGACTCTCAGCGCAGAAAGCAGAGTCATTACCACTAGGTTAATCAGGCCGTCGAACCAATATATCTTTTGTCTTTATAATATTAGCATAAAAAAATATCTTGACATCAAGTTATAACATGTAAATGTTTCTACTTTTGCAGATACGGATGAGAATTATACCATTGAATTAGATCATACTGATAAGCTATCTATGGTGGAAGAGTACATTGAAACAGATTTCCTTGCTGAAGCAAGACACATTTGGCAAGTGTTAATAAACACTATTTTACTCAATTTTAATAAAAGTATGGCAAATCATAAACAAGACTTTAATTTCTGAATTATTATAATAAAGCTTTTTACTTATTACTATGTTATCAATAATCAATAATAAACATCAACATTAAAAATAATTAACAATCAAAATAATAAACAAATTTGTAAGTAATAGAATTTGAAAGGCTTAAACAACAAGCTTCTGCACATGGGGGCCATTTGTTGCCCACACTCAATGAAAATGGCACTACCGAAGATAACAACTATGCAATAAATGCTTAGTATTACTAACTTATTACATAGTATTATGGTACACTTCCAGGCGGCAAAATCCATCCACATAGGCATGCCCAACAATATCCAAAATTTTGGATACTATGTCTGTCAGGGCTCCTCCTGCCGGACCGCCACCTGTGGCGCTTATTGAAGTTCGCACCTTGCGAGCCTTGGTCTATAACTTCGCCACCCACACACTCCAAACCTGTTGATAAAAAAACCATATAAAAACCATTTAGACGAAAAAAATGCATAATATTCAGAACACAAAACTTACATGCTCCCACTGCTGTGCAGTTCTTCTGCAGCCGAGTTGGTTGAGCTCGTCGTGGTTGGTAGGGCCCCCTAAAAATCTACCACGGCAGAATCTGCTTGGTTTCCTGAAAATATAATTGATTTTTAGATAGATGTCCTCGCGCGTCGATGTAATTATTACCATTGATTGATTATAAGTAAAACAAAACTTTGAATCCTTTTAAATGCTTACCCCTCGCTATTTTGATGTTGTTGTGGAGTCGCTCCACAAGCAACTCCTGTTGTCTCTCATTAGACCGTTTCCTATCGTTTTCCATATTAGATTCAAGCCACTAGATAACTTATTACAACAACTACAATGTAGCACACCCGTCTGATCTGAAAACGGTGTTTTGTTTACCTACTGTCAACAGATACAAAATCGAATTTACCACAGAACAATAGATATGGAACACTTAACCACAGACTATATAGAACATGTTTCTATAATTTATTATTGTAAATATCATAAAAAATTAACAATAAAAATATTTAGACGCCGACATATATTTTAAATTAAACTTTTATATATTTCAAGGTTATTTTAAAAGAATTTAATCATGTTATTTCGATTTTATTTTCCATTCACCTTATTTTCATTCATTCTTCAGATATATTTTTTAAATACTGGCAACATACCTCAATTCAATTTAGGTGCTGTCAAAATCAAATTAGTCCTGTCAATTACGATATTTAAATTAAGTTCAATGTGACAACAGAATTGATTTTAATGATTTCTAAACTATACTTAAAATTTTAGCTAGTTTAGTTAAGTTTAGAGAGTGTGCAAGCGAATTAGCAGCATTGTTAACAAGAGCTTAAATAAACTAAAACGAGGAATATCAGCTCGGGAATTTCTCAATAAGAGGTGTAGTGTGTGGGGCCTGGGCGCCGCCCCGTGGCGCGTCGGTGGCGCCTCTGTCGGCTATCGCGGTCTCGCTCTATGCGCGTGCGCCGTCCCGCTTGCCGCGCGGTGGGCCATTCTGCATTCAGTTGCTCAACGAGATATATACTCCCTTTTGTATTCATTTATTTTGGGTAACTCGAATTGATAATTGGTATAAATGTTGTCTCAGCCTAAATGGGGAGAGCCCTACGAATTCTTCATTACTGTGTCTCATGTCCGTATTAAAGCCCTTGTTATATTATAGCCCCCTAAGTACTGTTTAACATACCTATCATAGATAGCTGTAGACGTAGACTGTCGGGACCGACACAATGGTATACTGGCAAAATGCCCAGTAATTTGTGGGTGATGTCATATTTCATTGCATTTCATTTCATAAAGAAAGTAGAAGACATCGAGTCCTTTGGACATTATCAGTACCATAAATAATACCTTGTGTTAAGTTGGTTTAGACCAGGACTATAACCTAGTCGTACTTTCTTTGTTAAAAAAGAAAGTCGATTGTGTCAGCAGACTTCAGCCTAGTTTTTATCAACCGTTTAATTGAAAAAAATTTACGACTTATAAAATAGAATAACCCATCTCCGTGGATCCTTAAAACTGTCTGTATCATTAATCTATTACTTAACAGTGAGGTAATTCTTTTATAAAGCCCCGGTGAAAGGTAACGGGCTGGGAACGATTTGGGTTTTATAGCGGTTAATTAGCGGCTGGGTCTGACCGCTGGTGATGCCTTTATATGGCCAACATTGGTGGGAGAATGTTGAGACCAACAGTCTCAATTCATTTTTTAAGAGAGACCACCACGACTCGTCCAAAGTCTACTAAATTTTATATTACCTATTTGTTTTCGTCTTTTCATATCATTATCAGCTGGTTTGTCAAGATGAAGATCACCTCGACCCCTGGTGATGTATCGCGTATCTCTTCAATGTTACTCATCCTCAACAGATATGATTCGGTCCTGAACTGATCCCATTTCAATCCAAAAGAAATCTCAATAAACTCAGTATCCTTCACAATCCTCTCTTGTGTGTAGGTCTTCTTTGCCTTATCTGCACATTCCTCTTAACCATATACCACGTATTAAATAATCATATTTAAATGGTTAAGCCTATACTGCTCAAAGTTTTGTTGTTATTGGTTACCTTCCGTATCGCAATACCATTTCTGGGCCGAGTTGTAGATGGGTTGAAATTAATAACCAATCAAACAGCAATGGTATAATATAACATGTATATTTTTGACAGTTTTCATGTACAACATCTATCTAAAATGGCAATTACGATTCCATTTTCATTCAGATCAGATCAGAGTCCTAAAAAGTTGGCTGTCAATTTTGTTTTCGTTCTTTAATGATTGGGCGTGAATCACATTACATACTAGCAGGTCCTGTTGGTCCCTCCAACTAAGCTAAAACTTGTGCTAGGAGCTGTGCTCACGACAATAGTTTAAAGGCCACCGTGAGGATAGAACCCAGAACCTCTCAATTACAAGGCGGCCCCTCTAACCAGAAAGCTCTTAAGGTGGAAGCTCAGGGTCAAGGCGCGAAATTCAAAATGTCAATGGTTTTTATTTTTTTACGAAAAATTTACGTACCTAATCCGATACAATACCATAAGGTTTGTAAAAACCGCTACTTTTACTAACTTAATGGTGTTGTATCGCTTTATGTACTTTTTTAAGCAAACTTAATACATCGAGATATCCAATGCAGAATGCTAATATCGCAAAACACTAAATTACATCGTAAAGAGGTCCAAATTTTTCGTAAAAAAATAAAAACCATTGACATTTTGAATTTCGCGCCCTGACCCTGAGCTTCCCCCTTAAAGCTTTGCTTTGGCTTTGGCTCTTAATCATTTGGGATGACGCCTATGCTGTTCAGTGCACTGTGCCATCTGATCTTGAATTTCAGTTTGATAGCAGTTAATTAGCATCTGCGGACTCGGACTCTGTAGGCTGGGGCTTGGACCTTATAAGGCCTGCGATGGCAATTCAGGCCATCGATAACCCGATCGTAGATGCGATGAATTTTATCTTTTGTTGGATTTGTATTTAATAACGACAAAATTGTTTAACTTCGAGATGAATATGGCGAGTCTGCGTGATCTGTCTGGACCCGGCTATTTAGGTCACTGACTTCTAATATAATCGATTACTGTTATAAAAGATCTTCTTACACACTCACCTAGAACTTACATTATGATGTAAACTGTAAGTAACTGTGTTTACACCAAAATTGAGATTGCAAAACAATTTAGCTTTATAAAGGACTCAGTCAAATGTTAGTGTCTGCCTTGGAGACCACTTGAGATCTAGAGATAGAAAGAGATCTAAACTCGTTGAAACGAACATTCATTTGAATTAAGTCCCCCCCCCCCCCCCCACTTGCGACGCGTCGCCACCGGCCGCCGCCGCCCGCGCCGCCGGTGCGCTAGCGCAGGCGCCGTCCATTCATATCCCATGGGCGCTAATTACAGCTTTGAAGCATCCACTCTTGCGCCGATCGCCGCTTGATTAAGTTCTTGACATAATATTATTTCCTGTTTAATAACACGTCTTGGGAATATTATTTTTGTAGGCGGAATAAATAACTGCGGTTTTATTTTAGGGTTTTGAAATAATAGTATTTTTCCCCCAAGGCTGTTCCCTGGGATAGGGAAAGTGGTATTGAGAAAGTATATTATAATGTTGAGATCTTCCTAGATTGCATGTATACCTACTATGCAAATTGACATAGTGTTTTTGTCTTAAACAAGCGTTTTAGGTTGTCTTATTCTGAGAGTACAATTCACAATAAGTACCTACCTACCTTTTTGTGTATGTCAAACACTGGTTTCTTGCCGTCACCTGTAAAAAAAATATAGTAAGACTAGCTGCGCCCCGCGGTGTTGCCCGCGATTAAAAAGGATGTCCTTTTTAGTAAATCATGTCGATCCTTTGCACTATGAAAAATTAAAACAAATCTATCCCACGGGGACCATACATTTTACCGGGATAAAAAGTAGCCTATGTGCTGTTCCAGACTATAATCTATCTTTGTGACAAATTTCATCCAGATCCGTTCAGCCGTTCTGGCGTGATTGAGTAACAAACATCCATCCATCCATCCAAACATTCACATTTATAATATTAGTGGAGTATATTGAGGAAATCATAGGTACGAGCTATCTTATAACAAGCCTACTCTTATAGCAACATAGAGAATCGTAGAGATACAAAAGTAGTTAAATTTATAGCACTTCCACATGCTAAAATTCCATACAGATTTGCATACCTACCTAATTAAAAAAACAAACCCCATTTAAAAGTCGTCTGCGTCTCTTCCCAAAAAACAAATAAACCCAAACAATATTTACCGATATAAGCTATCGACGCATCACCAAACAACCTGTCATAAAAACCGTCTTAAACCGATAAATCAAAACAAAAAAAAAACCGTAACTCAGAATTACCGGCGTTCCCTACAAGAGGGCGTTATTAAGGTAATTTAGCACTCTCTCAACTTTGGGCTGCTCTGTCGAGTATGTTTGTTTTGCGGGCGAGAAGTTAACCCAACCTATTATTATGTTCTCGTTATACTTTTTAACATGCAGGAGTCATCAACTTTATGTGTACATATTAAAATTTAATTTGTTTCGCTTAACATTCGTTTCGTTGGCTGCTATGACGTTTTGATTATTGATATGAGTTGAAGATTTTGATATTATGTATACTTTAATATGCACTAATTGCGTTGAACTCACATATCCAGAACATAGTACTGTTCAGTAATGTGATGAATGATCAGAAGAAATTATATTTTTAAAAAGAGCAACCATGGAGTTTCTTGCCCCTTATTCTCCATAGAAACGGCATCCAAACGGGTGGTAAAGTTGTAGCTTAGCATTTTGTGTAATTTTTCACGATTCACAAGTACTGTATTTAATGGTTTACATGAATAAAAAAAAACATATTCTGAACGAAGGTTAAGGAGCGGTATGAATTGCCACCCAGAATGTTGCATATCGATATCGTATATCGATTATAACTACCATCCAAATGTTGGTAACGACTGCTTCGTACTTTAATGGCAGTCACGCCGCCGGCGCAGGCGCACGTTTCGTAAAAACGTGTTATTATTATTAATATTGCCGTCCATTCAGACAGTGGACCCGATCATTTCGCTATGACGACCTGTTTCGAAGAATATGACGGGGGGGACCTACCACGAAGATCTAGGAGTAGTGGGGGGAAGGGGGCATTGGGTACTCAATTATGTTAGGCCATATATATTCGTTAAGATGGATCTTATAATCTTATACGGGCAGCGTTTAACAAGTCTTAATAATGAAGCTGTTTAGAATTAAAAAAATCAAAAACAAAAGTTTTTACATAGGTACTATTTTTTATCGACTTTTTTTAATATTTTGAAAAACCCAATTGGAGATATTTTTTAGTCAGGCGATAAATGCCTCTATTCATATCATACTAAAGTAAGTTTTTCTCCATTCGTAGGAGCTCATCTATTGCCAAAGCCAACGGATGTTGTCAAAGTTGCTGTGGCCCAACCCTGCGCCTAGTGCGCCCAGAGAGCCCCATTCAGACCATTTGGTTAGTAGATACTTTCATTTTATTTAGAACATACATCCTGCTTAGTACATCTGCCTGATACCTATGTGTCTCCGGATCCGTACCACAAACCGATCCAGAATCAAAGACAAGAGAGATTCAGGTCATAACTCCAGGATTTTTTTTATTACTTTTTTTAACAATGTTTTTTAGGTTTTGTGATTAGCTACCTACGAACGGTGAATAACTCAAAAAAAACTACAGAAAATTTATAGCATGATTTTTTTTTTTTTTTTTTTGTGATTAGGTACTTACCTACTACTAAATTAAAACATACAGAGCGTTCATGTGACGTCATCGCCGATGACCAGCGCAGGTGCGACAGAGACAAAGCGTGATCCCACTCTTTCCCCAGCTTTTACTAAACTTTAATTACAAATATCATGTTGTTTCAAAAAATATTTTACAGTATGCCATAACAAGTAGATATACCAAATTCAAAGAAATTACAAAACTACTGCAATTTATTTTAAGTGATAGATGGGTTACCTAGTTAGATGATGGTGTATCCATACGAATACCTAGTATTAAGTAATTGAATTCATTGAAAAGCACTATTTTTCTAAGTATTTAGAGAAACATTTCAACAAAGCTTTTAAAAATAAACCACCTCGTGACACAATACTTAGGTCCTATTTCACAATCTATTAACCAAGGCCTTAGGTAGAGAGGGGGTTTAGTATTCAAATGCCCGCCGAAATGCCTTAGAGAACCCATCGTTTTATACATGTACTCATTAATGTCTCTGGTACAGTGCTCGACCCCCCCCCCCCCCCTCAAATTTAGTTCCTGGCTACGGCCTTAGTCCACCACAACTTATTCGACAGAATTTGTAGCCATCCGTCAAACAAAATGTGTATCGTGAAACCAGGCCTTTCAACAATTAACCATGACTATTAAAAAATAACCGTCAAAACACGATCTTTTCCGGTGACGCCCCGTACCCGAAGAGTTTAAACAATTTTCGAAATAAAAAGTTGATGATCACCATAAAGCAGATGTTAATGATCACATTATTTATGGTACGCCCCTTGGGTTATTAGGCCTTTTGTTTTTATGGTCCTGCTTATGGGACCGTTCGAATCGACGATTGCTTGTTGATGCGTGTAATTTTTGTTGTTTCCAAATGATAATACCGTGAATTTATAAACTTACCACTATTTTTGAAATAGTGGTAAGTTTATTATCCGCCACTCCGCACTGGGCCAGCGTGGTGGACTATGGCCTAATCCCCCTAACATTGAAGGGAGGCCCGTACCCAACAGTGGGACGTTAAAAGGACTGCTATTATTTATTATTAATTTTTTTAAATAAAACATATTTTAAGGATTTTATCGCGTTTATTTTATGGTTTTTAAGTGCAGTAAAGCGGCCGAAACGTCGGGAACGTAAAAAACATAAAATAAACGCGATAAAATCGTTAAAATTAGTTTTATTTCAATGTGTAGTATTCGCGTAGAAATACCAAATGTATATGTTAACACTATTTAATGGCATTCTTAACAATGACAGGCAACGCACAGCTTTTGCTGAGCTCAACTCCTTGGACCTAGAACTTTTAAATTTCGAGGATATATTCCTGGACACTAGGATACCAAAGAGGGTTTACTGAGGGATTTTTGGAAATTCTACCCTTAGGGTGTCAAATGGGGGGGGGGTCAAAGTTTGTATGAAGAAATACTTGTTTTTAAAGTTATGAACGGGCACATACCTATAGTATAAGTACGAAAGTGTGTAAGTGAGAGCATCACGCGAGAACGGCTGAACGGATTTGAATGAGATTTTGCATACCTACTTTTTATCCTGGCATATAATATGGGCGACTTTTTATCCTGATGGAAGTGGAATCACGGCTAGCGCCAGTTCATAATGCGTGCGGTGTGGTTGTAATTCTATTTTACTTACCCACTAGATATCAACCATATAAATATTATATTTCATTTATCTTTATTCTCGAAAACAACTTTATCGTGTCGATAAATTCACCAAAAAAATTCAAGTTATTTTATTCAAAAAGGCTCAGTAGTTCCCCAGCCCGAAGGTATTCCAAAATAATAATGTTGAAAAAAAACTCACTTCGAACCAGTCTAATTTTTAAACTACTAACTTCGTCCGCGGCTTTGCTTACGTAAAGAGATTTACGTTATTACGCGTTTTAATCTGACTACATTTTATATGTTGTTATATTTTAGAGCCTTTGTACACAACAACTATATATACTAGACCCCAAACGAGCTGCGCATGCGATGCAGTCCCAATCGCAACTTATAGCTTGATAACATATAACCAGGGCCCCAAGTCGCAATCGTTTCATAATCGAACAGCAACCGCATAGTAACTGTCACTTGTGACAGATATTGTATGGGATATCTGTCAAAAGTGGCAGGTACTATGCGGTTGCTGTTCGATTATGAATCGATTGTGTCAGCAGTCCTGGGGCCCAGCAAAGTTGTAGCGCGATCGTGAAAGACGCGATCAGCAGCGCGCGAAACAGTCATCCAAGTAGGCCCTTAGAACCTTAACATTTATTGATGTTATAGAACTATTATTGGGGTCGAGTCACCTTCGTCCGTAGGAGAATTAAGTACCCTCGAGATACCCTACACGTGACCCTGGGTGGTGCCAACCAGGTGACAACTCTACTGGTGGTAGGCTTCGGCCGTGGCTAGTCACCACCCACTGAACAAAGCCATGTCGCCAAGCGGCCTAGCCGTGTTCCGGTATGATGTTCGGTGTTGCCATTAATGGATGGCGGGTCAGATCGGATGCGCTGCATGTGCCTAGTGAATGTAGCGTCTCGATCTACTGCTGCCTTCCTACCTAGGCAAGTATGCTCCATCGTAGATCTCATCGTCACTTACCATCAGGTGAGATCGAGATCAAATACTTGCCTATAATTTATAAAAAAAAAAAAAAAAAAAAAAAAAACTATGATGTCCTATTTATATGAGAGTGTAATTTAAACTTACCTATCATCAGAGATAAGATAAACTCTAGCTAAGTCAAAGATCGTAGATAAGACAATGAATAATTATATAAGGAGTAAATCCTCCTTAGTAATAGAGCGCTCAATAGAGCGACGCATGCTGCGGTGGTACCATGGATGGGTGAGCGAACTATATCATCTAACCTTATCCGAGCTAAGGGCACTCAGAGCCCTAGCACAGTAGGTGTAAAGTACCACTAATCGAAATCAGTCAAGTCGTTTTTGAGCTCATTACAAACAAACAGATCAGATGCGTTCTGGACTTCATTTATCTGTAGTAACATATCATAAGCAGGAATAATTAACAGAATAAGAGTTCTATCCACAACTTATTTGACAGATAGGCCAATACAAATTCCGTCTGCCTGTGACTTAGGATGACGCGGGACTATTATAGGCTCTGCAGCATTTCTTTTTCTATAAAATTTTCAACGAACAGACATTTTATTTTACTTTTACAATAGTGATGTGGCCGGCCACCCCATGGCCGACTGCCTGAGGCGCCATCTACCATCATCCAAGGTGTCTGCTGCCTAATTATATGACTACACTTCAACTAAATTCAAATATTGGTTATGACATCATCGCGCAAAATAAATCTCAATCGTCCACTGAATAAGGTTGGTTTTTGAGTAAATTTGTAATTTTATACTTAACCAAAATTTTAATATTTGTTACAACATTACCAATCAAAATGTAACCTTATTTTGTGTCACTTAAGTTGATTGTTGTACGAACTGCGTGCTCGTTAAGTATTTGATGGAAACGACAAAAAATGGACTCTGAGAATTGGCGTAAAAATGTGGTTTAATTACGATATGATTAGGGGTTTTGTTTCTGAACTAAACTAACACGAGTTTAACGATTAGTTCAATTAATGGTTATATTGTTGGCAGATGGTCGGTAGTTGTTTGTTTTTGTGTTATGACATATGCAACAAACTGATCCCTTTGTTATAAGTAGGTACAAATCCATATGTTATTTCAACAAGTTTTGGGTAAGAATTCTAACTGGACTAAGTAAGTGGGTACTGGGTACCTACCTAGTGTTGCCCAAATTCTAAATAGTGTAGGTAAGTGGGTACTTGGTACCTACCTAGTGCTGCCCAAATTCTAAATAGTCTAAGTGAGTCGGTACTGGGTACCTACCTAGTGTTGCCCAAACTCTAAACAGACTACGTTGCTACCTACCTAGTGCTGCCAACATTTTTGCAAGACCAAGACTAAAACGCAAGTCTGGGAGTTTTAAAGGAAATAAATAAATGAATCGATTGTTGTAACTTTACTACATTTAATAGGTACTTAGGGGTGGTTTGATGCACTGAATAGGCCTTAAGATCCCCTCTTGACCCCCCATCACGTGTATGTACTTAGATACCCAATAATACGTACAGGTTATTCAGAAAGTGTATACCATAGCCTTCGGACCTGCGCTCCTTTCACATAAGTATGCGAAGTCAGCATTTCAATATGTATATTTTACAGTATATCACAAATACTGTCATTCTATTTTTTTAATAGTCATATCATTTATTTCGTATAGGCCTACGGCACTTACAAATTGTCATTAAAAATTTTCTTTCTTTACTCTACAACCGGCAACTCAGCGGGCTTGTCTTTTTTTAAATTGATATTGACATATGCGAAATTCTAACTTGAAATTATCTGAAATTCACAAATATTCTACCTATTGTCCAATAACTTATAAACCACAGAATATAATTTTCAGCTGAAACTTTCTAACAAGTTCTTTCATAGACTAAAGTATCGGGAATGTCGCCACAGAATAAATAAAAGCTGATTTTTTATGACAAGCAATAAATGAACTTTGGGGCAATAAAATTATATGATCAATGGCTCAACGCCACCTGCCGGCGCTGACGCGCAACTATGCGCGAGCGCATAATTACTAACAAATTGATTGAACATAACGATAACTGCAATAATGAACCTTAATGCCCGGTATCTGAAGGCTGCTTATTATATTTCTGTGTTATTAATTCTCGCCATTTTGGGTGGTAAAAGTACAATTTATTAAATATTATGAATTTAATCGCTTTGAATTATCTGTAAAGCCATATCTCTCGAGTTGATCAATTAATTATCGAACTATGTTAAGGGGGACCAATTGAAACAAAAGTCAAAACTACTTTGGGTTTATAAAAGTTTGTTGATGAAACCTTAGTTCGATTTGCTACATTAAATACATTAGGTATATGAAACTAAATTACATGTTTTTTATATATTCTTCTATCTGTCCATATTTAAGGGGAGGTAAATCTATAAAGGCTCTGGCCGGAGTCAAGTGTCTAATGTGTGAAAAAAATAATTGTTGCAGATATTTAGGTAATTGCAAAAAAAATGCGAACTTATTTACAGATCAATCTATCTATCAGCCGACATACACGTCCACTGCTGGACATAGGCCTCCCCCAACGACTTCCACACATCACGGTCCTCCGCCACTCGCATCCACCGGCTTCCAGATATTGTACAGATATTCTGATTAATAGATTTTAAATTTTAACGGCAATTCTCAGTTATTAGAATAAAAATGGAGCTTCTCTCTTTTACACGTAAACTAATATGGATGGAAGTGATACTCATGGTTGAAAACGAGATTCGCACATGAAATCCAGAAATGCCAGAGGTGCGAGCCGGGGTTTGAACCAGCGATACCCGTTACCGAGGCAAGCGTTCTACCAACTTGGCTATCAGTCAATACTTTATTACATTTATAGTCTAACGTAAAAGCTCCTACCATTGGAGAACATAATATTCTACTTCATTAATGCTTCAGTATAAGCATATCTGTAAACAAGCTTGATCCACTCGAATGAAGGCATAAAAAGCCTTTCATCCGAGCCGCGAGCCGCTTAAGCGTTATAAAATCGGTACGAGTTCACCCCTGACCATCGGAACTAGAGCTTTGTTCAAAGCACGGCCGCTTGCAACAACGGCTCTTTTGAAAATGGTTCCTTTTAGTTTTGATGCGATCCGTAATGGCGGACGGCGCCACCGTCGTTAAACGCTGTATAGTTTAATGTGTTATAATACAGAAAATTGGAAGCTTAAATGGAAAACATGATTGTGGATGGCGGAATTATGAATTTTTATTTGAATGCGAGGGAGGTAGCGAACATACGTATTGCTATTGCTATAAACTTGTTGCAAAGTTGACATATGCCGATTCAAGCTTTCGATGCTATAGTTATAAATTATAAAGTGGACATTGAATTGGAAAGGTTAACTATTTAAAAACACAAGCACCTTTAAAATAGAAACGGGAAATATGTCGGAGCGTTTGTTTTAGTACTTATACTCCAGAGACAATTAAGAAAAAAAAAACAGCACAGCTTGTAAGGTTGTAGTCCATGCATACAGCTATGTTCAAACAACTGATTCTATCACATACCTACCAGTAACGTCGTTAACTTGCGCTAGGGGCGCTGGTTGTAGCTGGTGGGGTCACAGATGGGTGCGAAAGCGTTCCCCCCCCCCATAAGGCGGGAGAATGATTACTGTGGGGTTTTAGTTGGTGGGATTCCGACATAACCCGCTTACTTCCCCGAGGCTTGAGGGATTACCCCACTCAATATAGAATGTATTTTGATGTAGTTATTTTTTTTTATAATATTGGTTTTTTACCCAAAGGGTGTGAGGTGTGAATAACAGTTCAAACTCTCCCATACGTTGAAAAATATACAAGCACTATTTTTTTTACATATTTTGTAAAATCAAAAATATAGTTTCAGTTCGTACCATAGAATTCCAGAAATAATAAGGCCAACACTTTGTCTTGTTTGATTAATCACTAGGTCATACACAGTGTTCCTTGCTTGCTCTACAGATAGAGAATCTATATTGAGATCGAAGTACCAAACTAGGCATCTCAATAGGTTCTAGATCTTAATTGGATGCGCCTCTTATGGCATAGCCGCTGTTGCCCGACGAGATACCATCCAACACAATTCGTGTGAAATAGCTATGATAGGTGCGTATATTACAATGTAGTATTGTTTTCTAGACCTTATACAGGGTTTAACGGGCCTCGTAAAGAAAACTGATACCAAGGATTGAACTCATGATTTTACGCGTGACGGATCCGTCATTTGTGCCCTGTATTTATTTTTAACTCCAAATCGATCCATTTACCCGACACTGCCGGGTTAAGCGAGGTATCCATTACATTTGCCGGTAAAGGATCGACGTTTGCTCACACTGTTTGTTGATTGGCTCAGCCCAAACATTAACACTTCTGTTCGTTCCTGGCCCTGCGAGTTCCATGAGCTTTGAAGTTACCGCTGATAGTTAATCTTTAGGAATCTTATAATTGTTTTATTCTACTTTCTTATTGATGGTCGGTAATTATTCGATACGATGAAGGTATATTTGGATAGAATTGAGATGGCAATTGACTATATGTTGGGATTGTTTTTAAATTGTTGATAATTATCTTACCGAATCAGTATCATCATCTGTATGTCAATGTTCAACGCCGTGATCGTTGTGTAGCTCAAGGCAATTAGCTTTGCCCCGGGACTTTCCGTGGGTCCAACTTGGACTTCGCTGATCAGTGCTGTAAGTCCTGGCTTAGAGGAGTAGTCGGAGTGTGTGGTGAACAACCGAAATGCTAAAGATCGTTATCGGGCAGTCCTGCAACAACAACTACCAAAAATCCGTGTACAAACAAGCCGCGCAGCCTCACGCGACTGGACATGACCATTGTCAGATCTTGACAGTTTCGTTAGGGAAATTTGTCAAAAGTGACAATTACGACGCAATTCCCATTCAATCATGACTCAACTATGGGTCCCAGTACCAACCACCTGTCCAAACCTCACTCCTGTTTAAGTAACCAGCAATCCAGTACTCATAATACCAACATATCATGTGTCCGGGCCGCCCTGGTTCTCTGGAAAAACATATCGGCCTAATGGCTCTCATTATTTGCTCTATGGACTGTTTGTGGCATCATTGACTACTTATAGCTTCCTGTTGTTTTTGGAGCTAAAGTCTTGCGTATCTGTTAAAGATAGAGCTAGAGCTATGTTTCTAGTATGTCATTACTTTCCAAAACTTAATCCTTATTAGCGACATTATCAGATGGTGCAATAATACAGTATTTTATTTTTTCAAAATCAACGAGTTTAACACCTGGCTAGTGAAATTATTTTTTCAAAAATGTAATTATGTAGTTTCAGTTTTCATAAAAATCTGCATCGAGATACCTTCAAGCATTTTTCGCTATTGCCTATAGTTTTGGATTCGGGCATCCACGCGCAATTGAAAAAATAAATCTGTATACCCTGATTCCAAAGACAAACCATAGGGTAGATACCCAATAGTGAAAACTAGAACTATTTTGGGATGCAGTTTTTTGGCTATCCTTCGGGGACCCAGCCATTTCCTGAGGTCAAAAAGATGACCCTATTTATCTAGTAAGGTGATTCAGAAAGGGTATACTAGGCCTCGAACCTGCGCTTATTTGTAATCATTATGTAAAAAACGAATTTGGATATCTATTTAAAAAAAAAGCAAATCGCATATGTCATATTGTTAGGAACAAAACTTTCTTTTAAATCTAAATTTCGAAATTCTGACTTCACATTGTGTTAAATGCGATAAAGAAGGCCAGTTTCCGGGCTTAGTATATATACCCTTTCTGAATGATGCGCACGCGCAGAGGAACAAAAATTCCAAAAAATCACGGATCCGACTTGTGTTTCGAATATACCTTACGTAAGTACCTACCTATTCTCTACTACCTATATTCAATGTACAGTCACGAACAATTTAACTAAAGCCCATCTATCTACCCATACGGGGGTAGAAATAAATGTCATGTCTTTTCAAACCCTTTGGACTTTACCTACCTATATGCGAAGATAAAAGCCAATAGTTTCGTCATTGACACGACAGTACTCCGACCGCGGCACCTGTGTCGGTGTACATGAAAGCGGCGTCCCTTTGTGCGCAGGCGCTGCCCGCAAATATTTATTTTAATTTAGTGGCCGCGTTGATCGCTCGTTTATCGCTAATGGTTAATGCTCCCGCGCATGCGACGTGGATCTCTGGCGGGTGCGCTGATTGGCTGATGGAAATTTGAATAAATTCAAGATTTAATTGCACCATAGATTTGTTCACTTTAAGTCTGTGGATTATACTCTATGCTTATATGGCGGGTAGTTTATGTATCAATTCATGGAGCAAACCTTTTCTAGTTGCCTGGATAAAAACATATAGATGATTCATTTCTTCGATAAAGGGCATGAATCCGCCATTTTTTAATTAGTTATCTGTCCGTCTAACAACACACAACGAGAAAATAACTAGACGTACTGTAGTGTATATATTTAATAGATATGTAAACACTGTTTCATAGACACAAGTAGTGAGGTAGCTGTCACTGCTGTCAACTGTCAGTCATATGATATGGCGGCACGGGTTGAAGGAGAAGCGTAGCCTGCACATGGTACTTGGTGTGATGGTGAACCAGTGAGTAGGAAAAGCAGAAAGGCTAAATACGGGATACTACACATACTGTCACGAAACTTTACACGATGATACGTTATAAACTGGGTCAGCGTTAAGGATACTTTCTATCCTAGAACACGGATGAGCTTTGCCAGGATATACAAAAAACAATGTCGTCGCGTCGCGGGCGCAGTGAGTGAAACAATAAATATAAGCTCATCGCACGGACCCCGCTCCTGCGTTTGCACCAATATTTGTCGATGCTTTTTGTGTTAAAAAGGGCATTAGTGGAACCCTTCTGTGTACATAATACTAAGACGGTTTGTCTGTCAACGGTTGGGGCAAATGTTTGCGTTCGGCGGCGCGTCTGACTAACTTCATCCGAAGTGAACTTGGATTTTGTTGCTTTGTTGGGCACCTATCTCGTGTGTGTTGTATCACGTAATAGGCGCGTTTTGTTTTTCAATGAACTGACGAGACGTCCAGTCTGCTAAGTACGCGTTTACAGGTAACTATGTACTGGTCGGAGGTCTGAAAAATATTTATAACTGGTCAACTTATGTTACTTTCCAATAGTTGAGATGGCTCGTCTTGTCCGCTAGTCCCTCAGTATATCAGTGATCAGCCACTTCGAAGGCCGAGGCCAAAAAAGCTGTCGAAGCGTGTACCTACCTAGTAAACCACTAGTACCTATGAGAGGTACCTTTAAATAACTCTACCCATTTATAAATGTAATCAGTCAATTCAGGAGAATGTCAAATAATGTTGCCCAAAGACTCGGTCTTGGTCATGTATATTCGCAAGACCGAGACGCCCAGTCTCGCAAAATCAGTCTTGATTGCTAGTTAATTATGTGGTTGTGGATTTGGTCTGCGAGAGACTTCGGGCAACACCAGGGAAAATGAAAGCTGGGAAGTCCACAGAAATATTAAATTGAGTTCTTATAGAAGGCACCAGTAAGTAGGTATAATGAATTAATACCTACTGCGTTCCATGTTCAAATCGAAACGTTGGCGACATGTCCCCCGCGCTCCAGCCCGGAGTTGTTCGAACACAATCAATACTGCATAAGCGCTGGTTTGCCAAAATCCCGTCTTCGGCTCATCGAATTCCCGACATGTGCAATAAAAAACTTTGATACTCGAATCACGTTTCGATGCCGTTCTACGAATTAAAATTGCAAAAAGCGAGACTGAGACGACGCCAGCGCCACCGTCCATACGTGGGAGTGAGTAGCAACATCCACGCCCCTACAGGAATAAAATTCAAAATAAGATTTCAAACGGAGTAAAAGGAAAAACAAACAGGCTCGGGTTTCTCTAGGTTGGTAGAGGACGGCGATATGTGTGTGCGCGCCGTCCCGTATCGGTTGATATGAATTATGGCGCGTATGTTTACCGCGCGAATTAGCCGTTTGGCGCGAACTAGTGGGGCGACGCCCGGTCGCTCGACTAGTCTACACAGCCTAGTGTAAGCAAGAAATGTAATAAGTGTCTATTTGAATTTACTGTCGTTGTGCATTACTACTCATATTGCTTATCTAAATAAAGATCATATAAGGTAACACGTTAGCAGGATAGGATCACAGAATGATCCTCGATTAATGATAATAACAATTAATCTAACAACCTGAGCGTGTCGAAATAATGCTAATATTATACCTAGTTAATTGCAACACAAAAAAATATTAAAATATGTGAATAGGTATTAAAACTCGAAAAGGCATGTCACGCCATCTTGTAGCGGATAGCGCAACTACACATTCGTCACACAGAGCTCGTAGTTTATTCAGACATTTATTAAATTAAAATATTACCCACCTACCTACCACTTAACTGTATTTTGGTTATTTATTTTTTAAATTAATTATCAATAAACCGAAGTAGATTTTTATTAAGATTCCTTTTTTTATCGATCTACCCAATAAATCTGAACAAGACCAGTAATTAACGATTCCATTATCGTAAAAATCAAATACTTTATAAATTTTGTCTTTGGACATAATTTAATTATGGTATGAATACTTACTGCCTTACATCATTGTTAATCAAAGATGAGCGACCGTGTCGAAGCGATCTTCACGCCAACAGACTTGTGGCGCCATCTTGCGCTAGTTGATTTCAACTAATTATGTACCTACCAATGTTTATTAAATACTTTTTTATTTGTATAATAATATTCATAATTAAACTCTGCCTACAAAATTGAGTTATCCAAGGAAAATGTTTGCTATTTTCTTCTTATATTCTTGTTTAGACAGATAGAGGAGATAAGTAAGAATGAAATACCACCTAATAATGATTTGAACATAGATAATTAACTCATATTTTTTAATAAAGGGATTACCACCAAAAGTAATTTCGAAATTTAAACTTGGAACATCCTAATAAATTGCGCGTTACAAATAGGTACTAAAGTAAAGAGAACAATCGATTGAATTTCATTCGCGACCGAACGAACGAATGATGAACGGCCGAACACATGCCCGCGCGGATACGTCATCTGTTATCCTAGAGTAGAGAGGGGCAATTACTTTTAATCGATATGTTTAACGTTGCACCGATACGGCGCCGGACCACCGCGCCAACCGATTTACATATAAATTTGTTGTCCCGCCGTAAAATAAAGAAATTGGACGAACGTATAAAAGCCGAGTAATTAAACTCGACGCAAGATACAACTAAAATTTTATTTAAACGTTATCGTTCTCGAAATGACCTCACCTTAGTCGGGCCGCTTCGTTAGTTGAAAAAAAAAGAGGAATGATTGTCTTTATGTCGTCATTTTGAAGGGAATGACGTGTTGTACGCGTCAAAATAGATATTACTAACTAGCCGTGTTGTGTTAACGATGCCTTGTAAATTTTAATGTTATCATTATTCATCTTCTGTATTTTTGTGTTGTTCGAAAGTTTCTCGAGATAAAGCATGCACTAATAACATCAGATATAATATTCCCACCACACTACACTTAAGCTCGTCAACAAATAGCCGCGTACACTACTGACAGACCGAGCAGCCTCGCGAAGCTACTTAGCCTCGCTCAGTCGAGACGTGGCTCCCCCGAGACAAATGCCTTACAGCAAGTGCTGTAATTTGTCATTAGACTCGCTGTCAGCCTAAATATCGCTCACTGCATACTGTATCGGCTATGCATCCTAATTAACTAAATTAGACAACCACTACTTCTTAGAAAAAGTACCTAGGCATTATACCAGTATTTTTTATACAAATTCTATTAAAATATCGATACATAATTTCTTTAGTCTATAAATAAATAATTCATCGATATTCGCTTCGCTGCTCTCGACTGCTCTATGTAAGCATAAGTAGGTAGTAGAAGTAAGGTACCTAAGCAGAGGGTTTTCCCAAGACAGTGTCTGTAAAGGTTAAATTTCAACCAGGTTTATCAATCATAACCATTCATTTCATTGTGCTTGATCTGCGTGTCATAAATAATTTTAAACGTATCTATTTGACACACAAGTCTGTGTCTATTTAAGTCTAGTTTTTTTTTAAGAAGAATGTTTTAGAAATCAGATACCGACCAGAACGGAAGCTGTCACAATCAATTGATCAAATCAAATTAATGCAATTGGACGTAATAAGTGAGCGCGAACACAGCCCGGGGCGGCAGCAATTAGTCAATAAAAATCATTTGTTACAATACAAACTGAGTTGGAAATGAGATTGTGGTAACATGGCGTGTTATTACGCTAAATAAATGTTCTTTGATTGGTGTATCCGTTTTTATTATTCTGTGTATAGTAGATAACTATAAGTAAAAGAAAAAAAAACTGCGTAGAATCGAAAACACATCACTACTTACTGTATTTCTTAATTTAAAAGATAAGAAAAAAATACGGTCTATTTTTAAATAGTCAAATTTCAAAACGATGTTTATCGATTACGATAATTTATTTTTCATTTTAAATAGGTAATCTATACTTAAACATATTTTCGTGATTTACCGCAGTCTGAGTATCCATAATACAAGCGTTGCTAGTGTGGACCAATACAGTCGATGGGAATCGCGATACAAATAAAACGACTAATAAACACATAGTTATAATTCAGAGAATGGCCGTAGGGTCTATTTGGAAATAAACAGTAGATAATACATTGTCATGAATATTGATTTATCAATCGCGCGGCACGGACGGTAGTCGCCATTGCATATTAATGTTGAATTTTGCATACAAACACATATTTTTGCAATACTCTAGCTAGGACAACAATGGCCGGTCTATCTAGATGACGGTTGCATGCGTTCGTAATACGAATAAATGTTCTTCGTGTTTATTTTTAATCTTATCTTTGTCTATGGTCATGTGATATTAAAACTTTAAAAATAAGAACGCGTTCAAATTCGTTTACCTTAACCATTTAAAAAAATAGGACATCAGAAGATTGATCGTTAAAAAAAAATGTTTCAGGGTATTCCGTTGTCTATCTTTTAAAAAGAAAATGCTAATGTCCATACACCACAGACATACAAAAATAACTAGACAGTAAATTACCGCGACAAGTCCCGGGCCCGCGGTGAGCGGGAGCGGAGCGGGTAATGTGGGTAATTTCGTAACCGCGGAGCGGGGTCACACTACCCGGTCATTATGCCAACATACCTAGACACTTAGGGCTGTGGTGATTCACAAAAAAATATATTTTAAATGATCGAACATTTTCCTTAGGTGGCTTATTTAAAAAAAAAAACTACCCATTCGTATTTTAAAAATAATACATTTAACCCGTAATTATAAGGGCTGTATTCCTATGTCTATGGTAGCTTCCTAAAACTTTAAATAATTCCAAAATGAGGATCGAAGGAAAAATCTAATTGCAGTCGGTAAACCTTTCTTCCTTCACGCAATTTGGGATGATATGACAGAACGACAAGACTATCAAATTTATATTACATTACCCAAGTCCATAAAAGGACATCCCTATTACTCCATGACATATTAAGTAATATTTTAACTCCCTAATACAACGGTATAGTCGATTTATACGTCTTTGGGTTCATGTCACTCTATAGAATTATGTATGAGCGAAGTTTCGGGGGTCATTACATGATAGGGGAATTTAGGATCTTTGGTAAAACTACTTAGAATCTATTTCCCTTAGGTCATACCGTGACGATATTTTTGTACAGCGGTCGAATATTAAACGAACCGACTATGTATGTGCGAACTATAACCTATGGTAAATGATTTAAGGACCTCTTCTCATTGCCACCTAGTTCCATTGCCCAGGGTATAATATCTATTTTAAAACTTGACACTGGCAATATACACGTGTGATGACAAAAAAAAATCAAAACCAATTATATGCGTGTAACTGCCATTGCATTATAGAAAAAGGCCATTAGATAATAATAAAAAAACTGCCATATTGGAATGGCGGGAAGTTGAACTGTGAAATTGTCAATTTTGTTTTATCTCTGAAAATTTTCAGAAAATAATGTGTCATGTTTGTGGGATATTAACCATTGTGTGTTCATAAACGTGCACGAGTGAAATAAATTAAAATAAAACAGTATAGCTTGACTTTTCGAGTTCTCCCAAGATGTCTGGTTAATTTTCAGTATAGTATCCACAGCTTTCTTCATCTTCTTCTTCTTTCTTTAACGAAATGAGATGCGATGAAATAAAATGGATATGAATATGGCCTCACCCACAACATAGCGGGTATTTTGCCAATGTCAAGTAATTAATAGCAATAACACCTTCAAAATATACACATTATAAATAAAATAATGGATGTGACATGATGATATGAAAATTAGTTGATTCGTCCACAGCTTTACTAATAGTCTATCTATACATTGTTGTGTCAAGCAAGTGGCGTCACTGCCATAAGTCAGCACAGAAGCTCGATACAAGAATTCACAAATCCGATCAAATACTTAATAACGCTATCAGAATTGCCACCGCACCATATTTCCTTACATCGATCAAGCAATTACGTTCGCAATTTAGGTCTGATTTTCCCTGAAGCCCGCCCACCGCGGCGGACCTCACTTGGCTCATGCATCATTCATGGAAGCAGGCAATAATGACCACTAATGACATCGGGGTGACTTATTGAGCGTTGCCCGCCCTGGATAACTGCATTGATTTTTTAAACACAGTGTGGTATCAGAATTGAAAAACAAAAGAAAAAGAACTAAACATTCACGACAGCTTAGTCTCGTAGATTGTGTGCAGGCGGCTTGATAAGCTATATATATAAGACTAGATGCGCCCGGCGGTGTTACCCGCGAAAAAAGTATGAAAAATTAAAACATCTATCCCACGGGAACCATACATTTTACCGGGATAAAAAGTAGCCTATGTGTTATTCCAGACTATAATCTATCTCTGTGCCAAATTTCATCCAGATCCGTTCAGCCGTTCGGGCGTGAAAGAGTAACAAACATCCATCCATCCATCCATCCAAACTTTCACATTTATAATATTAGTATAGATTGAAATTCAAAATAAAACAATTAATGCTCACAGAGGGAACGCTTGTACAAAGCAAAACCCATTTAGATATCAATGGCATAGGTACCTACCAGTATTCCCGTTAGAAGTGCTCGTTAGCCCCTTTAACTAATTCGTATTCCTGTTAGCCCCTCTATGACAGTACAATAAGTAGTATCGCTAGCCTCCACAACTCTAACATTACTAATAGTATTCCCGTTAGCAGCCCCTTTAACTATTACATTGCTAGTAAGTAGTCTTGTTAGCCTCTCAACCCTAACATTATTATCTGTATCAATTCACAGAGAGATGTATAACCTTAGCTAAACAAAACGATATTCTTATGAGACGAACATTTACAAATAACATTATGATCCCCTTAAAAACCCAACCAAAACACTTTGGAGAGCCCTCCCTAGCCAATCCCTAACATTACTAATAGTAGTCCCGTTAGCCCCTCTATTATATTACTAGTAGTCACATTAGCCTCAAACTAAGCTAAGCGCCTATGATATGAGTGGACGTAGTAAAATTACCTCTTTAATTACTTAAGTAAGGAATAGCTACGCCTCCGGTCAAGTTCCTAAGCTGTTTGAAGTGTGTCACACAGACGATCCTGAACTCGATGCACAAGTACCAGCCGCGGTTCCACCTGGTGCGCGCCAACGATATCCTGAAGCTGCCCTACTCCACCTTCAGGACGTACGTGTTCAAGGAGACCGAGTTCATCGCGGTGACGGCCTATCAGAATGAAAAGGTTAGTGCAAGCTAAAAGTTCTCATCACGATCGAGTGGTTGATTCAAAGGAGAGTGATACTGTCTCTTTCTATTGGTATAGCTCTGTCTCTCTCGGTTGAATCAACTACCGTTCAAAATGTTTTTGGCAACTTTAACTTAAGACCCTACCCCAAAGAGGGGTGTTATAAGATAAGTCCTGTTTTGTGTCAATTTACTATTTGAGGGGTAGGTTTGGGAGGACTAACCTGTCACATATATATTTATGTAAATATTTGGTTTATTTTGGAATACTTAATACTGGACTAAACTTTAAAGCCTTGGGAAATCGCTTTAACTTGTATGTACTAGATTGACACTGGCAAAAAAGAAGTTGGTAACGCCATATTATTTTAAATGAAGAAGACAATGATACCTATTCAAAGTCGACTCTTAGAATTGTATATGCGATAATTATTAATACAGTACTTGCACCAGTGTCTGAGTAGAATCTACGATAACTCAATCATTCCATTGTCTACAGATCACACAATTGAAGATAGACAACAATCCCTTCGCCAAAGGCTTCAGAGACACGGGAGCTGGCAAACGGGAGAAAAAGTAAGTACCCAACCCTTCGAACTAATTGGGAACCTCCAATCGCGAACGACAATTTGAATTTCAAATGCAGAACATTTTCAAATAATACTGCCACTGAATAAACTGTACGGGGTTCTAAAATCCATTTTTTTTCCACAGAACTATTAAAATATTATGTCATTTTCGTAATTAGAACGCTCTTTACATCAGAGAAAAAAAATCATCAAAAAATCTATCGCTTTTAATCGTTGACAGTAATTTCTCTATATACGCTTTTAATTAATAGCTCTATGCCTTTAATAGAGATGGTATTATTATGATTAAATGACAGATACGTGCATATTCATTTGCTATACGCGTGAGTGAGATGCATTGAGTGTTTTATCTTGCTCATCGTAGACACCCGTTGTCGACCGATTGCCGAAGATTTCGACCCGTTTTCGACTGATCGAAAACTTGGTTTTGGCGGGATTATTTGCTCATTTAAACTATTATAATGTGTTTGTATCGTTATTAAATTTGCTGTAGAAGTCACTACATAGATACAATTTGCCAAGTTTTTAAATATATGTAAAATTTGCCTAAGTTATCTCTGTTTACATTCATTACTTTGTTGTTCTTTATTACGGGTAAATGAACATCGGCGTTTGCAAAAGTATTGTATGCTTCCTTTAAGCTATAATTGACCATTTAAACGGACAAGTTGGTAATCTCACAATGTTTTCCTTAATCGAAGAAACATTATCAAAAGAACATCCTTTAATGAACCAAACACCAAAATGAATCCTTTGATGCCAAGCGAGCGTACAACTTAGTTACCAATCACAAAATATAATACATTAAACCAAAGGATATTAACTAACAAGCTCATCGATAATTCATAAAAGAAGTCACTAATCCGCGTTAGGGTCACTTAGTACTCCCCATTCTATACATTTTGATACTTTAATTGCTTAATTTATTGCCTTGTAAAACCTTGCGTGCAGTCATAAAAGATACAGATTAAAAGCCGTGTGTGGCCTTCATAACTAAGGGGCGGTCGGGAGATAAAGCAGTGGACTATTTTACTAAAGTTAAGTCAACTAAATTAACTCGGTATCTGTGAATCTCAACCGAATTAATTAGGAAGCCGAGTCGTACCGAAGCGCGGTGCCAACGCGCTCGGCGCCGTTCGAAATTCAAATTAAACCAATCCGGCGCCTCCTTATTCGTGTTCGGTTTTCCAACATGACAGTTAACGGCTCAAAATGGTGGAGTCATGCGACTTGGCGCTTTTTGCCAGCGTCTTTAGCGTGCTAGGGAGAAAATTGGATTTCCGCGATAAAATCAGCTATGGTGGGGTTTTTTTTTTCACCGGTATAATTTGCTGGTGGTGGCGCCTGGGGATGGGTTCCCGCCGAATTTGAGCGAGAACTCAATTAGTTGATAACAGCTACACGAACACCAATTGTATAGTCTTAAACTAAGCAACGCTAGTATTATATGTACAGTACCGGAATGAAAAGGTCCGTCAGTTTTCATATTGATTCATTTAACGTTTTCCGAACACATGTTACCTTGTCAAACTACGTCACGGAGCAGACTGTAGCATAGAAAATTATAACTGTTCGACAACAAAGTTTAAATTTACTCAAAGGAAACTTGTTTGTTAACTATAAATGCAGATTTGCTTATCACTAAAATCGACGACATGGTTCCTTACATATTTTTCGATCTGTTGTAGTTGTGGAGGAGGAGTATGGGGATACTAACCCATCTTGATGTAACACCCTCCCTGTATAGGTATAAAGCGAAACAATAATAGTGTAAAATATTTTAACAGCGCCAACCATTAGCCAGCCAGTAGGTTAAAAAGATAACATTCCCGAAGAAATAAATAAAATTACTAGATATTTAAAAATGCCCTGTACTGAGCGCACGGCCAAACGCTACTGGTTCGCCTTGTTAAAAAAATACACAATTATTTTATACATCAACGTGATCCATATAACTTACTGATTCGTCTGTTAAAATATTTTACACAATTTTTGTTACGTCAAAGTCAAATCGTTTATTTCGTATAGGCCTACCGGGGCACTTACAAATTGTCATTACATTTTTTTTCTTAACTCCACAACCGGACCTTATATATTAGGGTAGTATCACACCGCTGTGCAACGTTGAGGGTCGAGCAATAGTAGTAAATCGGAAGTTCGTTAGGCAACCCTAAGGCCGGATGCAAGAATATGCACAACACGGTGTCCGCATCGCTTTTCCGACCGCGGGGTTTGTCAAAACACTCACGTTGGACGCTTCCGGTCGCGGCGGCCATTTTGTGAAGACGACCGCCGCGTCCGGCGCCGTCCGGCCCGCTCCGGCCCTCATCCGGTGCGAAATGTTGCGTATGCGCGTTTTGAGGTAGCGCTTCCCGTGACCGGATACGTCCGTTTGAAAATTAGATGTTTCACCGCAATTCTAATGTGTTGCGATTGCGAAAGATTAAAAAAAATAATTGTATATGAAGACAGATCTTTATAATCTACTGTTGGCTCTGTTCAAATATTTTACACCTTTTACACAATCGTTACATCGTTACACCTTATTGGTATAGGAAATGGTTTCAGACATGTAGATTTGTTTTCTAATTTGAATCCAGATGTCAACTAGTTAGTGTTGATAATGGATTAACAATACAGACAAAGCTACAGGACAAGAATACAAAAACAGCTACTAAATATACTACCCTTGTCTGCTCGCATGAATAGCTTTAAAATCATCCCCCAACTAACCGCAGCGGGGATAAAAATTTGGCAAAATTACAAGGCGGGCCACCCCTGCGGCACCAAGTTGACACTGTAACGTGAACACCCTAATGTGAGACAGTTTAAGTTAGGGTTGACGGAAAATGTTAAATTTAAAAGGTTTTTTGGGGATTGAATTTCGCGTGAAATTTCGTTTTTGTTGCCACATTGTAGATTAAGGTTGGCTCTTTTTTCAATGAGTAAGTGGTTTTGGTCTAAATCAATTTTGCTTACATTTAGCTATAAAATTAGCGCCAAACTTATAGGCATTTACAATGGGTTATACTCGTAGTGGCATTAACAAACTTTTCAGAGGAAAAAGTGCGTTATAATTGCTTTAGAATTATTAGAAAGTTATAATGGATTATATTATAAATTTCTATTAATTTGAGGGTATAGTGTTAGAAAATACATGACTAGTGTAAAAAAGATCATATAGTAATTAAATTAATATGATAAATTTACACAAACGTTTAACGACAATGAATATTCACCAACCCTACCAACAAGGGATGCCACAAATTAAATTCTATCAGCCGACAATGAGACCAGTTAATAAAATGAATTTAGTGCGGAACCCGGTAATCAGAGGGACCCGGGGAAGATGCGCCGTATTTAGGGGTCCGTAAAACAATGCGCTAGATACAGAGTTGTTTGGTCGCCGCGCCGGGGTGACAGAGGGCAAATAATTGCAACCGCTTTTTTGTTTTTTAACTTTTTTTGGGCAACGACCCCGAAATGTTTACATTGAACCTTTTTCCGGATGCATTATAAAATATGGTCGAGTCTTTTGTTGAGAGGATAATGTTTTGAGGGCCTGATCGTATTTTTTTTAAAAGAAAAGAGTACCTACGTCTGTAGGTACTCTTTTTTTTAGGGATGTACAATTGTGAAAACTGACGAGTGGTGGTTGGGAGGGATGCTTTTCGCGGGGTGCATGTGATTTTTATGGATTACTATAGTATTTGGGTTGAAAGATTCATATTTTTACGTATTTTATATAATACTAGCTGTCCTGGCGAACATCGTACCGCCTCAGAATCAAAAGTATGAGAAAATGAATTATCTTTATTATTATTTTTTAATGATATTTTCTAATATTTTAATAGTTAATCCACTATTCGGGACGGGGAAAAATTTAAATAATCATAGAAATCGGCCCACCCTTTCTTGAGTTATAAATTGTGTAACTAACACGACTTTGTTTTATATGCACACATGCATACATACATACATTCTAGCGCAGTGTAAAATGGTTCTATACGGTATTATAATTATAGTTCTGGGGCGTTCCTTTTGAAATTAAAAAAGTAGATTAAACAAACATCAATACTCAACCAATGTCGTTCCTTTTAAAATACAGCCGAAAAACTTGTTTACTCGTTGGTAGAGACGGCCGGCGGCGGCGGCGGGCGTCGCGTCGGGCCGCGGGTTCGAATTTCGCCACCGTCATTAGATCACGATTAACCTTTCTCGGTGGAGGGTAGGTCGGCTCATTGCCTCAAATGTCAATCGATTCACACCCTACAGTGGAGACTTTATCATTAAGACCCAATAAAAAAAATTAAAAAAGAGCCAATTCCAATTCTGAAAAGCTTCGCCGCCAAAATCATAATTTACATAAATGAAATGAAATGAAATTTATTTATTCACTTGAGATATGGTTTACATTACGATTTTAATGAAATTAATGGTACAGCATATCTCGCCTGCAATAGGCATGCGAATATTGAATGTATCATGAATATTCACGACTACTTAGTGAACTTGACAATGATTATAAACTGGCACATTCACCCTAGTTGAGATATAATCAAAACTATTCCTAAAGCTATAAGTAGAATAATGTTGGTATTTTAGAAACTCTAATCTTACCCTTATATTGCATTATTCTTTATGTTTGAAAAACTCTTCGACACTGTAGAAAAAATTTTTTAGGAGCCATAATTTTAAAGTATTTCTAAATTTGTTCATAGGAATAATATTCATAATATTAAGACTTATCCGATTGGAGGTTTCAATTATTTTAAAATAGTATAAAATCACTTATTTTTATTGATATCTTCTATCTGATTAGACTAATCACCCGAACTGGCGTAATTTTAAGCATAGATGTGTAGACTTTTTGTTTGTAAAAAACAATCAAGATCTCTTTGGTTCAAGTCTTCTTGCCATAAACGACTTGGTCTTTCTGTCGTATATTAAATCTGCAATCATAGTTAGCGTAATGATAACACGAGTAGTTTGTCGGTGTACCGCAGACAAGCGATGCTGACGGCGCGAGCAGACGCGCGAGACGAGGATGACGAGCGGCCCCTGGACGTGGGCGGCCCGTCGAGTCCCCCCCCGCAGCCTTCGCACCACAATACCAGCTGTGAGTAACTTGGTGAATTGCGATCCCGTATATTTAAGCAGTGATAGCCAAGTTGGTAGAACGCTTGCCTCGGTAACGAGGATTGCAGCTCCAAACCGCGGCTCGCATCTCTGGGATTTCATGTGCGAATCTCATTTTCAACCACGATTATCACTTGCTAAACGGTGAAGGTAAACATCGTGAGGAAATGTACATGTCTGAGAGTACCCCTCGAAAGATGTGTGAAGTCCGCCAACCCGCACTGGGCCAGCGGTGTGGTGGACTATGGCCTAATCCCCCTCGCATTGAGGGGAGGCCCGTGCCCAACAGTTGGACATTAAAAAGGGCTGGTATTATTATTATTATATATTATATCCAACAAAACCAATACGTTGGGTATTGTCAAACGATATAGTCATCAAAGCTAGTCAATTATTAAATATTGTTCATCAAAACAATTGAAATACAATCAGTGCGTCAAGAGTGAGACTATTCGTAAGCTAACCGTTTACTTTATAGTCTGCGTATTTAGTAATTTTGTATGGAGAATTGAAAGTTTGAAATACTGTCCGCTAAAGATGCTGTTCAAGTCTCCATGTCCAAAATAGAAATACCAAAATATTTAAATACGTAGACTATAAAGTATACGTCTAACTTACGAATAATCTCGCAACTGACGTACAGTGCCTCAACTGGCTATACTATTTGGTAGTAAAAGTCAAGTAGCCGAGTGTGACTTGGCTACCTGTTGTTCTCTTTCAACTAATATCATCTTTCTCCCGCAGCATGGTTCAGCTCGAGCGGCGGTGGCGGTGACTCCGGCGCCGAGGAAGGCAACGAAGCGGGCTCAGACTCCTCGTGTTCAGGTGGAGGACGGGCCCCCTCTCCCCCCGCCGGGCCCTCGCGCCCCTCCCCCGCCCCCGACGTGTCTCTCGGGCCCCCGGTACACTCCACACCCCTGCTCCCATACCTGTATCCTCCCTCCTTGTACCCGCCGCCGTTCTTCCCGCCGCATCAGATGCCGCCAGGTCTGCTCTTCAACTTGCATCCGTTGCTGCAGCAGTACTCGCTGCCGCCGCCGCCAGCGTTACAAGCGCCGCACGCGGCAGCGGCGCCGTCTCTCAGCAAAGCGCACAGGTTCGCGCCGTACGCGTTACCGGGATTGGGGTCGGCCTTCGAGCAGGTTGCGCCGCGAGCGAGAAGCCTGAGCTCGTCGCCGGCGAGGCCGAGGGTGAGCTCCCCCCCCACCCGCGCGGCCTCCGCCGACCCGCCCCCCGACGCCCCGACGTCCACCACCCCCGCGACCCCTCCGTCGTCGGACCTCAAGAGCATCGAGCGGATGGTGAACGGCCTGGACGTGGAGACACAGGACTGATTGATGCAGTGTAAATAGCATGTATTTATAGAGTGGCGCCGCCACCGGGGGCGGCCGGCGTTTTATATCGTTCCTATTTTTTTTTCTTTCGAGTTCTTATCGGGTCGATTCGTATACTGATTGTAAATAGTTAAGCTTGTATTAGGGGCACTGAAGGGACGGCGGTGTCGTGGTGCCAGACGGCAACAATATCACTCACTTATCTGTTTAAAGGCGTCGCTGATATATGTCCAAAACTGTAGCAAATAAGTACATGTTAGTTAGGACAACGCCCATTCCAACTTTGCCGACAGTTATAATTTACCTATGCACTAAATTAACAGCATCTTAGTTACCATTGCGGTTACATAATACCCTGGCATCAGCTCCGGTATTATCTAAATGTGATTGTATACTATGGCTCTGATGAATTAGTTTCCATTAAAAGATACCGCTGACTCTGTGTGGACGTGGAACAGATATCGGTGCAAACTTCTGACATTACCTCCATGCCTCCTGGGCCCCAAGTCTGCTTACACAATCGATTCATAATCGAACACCAACCGCATAATAACTGTCACTTCTGACAGATATCTCATACAATATCTGTCAAAAGTGACAGTTACTATGCGGTTGCTGTTCGATTATGAATCGATTGTGTTAGCAGACTTGGGGCCCTGTTCGCGCTGAGTTAGGCCTAAGCAAACATGCTCTGTAGACTGTAGTCCGTGACGTGTAAACCGGCTATTACAGTACATCCTTGGCATAAGCCTAATATCACAATGTGACCAAATTGGACTTCTTAGAACTAAGTCATGATGTGTAATAATGTAATATCTTCCTATGGATTTGTAGAAATGATACTCTTAAACGGTGTATACATGTGGTATAGCGCCAGATTTGATAAAATTGATGAAGAAGGCACTCATTAAAATTAAAATCGATTATAAAAACACCCAATAGCCACTGCACTGCACTTACACTGGGCCAGCTTGGAAGAATATGGCCTAGTTCTGTGGCCCGTGCCCAACATTAAAAGGGCTGGTATTATTTTTATTAAAAAATGATAATATTTACCACCTACAACACCAATGCTCTATAGAGAGCCAGCTCCACGCCATCGCCCTTCCCACCACGCATAGTTAGCCCACACATCTAGTAATCACATAGAAACAGACACAGCAATAGAAATAGTGTTAAATTATAGTTAACAATCCGATTACACGTGATGTGGAGGTGACGTCATCCCGTCACAATGTTGCCAGAAAAAGTAAGTCGACATTTGCATTGTCTATGGTAGAATTCTGAGAACAACCGCTGTGGTAGATGGACGGATGCATAGCGATGAGGGTTCCGTTTTCAGTTGCTTAACGTGCATGCAAATTGCAAAATGCAAAAAAAAATATTGAAGTAAAATAGACTATAACTAGACTATAATCTTTCTATCTCATTCATTTCATTTATTGGTAATCATAAAATGTTGTCTTTTTCCAACTAAAAAGTTTCACATTGTTTTTTTTTCTTTTTGGCCTTATTCTATTGTGAGGCCTTCACATTGGTCGTTCCGTGTATCATACGGTATCCCATAGAAGCAAAGAACAATACTATATATTTATTCTGTAACAACAGAGAATGGTACATGAAATCAGAAATTTTACAATCCGAACTTTTTTTACATTGTGTTGGCAACATTGCCTAGTTATATGACGTCACCACCACGCTCAGGCCACACGTCGGAAATATCTATTTTCATTTCCCACTACCGATTAATATTATAAATGAATTAATTAATATCGCTTTATTTTGTAAATACAATTTATAAGGTATATTTACGTTTACTAATAAACACAATGGACATATTTGGAAAATATGTTTTGTCAATTGTGCTGTGAGGAAAGCGCGGGGATGACTGTTGATTTCGGAATAAAAAAAAAAGAATAAATTTATCTTTGATTTTTAATTTATTTTGTAAAAAAAAAATGCTACGTATAGTACGTATGGGAACGTTATTTGTATAAACATGAAACTAAGTATCTAATCCTATATCTAATTATATTTGAATCTTCTGTAATAATTGGTGGGTACCAAGAGAGTAGAATTAAAACAATTGTACGAGAAACGAACTAATAGGACAGCGTCTGTCGGGTCAGCTAGTCATCAATGAATGTGATTCTTCGTACACAACCCCGATTAAGAGTTATTAAACCCTTTTTTTTTATTGGACTTGGCGGCGGCACTGCCATGCCTACCTATTAAATATGTCTTATAATGTTTCATGTCTATACAAAACAATTCCCGATAATCCAGTGATGATATCTTGTCTTTGATTGGCAAACAAAAAGTGAACACGCAGTCTGTGGCGCGCATGAAAAAACGATTGATAAATCTAACTGTAAGTTAAAAGTCTGTAATATATAGTTAATATTGTAGTTAAAAATACAAAAAAGTATCTATATATATAATAATAATTATTATAAAATGAGTATAATTTTCCATGGAATTAAATTACATTTAAGAGCATTAAAGAAATGTTTTTAACTCTGCAATAGATGTGTATACTTGCTATTTTTTTTGTTTAACTATATCTTATATAACAAATCTATGGTTTTATAATAACATGTCAACCAGCCATTGGCCGACATCAAAATGTCCACAGTAACTGTACGTGAAATGCGAGATTATTCGTAAGCTAACCGTATACTTTATAGTCTACCGTAATTAAACATTTTGTATGGAGAATTGAAAGTTTTAAATACCGTCCGCTAGAGGCGCTTTTCAATTTTCCATACAAACTGTCTAAATACGGTAGACTGAAAGTATACGGTTAGCTCGCACGTCACGTGCAGGAATCTTATATATCTTCACGCTTCCCTTGTGTGGCGTAGACAGAGAGATCCGAGTTATAATACAATGAAACGTTGACACGTTATTATTAAACGTTTTATTTATAATTTTAACAAGTGAATTGCGATACGAGAATTGTTTTGCAATTTTTCTACAACAAAATAAACTCAGCTTAATACGTGAAATGGAGGGAGACTGTAATTTTGCAAACAGCTGTAATTAAAAATTATTCATTAAAATATATAGATAAATCTATTGAGAAAAAAAATATGATTGTTTTCTTTTTTAAGTGTACTCACGACTAGTCAGTACATGTACCTACTATGCTATTATATGATCAGAAAGTTTCAGGACGTACTATCACCCAACTTTAATGGCTCATCTGTCAAATAAGTTGTGAGTAGGGTTTACAAGCACCTTGCGGAACGGCCTACTATTATAATATTGTGAGACTGTCTCCATACACAACCTCATAAACACGTACAACCAACAAGCACACAATAAACATCAAATCTAACATCTTAACAATCATAAAGACTTTTCCAACAATAACATCGCAACACGACTCGTAATTTTACTTGACAATAATTGGAGACGCTCCCAACACTAAGGCAGGGGACACACAGATGGCATCTCGCCTCGACTCGCCTCACCTCGCGAGGTGTCACGTACGTAATTGCTTGTATTTATCTGATCGCGTTATTCGCCCACTTAGTGGTTCTGTATGCTAAACTAGTTTCTGTTATGACTGGGCGATAAGTCCAATGAATGAGGAGCGCAGACGCTTAGAGATGTGTTCGCGATAAGTTGAAAGTAAGCACCGGTGTCGGGATGTCGTGGTGTTAGATTGATAAACGAGGCAGATTGCGGGCCGGTTTGGCGAACCATTCATGTTGTAGCCATGGAGTTGAGAGAGGTGAGAGGGCACATTGTTCTATCACACCGATACAAAAACAGGTACTTGGCATTTCTTACAGAAATAAGTAAGAAATGTAATCAGTTACCTAGGTAGGTATCTTACGTGTTCAAGAACTCAGCACTCATAAGGAGCTCAGTACAGTACTTTTCTTATTTTTCATTATATAACAGCGCTATTGGTGCATTACATTTAGTTTGTAGCACATTTTATAATAATTTTGTCAAAATTGATAATAAAAGTGTAATTTTAATTATACTGAGAGGGATGAGAGAGTCATGTTAGGAGACTTGATCCCCGGGATGCGATAGACAAAAATTGTACCCAAATTATTTTTACAAACAAGGCTATTCGTTACGTTTATTTCATTTTTCTTAATAAATCACTACGAGCACTGATAAAAACGCCAAGTCGTGTTTTTGGAATAGCTACTTATTTTTATTTCTCACAATAAAACCTTAAATATGACAGGAATTTACTTACAATTCTTCTGTGCCAAACCCTGTCCGAAGACATAAAATATTTAAATGTACACAATAGAAAATTTGCACGCAAACCACGTTTATTATATTCACATTTTATTACTCTCAAGTGCTGGGAGTACACACAGCGTTCAACGCGTGATGATTTGTAAGATAAGACCTTATCTGAGGCACGTCGAGGCGCGAAGGCGCAGCACGCCGGTGTGTTCCAAGGTTAACTTGCATTTTCTCGAGTTATCTGTTTCATTAGTAAAAAGGATAGCATCCTTCTGGGAATCCATCTAGGTATGTAAGTAAATATAAGATGTAATAGTGCAAATAGCAGGTGGTGCAATGGTAAATAGATCAGTACGTCAAGTACGAGATTATTCGTAAGCTAACCGTATACTTTATAGTCTACCGTATTGACAAATGTTGTATGGAGAATTGAAAAGTGCCTCTAGCGGACGGTATTTAAAACTTTTAATTCTTCATACAAAATGTGTAAATACGGTAGACTATTAAGTATACGGTTAGCTTACGAATAATCTCGCACTTGACGAACAGTACGTAAAAAGGATTGTGCTCGAGTTCCAGATTCCAAATACTTAAAATAAATAAAATTATTTAAAAAAAATTACCTCCACATAAGAATAGTTTAAATATCTTTTCTAAGTCCGAAGTGCCAAGGGATCCTGTCCCTAACTCAGATGTCAATTATAAATTCAGCGTGAAGAGGTATTTCCGGAATTTCGGCTCTCAACTCGAAAATAAATCGAAAACGAACCTCCTAACAACGGCTAGGAAATGTGGACCATTATAATTAATTGTTCATTTGTCTCTGTCCTTGTTTATCTCGTAGAGTTTGTGTATCAACGTCTTCGTCTTGGGTGAGGGTTGCCACAAATCACTTGAGACAATGAGAGGACAGTTGGAAGCTGGGTTCAGGATTAGATAAAGTTTGATTAGTAAGTAGTTCCGAGATACCTTAAAATATTAACCATGTCTTGTCAGTGTTGTAGCTAAATGTTAACGTAAATTAAAAAAAATGGGGGGCATAGATATGGTTATAATTTTTCTATAAATTCCAAACTGATCATCATTTATAGTGGGTTTTGTATCTTTACTATAATAAAATTGTCACATGGTTGGAGGCAATAAGTAATTGTGCGTATTATTTTAAATACTAGTAATGTTCAAACAAAACGTTTTTAACGGATTTTATCGCGTTTTTACGCTCCCGACGTTTCGGCTGCTTTACAGTAACCATGGTCACGTGAGGACTGAGGTGGTTGACGTCCTAGTGTCACAGTTTGAACGTAAATATAAGAAATCAATATACTAGTAATGTCTCATAATAAAATATAGCTTAATAGTCCCGTTTGCCCAGATAAGCCAAAGCCTGTGTTAAGACAAAGTTCACGTCAATAAGCCTAATAGGCATAGTGTAGATAGAATCCGGAATCTTTCAGTTACAAGGGCGGTCCTTCATTACTACTAAGCTTGAAAGGTTCCAGTAGGTAGCTAAGTAGATATTCCTTCGAGTTTTCTATATTCTTATCCAACCTTTCTCTAATCGAGGACAATCAGCACTTTGTGAAGAACGCGGCGCATGCGCACGCGGCCGGTCCTCAGAGGCGTCGCAATTAATACTCACACTCATGCCTGCACACTAAATCTACCTGTAATTTATTGATCTTTTAATTCTCGCCAACCAACCTGGGCCCCAAGTCTGCTAACACAATCGATTCATAATCGAACACCAACCGCAAAGTAACTGTCACTTTTGACAGATATCCCATACAATATCTGTCAAAAGTGACAGTTACTATGCGGTTACTGTTCGATTATGAATCGATTGTGTTAGCAGATTTGGGCCCTGGACAATTGACCCCGGATTAGACTAATGTAGGTTACATTCCGAGTTATAAACTCCGAGTAGGTATAGGTATTTAAAATTTTAGTGGTATCTTAAATGTTGATCTTGCATTCTTGTTAAAAGCTATAGCAAGAACAACACTTAGAGATTAGAGAAGCAAGAACTAGAGACTCTTGCGTCTCGCGCTTACTTAAAATTGCAGATAAAAAATTGCCAAAGCTACCATTCCGATTCAATTTCCATTGTCCAATGAGTCGCTTGTGACAGCCGAGAGTTCTATTTCTCTGTTATAATCATATCGCTCATAAAAAAAAACATCGAAATTGGATCATTCACCAAAAAGCTATGCATGGTCGAACGTAAAAAAAATATACTTATCCCTATTTGTACCTATTTGTAGGTACGTGTCGAATTAAGAACCTTATTCATTCGTCGGTTAAAATTGAAGAGTTTTAGCTAATATTAATATCTAGCTTTTTATACGTAGATTTACGGACGGACAGTAAATTGGCCTCTATTAAGTAAGTCATTCCCATAATTAATATTGAAGGCGATCAATCTTTATATTATAGGGCTGGTACCTTTCAGTTTACTTAAGTTTCATTAATTTTGGTTTATTCAAAACGTTAAACGTTACTTAATTTAAGAACCATTTGGTCAAGTATACGGCTTATAAGACATTCGACCTTCTGGTTAACCTGAAGCGCAGCGCAATCTCTCGTTCGAGTGAGAGATCACGGATTCGACCCCGTGCAGAACAAGATAATAACATATATAATGTATAAATGTATTAACAAGGCATTAACGAAAAAACGTTGATATCTGCAAAGTTGTCATACTGTGTCGCAGGGGCAGCGTCTTAATAATTGTATGAGGTGGGCACTTACAATTATTAAGACTTATAGTAATTTAATCCAATACACAACCATTTATATTAGTCTTACACTATGGAATTACATACGAAAATAGGAATAACAAAAAAAAAATACAATATAACATAATATAAGTGATAAGAAAATTATCTTTACGTGATTAACCCTTGGTTGATATCTAGTACGTGTAACTCCATTTTATTAAAAAAAAATCACATAAGGCGCGATAGACAACCCTTAATCGTTGGGCTTATTAACAGTTCATAATTGGTTATAATGCTTAGCCTTCGTAGTACAATTGATTTGCTGATCAATCCAGCTGCTAATTACTGATACCATTAACGTACTTTTTTAAAAACGTAGTTATTGAATTATGTTATGCATATATATATATATATATATAATACTGGCCATTTTTAATGTCCCACTGCTGGGAACGGGCCTCCCTTCAATGCGAGGGGGATTAGGCCATAGTCCACCACGCTGGCCTAGTGCGGGTAGGCGGATTTCGCACATCTTTCGAGGGGTTCTCTCAAACATGCAGGTTTCCTCACGATGTTTTCCTTCACCGCTTAGCAAGTGATAATTGTGGTTGAAAATGAGATTCGCACATGAAATCCAGAAATCCCAGAGGTGCGAGCCGGGGTTTGAACCTGCGATCCTCGTTACCGAGACAAGCGTTCTACCAACTTGGCTATCACTGCTCGTTATGCATATCCGCCTACCAAATCGTCAAAATAAGGTATATATGTAGTTACAATCTTCTGAAACGAATGTGGAACGCAGAGAAGTAATTTAAAACCTGTAGTCTATACAAGATCATGAAAGCAAGTAAAATGATAAAGATCCTGTAAAAAGTTTGAAAATCTGACTCAAAAAGTAACCTACAGGAGCCGGTTTCGAACTTTTCACAAAAACCTCTCGATTAACCATCGATTATAAGAAAGATCGGTTGTTAAATCGATTGTATGAAAAAGTCGGAATGTAGCCGATGGCAGTAACGCGGGTACCGTCAAATATATCAGAAGCTTCGCGTGTGTTTGTCAGTTTTTCTGTCAGTACTCGAGAACTCGGAATTGTGGCTGTTAAAAAAATTAATGCCATAGGGTTTGTTCATATGCTCGCACGCATTCACTTTCCATAGAGAATTTATATTTTATCATCACGATAATAGACCTTTTTGATTTTCTAAGAACTTTTCAGTGTCACCCTCGTAATAATATCACTCCACCTATTAAAGTCAAAGTCAAAGTCAAAGTCAAAGTCAAATCATTTATTTCGTATAGGCCTACGGGGGCACTTACAAATTGTCATAACATTTTTTTTTCTTAAGTCTACAACCGGATCGGAACGCGACCTCAACTGAGAAGATATATGTAATGTACTGCTTAAAATTAAAATTACAATTGGCAGGCTTCAAAATGCACTCAGCAATGCACTCAGCTTTCAAAATCCCCACCACTTTCAACTGCTTATAATGATAAGCCACAGACTTGCTAGAATATTCAGACATCACACAACGTACGCTATAAAAATTCACCACACAAGGAATTCTCTTCTGACAAAGGCTCAAGAATACGCCACGATAAATGTTACCATTACTGACATCTTCAATATAATGAAAACCACCCATTGCTCGAAGATGGGCCATGGCCACTTGGGCAAACCACGTGACCACGGAAGAGTACCTGTCGCAGCATATTTTAATAAGTAGGTACTAAGTTTTGCGTCATCTGCACGCCTCCTTAGAGTCCCATTCGTTGCGCCGCGCGTACGCACAAAAACTCGCGTATTTTCGGCCATGTTCGGCTCGGTGGCGCAGGAGCGCGCTCAGGCGCCATCGCTAACTAATGTTAGCCCTCGTTCAGTGTGTATGTCTGTTTTTGTCTCTTTTCCACTAAATTTATTAGTCCATCGGTGTTGAATTATTGATGTTATTTAGGTAATATGGCTTTTTAAGTTTCTATTTAGCTTGATCATCGCTCGACATCATTTATGTGGTACGGAACCCTATTTAACTGCCAGTGTTAAGATGCGGAATAAAGTTTTTTTTCGTGACTGCATCTTTTTTTTTTCGACAATGTTTATTGAATCATTTTATTGCATCCTATTTTTTGTTTTAAATCGATTGTTTTATGAGAGCTGGGAGTGCATACGAATGCAAGTTACTAAGAAACTAATCGTCCACCAATTTAGATAGACGTCTTGCGTTTTAAGACAATAGTTTACATGCATAATGTAGGGAGGCACCGACCTATTGTGTGCAGTTTTTGGGAATGACTGTTCCGAACGGAAGACACAGTACGTCAAGTGCGAGATTATTCGTGAGCTACATCCATTATTTTATTTATAATGTGTATTTATTTAATATTTTGTTTTATCTATTAATTACTTGACATTGGCAAAATACCCGCTATGTTGTGGCTGAGGCCATTTTCATATCCATTTTGTTTCATCGCATATTTTCATTTCGTAAAGAAAAAAGAAGAACCGTATACTTTATAGTCTACCGTATTTAGACATTTTGTATGGAGAATTGAAAGTTTATTTTAATTTACGGTAGTCTATAAACTATACAGTTAGATAGCGAATAATCTCGCACGTGACGTACAGGTATATTTACATAGCAAGTTAAGCGTTACTTCGAGAATAACCTCCAAATTTATAGACGTTTTATAACTTTATCAAACGTCATATAGTACTGCGCAAAGCAAAACTCCTGTGCGCAGACAACGTTTGATAAAGTTATAATACGAGTACATCTACAAATTTGGGGGTAAGTATGTAGGTCCCAAATTCGAATCCTGGTAGGGACAAACTTTGTGTGATAAGCACGAGTGTTTGTACCCATGTCATGGATGTTTAATATCTATATCAGTAATATATACTGGGTTCATCCCCAGTCCATTGTACGGTACCCATAACACAAGCGTTGCTTAGTATGGGAACGTATAATTGGTGTGTTCGTCCAGCGATATTTATTTATTTATTATTTAATTAAACGTCGTCAAGTCAAGACCTATGAATAACTACCTACTCTGTGTCCCCTAAAGCAGATATTTAATTTTGATATGAAAGCCACCATGAACGGACCGTCGCGAATAAATCTTATCCGCAACTATCTAAGCCAATATCGCCGCAAAATATTAGCCGTTACGAATCCTGCCTTAAGGATTTGTACAGTAATGATTTACGCAAACGATTTTATACCTTCATAGCGGTAGTAAAAGTTCATATTCGGTTACCGCGAGTTTGTTTGTTCCAAAACAAACTGCCGAACAAAATTGTCTCATGTTCGGTGAAAGCAAGTTCGAAATTCGAACGAGCATTTCTACCGTCTAAACTAAACGATCTATTCCCGCAACCCAATCGAAATTAACCTCTATACTCAAACAATAAAGTCTGATTTCGTTAGTGTGCGCGATCTTGACCGATCTCCGGGGATTGCAAGGTTTCGTTACGGTTTTATTTGAATTCGCGAAATGTCCCGCGACAAATATTTGGACATTTATTGCGAAACGACTTGGTGTGGAATATTAAACGGCTGTATTATGGGCTCGTGGTGCTGGGATTGGTCACGGTGGGTTGGGGATCGTGGTGGCGTATGAGACGAAGGGAGCAAGTGTCTAACGTTGAGCGCCCGACGATTCGGTATGCCAACTTCAAGATATCAAATTATATCAATATCGGTATAATAATATACTACGCCTGGTATTCTTTTCCCTTGACCGCTGTAGGTCCAAAACAATAGGCTATTTGACTGTGTTTGAAAATTTATCTTAAATTGTTAATTTATTAATAATTATTAATAGTTCTTTCATTGTTAATTCCAGTATTTTCCATAAATTCGATGATAAAGTTTAAATAAATATAATACTGCCAAAACGCGGCATCCATGTCACGTGACCCTTGTGAAAAAAATGGCTGAAAACATAAAAATTCGAAATATTACCAAACTAGTTTTGACAAAATAGCACTGATTACAACGGTGTGACGTCACAACGCATCAACCAACAATCCAGAGCGTTTTTGATCACGTGACCGAACCAAAAAACACATATTGATTTCTTATATTTACCTACGCGAATACTACATATTGAAATAAAAATAATTTTATGTAAACGTCGGGAACGTAAAAACATAAACGCGATAACATTCGTACAATTAGTTTTATTTCAATGTATACCTAGTATTCGCGTAAAAAAAAAAGTACTTGCAAGCACCACAGGTTTAAAATGCCTTATTCCAATTTAATGGAGAATGATTTTATACTGTGTGTGATGTGTCCGTTTCCCACGGTATGCAAATCGAGTTCCTACGGGAACGGTAAACAAACTATCATTTAAGGAAGCACAATGCGTTGCTATGGCGACGGAGCACTCAAGGGTGACAATTTTATCGCCAGGGCTTTCGCTGTCTCGCCTGTCAGGTGGTGGCCAGGTATACTGGTAGCCTAGGATTGGTCCTAAAACATTAAATATTTTTAACTTAATCTTTCATTGCTTTTTAATTACATATATAGGTTACTAAACTTACGTAAATGTAATATGAGGACGAAAACCATATCACAGAGGAAGACTTGTTCATTGTAATGAATAAAAAGGTAACTTATTCATATGTATAAATCTTAGAATTAAATAATTAGGTATAAATTTAAAGAATGGCTGTAACAATTGCCACATTTCTTTCAAGAACCCTATAAATGATGAAGCCAGTGGTATTAGTATGGAAATGTGATCGACTTTAGATAAGTTATTTACTTTAATTAAGTTATTTCTCATTATATAATTTATTGTCCTAGTTTAAACCTCTCAAAATGTGCAGACCCTACCTATCAGTCTCAAAAAAATCGAGCAAAACGGTGACAATGTGTGCATAACGCGGAGGAATTATCCCGATTCGGCGGCCGCGTCCAATTGGGGCTTTATTTTACCATTTTTGCTGGTTTCCCAATCTCATTTGGTTATTTATCTGTTCCTTTTAGTCCGGGACAATGAGACCGGCTCATTATAACGTCCCGGACTTAGCGCGACTCGCGCCACTAAATCTCCACGGGAATTGTACAGAATTACCTTCAAGGCAGGCTCGTTTTTTTCAACTGATTGATTGGAGTGAAAAATTACTTCTGCTTTGTTTTTTTTGTGCAAGCACGTCTCCGCCGCGAGGCAGTGACATTTACTTATTGAGCCTACGAATTGAGTGTTGTTTTTTAATGTTATTTTTTAAATTGTTTGCTCGTTGCAGATAAAATCTTGCGCGTCACAGACTCATCTTATTAGTCCATGTATTTTGATACATCCGATAACAAGCTTTATATGAATGAGTAAGATATGGGGCTATTTATGCCTCGACTTGGCGGAGGCACTGCCATGTCGAATTACTTCTTGACAATGACTTTCAAAACAAAGTTTCCTATTCCTGAGTTGGCTACTTTTGGCTCAATGCTCAGTCTTAGGTAATTGGCGCAACTGTGGTAACTCCATAACCTAGTGCAGGACTAGCATGCCGGACATGACAAGACAGCCCTGTAATAAATTAGGTACTAAGTGCCGAGTCGCTTATTCTGTTTCTTAATTCAAAAGTATGAAATTGATATCTGTAACATATAATAATCTTGTAACAGCTGGCCGTGCAAGGCCTGCTGGGTTCTATACTCGATCAAGTTGATTGATATTTGGGCGATTCTAGAATTCCGTACCTCAACAGGATAAAACAATATCCTTATATAAGAACACTCTTCGTATTCTAACTAAAAATTGTTACGTAAAAGGAGACATTTGAATACACACACACGAGTGGTCAGCCACACACAGTCCGATCTATTCCGAGTATTACCGAGAATCGCCGAGTCTGGATCACAGCCGCGATACCAGAAATTAATGTCCTCAGCAGATATGGTTCTTGCAGCATGCTATTACTGGTTTAGATGCATCTTATCGAGCTCCTGCAGTCGGGAGATGCTTGTGATTGATCAACGATTGAAGACCATAGCAATCGTTATAGCAATAGAAACAATAAAAGTCATTTAATCACCAGTTTCACAGTTATAATACAATTGCATTTTCGTTTTCATTTCACATAAGTAATTTGTAAATGTAGGAACTATGTAGCCATTAACTGTAACTTTATAATTAGTTACTACTTTTTTTTGACCTGCTGCTAAAGTCTGATTAGCCGTTCCTGCATTGTTCTCACATACCTATAAGTATTGCTCAAAAATTTATAAGATCTTTTTAAAAAATGAACAACCATGGAGTTTCTTGCCCGTTCTTCTCCATAGGAACGGTATTCCGGACGGGTGGTAAAGTAGTAGCATAGTATTTTGTAAGTTTCGACGATTCATTAGTACCTACTTGTACTTAATGGTATACGTGAATAAAAAATATTCTGATTCTGATTCTGCATTTCAACAGGGACATAGACAAACATATTTTGTTTTTCAAACGCTACCCAGTCCATCGCGTAATGATATCGTGACAAAGAGTCCTCGCGGTCGCCGCCAGGCCGCAGGCGCGGCACCGTCACGGCGCGCGCCGCGCGACAATGCGACAATTTTCACGCGTCAATGACGCGCGACCGACGCGCCGCCGCCGCGCCGCGTCGCACCTCTCCACAGCTTAGGGTTGCCTACTTTAGTCACAGTTGTATGCCATGTGCGATCCTGTGGCGTCCCACTCCAAGGCGGTGAAGGCGGACCGCTGGGTTCTAGTGGGTAGTCTGGACGTGGCCAGGAGCCCCACATAACCATGCGGGTCCCCCCGGGCTCGAACGGTATGCGTAAATGCATTTCCAAGCGTTAACAAAAAAAAGGGGTAGACTACTTTAAAGTCTCTATAGACGGCACCACTTGGATCTCAATCTGTGGGGCCGATTTGTTGGATCGAGATTGAAATCTCTATACACAGCGACTTGACGTCCAAGCGCTGACTCAATTGAACGCATTACCAACAAAGAAGTGAGGCCATTTTCTTAAAAAAAAGTTACTCATTGCTAACCCTAAAATCTTATGTATAACTTACTAATTGAATCTGGTATTGCTATAACAACCTGGCGATAATGTAAATAAAAGACTTTTATTCAGTATCCTAGAGATTAATGCTGGCAACCCTATGTGATAATGACGCAAAGCGCGATCGACTGAACACCTCGCATATCATCATCGCGCCGACATTAAAAACATTGTTCCTTGTTTATACTGCAGTGCTGGCGACCGCAGCATGGTATAAAAATATGCTACGCCAAGGTATTCTCTTCCGACGATGACCTAGCCGTCAAGCGGGAGAATACCTTTTTTTTGTTTTCGCTGGGAAATGCATTTACGCATACCGCCCGAGTCCGGGGAACTCGAGCGGTTATGTGGGGCTCCTGGACGAGTCCAGACTCCACTAAAACCCAGCGCCGCCCTCTCTGCCTATTGTGGGGCGCCACGGGATCGCTCTACGAGCACGCTACCGTGACGAAGCGGGAGAATACCTGGCGTAAGCATATTTTTGTCAGAATCGGTGTTCACACAAAAACCACCGAACACACCGATTCAGACAAAAATATGGGTGACCAAATCTCACATAATGGCGGGTGCGATCCTGTACATGTTCACAGATTGCAGACTTCGTGAAGCGCCGGTGTTTCACGTCAGCGATGTGTTCTTTTACGCGGGTTTTTATTAATATTTTAGTTTGCCCTATGTAAGAGAGCCCACATACACAATCGAGTTTATATACCCCTGCATCTTGTAGTAAGATTAGTTTTATTACAATGTGTAGTACTCGCGTGAATATAAGAAATCAATATAATATCGCATCGTTCATTTTGTTAAAGGGGACATAATTTCTCATGCATCAAACGTTTAGTAAGTTATCATTAAAATCATACCGCTTCCTTCGTCGCAACCACCTTTTCCTTGCTCTCACACGGAGGAATAGCTACCACTAATAACATGTCACGCGACAGTGAGCGACAATTGAGCGTAGACTATGACACATTAGTGGAACAGACACCGTGACGGACGCTTGTAGGTACATTTCAAGTGCACGGATTCATATCAACCCTTATTTGTTATTTGTATAGATAAATGACACAATAGACATATATGATACTAGATATGTATGATACTAATGAATTGCAGGTTCATGAAACTAAGCGAAAAATAAATAAAAGCGTCAGAGAATAAGGAGGTTTTTTATGATACTAATAGGCACTTATATAGTATTATTACCCTTGTCAAAGGCATTACTTCCGTTAAGGCTTAATGGTTGAAGTTCCTTTGCTTTTCCCCGACCCTGAAAGAAATCCTTTAAAATTTCATACTTATACTGCCCCAATGGTCGTCTGAAGCTGTCAACCCATCTGCGATTCTCCTAGATCTTACGTACGTACCTAGTCAAAAAATTTCCAAATCTGTTTACAACGGCCTAAGTGCGAACTCCACGAAGACTAAGCTGGTGCTATTTATATAAGGTGTAACAAAAACAGTGTAAAATATTTTAACACATTAATCAATAAATTATATGGATCATGTTGATGTATAAAATAATTGTGTCAATAATGTTAAACACGGCGAACCAGTTGCTTTAAACCGTGCGCTCAATACAGATGTCATACACTGAGAAAAACTGACTCCGTGCTTCATAAAATATAAACATGAAGAATGATATTATCTAATTTAGACAACGTATCTAATTTAACAAGCCAGTCGGGTTCGATTTACGTTTTACAACTACTAGTTAACGTGAACGTAATGATTGGATTTCATTCTGATATTTATTGGTGAAGCCAATTCACGTTAAATTGTTATTATTTACGCACAGTGTCCGTAACAACTCTTGGTCCTTTTTTAACAGAAATACGGATAAAAGTTGCAGAATACCTTATAAATTATTCGTAATCATGTAAGGTATTTTTTTCAGTGTAATTAATTTCTTTGTGAATGTTATCTTTATAACCTACGGCTCTGTTAACATATTTTACACAATTTTTGTTTTACCTTATACATACGTCATCTAGTAGTGGCATCACAGAAGGTCAGTTAGAGGCTCCTCGCTTAGCCTGTAGATACATGGTATTCGACAGGTCGCTTCCTGTCTGATATTTATTTATTGGCGTTTGATTTATGCATCGGCTGTCGATGGGGAAGGCGCGTCGACTCGCTTCGCCGGCTGCTGGTGTTATGTTCCCTGGAATAGACTTATACTTCGCCCTGATAAACGTATGTTGATATTTATACCCACATCCACACCCACCCACATCACGTGATATACCTGACCGTACTTGCTCTCTCCCAAAGAGAAGCAAGTACGGCAGGCAGAGAAGAAAGAGAGAAGTCGCCTTAACTGCCAGCATTCTGGGCACCCTGCCGGCCAATGGTGGTGGGGATTTTGTAAGCTGAGTGCATTGCTGAGTGCATTTCGAAACATGCCTAATTTTAATTTTAATCATAATTTATTTTTAATTTTTGTACGGTAGTAATAATAATAATTTATCTTAATATTTTCATATATTAATCAATTAATTGAGACTAATATTTTAAAATTCTTGAATACTTAGTCCTTATCAATCACAGGGTTAACAGTAACAGATAACATCTGAAAAGAAATAAATCGAATTATTAGATATTTAATAAATTACACCTTGTACTGAGCGCACGGCGAATGGCTACTCAGTCATCTTGTTTAAAAAAAATCAACCATCATTTACACATGAGATTCACAAATGATCTAGAAATCTAGGTGCGAGCAGGGGTTTGAACTTACGAAGCGTTCTACCAACTTGGCTATCACTGCTTTTATTTTCGCCTATTGTAAAATATAAAGTCAACTATCGTTTCCAGTGCCATTAAGGCCGGTGTACACGGAGCGACAGTTTTCACGCGTCGCTGCGACTATTAATATTCAAATTGTCGCGATCTGTCGTCGCTCTGCGCCATCCTGCGCACACACTTGTATATTATAGGGTTCCCCGATCATTTATTCCCTTGTCTATTGTTAAATTTAACGATATTTTTATTGACTACGACAATGCAGGATGGGTAATTTTGTTATAATACCAGCCCTTTTTAATGTCCCACTGCCGGGCACGGGTTCTCCCCTCTGTGCGAGGGGGATTAGGCCATAGTCCACCACGCTGGCCCAGTGCGGGTTGGCGGCCTTCACACATGTTTCGAGGGGTTCTCTCAAACATGCAGGTTTCCTCGCGATGTTTTCCTTCACCGCTTAGCAAGTGATAATCATGGTTGAAAATTAGATTCGCACATGAAATTCAGAAATCCCAGAGGTGCGAGTCGGGGTTTGAACCTGCGATCCTCGTTACCGAGGCAAGCGTTCTACCAACTTGGCTATCACTGCTTTTTTAATTATTTTTGTTACTTCCTATGAATTCATGACTAAGTACTTATAATAATATCGGCAGACGAACACGTCAACTGTATGGGGCCAAACTAAGTAACTCTTGTGTTATGCGAAGATACTATTTCTCTAGGGTCTGTTCGTTGAGTTACCTGTATATTGATCTCTCGACTACTTAAACTAGGTAATTGAGGGTTCGATGCCCGTGTTGGGAAAAATTCGGAAATTACCTACAACCGGTCCAATAGGCTCAATTCATAGTAACACTGCTTTCTGTACTTATGACTATGGGTTCGAATCTCGATAAACTTTGTGTGTTGAGCACGAATATATGTACCAGAGTTGTGGATGTTTAATACCTAAGTATTATATACCGGGATCGCCCTCAGTCCATTGTACGGTACCTAAAATACAAGATTTGTTTAGTTTGGGACCGTACCGACCGTAGGCCCTTTTTTGTGAATTTTAATGTTATGTAAGCCACCTGCTGGGTTCAATTGCTGAAAATGATAGCATAAACAGCGAATTGTCTTCTGCAGGCGCAGGAACTACTACAGGACTGTGGAAAGATAATTGGGAGTATGGATTTGACTATAAGAATCATTTATTCTCGACTTTCCCTCTCCAATCATACAAGCGTGATGTTACAGTTAAGTAATTATTCACATTCAATAACCAGTCGTAAACCGTAAGTTTGAACATCGCTATCGTTTCGAGTGAGCGATTAACGTCGGTGGGGGTTTTTTTTTTGTTATTCCCATTACCGCTAACTGACAGCACAGGACGTTTTATAACCTCTAATTACCGCTAACTGACAGCACAGGACGTTTTATAACCTCTAATTGTACGTATTTATTAGGTACACCGTATTGGAATAGGAAAAACTGTGAAGTTGTTTGTGACTGTTGGAGTTGAATAACTTAGTTATTAAGTACTCACTTTGTACTCACTATTTAGAAATTACATTGTCTATAAATAAATTAGTTCTTGCGATCACTAATTTATGATTAAAATTACCTGCTAAAGGCTAGTACCCAGGGCCGTAAAAGCAATTACAAAAAAAAATTACTGGACCAAAGCTGAGGTATATCCTATTCGAATACACCAGCTACCAGACCAGCACCAGCTAAAGATACCATCTACTTTTAAGCCTGCCTAGCAGATCCTACATTGTTCCAATGTACCTACTGCTCAAAAATGTATAAGATCTTTTAAAAAACAGCCGCGGCCGCTATGCCCCTACGGTTATTGTCGGGATCTTTTATATATGCTGCGTGCTCCGAAAAGACTCATAGCGCGTTTCAGGATTGTATGAAGAATTGTCAATTGTTCTGAATGTCGTCTGTCTACCTTGTGGTGAGGTTGAAGAGGTCGCTACAAGCTAATAACAAAATAATGGTTGATGCACTGGCATCTATCAAGTGAATCCTATTATGTTATCTACACAATTATCCGGAATCCAAGCATATAATTGTGTGCAAAGCCATGTGAAAACATTAGATCAATGGATTGATAGTGTGCCAATTTGCCATGTTAACGCAATCAATAGTTGCATTTACACGGAACTTGTATTTAACACATCATTATAGAGCTGCAGGAAAAAACGTCTCTAGTAGGGCTGTCAAACGTTGCATTTTATAAGTCGGTAAGTTTCTACCTACTCTATCTTTAAAAAAAAAACTATAATTGGTTGTGATTGTGTTTATTCGTATTTTTTACTTAATTTTATTTTAATAGAAATTATTTGTGATTTTCTTTTGTAATATTTAATTATGATATGATATTTAAAATAAGAAAATCAGAAGAACTTAGTCGATCTATTATCGAAAATAGCATATGTTTAATTACGGTGTTATTATAATTTATTACTGTCTGAACATTGGTACAAACATTATGAAGATTATCTGTGCAACATAATGTGAAGCCTATTGACAACCAACCTTATTTCCTACACAGTCTTATGTTAGTAGTAGTAGAATATCTTATTAATCTGAGCAGGTAACGAAACAACAATAATTTAATGCAAACATGAAGTTAAAAATTCATAGCAATCAAAATTTAAATATAAATAATGGCAACCCTGCACAAAACACGGGTGATACACACGTGTATTGAATATAAACGCAATGAGTTTTATTAATTCGATGTGAAACAAGCAGAGGAGGCGGGTGTTCTCGCTAATGATATTGTATATTAGCACGCTAGCTGCTTAGTTATTCTCTAGTTTTTATATGAATCGTTTTCTTGTTTTGCGCTAGTGTTTGCCATGCTCTCGGTCTTACATTTTCGCAAGACCAACACCTGTATGAAGGCTTTTTGGAACACTGGCAATATACACAAATGTGTGATGCCAAAAAAGAAAAAAAAGGCTTTTTGGCGGGAAGTTGAACCGTGAAGCTGTCAATTTTGTTTTATTTTCCAAAAAATGTGTTTCTTTGATAAAAACAATTGTAATATTAGTGGTATATTAAACAATGTGTATTCATAAACGTGCACGAGTGAAGGAAATTGAAATAAAATAGTATAATTTGACTTTTCAGGTTCTCCCAAGATGTCCGGTATTTTTTCAGTAAAGTATCCACAGCTTTACTGACAGGGGTAGGGGATTTATTTCATCATCATCGTCATCAACATTATCAATATCATCAGGGGTACATAAAATTCAATAACAATTATCAAGAATTACACGACACTGGTAAAAATGGCACTATGATTGTATAGCTGATTGCCAACCTTAAAAAAAGAAGAAGACTTGTGTCTGATTGATTGACTTGTGTCTGATGTTGCTATTCTGATTCGTTCTAAGTAGGACAATCATCCACTCGTTGGGCGTCTCTGAATCCAAAATAAGTGTTTGTAGAATACTTTAATAAACTGCTAGACTGGTTTCAATGAAATTTTAACTATTGCTGTCATCATTATCAGTGCGTCAACTGCGAGATTATTCGTAAACTAACCGTATACTGTATAGTCTACCGTATTTAGACATTTTGTATGGAGAATTGAAAGTTTTAAATACCGTCCGCTAGAGGCGCTTTTCAATTATCCATACAAAATGTGTAAATACGGTAGACTATAAAGTATCCAGTTAGCTCGCACTTGACGTGCTGTGTACCAAGCAAGTAACGTCATCTTCAAACAACTCGATATTACTAATGCTCAGAATCAAGCTCAGTAAAACTACTATGAATCAAATTCTCGACATTAATCCCATAGCGCCATGACCGAGTAGGGTCCAAGCTAAGACAATGATTAGTCTCGGCCACTGAGCTTTAGAATCAATATTGGGGATCAGGCTCCGTGGAGCTGATGCAGAGTTGATAATACGTCCATTTGGTAAATAAACTTTTTTTATTTTTTTATTACTATTCGTATGATTATGACAGACTCGTGGACTCCTTGTTACATACACATTTATTTTCAGTCCAGACACTGAAATTCGTCATGAGTTGCTGGATGCGTCTTTTTTCTATTCTAGTGGATCAATGAATCCATGCAATAAATTTCGGCAAAATTGTCATAAACATTCTGGCTCATAACGAGACAATATGACAGAGCGAGCAGAGTTAGTCCCTTCGGGATTTGCTTCTTCAGACAGTAGTTTTCTACCGGTATTAACGTCTCTATAAATATCCCACCGCCCGTATAAGAAGTCCGTCGATCTAAAGAGATAAATATGTAATCTTAACATGATTGCATGCAGACAGATTGGACGTACACGACCCCACACCCTGGACCCTCGGCCCTTATTGACACACGCGCTCCGATGACCAGAGGTGTGTTGCTGTAATGAGACTTCTTCGGTTTTTTTTTGTTAGCAATCGGCTTCGAAATAGGGCCACTGTAGCAAAATTTCTTAATCGTTGTTATGAGTCTAGTAAGTACCCCTGATGATAATCATGATGTCGAATGAAGAATGAAGTGAATCCCCTACCCCTAAATAAAGCTGTTCAACTAAAATGTTACTAAGCATCTTGTGAGAACTGGTCATGTTTTACTTTTTTTTATTTTCCTTTACTCGTCCAGGTTTATGAAACGTACAGGTAGGTACAGATTATGAATGCTTAATCCCAACCATATTAATAATAATTAATTATGAAATCTGTGAAAAATAAAACAAAATTGGAATTACAGTAAGCATCTACTAATATACTGATAGGGGCAAGGGATATATTTGATTAAATCGTCATCAGAGTCATCAACATTTATCATTATCATCGTGGATCTATGAAAATGTGAAAGTAGTAGTATGAAAATAGGCTAAAAGGGCTAGTACCCACGGCCTTAAAGTAAATCATAAAAAAAATATGGATGATCGCGCTTCCGAACGTGACGGTGGTAGGTGAATGCGGCAGTGATGGAACACTTCAAACTTGGAACTGACGATGCGAAGTTGCCTTGTTAATTATTTCCACCCTATTTTTGGGGAGAAACGAGATAGTGCAGTGGTAATCAACCCCGCTTATCTCGATGCGGGGAGCGGATTCGAATCACGCAGTAGAATCCGTATCGAGTCGACAAAGATAGAAGCCGTACATCCTAACGGGCAATATAGAGTTCATTTTATTTTTCTTTATAGCAAGTATTTTTTTTACATCTTTAAAATTCAAACTCGTATTGTACATTTCCGAATGTCTAAAATACCAAAAATGGACGAAAATAATGTGACGACTATGTTAACATCTTGTTATATGGAGGTATTTTTCCTTTTATCAAAAATAATATGTCACTTTGAAGAATTTGTCCGTATAAACATTCTATTATCATAATAGTAAATAAAGTATATGTAGGGCATAAATGGTGTTAATTTAATCATCTGGACTACAAGGACTAATATTAAAATTCTGCTTAAAAATAAACCCTACAAAACTGCACAATAAAAAACCTTACCAACGTGAGCCCTCGTAAAGTACTGACTAAATTCGTGCCATGACATCTGTTCCACACGATAATAATTCCAAATTGGTGTCAACGCGCAATGTATTGCTTCCCATCCGATGCCCGCAGATCCGAAGGGGCATTAGTATCAAAATCGCATTATTTCTCCAACGACGGAAACGCACTCATAAAATATTACTCAACCAACACAGCTTGAGCTATGATACGCCTTCAATGTCCGTTGGAATCGTCTGTTATGGAATATCGAAGGGAGGTGGGGCAGGTCACGGTTAGCTGGTGGTGAACGGTCAACGTTCAATTGTAATAAATGGTGGTGTAACACCTGGTGACTGTCGCGAGTGACCGCGGTGGGCTTACATGCGTCTCATAGTGGTTTGATAATTTTGTTTTTTTTCATATCGCCAGACGAACACACCAAATATACGGTCCCACACTAAGGCCTCAGCCTCGAATTTAGCGAGCAGCGGGGCGGCAGCGGCGCGGGAGCGACACTCGTTGGCCGCCCCGCGCCGCTGTTTTCGAGAACCGGTCCATTTGATTTTACGCATAAGATCCTGCCGCTCCCGCGCCGCCGCCGCCGCCCGCTAAATTCGAGGCTGAGGCCTAAGCAACGCTTGTATTATGGGTACCGTACAATGGACTAAGGGCGAACCCAGTATATATTACTTAATCCATGACTTGGGTACAAAGGCTCGTGATCATCACACAAAGTTTGTCCGTACCAGTATTCGAACCCGGGACTCTCGGTACAGAAAGCAGGGTCACTATGACCTATATATTTTAATTCGTAGTAGCTACCTACCTAAACCAGACTACAGAATGTTTGGTAACATGTAAAACCTCCCTAATAAGGTGCTAGAGAGTGATTACTGTAACACGTATTACTGTAACAGCACCTTAAAATCCAAAAACAGCTGATACTTGCGTACTCCGGTGTGCACGCTTTAAGTCTTAAAGGAATTGTAGACTAGAAAGGACATCGAGATTACGACACCTACTTAAGAGGGACAAGCGTATAGACGTTTGCGTTAGAGTGAGTGGAACGCATACAGTATATTTTGCGTCGCTCAGCCGTATTGGTCTTTGATTGATTTTATAGCAGCAATAGCTAAGATGGTAGAACACTCGCATTGGACATGAGAGTCACAGGTACAAACCCTGGCTAGCAAGTCTGTGATTTCTGAATTTCATGTGCGAATCTCATCTTCAAACATGATTATCACGATCTCGTGTCTCGGAGAGCGTGTAGAGCCGTCGATCCAGCGCCTGATTTCTCTCGTCGTGTCGGATTGCCGACCCATCGGACTATGAGAGTGAGGGAAAGGGAAGAGAGAGTTCACCCCTACTTGCGCACTATAAAATCTCCTGCGCTATTGTTTAGTCTCCTAGTAATTGTAAATGGACGAAAACTTTTCTATACAGGGTATCCTTATGTATATTGAAGATTTTCTCAGTTAATCTTGTTTCGATCTTTTCTATCAGCGTTAGTCCCGAAGTAAAGGCCTCCTGATAAACTGCCCCGTTAACACCCTCGATCATAAGTGGTGACTTTCGTGACAGAGCGCCATAACAGAGTCGACGCCCGCCACTGACACTGCACCGACGCACCACTGTTCCGGACGCATGCACTCAATAAGCGAAGCGGTGACAATCATTCAGGACACAATTTGAGTCATCAAGAATAGTCCTGTAAACTTGTTGTATTAGAACCGTACAGTAACCCTTTTCATGCTTTAATGTTCCAATTTTTCTCTCTAAATTCTATTTGTATCTGGTACCCAGTGGCGTAGTTAAGGAACCAAGAACCCAGGGGCACAGATGGAATTGGGGCAAAAAAAACTAAACTAAATACTTTTAAGTGGCAAAACATACTTCATTATCAGCTCCTTATCGTCCACTGCAGGGCATAATAAAGCAAGGCTAGTTACTACTAAGTAGGTAATATGTGTAACGTAGCAGATCATTTTCAATGTTGTTTTGTCGATCATCGTTCATGAAAACCGAGGGGCCCCTTGAGCATGGGGGCCCCAAGGCTCTGCCCCACTTAGCCCTATGGTAGTTACTTACTGCCACCACTGCTGGTACCTAAACACGCTATATAACAATAAGCAAATAACTACTCCATTGATTTGACTTCCATAGTTTAAAAAAATAATTTAACGACAGTGATTATAGAGCGTAGGCCGCTCGGCTCGGATGACATACATAAGATGATTCCTATCTTGTAAAATAAAATTATGAAAATTATATTTACCTAGTTTTTCCTGTCCATTGTGCGGTACTCATAATACAAGCGTTTTAGTTCGAGGACTTACAGATTGTGTTAAATTAGTCTGAAAAAATATCCAATAAAATTTGGTGACCCTACACAACCTTTTTCATTACAATCGCTTCGTGCTACGCACCTTACAGAGACTATCAACTTTTGGCGCCTTTTATACAATTAGATTGTCCCGTCCTAATGTCAGCCATTCGATTGTCGAACGCAATTGTATCGGAATAATGGTCCGGTGGGCGCAATAATGGCCGATTCGATATCAATTCGATTAATGTCCGAATTCTATACGATTATCGAATAATTTATGTGTATTCGTTGGTACGTGACGTGTCGCATTGTTTGTAAATAAACATGGGTGGGGTTACAAACATTTTGTTTTCCTTTTAAAGTGGACACTTTAAACTACTGTGGGAACAGAATTACATTGAATTGGAAAGCGATATTTAGACTTGTATATGGTATTCGATACTCAGGGTATTTTTTACATTAAATACCTAAACTGTGTACCTAGTAGGAGCTATTAAACGTAGTCGTATCATCGCCGTTGACACTCGTTGGTGGTAATTAAACTCTTAGACACATAGCGGACACCTTACAATGTGCTGTAAACTTTATCCTCAACTTATTTTACAGATTACCGTAACAAATTCTGTCGAATAAATTGTTAATAGGGTTTTAAGCACATTGTCCAGCAACAAGTCCTTATTGTCACCTGCAACATTTCGCATAATGTCAAACAGGTAGGTAGGTATATACGTAAAATTCCTAAAAAAATTACGTCTGATACCCAAATAAAAAAAACAAATTTACTTGATAAAAAAAACAAAGGCAGAGCAATAAAATTAACTAATAGAGACGATAAACGACACGTAATAAACTATTTTGTACAAAAAGAAAACTATCACAAACTAATAATTTGGTACCAAACGAGTTGCGTGTGGGCACGCTTACGATAATGACGTGAATCTTTGCCCCAACTGCCGGTAGGGGGCGTTGCTCATTCCCTCGTAGTATCACCTATATCGATAGTCCTTTTGTATCGTATGACGTATCGATAACAATCCGAGTTCGATTTTCAAATATTTGTCATATTCAATTACGACGTTAGGTATCAAATCAACCTAGAAAACTTTTTGATGATGTAATTTTTGGTGGGTACAAGATTTATGCAATTAATTTAGTTCTTTAAGAAAACAAGCCTCAAGTTTGATAAGTAAATAAAATGCAACAGTAATTTATGCTTGAAGTGTTAGAAGGTATATAGTATGAAAAAGTACTTACATTATATATAAGAAAAAAAATTACATTTGGGTTCACTTGACACTAGTAAAAATGATACAAAATATACGATACGATACAAACATCAATCAACACAAACACCCCATCACTACTCAACAAATTTACAAAAAAAAAACAAAAAACGTGAAAAACATATTACAGTAATCATTCAACGGCGGAAAATTGATGAAAAATGAAAAACACGACTAACGTCAACGACTAACGAGCTGTCTATTCGCGACGCCATGTTTTTGTTAGTTTTTTTAAATAGGCACAAACGCATCAGCCATTATGCCTAATGTGATGGGGTGAACACGAAAACTGGTTGTAACTGTTATATTTCAGTCCGCATAAAAGGATGGATTTTTATCGATCTTATTTATTTAAGTAAGATATAATATTTTAATCTTCACTGCAAAGACCTGATGACAATAGATAGGCTCTGTACTTATCTACCTAATACACTGAACAAAGAAAACAATTTAAGATCTAAAAAAAATATCAAGTTCAAGGAAATTTAAATCATGGTTATATTTACATTTATTACTTCCATTACTAACCTACTTACACGTTTTGTGGAAACCGCTTCTTTGCAAGATTCAAATGGCCAATGGCGTTAATTAATAAACCTAAGTGCGCAGTTCTATTAACCAAACTAGATACATACCCATCCTCCATGAAACAAACCGCGGCATCGGGCATTTGCGACAAATGAGTCAATCCGGTCAAGCGAGACGATCGCTGGTAGGGACGTATGTCTCGCGCAGACGATGCACAGGGGGACACTGTCGTATGCCATAGAGAAATGGCAACAGATAATCAAACTCCTTATTTTGTTCTTTAAGAACCTGCTGTTGTATTGGGCAGACGTCTCCTTTAGATCAAAAGCATAATTTGTTTTTCTCTATACTTGCTGACCAAAAGCTAGGAAAAGAGTCCAAGTCTCTTCATTTTTGGCATCAAATGCTAGTTAGTTTTCCAGTTTCAATCAAGTTTGAAGATAGAAAATCTAGAATGGGCTAAATTTGGGAAAAAAATCTTATACGTTTTGGGAAATAGGTAGGTATCAAACTTAGACGAAGAAATAATATAGACGCAGTGTCGCGAACAACATATTGAAGAACAAAAAACCGCACACGCAAATTCACGTGTTCATAAGGACGCAATTCGCGTGTACAACACAAAGTGGCTTGATTTTTTGTGCTTCAATAAGTTTCTCGCGTCACTCCGTCTGTATTATTTCTGAGTCAAAGTGTAATAACAATAAATATTTAAAAAGGTATTTCTACTTAATAAATATTAAAAATAACAATTAAAAACTTAAGTCTAGATCCTATAGGATATATAACGAAAACACCACCGCCACGTTGGGCCAAAAATTATACTTACTTCTATTGTTGAAATGTGTTTCCTTAACATTTGTCACAGTGGCAATAAGGGGATTAGCTGATTTTACGGCGGAACAGCCACCGGACCAGAGGGGACAGCGATCAGCCCAGGGCTGTCGATCGCATTGACCCACTGCACAAAAAGTGGGAACATGAAGACGAGAACCGTGTAAAACTTAGTCTGGATCAAAGGTAAAGTCCAATTATTTATTTTGTATAGGCCTGTGGGGCCACCTTCAATTTCTCATTTAAGATTTTTTTTCTTAATTCTACAACCGGATCAGAAGGCGACCTCAACTGAGAACATCTGGCAAGAAACTCAGCTTGCTCGTATTTCTTACAAAATTCTTTTTTAAAACTCTTCTTTTTATCGCCAATATGTTTAGGTCCATCGTGATCGTGATCTATAGGTACTTAAAAATAGTACTTATTTACGGCTCTCCTTGGTATCGCCAATATAAAGATTCAAAGTCCGCTATGAGATGTAGGTAAAATTAAAAATGCAATTGGCAACCCTATTTTAGCAACAAACGCACGAGCGGACAAACTGAATCGGGTAATTGTTAAACGCACCCGCCACCAAGGTCTGGTCACACTTTCAACATGTGGGATGTAGGTGTGCGAACTAAGTTATGTGTACGTACATGGTAGGTAGGCACAACCTGTCAGCCGAAATCACAGTATCACAATCCACTAGGTCCTGCCCGCGACTCCGACCACGGAATCTAGACAAAACATAGTCTATATCACTCAAGGATAACGTAGCTTCCTAACGGTAAAAGAATTTTCAGAATCGTAGTAGTAGATCTAGAGACTACCACCTTCATCCAAACTGACAAACTAAGAAACTCACGCACTAGAAAACGTCACGAAATAGTATAGATCTGCATGGTAAAACCTTACATAATAGGATAAAGTTTACATAATATTTTTGTTTACTTTTAAGGTAAAGTTCCATTTCTTAGTTGCCAGTATAGCCGCCCATCCCTGCCCCTGGCTGCGTGACATCCTCCTTGAGTTCTTGCTATTGATATGGTATGTTTTTCTCTAGAAGCTTTAGGACTGAAATTAAAATTGCGTCGAGACGAAATATCCCCAAAATTTGCGGCGATTTCGCATCGCGGTTTTGCATGTTTGGGCTCTAACATTTCTTAACCCTTGAGACCTTTAGGGATGTTATCAGATACTTCGGGTTCAGACTTTGCTGTAAGTATAATAAAAGCGCTCGCTGCAAAAGGCACTGCATAGTACATACCTACTAACAAGCAAAAGCGTTTGATAGTCACGAGACAATCAGGGTTTCTATGCCATACTCCAAGTTCTATATTCATGTTATCCAAAACTATCACACAGGATGACTCAGATTAATTGGCAAAAGTTATTTCGATAGGATCATATTGTCCGCCGCTATAAAACCACAAATAATAGACTTAAACATGTTTACTCTTAGTAAAGATATATCTCGGTGGTCCAAACGGCGGCGGTCGGAGTCCGCGCGAACTGATAACATCCGTATAAATGAGTTCGATATCAAAACTTTTTCCATCAAATTAAGTATAATTTAATGCCACAACAACAGCCCTTAAATGCTATGATATAAAGCTCAATTTAGACTCCCGCAAATGTAAACCTTTGAGGGTAGTGTTAGTTCGGTGTTATACGCTGACAATCAAATTTATTGCGTACAGTGCAGAACTTAACGCAAGTTATTAAAGTTTATTTTTGTTTGTGTTGAGCGTAAAGGACGTACGAGGGTATTGGTAAGCGACATACGTTGATAAAAGTCGGGTTCAGATAGGAAGCGCAATAAAGCATGTCAGTAATTGGAAGGGACGAGCCACTGCTCAGCCGCGGGACCCCGAAATGCTTCCATTTGATGTCCCTGGGCAGTCGAAAAGCTTGAATGAAATGGAAATAGTTTTGAAGCTATTATCAATACAACTAGCAACGCCTGCAATATAAATAAAAAATTAAACGTTGTTTTCCTGAAATTATGGAAGGTTAATTAAAAAGTAGATACTTAACCTCCTTTTATTTGACGGCTGGTCATTTTTCTATTTAATTAATGGCATATTTATTTTAAAATATTCCCTTTTTTTATTGTCTTTTGTAGCCAGCTAGCAGAGTGCTAAAACTATTAAAATAGGTACTCCTAAAAGTTTCTCAAAGTTAGGGGTGTCGCATTATGAACAGTGACATTCGGCATCGCAAGGGGAGCAAGGGCTGCGTCTTCACACTGTAATTTATGACTTATACCAATTTGTTAGAAACGTATTAAAAGGCGGACGTAAACTGTTGAATGGGCCGAAAAATGGGGTGCCATCCCTTAAGTACTTAACACTGTTTATGCATTTATTATTTTGATGCATAATTCTTATAAAAGAAACACGATCATTCGTAGGAGTATAAAAGATTCACAAAGGAATAGGAGTCTTAAATCCAGAGCAGACTTACATTCAAAGGTTGTAGTGCAACGGATGGTGATGGATGGTTATGCCAAGGGCTAAATACTTAATACCTCCTAGTACCAACACTGTATCTACCGAATTGTGGATTTTAAATCGGTACGCGTTACTTGAAGACTCAGGTCAGGTCCTTTTTTTAAATATCTCTTGCAGTCGTTGACCACAAAACGACGACTGGTGCGCCTGTTTCCTTTGTGGGGATAAGTTATTGACCAGGAACATCGCCAGCTTCATGACGTCACCGTAGGTCTCCTGGAGGCAATCTGGTGAGCACAGGGAGTTCGCCGCGTGCGTGATTCTTCGGCCTCCATGTAGGCTGCACCGATGTTAATGTTTTGACATGACCTGCCAGTGCTCTTGTTATAAGATAACGAGATGTACTTTGAGACAGTTAGGCTATATTTTCAAAGATACAGGCTTAAAATGTCTAAACTGAAATAAACTTTACTTACTTACTTTTAGACGGTTAGATTTACTTGGGACAAGTCCGGCTTCTCTGAAGACCTCCATGCAAGCTGTTCCAGTAGTCATCATAGAGTAATTTGACCAGTCAAAGTCCACAATTTTATATTTTCGTCACACACATCCACTCGCGCATGTCTATAAGCACATATTGGTTGTTAGATCTGCCACCAACAATAATAATAAAAATCAAAGAAACACCATTTTTTGGATAATAAATCTAAATTTAAGTAATATTGTGCCATTGCTCCCGAATTGCCGCCAATAAGGTTGGCAGAGGGTTTCAATCAATGAAACTTTTTTTAGTTCAAATTATCTCGTTTAAAAGTAATGCAACGCATGGACAAAGTCAAAAATTCGGATGTAATTTCATAAGCAACATAACTAAAGTACCAACTGCACCATTTTCCCTAATTGCATTGCCTAAACAGCATGGTGTCGGGTTATAAACCAAATTATAACGCACCATAACCTCTGTTGACAACTCATTCGTGTAATGGCGCCGAAATTTTGGCGGGACTCCGCCGGTGGCAAGAGCAACACGACATACAGCCAGACATTCTAACAACATCGTTAATGGTGGGTGAACAATAAAATATATTTAGGCAAGAAATTTAAAAAAATATCCAGTTCTACTTACTTATCACCCTAACCACCATGACACAATACATGGCTGATGGTAATTTGTCTGAAATAGGTGAATATTTTTTTCTGAATTTTAAAACCGACTGGCACAAAATAATAAGTTCATAGATAAAAAGAAGCATAGAGTAGAAGTAGCTAGGTCTAAACTAAGCTACTTAAAAAATATGATTTAAAAAAATATCCCTGTCAAGTCAATCTGTCATGTAAATTTTATACAAAAAAATTAAAATACAAAAAAAAATAATTTCATTTCGTAAAGAAAGAAGAAGAAATAACCAGTAACAAAAATGTGTTGGTTAGGATGGGCGATGGCGTTTTCCATATTCTCTTACATATTCATGGTGCCGACTCCACATAAATCATAGATATATAACTAGTGAGTATACTCAAATCCTAATAACATGTACAGTAGCATAACAAATATGTAATTTTGTGGACCATCAAGTGTCCAGACTCGCAGTAGGTAGGTATTTTAAAACTGTAATAATTATTATTAATAGCAAATAGCTTAAATGATATTTTTGTTGTTGTTTTAATTTGACAGATAGGTATTTTCAATGTTTTTCCTAGTGGACTAGGAATGTTTAATTAAAATGATTATCAGATTTTATAAATTCAACATCCCAAATCTGGCCCGGCCTAATAATGGCCTATTACATGCATGTAGCTACAATCACGTGTTCTTAACGAGGCATCGTACCCTAAGAACAAACAGTGAAGTCATTCTACCTATTAGGTAATAAGTAAATTAGTATCTCGTTTGTTGCAGATTTAACTTTATAAGGAAAGCACGGTCAAGGACATTTTATCGCCCACTTGTATTATTTATTCAAAGAAATGTACTTACATACAATAAAAAATAAACATAAATACATTAAAAAAACATTGTAGTTTTAAGTATTGTAAGTAGATATAGGTACCTATGTATTTAAAATTCCTTATTATACATAATAAAAGTAATATAGGTATTTGCAATGATCTACTATACTAGCATATGATTTTCTTGTCTTATGAGCCCTCTGTTCACGCTGTTCTTCTTTCTTTACGAAATGAGATGCGATGAAATAAAATGGATATGAATATGGCCTCACATGCTTAACTTCTTTACGAAACGAAATGCGATGAAATACAATAGATATGAAAATGGCCTCACCCACCACTTAGCGGGTATTTTGCCAATGTCAAGTAATTAATTGCAATAAAACATTCAATAAATACACATAAATAAAATAATGGGTGTGACATGATGATATGAAAATGGCGTGTCCCATGCTTAACTTATTCTGTTTGTACAAAACAGAAACGCACCTTTCAAATATGACATTGACATCTTTGACATTACGTAAATAAACAACGGCAGGCGGTTTCTTTGGCGGTTAGTGGAAATTTATGATTTCTTCTCATGTTATAAGAATCTCCATAATAATAAACACCTGAATTGTATTTACCTAATCCGTTCACAAAGATCATTATGTTATTTCATGAGTTACAAATGGCTTAAATGTTGTAAATCAAGTTAAAAACTGTGCCGATATTTTAGTGTTAAGAATTTTTATCATAGAAAATGAGCAGCGAACCTGACAACGAAGTGATAGCCATTCAAAGCAGCGATGAAGATGATCCTATGGGGGCTGACATACGGAAAGAGTATATAGATAAGGTATATCCACGTAAAAAGAAAGATGTACAGCAACCTACGCCGGTAGTGGTCCGAACAATAGGAGCCGTGGATGTATCCTTTCCTGTAACACCGTACGGTTGCCAAATAGCACTGGCATCAAAGGTAAGTACCCTAACAACCATCTCAACTATTATACACCAATAGAATCAGATGAGTAGTTCCAAACAGAGCCAAGCAAACTGTAAACAGTAAAACAAAACTAAAACTAATACAGGTATGTTTTAAAAATCACACATATTTTCTGAAGGGGTTTAACAGCGATGACCTGTCAGCTCATATCTTAATATATATAAATCTCGTGTCACAATGTTTGTCCTCAATGGACTCCTAAACCACTTAACCGATTATAATAAAATTCGCACACCATGTGCAGTTCGATCCAACTTGAGAGATAGGATAGTTTATATCTCCATTTATTTTATATGGCAAAACAACGTTTGCCGAGTCAGCTAGTTAAACTATAATAATAATATCACGATACAAACACACCAACTGTACAGTCCCAATCTAAGTAACACCTGTATTATGGGTACTGTACAATGGACTGGGAGTGAACCCAGTATATAAATACTTATACTTATAGGTATGAAACTCGTTAAATTTGATTTACTGTGAGTTTTATTGGTCAAAAATTGTATGGTAAATAACACAAATATTTTCTCTATTTTAGATCATACAAGCAATTAAGAAAAAACAGAACTGTTTGTTAGAGAGTCCCACTGGGTCGGGGAAGACATTGGCTTTGCTCTGTGCGGCCCTGGCATGGCAGCAGCTTGAGAAAAGTAAGTTTTTTAATTGATCTATATATATAAAAATGAATCTTTCTTTGTCCTGTATAATATGTTCCTATATTGTTGATCTGATTTCGATGAAAGTTTGGTGATTTGAATTTAAAAATAATAATGAATTTAAAGCAATGCTATTACAAAAAATTCAGATCAAAAAGATTAATATTATATATTAAAGAATAATGTGTATTTTTGTAAGTATGTAGGTTTGATATAATAATATGCAAGCAGCTACTTACTTTAGGACCATACAGATGGTGTTTGTCTAGCGGTATACTTACCCTGAAATTTATAGACAGTTTTATTAGATTATAATGGCATTATAACAAACTTTTCAGAAGAAATAGTGTGTTAAAATGTGTATTATAACTTTCTATAAATTTGAGGGTTAATGTTTAACCAACAAAATAAAATGAGGAGGTTGTCATTTCAACATGTAATATTTGTTTTTTTTAACCGTTTTTAATCCGAATCTTAGAAAAGCTTTGGGATACTTATTTGAAATCGGAATAGCTCACAAGTGTTTGCGTGTGGTTCGCGTCTTGTAGGCTGACAAAACGTCTCGCATAAATCATGGAGCGACTGTCGCACGACGATCGCGAACAGGCCAAACACGGAAATTGCGCTTCACCAATACTGAATGCATTTGTTGCATGCGATCACGGGGACTCGAATACCGGAGCAACTGATGTCATACGTAACTAAATTACTGAACTGTTATTAATATGGTCCTATTTCAATATTTTACGTGCCAAATATAAAGTATATTGTAATGCCATTGTAAATTGGCGATACCATTTTACTATGAATTTGGGGATGAATATCGAATTAAAAACTACTAGTACTAAGCCTGTGCGCGAATCCCGCTTACTATGCTACGTCTCTTACTCACACGGCATTAAGATTTTAACCGAATATAATAGTAATGGCTTATTACTATTTCAAAAAGGAATGGAATGCTGCACGTCGGGATTATCTTTAAAAGACCGCAGGAGAGCCGAGGTAATAATGCAAGCCATAGAAGGAAGGCAGTGCTTAAGATGGGAAGATGATGTAAAAGGAGTGCAAGGACCGACGTGTATGTGAAAAGCGACTGACAGGTCTGAGAGGAGATGGCTAGAGGAGGCCTACGTTTCTAATGACACGTTGATCTAAAAAAAAGTCGGGCAGAAAACGCTAATAATAATTTTAAAAAGCAAAATGTTTGTGTCATTTAAAAAGCATGCCTCTCTCGTTCATGCACAAGCACCTCTTTGCTTAGATGGGCTCACTAACAAAATCTTGTATAAGTTATACAAATTATAGTTTAAGGTACTAAAGAACCGAATTTATGAAATTTGTACTTGCGGCTTTATGAATGTGAGACGTCACCGCCAAATCATTGTTATGCATTTATTACACCAAACCTGGTGAACACTCGAACTCGCCTGAGGCTTGCGCCACTAGAATTCGTCATGATTCCCTTAGTAAACAAACTCAATATATCATGTCTTTAAAAATACTTCGAATTATTGATGGTCCTACAATGCCCTACTGTAGGTCTTATGCTGGATTTACATTGAGACACGTAACCTAACCCAATGTAAAATAAGAGTCGCTGCAGCCTTTTGGGTAAATTATAAAAAACAAAACTGTGGACTGCTGCTATCAAACTTTGTCACAGAACAGTTGACATTTCAAAAGTCCCCAAGAAAACTCCGGTGAGAAACGTCGACCGCGAGTCATGTGGTTTTGGCGGGTGACTTTTTACCACGAACAATATTCGGTCACGAAAATTTCGCGCCCAATTTTCTTCGTGTCAGCGTTTGTGACGGCTCAATCGCGGGCGCGTCTCGGCCCCGCCAACACGGAACTCGCTTTGCCAAAGTTCTGACAGTCCCTTCCAGTCAGGTAACAGAGCTATGACAAATAAATGTAGCATTTAAAACGACTGATACTTCTTTTAGATGTTCTGAATTTAAATATTTCTGATTCAGCAAATGCTTTTGACCTTTCAACGATTTGTTTTTCTAATGCTGCTACGTTGGTATAGCGGGTAACGTTTAAAATATCAATACCTATTTAATAACCAATTAATTTTATTATTATAAGCCTGTTACGTTCCACTGCTAAGCGCTCCATTCCCCGTCCGCTAATATTTTTTTATATCTTGGGCTCTCCATTAGACTCGTGCCCATTTCGTCCCTTCGTTCTGCCGCGATGTTGTCTTGTATTTAAAGGGATCTATTCTGTCGTTATTTCGTTCTTCTGACATGTAGATATGTCCAGTCAAAACCCAATTAAATCGTGGCGGATTTTTGACCAACGTCACACAATTTTGACTCTCAGGGTACTACGTAACTGCCTCCTGTGCAAATCCTTATAGGTATCATAAAATATTATACCAGAACCGATAAGTATGGGCTACAGTTAACGTCTCAATCTGTGGGGATCAGCACTCCATCTACGAATACCTTCGTGTACATGGTCGTACGCAATTTTTCGAACGCGACCATTAACAAATTTAACTAAGCCTACATCAATCACACCTTCCCGAATCCCGAATTCAATTTCGAATACCGAATAATTCAATAGGGTTGGCGCATCGTCCACGCCGAGCTATCTTAATACAGAACGCATCAATTACCCGCGGCTCCCGACAACCGCACGCGACGCGACACGTCCCCGCCCCTACACGTCTTCGAGTTTCCCTCCCTGCTTGCGGGAGGGGAGCTTTTACGTTTTTCACCCAGCATGTCCTTTACGCGTAACTGGCAACCCTTTTGCTAAATTGAATTAGTGTTTCGGAGTCTGCGAATCGTTTTGTGTGATCAACGAATGGTTTTACTAATTCTAGAACAATAGGCGAAGCTCTAGCTAGTACTACAATGATAGTAGAAGCTATTACAAATCGCGTGCTATGTGGCTTAAAATGGCGTGTCACACTTATAATACGCCTCAATACTTTGCCAACCCTAACGATGATCGTACATTTCATGCGCTTTTTGAAATTATTTCACTAGCTATGTGTTCTCGTAGTTAAGGTTTTCTTTCATCCGGGATTGAAGCTATCTTGTCCAATATCATCATCTATTCATCATCAACTGCGTTGCCAGTATTCTTGGTATACAGGACATCTGAATTTCAATCGTGCCTTTACCGACAAGTTGTTGAGCACGAAAGATCAATAGGTACATCTCCACTCCATAAATTATCAAATTTAAGACGATTATTGAAAACCCAAATGCAAATTTGAAGCGATGCTACAATTTTTTGTCTAATCTCGATCTTAATATATCCTGTCGTTGTTACCTTACCCCATTCCGGACTCATCCCATTTACCAATGGCCGTCCGTAAATCGCTCTTCGACTTGGGTGCTCTTCAATCGTAATGTCAATTAGCTTCATTTGCATGGCGCAGCCGGCTTCTCATGAGCTTCTGTTACGTTGTCGGCTAATACCGCGGGCTTGTTAAAACAGATAGTGAAGTAGCAAGAAAATCGCTGCTTAGTGACTCATCAAGGTCGACTATTGCTTGAAATTTCACGGGTTCAGGAGCAATTTTGGCTATAGGCTCTTTGCATTCGCTTCTTGGTATTAAGCCAGATGATGTTAAGGAACTAAGAAAGCGAGGGAATGGAATACGTTCTATTTAGGTACAAGTTTTTAAAAGTATTTAGCTTTTGTTCGATCCTGTTCCATGGCCTTTGTTGGCTGAAACTGCCCGCCAGTACATCTAAAAGTATTATAAATAAACCTCTCTATTCCGTTAAGGTCATTAGATCATTTGTTCGATATCTAGTATTGTAAAAAATATTATCTTGCGAACATCCTGGTCTATGGGCATAACTCTATTGTCTAAAGTCTTACTAACTTCATCGATATTCAGTTTAACATGATCAAACTGCACCATCTACATATACACATTTAGTTTTATCTGAATAAAACCCTCCCGTTCAAAAAAACACTGAATAACAAAACAACACAATCGTTTCATTTTCCATAAATAGTGTGGAAAATGTAAAACGGGACATGGGAACAGCTAGTGACATCCCATTACGCGGCGGCGCCGGACCGTATGCTAATGATGGCCGGACGGGAGCGGGCCGTTTTTCCAGCCCGCGTCGAAACGTGCCGTGCCCCAATAGCGCCGGGACATATTGCCGATGCGGGTGAACTACATGCGGACCGTGCAATCTCGATCCTGGCTTCACTGGGACTTGATTTGTACTTAATGGAACATTTCAAAGTTATATAGTTAAAGATTGACTCCTCTGATGGTCTGACTTATCGCGATTATCAAAGGCACACACGGAATCACTAATAGTAGGAGTTGTCTTAGAGCTTGCGTTGAACCCTCTGGTAATAGTAATAATACCAGCCCTTTTTGATGTCCCACTGCTGGGCACGGGCCTCCCCTCAATGCGAGGGGGATTAGGCCATAGTCCACCACGCTGGCCCTGTGCGGGTTGGCGGACTTCACACATCTTTCGAGGGGTTCTCTCAGACATGCAGGTTTCCTCACCATGTTTCGTTCACCGCGTAGCAAGTGATAATCGTGGTTGAAAATGAGATTCGCACATGACATCCAGAAATCCCAGTGGTGCGAGCTAGAGTTCGAACCTGCGATCCTCGTTACCGAGGCAAGCGTTCTACCAACTTGGCTATCACCGCTCTTGAACCCACTGGTAGCTTCAATGAAATTGTTATCTTGTCTATCAAGGCAGATTGCTAGTAACAGAATATTTTCTTTTTATTTTGGAACAGCAAACCTAAGGCAAACGATTGTATCGTATTTAGATACGAGTGTATTATTACGAGCTCAAGAGATAACTTCATAGTTTCATCCATTTTGACTTTGATCACATAATATATTATGATTCATATATATATATATCTCCCTAAGAAGTGTAGAGTTTAAAGAGGCACTGCAGAATATCGTCATTCAAAATGTGTTTTAATGCCTCACCCAAAAAATGCAAGACAACGACACGTCCCAAACAGTTAATTGAGACTTAAATATTTGAACAGCGTTTGAGTATTCAGTCATTAGTGCCTGTTTTAACCTTCGCTCATAAACCTGATCCTGTATTTAAAATTGTTCTCATATCACATAACCCGTGAAGTGAAATTTTAATCACAAGTTTTCCGGTAGCAAACGTATTCACGATTCTGTACCATATTTTCATGTATTGTACGAATCGTTCGACAGGCTCGCACCCTTTCCTATCGTGCGGCGTGCAACGCCAAGTTTATGGCGCACGGAAGTCGATCCTGCCGTGACAATAAAAGGGGTAGGCAAATTTTGAATATTTAAACAGTCATTTACTTTGTGGGTAAGAATAAAAATCTGTCCGTTACGCCCGATCCGATCGTTCGATAGTATTTTACGTGGTTTCCGTTATAAATTGTGTTGCGGGGATACCCTCGGGCCCGGCTCCTCGGTTCCATTTATCGATGGCTGTAAAACGGGATATCGTCAGTTTGATTCTTATCTGGTAGCTCGGTGATGCGCGCGGATTAACTCGCGTTCGTAGTTTTTACACTCTTGAGGTATTAATTTTTTTTTGTTATTGTGTTTGTAGCGCACCGCTGCAAATTTTAACACCTAATTTGACCTGAACGAGCGGTAAATTTTCAGATCAACTAAACACGTGTTTTCTTATTTTTATGCACACATACCATGTATTATGTCAGCCGAAGCAAGTTATTTAGGACAATCTTTATCCCTAATTTTGCCCAGAAGAGTGGGCGAGAGTCAATAGAGACACAATTTGAGCAAATGAAAAAGACTTGGCAGACGCACTGCTGCGCCTCCAGAATTTTGTATAGTAATAGTTTCTACCCCTTTAATTATAGAGTATATTTTTATTCGTAACTCATCTAATGAACGCTAAACATGTGCGTTTGATTGCCATAAGGATATTGAGTAATAAAACGAATTACTAAATAAATCTTGCAGTAATTGGGCAAAGTTCCATGATGTAAGTACTATGCGTAAGTGGGGCATAAGTAATCCTTATTCAGCCTTTCATCTCACTTATGGTGCGTATGTCACCCCTATGTTATATTTTGTGACTTTTAACATTACATGTTCATAACCAAAATAATATAAGTTATAGGAGAGTTGTAGTCAAGGAGCTTCAGTTATCCTTTATCCTAACTGGTTCGAAAATTAAACCAAAATAAATAAGCTATAGGTTATGAGGAGAGTTGGAGTCAAAGCGCTCCTCTTATTTTGTATTCTAACTGGTTCAAAACTTAAACCAAAATAATATAAATTATAGGAGAGTTGGAGTCGAGGCGTTTAAGTTTTTTTTTAACCTAACTGGTTCGAAAATTAAAACACTAGCGACTTATTGGCTGATCATACAAACATCTGTTCAATATTTATATAAGTATAGTTGGGAACAAATTAATTTTCTATGAGTGAATTTGCTACAGTTTTGGTGGTAATTTCAAAAATAGAATATTATCCCATTGGTACGTTGAAGCAGCCACAGCCAATCACAATACATTGCTACTAATAAGTTGCCAAATTTATCTAATTATACTTTCAAAGTCGCGGATATGTGGTTGTAGTCGTCTATTCACACCTTCGAGGTACTCAGCCGTGATGCTATCATCAATAATACTATCGTACCCCGTCATCTATAAATAGGGAAGCTTATTATTTGTTTCAAATCGATTACGGCTCATTTAAATTACGACTTTAAGTCGTTTCGTGCTAAGCGACGCTTATGACAATAATCGTTTGTGCAAACGATACTATACCTTGTATTAGGGTACCGAAAGATGAAAACCTCGTCTACACTCGCCTGTAACACAGGTTTTACTATTGATTTCTTATATTTACGCGAATACTACACATTGAAATAAAACTTAAATTTTACGAATTTTCTCGCGTTTATATTATGTATTTTACGTTCCCGTATAATTAAATCCAAAACCAAGCGCACTATTGCAAAACCTTTAGACATTGTGTGCACTTTCTGCGCTTCTGGTACCCAGTTTGTAACTTAATCAATAGGACATCTAACACCACAGTCCTCCCGGGACCATGGTCGCTGTAAAGCAGCCGAAACGTCGGGAACGTAAAAACATAACATAAACGCGATAAAATTCGTAAAATTAGTTTTATTTCAAAATGTACAGAACCCAAATAGCTGTACAAGTTAGTTTACTGACTAAATTTTCCAAGGCTTTTTTTTTGTTCTGTGCTCGCATTAGGAATGGTAATTTTACAGTTTTGAGCACGTCAATCTATTAATGTGATTGGCGTTCGCCGTCGCATCGCGCCGTGTCGTGACTATCCGAACGTTTGTGAATTAGTAATGTCTGCCCCTTTTTTTTTAAATTTGCCTCCCTATAAAATGGGGTAGCTAAATGATTCTATTTTTAAGAGACAAGTCTTGGAAATTAAAGATAGAGGAAAGGTTTTGCGTTTGATAGTAGCATCGTCACTTTCAGAGACCCAAATAGAGTTGGGACATTAAGCTGGGTCCAGACGAGTGTAGTTGGCACTGCGAGCGTTCCATGTTATGCTCGTGCCAACCCTCGCGCTGCAGGGTAAGCAGAAACTCATAATGCAATTCCAATTCCATTTAAAAACTATGGCTCCATCGTTTACCGATGATTCTGCCAACGACAAGTGTAGAGGAGTTTAAAAAACACACAAAAAAAAATTACGGTTACATTGACAATTATCCGGTAAGAGGAGCGCTAATTTCAATTGAGCATACTGAAAAATGACAAAATACACGTGATAGTAAGATAATGTAATAAATATATAGTGATAAAAAAATAAAAGTACATGACCCGTATATTGTTATATAAATTGAAACTGGGGATTTATTTACAAAACAAACAAGAGAATGAGATTACATCATAATACAATCGTAACGCTATTCAGACAGCATGCTGTCACTGTCATTCTTATTTATGAAATCTGTGGTGTGAGAGGAATGTAAAACGCTTACGTTACCGTGACTTAGCCTACAAAGATTATGCTTGAACTCCTGCTCGATTGGGGTTCAGTTGGCGTTACATTTTGTTACGCATTCAACTTTGATTTTAACTGTTGAGGTTGCCTGCCAATAACTTGTCCGATTTTAGAGCACCCCAATCTGGTTACCCTAATCAAAGATCGTTAATGTAAATAGCTCCACAGCGGTATATCGGATCGAACCATTTATATTTTGGGGTGATTTTACCATTGACAACTGTCACCGCTGGCGTTGTTCGGTTCGACTACTTAAGTTGGTATATTCGCGTGTAAATCTGAACGGTGAAACCGTCTACAGATGGTATCAACGGACCTGCTTTTTTTATTAATTAATATTTAGTTCAGTACCTCAATATACGTGACTCATGTAGGTGCTTCGCTATGTGCCTACGTTTTACTGAAAAAGCAGCTATGCTCGTTTCTCTGAATCTCGTAAATCGTAGTAATAAACGTTTTAAAAACAAACATAAAAAATACAACCGAATTGAGAACCTCATCCTTTTTGAAGTCTAATAATTAGTTATTCGTTTTACGCCAGTCACACGTTTCACAATCGTGTCAACCTAGCGCCATCTAGTGAGAAGTAGCGGAACTATTGTTTTTCTTCGTACATCACACTTAAACTACTGTGCGATAGTCGACAGTAATATCCGGGTCATCTATGACATACTTTTTATCCCGGGAAATGGATTAGTTTCTGCGGGATGGGCAAAAAATTATACGTACCTAACCAAATCCACTCGGGGGAATTATTGCAGGGGCAGTAAATAGCTATTGCAACAACAAAATATACCTTCTTAAAATGGAAATGTTCTCTAGTATAACCAAAAATCTAAAGATCACGTGAACCAAGTCACGGTCACAGTAGGGGTCACGCACGGCTGGTTACAGGTAACCATTAAAATGTTATAATTACAACTGTTTTATCTGTGAAATGATTAGCATAGCAGCCATGTAAACAAGGTGTGCAAGTTCAAACCCGGCTCGCACCTCTAAGACTTTCGGATTTTCATGTGCGAATCTCATTTTCAATACTTAATGATTTTCATTTGCTGTACGCTGATGGAAAACATCGTGATAGACCTGAGCCCCAACTCTGCTAACACAATCGATTCATAATCGAACAGCAACCGCATAGTAACTGTCACTTTTGACAGATATCCCATACAATATCTGTCAAAAGTGACAGTTACTATGCGGTTGCTGTTCGATTATGAATCGATTGTGTTAGCAGACTTGGGGCCCTGCACGTCGGTCGAAAGTCGAGATATGTTTACTAAGCCGTACAGGGCCCGCATGGTGGACTATGGACTATTCCTCCCTAAATTTAGGTGGAGTGTACCCGGCGTAATGGCAATAGGCCGCCCCTATTATATTGGGGCGAAATACCATGGGTGAATTGCATGTGCTAATAGTGTATTTTATACAACTACTCAACCTGCGGCCCGCTGGGCTTTTGTGGTTGGCCCATGTGGTGTTACTTTATTTTAAACCATTTTGAATTTTGCGCCCATAAGAAAAATTGAGAGCGCGCTGAGTAAATAGGTTCTACGTAACACTACCGCGCCGCGATGAATCCTTTCATAGTTGTTTAATTCAATTTATAATAATAGTGACAACCTAAAAAATCATTATGTACTGTTTTTTTAATTTATTTATTTTTTGGGGCCTGCGGCACCTCGGCTAACACGTGTTTGTGGCCCCTATGAAAAAAAGGTTGAGTACCACTGCTGTAAACAAAGTAATCGATTTAAAAGAAATAATGTCCGTATAAAACTCTGATATAATATGCCGTACCCGTAGGCCGATGGCCGCCCTTGCTCGCGCCTTAACATAATTATCGTAGTTTAGACTACCGCCATCTAGTTTAAAAGCCTTGTACCATAACGGGTCTCAGTATTCTTCAAAAGGGTCACAAGTTGATTCGTCAAACAGCGCCATCTATTGATATTAATGTTACTTTATAAATTTCGTCCAAGATACAAAACACAGTCGAGTCGCGATTGACAAATACAAATGCGATGTTCAAATGTTATTTGCTTCAAATCAATCGCAGTAATTAAAAAAATCTAGGATTGAAACTAACCTAACTAACTTCGCGAATGATATAAATATAATAGGTAAGTATTTTTAACGTAATTGGTGTAGTTACCTGGTGACATTACATTTTCATTTCAGCTAATAGGAAGGTCTGTAAGGTGGAGTGCGATTTCAGACCTTAGATTGGGTGAAATTAAGTAGGTATTAAAAAGGCCTAGATAATAATAATAATAAAAAAAAGAATGTTGTTTGTTTACAAATTAAAGTCAATTACTCAGGTACTTATTTCATGTGTATAATTATATTTGGCTTGGCAACATAACATAACATCAGGGATTCTTGTTTTGCAATATCGGTACCTAATTATCAACATTTTAGAGTTGGGCACCCATTTCCAAGAATACGAATTTTAAAGTTAGGTACAAGAATATCTCTCAGTGTTTCATCATTTTAATAATCGTACCGATATTCAGACATGTTACTAAATAAATACTAGAATAAAAAAGAAATTAATTATAGCCTTAAGCACCATGGGTACTGTATACCACACAGCTAATAAATAAAATCTTGTTTTATTCCTAACCTCCATGGCAAAAAATAAACCCCTTTTAAAAAAAATATCTTTGTTGGTACACAATTGGCAATTTGACATATCAATGGCGCCATCGTACGTATTAATTACAAAGCGCACCGACAACCCTGCTTAACGCTGCTCTCAAGTACACACACCCCTGACAAATACACTAAATACCCAACTGAAAATATACCTTAACATTGCTGACTTAAAGTTACAAATACAAATCAAAATTTAACGAATTAACATGTCAAAGGATTACGTTCTACATTCAAAATTGAACTAGATTTTGAGTGCAAAGGAGTTCATTTTCCCTTGTCGTCGTTTAATCGCAAGGGGTGTGAATTAAGATATTATGAAAGGGACACAAAGGGGGGAATGTCACACGAAAAGCGCTTAGTGTCAGCCTCACATGTCTTTGAAGTTTCATGTAAAATAGAGTGGGTTGGAGCGCTGGGGCTATTTATTTGGTACAAAGCTAGGGGCGGTCTCGCATATTGTGATCCGTGTCACGTGACATGTACCCGACCAATGTAAATATACCCTTTTGTCGGTGGAAAGTCTGGTGGGATCTTAATTTAAAAAAAAAATTGAAAGCTTTTATTTATATTTTTAAATTTAGAATGTGTCGTTAGTTTTTAGTTTATGAGCAAGAATCATTCAATCGTTCTTATACAACGTGTGATTAGTTTAAAATATTATAACAGGTACATCAGTAGGTTATACAGATATCATTTGCAAAAAAAAAAATCAAATTGACTTTTTAAAATAGCACCACATACTAAGGGCGCGATGTTACTGAGTCGCCGTCTTTAAAAAAAAATCAAATATCATTTTTACAGCAACGTGATCAATATGACCTACTAGTTCAACCCTTAAATTATTTTACACTATTTATGTCACACCATATAAATGTCTTCTTTAACGAGCAATCTATATTGAGCCTATTTTACCGGTTTCCAGTAAAATTTCTTATTCTGCTTATACTGTGCTTCAGAGTCCAAAAATTGTTTTTCATTGATAAATAATGCGTAATATTAATGGCATATTAACCAGAAAGATGATATAGTTGGCAGGGTAGGATTATCACTATGAATAATGAAACGCTGATTAATTATAACAATAGAATTGTTTTTCTTGCATCTAGCATTTTCCTCGCTGTAGTGAAATGAAAAGTTGTGTTTCGCACGGCTTCAAAATTATTTGAGTCTCGTGTCGTTCAATCCCTTGCTACGCTCAGGATTCTATTTTTGAACCACTCGGTACGCTCGTATTCAATATTAGAATTCTTCGCTTCGTGTATTCAATACAAGCACTCGCACGAAATAACGACTTTGCAATCTTGCATAAAAAATAACTTATTTGATTGAGTTATCTAGAGTGAAGCATTTAATCATTATCTCATTAGACTCATTAGAGTATAACATACTTTACGAGAATCAATAAATTTACAAAACAATTATTCTCATTAACTCTTGTAGTGCTTTGCTATCGAGCAGAGTTGACTTTGCGATTTTTTTTTATTTTTACATTCACTTTAAAAAAAGCAAACAGTCAACTGCCCAATTGTAAATAACAACGCTAATTCTATTTGGCTTTTGTAAACGTCAATATTCTCAAAAGACAGAAAGGATTGCTTACAAATCTTGAGTGAGTGATACCAATTTCTTGTGCAAATAATGTACCTATTGTACAATGGACAAGCGATGACAAAAGACTCCGACCTGTTGTAGTTTTGTCGACGTAATAAACTTTAATCCGAAAATCCCCTCCGGCAAGTGGGGGTTGTAGGCCAATTATTTGCGGGCAACAAGATGTGGAGAACGCCTTAGGCCTAGAAATCATTGGAGTCGAATTATATTTTTTTGTTTTGTTACTGCAAAAATAATGCATAAGATAAAATATTGCTATTAATCGTGTTTAAATTTCACTGGCGTGCTCGTGAGAGGTCTACTTATGTCGAATAGTATACATGTGATGGAAAGGAAATTTATAAAGTAAGGAAAACAAAATTGTCATCAGTTTGGCGAACTGATACTACTGATCGAATGTAATCTTATTTATCGCGAAATCTGTGGTTTGAGCGGGATGGAACATATTCATGATTATGCTGTAGATCTCCTGTAACTGGACTGGAACGTTTTTAATCAGATCTACTGTGTTAATACAAAATCAAACAGCCTTACAAATAGAAACCCATAATTACATACCTCTATAATTTCGAAGCGTGCTTAATATAAACGTCAAAACTTACAACAATATCCTCAAATAACACTTTTTAAGGCATATTTGTTCTCATTTCTTCGTCTACACCAGTGTTTGAGTTGGTGTTTGTATATTGATTTCTTATATTTACGCGAATACTGCACATTGAGATAAAGTCCTCCTGTGACCATGGTTGCTGTAAAGCAGCCGAAACGCCGAGAACGTAAAATACTAATAATAAACGCGATAAAATTCGTATTATTCGTTTTTTTTTTCTTGCACACAACAGGTTTTGTTTCCAAAAGAAATAAATTCAAGTTGCTCCATCCATTTCTCTATCCTCCCTCACAGACAGCTCGAAGTTCCACATAACAAAAATTGTCTTCCTGCTTCCATAACAATCCAAGATACAGATCCTTTCATTGTTATCGCACAGAACGCGCGATTAAACGCTATCGCGACACAAAAAAAAAGGCAAATCACCAACAAGTTCTAGTGTTACTTGGGACAAATCTTATTGTGTCCATAACAGATATAGAATTTGCCATTCATGTGTTACGGTGTACATAGACCGTGTGACCTCCAGTTAACGTTTATATTTCAATGATTCGGGTGTATTTGAAATGGCCGACGGCTTAGATTGTAGGCAGAGATTGTATTTTGACATTTTCATCCCATTTTGGTGCATTGTCACCGCCCGGGGGTAATCGTTCGGAGCGACTCGACAATACTGAATGCCATTCAATGGAAATTGTTTTTGTCTATGTATCGTGTTTAGCGAGCAATAGATTGCACAATCGATTGTTGTGTTTTTTTAATAACTTCTGTAGGTATGTTATCGGTTTGTAAAAAGAATCTAGAAGCTGCTTTTAATTACAAGTAATTACTTACTTACAGAAGCACTGATAGCCAAGTTGGTAGAACGATTGCCTCGGTAACGAAGATCGCAGATTCAAACCCCGGCTCGCACCTCTGAGATTTCTGGATTTCATGTGTGAATCTCATTTTCAACCATGATTATCACTTGCTAAACGGTGAAGGAAAACATCGTGAGGAAACCAACATGTCTGAGAGAACCCCTCGAAAGATGTGTGAAATCCGCCTACCCGCACTGGGCAAGCGTGGTCAACTATGGCCTAATCCCCCTCGCATTGAGAGGAGGCCCGTGCCCAGCAGTGAGACATTAAAAAGGGCTGGAATTATATTTTAACGCGATAGCAAGGTCTTCAGCTCTCCATCCTACACCCAGGGCTAACAAAAATCCTTTCATAGCACGATTCCTTTTTATGCCTCTTACATGCCTTATAGTATATTAATTTAAATCTCCACGATTCAATATTGATTCCCTCACAATTTCACCCCAGATGTACAGCTAACGTGGAATATTCTTTTGAAAATACATATAATAATTGTAAACGCGATGTTTTTTGTTGTAACACAATACTTGTCTATATGAAAGGGCACTGGAGCACCTTCCCGACACAATGGCGGCTCTGCTCACCAGCTTTCCACATCCTCATCACCCAAATGAGATTTAATAACGTTTTGTTAAACCCTGGGCCGTTTGAACCTTAAGACTACCATTCATGACCCTTTTGCTGTGCCTCGTGGATTTCTGCTAGTAGCTTGCATGCAATATCACTGGGCCCCAAGTCTGCTAACACAATCGATTCATAAGGGAACAGCAACCGCATAGTAACTGTCACTTTTGACAGATATCCCATACAATATCAGTCAAAAATGACAGTTGCTATGCGGTTGCTGTTCGAATATGAATCGATTGTGTTAGCAGACTTGGACCCCTGGATTTATTTAGATAACTGTTCAGGTCTGAATTTCTAGGCCTCGTTTTGACCCTCGAAGCGGGCTCTTTTGGTATTCTTAGGTTTAGTGAGATACAACTAAGCTACGTGACAGCTAGTGAATTACGACAAAAAACTATAATTATGCTTGCACGCAAAAATATTTAAAGTTTGCATACAAATATAGTCATCAATGTCAACTGTACTTACAAGTTGTATAGCATACATGTAACTTGCAAGCGTCATGTTATCTGAACATATAAAGTCATCATTTCATTTGAATATTTTATACTTTTCTCTTTTCACCAGCTGCTAAAGTCTGCTTAGCCGTTCCTACATTGTTCTCACATACCTATAACAATGTACTGCTCAAAAATGAAAAATATCTTTTTAAAAAGAGCAACCATGGAGTTTCTTGCCCGTTCTTCTCCATGGGAACGGCATTCCGAACGGGTGGTAAAGTAGTAGCTTAGCATTTTGTATCTTTTGACGATTCATAAGTACATTAATAAAATATATTATGATTCTGATTCAGAATCCAGGCATTCTTGCATTCAAGTTACTTCGCATCTTAGTGTGCAAGCAAGCATACCTGAGAGTTCAAGTTATATCTGCTATATTGGTTGGCTCCTTCCGTCAGTTAAGTTGTTCTTTGTTATTAGAAATGTTTGGGCGATCGGAAGGGTGCTATTGAATGTGCCCCGACACGGGCGATGCGGATGAATCGAACGGCTTATAAGCCCCGGGCTAATCGGGTTTTGTTCAAATATGTATTTGGGTTCTTTTCTATATTTTACTATGCACCTTTTTAACATATACCTTAAGGGGCAGATCATACCGTGCACAGCTACTGAGACTTGGGACTGGAATTTTAAAACGGTACAAAACGGCTCTGATCTGAACCTTATTGATTTCTTTTTAGGCGAATAATAATTTAATTTAAATGTGTTGACATTTAAATAAAATTAATTTTAAGGACTTTATCGCGTTTATTTTGTTGTTTACGTTTTCGACCTTCTGGCTGCTTTACAGCAACCATGGTCACGGGAGGACTGAGGTGTTAGACGTTCTAGTGTCATAGTTAGACCTGGGATAACCTCATAATTAGTTTTGTTGTTTGCGGTCCGATCTACGCAGCAAATGATCACAGGCTCACAGTGTCTCGAGGTCTTGCAATGATTCGCTTGGTTCTGGATTTAATTATATTAATTACTGGATCGCAAGATACTAGAGGCATATGGTTCCTAGACATAAGTAGTGTCAGGGTGACAGCTGCACCACTCTGCCCCACAGTGGCTACGCCCATGAATGTGGGTGTACTGCCGAGCACATCAGCCAGATGTGATTTTGTTTGTATGTAGAGTAAACCTTAAGAACCATATAACTAGACTAGTTTCAATATACGTAAGTTTGTTATTTGAAATGGGGCTTCCCATTGGTGGGTGGCTGCGGTGCAGTTGGCTGATAGCGCCTTCGGCGCCAATATGTTCCCTCTGAACTGATGGGCTGCCCGGCTTATATACGTGGGCGTATGTGGCTCTATATGCTACCCGATAAATTATATTGAACTTTCTGAGATATGTTATTCAGTTACAATTTGATTGACGACTATATTCACGAAAAGTTAATACCTACTGACCATTTGTTGATTTTTTTACCATTGGTTGTTATGACTACGGTCAGAATATTGGCCCTAAGGTGAGAAAACATTAACTCCGGACCGGAGCACCAATTCCAATTGAATATTATGGCTCCATCGTATAACGATTTTGTCAATGTAAAGTTATTTGATAAAATGAAATAGTCCTATGTTATGTCCAAGGATACATTTTGTATTGGAAACTACAAAAGGCAAAACGTCAAAAATCTCCCAATACTGAAAACTATTTTCTAAATTTAAATTTCGCCCTACACAAGAACCTGAAAACACTGCAGGGCACAACGTCCAAATTAGGCGCGAAATCACACACGAGAGACGTTCGCAAAAACTTCGTTAGCCGCCATGTTTGTACGGCGACAGCAGGGGCGCACCCTCTATGTACACAAAAACACATTACATTACCACCCAGAAATGCGACATACGTCCCTATTGCTCTCCAATAAGGTTCAGAGTGGAGTACATTTTGCTTGGTGGTACGCAACAGGATGTTGGCAAGGGTGTATGTACCAGACTGGGGTGTGGGCAACACCCTCTGGTGTCGCGTTGTGCGACGCAGTTGCTCGTATGTGAAATGGATATGCAATGCGATACGTGAAAGCGATATTTATAGACGCTGGTTGCGTGCTACTGCAGCTAACTGGCTGTTTATTGGTAGCATAAGAAGCTATATCTTCTGTAGGTACTATTACTAATAAAACTTTATTGAGCATCATTGAAGACTTATGTGCATTGATATAAAACTGTTTTTACGAATTTTATTGCGTTTATTTTATGTATTTACGTTCCCGCCGTTTCGGCTGCTTTACAGCAACCATGGTCACGGGAGACTTATGTGCAATAAGCTACGGACGTCTTTGAAATTATAACTAGTGTTATAATTCTTGTATTTATGTATGTATATGCTTGTTAGTGTATCATTAATAAACTACTCTATCAATTTTAATAGGCGAATACTACACATTGAAACAAAACTAATCTTACGGATTTTATTGAGTTTATTGTATGTTTTTTACGTTCCCGACATTTGGGCTGCTTTACAGCAACCATGGTCACGGGAGGACTGAGGTGACGCGATTGCGTTGGCAAGTATTGATTGCGATTAGACCCTCTTCCCACCCTTCGGGATAACTATAGGTCTGGCCCCTGGCATGGACTGCATCAAATCAATGGCGCCCAAAGTTATGTGAGAAAATGTGGTAGGATTTTTTCAAATAAAATGTCCATTTTCAAAAAACCAAGCCAAGTTGGTAGAACGCCTGCTTCGGTAACGAAGATCGCACGTTCAAACCCCGGCTCGCACCTCTAGGATTTCTGGATTTCATGTGCGAATCTCATTTTGAACCACGATTATCACTTGCTAAACGGTGAAGGAAAACATCGTGAGGTGTGTGAAGTCCGCCAACCGGCACTGGGCCAGCGTGGTGGACTATGGCCTAATCCCCCTCGCATTGAGGGGAGGCCCGTGCCCAACAGTGGGACATTAAAAAGGGCTGGTATTATTATTATTTCAAAAAAAGCCCATTGTACGGTACCCATAATACAAGCTTTGCTTAGTGTGGGACCATACGGGGCCTCCAGTCTGCTAACACAATCGATTCATAATCGAAAAGCAATCGCATAGTAACTGTCACTTTTGACAGATATTGTATGGGATATCTGTCAAAAGTGACAGTTACTATGCGATTGCTGTTCGATTATGAATCGATTGTGTTAGCAGACTTGGGGCCCAGTTGGTGTGTTCGTCTATCTATCTTTATCTACCCGTTTTCGCCTAAAAAGATTAAATTCAAGTACTTGTATCGGCCCTAACATCCAGGGCCGAATTAATTCAAACAATTAATGACGGGCTTAGGGTCGAGCCTCTGGAGCGATCCTCCCCACTGGGCGAATTCAATTATTGATGCTGTGCCCATGAAAGAGCCCCCTGGATATTATCCGTATTAAAAGCTCGATGACAGGCTGAAAGGTGCCTGTATTTTGCCTTATATTAAGTTGGCAATACATAATGAACTTAAACTTTAAACGCAATATGCGTTGAAATATGTTTCTGCTATTTATCAGAACGCCAACGGAGGATTATAATTTTTCAACACACTTGCCCATAATGTGGCTCTTATTGCACCGATTTAGATAGATATATCAGCAGCAGCAATATTAGGACCTCCGCTTTAGTTTTATTTTTAATTAATTTTTTTTAAATCAATTTGTTTAATTTTAAAAACTCAATTTATTTTAAATAACCCCTGCCAATTATTTCCACTAAATTGAACATCAGTGGTGAAGCACAAAACGGTATACGTAAAATTGTTAAATGTTCCCATTTTGCTAGGCCCACCATACGATCGTTCTGTGCTCGGATCGTCCGAATTTCTGGTGCCGTACTTACCTCAGACACCGCGTAAAGGGATCATAAAAACTTTTAAAATGTGCATTAATACCCCATGACATGCCTATATGTTCTAGCTAATGAGTATTCTAGCTAGGCAAAATAGAAAATCCTATGAACATCAAAGAATTGGCGCACCCACGTTTGAAACACCGGCGTAGCGCACCGAATCTAAATAACAAGAGGAATAAGGCAGCGTTCAGGAGAGCGGCCTGGCGCGGCCGCGCGACAACAGCGTCAAGAGCCCGCTAATTGCCACTTCGCGTCCAATTACGGCGGGTGGAGCGGCCGCGACGCGAGGTGCGGCCTCGGGGGCTTTTGTTTTGCTAAATAACTTTTATGTAAACATGACGGTCTATTAGAATTCACTACCTAAAATTGAGTTTGAAGCAAAATAGACCGTAGCTGGCAAATATATATATGTTATTGTCAGCTTCAAGTGATCCCACCGTTCAGGATTTACCCTCGGTAATGGTTATTCATATCTAGCTTAAGTTGTATCCCCTACTAAACCCACTTCCACTTTATCTGGTATACGACTGTCCAAGCGAGATCATATTCATAATCATATTAGCAGGAATCTAGCTCCCGTCCCGTCATCTCTTTCATGGTCTTCCGCTTTGGTGTTTATCATAGTAAGTCATTTTGGATTTACCCTGATTCCGTCATCTTCCACTACCGTATCGGATCTATTTCCCCATTCCAATATCAGTGGTGTAACGGTAATGTAATTCAAAATATATTGATTAAATTTATTTACCAATTTACATAAAACACAACATAAAGTAACCCTATATACCTCCCTCCCATTAAATGCCAGCCACTAAGTCCTACATCGTAGGTTGAAAAACTCAACCATCGCAGAATGAAGAGCGAGTACGTGGAACACTCGAGTCGAGCGCGGATTACGTGCCGCGGAGATGCCAACAAAAGATGTCGTTATTTGCCGAGCGCGGCCGCCCACCGTGTGCACGCGGCCTTACCACTCGACATCCCCCTACGTACAACTTGCGTCGACTGTGCGTCTAATGCAGCTATTTAAAATATCCCCCCGTGTTTTCTACAGCGTAAAACATTTTCAGTTTGTACCTACAGATTTGTCAACGTATATGTTCACTCCATTTTACTTTTTATGTAGTCAGAAATCATCGTACCAACATTACCATGCATTACCAATGTTACCATTTAATTTATTAAAAAATAAATTACTCCATCGACAAATTAAACAGATTTCGTGCACCAAAAGAAAAACATGGCGTCGTAGTGATTTCTTATATTTACGCGAATACTACACATTGAATTAAACTATTTTTCGAATTTTATCGCGTTTATGCAAACTATGACTACGACGTCAACCACCTCGGTCCTCCTGTGGCCATGGTTGCTGTAAAACAGGCAAAACGTCGGCAACGTAAAAAGATAAAATAAACGCGATAAATTCCGAAAAAATAGTTTTATTTCAATGGCATCGTAGCTTCTCTCATCGTTAATTGTGACTGAGTTAGTTAAGCGTCTCTTTTTGGGTTCGGTCACAGTTGAAAGCATAGCCATCGTGTTTTCTACATACCAGTTAAAGAACCCGTCTAAAATAAAAATAGACAGATCATGTCGATGAATAATAGAAGAGACGACACACCACCCCTGTGCGGGTATCATTACTAGCCTCTTGTGAGTAATTAATCGGAGGGCTGACCGCGCAGCGCGGCGCGAGCCTCGGCTTTATTAAATTTTAGCGCTTTACCCTCCCGACTGTGGCGCCCCCGCCCCTTGATACATAATACTAGGGTTCACTGGATAATTAAACATTTTCACACGAAAAAATGCTGATATAATGTGCTTACCGGTTCTTATTGAGTTTTAGGAAACGTACGAAGGCGGAATCTATTGATCTCTAGTAACCTGTCGAAGACAAACTAAATATTTGCGGTATCTCTACATTGTATGAACCTTGTTAAAATAACCGGAATTCACCAAAAATGTCTACAATACATCCGCGGAATCCAACTTTAAATCAAACAGAAGTTTTCATTTAGATTTGAACATACAAATGGCGGAAATTTCTCGCCATCTTGCGTCAAAATGATCGAAAACCGATAACAATGTTCCATTAATAACCGGGCATCCCTATGGCAACTCTAACGATGGCTCAGCCTCCCTCCGAGTGAACAGACCCATCACTTTTACTATTCACAGCGGCCCACTGGATTAGCAAGATGAATTTCCTGATCCTCCCGGGGGTATGAATTGTGCGTGTCGCTCCCCCCTCGCTCGCGTCTGTGCGGATCTGTTGCGATCGCTTGTGTTTGGTCGGATATCGCTGATTCAATTTTCTATGAAATATTGATGACGTAAGTGCATTTTGAAAAGCATGGAGCTCTTAATAGAAAAATCTGTTTAATTAACTTTTTGTGGCGTTGAAATCTATTGCGTTAATTCATGTTGGCCTCACGAAACCTTTCATTTAATGAAAGGTGATTTCGTAAATAAGGAATAAAGAAAGAAATCAACTAATTAGGATTTGATAAAAGACTGGATGTTTTTTTCTGCATAAGTCCTACCAAATTGAGTTTGTTTTTTGATAAAGACGCAGACATATCTGGCATAAACATAAGTCGAGTGACATTTCCTTTTATGGAAGCACATAAAACGCCTAAAACAATGGACAAACCTAATTGCCCAATTGCAAATTACATCACGGCTCACAAATCACGCCCTATGTGCCCAAACGCAGGATGCGTGAACGGTACATGGCGGCCGGTTCACACATACGCGCCCGGGGGTGTAATATTTTTCGCCCCACAGCGTTCGAGCAACAAAAACACGGGGAGACCACTGCTTTAGCTCCAACTGAGAGTTTCGCCCCCTTTTGTCCGAACACAATGCGGCACTCTGGAGTTTTAGTGTTCCGCACGGAGGTTTAAAATAAAAGTCCTTCACGGCAACTGTTTTCACGAAAGAGAGCAAAATTTTACTATTATAAGGTGTAACAATAATAGGGTTCAATATTTTAACAAAGCCAACAGTAGGTAATGAAGATAACATAAGTCGATGAGGATAGCTAATATAAGACGATTAGGATAGCTAAAATAACACAATGAGGATAGCTAAAATAACACTATGAGGATAGCTAAAATAACACTATGAGGATAGCTAAAATAACACAATGAGGATAGCTAAAATAACACGATGAGGATAGCTAAAATAACACTATGAGGATAGCTAAAATAACACTATGAGGATAGCTAAAAGAACACTATGAGGATAGCTAATATAAGACGATTAGGATAGCTAATATAACACAATGAGGATAGCTAAAATAAGACGATGAGGATAGCTAAAATAACACAATGAGGATAGCTAAAATAACACGATGAGGATAGCTAAAATAACACTATGAGGATAGCTAAAATAACACTATGAGGATAGCTAATATAAGACAATTAGGATAGCTAATATAACACAATGAGGATAGCTAAAATAAGACGATGAGGATAGCTAAAATATTTTTTATCACCCAAAAATAGCTGTAAATTGTAATGCTACGGAACGCTCATCACGCAATACGAGTTACACCTCCCCTTTTTTTACAATCCGGCTCGGTGGAACAGCTATCGATGGCCGCGGGCGCCGAGGCTCCCGAATCGCAGTTAATTATTGACACATCCGTTTTTATTCGCCTCCCCGGCCCCAGAGCCATTGTGATCGCCTAATATTATTCCTTTTGTGTAGCAAGCCGCTGAAAATGGCTATTTCCTTGTATTTGTGCTGTATTGCGTACGCAAGTTATTGTTCGGTGTGACTTATTGTTCTAAAATGATTGGTTATCAGTTTTCCAGGGTATGTACTCATACATACAGTGGGAATTTACTGTCGTTAGTCCCGACTTAGGTGTTAAGAATAATCTGGGCCTACATCACAGTATTTTTTATTGGAAATATTATTCTTTTAACATTTCGCCCTCTTCCATTTTAGCAGTGGCTTCTCCTGGCAAATGAATTTCTATACAAATGATAATAAATTAACTTAATTAATTAGATTTATTGATAAATGTATCGGGTTAGTTTATGGTCAATCCTATATATTTTTTTGTCTATGTTATTAAAAACAATTAAGATACACCTACTCTATGAGAAGAAGTGTGTAATTTTTGTTTTTATTAATTCTACCATAATTAATTTATCTTTTAGTAACATTTGGGTGGAGATTATTCATAGCTACCTACTACAACGAATAAGCCTGTTTGTAAAAAAAATGGTTTACCTAAGTACTTATACGGCTGAAGCTTGGCATAAAAGTCTTATATGGCATATAGGAGCACAAACAAACCCATTTGGTTATAAAATACCTACGTGCAAAGGAAGAATTGGCTATCGATTCTACTATTTTAAGACTGTGACGAAAAACTAACCACTTACAGATTTATATATAGTTGTTATTAGCAAAACAGCGATTAAGGGAGGAGTCTAGTAATTCCGTCTCGTATTTTTGCTACCTTGTCTTTGTATGAAGCGTCTGTGGAAAGTATTCTACCTACATTGTAGTGGTCCTGGAAAATAACGATAATTAAATCTAGCATTTCTCACAGTCTCCCCTAACTAATATTCCAAATTTATTCAGCCGAGATTTCTATGTCAGATCACAGACTATGAAAATAAATATCCAGACCGAATGTCGCCAACAACATTTTGAAGACAAAAAACCATGCCGATTAGCTTGGTGCCTACTTACACGCAAATTACGAACACACACATGCAAACCTTGCCTACCCGCGTCACCTTTAAAAGCGATCAGCGAAGATAAGGAAGATGAGGATATGTTCGCGATTAGGGTATAGGTTACTACGCAATACAACGGGTTTTTGTGACTTCAATATGTTGTTGGCAACATTTAGCCTCGTTTTTTTTTCTAAATTCGTATTTCGAATCAGATCAATCTATAATCTTTCGATCCGCGACGCTGCAGCCAGTCATCGCGGTGAATAATTGAATAATTTTTGTGGTAATGCCACGGCAGCGACATCACTAGCTACCCCCGATCTAGATAAAGGGTTGTCGGTACCGAGCCGACACGAACACGACGGATACGATCGCTTTCCGATAACGTCCATTGATCACGGACACTGAGACTAAAAAAATATTTGAAGCATCTGCACGAACGAAAAAAAAAACCGGTGAAATATTTTACGATTCTTTAAATTGCGTTTACGGTTTATGGTTATTGATTATGATTTGAGTGCAAACACGGAAGCTTCTGTGTACGATTTGTACAATATTACCTTGCGGTTTTATGTGCCGCTAGAGTGCCGACGACGTTGGTAGCGTTTGGATACAAACATTTTACTATCCCGTAGTAATTCTTACATTTTCTGGGACATTCCTGTTATACATGTTGATCTTGTTATAAGCTAAAACCGCACCGAATTTCAAAACAATCCGCCCAATGGATTTTGAGATACGGTTTTTTGCTATCCCACTGAAGTCTATCTATTACCGGCAATTAACGGTTTTTTATATCATGACCAAGGTTATAGGTAGTCCTTCTAATATTTGTAGAAATCGGTTCAGCGATTCATTTATAAAGTTCCTATATCTTAGCTCCATTCTTATTTTCATCAAAGAATCCTATCCTAGCGTTCCCCAACGCATATATACTTACCCGTATAAATTAATTATCAAAAATAATTATACTGGTGGTAGGCTTCGGCCGTGGCTAGTCACCACCCACTGAACAAAGCCATGTCGCCAAGCGGCCTAGCCATGTTCCGGCATGATGTTCGGTGTTGCCATTCATGGATGGCGGGTCAGATCAGTTGCGCTGCATGTGCCTCTATCTACTGCCGCCTTCCTACCTAGGCAAGTATGCTCCATCGTAGATCTCATCGTCACTTACCATCAGGTGAGATCGAGATCAAATACTTGCCTATAAAGTAATAAAAAAAAAAAAACATTTTATACATTTTAACCGGTTTTTCTTTATTGTAGTTAAATAAACACCCCGTATAGATACGTAGATGGAGCTTCATGTAAAACAGGCATAGCCCGTACAAAAAGGCAGTGCAATAATATGATTGGCGGCTTCGATATCCGTTCCAGACACCGACCTTCATGAAGCATGCCGATTTGAATGAGTACCTATCGTGTTACGCCGCTCCTGCGCCTCGCACGCCTTTTCACGGTTAACCCGATACCGGCCTTTGCGTATGCCGCTTTAAGGCTACAGCCTACATCGCGTTTATTAATCGAACACGTATCTTTGTAGTTTAACATTAGGACTGACACAGACGATGACGACGACGACGACGTAGGTGAACATAACATTCGAACTAATTGAAGTTTTTTTTTTTAATTACATTATAGGCAAGTATTTGATCTCGATCTCACCTGATGGTAAGTGACGATGAGATCTACGATGGAGCATACTTGCCTAGGTAGGGAGGCGGCAGTAGATCGAGACGCTACATTCACTAGGCACATGCAGCGCAACTGATCTGACCCGCCATCCATGAATGGCAGCACCGAACATCATTCCGGAACACGGCAAGGCCGCTTGGCGACATGGCTTTGTTCAGTGGGTGGTGACTAGCCACGGCCGAAGCCTACCACCAGTAGAGTTGTCACCTGGTTGGCACCACCCAGGGTCACGTGTAGGGTATCTCGAGGGTACTTAATTCTCCTACGGACGAAGGTGACTCGACCCCAATAGTTACTGATAGCTATGAAACACATGCATTGTAGATACCTATAACATACTAATTCCATTTAAAAATGGAATTGGAATGTTATAGGTATGACGTACCGCGTACGTAATTAAAATTTCATTTGCGATTGCAATGTTGCCGGTCGCGCATTCATTATCGCAGTGCATTGCCGCTTTTGTGGCACGTCTTCAGAGACAAATAATTATGTTCTATTCCGAAATGTAAGTAAGTACAGTCGTCTGATTTTGACCTTTCAAATATTACAACAATAGGATCCGTGTCTAGATTAAAACAACAATGCAAAGTAACATCGGTGAAAGATAAGACACCTACTTTCCAAAATTGAAAACGTTAGCTCGACCTTTGTATTCGGCAACGTTTCATGCCCGCCGATGTTAGCGCAATGAGAATGACAAGACTAATGTAACAACACGAAACGTCCCGGCCCGGACGTATCTAACAAAGCATTCATTTTCTGATGGCGGTAATCTAGCCGAAGGGCCTGTATTGTTCGTGATTTCCTCTACTCGTTCAGGTTTTTTTTTCTCGTATTTTCTTGAATAAAAAAAACACTGTACAGCATTGTCGGCGCTAGCGAGCGTTGTGATCGTGCAAAGGGCCCTGGATGACAACGAAATGACGGGAGCGTCCGCGGGTGGCCTCCCCCCGACTCCCCCTTGTAAAAATGTCGCCGAGGGTGGGGCGGTGTGCCTACGACAAGACGGCATTTTTACACACCACCACCGAAATCATAGGTCGTATACGCCCTTTTAGCACCAACCTATATTTAACTTAAAGGCGTCGTGATAAGCTCCAAAACGGAGTGTGGAGTGGCATCTTGACTTTTTAAAACACAGTGTCGTGTTTGCGATAAATCGATAAGTATATACTAGCCTGAGCCGAGGGTACAAATTGCACGGATCTCACAGTTCTTTGTGTCGACACGAGAGGTGGGGCGTTCGGTGGTTTCCGAGCGATGTTTTAGGAAATATGAATTTCGCCTCTAAATACAGCCCGGTGGATGACAATCGAAACTTGGGACTTTTTATTTGAATGGCTGTTGATAAATGAACCTTTCGTTTTCATTGGGATCCTTCAAAACTTTAATGATTATGGGTTGCTAAATATTCAGCCCTTTCAGTGTGCCCCTTAGTGACTTATTACTATAGGCAGGCAGAAGACTGAATTCTGACTACTAGTCCTTAGGTTACTGATAAGGCTAGGGCTCGCAGAGTGATGAAATAAAAGCGTTGTGTTGGGGAAAGACGTAGAAGATTTATTATGACACCGGGACGCCATTGAGAGAGAGGCAAAGATTTAAGAGGACCAATAGACAAAACATTAACCCTCGAATTTTTAGGCATGTTTGTAACTTTATCAGTACTGTGCAAAGCAAAACTCTTGTGCGCAGTACTATATGACGTTTAATAAAGTTATAAAACGTCTATAAATTCGAGATGTGATTATGTTGGCTCGCAACAGTTACCGCTAGCGAAAAGAAATGTAGATGATGCCTCAAGCTTTTTTTGGGATTAGGATGATCAGATCTGTGAAGCCCTCCCCAATGACTAGCGTATATTCAATATGAGCGGTGAATTTGCGTCCACATTGAGCGCACGTTAGCACACCATAGCAGTGATAGCCATGTTTGTAGAACGCTTGCCTCGGTAACGAGGATTGCAGGTTCAAACCCCGGCTCGCACCTCTGGGATTTCATGTGCGAATCTCATTTTCAAACATGATACTCACTTGATAAACGGTGAAGGAAAACATCGTGAGGAAACCTGCATGTCTGAGAGAAGCCCTCGAAAGATGTGTGAAGTCTGCCAACCCTCACTGGGCCAGCGTGGTGGCCTAATCCCCCTCGCATTGAGGGGAGGCCCGTGCCCAGCAGTGCGACATTAAAAAAGGCCTGGAATTATTATTATTATATGGCACATCAAACAAAATAAAACAATACTAATTCGTAACTTTTCGTTTTATAAGAAGTTGTAAGCGGTCCATGAAGTTAAACCAAATAGGCATTCATACAAGAATTCTAAAAATACTGGTTTTGGATTCAGATTTATATCTATATAGGCCTACAATTTTTTTTTCTTTTTCAAAACTATGTAGCTTCTGCCCACGGCTCCGCCCGCGGTGCCTGGATTAAACATAGCCTATGGCACTCGAGGATAATGTAGATTTTTATTACTGAAAGGGTTTTAAGATTAGGATCAGTAGATCTGCAGGCTACCACCTACATCCAAACCCACGAACTAACAAAATTCACCTAATATTGTATTAAAACCAAATTCAAGGATTTTATCACGTTTATTTTATGATTTTACGTTTTCTAACTACGACACTAGGTCAAACACATCAGTCCTCCCGTGACCATGGTTGCTGTGATGCAGCCAAAACGTGGAGAACGTAAAAACATAAAATAAAAGCGATAAAATCCTTAAAATTAGTTTTAATTTAATGTGTAGTATTCGCGTAAATATAAGAAATCAATATTTAGTTAATTTATAGACAAAGGCTGGATTAATTTTGATGAAATTGTTATCGTTATTTATTAAATGTATAGTAGTTAGTATTCAATCTACTTCGATCCAGTTGTCAAAATACTATTCCTTATTTTTTTATCTGAACCCGCATCAGGCGGATACCATTGGATAGTTTTTTTTTTGGAAAGCATAAATCGTTGATCAACAAAATTGTAGAATGCTTTATTAATGTGACTTACTTGTTCCCTGTGATACAAGCCTGTGTTTAATGCAGAGGCTATAGACATGTTTGGGGTCGAGTCACCTTCGTCCGTAGGAGAATTAAATACCCTCGAGATACCCTACACGTGACCCTGGGTGGTGCCAACCAGGTGACAACTCTACTGGTGGTAGGCTTCGGCCGTGGCTAGTCACGACCCACTGAACAAAGCCATGTCGCCAAGCGGCCTAGCCGTGTTCCGGCATGATGTTCGGTTTTGCCATTCATGGATGGCGGGTCAGATCAGTTGCGCTGCATGTGCCTAGTGAATGTAGCTTCTCGATCTACTGCCGCCTTCCTACCTAGGCAAGTATGCTCCATCGTAGATCTCATCGTCACTTACCATCAGCAGGGCTATTGGCTATCTTTTTGATGGTCAGTGACTATCAAGCTTCAGTTGTACACCGAACTTTGATGATAACTGAGAATTTCATAACATTGGTATTGCGTATCACATTGAGTGGATATCAAGTTACGATGATTAACGTGCGGGGACCGGTGCTCATCGTATCACCACTTGACGCCTCTATTTTTTATCGACTATTATACGGCTATGTTGAGTAACGCCTTTTAAGCGTTACAAGACTATATTGTAGAGAACATATCATATTAAGCGGTTTATATACAAATGACATGTGAAGCTGGCAGCAAATTCATTATTTTGTACAAGTTGTTTACTTCGATCGTCTAATGGGATTACTTAAATAATGTGTTTACGAGTTTGTGAAAATAAATTAAAGGTAAGTAAAACCACATAATTGCTAGGTTCCCAATCAAACGACAACGTTTTGCTAATAAATGTGAAAAATGTTATCAAAGTTTATTTTCATAGGGGATAAATTTCTTCTTCATAATCAGCTTAACAAAATAACACCGTTGTTTATAATGCAGGGTAAGATTAAGTTTATAATGATGTAAAATATCTACTTTTAAGATGCCGGCACGAAGAACAGTTTCCGTAAGGCAAATGGAACACAAGCAATGTGGAATTTGCGGAGTCCCATCGCGACGTAGCATTGGATCGCTTTCCGGGGGGGGCCACAGGCAGTTCGAATTACCCGAGAAGCGTGGAACTCCGTAACGGTCCAACTAAACTCTGTGGCAGAGGGAAAACACCAGACCAATGGCGTAGAGTAAGTTAGCATCTTATATCCTCTATAAATACACCGTCATCTTAAAATATTACTTACCTAAAACATTTCAACTTCATCATAACTAATAATACCAGCAATTTTATTCTCATGAATTTTTTGTCACTTTATCCTTGGTCCCATTTCAATCCATAAAGAGCACCCACTTAACCCAGACTCTCAAAACACTTCAGTACAAAAAAAAAAACACTTAGGATAAGTAGAACTATGTTAAAAAACATGTTATTTACAGGACATGCTCAGTGCTCCACCTCACCAGTCGAAGGTTGAGGTCACAATGACATGCAGCCACAATGGAAGCGATGGTGGATTTAATGAAGGATATATGGGATGATGTACACAGTTATGTAGCTCGTATGGGTTGATGATTGACATAATTATGCTACAAATTCAAATAACAATTATTTTTATACATCAGATTATTTATTGCATTTTTTTTCAATGTTTCACAAACCAAATTGTAGTTGTAAGTACATTCACATAAAAAAACAATAAAAAATTGCTGTAACATAGTAAATAAAGTAAGATTAATAATTTAAAAAATAATAATACATTAAAATATGTTAATAACTTTAGACTTATTATTTGTGTAGGTAGTAAAATGTCATATTCCATAATCTTTGGACTAATATATCCCTAGAAATGTTTGGAATTGCCTCAATTCTTGCCAACTCTGAAGACTTGTCTCTGTTGGTCATTGTGAACATCATCAATCTGAGGCTCAGGCATTGGAACATTTTGTGTATTGGCTATGTTATGAAGAACAACACCTTCATTCACTATCTTGGCTGCAGGGGCATTAATTCCAGACATATGAATCATGTGAAACACCACCAAATGATGCATCAACATGCATATTTAAATTAGCATCACAAATCTAAAACAAAAGTATTATTTTACTCAGTTGTTAAACACATGTAAGTATAAAGAGAGTAAAGAAAAAATATATGTAACCATAACCATATATGATATATGAAAATACCCTTCCTATACCCTCCCTCATATTTTAAATACTTTTAACAATAATCTAAATAGTAATAATTCTTACATTTAAAACATTCACAGAATGATAATTTTTCTTATTACAATATGCTTCCTCATGATCTATAGATCGGATTATTGCCACATGTGTAACATCAATACACCAAATAATGCCTGGAAATCGCATTTTTTTTTCATGAACCTGAAAACAACAATACAATAGGTCAATATAAAATATTTAAATATTAATATAATACTATTAAAATTAAAACATAATTAATAGTTTCACTTTCAAAATGATTTACGTTTCTTGCTGAGATGAAGGAAACCTTTATATACTTAAGAATTACTTCCCGGACATATTGCATCAGTAACTTCATGCAGACATTAACTAAATGTGGGCTGGGATATATTACATATAAATGAGGCACCTTCATTGCATTGGTAGGACCCATTGGCAATCAAAAACATGATTAAGTTTATCAATCTAAACATGTTGGTAAAGATATTATTATATTTTTACACCAAAGATATTATTTTAGAAGATAATAGAATAGTACTTACTTAGTTCCTTGCGAATAGCTGTTTTTCGTCAAGCCTGTGGTAGGTATGGATTGAGTTCTTCCAAAACATGTTGGAATCTTTGGTGAAACAAAAAATTTGCAATAAACTCTCTCTCTGGCAACTGCAATGGATTACTAGCGTCGCGCAGACGGTGTCTCTTAATACGTAAAAGACTTTGTTTTCGCTCTTCTTCAGTAAATCCCAACAAAATCAGACGTGCCATTCGTCTATACACACGACACTTACTATAAAACACAACAAAAGTCGCAACTTTTACCCATTTTACTAAATTCTGGCTACGGTGATAATCAATAGAACTTCTAAAACACTGCCTTTGAGTAGTGTCTTTCACGAAAGTCATGACGATTTAAATTATTATTAATTTGATGTCCACTAAGCTTACACAATCGCAATCTTATAAGTATCGATACAAAAACATCTGTCAAAACGTGTTACGGTGGCTATCGCCGGTACTCGGTGCTCATGACGTCATCCCAGTTAGTCACTGAAGTTAGCCAATACGAAACTAGCTATTTGACAGTTAATCGTTGAAAACTTTGCTAAGTTATCTTCACTATGAGCTGTCAACTGAGATACGCAATAGGGCCGCAGGTGAGATCGAGATCAAATACTTGCCTATAATGTAATAAAAAAAAAAATGTTATAATTTTTTCTATTGTAGCTACTATTTTTTTATGTCTATGTCTGACCTCAATATTATCCCAGGAAATTGAACGAAAGTTTCCCACGATAGGTACCTATAGAAAACAAAAGTCCCGAAGATGAGGAAATAAATAATAGTGCCGCGAAATATACCTACCTGGTTACCTAAAAACTTTTTTTCCTCCTACAGAAAACATTGAAAAGTCGAAGAATTCAGAGTCTACCAATGCTTCGGAGAAGGCCGACGCACACAATGGTAAGAATTAATTAACTACAGAGTCTGTATGGTCGTTTTAGGCAGACGAGCGACTTTTTTGTGTCATCGATTGTATCGATGCCGCATTGCGATTGGACGATATGGCGCATGAAGATAGCAGCCATATTTGCAATTCGTTGATTGTATCATTCGTAGCGAGCGTTGGTCGTTTAGAAGATTGCGATCTCAAGTTTCTAAATTCAAAATATTACTAGTCTGCAAAAACTGGAAGCAAGACCAAGTACCTGCCTCTACATGCAGCACCCAGAGCTTGGCAATGCCCAAAGTCTTACCAAGATTCAAGATTCTCGCCGAGTTTTATTGCAAAAACTGCGAGACTTGAGTCACAACAAACCCAAGACTTATTTTACAGATTTTATTGCGTTTATTTTATGTTTTATCGTTCCCGACGTTTCGCCTGCTTTACACCAACCATGGTCAACCCATGTTTTATTTTAATGTGTAGTATTCGCGTAAATATAAGAAATCAATATGTAAACCCAAAACTGCAACATTACCCAGAGCAGAATCTTGGGCATTGCTAGTAAATATCCAAAACAATTCTTACGAGCGTTTAAGTAATCATTGACCTAACTAAAGTAAAATAATAAAAACAATAAGATCACGACAAGACAGTCAAAAGTTATATTTCATGGAGAATTGAATTCTCCATGAAATATCACTTTTGACTATCAATTTACTGTGCTTACCTAATTAAAAATACGACTTTAGGCTAAAGCTAAAAGCAACATATTGCTATCGTGGCACAGAAATATCAAACTTATGAAAATAGGATACGGGCGAATAACAAAAAAAGGCTATCTCAAAAAGCCAACAATAATTCTGAATGCCTACCGTTGTTTGCGGTAGATAACATCGTCCAAAAAAAAACCAATTCAATGCCGAAACTCGAGTAGTAGCGCACATCTGCGCGTACGCAACGCTAACAATACCTCGATTTGTAATAAGCATTAATACGTCTAATTTTACACGGGCTGCAGTGACGGGGGTATAATGGTGTTTCGCGCCATGATCGACGTGTCTGATGATTTGAATATGGTGAGGCGGTCGAGCGAGAGATCCGGCGCGCTTGCGCAGTTCAGTTGTTTCTTTTTTTTACTTCAAGGTGTGAGCAACATCTTGGTGGTGTGAAATATTTTCGAGATACATATTTAGGATGGACTTTTTGGAATCGTTTTTGTCCCGGGAAATGGACGGTTTCCCCCGGGATGGCCATACGACTGTAACTCAAAATCCTCTTAGGTGTATTGTTTTTGATACTTGGCATGGTGATAGTTTGGTTATGGTTATGGTCGATGTATTCATTTTATCATGAATCATGAGAAATGGAAGGGTTTCCTCAGGATTAATTAAAAAATGCCCCCCAAATTAATAATGAGATTTCGTCCATTTACAAGGGCATTACATGAAACTTTTCTTCTGAAAAATGCTCTGTAATTGATTAAACTTCTATAAATTTGATTGTACAATTAATATCATATACATAGTGATTAAGAAAGGACATACCTTGAACCTGTGCTTCTTTAGCGCATTTGTAATCAAGTTTAAGCATATGAACACAATTCATCACATACATTATATAAGGTGTAACAAAAATTGTGTAAAATATTTTAGCAGGTGTATCAGTGCGTTATATGGATCACTTTGATGTATAAAATAATTGTGTAAATGATGTTTTGATTTTTTTTTAAACAAGGCGCTCCATTTGCTTTTGACGGGTTGTGTATTTTGAATTTCTAATAATTTGATTTATTTCATTGGGAATGTTATCTTTACAACCTACAAATGGACCTGTTAAAATATTTTATACTTTTATTGTTACACCTTATATACTTAAGTAAATAAATTATGGATGTGTGACATTGTAACCTTAGTGAGCACAGCATTGCCACTTCGGGCGTCTGTGTGCGTGCCTAAGTCTCGTCCAATCGTCACCTCTCGCGTGAATAGTGGGCGGGGCCTCACACCCGCGGTGGGACCACCACGCGATCGATATTATCCGAGACTCTCATAAAAAACAGTCCTATTTTTCATAGCATTTTATTTTGGCGTGCTTGTTAATAATAGTGAAGTTGGTCGCACGTTTGGTTCGGAAACAAGGCCCTAAGAGCTCAAGTCTGTATCGCAAATCTAATAAATTCGAATTAAATGTGCAAACCTAATTTTTTAAAATAATTACTTATATTATAAGACAAATATCGTGAGGAAACCTACAAAATGTTTCCAGGCTGGTGGACTATAGTCCAAGTTTCCTGACATATCCCCCTTCCATTCAGGGCGAGTGTGCTTGGCAAAATGGCGATAGGGTTTTGGACCACATACCTACGGTATAGGGATGCCCTGCAGTGCCCCTCTGCCTACCCCTTCGGGGATAACAGGCGAAATTAATATTTATGTTATTTTATTGCATAATAAAATACTTGGTATGTTTTTAACTATATAAGTACAAATGCTTAGAAGTTTTCGCATGTTTATTTTTAGGAATTGGACTAAGGTTTTGACAACTTTATCAATTGGATAACTTGTTGGTAGGAACTTATAGAACGTATCAATGTAGGGCTTTATTCATTTGTTTGTTTGTGATTTCTTGATGTTACTGTATTAAGCAAGTTTCGTAGCTCATAGAATATACGTAGATTTACTTCTGTTTGAAGGTATATGCAAGCAATTTTATATAAAAAGTTTTATGAATATCGGTCGGTCTTGCATGCATGATCTGTTACTTTACAAAACCTCATATGTTACCTATCATATTGGCTTACACTAAGTAAAAACGTGACATTTCCTATCTACACTTAGGCACCTAAACCGTTGGCAAACAACATTGAGAGCGGTGCACGAGTAAATGAACGAGGGGGCCGGAGAGGGGGGTCCTAAACAAAAGGTGTGAGCCTCCCACCACCCCCTCATCGACCCGGGTCGGGGGGTGGGACACAGTGCGACCACGACGCGGATATACTTGGGACAGGCGAATAAATCATTGGAGCTGTTGACGTAACAATGTAGGAGGCTTATCCTGGTGATAAGGAAGTTAGTTCAGGCCTCTATTGTACCAGTCTATCTTGGACTTTATTGCTGTGTAAACTGCACTTTAGGAAGTCTATCTATCTATCAGCCGAAAGACGTCCGCTGCTGGACATAGACCTCCCCCAATGATTTCCACACATCACGGTCCTCCGCCACTCGCATCCACCGGCTTCCTGCTACGCGTGTGATATCATCGGTCCACCTTGTGGGGGGCCGTCCTACACTACATCTTGATTCGTGGTCGCCATTCTAGAACCATTCTGCCCCAACGGCCATCGGTTCTGCGAGCTATGCGCCCTTTAGGAAGTATATAGCTACTATCTCAGTGCCTGTAAACGGCTACATACTAGAGCATTTATTTTTTACTATTGTGCCACACTAAAATCGATAATGTATCATTACCACAACCAAAATCGTCGTAGGGTTTCCAAGATCTGAATAAAAACGTGCGAGCAACAAAAGGGTTTTCGTTTTTATTTTTAAATCTAATTGCCATCTCCCACTTATCAGTTTGATATGTAGGTAATGATATGGTTTCGAGTTCCAATAGTCTAAAAATCAATATCATAGCTCACATAAAAACCAAGGTCTAGATCATAGAAAAGAGTACAGTCAGGCTTATTAACTGCTAATGTCATACCTTACAAACAATGCTGTCTGTTGAGAAATCCACCAAAACCCTACCGACATACACAACGTACTGCCAGGGCGGTTGTGCTTTTTCGCGGCGCGTGTCACTTGCGCGGCGGGGCGCGGGCGCGGCGGCCGACACCGGCGGCGTCGGGATCCGGCCGCCGGGCGCCGGGTTGCCACGGCAACGACGCCGCGACACCCGACCCCACCACCCCCACCGACCCCTCGCAAAATCACCCTTATAAACCGGTACGCACGACCCACGATGCTCACTTATATACCAGGGGGACCGACACATAACCACCCCCTATATAAGACACCACGGTCAGATGTAAATAACGCGAGATAACTTCGAGAGGGTCTAATGGAATAGGGAATCGTGTTTTGGAAAGTGCCCCGGAGAATGTTCTCGGTTGTTAGCGATAAGGGCCCGCTGAGTGAAAGTCGATATTCGGATTAAGTTCGCTCGAATTTGATTAAGCAAATCGTCCCTTTAATAGTTGATGAATTGAGATTTGGATCGCGATATTTATGCATGGAATGAGTTCAAAATTAAATGGCTTTTTATTATATGCAGTTAGATTTAATTCCTTTCGGGCTCCGAAACAGTTGAGCTGTTCCCCGGGACTCGCCGAAGGCCATGTCTCGGCGTTTCCCTGGTCACCGCTGTATCCTGGCTTACAGGTATAACAGTGGTTGGAGTGTGTCCACCGTTCACCTCATCTAGATTCAAGAAGTCATCGAACCTCTTGAATCTGATCTTCAATCAAAGTTTAGTTGATGATTCGTGGTTATAATAACTATCTCAATCAAATACTAGTCTCAGGCAGACGTTAAAAAATTAACACTGAATTACTAAGGCTTCCCCAAGCCCATACTTAGTCTCTCTTATGTCTCTCACCACACGAGCTATACCCAGATATTTGGAAGGCTTGCGCGGGGACATGGGTCCAACACGTACGAGTACATGCCCTTTTTGAGAATTTGAATGTTATGTTAGCCACCTGCTGGGGTCAACTGCTGAAAATGATAGCAAAAACAGCGAATTGACCTCAGCAGAAGGAGGAACTATTGCAGGAATATGGAGAGACAATTGAGACTATGGATTGAGGTTTGGATGGACATGAGGATAGAACTATTGGAAAGGTTGCAGACACCTGCCATAATCAGCGTTTATCCAATTAATATTGCCTCAAGCCCATAGTTTATTATTAGGTTTACTTAATTATTGCACTAACACATATCGCCTTGTCACTATTTTATTTAGCCCATCAGCTGTAGTCGTCTGAAACAATAATATGGATGGGTTACAGACTGACAAACATATGTTTCACTTGGTTTACTATTCGTATTACTGGACTTAAGTAAACCTAAACTATCGGTAGTGGGCTTAGTCCAGTTGTAAATTTTGTTTCTGTTTCAATCAGCGTACTAATAAGTTATATCTAAAGTTAGTTTTTGTGTCCCATTTTGCAGTGGAGGAAATTAGATTATTTTCTCATTCGATTGAATTCGTTGTGGGTTCGAAGAAAATTCGCTTCTACCCGGGACTGCTGGAGCTTCAAACCTCGATGTTTTCGTCATCGCTGTAGATCCTGGCTCACATGAGTAACAGTGGTGGTAGAGTATTATATACTTAGAGTTAGTACTTTTTTTTTCTGACCAGCTGCTAAAGTCTGCCTACCCGATCCTACATTGTTCTCACATACCTATAACAATGTACTGCTCAAATATGTAAAAGATCTTTTTAAAAAAAGAGCAACCATGGAGTTTCTTGCCCGTTCATCTCCATAGGAACGGCATTCCGAACGGGTGGTAAAGTTGAAGCTTAGCATTTTGTAACTTATTTGACGATTCATAAGAGTACCTATGTACTTGTACTTAATGGTTTACATGAATAAAAAATATTCCGGTTCTGATTCTGATTGAGAGTGTGGCGGACTCAGTCCCAAACTTGTAATAGGCTGGATCACTGGTGTTGCAAATATTCCAACTCACCACAATCATTCGGTCCTTGTAGAATTCTCTTGAGTGTTGTGAGGTCCTCCCATTCTCCTCTCGCTGCGTGTGTATCATTTTGTTATCTTCTATCGTAATCAGTGCTTCAACCTGAAATGATATTCACTTGACAAGTTGTAATAATGGTAAAAATAATGGCACTAGACGGCATGATAATTCATCTATACTTTTAAGTAACAATGCTAAATCTATATATGTATAATAAAGTCGTGTTAGATACCCCATTTAATTTATAACTCAAGAATTTATCTCCGCCCGGAAAGCACAATGACTATTAAAACATGGGATAAATTCACAAACGAAATAATAATAAAGTTAATTAATTTTCTCATACATTTGATTCTGAGGCGGTACGAAATTCGACGGGCCAGCTAGTTACAAATAAATATCACGGAAAAAGTAGGCAGAGGTGTACTGGAGGCGACCCATTTTGTCGATGGTACATTTTTTTTTCAATGTATTGCTACAAGTTTGTAATATCACTGGCCACTCATATAGTTACGGTCATAATGTTGGTATGCATTTATAACCTATCCTAATCGAAATTTGAATTGTACTCACATTAATACCGTCGGGTTTCTCCTCAACAAACTCGACGCCCGGTGTGAACGTGGTCTTATAACTGACCAGGGCTGACGAGAACTCGAATGTGTATGTCCCATCTTCATTTAACGTCAAACACTGCGTCGGCTTCAACGCTAGGGCTGCCTTACGCGATAAATATCCCACGCCTGGTGATGCGCCATAAAAAAGTTTAAGATTACTTTATGATTCAAAATACTTGACAACTTGTATTTTAATCCAGAAGATAATTCACCTTTCACATTAAGGCCAACCGAAGAGTAAGCCTAAATGGGAAGATCCAGTAAGAAACGCAATACTTTCTCGCTGGTAGATCCTAACTTTTTTTTTCTTTTGTATCTACTGTTTTGGAAATCTCGTTCCAACCAAGACATCCATCAACAGTCATGATCTCTACATGTTAACGTTTGATTGGTTTATCCGTTGTAAACGTACAATGTAACATATAGAGACTTGAAACTAAGAACACCACATTATTTGCAGACAAGACTCACCGATATGCACCAAATAATCCTCAAAATTTTCAGAGCTCACCAAAACATACTTCTTATCTAAAAACTCTTCCATTACTGACATACATAGACCGCGAACTATTTCACGCGAGTGAAGTGCGGTATTGGATTACAAATTATCGATAAAAACGGTATCTATTATGCATCGCAATTCCATTTGGCTAAAACTTATCTCAATCATTCAAATATTGGTTGTATTATATTAATTTTCTTCCAACTCCTCCTATTTTTATCTTTCGATTAAATTCGTGCGGGTTCCAAGACAATTAACTTTATGCCGGAACTCGCCGAGGGTCGAACGTCGGTGTCATCATGGGACACCACTGTAGATCCTGGCTTACAGGAGTAGCAGTGGTGGGAGTGCGTGGCGGGACTAGACCCAAAAATAATAAAAAATATTGGTATCTATGGTTACTATGGGCGGTGTTAATAAATCGATCTCAAGTCTAAGAGACCTAACCTTTGATGTTATTTTCTACTAGATGACAATACTAAGTTCGCTCTCATAATTGAGGTCCGGCCTAAGATTCAACTAGTTGCCGTTCCTGTTCTTTTTCGATAGCAATCGGCTACAACATTGAAGGACTTGTGCTAGGGTTGAGTAAAATGTATCGCTCGTTTTCAGTTTTTCAGTACCTACCTCCGATGATAATTTCGATGACGCTGGTGATGATAACAATTAATCACCTACCTCTATCAGTAAAGTAGTGATTATTTATAAAACACTGAAGAAACTTGGGGGAGCTTCAAAATCAAGTTTTTCCTTTTATAATTTCTTGTATTCCTATTTATTATTGCAAGTACCCTTGGCCCCAAGTCTGCTAACCCAATCGATTCATAATCGAACAGCAACTGTATAGTAAATTTCACTTTTGACAGATATGGATGGCGGGTCAGATCAGCTGCGCTGCATGTGCCTAGTGAATGTAGCGTCTCGATCTACTGCCGCCTTCCTACCTAGGCAAGTATGCTCCATCGTAGATCTCATCGTCACTTACCATCAGGTGAGATCGAGATCAAATACTTGCCTATAATGTAATAAAAAAAAAAAAAAAAAAGATATCCCATACAATATCTGTCAAAAGTGACAGTTACTATGCGGGTGCTGTTCGATTATGAATCGATTGTGTTAGCAGACTTGGGGCCCAGTTATCGAATTATCGATATTCAATGGCTATCTCTCAGCAGCACTATTGCACATTTTGAATAATACTATCACGACACGCTGTATAATGGGCTCCTACCACTGATAACATGATAACGACTGATAACAATATTATGCTATCTAATATCCGAGACACGTGCATAATACCGATATTGTCATAGTACCGTACCACTTTCAATCAGTTATAAATAACTGTTTGGTACATATATTATAACCGACTAATAATGGCTACAATAGCGTAAAAATAATTAACACCTCGCTGGAGTGTTTAAGACGCCACCTGCGTATCGTAGCGCAAGGCTATCTTTTCATCTTTGTATCCTATAATAATGAAAATGATAATTCTAATAATGATAATGATATCGCCAGACGAACACACCAACTATACGGTCCCACACTAAGCTACGCTTGTATTATGGGTCCCGTACAATGGACCGAGGGCGAATTCAGTATATTAACTTTGCTCTGATGTAGGAGCTTGCGTCCTACTCGGTCATCTAGACCTACTGTTAAGTCTTATGTTGTCTGTAACCTACCTACCTACCCATATTAAATTTGCGGGAGTTAATTAATTAAGGCATTATTTTGTAGATGCTGTTTATGTCATGAATGCTAAACATACCGCATGCCGACTAACCAGTATAATACTTATATATATATTAAACATCCATGACTCGGGTACAAACATGCATGCTCATCACACAAAGCTTGTCCCCACCAGGATTCGAACCCGGGACCCGCGGCGCAGAAAGTAGGTTCACTACCAAATGCGCTCATCAGGACGGCGTTATGTTGCGTAACTGTCATTACAATTAATAGTTTTAAGGGCTCCGTATCTAAATAATCCATACATACAAATAAATAAAATTTGAGTGTATGTTTGTAATATTAAAATAACCGCTTTTTACTAAGTGCATTTGGATGTATACACGGTACATAATATACCAAAACAATTTTTGTGTGTCTGTCTGTCTGTTCCGGTTAATCTCTGAAATGGCTGGACCGATTTTGACGGGACTTTCACTGGCAGACAGCTGATGTAACAAGGAGTAACATAGGCTACTTTTATTTTAGAAACACTTTTTTGTTAAATACCACGCGCACGAAGTCGCGGGTAACAGCTAGTAAATAATAAACCTTATACGATCACCCTTGCGTATGTCAGTTGCTTTTCTATGTATTATGTCACCTGCGCTCATAGCAGAGCACAAAACACCATGCCAACTTGAGAAATATCTATTCATCTCTTTTTATCTTATGAGTGACTTGAACAAGTATATATTTTTAGGAGAAAGCAGCAATTGTGTTGGTATCGCTCAACAGAGTGCACCAAATGGGAGGAAAAGAGGATTAATAGATGAAGGTTGTCTACCATTAAATTTTTTTATTAATTAACATTAGGCATTTTTATTTTATAAAAATATTAATTACTCGTATATGTAGAGCATTAAAACACATTTTAAGTTAACTCCTTCGACTAAGCCAAAATTTGTGCTTGGAGTAGGCCAGGGTGGCGAATCTGGAACTTTTCGGTTACTGGTGACTTCTCTATCGACTAATCTATTGATCCTTAAAGGCTTGAACAGAGCTTAGCTATTACTACGGCAGAGCTATATTTGCTATAATTTGATGTTAATTGAAAATAAATATTTTCATTAAATCAAAAAATTACTTATTTTTAGATTCATCTGCAAATCTTGTGAATATACACAAGAAGCTGTGCTTGGAGGATCACGAGGATCTGTCAAAGGATACAATATGTGACGTCGAGGAAATTACCAAAATGACGTAAGTATACGAACACTTGTCATCAAATATAAGATCTTACAAATAGTGTAAAATATTCAAAGTGATAAACGAGCACATCTTTCCAGTTATAAGAGCCTCAATAGACGATAAAAAAATACTGTAAAAAAAAAAATACAACTGAATTGAGAACCTTCTCCATTTTGAAGTCGGTTAAAAAGACAAGCCCGCTGAGTTTTTTCCCGATCTTCTCAGTTGAGGTCACGTTCCGTTCCGATTGTAGAGTTTGATGAAAAAAAATACTGACTTGTAAGTGCCCCGTAGGCCTATACATAATAAATGATTTAACTATGACTGCGATTTCTGTGGCTGACAGCATTCTTATACAGTAATTGTTTTGGCTTCCATTTTGCAATGGAGGAAAGTGGATCATTTTCTGTCCAAATCAACCAAATTCTATTTTCTACCGCACAAAACTAAAGTTCTCCATAAAAAAAAGTCAATATCACGTGAGGAATAGAAACCAAACATCTACAAGGTCCCCAGAACACAATAATGAAACAGAAGCATACAGTTCGAAGATGCGCAGTTATACAACAAGTAACCACTTCATACAAGATTTATATTATGTCACGCGAACATAATCTCTGGTAAAATCTATCCTTATCTACAGCCTACCAAAAATATACTATGGGTCGCGTACTCACGCGCAGCTCAAGCAGGTGATCGAGGAGTTCAAACGGACGCCGTACTGCGGACAGGGCTTGGTACAGATGACGATACTGTCCTCCCGGAGCAAGAGCTGTGTGAGGGAGCGCGACACGGCGCAATGGCCGACCGTCGACGACATGTGCCGAAAGTGCACGAAGGTCTGAGTCATAGATATACTTCCTATAAAGTTAAAGGTAGAGCGTTGCCACCACTGGCAACAGCCCAAGCCGAGGTCGTGCCTCCGGAGGCGCTCTTGAGCTAGTTGCCCCCTACCCTTCTGGCTGGAGCGCCCATAGCGCTCGCTCTCTCGACCGGTGAAGCTGTAGAGATCATCTGCGACCAGGAGCCATTATCATTTCGAAAAAAAAAAGGCCACGAGCTTGTTGATTAAGGGACAAATTAATGAACCCTGTGTCCACTAACACAACGTTGAATGAAAAATAATTTGGAAGATGAGAGAATTGATAAAGGCGATGCAATCATAATGTTAATATTGCCAGACGAACACACCAACTATAGGTACGGTCCCAAAGTAAGCAACGCTTGTATAAAGGTAATGGGTACCATACAATGGATTGCGGGCGATCCTAGTATATAATTACTTAGTACTACTACTCGTACTAAAGATATTAAACATCCATGACTCGGGTACAGATGATCGTGCACATCACAGAACGTTTGCGGCTAACGGGATTTAAACCTGGGACCTTCGGTACAGACAGCAGAATCATTACCAACCGTGGCCTAATCGTCCTCCAGGATTGACACAATACTTCCTTAATCTTCCATAAGTACCTTGTTTAATTCATAGGAATGTCTCAGACTACTACGATTTTTGGATTATAGCCATCATGTTGTCTCTCTCATTGGTTCCCAGAGTAAGAAAGACGGCAATCCTATGGAAACCAATTGCAGCTATTTCAACAGGCGCGCTAACTTGCTCCCGCACATGCGCACCAGTTACCCAGCTTTCGACCTTGAGGATCTGAAGGTCGAGGGTCTGAAGATAGGCGCGTGCCCCTATTACGGCGCGAGGGAGCTGGCCAAGACTGCTGACATTATCTTCTGCCCCTATAATTATCTGATAGACCCTAATATTAGGGAGAGGGTATGTATATGTACTAGGCAACGCTCGTATTATGGGTACCATACAATGGACTGACGGCGAACTCAGTATATAATCTTAATATACATAAATTACGTGACACGGTGTTTGTCCGCTATGGACTCCTAAACTACTAAACTGATTTAAATAAAATTTTGCACACTGTGTGCAGTTTTATCCAACTTGAAAGATAGGATAGTTTATATCTCAATTTATAATCGCAAATATTTGACTATAAATATATTCCCTAGAAATAATGTATGTGGCAAAACAACGTTTGCCGGATCAGCTAGTACTTATATAGATACTAAACATCCATGACTCGGGTACAAACATTCGCGCTCATCACACAAAGTTTGTCCGTACCGAGATTCGAACCCAGGACCCTCGGCCCAGGAAGCAGGGTCATTACCAACTGTGCTAATCAGGTCGTTACTGCATTGTTCTCACACACCCATAACAATGTACTGCTCAAAAATATATAACATCTTTTTTTTAAAGAGCATCCATGGAGTTCCTTGCCCGTTCTTCTCCATAGGAACGGCATTCCGAACGGGTGGTAAAGGTGTAGCTTAGCGTTTTGTAACTCTTTTGACGATTCATAAGTACTTGTAGTTAATGGTTTACATCAGGGGTTCCCAAACTTATATTGTCTACTGCGCACTTTGAGAATGAATTATTTTTTAGCGCCCCCATTTTTTCACCAACTTAAAAACCACTATAACTTCAAATTAAATTGATTATTGTAATCCTCTCCACCACGCCCCCATTTTTTTTCTGTGTCTCTTACCGCCCCCCTTTAGGCCTGTAGCGCCCACAAGGGGGCGTTATCGCCCACTTTAGGAGAGGCTGGTTTACATGAATAAAAATTATTCTGATTCTGATTCTGATACAAAATAATGACGTGTTCTCGTCTCAACAGTTGAACATAAATCTGACGAATAACATTGTGATCGTGGACGAGGCGCACAACATTGAGAACATTTGCCGGGACGTGCGCACATTTGAGGTGAAGTGGGACCACGTCGACAAAGCTAAGAAGGTACTCCATAAATATCGCCAGACGAACACCAACAGGGCCCCAAGTCTGCTAACACAATCGGTTCATAATCGAACAGCAACCGCATAATAACTGTCACACTGATAGTCTCAGTTTTGGTACCTAAACGTCTACATTAGATTAGTAGTAGTATTTTTTTTATTTCGCCAAGCCCCTAATTTACATATTTACATACCCTTCGTGCACGCTTTCTTTGCGAGTAATTGGTTTTTCCATATCGATGATAATCTAATATAACTTTTTCAGGAGCTCGATAGAATGAGCCACGAGGCTACGAGTCCGCCTTACATCGGCGCCCTCAAGAGTACACTTGTTAACTGGGACCAGTGGTATTTGTTTTGACCTCCATTTTCTTCTTTTATTTAGGGTTTGGAATTGGCTACAAAATAGAGCCTCCTGTGTGCCAGTGTTGTATCTTGTAAAAAAAATATCTATACATCTATATACAAATAAATAAAGTTGGAGTGTCGGTTTGTAATATTAAAATAACCGCTTTTTACTAAGTGCATTTCGATGTATACACGGTACATATACCAAAACAACATTTTTTTCAATTTTTGCCTGTCTGTCTGTCTGTTTGTTTGTTCCGGCTAATCTCTGAAATGGCTGGACGGATTTTGACGGGACTTTCACTGGCAAATAGCTGATGAAACAAGGAGTAACTTAGGCTACTTTTATTTTAGACTAGCTGTTACCCGCGACTTCGTCCGCTTTTTGTTAAATACCACGCGGACGAAGTCGCGGGTAACAGATAGTTGTATATATAATATGTTTTGCCTTTTAGTAACTATTAAAAACTGCTAAATAGTACATACATACATATTATACTCACACCTATATCCCAAAGAGGTAGGCAGATACCACTGATTGCTTTCGCTACAATCCTGGCATAGCGTTTACACTTCATCCATACTCATATAAGTCTGCATTTTTTACCGACAGTTCGGGCCCGTCTCTATTAATTTGTATTGTTGTAGGTTCAAAAATCACGCTGCGCAGGCGTCGAACCAGGAATTCCTCGATAAATGGCAGACGGAACATTTCATAGAGTCGCTGAAAAACCACAATATCGGGCCCCAGCAGTTCGCCGGTGAGTCGTAGGACCTCTAGATTAGACCTCGTTATCAGCATGTGATTTTGAGGACAAATAATGGGCACGAGTCCATTTCCGATTTGTGCAATTATCAACCAAAGAGTTTGTAGTTCAATTATTTTTTGTATGACAATGATGAGCATGCGCATCTCATACGAATTATTTGAAATGTCACACACAGACAAATCCGTAACCCGCGCCCAGAAACTCTTAACAGTCCGCAACCAATTTTTTTTTTTATTACATTATTTTAAACTTCTTCATTACGCAACGTTGTTGATCAATGATTTCTGTATACATCATAGAAACATTATCTGTCAATGAACAATCGACGTCATAATTATGTTGTCGAGCTACCAATGGGGGGCTATCATCCCCCTCTAACTTCTGAAAGATCGGTAAACGGTAAAATCCCACTTGCCCCCCCCCCTTCCCCCCCTAAACGAAATTGCTGCCCTCTAAATCCTGTATCTACGTGTATTCTGGACGGAGTATAAATTTGCAGAGTTCAGCGAGGGCGTGAACAGTCTCTGGCAGCGGTACCAGGAGAGCCCGGAGTCTTTACCCAACGTGACGGACGTCAGCGTGGACCTTTTGAGAACAATCGCCACGGCTCTGGGTGAGTACACCATAGACATTTTAGCTTTAGGCCGCGGCTGCGCCCGCGCAACCTTCGATCTTGATCTGCTTTGTTCGACCCCCAGTGATCACAGTCAGATGGTACTACTCTATTAAAGGTCTGTAGCGACCTCTTCTTCCTCGCCACACAGTTGTGCGAAAACTCTCATAACGCGTTGCTGGATTGTATGGAGAATCATCGTTTTCTCTGAATTTCCGTCTGCACCGCCATCTGTGTATGTTATGGCGAGATTGAAGAGGTCGCTACAGATCAATAAGCTGTCCGGTTGTGAAGTCTCCGTTGACATCGGTTCTGTGACTGATGCTCGAACAAACAGGCTCCAGAGCCCGACCCCCCCCCCCCCCCCCCCCCAAATGAATTCCTGGCTACGGCCCTGCAGCAAGAACTAGGCCGACTATGGGCAACACTGGTCACAAAGTACCAGCAATTAACGCAATTTTTGTCGAATACTCGATCGTTCCTTTTTCAGAATATATATTTGCACACAGCTCCGACTACAAGCCGACCCTGACGTTCCAGAATGAAATACAGGTAGTCTACACCTTATTCACATAAAATCTGGGGCCCAATTCTGCTAATTTAAATAAAATGACATACAACTGCCATTCCAGCGACACACTATTGTGGTTCCATTACGACTGTGCTAAAACTTTAATGTCGTCTCGATGGAGTCTCATTTCAGTGTCAATGGTTGTGTGTCGACTGCTAGAAACGTCAGATAACGAGTAGATACCATTACTTAGCTGCATTATATTGATACACGACTGAAGTACAGAATACGAAATAGTTTAATGGCAGTTGTATGGCTGGTCAGTGGAAAGCTGCTGGTGTTAAAAAACTGGGAGACTACCAATTGTCTAATAATAATTCCAGCCCTTTTTAATGTCCCACTGCTGGGCACGGGCCTCCCCTCAATGCGAGGGGGATCAGGCCATGGTCCACCACGCTGGCCAAGTGCGGGTTGGTAGACTTCACACATCTTTCGAGGGGTTCTCTCAGACGTGCAGGTTTCCTCACGATGTTTTCCTTCACCGTTTAGCAAGTGATAATCGTGGTTGAAAATGAGATTCGCACATGAAATGCCAAAGGTGGGAGCCGGGGTTTGAACCTGCAATCGTCGTTACCGAGGCAAGCGTTCTACCAACTTGGCTATCACTGCTATGCTGCACCAAATGTCTAAAATCATTCAATCGGCACGCTATCGACACTCCACTGAAGCTTTTTTAAGAACTGAGCCGATGGTACGATAAGACCAAGACTTTGGACAGTACTACTGAACATTCCGTGTCAGCTCCTGAAGCTGGAGTGTCTGAACCCGTCGCTGGCGATGGAGGGCATCCGGCAGGCCCGGTGCCTCATCCTCGCATCCGGCACGCTGTCGCCGCTCGACAGCTTCCAGTCCGAGCTGGGCACGGAGTTCCCGCTGAAGGTCAGCTTGCCTCACGTCGTGCCCAGGGAGAGGGTGAGTTCGCTGACCTTTGTCATATATCATGTAAGGTTGTGCTAGTTGTATATAATATAGACGAGCTTCAGTCCAAGACTTTGTTTGCGATACCTCGATGATGATGAATCGATCGATAAATTATGTACCTGTATATTACTGAAAAATTTTTACAGTAATATAATCGCTGGAGGTAGAATATTCATCTAGATCTCGGCATCTATATAGGTAAGTTAAGTTCTTAAAAAACATTATTGTGTAAAAACGCGTTTTTTGAATAAAAAAAAAACTAAAACGCCTCGTTTTTGGTCATGTCTCGAAAACCCAAAAATAATATTTGAGATTGTTTGTGCTTACATAGGTAGGAAAGTAACGATATTTTCTATATTTGTTGAGGTAAGCTTTGTGATTTTCTTGTACCTAAATAAAAATTATGGAATTTTGTGGGTTTTCTATAATTTATACTCGTACTAGGCACTTGAATTATTATTCAGGTTGTTGCTTTGAAATGATATTCCATAGTTACAATCAAAATGTATTTTAAATAAGTAATTAGATCTCTAATATGTTACCTTCCTATTGTAAGGTAGGAATGGTTCAAAGCGCGCAAGCACACTCACCTACGCTGCTTAAATACATGGAATTAATTGTCACTATCTGTTTTTTGTAATGCACATTTGGGGTGTTACGAGTACTATACCCAGATTACACGTAACAAGTAAACTGGCGGGACAGGACTGTCGTCTGAATGCTCGGCCGAGTAAACTAGGTTCATGCGTACCGAGCACTCTTAACACTTGCCGAGCACTCGGCCGAGAGCACTGTGTCGTAATTTTACTCGTTACGTGTAGTCTGGGTACTGCCGATGGTCGTGTCAGGCGTGGATCGAGTCGCAGTCGCACAACGAGCGTGGCGCGCCTCCGCTCGGCCGTACTCTGCTCGTCGTGCTATATATAGTGTGAGTCTCAGGTGTGGATCTGGTGCCACAGTAGTATTCCACGTGCGATCCTATGGTGCCCCACTCAAAGGCGGTGAAGGCGGACCGTGGGGTTTTAGCCGGTAAGAGTCCGGCATAATCTATATCCATGAGGATTTCCCCACGTAAAAAAAAAGGTGTGGATCGGGTCGCTATCGCACGACGAGCGCGGCGCCGCTTTGCCGCGTTCTGCTCGTCGTGCTATATATAGTGTGGGTGTCAGGTGTGGATCGGGTCGCTGTCGCACGACGAGCGCGGCGCGGCGCTGCGCTGCACGAGCGGCGCGGCGCGGGCGAGCGCGGCGCCGCTCGGCCGCGCGCTGCTCGCCGTGTGTCGCGTCACGCCGCACGCCGTGCTCGTCGTGCTGCCCTCCTACAAGCTGCTCAATGACCTCGTCGCAAGGTGAGCACAAGCGGTCACACGACTAGGGCCACAAATCTGCTATCCAGGGTTGCCAGGTGTCCGCTTTCTAAACCAATTGTTCGTTATTTCAACCCCTTGTTTGGTATTCGGTATGTCAAAAATACTGAAGAATGAGTTCGGTATTTTGTTAAGTCGTTTATTGACAAGTTCAAATCAGTAAGTATTTATTTACAAATTGATGCGCTGCTGCTTCAGGGGGGGTGTTGAGCTTTAGACCTGGGACAATTACAATCCAAAAAGAGTCTATTTTGGGCGTGGGTTTGAACCCCCAAACTCCTCCCTTCTGGCTACGCATAAAGTGTAAGCCGGGGTTTCTAAAACGATCGTTCAGCCATCCTTGCTATAACTACTTTCAGTTGGAAAATAAGAGACCGAGTCGGTTACAAGACTATATGGGAGGAAATGAGACAGTTGAAACACGTCATCTCCGAGTCCTCGAACCCGAACGACCACGATGAAGTGATGAAGGTGAGTAACAGTTATACGATCGTGAAGCTGTTGAGTGGAGCGGGATGAACAACTGTGCACTGTGATTCTCAGCTAGGTCCTGACGTCACGGTGGGCGTGGCCTTGGTCAGTCTGTTTGCGGCACTGACCTGTACTACAATACTGTAGTAGCTCGACGACCCGGTTAGCGCAGTTTGTATTGACCTGCTTTCTGTGCCGAGGGTCCCAGGTTGAATTCCTGATAGGGAACATAAATGATTATACAAGTCTGTTGACACACGAAATAAACATTACTACTTGAAACCATGAGAAATACGTTCTCATGGGTTTTAATGTATAAAAGTGATACTATTTGCTGTAGGAGTTCATAGAGCACGCGCCCACGGACAGGGGCGCGCTGCTGTTCGCGATACACCGCGGCAAAGTGTCTGAGGGGATGGACCTCAAGGACCGGCAAGCGAGGTGCGTCGTGTGCGTAAGTATTCATGCACGTCACAACACTGACATTTTTCTTTCTTTTTTTTCTTTTTTTACGAAATGAGATGCGATGAAGTAAAATGGATATGAACATGGCCTCACCCGCAACTTAGCGGGTATTTAGCCAGTGTCAAGTAATTAATAGCAATATTAAATTCAATAAATACACTTTATAAATAAAATAATGGATGTGACATGAAGAAATGAAAATGGCGTGTCATTTTTCTCTTTGATTTCTTATATTTGGACAATAATCTATGAAACATGCTCTATATAATGTTCTCTATGGTTTTCTCTCTCTTCTCTATGGCGCCTCCTTGGCATCGTTTGGTTCTAAAAAGTGTTCTGAGTATTTAAACAAAATTATGATTGTATAACTATCAAGAAGTCTATAATTTCCACCCCAGGGCCCATGGTATATTTACCAATATTTACGCGAATACTACACATTGAAATAAAACTAATCTTACGGATATTATCGCGTTTATTATACTTTTTTACGTTCCCGACGTTTCGGCTGCTTTACAGCAACCATGGTCACGGGAGGACTGAGGTGGTTGACGTCCTAGTGTCATAGTTTGAACCGGGGTACCCTCATATTTAGTTGTTGTTTGCGGCCCGATCTACGCAGAAGGTGCTCAGTGTCTTGAGGTCTTGCAATGGTGCGCTTGGTTTTAGATTAAATAATATTAATTACTGGATCCCTGGGAAGTTGGTGGTAGCACCCGGCCATCTTCCCTATTGAAATTAGGATGTTTTTTTAATTTCATGGCCTCGCGTATCATCCTTGGTCGGAATCGGTGTTCTTTTGCGAGGATCTGTGGCTTATCAAATCTGATATAATATAATTACGTAAAAATGTATAATAAACGCGATAAAATCCGTAAGATTAGTTTATTTCTTTTTTTATGTTGGCAATTGGCTACAAAATAGTGCCATTCTCGCCCGTGTCAAATTTCTTCGTAGTACCCCTGATGATAATAATGATGTTGATGACACGAGTCCCCTACCCCTATTATAATATACTTTACACTATTTGCTCCCGTTACACAGATCGGAATTCCGTACCCGAATCTGGGCGAGGTGAAGCCGAAGAGGGACTACAACGACAAATACGCCAAGGACCCGACGCGAAGCTTGCTCAACGGAAGCCAGTGGTACAACGTCCAGGCGTACAGGTAAGGGAGCGTTCAAGTATTACATAACGAATTTTGGGGGGGGGGGTCCTCTGAAACGTTACGATGCGTTACAGGGACGGGAGGGGGGGGGGGGGGGGGGTTTGGACCCTTTGGTTTTGCCAAAGGGTTTTGTTTATTGGTTAAATTATACATTTTGGGTTATGTTGGCGCAATTGATTATCATAATGGTGCTTTGATTTTTGTCTCTCTGCTAGTGGATATAGAGAACGGGGGGGGGGGGGGATTTAACTACGCGTTAAGTAACATTGTTTTAACCCTTCAGAACGGTCGCGTAGAGACTTTACGTTTTACTAGGGGGGGGAAGAAAAACGTTACGGCGCGTTACGTGGGGGGAGGAGGGGTCAAAAATCTCCAAAAATTGCGTTCCGTAATACTTGAACGCTCCCTAACTCCATTTACATCGTGCACGTAGACTTATTAATTACAATTTCTTTGGATTTGAGAGTAATCGATAACTTTGTCGATTGCTAGTTACTTAGTAAAACCGGTTCCATGACTGAATGTCTGACTGTAGTGTTTTTAAGTGTTGTCGGGTTCAAACTAATCTTAAATGACGTCGTGTTAGCACGTTAGGATGACTATGTGGACCTTTAACCTTAGAAAAAGAATGCAATGTGTCTGTAATGATATTATAGTTTTCTTTTGTGGTGTCCAAATTGTAAAAAAAAACCGGTATAAGTCTGAATTAATGAATTAATTGTTAAATGGTATATTATAGTCGATATTAACGTGGATTCTTTAATCGCATTCCCCTCGACTCTTCTAATTGCCTGAACCACAGATCACGAGAGATATGCCGTGCGGTTCAAAATGTATGGGAACTCGCTGTCTCCGTTTTGTTCCCCACCACTCGCCACAAAACACATGCAATTTCATAAAACCAACCAATACGAAGTCTCACACACACACGCGTGCCAATAATTCGGTGCGTGCTGCGTCGTCGCCGCATACAGCGGCCGTACCACGCGACGCACCAGTTTATTCAAAGTATCGTTAGACGATCTATCCATTGCCTCGTACATTCACTCAGTAGCGAACATAGGTGGTACTTAAAGAGCCATGTATTTTGTACAAAAATAAAAAAGTCGTTGTGCTACATGAAAACTAAAATAACATAATAAAGGCATTAAATATTTTTTGATTTGTTGTTTTTAATGATTTTAAAGACGAATAAATAAAATACTTAATACTGGCTGGTGAAATGAGATTCCATCTTTCGCGTAGTTCACTTTGCTGCTAGTATTTTTGCACACAACCACGGAATAACACGGCATTTAAAAAAAAAGTTAGAGCTCCGATACCGACGTGCAGTTGCAGTCGACTGACGGCGAAAACTCTATGTTAGCCTAATTTTGGCTAAAGGTGAGCGCAAGCCCACCGCTTTCATAACATATCTCCTCTAATATATCTGTGGTCTGAACAAACAAACAAAACGATTTTGATTTTTGAGGATATTATTAAAGGAGGATATTACTTGGGGAGAGATTGGACCCTTAAGCGGAATGACATGAGTGCGAGATAGTACTTTCTCACTCTGTAATAAAATTCTAACTCGGACCGACAACATTTGGAAACAAGATAGATTATTTATAAAGATAAGTATGCATTATTGAAAAATTCCTTTTTATTTTTTTTATGTCATGGAAATAAAGGAGGCTTAAATAATTCAAATTTAAAATTGGCAGACAGTCCAGTAGACTGGGGAAGTAAGAGTTTTGTAGTACGCCCCCCCCCCACCCCACTGTAGTAGTGACTCGTGCTTGTGGTGGGCAGGGCGCTGAACCAGGCGGTGGGGCGCTGCGTGCGGCACCGCGCGGACTGGGGCGCCGTGCTGCTGGTGGACAGCCGGTTCGCGGCCGCCGGCCCGCGCGCCCACCTGCCCAGCTGGGTCAGGAACTATGTGAGTACCACCACGCACGCGGGCCCGGGACACACAATTGCAATTGTCTATTCTACTTTATTGACCATCGCCTTTAATCATTTTTTAAAGTTAAATCGAAATTTATTTTCAACTAGCTGTTGCCCGCGACTTCGTCCGCGTGGTATTTAACAAAGACAACCGTTGACAACAGCCTGCTCGCGCGTTCTGAGCCCGCGGGACGCATTGCAGGTTGTTGCTATCAAACTTAATCAGGCGCTGCGCTGCAACATTGGTTTTAATTTTTTTCATGAGATCCTATTTTTTTTTCTAAAATAAAAGTAGCCTAAGTTACTCCTTGTTACATCAGCTATCTGCCAGTGAAAGTCCCGTCAAAATCGGTCCAGCCATTTCAGAGATTAGCCGGAACAAACAGACAGACAGACAGACGGACAGACAGACAGACGGACAGACAGACAGACAGACAAAAATTGTAAAAAATATGGTTTCGGTATAGGTAACGTGTATACATCCAAATGCACTTAGTAAAAAGCGGTTATTTTAATATTACAAACAGACACTCCAATTTTATTTATATATATATAGATTAACATTGATCGTAATCAATACGGATAATATGGATTGTAAATAATTGTACAATAAAATAAACAGTGCGTTTGTTTCCTGTAGATAAATATTTAAATTGATGCCCATTGAAGCAGCCGATTGATTCGCGTTAGGGTGTTAACACACCAATCGATCGATCGTCAATCGACGGCATCGATCTATGGTAGAATGGATTAGTCGACGTCGATCGATTGTTTCTACCAGACCAATCGAGCGATTGTCGATCGACGATCGATCGCTGGTAGGATGGATTAGCGTCGACCGGCAATCGATCGATTGGATAGTCGACCGGTATCCGTCGATCAATAGCTACCACACCAATCGACCAACGTCGACCGATGTCGATTCCATCGATCGACTACCGATCGTTTGGTGTGGTAACACCCTTAGGCACGGTACGGTACGGTACGTGTTTATAGGTTGTGTATACTTGTAGATCGATATTCAACCGCACTCGACTACTTCCTTGGTCAGCGACGACGACCGAAGCCTCAAGACATTCATGGAGAGGATGCAGTTGGAGGATGACGGAGCATCGTATTGAGACTGAGGGAGATATAATATTTTAAACGCAGATTTAGGACGTATTTAGATTTTATGGATTTCATTTAAAATGATATATCGATAGTTTCATACATGTTTGCTACCATCCCATGTACAGATTGATTCGGAAAGGGACTAAACTTCAAACCTGCACTTCTTTAGCGCTTTTTTAATTATGCGAAGTCAGAATTTCGATATGTCGATTAAAAAAAAAATATTTTTTGTGTGCAATTTTTTTTTAAAGTGACCTCGAATTTCAAACTTCACGTAATGATTACAAATGCGCTAAACAAGCGCAGGTTTAAAGGTTAGTATACCCTTTCGGAAACACTGTATATTCCTAATTCTATGTCATAGATATATATGATAATGTAATATTTACCTACGGTTTTTATTGATACATCTGACAGTTGCATGATTCATTGATTAGTGTAATGTGAGCCGAGTAATTAGGTTTTAATTTTATTTTATTATATTTAAATTAAGCTTTGTGAAACTAATCTTACGGATTTTATCTCGTTTATTTTATGATTTTACGGTCGTTTTTATTAGGATAGGTATGTATTATTGAGGTTAAATCAAGACCCGAAAACCGGTCTCTATGGACGGGTTTTATTGGGCTTCTGAACGACTTATCTACTGTCGGATTTGACCTATGGTTACTCATTCACTTTGCTTACCTTTTCAAAGGGCTTTACGAGATAAGTTTGAATTCAGCTGAGTTCAACGCGAAACCCGATACAACCCGTTCGAAAGATTTTCCCATATAACACACACCTATGTCCTTTGATAGACAAAGTAGTTATTTTTAATATTTGATTCGGAACCCAGAAACCTTTGGGAAACCCCTTCATAAGAGAAAGTTACGTTAAAAGAAACGAGAAAGTTAAGCCAGCCGTTCGATGGGTAAGTAACATATGAGGGAATCCCGATGAATGGGGTGCCCGTTGAACGTCTGCATCTCGCTGAACGATTAAAATTGCCAGACAATTTACTGGCTGGAAAAAAGGAGATCATAGTACGCCATCTGCTCCATTACAAGATGGTCGCCGCCGCCGCGAGCGAACAAATATACGTGCGTACTCTCGCGATCATCAGAATTTAGCCTTAGTTAAGTTTTTCAATCACAATGTATAATCGATATTGAAGTAAACACTTTTATATTTTTGTACATTTTGTTTAATTTATACTGCATACATACATTATTTTATTAAGGACCTTCGTCACACAATGTGGTAACAAACCCTATCCACAACTTATTTGACAGAATTTGTAAGATACATTATATGAGTATTAGTATAATTTTATACTACTCTAGGTGATTTTGTTATCACAGTTCAGAAGTCCTTGTGGCTCGCGCCGCGCCAGACCGCGCCGACCACATCTCTGGTTTCCTGGTGTCCTAAAGAAACAAAGAAGTTGTGAAGAGGTTTATCTCGGAGGGTACTGGGCTCCAAGTCTGCTAACACAGTCAATTCATAATTGAACAGCAACCGCATAGTAACTGTCACTTTTGACAGATATCCCATACGATATCTGTCAAAAGTGACAGCTACTATGCTGTTGCTGTTCGATTATGTTAGCAGACTTGGGGCCCAGGCTACAGTCCCGGCGTTTGAAGCTTACGAACACAATAAGAGTCGCATCGCTCATCAAAAAGCTCGTCGAATCGTCACGCACTAAGATCCCCGACAGACAGGAGCGTTCTGCATCAAAGCTCTTAAAAAGTATATATAGACAGGGCCTGAAGCCGGAATGCCTATGAACGGGTTTTGATTGGGTTTTTGATCGACTTAACTACTGTCAGATTCGACTTTTAATCGACTTACCGTAAAGTGCAATCCACTTTCTGGTTGTGCCTCTTGAGATGGGACACGTGAGAGAACCTTTGTTTGCAAATGTCGCACGCGAACGGCCGCTCGCCGTTGTGACTCCTGTAGAGAGAAGTAACGAATGGAATAAATACATTTAAAAAAATAATTTTGGTTAGCAATCTAGCCGATTCAAATTTAATAATAAAAAGAAATAGTAATTAAATACTGTGCTGTGCCTCAAGCACAATCCTGTTAACGTACCGGTTTCAGTAACGTAACGTGTTCCATCCCTCTCACACCACAGATTTAATAAATAAGTGTGACGGTAACAGCATGATTTCTCGATGACATTCCTGCTTACCCTACTGATCGATGAGATAACATCGACGAAAAAAAACTCTGAAACTGTTTATTACTGAAAGAATTGATGTATCCAATTCAGCATTTTCTTTGCTTGAGACATGAGCTTTCATAGCAACATTTACTCCTTACAACCTATATAATCAATATTGCAATAAAAATATGTTTTTTTAACCGACTTAAAAAAAAGGAGGAGGTTCTCAATTCGGTTGTATTTTTTTTTTCCAAAATGCCGGGTTCTATTACAGAGTCATATTATGAGGTTATTCTATATATGCCACACGACATGCCACAGCACATATGTTTCCATCCCTTATAGTTTGCACTCTCGACGTTTCCCCCTGTACACTTCTATACTAATATTATAAATGTGAAAGTTTGGATGGATGGATGTTTGTTACTCTTTCACGCCCGAACGGCTGAACGGATCTGGATGAAATTTGGCACAGAGATAGATTATAGTCTGGAATAGCACATAGGCTAATTTTTATCCCGGTAAAATGTATGGTTCCCGTGGGATAGATGGTTTAATTTTTCATACTTTTTATCGCGGGTAACACCGCCGGGCGCAGCTAGTAATTCAATAAGTTTCAGTATGAATGGTAGGCGCGATGCCAAAAGTAAGTGTTATAATTACCTTTTATGAACGGCCAGATCTGATTTCTTGTAGAACCTCTTCTCGCACCCGGCGTGGTCGCACGCGTGCGGCTTGCACTGCGCGTGGTCGCGCTCCACGTGCTGCTTCAACTGGAATAGGACACAACATATTGGCAGACTCTCGTGGAGTTTGACCCAATGGAAAAATACCATTAGGGAAAGAATCAAAACATATCGTTACGACACGGGAAAACAAACGTCTGAGGCTTTTTGGCGGGAAGTTGAACCGTGAAGTTGTCCACTTTGTTTTATTTTCCAAAAAAAAAAATGTGTTGTTTTGATAAATAATGTGTAATATTAGTGGGCTATAAACCAGTGCGTGTTCATAAACGTGCACGAGTGAAGGAAATTGAAATAAAATAGTAAAACTTGATGTTTCAAGTTCTCCCAAGATGTCTGGTAACAGCAGCCCGCACTGCGCGCAGCCGTGTATGTGTGTATGTGTAGCTCACCATCCACGCGGCGCGGAATGCGCGCGCGCAGAGCGGGCAGGCGTGCGCGGGCGGCGCGGGCGGCGCGTGGCGCGCGCGCCGGTGCTTGTTGAGCGTGGAGCGGTACCCGAACACCAGCCCGCACTGCGCGCAGCCGTGCCGCGCCAGCCGCGCCTCGTGCACCGCTGCGCCACAACACAACACATTATACATCGGGATATTTAAATCGCGTTACAACTACGAAACAGTTATTCAGAGTCCAATTACTAGTTATTGGTATAATTATACATATATCTATACAAATGAATAACAAATAAATAAAATTGGAGTGTCTGTTTGTAATATTAAAATAACCGCTTTTTACTAAGTGCATTCGGATGTATACACGGTACCTATACCCAAACGACATTTTTTAAAATTTTTGTCTGTCTGTCTATTTGTTCCGGCTAATCTCTGAAATGGCTGGACCGATTTTTATGGGACTTTTACTGGCAGATAGCTGATGTAACAAGGAGTGACTTAGGCTACTTTTATTTTAGAAAAAAAATAGGATATCACGAAAAAAAATTAAAACCAATGTTGCAGCGCTGTGCCTGATTAAGTTTGATAGCAACAACCTGCAATGCGTCCCGCGGGCTCAGAACGCGCGAGCAGGCTGTTGCCAACGGTTGTGTCGTTGTTAAAAACCACGCGAACGAAGTCGCGGGTAACAGCTAGTATAAAATAAATTGAGATATAAACTATCCTATCTTTTAAGTTAGATAAAACTGCACACAGTGTGCAATTTTTTATTAAAATCACTTTAGTAGTTTAGGAGTCCATAGCGGACAAACACCGTGACACGTAATTTATATATATTTAGATATAAATAACTCAAACGGAGAGTCGCGAACAATATATTGAAGCGCAAAAATCTAAGCCAATTTGTGTAGAACACGTAATTTCGCATGCACGTAATGTATCTCAACATTGAATAACAAGCAATGCATCGTTTGCGCGCGCTCATCACTCGCACGCGCCGGGTATCGCGCCGAGCGCCGTGTTGTGACCGCGTTGTTTACGATACATTGCGCGCTCAAAAATTACAACATTTGTTACCCCTCACTTTCGACATAAATTATTTCTACAATTTTATTACAGGCATTAAGTGTAACTTCACCCAGAATTTTCGTTACCATGCCCCGTCCACCCTGTATAGAAAAACATAGCTTACCTATATGAGATCTAAAATTATCCTTTTTGTTGAAAATTTTACAGCAAACTCCACATATGAACATCAGGCGTTTCTTCACCTTCGCCGCGTTCTTCTTCACTCCCTTCGATATCTCATTCAATTTATTATCTGTCACACTTAAGTTCACTCCACAGCTATCAGATTGTCCTATTTTTACTATTATTGATCCAGCACTGTTAACTGGCTCAGTCACCCTTGTCTCTGGAGCCATATTACTGTTAGACTGATCTATTTTCACTAATATAGGCGGAGTATTGTTTAATGGCTCAACAACACTTGCAACTTTAGACACATTATTGTTAGATTGCTCTATTTTCACTATCACTGATTCAGCTACGTGATCTGATTCATCCACTTCTTCGGGTGTATCTTCATGTTCTGTCTCGCTCCCTCTGACTTCTACGCCAATGTTTAACATATCGGTCAACTGTTGCGCATCAATCTCGCTGTTCAAACTAATAATAAACGTATCATCGTCCTCCGTTGAAATGTACTGCACGTTATTCTCGCCTATGAGTTGGTTTAGATTGGCCGCTAGATTGGTACTGGCTTCCAAATCCACATCACTTTCAAATATAGTCGAGCACTCATTCACAGACACCGTTGATTGTTTTGATATTACTCTTTTATCGTTCAAACCAGGATTCAGTAGATCGTCCGGCAAATGTTGTGCTTTGTCCTGGTACAGGGCGTTCATGATATCCTGATCGATACTTCGATTGGTGTTGACAAAATCGAAAACCTCACCTCGGTCACAGTAATCAATGTCATCGTTAAACATGTGGCTCGGTTGCATGGAGTCCAGCTCGTGATCGTAGAACAGCTCTCCATCGAGGATATGCAGCTGGTTAATCTCTTTCAGCAGCTCGATCTGCATGAGGTTGTCAGGGTTGTCGAGGTCCTGGTTGTAAACGTTCAGCACCTCGTTGTGAGCGGGCATGGTCATGTAGTCGTCTTCGGCTGACAGTATGTCGTCTACGATGTTGTCTACCATACAATTGGCGTCTGAGTTCGTCTGGCTTCCGTCTTCTTTGTCGGTGTCCTTGGCGGGCTGCGGCGGCGGATTGCTTGTGTGTTCTCTGTTGTGATATAAGATTAATATTAAGATAACATAATGGAGCCGCCTACGGTCCAAATTCTAAACTTATTTTTCCTGGCAATTCTTGAGGGATGGGGGGGGGGTTCAAAGGGATTCAGAATGACAACTTATGGTCTTATGGCCACTGTTTAAGGGGTACGCCTTTCAATGCCATGTCCGGATCTGAGAGTAAATGCAATTATTTGGTCTCTGTCTGTCTTTCGCATGATAATTACATGAGATATAATATACGAGAACGGCACACTAATATCTCGCACTATAACAGCATCGTCTAAATGGGTCTTAAGCTTGTCGTGTGTAAAATCATCATAAAATTGCGTTTTGAAACCTCCTCGTTTTGACCATCGGAAAGTTTTCCGATAGTCATTTCGAATGATTGAAAACTGGTTTCTGCCCACAGCTACAGTCGCGTTACCTCGATGAAACATAGCCTGTAGTATAGGCTATGTATGCACAGATAATGTAACTTCCTATCAGTGAAAGAATTTTCAGAATCCGACCAGTAGATTTGAAGATAATCCCGTACATCCAAACTCACAAACTAACAAGCTGTATCCCTTTATAATATTAGTTTTAGTATGAGCAAGCACGCCGGTAGTATTGTACCGGAGGGCAGGCAGGCAAGTGTGCAAGTGTGCAAGTGTGACCTGACGCAGTGGTCGAGCAGCTGGCTCTTGTACTGGAAGGTGAGGTGGCACACGCGGCAGTAGTTGCGGCGCGCGCGCAGCGCCGGTGCCGCCGGCGGCAGCGGCGCCGCCGACCCCGCCGGCGCCGCCGAGCCGCGCGACGCCGCGCAGCCGCGCGCGTGCCGGTTCAGCGACGCGACCTGCACACATCGCACCACATCTCTCATTAACAATAATATATTTTTTTTTTATTCGCTGTATATGCAATCATTGTCAGCAGTTGACCGCGGCCGGTGGCTAACATAAAATTAATCATCATAAAAAAGGTCTCTACATGTTAGACCCCGCGCAAGCCTTCCAAAGATTCGAGTATAGCCCAGCCTCTTCTCTTATTTGTTTTGATTGCATTGATGTTTATCAATCAAATCTCAGTGTCTTTACGAACTTAAAAAATGCAATTAGGACCCACGCAACTTGACACATTATCTCCATCACATTTATAACACATGAAAGTAAATTTCGCTATCCTTTTCGCGCTACGCACGAACCTAACACAACGCAGTAATTAAAAAAAATCATTTTTTTATATTACCTGTGTGAACCTCTTCTTGCAGAGGTGACAGCTAAATGGTTTCTCCTCGCTGTGCCTCAGCATGTGCCGGCGCAGGTTCGATCTGTCCTTGAATGACATCTCGCATTGAGAGCATGGATACCGCTTTATATCTACAATACCAGAAGACTGTAAGCATTATTTAAAAACTAGAAATGGAATCTGAAACATGGCATTACAAAGAATTCTACACAATACAAAAGCTCTCTGTAATAGCAAATATCCATAAATCTACCTCATTTTTCTAACTATAATTTAGTCAATTACTAATAAAAACCTGACCTATACTGCCTATCAGCTTAAAATGTAGAGAAGAGTATAGTCTCCACTGCCACCAATCACACGAGAATGCTTAAAACATGAAAATTGAGATACGAGATTCTCCACATATGTATGTTTCATAAAAAAAAACAACCAACCAGTATGTGTGTCTGCATGCTTTTTTAAATCGGAAGCTTTCTGAAATGTCTTGCCACACTCGTCACATTTATGGGGTCTGGAAAAAACATAAAACTAAAATAAATCCTTGTGGATGTAAGCAACTCATACAAACTGTAGTGTAATAAAAAAATCAAGCAACTGCCCAAACTTTGTAATGGATAAATGGTGTAAACAGTTAAAAAGTCAAGTCAAGTCCACTAGTGTTGTACAGGCTAACTGCTCCAATTTGTTAATACCTGCAATTCAAATGCTTGTTGAAGAGGTGCTGCTGGAGCCTCCACAGCGCTTCGAAGGACATGGAGCACTGCATACACTTCCACACTCGCTCCAGGGGCTTATGAGTGAGGCTGTGCTTCATTAACTGCTGTTTAGTTGAAAACTTCTCATTGGGACATTTATCTGCAAATTTATTATTATAACCCTTCATTACTGAATTTTGCAGAGCTTCGCATGTACACTAGTTTTATAAATCAATGAATGGTTGAACAGCATGTCACATAGGCCTCTAGCCGTCTCCACTCAATCCTGTCAGTCCCATTTATCAATGGACTATTTGTTCTTCTTTCCTATGTGTTTGGGTATTCTTTCACATGGTGGCCATTCTGATAGTGTTTCTGTCTATTTTGCTTTGCTCTTTCTTGTGATATGGCCAGTCCACTGCCCCTTTTAACTTCCTAACTTTCCCATCTACAAATAATATTTAGCAAAAACATTCTTTCAAAGATGACATGGCATGGCCTCCCTCAATGATTTCCAAATATCATGGTCCTCCACCATTTGCATACACCGGCGTCCTGTGATGCATGTAATTGTAATTGGTCCACCTTGTTAGGTTGATCTACACTATGTCCTCCGATTGTGGTCGCCATTCTAAAACCTTTCTTTTGTTATGCTCTAAATAATAATAGCAGGTGTCAACTCACCACATATCCAAAGATTATCCTTAGAGTGTACGCGCAAATGGCCGTAATACTTCTTCGCATTGTCAAACTGCTTTCTACAGATCTCACAGTGTAAGGTAGTGGGCCCATTTAGGTCAGGTTCCTCCAGGGGCTCGTCTTCGGCCAGGAACTGCGCCAGAAGCCCATCGTCGGTCCCTAACAGAGACTGCGACCCTAAACTCACGTTCAATTCCTCGTACCCCTTCTTGTCGAATCCCAAGTCAATTGTCTCTGAATCCACGAACTAAAACCAAATTTACATTGTTTACTATCCTGATGTTGTGATTTCATTCGGATAATTGGGATTATTGCCAATATAAACTTACCGGATGGCTGAAGAATGGTAAAGTTGTGTCCATTTTGAAAATTTTTAGGCCTTGTTTCAGTCTTTCTTTGTCAAAATTCGTAAGTTTTTCTATTTCGCTTCCTACAAATATCCATCTCGTCAACCATATTTATTTTACCATACCATAGACAGTTAGTCAGTCAGGTCCAAAGAGATCATAGAGATGGTAATCATAGAGAAAATAATGCTGTCAGTAATCAATCAGCTGATTGGTCGGAGAATTTTTTTTCCTCATTGTTTGTTTTTGCTGATTGTAATAAAACATAAATAGGCATAAATTAAAGTGTAGCATTTTGAGTTTATTGAACCAATTAAAGAAAGTGTTATTTGTTGTAAGGTAAGGCAGCATTTCTGTTAAATAAGTGGTTTGATTGTTAAGAAATATTCATATATTTCCTCTATACAAATTTTGGGAGCACCTTACGACCTTCTGGGGGTGAGTCCATTTCGGGATATTCGCAAAGTTTACACTTATCAACCAACCAAAAACATCTCCATGCAAAGCTCGAGGAGGACAAATATGGGGTCATTTGATCCGTTAAGGGTTGAACTTCCAAAATTATAGCCCATGCCTATGCCCATCTCATGATACACACTATTTCCTTATCAAATTACATCAAGATCGGTTCAGCCCTTTAAACATTAAAATTTCTCATTTAAAATATTTTTATTAATGATAATTAAGTATAGATCTAGTCCTTTTTGTCATCTTGATATGTCTGTCTGGCAATATTTATTTTCTGCAGGTATAAAACATGTGCATTATATTCATGTACAACGGCAGCAAACAGGAGGAGAGTGACTACAATTTGATTGTAGCCACAAACCGAGATGAATTCTATGACCGAGCTGCTCAAAACATGGCGCCCTGGAGCAACGACCCTTTGATTATTGCAGGTAATGTGTTAATAAAGGCTCGGAATATTTAGAAGTTGCATGTTAGGTAAGCTTAGTAAGTGTTACATACAATGACACCCTGATTGACAGTAGTTAGTGACCTTGCTTTCTGTACCTCAGGCCTGCAGTTCGAATCTGTGTAGGGACAAACTTTGTCTCATGATCATGAATGTTTGTACCAGAGTCATGGATATTTAATATCAATATCACCCCCGATCCATTGTACAGTACCTATAAGTGTTGCTTAGTTTGGGACTATAAAGTGTTTTCGTCTGGCGATATTTATACTTATTATTTAGTGTGATAGGCTGTGGTTATGTTTGTAATTGTCCGGCAAGATGCTCATTGGTGAATCAGGTGGAGAAACACCGCACCTCAGCTCAAATACAGGTACTATTATTAATAACTAGATTTTTCCGCGGCTCCGCCTTCGCATTCATCAATATCAATCTTCCCCTCTTTGGTCATAGAGTAGAGTAACACAATAGTAAAGGCTTATAAACACATTTTAATCCAGTTTACTATGTCTTTAATGTCATCAGGTAGAGACTTGGGAGCCAACTGTGATGATTCAACATGGCTAGCGTTGTCTCCGATGCGCAGGAAACTCGGAGTCCTCCTCAATCTACCGGGGAAAAGCAAAGAAAATGCTAAAAGTAAGCTTATTCATCGGACGATAGCAACCTCGGACTATGAAGGCCATAGACAAAAAAAAAGAAAAAAAACTATTTAAACGAATATACTTTTTAGGTAGAGGGCGCCTGTCTTCAGATTTCGCTAGAACTAATAAAAACACAAAGGAATATATTGACTGCATAAAAGATTATGCGAAAGAATGCAATGAATTTGTCTTTGTCACTGCAGAGTTTGAGTTAGTAGCACGCTATTTTTTTTTGTTTCTACCCTTTCATGGCGAATACCAACCAAATGAATAACGTTTACAAAGCATTGCAAAACTTTTGTAACCTACTGCGGCTTGATTGTACGTGACGTACCTGTCGTTACGCCCTGCCCATAGACACTACGATATGTAGATACTCTATTATTTATGGGCTTGTTGACATTATACTTCATGGCTCATTGTATATATATTGGCAGGCGTAACGAATGTAAATAAAAATAAAAATTATATCAACAAGACTTCATACCTGGAATGCTGTTATGCCTCCTTCACCTTTCCTTCCGTATTCCTCAATTCTCTGCTTCGCTATCTTTAGATCTGCTGTTGGATGAGCCATGCACCATCTGTAGAAGATAATGCCCGATGACACCGACTGTCTCAGTGTCTCGGGCCTGGGAGGGTCATGTCGTAGGTACAATTACCCAACGCCCATGACACTCATCAGTTGCTGGAACCAGAACAATTATGAATTAGTTTATGCTTGTTATTGTACTATTAAGGCAGCATGTCTACCAGATTCAGTCTGATCTATACGACACCATGTTACGTCATACTCAAACTTTATAGCTCTACTTTATCTACGGAGCATTACATAGGCCACACTGCTTTATTACTTAATTTGGCTAGGGGACTTATTCAGTCTTACTACGAGCACTTAACGTAGCATCCCCATTCGGACGCACATCCAACGACATGCCCGAAACTTGGTATCCCATTACCTTGTGGCCAGGCTTTGGGGAACCATCTCTTAGTTTGGCTAGGTACTGAATCAGTCAAGCTACGAGCACTTCACGTAGACCCAATTGGCCAGGCACTTATTCAGTCTGGTCTACGAGCATATTACGTAAACCCGAATAATGCACTTATTCAGTCTGGTCTACGAGCACATTACGTAAACCCGAACAATGCACTTATTCAGTCTGGTCTACGAGCACATTACGTAAACCCGAATAATGCCATCTTGACCACCTTCGGACGCACATCCAACGACATGCCCGAAACTCTTGTATCTCATGAACTACATTACATGAAGCCACATGCATCATCAAACATATTATATACTCAGGTAGATATTAAAATACTACATCTTGTTGGGTACAACGCCACTAAGCTACTTCGCTTTGCATCGCTTGGCTTCGTTGTCGCTTCGCTGTTTAAATACATAGATAATTGTATACTTAGCTGTAATACTTAGATACATAGACACTTTAGATATTTAGCTCCTTGAATACTTGGCTACTTAGTTACTTAGTTACTTAGCTTTCATTAATTGCAGCCTCAGCTTGATTTCAGGTAATCACAAATCACAACGGAAAAGACGCAGTACGAACTTTAAAGTGACAGCAAGTAATTCACTTGCCATAGACAAAATGGCGGCAGAGATGACGGTGATACTATAGACAATTATTTACACTATGATATTCGCGATAACGTCGCGACACTCCCGGCCGGAAAGCCTAGAGCATTGTTAGTAAGTTGCGCGTCCACTCCCTAATTTTCTTTAGGGCTCTCATGGCTGCGCCTCGTCTTTGCTTTGTCTCTTTTCCATGTTCGTGTAATTCGTCTTGATTCTCATTTTCCTCTCATACCTCTGACATTAACTTGAAATGAAGAGCGTTGTCGGATTTAATCAACGTTGGTACTCCTCTACTAGATACCATTCTTCGTAAGGCTAGTCCTTGTTCAGCTGTCAAGTCTTGGACAACTTCTAAATGCACCGCTCTTACGGCTATACAAGTGAAAGGGTAGATCCACCTCTTCACAGATCCATTACCATTATCAATAAGAAGAGGTCCCATATAATCCACTCCTACGAAGGTGAATGGTGTGGTATAGTTGACTCTTTCAGCAGGTAGCGCCCGTGTCGGCGGTAGTTTGAAAGTCCTCCGCCGTGCTTAACACGCACGAGTTAAGAGTTTCTGTACTTGGCTCTTTCCTTGAGGAATCCAATACTGCTGTCTAATTTTACTTAAGGTATGATTCGCACCTACATGGTAGTTTTCACCATGAATGTCCATAATAATCTTATTAGTGAAGTCGCAGTCCTTCGGGATAAGAATGGGGTATCGTTTATCAAACGACCAGTTTGTAAACCGACCTTTGCATCTTAATATTCCATCCACATCTTTGAACAGCTTTAAGTTGCGACTTAGATCAGTGTCCTTTCCTTCAACCTCTTGCGGAAAATATTTAGCTTGTAATCTTTTAAGTTGTTCACCTGTGTTCATTATTATAGTATCTTCCTTTTGAAGATCTACACTATGTCCTTGTTCTATGTCCTTTTGGAAACTGTAGTCTATATCCATGGGACAATCTTCTGGTTTTTGTTTATTCGACAGACCCTCCCCAAGAACCAGAGAAGAAACATTTGTTTTCTCCGAATCTGAAGGCCATGCTTTCGGCTCATGCGACAGGAAGCTTGGACCTGTTAGCCATTTTCTTTTGTCTTCTACTGGAATCGAAGGTCTGGTAGCTATGTCAGCTGGATTTAATTCTGATGGGACATATCTAATCACCAAGTCCTTATTTTGTTTTATTTCTTGTATACGTCTGGATACAAACGGTGGTAGGAGTTTATTAGACTTGTGCCATTCTATTACAATTTTACTGTCTGTCCATAATGTCTGACTGGTTACTTTCATGTTCAGTTGTTTGAGTACAAATTTAATAAGTCTACTGCCTATTACTACTCCTAACAACTCTAAGCGAGGTATTTTCAGGTTGTCTTGGTCTTTCAGTGGAACTAATCTTGCTTTGCCTATAACAAAATTTCTTTCACTTCCGTTTACAATATATACTGCTGCTGCATATGCTTTCAACGAAGCGTCAGTAAAGCAGTGTAACTGGCAATTTTCTATGGTTTTCAGGTAACAACGAGGGATTGATACTTTTGGTATCTCACCCAACTCTTTACATATTTCCGACCACTCATCAACCATATTCTTTGGAAGGACTTCATCCCACTTGATCTTTAACTTCCAAAGTTCTTGTAAGAATAATTTTGCAGACAATGTATACGGTACGGCATATCCGCATGGATCATAAACAGACGCGATTACTTTTAATACGCCACGTTTAGTATTAGCATTAGAATCGACGTTGAATCTCAACCCAAGCGTGTCTCTTCTCAAGTTCCAATCTAAGCCTAAAATCTTAACGACTTTGTCTTCATTGGTACCTGAGATGTGTTTCATAAATTCTTCTGAGTTAGAGCTCCATTCTCTAAGATTCATTGATATTTGTTGGAATGCTTCCTTGGTATTTCTATACAGCTCCAATGCTTCATCTATGGTTGAGGCACCTGTGACTAAATTATCAACATAAATGTCATTCGCGATTTCTCTAACTCGCGATTGTTTTGATTTAGCCAGGTGATGTTTAACAGTTGCATTTAAAACATACATTTAATAACAGTTGCATTTAATATTTAAGATGAAGGGACTGGATATTATACAAAATGGTATTCTGCAAAATCTCATACACTGAATGTTGTCTTTGGCCGCTGGTTTTGTCATATCCTTTATCCATATGAATCGGGTTATATACAAATCTAATGGGTTTCCCCTTTTGTGTGACGAAGTGATGTGGTAAGTAAGTGAATGGGTGGTCTTTAGTTTTCGTGGGGTCTTGTACTATCTCTATTTGGATACTTGACAGGACATAAAGCGCGATTATGAACGCCTTTTTCTTTACAATATACACACACTCGTGTCAACTTGCATGTACTGATGTTGTGTCCTTCGCGTAGACATTCATAGCATCGATTTCTCAACTTCAATTTCCGTTCTTTAGCAGTTTTATACTTCGTGCATTGGTCATTATAGTGATCTTCATTACAGAAAATACAGGGTAGTTTCCTTCTTTTTCTGTCAATGCTTTCGGTTGATTTCCTTGGGTATTCCCGTCTTTTATTCATGTTTCTTTTTCGAGAAACATCGTTAACTTGATTTAATGTCGACGTAGTATTTCTATTCGTCTTTAATCCTTCTTCTCTGTACGAGCGTATCTTTCTCGTACTTACTTCTCTTTGTCTCGACTTATTTTGCATTGTATGTAATGTTTCCACTGTGTATTCTGTATTCGACTTTTTATCGTATGTAATTCTACTAGCATCTTCTCGTGCTGTAATTATTATTTCTAAATGTTTTCTTATTTCATTAATAGAATTATCAGTAGTTTTAAGTTTAAGTTCGTAAATTAAATCTTCTGGAAATTTCTCAAATATTTGATGACGAAGATGACTATGGTTGACATCCTCCTTAAGCGACTCCAATACTCTCAAATGTCTTTCCAAATCATTTAGAGTTTTTCTGCAAGCGCTTATAGTTTTATCAGCAGGCTTCACTCTAGACAAGGCTGCGTAGTGGGCATCAATTAAATGAGAATTATTTCCATACCTTTCTCGCAAAGTCTTCAAGGCAATTTGGTAATTCTTATTTGTTGTTTCAAGACCATCAATGGCCCTCTTCGCTTCTCCTTTCACAGAAGCTTTAAGGTATAATAATTTATCAACTTCGGCAATATGTCTAGAATCTATATTTGAACTGAATTGGTCCCAAAACTGATACCAACCCAGAACATCACCATCAGACTCAGGTAAATTAAGTTTAGGTAGGCGGCTACCTATTGTTTCCATAACAGGGTTGCTTTTCGTTTTATTGAACATCTCTATCTTCGCTTCTAACTCAGCTAAGTTCTGTTCAGCCTCTAACTGTATTTCTGATATTTGGCTTATATCATCAGCTGGAGGGTTATTCACCAAACGGAAATAATTATTGAGGTCATCGTTCAATCTCCCCAATAGTGCTTTAAGCTTTGATCTTATAACTTGAGCCTTAGATATTTCTTCATCGTTTCTTAAGTCAAGGGTCAAGGACAGGTCAGAGTTCCTTTTTATCTCGTTCGTTAGCATCAGCAACCGCTTAAGTAAAAGTTCCTCCATGTTCATAGAACGTGAAATAATTCTGAAATTTAAAATAAAATTTCTAAATAGTACTTAGTTTCTATAAACTAATTGGAAGCTTGTTACTTGAATTTCATTACCATTTTATACATATATATCTTTGTATTGTTTGTTTATAATTTGTTATCACTTATTTATGAATTTTGAATTAAATATTTGTTTAATTTTAATATAGGTAGTCAATATGACATACCACAAAACAAATTTCAATTTAATTTCAATTAAACAGGTATGTTCAAGTCATTGAAGGACAACAATAAATATGAAATTCTAAATAAACATCTTCAATTCAAAAATAAACATTGGTCTGTGACTAGAGTAGAACGAGAACAAATGAACACTCATAAATCATCACACCAATAATATAGTTATTTATATGGTATCAACAGATACACAGTTATATAGGATTCAATTTGATGACAGTGTCAATAATCACAAGTGACTCCGTCTGTCTGAACTAATATAAATCATATTTTATTTTATAAAATAAATGTTTAGCCGTTCACTACAATTTAATGTGTTGTGTTCTGCATGCTATTTATTGTATTTATTCATTTATGTTCAACTTAAAACATTTATTTATCACCACTTTAAAATTAATTTTAAGTTTCCATTCCAGTGAGTACCTATATTGTAACTACAACAATTAATGTAGCATAAAAACAGCACCATGTTGTTTACTAGAGCGCTGTAGATGTAGGTACTACACAAATATCAATTTTAATCAGGAATAATGATTTGTGTACAACCAGACATCTATTACCAATTAATAGACATCACTTCTCTGCAGATATACACAAGTGTCAAGTATTATCCATCTGAGTTGTCATGTTAACCATATTTAGTTATTTAATTTAGTATACACTATAGGTATTAAATAGTCAAAATAATGTTCATAACTAAACAATAAACATTGAATTATAGTTATTGTTATAGTGGCACATCACATTAAACCTTAGTTTAAACTTTGTATTGCAATCAGACTACTTGTCAATATGTAGATAAGTATATACTTGTCATTGCCTTGTTTTAAAGTATCGTCACCGAATATATTAGTATACTAGTGCCATAAAATATCCATAGTTAGTATCACATCAATATAGTACCATACCAATCGCTGAGACTTTGAAGCATACAAATTATACGGTACAGATATCAACGATTAGAACATAAAACGTATCTTTGCTGGCTACTGTACCTTTTCATAGTAATACTCATTGTATTTGTGTATAACAGTCCGTATGATTACTTGTATTTGATAAAATGTGTACGTTACACAGAACAAATTGACTGTTTGAAGATCGGTAGGTAGGTAGGTAGGTTGCTGGACGTACCTACATGACGATAGATATTAATTGATACTCCGTACATAGGTATCTACTTAACAAATTGATTCAAAATAGTATTTACCTTGGTCACTAGATTATATTCACCGGGTTTAATGTATTGATGAAACCCAAATATGTGAATCAAAATTATATTTACACTTGTCGAATGAATTCCTCTGGTCTCCGACATATATTGTACGACACACTCAATATTCAGATAATTCCCAAGAAGCACATATACTTTGAGAAATATTTGCACTATAAACATAGAACAAAATAACTTTTAATTTCCTCACAAGCGAATTTTTAAAAGTTTTAATTGGCAGTGGTACACGCCATTTTCGTTTCTACGTACAAAAGTGGGCGGAAATGGTTTTCTCGCTCGCTAGCGGAAATGTTATTCACGTAGATTCCAATTCTTTTTAAATTGACAATAATCCGGGAAATGTTTAATGTCAAAATAACTTTTAATTATTAAAAGCTTTTAATTTTAAATTACGCAAAATACAGCACCATTTAAATTAATATTAAAGAAATGAAACTCTTTTTAGTTTATAATCACACATTCTCCGCCATTATAAGTCAATTGACATATTCTATAAATTATTGTTTGTTTCTTTGGAAAGCGAAGTATTTATCCTTTGCTATCGTTTTATCGTACCAAACTCATTCAGTATTATTTATTATTAAAATAATAAACATATCTCATTGTACACCACAATGCGTATTTAAAATGATTTGCAATTATCTTTACAATATGCCACCATATTGTTTCGTCCTTGTATATCTTTGACGCACTTATTATATTTCCATCCGTAAAGGAAAATTAATATTAACTGTTTGTCGTTGTATAATTAAAATATTAAGCAATTATACAATTTTACTAGTTTATTTCAATTGACAATATAAATTACGAAAAAATAAAGCAATAATATTCGCCTTGATCGATGACTACTTGCGCCATCTCTTGCAGGATCTTGAAAACAGCCGCATCATATCGGCGAAGACAATAAGTTTGATTTTTTGATCATAATGTTCAGGTTCTCATATTTTGTTCAATTAAATACTCAATTCTTATATACCACTCATAGGGCACATACAATATATACATCAGGAAGGTGAAGGCAGCTACAAATCTCCATTTAACTTCAAATTGTTTACTCTTTATTAATCATCTTAATGATTTTCCTTTCACAGGAGCATAATTTCGCAAGATGCTGTTCTGAGTCCATCAGACATCATATCCCAGCATCTCCACCATGTCGTTACGCCCTGCCCATAGACACTACGATATGTAGATACTCTATTATTTATGGGCTTGTTGACATTATACTTCATGGCTCATTGTATATATATTGGCAGGCGTAACGAATGTAAATAAAAATAAAAATTATATCAACAAGACTTCATACCTGGAATGCTGTTATGCCTCCTTCACCTTTCCTTCCGTATTCCTCAATTCTCTGCTTCGCTATCTTTAGATCTGCTGTTGGATGAGCCATGCACCATCTGTAGAAGATAATGCCCGATGACACCGACTGTCTCAGTGTCTCGGGCCTGGGAGGGTCATGTCGTAGGTACAATTACCCAACGCCCATGACACTCATCAGTTGCTGGAACCAGAACAATTATGAATTAGTTTATGCTTGTTATTGTACTATTAAGGCAGCATGTCTACCAGATTCAGTCTGATCTATACGACACCATGTTACGTCATACTCAAACTTTATAGCTCTACTTTATCTACGGAGCATTACATAGGCCACACTGCTTTATTACTTAATTTGGCTAGGGGACTTATTCAGTCTTACTACGAGCACTTAACGTAGCATCCCCATTCGGACGCACATCCAACGACATGCCCGAAACTTGGTATCCCATTACCTTGTGGCCAGGCTTTGGGGAACCATCTCTTAGTTTGGCTAGGTACTGAATCAGTCAAGCTACGAGCACTTCACGTAGACCCAATTGGCCAGGCACTTATTCAGTCTGGTCTACGAGCATATTACGTAAACCCGAATAATGCACTTATTCAGTCTGGTCTACGAGCACATTACGTAAACCCGAACAATGCACTTATTCAGTCTGGTCTACGAGCACATTACGTAAACCCGAATAATGCCATCTTGACCACCTTCGGACGCACATCCAACGACATGCCCGAAACTCTTGTATCTCATGAACTACATTACATGAAGCCACATGCATCATCAAACATATTATATACTCAGGTAGATATTAAAATACTACATCTTGTTGGGTACAACGCCACTAAGCTACTTCGCTTTGCATCGCTTGGCTTCGTTGTCGCTTCGCTGTTTAAATACATAGATAATTGTATACTTAGCTGTAATACTTAGATACATAGACACTTTAGATATTTAGCTCCTTGAATACTTGGCTACTTAGTTACTTAGTTACTTAGCTTTCATTAATTGCAGCCTCAGCTTGATTTCAGGTAATCACAAATCACAACGGAAAAGACGCAGTACGAACTTTAAAGTGACAGCAAGTAATTCACTTGCCATAGACAAAATGGCGGCAGAGATGACGGTGATACTATAGACAATTATTTACACTATGATATTCGCGATAACGTCGCGACAGTACCTACACGTCTGTACGTCAAGTGCGAGATTATTCGTGAGCTAACTGTATACTTTATGGTCTACCGTATTTAGACATTTTGTATGGAAAATGAAAGTTTTAAATACCGTCCGCTTGAGGCGCCTTTCAATTCTCCATACAAAATGTCTAAATATGGTAGACTATAAAGAATACAGGGTCCCAAGTCTGCTAACACAATTGATTCATAATCGAACAGCAACCGCATAGTAACTGTCACTTTTGACAGATATACCATACAATATCTGTCAAAAGTGACAATTACTATGCGGTTGCTGTTCGATTATGAATCGATTGTGTTAGCAGACTTGGGGCCCAGTTAGCTCGCACTTGGCGTGCTGTATAATTTCTTCGTCTGAGAACCATAGGGATTATTTTCTGTCATTTGCATGTTAGTTATTTCTGTTTTAGAAGCGACAATTGTTCAATTTACGTGTATAGCAATGCGACGGATGAGCTCTCGGTACACACAGACACCTGTGTCGGCTTCGGTAACAGTTTGCCCGACACTCCGCTAAAAAAGGTCGAGGCCGGAAGGAATAGAATGATGGATATCTGTCAGAGACTTAACAAAACAACCACGGAGAAGGAGTTGGTTGAAAAGTTAATTAAACTATTGAAATGGGATGAAAGGTATGACCAAACATTCAACTTATTGTGAAGTTTCTGTTACTTTTCAGTGTTGACTACTTAAATCATATACAGAGTGATTCAGTAAGGGTATACTAACCTTTCAACCTGCGCTTCTGTAATCATTATGTGAAATCAGAATGTAGATGTCTATCTTCTAAAATAAATCTCTCAACAAAATTAAAATTGTGATATTTCGTGAGCATTTAAAAAAAAAATCACGACTCGAAATTTAGGCTTCACAAATTGATTACAAAAGCGCTAAAGAAACGCCAGTATAAATGCTAGTCAACCTTTTCTGAATCACCTGTATAGGTACCTTCCGCTATGTTTATAGGCATCTACCGGATCACCAGTTGGAAACACGTCGACCTCAGATATACAAGGAGCTAAGCTCATTGTTCGTGTCTGTACCTGACCTCAGATATGGCACCAGGTGAGTAAAGGCTGACTGTGTATCAGGCCCTCGGCTTGTCATCTTTCCCAACAAGCTTATCAATAATATACTATATATAATATAACTACTGATTCATAAGTACAGTTGGCTTACATAATTTATGAACAATTACATAGATATGTGATGCTAGTACTAACGTCATTTAAAGAGCAAGCAGACGCACACACGTGTACGTTATAATATAACGTACTTAAGGTACTAAACTATACAATGGGATAGCATTATAATAATTAGCAAAAGCGAGCCAGATATATGTTGCCGTTTCGATGTAGCTAGCTAGCCTAATTAGACTGAGTAGCAGATGCGCTGCGCAGCGCAGTTTTGTTGCGCGATTTCTAAGCGCAAGAAACCTATCTACGTCTTTCTAAATAGACATCGTTGGCTTACATGAATAAAACAAATATTTTTATTATATTTAATGCCTGATTACCTGCTAAGAATTTAATCATTTTTCCTTTTTACAGAACACATACAATAATACTGATAACTAAGAAAGGTCGCGTGAATATAACCGAGATCACTATGCGAGGGCCTGTTGACTTAGCAGACATCAAATGGGACAGAACAGAATTCCAATTCGATATTAATGACAAGCAGTTTTAAGCAAACACCGTCATAGATTGTCTGTGGTCTTAAGTATTTATAAAGGAATTGGGACTACTAGTACAACCCTAGTAAGTGCACAGAGAATAAATTTGCCGGACTTTTGGCGGGAAGATAAACTGTCAAACTATCAATATTATTTTCTGAAAATTGTGTTTCTTTGACTAAAACTAAAAACATATTCTGTGCAGCGTTTCGTACGAAATATACAGTTGCACTTATTTTGAGGCCATTTTACGGAACGGATAACATTATCTCTAGTCGGTGTGGCGTTTCTTTTAAGATCTCAACATAGACTTTTTTGGGTTGAGGTGGTTCTATTCAACTAGTAACCTCAGATAGCAAAATCACTATAAATTCATGAAGTATACCAAAGTTAAAAATGATTACGAGATTCATCTTTAGATATATTAAAATATTGTGATAATATTAAACTTTTGATGTTATGTAAATTATATTGTTAATAAAACCAATTCATTTATTTATAATTTGTTTTTATTTTAATAAAAACTGGCACAGTAGCACATTTGCACAACATAAACATGTGTATTGTTTATATAAAACCATTAATAATGGTTAATAAATATTATTACTTTGTAGTTTTATAATGTTACACAGACCAATTATGAACTTTAAATATCTCAGGTAAAGTAAACTTTTCATCTTGCTCTAAAACGCATCCTAACAACTTGGGAACATTCAACAACGTTCCAGACAATATGTGAGCAAAACGGTTCTGTTTGTTCTCAACATACGTAAACATAAACCGCTTGCTTAAAAAGTCGCCACTAACAGATACGCTTGCTACTTCTACATAACTTCCTAAAGATGTTGAATACATTTCTACAACAACTCGCAAAGACTCCCACATCAACAATTTTTCTGCTGGTACAATACACAAACGAAAATGATAACCAACCGTGCTGTACGCATCTTTCAATAGACTTACTAAGTCATTGAGCATTGTATCAAGCTCCTCACTTGTTTTAGTTACTCCAAAATACTCAATCACAGAGGATTGGCTGACGTGAAACAAACTGTCCTCATCGGATGGGGATGGGACATACTGCCTGCCCATTGTAAAGTATTTTTTAGGCAATGCTTTTTGGTGCAACACATTCTTTGTGTGGTAAGCTAAGAAAGAATATAAAGAGGCTCCCCCTGTCAAATGTAAGCGACTATCGCTGTTCACCTTACTGTCTTCGTTATGATGTAAAATGAATGTATAATCTGGACTATAATGGTTTGTACCGCAGCCTTCGACAACTAAACTTTTAACAAAATCTGGATTTGAAAATTGTACGGCGTTTTGCTGTCTCAATAGTTTGTTGAAGTAAAACTTTGCACCAAGTTCGAAGACAGCCGCATCACCTTTCAGGTAATAATTCTCATTCTTTTTGAAGTCAATCAAATTCATCACTTTGCCAATCTTTAAATGGTCTTTTTTGTTCTTAGCAGGTGATAAGTGGGTATACAGTATGTTGCTTTCTCCATCTGGTGTACGAGGGTGAAGATGATTTGGTAGTGATAATGCCTCGACAATAGCAGCCTCCTCTGCCGACCATAGAGGACTTTTCAACTTTTTAATATTATCTTTTAACAAGCCAATTTGGAGTTTCAGTTTCTTAGTGTCATCACCATCTGGACTATTGTTTATCAGTTTTCCTAATTCCCTTGATATTTCTTCCCTTTTCTTGTCATACTCAGCTTTTTTAGTTTTAAGATCTTCATACACACACCACAAATTCTCAATCTTTGTCAAATCTACATTAGATTTTCTCCGGTTGAGTTCTGTCTGTAGGTTTATTTTTTGTTTCAGTCGCTCAGGGAAGTCAACATGCGGTATCACATGAACAAAGTTTTCACTTGCCTTGGCCCCATTAATAAAAAGTGCAGAATGTCTCACAGTTTTAACATTACAGTCCCATACCTTAGTTAATATATTACTTATAAAACTTCTATGTATCATTTTCGACTTTTTTCTTTTTACTCAGACTGACTTCTTCTAAAATTGCATCACCATCTGCGTCTGTAGGGGATTTGTCAGTGTTTTGGGTGACAATCTTTCGTTTATTAGGTAACTTGAAACTGCCATGACCTGCGGCTCTTTCCGCGTCTTCGATGGTGTATGGCTCCAACTCTAATGCTTTGAGCCTCCGTTTGTGAACTTTTGTCTTGAAGTGCTCCTTCAGGGCCTTGTCGTCGATAAAATATCGCGCACAGTGAAGACAATAGTGTTGAGCGGAACCGGGTACATCTAAGTCGACATCCTGATTCAGTAATTTGTCAGCATTTTCTGAAAAATAATTACAAATCGTACTAACAATATTTATCTCGACCGCTATTACATTTGGACCTAATAGCTTCAGTGTGATGTGGGTGTACAACAGTACACCTATGCCTACCCTCGGGAGAATACCGTCGTAATATTTACAATATTTATTTCTAAATCTTACTGGCAAGATAACCTCAATATTAGTCGAACCATGTGATCGATTCTATTACTATGAACGTAGCTCACCGTCCTTGATGTCCACATCGATTTGGTCGAGGTCCTTAGTCCTATTTCTCACTCGCCAACGCCTTGCAAGATGTGTATCACCACTGTGGTACTTTTTTCGTTTATACGGGCCAGGCATGTTACAAAATCAAAATTGAAAATATGAAAGAATTTGACAATGACTACAACAGAACGAAAAGTTACTTTATAAACTGAACCAAAGAGTATACAATCACTATGTTTTAACTGAACCACAGACCGATAAGAGACAGTAATATGACAGTAAACAATGCGTAGCACAAATACATTGACGACAAACTCCACAGATAAAGTAAGCTAGTATCTGCAGCAGGGCCAGACAAGTCGCTCAATGAGCTGCAGTCGTTCAAGTTGAATGTGACAACAGAATAGATTTTAATGATTTCTAAACTATACTTAAAATTTTAGCTAGTTTATTTAAGTTTAGAGAGTGTGCAAGCGAATTAGCACCATTGAATCACTAGCTTAATATCGTATCTTTCCATTATGAAGGGGTTTCCTATAGGGTAAGCAGGAACTTCTAATGTAATCGTATCATCAAAAAAACTTGCTGTCACTCTCATACTTGTTTATGAAATCTGTAGTGTGATAGATACTGGACTTTATATAAAAGACATATGTATAATACATGGGAATCCTTTGCGATTGGGGTTTCTTGGGTTTTGCGTTTAGCTTAGCTGAATCCAGAGGTAAGAAAAGTACACAGGTATTCATAAATCAAATCTGACAGCAATTAAGTATGTGCTGATATAAGAGAGGTGTTACTGCGTATAATGCATAGGACCGCCTATGTCTATAGCACTAGCTTTAGCCCGCATTATTTGAAATAAGTGATAGGTAGGCTAGGCCACAATTTATACGACAACCTTAAAGAGAATACGTTATGGTTTTTGAGATTAGTGCATTCATACATACATACACCTGCGGGACCATACTAGAATACTGTAAGCGCATGACTTTCTGTTATACTAATATAACTTCTATTATAACAGTAGCAAGTTCTAATACCATGTGATCCCGTATGATTGCTATTTTGAATGTGCGGTATATAAATGATGGCTGGTGGTGAAATACGAACTTTCGACGTTCATATCGCCTGGAGATAAATCATAAACCTCATATAATTTATTCATATAATATAATCTTACAATAATAAATTTCAGTGAAACAGTATCATACATGAATAAATACAATGCTAATAGTAAATAATGAACTTTCTTTCTGTATTTATTTTAAATTAATAAAATTCGTTTCTATTTCAACGAAAGAAAGAATAAAAATAAAATCTATAACAATATTATCCGATGCCTTTAATAATAATTAATTATTATCGATCATAAAATTGTTAATGACAGGAATGATTAGAATGAATCATTTAACATCAATGAAGATTATATTTTGCAACTCGCAATCGTGTGGTTACAATGACGTAACGAGATGTAGAGTAGCTAATAATCTAATCGGGCGGTCCCCGGGAGCGAAGATTCGTTATACATTAAAAAATACTTTCTAGTTTCTATATAAAACTGAATAATCCGGGAACGCGACACCCTTATAATGACTTAAACCTAGTGAAGGCATCAATTAAGGTGATTTTTATGAGAACGCAAAGCATCGCACACGAATCTCAAACATTATACATTACAACTTCGCACCGCTAATTCTGTCTAAACTAAAACTAGACGTATCTAGAAATCATTATATAGTCATAATCCGGTTTTCCTTACATTCCAAGTTTCAACTGGCTCAGTAAAAGCATTATATACATATACCAATATAATAACGTTTGCTGTTATTGAAATAAAAAAAGAAATACTCTGAGAAATGTGTAGCCGACGTATTGTTACATAATATGACAAAATAGCATTCAGACACAAATTTTATAAATCTCAATCATTAACAATACCTCGTGGATTGCTTTTAAGTAATGATTTTACAATGATTGCTAAATTTCTTCAATATTCATCAATAATTTAAATCTCGGACAAGTGTCTGTGTAGACAACTATTTACATAAACATTATAAGCCCTTCATAAGTTTGGGCGCAAGCTTTGACGACGAACCTACATTTTTGTCCAAAGCTTTGCGGCGAAGACCAACAACAATCTACTTGTTATACATAGTATTTTTACAAGTTATTACTTTAATTAATATTTCGTATCGGTATACATTACACAGGGCTGTAATAATGCAGTATAAACGAAATAAAATAATACACCATAATATAGAATTCATTGCGTCCCAAAGTTCCAGCCGTTTTCGTAACGACTGTACTGGTGAACATTATTCGAATCAATTTCCATGTTTGACATAATATTGTCGCGCATATAGAAAAAAAAAAGCACTTCCGAAGTGTACTCTGTGCGAGCGATTGAATAATTAACATAATTTGTACAGCTAATAATGTGATATATTTGTATGGTCGAACGAGGACACGCCTAATAATACTTTACAAGTAATTATACGACTTTTATAACACGTATTTTAGAGCAACTGTTTTTCTGGTGACTTGTTCAAACATACGTAGTAACCATAACTGTTAGCGGTATTCGTAATGCGGCTGGCGAATTACGTTACCACGAGCGAAAACGAGCACCGCTTATATTTGAACATACCTAAGCTTGGGACAGGTGGTGTTAAGAAGCAAGGTTGTCTCAACATCTATTCACTGATGTTTGAAGCGGTCATTACGTATCGACCAACACAAATGTCTTCTTACCATCGCACCCTCGACAATCGTGTTTACAATACTCAAAAGGGTCGCTAAAACAATTCTTAGGCCACTACAAGTTCCAGTAGAAAACTTAAGCTACGTTCAAAAAATCATTACAATGTTAGCGAAAGTCGGGAGTGCGAGCACGCGTCCAAATATATTAATAGTGCACTATCATTTGCCGGATATAACAACGCCAAATATACTCTATTGCATTACAATAAATATGACTATTAAAATACCAAGTGGGCATACGAATTTGATAAGATCGTCAGACAAATAGTAAGTGACGACAACCATTATTATGTATTTAAATATACTTATTGTATACAGACCCATAATTATTTGGCCATTTGAAATAATTTTACTATTATAATAAGGCTATTCTATCTAGAAACAATAGTACACTATTTTCTTGGACTTTTTTGGAGTCTTTGAAAGTATATATCTTGGCCACAGATTATAAATCTAGTCCTAGATATGAGTTTCCGTGCAACCGAGTATATAACAGTTTGCAGCCGAGCTGCTGCGCATTACTACGGAGTTTCTTCGCTACACTACACTGTGGTTCAGCTGTCAGACAGACTTTTGATTTAACTACTTGTATGAATTAGCACGTATTGTAGCTGCTGGTGTTAACATTTCATTCCATTGTGAGGTCAACGCGTAGCTCAGACGAATAAATAATATAGACGGAGTGCCGCGGGCAACATAATGAAGTACAAATATCTTAGCCGATTTGTGTTTTAAACGCGAATTCCGTCCTTAGGTATACGTGAACTGCACAAATTGGCTTGGTATTTTTCTCGCGACCCTCGCGTCTGTATTATTTGTCGGGCTGCGCAGCCGGTAGCGGGCGGCGGCCTACATGCCGTACCCGTGGTAGGGCGCGGGCGAGGGCGCCTGCGCGGCGTACGCGTAGGCGGGAGGCTGCTGCGGCACGCCGGGGTACGCCATCGATGGACCTGCCGACAGTATAACACACAACTTGTAGCTTCTCAGAATCTAAGTCTCGACTCACAAATGTACACAAATCACAAATGTAAATGTACAATGTGTATGTAATGTGTAAATGTAATGTACGCAGGAACTTTATAATGTTACAGTAACGTCGTCGAGAAAATATGCCGTCACTGTAACATTTATGAAATGAGGGATGGAAGACGATTATGTTAGCGAAACGCTACGTAAAAAGGATTGTGCTTGAGGCACTGGTAGTGTAAATAGTACGGTAAGGTAGAATAATTATCTTTTATTGAATTTAGATTTGTTTCGTGGCACCCGGGTGGGAAACTTAAACATGTGTAATTTTGTTATTTCGAAATTGTTTGCACTATCAGTAATTGCACAAAGTAAATTAGGTAATCAAATCAAAACCTAGCTATTAATCTATCACAGCAGGTCTTGCTCTAGTCCAGCCTTTCCCAAAGTGGGCGATAACGCCCCCTTGTGGGCGCTGCAGCCCTGGTAAGAGACCCAGAACAAAAATGGGGGCGCGTAGAGGCTCACAATAATTAATTTAATTTGAAGTTTTAGTGGTTTTTAAGTAGGTGAAAAAATGGGGGCGCTAACAAATAATTCACTCTCAAAGTGAGCAGTAGACAAAATAAGTTTGGAAACCCCTGCTCTAGTCCAAGTCTATTCCGAATGCACGATAGAGCACGTTCACAGCGACAAACGTGACTATAGACGTATAGAATAAGATTGAAACGTGTAAATCATTGAAAATCATTTACTGGTGGTAGGCTTCGGCCGTGGCTAGTCACCACCCACTGAACAAAGCCATGTCGCCAAGCGGCCTAGCCGTGTTCCGGCATGATGTTCGGTGTTGCCATTCATGGATGGCGGGTCAGATCAGCTGCGCTGCATGTGCCTAGTGAATGTAGCGTCTCTATCTACTGCCGCCTTCCTACCTAGGCAAGTATGCTCCATCGTAGATCTCATCGTCACTTACCATCAGGTGAGATCGAGATCAAATACTTGCCTATAATGTAATAAAGAAAAAAAAAATACGCGAGCACGTACCGGCGGTGAGCATGAGCTGCGGCTCCATGATCATGGCGGGCTTGGCTTCGTGCTCCGCGCTCTCCGTGCTGCGCTTCGCGTCCGCCTCCTCCAGCTTCTCCACCTTCGTCGTTAACTCGCGGACGGTCTATAACACACCAATAACATTAACTTATTACATGTATAAATAAAACAATGACATAGCCAAAAGCCTGGGACTGATCGCTCAAATATCAAGATTTATGATGTCAAAGTGTAGCGTGTGCGCGCCTAGACTGGCAACACACTGGAGCTTATTTTTAAAAGTTTTGTAAGAATCATGGCTGCTAAAGAAAAAAGACAAGCCCGCCGAGTTTCTTGCCCGATCTTGTGAGTTGAGGTCGTGTTCCGACCCGGTAGTTAAGAAAAAATATAAAAAAACAAAATTTGTAAGAGCCCCCGTAGGCATATATGAAATAAATAATTGACTTTTGACTTTGAATGTGTTGAAACAAAGAACCCGGCAACAAAGAACAAACAAAATTATTCAAATGGCTTTCACACTAACCGGTGTTGCTGGTTTTTGTACATTGCTTTGCGCATATGACAGCTCTCAATCTCTCAATCATAAAGTTATACATAGCTTATTTTCCTTTATTGACCCCGCTACGCAGCTTTTCGTTATGGTAGCGACTAAAAAGCGACCTGGAGTCTGCATATATGTGAATGTGAGGCGACGAGTACCCTACTGACATGCTCATTCCATTATTTTTTAATCCGTAGTCGCATCGATTGTAGAATGAAATATGTTAGTACCTGGATAAGGTAGGGCATCGCGAAGTCCATGATATTATGTCTCCACGCTAGCTCGATGACTACATCGGGCTTCAACAAGTCGTAACACTGGAAGTAAACAAATTGGTGGTAACTATGCTATATGATTACACATAATAGTTTAATTGTTTAGTTATAAATAACAATAATTTGTTGACGAACTAACACAGTTGGTAGTGTCCCTGCTTTCCGTACAGAGGGTCTCGGGTTCCAATACTGGTAAGGGAAAACTGTGTGATGAGCACGAATGTTTGTACCAGAGCCATGGATGTGTAATATCTATATAAGTATTATATACTGAGTTCGCCCTTAGTCTATTGTGCGGTACCCATAATATAAGCGATGCTTATTTTGGGACTCTACAGTACCGTGTTCGTATGACGTTATTATTTATAATATTTGTTGAGACGCATCAATCTAAGCCCGTAAGCTTTCTATCCGTTCCCTTCCCCATACAATTTTAATTCGCTAGCGGTGCGGCGTGCACACTATCAACGCATGTACACATGGGGTTAGGGCCCCAAGTCTGCTAACACAATCTATTCATAATCGAACAGCAACCGCATAGCAACTCTCACTTTCGACAGATATTGCATGGGATATCTGTCAAAAGTGACAGTTACTGTGTCTGCGCTGGCAACCCTTTTATTATCGCGTTAGGTTGCCGCGCCGTTCTCCCGCTCTCGACGGCTGTCAGAGTCGTCACTTCCTCTTCCAAAATAATAACTAAACAAGTATGTACGCCATTTTTATCACGAACGTTAATAAATACTAAACAATTATATTATGTACGTGAAATACGAATAAAGAGCTTGCGTAAACACTATGCGGTTGGTGTTCGATTATGAATCGACTGTGTTAGCCGACTCGGGGCCCTGGAAGGTCACGCAGCGTGTACCTGGTACAGGCAAGCGGAGAAGCACTCGAAGTTATCTCGTTCGAGGAACCAGTCCAGCAGCTCCTCGGCCACGTCGGCCTGGCGCGACTCGGCCGCGTACTCCATGGCGTCCGCGTACAGCGCGTCCTTCTTGCACAGCTCCACGCTCTGCTTCCATCTGTTGTTGCCTGCGGTCACACCAATATCATATGATTACCACGCAAACTCTTACAAGATATGACGTAATAGCTAATAATAATATTATATAGAGGTTAAGATTGTTAGTTTGTGAGTATAGATTTAGGGGGGTAAACTATCAGAATCAGAATATTTTTATTCATGTAGACCATTAAGTACAGTGCTTATGAATCGTCAAAAGTTACAAAATGCTAAGCTACTTTACCACCCGTTCGGAATGCCGTTCCTATGTAGAAGAACAGGCAAGCAACTCCATGGTTTCTCTTTTTTAAAAAAAATCTTTTACATTTTTGAGCAGTACATTGTTATAAGTATGTGAGAACAATGTAGGAACGACTAAGCAGACTTTAGCAGCTGGTCAAAAGTACTAACTAAGTATAATATGAAACTACTGATCCCATTCTAAAAAATATTTCACTAATAGGAAGCTACATTATCGCTGAGTACCATAGGCTATTTTGCATCGACGTACCGCGGGCGGAGACGCGGTCATCTATAGTATTTTTTGCTTCGAAAAATAGAAGGTAAAATAAGAAAAAAACCATTTTGAAAATCGAAGAGTTCCGCAGTATAACAAAGAAAATCTATAAATATATGAAGTAAATATTGATAGTATATTGTTGGAAACTATACCTTTGTAGAGGTACGCGGCGATCCTCCTGAACTCGGTCAGCTCGTGCTTCTCAAGTTGCTGCGCGAGCGCAATCGTGTCGAAGTTGTCGAATGCGTCTATTGACGTCCGTAGACCCTGCAACATGATAATTACCACTTATGTAGCATTTGAACGATCCAATTGGCACAAGAGGTATAATTTGTGAGATGAGCACAAATGTTTATACCCGAGTCATGGCCGCGCAGTTGGAGTACATAGTGCATTTGTCTGGTGATATTTATTTATTTTGATTGTACACAAATTAACAACATAAATGGGTCCAGATTTTTTTATTAAGGGACTAGGCCCGCCTCACACTCCCACCACTGCTACTCCTGTACGCCAGGATCTACAGTGGTGTCCAATGATTACACCGAGGTTTGACCCTCGGGTCCAGTAATGACTTATTAATATCCTATAACTTCTTTATCTAAGATTGGTCGTTGCATATAAGCCTGTTCTATATTGGGATATAAATATCTAACAACAAATACCTGGTAATCCTCCTCATCAATGAGCAGGGAGTTGAGCGCTTCGTTCACCGCCTTGTTGTTGAGGCTCTGCACGGACCTCAGGTACGCCTTCACCAGCTGCAGGTGGCCGGCTTTGGTGAAGAAGTTGACGGCGCGCGTGTGGTCCATGCGCGGCGCCAGTACTAGCAGCATGTCGTTCAGCAGCAGCGGCTTGTAGTCCAAGTAGAACTGGATCGCCTTGTAGTACAGCTCCATATTCGCCACCTGGAATTACAGTATATTGCTCATGTACGCAAATACGTAAGGGTAATGCGATACACTATTGTCTATTTTTTTAAATTAATATTCGACTATGATTAAAACATCTGTCAGTTTACTTCAAATTTATTTTTAATTAACGTATTCATTATAAATGGTCCTAAAATAATCTGCGTGTCATGTATAGGGTATTAGTTTAAAATATTGCCAATGATTTCGACTTCACACTATATCTGCACGTGTGTGTGTGTTTGTGTGTGTGTGTGTGTGTGCGCGCGTTGTGTACGGCCGTTACCTTGGTGACGATGTCCTTGAAGTGTCCCTCCCGCCACGCCTCGGTGGGATGCTGCATCATGGTGAGCGCCGCGTTGTCGTACTCCTCGTACTTGTCGTACAGGAACACCAGCTCCGACCACAGGTGCGCGTGTTCCGCGGCGCGCAACACCTGCCCACCGATCACGTTAACATTGTACATACTATATACAGAGTGATTCAGAAAGGGGAATACTAATATTTGAACCTTTGGCGCAAAAAAATTGTTCACAAAATTTCATAATTGTCATTTCGTTCGGAAACAAAGTTTATTTTTAAAATCGATAATATCCAAATTATAACTTCAGATAATGATAACAAATGTGCCAAGGAAGCGCAGTAATAGCCTATTAAATAACGTCTCAGGTAGAATGTTAATCTGGGTCCCAAGTCTGCTAACACCGCATAGTAACTGTCACTTTTGACAGATATCCCATACAATATCTGTCAAAAGTGACAGTTACTGTGCGGTTGCCGTTCGATTATGAATCGATTGTGTTAGCAGACTTGGGGCCCTGGTTAGTTGTAAGCAAGGCTGTCGGCAGAGGAGGTTTTTTGGGGTTTCAAATCGTCTGCGAAATGCCTTAGCTAATTCAACGTTTTATACGATATAAAATATATAACTTTCAACTCATTTCGGATTTTTTCTGTTACTTATTGTATCTGGTCCAGAGCTGGACCCCCGAAGTGGGTTCGTGGCTGCGGCCATGGTATGGTGTAAGCAGTCCTCACCTTGGGTATGTTGACGCGCGACCAGAACAGCTCGAGGTGCTCCCGCATCTTGGCGGGCTTGTACTTGGAGTAGAGGATGGCGAGCTCCGTGAACATGCCCATGTGCGCGCGCTCCAGCCCCAGCGCCGCCTCCAGCAGGCTGATCAGCTCGTCGAAGTGGCCACGGTCCTGTGCACGGGATTCAAAGTCAAAGTCAAAGTCAAATCATTTATTTCGTATAGGCCTACGGGGGCACTTACAAATTGTCATTACATTTTTTTTTTTCTTAAGTCTACAACCGGATCGGAACGCGACCTCAACTGAGAAGATGAGGCAAGAAACTCAGCGGGCTTGTCTTTTTTTTTGAAATTCATTATTTTTACAAAATAAAATATAAAAGTAAGCTCCAGTGTGTTGCCATGCGGGGCGCACACACGCTACACTTTAACATTATATATATTGATATTTGAGCGATCAGTCCCAGGCTGCTTTATCATACCAAATAATCCAAGATCCTGTAATAACCCTTACGACATAGATTACTTTTTACAGTTGTTTTAAACTTATTAATGGGCAAATCTCGGATTCCTTTGGGAAGTTTATTATAGAAGCGTATACATTGCCCCATAAAAGAATTATTTATTCTGTGGAGACGAGTGACATGCACGGATAGTTTGTCCTTATTACGAGTGTTTATAACATGAACATCACTCCTTTTTTCAAAATTATGAATATTTTTCTTAACATACATTAGATTTTCATAAATAAATTGAGACACAACAGTTAGAATATTTATTTCTTTGAATTTATCCTTAAGGGAGTCTCTAGGACCCAAGCCATAAATTGCTCGTATTGCCCTTTTCTGCAAGATGAAGATAGTATTAAGATCTGCAGAGCAACCCCAGAGCAAGATGCCATAGGACATAACACTATGGAAATAACTGAAATAAACAATTCTAGCTGTGTCTATATCCGTTAATAGTCGAATTTTTTTAACAGCATAAGCTGCCGAACTCAGCCTTCCAGATAGTTTTTTAATATGTGGACCCCATTGCAATTTAGCATCTATGGTAATACCGAGAAACACTGTTGACTCCACAAGGTCCAAATCAGTTCCATTTAATTGTATATTGGTTCCAACTTGTCTCACATTTGGTGTTGAGAACTTTACGCAATTAGTTTTCTTCTCATTAAGGAGAAGATTATTTATAGTGAACCAATCAACAACTTTAGCGAGTGCATTGTTCACATCGTCATAATTTACTAACTGTCTTTTGAGTTTAAAAAGTAGTGAAGTGTCATCTGCAAACAATACAATCTCGTGACTATTCCCTACATAGTAAGGCAAGTCATTGATATATATTAGGAATAAGAATGGCCCTAATATCGAACCCTGTGGAACGCCCATTGACACTAGAGAGCCGGGCGATTTTATACCATTGACATCGACCTTTTGAATCCTATTATTTAAATATGAAGTCAAGAGGTCAAGAGCCTTGTTCCTAATTCCGTAGTGGTGCAGTTTCCGGATAAGTATTTCATGATGGACGCAGTCAAAGGCCTTCGACAAGTCACAGAACACACCTAAAGCATCCTGGGAGTTCTCCCAGGCATTCCCACTCTTATATCGCGTAAAATGCTTGTTATATGGATACTGTACAATGGACTGGGGCGTACCCAGTATATGATACTTATATAAATATCAAACGAAGGAAAACTATATTGGGAACTATTATATGGGATCATATAATAGTTCCCAATATAGTTTCCCTGAAGAATAATAGTTCCCAATATTGTTTCCCCGTATAGATATATAATGGTATAGCAATTTTTTTTTCAAAGCCCTAGTTTCCATAAAAAATTGATTTTTTGTTAATGCCAATTTCTTCAATGGCATATAAGGATCTCATTGGATTGTGAAAAAAAAACAACTGGAAGAGAAAAAGTTGGTCAAATTGAAAAAAATATACTTTTTCAATTGGTTAATCTATATTGATATCTTATATTTACGCGATAAAATCCTTAAAATTAGTTTCATTTCAATGGTTAATCTATGTAGTGATCCGTTGCTGTGACCGAAATTAAGTCAGGAGGAGTATTGATGATGATGGTGGTGGCGCACCTGGTAGTAGTTGATGAGGTCCTCGAGCTCGTCGGCGTGCACGACGATGTGCAGGCCGCACATCTGCGCGAGGCGGTACTCGCCGGCGTCCACGCACGCGAAGCACACCTCCTTCCACGTGCGAGTCGAGTTCGCCTTGCGCGCGCCGTCCACCGCGCCTTCACAAATACAATCCACATAATATCATGTTTTACTCGACTGCGCCAGAAGGAGGGCAATCTTTATTCTTTAATTCTGGACACTTTGATTTAGCCTCCCAACTGGATACCATATATTTATAGATATTAAACGTCAATAACTCGGGTACAAATATTCTTGCTCATCACACAAACATTGCCTTTACCAGGAATCGAACCAAAGCTACTCGGCACAGAAGGCAGAATCGATTGAGAAAGAAATTACAAAATATCGAAAATCTTTTATTGTGTTATTATTACCTTCTATATTCAAGAAACAGTTTTGTTTATCATTTATCATCAACATAGAAAGAACATCCCGTACAATAGTTCCACCCTGACTTCGCACAATGAAGCTCATTTTGTCTACACAATCCCGGGATACCTTTGCTTAAGACACCGTATTTCAGGGGCTCAAGTCTGCTAACACAATCGATTCATAATCGAACAGCAACCGCATAGTAACTGTCACTTTTGACAGATATTGTATGGGATATGTGTCAAAAGTGACAGTTACTATGCGGTTGCTGTTCGATTATGAATCGATTGTGTTAGCAGACTTGGGGCCCAGCTATATAGTCATATAAGTAGATATATCCACTCACCTTGGAACTCCTTGAGATGTACCAGCGTGATCGCGAGCCGTGCGAAGTTGCTGACGTTATTGTACAGCAGTTTGGCGGCGTTGTACATCTTGTCGTCGAAGCAGCGGTCGCCGATCTTCTGTATGTCGGCGTGGTTGGGCCCGGAGATGAACTCCTCGAGGTCGGCGAGGCGGCCGGTGCGCGCGTACGCGTATATCAGCTCGGATTCTATGTACGACTCGCGCGCCTTCTTGCGGGCCATCTGGACAACAATTTGGACGGTTACTGTACATTCAATTCACTAGATATAGGGCGGTACCAGCGGTACCAGTCTCTGATTTCTGTACAGAGGGTCACGGGTTTAAATCCAGTTGGGAGCAAACTTTCTGTGATCAGCACGAATGTTCGTACTCGATAACTAAATATCTACAAAGGTATAATATACTGGTATCGCCCCCAGCCGGTACCACTATTACAAGTGTTGTAGATTGGAACCGTACAGTTGGTGTGTTCGTCAAGCAATAGTACCAAAAAGAGGTAAAGTTTGCGAGTATGTATGTAGGAATAAATCTCTGGAACTACCGATTCTATTCTAAAAAATCTTTCACTATTAAGAAGCTACATTATCCCCGAGGGTCCGGTGGTGGAGTCGCGGACAGGATCTAGTTATTCATCAGCAGCACATACCTGTAAGTACCTGACGAGGTCGTCCCAGGACTGCTCCTTGGTGGCGGTGTCGACCACGTCCATGTAGGCGGAGGGGTCGTCGGCCTTGATGTACGAGTCGATGGCCTCCTTCACCAGCCCCTGCTGCAGCTGCGCCTTGGCCAGCTGCGACCACACGCCGGGCTCGTTGCATCGCTCCGCGAACTCGTTGGCTCGCTCGAGGTCCTTCACTTGTTCTATCAACACCTGGGGATACCGTCACGCGAAGCATGAGCATCACATTCCCCCACAAATTTATAAAAAATAAAACAGACATCCTTATAAGTAATTTTTTACACTTTTTGTAAATATTAAATAGGTCAGCTTTTCTATTCTTTTTTAATTTACATTTGTTTCGTAATAATGTAATTTTCATTCTTACGATTACTTATAAGTAATAGTCAATCCCCTTCAAAAAGTTAATGTCATAACAGAAATCTTTAAAACTTAGGTATCACGGAGAGTATTCTGTGCAGAGCCTATATGCAGGATGACTACCCACTGGGCGGAACACCTGGGGACATCGGGGACCCTGCAAGAGGTCTTCGGCGACGTCAAGAAACAGGGGAAATTCTTGGTGGAGTTTGTATGACTAGAGTGACCCCCCCCCCTCACAAAACAGGTGCAAGCCGTCACTGTATGGACGTCCACAGAAGAAGTTTGTGCAGTCCTATCAGGATGCCACCTCAACTGAGGAGAACCGGCAAGTCTTTATACATCAGAGTCAATTATATATAAACCGCGAGACACTAAGAACTTTTTTTGAGGAAGATTTGAACGGTTAAGGCTGTGTTCACAAAGTTTCAACACATGCAGCTTTATTGCTAGATAAAATAAGGTTCAATTTAGTTGTAACACGTACCTGAATGGCGGAAGTGTTGACGTCGAACTTCTTGAATATAGCGAACGCCTCCTCGTAGAGCTCGTTGTTGATAGCGATGTTCGCGATGTCGGGCGCGTCGTAGTTGTCCAGACGGTTGATGTACTCCATCACGCGGCTGCGATCGGCCTTTATTGCTATACATATAAGGTTCAAATTAAGCAGGAGTAAACAAATACTAATAGCAGTTATAGCAAAGTTGGTAGAATGGTTGCCTCGGTAACGAGGATCCAGGTTTAAACCCCGGCTCGCACCTCTGGGATTTCTGGATTTCAAGTGCGAATCTAATTTTCAACCACGATTATCACTTGCTAAACGGTGAAGGAAAAACATCGTGAGTAAACCTACATGTCTGAGAGAACCCCTCGAAAGATGTGTTAAGTCCGCCAACCCGCACTGGGCAATAAACTCTCATGACTCACGTTTGACTCTGACGTGGTATGAAGGTCGCCGAGACAGCTCTGATTGGCATTAAATTTCGTTTGCCTAGTTTATGGATGCAGTATTAGCAATATATCATGCTCACCTGTGAGTATGAGCAAGTTCTGCAGGTTCCTGTGGTCCGAGAACACAGAGTTGTCGAGGACTATCTTCTCGAGCAGTTCGATCAGCTCGTTGGGCAGGTCGGCCGTCATGAACGCCTTCACTGTCACCGATATATCTTCAGGGTCTTGGGTCTCGGAGAGAGCTGTTTGGACCACCTGGCGGAGCATGGTACAGTTAAATTCCTGGTACTTGTAATATACATAAATGTCTGTGATTTGCACAATAGTTAATTCGTAGCAATTACAATTAAAAATTATGGCTCCATCGTTTACCGTTGATTCTGCCAACGACAAGTGTAAAGGAGATTAAAAAAAAAATACAAATTGTTCAGTTACTGATCTACGCTTATCCGGTAGCTGAAGCGCTAATTTCAATTGAACAATTAAGAATTATTGTTTTCAATTTATAATGAAGACGAGACAAAGAACTTATGAATATTTGTGAGTAAATGTTTTCCTTAAAATATTAATTAAATAACAAAATTCTGCGCAGGTTCCTGGTCACGCTGTATAGCAGTAAGTGTTGTTCACCTGGTCGATGAGCTGGCGCTTGAAGGGGTTCTCCTCGGCCAGCACGTCGAGCCACAGGTCGGCGTCGCGGCGGCGCACGAGGTAGCGCGCCTGCGTCTTGAACAGCGAGTTGTCGTTGCACACCGCGATCAGCTCGCGGTCGCACTGCCCGCGCTCGTACGCCACGCACGCCAGGTGCGGGTCGCGCTTCTCGCAGTAGCGCCCCACCACGCGCGAGTCGTACCTGCGGGGTGCACGTCATCACTCGCCGATCCTACCGCGATAAATATCACACAACAAGACAGAAGAATATTAAAATGAAACTATTTTTAAGGATTTTATCGCATTCATTTTATATGTTTTACGTTCCCGACGCTTCGGCTGCTTTACAGCAACCATGGTCACGGGAGCACTGAGATGGTTGAAGTCCTAGTGTCATAGTTTGACGGGGGTACCCTCATATTTAGTTGTTACTTGCGGTCCGATCTACACAGAAAGAGCTCACTGTGTCTTGAGGTCTTGCAATGGTACGCTAAAACGCGATAAAATCCTTAAAAATAGTTTTATTTCAATGTGTAGTATTCGCGTGAATATAAGAAATCAATATGTGAAGGGCTAGTATAGCACGCATCACGCATGTGAAGGCAAAACCTATGTCACGGATTATGTCGCAACGATTTGCTCTCCGTAATTCATACGAGGGAATGAGACAAAATCTGCTGGTAAAAATATTTTATAATTGACTAGCTGTTACCCGCGACTTCGTTCGCGTGGTATATAACAAAAAAAGGTTTTCTAAAATAAAAGTAGCCTAATTTACTCCTTGTTACATCAGCTATCCAGTGAAAGTCCCGTCAAAGTCGGTCCAGCCAGTTCAGAGATAATCCGGAACAAACAGACAGACAAAATTTGTAAAAAAAATTATTTTGGTATACGTACCATGTATACATCCAAATGCATTTAGTAAAAAGCGGTTATTTTAATATTACAAACAGACACTCCAATTTCATTTATTTGTATGTATGTATAGATTATTTAGGTACGGAGCCTTTAAAACTATTAATTGTAATGACAGTTACAACATAACGCCGGCCTGATGAGCGCATTAAGTAGTGAACCTACTTTCTGCGCCTCGGGTCCCGGGTTCGAATCCTGGTGGGGACAAGCTTTGTGTGATGAGCATGCATGTTTGTACCCGAGGCATGGATGTTTAATATCTATATAAGTATTATATACTGAGTTTTCCCTCAGTTCACGGTGCGGTACCCATAATACAAGCATTGCTTAGTGTGGGGCCGTATAGTTGGTGTGTTCTTCTGGCGATATCATTATCATTATTATAAGATACGAAGATGAAATGAAAGTAATAAAAAATGTTGTTCGCGTCATATGCCATCCATTTTTAAACAGCCTTGCGCTTGTATCCACTGACCACTGGTTCTCCTTGAGGAAGCGCTCGGGGTTGTTGTTGGAGTCGATGTAGATCTTGGCGAGCGCGTTGTGCGTGGCCGGCTCCGTGCTGCCCTCGTGTACGCGCGTCTCCAGCCACGCCAGCAGCAGCTTCAGTCTGCCAACACAACACAACCATAATATTGATAGTTTGTCGATCTAAGCGAGTTTTGATGCGGTACAGTGCATCTTATTACGGACGAGCAATAATTTAGGTTTCAAAAATAAAAATACAACCGAATTGAGAACCTCCTCCTTGTTAAAGTCGGTTAAAAATGGACCTAATTTTGTCAACAAAATCTCTAAAACAGGGGTTCCATATCTCTCCCACTTGGAATGGCTGACATTTTTAATTACTGTATTTTTTTCTAAAAATATGTGTTCTATTACCATGAAAGTACACACATTGAAATCATACAAAATATTGTCTATATAACAACGAACCTGTTCCTCTTCTCGACCTCGGCGACCAGTTCATCGGTGGAGAACTGTCCGCGCACCACCAGGATCAGGTTCTTGATGATGTCCTCGGTGCAGTCCACGTCCAGAAGACCACCCACTACCACGGGCAGACGGGAAGGATTCACCTGTTTGGAAAATAAGATAAATGGTACAATATCTTGACTTTCTGTTTCGCCAGCTGGGGTCTGGGGGCTAACCATGGATTCTAAATCCCAGGCAATTCCCTTCTCGGCCTAAAACTTGTCATCTGTATCATGTAAACGGCATAAATTCCCACTAGATACTAACTTTATATCAGTCTGCAACTGTAATTTTGAACGACGTTTTTTAAGTTTTTTTGAACGACGTTTTGTTATTACTGAGAATATAATATAGCCAGGCAGTATAAGCAGTGATAGCCAAGTTGGTAGAACGCTTGCCTCGGTAACGAGGATTGCAGGTTCAAACCCAAGCTCGCACCTCTGGGATTTTTCAAGTGCGAATCTCATTTTCAACCATGATCATCACTTGCTAAAACGGTGAAGGAAAACATCGTGAGGAAACCTGCATGTCTGAGAGAACCCCTCGAAAGATGTGTGAAGTCCGCCAATCCGCACTGGGCCAGCGTGGTGGACTATGGCCTAATCCCCCCTCGCATTGAGAGGAGGCCTGTGCCCAGCAGTGGGACATTAAAAAAAGGGCTGGAATCATTATAATTATTAGGCAGTATAGAGTAGTACGTACGACTCCTACCCTCGTAATTAAGAAGTTACGGGTACAATCCCCACCCACCATTCCTAGAAAAAGCTTTAGTTTAGTTTTGAAGAGGCTAACAAGAATATCATACTATTGCAGCATGCTGTAGATATTTATGGCAGTAGGATCGATGAGTGACGGCTGCCTGACTTAGCTGAGAATAACAGTGCACAGTTGTTTAGGACATCTCCCTTGTATTGAGTCCGTGGTACCGACCTTCTGCACGTATATCTCGATGTACTTCTGCAGGCTGTTCCTGTACAGGTACAGCACCAGGTCGTGCACGAAGTCGAAGCGGTCGCACACGATGATGAGCGGCAGCTGGTCGGGCAGCTTGGCCTCCTTCAGGAAGTTCTTGACGCGCTCCGGGCTGTAGCAGTTGGACTCGCGGCAGATGCGCTCCACCTCCTTGATCTGACCGGTCTTGCACGCCGCCTGGGGACAATGGAATATGGATCATGATCAGGGTCCGGACAAATCATTCAATGTCCTTAAGTCTGAACAGGGCCCGGACAAATCGTTCAATGACCTTAAGTCGTTCAAGGGGATTCTATTAAATATAACTTACACATCAAATGACTGGCGTAATAACTTTCCCTTATGTAGGTTCCTCAAGGGATTTCTGGATTTTGTATAGAATTTAAAAAAAAAACGAGATTTGTCTATGAAAGACATAGGTGTGCGTTATATCGGAAACGCTTGCAAACGGGTTTTATGGGGTTTTGAGTTTAACTTATCCAGTGTTATAGGAAAGCCTTTTCAAAAGGTTAGCCAAGTGAATGGGTAATCATAAATCAAATCTGACAGCAGTTAAGTCGTTCAAAATCCTTATCAAAACTCTTACATAGGCTCAAGGTTTGGGGCCCTAAACATGACCATAGAACAGCTATAATAAGCAGGAGTTGTGTACGCGTCGACTTCCCTTTTAACAATCCCAGAAGAACCCAAGAAGAAAGAGTTTTATGCTATCTGAGCACCACAAGGTGGTATGAATCACCAAGCTCAAAAAGGGGTGTAGGCAGAGGTTTACACATTTCACTAATGCTATTTACTCTCAATAATGGTATTAATATGATGAATATTATAATCATACCTGAATATATTTGAAGTGCACTTCCGGGTCCTGACTAAAGTTAACAATGGACCCAAGGAAATAGAACAGTCCTTCGTAAGTCTTGAAGCTTTCAAACAGCTCTATAAGAGATTTGGTGGTCAACTGCTCGTGGTACTTGGTGGCGATCTGCACGCATATCTGGAGGTTCTGGCGAATGTTCGCTTGGAGCATTGCTTTGAGACACTCGAGCGAGTCTTCCACTGAGAGGCTGCCGAAGTACGTGACCAGCCAGTCGGCGGGGAGCAGATGCGTGTGTACCTGTCATAAAACATAAATATCATCAACATCTTTCACTCATTTCTCAGAAATTACTTTTATTATTATACATTACACTAACTGTCCCGGCGAACTTCGTACCGCCTCAGAATCAAATGTATGAGAAAATGAATTCATTGGTACTCTATCAAAAATTAAAACAAATATATCCCACGGGAACCATACATTTTACCGGGATAAAAAGTAGCCTATGTGCTATTGCAGACTATAATCTATCTCAGTGCCAAATTTCATTCAGATCCCTTCAGCCGTTCTGGCGTGATTGAGTAACAAACGTCCATCCATCCATCCAAACTTTCACATTTATAATATTAGCGGGATTATAAAAAAAAATGTGTCATTCGGCTCTTTTCGATACGCAACGAAATAACACGCCAGCCACAATGATAGTGGAAATAGCTGGATCGAATGAACGTATGGTTCAGTCATCACGATATCGGTAGAACAGCCTCAGGGCCCCAAGTCTGCTAACACAATCGATTCATAATCGAACAGCAACCGCATAGTAACTGTCACTTTAGACAGATATCCCATACAATATCTGTCAAAAGTGGCAGTTACTATGCGGCTGCTGTTCGATTATGAATCGATTGTGTGAGCAGACTTGGGGCCCTGTTATCTCCACCCCCGGTGGCGTGTACGTACCACGGCGCGCTTGATGTCGTAGAGGTCGGTGTAGTGTTCGAGCGCGCGCTGCAGTAGGCCGGCCTTCTCGCACAGCTGCGCCACGTGCGCGCGGTCGTACTGCGTGAACATCGCGTTGCCCAGGATCGCGTCCGCCACCTGCGGCGCCGACATCAGGTTCATCTCCAGCAACCTGCCGCAACAGACGCTCTTGTACACGCAACATCGAAACATCTTCAATAGATCGACACTTTTTATATAACATCCATAGAGAAACCAAAAATAAAAACTGTGATCGTTTTCATAGGAGAAGTGACAGACTATGTCTACAGACATATAAAAAAAACATCGGAAGTAAGCGGACTTTCTATTGGTATGTTTTTTTATTGCCCGCCACACACTCCCACCACTGTTACTCCTATAAGCTAGGATCCACACCTGTGATTAACGAATACGATGAGGTTTGACCCTCAGCGAGTCCCGGGGCAAACCTTGTTGTGCTGGACCGCAACGAAATTAATCGAAAGGAAAATAGGAGGAGTCGGCAAGAAAATTATCCACTTCTATCTCAAAGCGGGAGACAAAAAAATGGACAAGACTAGACTGCCACAGAAATCAAGACTCTCGTCCGGTTGTAAGGCACCACGGCTGACATGAAACCAGTTGGTGGTAATCTAGTGAGGTGATGATGATGATGTTCACCTGGTCTGCAGCGGCCCCTCCTCGGGGCGGTTGTTCTTGAGCGCGTCGAGCAGGAAGGCGGTGCACTGCTGCACCATGTTCTGCTCCATGAACACGTCCACCACCTGCGCGGCGTCCGCCAGCGGCGGGTCCTCCGCCACCAGCATGCCGGCGAACCCGGCGCCCTGCTCCGGGCTGCTGCGCATCACCGAGCGCAGCAGGAAGATGTAGTCCGGCGTGTAGCCCACCTTGACACACAACCCACACATTACCTATGTTGATGTCACACTAGTAGCGTAATAGTTGTCAAATGTAGGCCTATCTTTAATAATAAAAAGATACGGAATCTTTTTAGTTTAACGTTTGTTTACAAAAATATAAGAAACGGATAGATAACTAAAATTATAATCTATATCTACAAATAAAATTGCTTATTTTATAAACGACCTATACACTCTACACCGCATTTATACTTTTATAACTTTATAAAACGTCACAATAGTTTTGCTTTGCGCAATAATATATCACGTTTGATAAAATTATAAAACGTTTACAAACTCGCAGATCTGATTTTCAATTTAATTGCGAAGAAATAAAACTTTAATTAAAATTGAATGTGAAATATTAACAATTGACTTGTTTATCCGCCCAAGCTGAGGGCGAGATTAAATATGTAAGTCGAATATAAAATGGCTTATTTTTTTAACATACAGTTATATACCCTGATTTTCACTTACATGGCAAGGAAATTAAACTTTGATTATAATTAAAAGTAAACTTTTAACAAATTTGTATCTTAGCCATTATATTCACCAACCTGAAAATGCTTTCTGTAGCAAGGATGCCGGTAGGGACGAGCTTTGTGTGATGAGCACAAATGTTTATACCAATGATATACAGGGATTGCCCTCCTACTAATGTGGTTCTCATAATAACAAACATCTACATCTGGAGGAGATAATACGATCAAAGTTAATAGCAATAGAATAAATACAGATACTTAATTATGGCGCTCATCGAAAGTGTGACTTACCTTCTTAGCATAAAGTACAATTTTCTGAAACTGCCCAGTCTCGGCGAAGCACTGTATCACTTTGCTGGCGACGTTGGCGCGCAGGTAGACAGACAGCGCCAATGTTGGGTCCACTTGCTTGACCAAGTCGCCGAGTTCCTCGGAACATTCCAACTTCTCCTCCTTTAACCATTTCTCTAGGAGCTGCTTACGACCTGTTTAAATAAAAAGTTTCGAATTAATAATATGTAGGAAAAGATGTGGAACTATTTAAATAAATATCGCCAGACGAACACACCAACTATACGGTCCCACACTAAATCCAGTATATATTACTTATATAGATATAAAACATCCATGACTTGGGTACAAACATTCATGCTCATCACACAAAGATTGTCCCTACCAGGATTCGAACCCGGGACCTTCGGCACAGAAAGCAGGGTCACTACCAACTGCGCTAATCAGGTCGTGATTTATTAGTCTCTTTTATAACCACTTCTGCAGTGTGATTTTGAAACCTCGGAACTCGGAATCGGATTCGGAACGGTAGTTTGCGTTTACGAAGTTATTTCAATAATGGTAGGAAATAGTAGAAAAAATATTGAACGCAAAATCTAAACTATTACAGTTTCTTGTGATAAAAAGCTTCATACTTATAACCACATAAATCAAACATTAAGTTGAACACTTGTTATTTTTGATATTCACGTTTCTAAGCCTACGTATTAGTTTATTATTTTTTGTACCGATCTTTGTAAACTGACAAATCCAATGAAAAAAAAGTTTGTTTTATCTATATCTGAGGTGTGTTTATTGTTGTGATGAGAAAATTACAAAATAACTAAAATGAACGTTGATTACCTATATAATTTGTAACATCATGTCACATAGATGCTCCCTGTTCGTGTAAAAATAAAAAACTAGGTTGCAAGGATACAGCGCCATCTATTAAAAATGTTTGGCAACCGAACCTGCGTATTCACCCCTGTCCGTCCCTATAAAGTTTGAGTATGTGCTTTTGTCTTATTAATGATGTATAATGAACAAATTGTATTAAATTAAATAAATAAGTAGGTTGGTACCTAAATACATTTAGCTCCACTGGGATTGCGTTGTATTTATTGTTTCATCCAAAAATACGGCTTTAATTCTGCTATTAAAGCCAGTACAATATCCAATAATTCGTATAATATCAAATTGAGTAAAAAAAAAAGACTAAATGCCATCGGAAAGGCTTCCTACACATAAATCTCATCGGAAAGTTATCGTCGGATCGGAATGATTTTCCGTCGAGAAACGTCAACAATCTTCGAATTCGGAAATCAAAATAGCAGTATTTGTTTACAAAGTTCGGTACAGCAAAAATAATAATAAAAACATATAGGCCTAGAAACGTGAATATCAAAAATAACAAGTGTCTGACTTAATGTTTCATGTGTGTGGTTATAAGTTTGAAGCTTTTTATCATAAAAAGCCCGTATTAGTTAAAATTTCGCGATCAATATTTTTTCTACTATTTCCTACCATTATTAAAATAACTTCGTAAACGCAAACTACCGTTCCGAATCCGATTCCGAGTTCCGAGGTTTCAAAATCACACTGCTGGACAAATGGTTATAAAACCTTCACTTCACATCCTCTCTGGGCCTTAATGTTAGTCATATTTTTTACCCTCACGGGTGTCCAAATCGTAGCAAATGCTATGACGACGACATGAGATCGACGTAGTATGTAGACATGGCATGACGTCATATTAGTCCTGTTCCCGGCTTATATTATAACTAGCTGCGCCCCGCGGTGTCACACGCACGGTAACCAGACATTTTACCGGGATAAAAAGTAGCCATGTGCTATTCCAGACTATAACCCATCTCTGTGCCAAATTTCATCCAGATCCGTTCTGGCGTGATTGAGTAATAAACATCCATCCATACTAACTTTCACATTTATAATATTAGTGGGATTAGATCTAGTCAGAAGCCTTAAGGACCCACGGGATCGTCTGCTGGACCCAATAGATAGTCTGCTGGACCCAATAAATAGTCTGCTGGACTCAGTGGATCGTCTGCTGGAACCGCTAGCGGCCATACCTTGCAGCAGCACCGGGCGGCACAGCTCCAGCGACTCGAACTTGTTGAGCTGCGCCTGGTCGAGCAGGATGCCGAAGTACTGCAGCAGCGGCGACGTCTGCCCCGCCTGCGTGGGCACCTGCTGGAACCGCTGGATCGTCTGCGGCGTGCGGAGGATGCCGCGCGGCGCCATTGCTGCCACCTGGGATTTACCAAACAGGAATTAGGTCTATGAAAAGTCGAAGTTTGATCGCGGAAAAATATTTTTTTTTATAAATATCCTCAAATAGTATGGCCTTAAGGTAAGCAACACTTGTATAATAGGCTCCCTCAATGACTTCCACACATCACGGTCCTCCGCCACTTGCATCCACCATCTTCCTCTGACGCATGTATTATCATTAGTCCACCTTGTGGGCGGCCGAGTCTACACCTAGACTAGCCTAACTAGCAGTGCTTAGAAGGCTATTTTAAAATCATTCGAAAATGCACCTTAGCAGCCTCCCCATACTGTCCGTTAGTGAACAGCATGTTGAACTTGCGCACGAACAGCTCCTCGGCGCCGGCCAGGTTGTTGCGCACCGCCATCCGCAGCGCTAGATCCGAGTTTTGCAACACAGTGTTGATGTACGGCACTATGGAGTCCTCTTCCACGGTCACTGATAGCACTTGACCCTTGCGGTTGACACCTGGAAGGAGATGAAGGTGTTTTTGAACCTCATACAGAACTTGGCAAAGATATATTTGATAGCGATGATATAGATAGGGCTTGATAAGCACGAATGTTAGCACCTGAGTCAAAGATTTTAAATATCTATAGTTCTAACAAAAATAATGTAAAATATTTTAACCGATGGATCAGTAAGTTATATAGATCCTGTTGATGCATAAAAATGTTGTGTAAATGACTTTCTGGAAACAGTATCGTTTGGCCGTGCGCTAAGAACGGGGTTTAATTTTTTAAATGTCTAACAATTTAATTTATTTCTTTGGGAATGTTATCATCATAACATACTAATGGGCCTGTTAAAATATTTTACACTATTGCTACACCTTATATAAGTATTTATATTGTTGTCCATTATACAGGGAATCCTAGTTTCGAGCTAAATCAATTCCGTGTACATTTTTTTCGAGTTTTTTTTTAAGTAATCACTATCATTGGGAACACGCGATTTCTCGCTGAATTGACTGAATAATCCATTCTTCTTGTTTACCAATCTTTACATTATTATCAGTTGTTTTTTTGTACATAATGATAAAACTTCGCACATCCCAGCCGGTAGTCCAGACAACGAATATGTGTCATCGTCGCAGGAGACGATAACCTACCGCCATCTGACCTCAATACCGTGGTTCCCGGCTTTGCGACGCAGTTATCGATGTAAATACGAGAGTTATTAATAAGATCGACAACAATTAGATCAATGAAATATAAATATCACCATCAAGGTTATTTTGAACCATTCGAAATCGACGACTGAGAAGCGCTACTGATTTCTACTCACTTTGTTTACATATCCAATATGAACATTGCGTAGAGCATTAGTTCTTATTACAAGTGTGTAAAGTTGAAACTCACCAATAATACCGCCAGTGGCTTCGTGCGGCGCCGTCACGAATATAGTATCGGAGGAGATGCGGTTCATGTAGATACAGGTGCCCGTCTCGATGTCATACATGTGAATGTATCCGTATTTGGTGATGAGGTATATGACGTCATATTTGGGCGACACCTGCATGGCTACGGGGAAGTCGTTCTGAGCCTCGGCCGGGAAGAACACGTCGACAGCCTTCTTTGGGAACGGCTGGTTGCCAGCGGGCGTTTGGCCGACCTCTGGAACAATAACAGACGGGTATTGTTTAACAGATGGAGTACTATAAGTAGGTCTTTGTTTATTTAAATATCTTTTTTTTTGTAATCTTTTTGTTTATTCCCTGTGAATTTTCACAGAACTTTCGTTTGGGTTCACAGAACAGAAAAAAGTCTTCTAAAATCTTTGAAGTCGGTTAAAAATTAACAAACATGGCTGTGCGCTTTGTAAATGGTCTACAGTGCACCTCTGCATTTCCTATCTAGGAATACAGGATGGTTCAACACGAACTGTATTTAGTAAGTTAGTACTGGTACCTTGGTACCTTACTACTTGGTAACCTTGGTGCATACCAAGGTTAGAATCCTGGCAGCCGCCATTAGTTGTTGTGATAAGTGACTAATCTAACAGGGTCATTGTCCCGTGTGAAAGTCATTTGCATATTACTATCAGTGTTTTGAATTTCAATGCTTTTAGAACTCGATAATAAAATGATAAGATATATTTCGTGTATCTTAATATTGAATGGATAGTGCAAAACTCAGTCACTTAAATTGGTTAGTTTTATGTTATTTATAGGTTATGTATTTTTTTATTTTAACCTTTAGTTCCATTAATTTTCATATTTATTCGTACTAAGTGACATTTTGATTAATGTTATCCACACCCATCATAGATGCGCTTAACAGAAAAGCTTATTCAATGCTAGCAATGCATAACTTTGGTTTATTTTCATAAATAAAAAATAATAAACTCACCAATAATATGCAGTTTTCCACCCTGTGCAGTTCTGACGGCGAAGCAGAACAGTGTCGACAGTTCGGCGTTGCCTTCTGCCTTGAACGTGGCGAACGAGGCAGCGTGGCCTTCGATTGGCTGCGAGCACTTGCGCTCTACCGAGTAGAGCTGCATAGCGCCCACCACGCGGTTCTGTTGCGCCGAGATACCTGGTGACGAGAGCAACGGAATATTATCACGACCTGGATACGACCGTACTAAGAATTATTACTATTTTAACTCAATAATATATACTTAAAACAGAGATAGCTATGTTGGTAGAACGCTTGCCTCGGAATCGAGGATCGCAAGTTCAAACCCCGGCTCTCGCACCTCTGGGATTTCTGGATTTCATGTGCGATCCATACCGGCTTTTTTGTCTTAAATTAATAAAAAAATAGATTTTGTTTTTTAAAGTGACTCACCAACAAGCAGTAGCCACTGTTGCTTCGGGTCGGTCCTGTAGTTGATGATCTGACAGTCAGCGAGCGAGGAGTGCCTGTCGAACATCTTGACAGGCGTGGAGTCGCCCTCCATGGACCAGTGGTACACCGACATCTTGGTCACCAGCGCGAGCGTGTTCAATGATATCCACTTCCAGAAGACGATGTCCTCGGTCATTGTGTGCGCCTTCATCTTTGATTTCATCTCGATGTTGAAGATTTGAAGTGTTTTTTGCGCTGGAAAGAGAGGAGTATACATATTAATATAGGTTTAAATGTTTGACCAGTATAAATTGAGCTGTCTAGCCTGGTTTTGGAGGGCCGTATCTATACATTGTATATTTTTAGATGAAAATGGAGGTAACACTTTTTTTTTTGTTTGTCGATCCATCAGTCCATCCATCCGTCTGTCTGATCTAACATCACGAACACTACAAGTCAGGTTTTATGAACTTGGCACGAAGCTTATAACCAGGAACACCGTATAGGATGCATCCCGAGAAATGGATGGGTTGCTGATGAATGGCTCAGACGGAGTGTTGCGGACAACATATTGAAGCGGAAATAACCGAGCCACAGATATATTAGAGGAGATATGTTATGAAAGCGGTGGGCTTGCGCTCACCTTTAGCCAAAATTACGCTAACATAGAGTTTTCGCCGTCAGTCGACTGCAACTGCACGTCGCACAGTATGAAAAAAGACCAAAAAAACGGTCATCCTATTTTTATTCCTCTTTTCGAAGGAGTAGATAGTTTCAAATGCATGAGTAGAACTCCCGAAAGTCAAAAGTAATTAGATCCAAAGATATTAATTTTTTAATTTTTTTTTGCGAAATTACAGAATATTAAAAATTTATAGTTAAAAAAATATTTTCGTAAATCTATTGGTGTCCTCATATGACGGTTCTACGTAGGCAAATAATGTTTGGAACTGGCAGATTGTAACTCCAATCGCGTGAAAGATATTTGAAAAAAAAGAAAAAAAAGGTTTTATTTTTTTATTGCTATATTTTGCCATATTTGGATTCAAAATCATAATTAATATAATGTCTGACATTGTGCTAGTGATATAAAAAAAAATCAAATCCTAGTCTTGTAGGATCTTGGAGTTATGAGCGTCTAAAGATTTTCCATAATTTCTATGGTTTTAGGGTTTTCACACAGAATTAAGTGTTTTCACATTATATTCAAGATATAATTTGTGAATGTTTTCTAACCTATTAGACATCGAATATAATGATCAAACTCATTATATTATGTTGTTTGAAGTTTGTTGTTAATCAAATTAAAATGCCATTACCAAACTGACTAAACCCAAAATTCCGAAAAGTACAAGACATTCGACACAAGGCTGTAATTTGGCAAGTATGGTCCTTGTAAGGATTTTACGAAAGGATTAAGGGGGTGAAAAAGGGTTGAAAATATCTACGAAAGTCCTATATTATTTAAGTTAGGGGCACGATATTAAAGTAAATAGTTTCAAATAAATAGACACTGTTCATTTAAATTGCAACATAAATAAATGGAGTAAAATAGGCGTTTGAAAATATTGGCAACATTGGTCTTTGACGGCTCCATGTTGCCTCACCCCCGTTCCTCCGGAGAAAATGTAAAGGTATAGGGTTTTAGCTTAAGCTTTACGAGGGCGAACACCTTCCCCATACCACCTTTACCTTTCATCGGATTTTTCTAAATTTGAATTACAAAGATACAATATTTTTATATATATAATACTTAGTTAGATATTAATATAATATGTAAAATTACTAATAATACCGTTAATATTATTAACAGATCAACCCATTTGTTTTAACCTATATTTACTTGATAAACACAATAGTCCGGTAGGTAGCAACCCTAAGCCAGTTTCTTTAAATCCCAATAAACTGCAGATCCTACGAGATTAAGATTTCAGATTTTTAAAACATGTCAAGTGGGACCTGAAGAATAATTTAATCTAAGAATTGAATCCTAATACGTGAAGAGTTAAGAAAAAAAAAAATATTTACGAAAATAAGCTTAAATTCGCATTTTTATGTTATTTATAGAGCTAAAATTATAATATTCACTAGATAATAAAGGGAATTTATTCTTTTAAAATGTGGCATTTAAATCAATAATTAATATTAAACGCCTTTTAAACTACAGCTATTTCTATGTTTTTTCTGATTTCCATAGATTTTATGAAAAAAAAATCATATCTCTGGATCTACGTACATTTGATCTGCGAGAGTTCTACTCATGCATTTGAAATCATTTAATCTATCGAATATAGGAATAAAAATTGGATGACCGCTTTTTAGGTCATTTTTCATACTGTGCGTCGGTATCGGAGCTCTAACTTTTTTTTTAAATGCCGTGTTATTCCGTGGTTGTGTGCTAAAATACTAGCAGCAAAGTGAACTACGCGAAAGATGGAATCTCATTTCACCAGCCAGTATTAAGTATTTTATTTATTCGTCTTTAAAATCATTAAAAACAACAAATCAAAAAATATGTAATGCCTTTATTATGTTATTTTAGTTTTCATGTAGCACAACGACTTTTTAATTTTTGTACAAAATACATGGCTCTTTAAGTACCACCTATGTTCGCTACTGAGTGAATGTACGAGGCAATGGATAGATCGTCTAACGATACTTTGAATAAACTGGTGCGTCGCGTGGTACGGCCGCTGTATGCGGCGACGACGCAGCACGAACCGAATTATTGGCACGCGTGTGTGTGTGAGACTTCGTATTGGTTGGTTTTATGTAATTGCATGTGTTTTGTGGCGAGTGGTGGGGACAAAACGGAGACAGCGAGTTCCCATACATTTTGAACCGCACGGCATATCTCTCGTGATCTGTGAACCGAGCCAATTTGAGCAGAACACGCAAATTCGTGTGTACGTACGGTCGTAATTCGCGTGCATTACACGAATAAAGGCTTGGCTTTTTGGGCTTCAATATGTTAAGCGTGATACTCCGTCTACTTCATTGAAACATTTCCATTCAAAATACTAAGTCAAAGTCAAAGTCAAATCATTTATTTCGTATAGGCCTACGGGGGCACTTACAAATTGTCATTACATTTTTTTTTCTTATGTCTACAACCGGACTTTAGTCCGGTACTGCTAGTGAGGACTGCAGACTAAACGTACATCGACATTACAATAGCAACAAATTAATTATAACAACTCAATTGAAGACATGTTATAGCTCTAAAAGATCGCGGCTATAAAACTTCAGAGGAATAGGATTATGGAACTGGGTCATATAATATGCTATGACGTCATCTCCAAATAATAACAATTATAGGATTCTTGGCAGAGGACGTTGAACAATGGTTCAAAACGAGGTCATTATTTTAATGCTACAGTAGCATATAGTGTTATAACACGTTCCTATTTGGTTGGATTCGACAGTTGGGTATACCAAGCAGGCTGTCAGTAGGTACGTTTATATTTCAGGTCCAACAAAATCATAGTATGTTCTCTCAGCTATGTCACCCAGAATTATAGGATATCATTGTCGTCGTTTCTTTAGGACAATAAAAAAAAATTAACAAAGTAAACTGGCTTCAAAAAATGTTAATGACAGTATTGTCATTAACATTTTTTGAAATCGCTATATTTGCTCCTCAAATGAATGAGGATGAATGAATGAGGAGTTGAGAGAACTCCTTTCTCTCAACTCCTCATGGATTCCCCATCATCAGAATATTGTTTTGTAAAAATGGGACCAATCTGTAAGCATATCCATTCAAATAAAAAAACAATTTTCCCAATCGGTTCATAAATGACGGAGATCTGAGGCTGAGGTAACAACCAAAAAAAAAATACAACTGAATTGAAAACCTCCTCTATTATGAAGTCAGTTAAAAATAAAACCCAGTTGTAAACTGAAAAAAAATGAGAATGGATACATCATATCTGATACATGATTATAAAAAAAAGTTGTAAGTATAACAACAGATTGACGTTTAATTTGGCTAAGTGATCTAGGTAATCGCCAAATGCGGTCAGAGCATTATGTTAGGCATCAAATAACGACTACATAGGTGTGGGCGTGACTCGGATGAATATTCTAGGACCGACGTTGGAAAACAAATAGCTATTATACCCCAAAATTTATAGAAAACTTTCATCCACTTACAACATTAAGCAGTAGATAGAATCGCGGTCGCTCCACGGCGCTTGCACCAGTAAATTGAACGTCACGCAATTTCCGTAACCGCATTACATAAGATACTATTGGATAATCTTTTCCATTTGTCCATTTGCTCTCTTAAGAAAACGTTTTTAAACTGGTGTTTAAAAGCTTACTTGAAGGCATTAAGCCGATAAAGCGTTTTCTCTTTTTAAATATTTTAAATTTCGAAGTGCATGAGGTAAAATGATTAAATCACAATTTATTACCACTTAGATTATTTCGATGAAATGTCAAAAAGGCCGTAATTAATCACAATAATTCAGAGGTATAAATATATAAAATTATAAAATATACAGATAAAAATAAAGACCACAAAAATCTATATAAGACTTATAACGAGTTATCGAATGCATGGTACCGACCTATTTTTATTATTATTATTTCAAGTTATTATGAAAAAAGACGGACGGAATATAGATTACTTATGCGATAAGGTTAAAGACGTTTATTGATTGGCATAGGTCGTGAGAACGAAGTTATTGAGCGCTGTTATCCATCAAGTGGAAGGTCTTACAATACATAATATTTTTGTTGGCGTGATAACGCAGTTTTTTTTAATTTATTAGTCTGCAAATCTGCCAGTAGGTGAGGATTATGATTTTTTTTTAATCTCTCACCGCTCGAAGAGAAAGAAAACGGGATATGTCATATTATATTGGAACGCATTTCGTATAAAGAAAGAATGGACCAAGGAAGAAAGAAGAAGAAGAAGAAGGAATGGAGAAAGTATAGTCCATTTCCTAGATCTAAGAAACATTATTTTCGATACAGAAGACAAATAACGAATGGCTTACGGAACTTTTGGTCTATCTATTCGCGCATCACGGGAAATCCGCCGGACGGATTTGGATAAAACTTAGCATGTTGACAGCTTATAACCCGATCAACATGTAAGACCTTTTTATGCCGAGAAATGCATGGGTTCCCGCTGGATAGCCAAAAGCTGCATCTCAAAATCCACAGAGCGTATTTAAAAAAAATATATAACATGGCGATAGCTTATCACAAGATGAACATCTACGATAACTGAGAACCCGAGAAATGGAAGAGTTCCGGGGGCATTGCCAAAAAACCGCGTACGAATTCGTAGGCATAAACCAGTACATACTTAACGTTGCTTGCGTCTGTTAAAAAAAACAAACGGTGCTTGCGTCTGTTGAAAAAAAAACAAAGTCCATCGATTGGAGGTCAAGGATGTCGATTACGTCATCGCAATTATCACCTCTCGCTGTCTCCGCGTCGAACCCTCGGATTCTAAAAATTGTAACCTTTACCAATGAAATCAGGAATCGCTTTAATTAGTAATTGATACATTACTTTGCAACTTTCCATTGGCCTTGTTTGTGTGTAGATTTGATTGTTAATTATAAAATGAATTTATTTGTCCATTTTGGGTACCTTAAACAATAATAAAAGATCTTGCCACCAGAATTATTTACGCGCACGCTACAAGCTTCATCATAGGCCCATAATACAAGCGTCACTTAGTTTGGAAACATACAGTCGAGTATTTGTCTGGCATTTTTTTATATGGTCCTGTGTCCCACGTACGTAATGAGCTTCTAGGAACAGTACCAAAAGCGAGTAGACCCGCGCGCACGACACGCGACTCATTAACCAACGAGTGCATCGACATCAAAAATTCTATAATATACATTTCTATTGTCACATCCGCTCGTGTCTGTGTTCTGTGGCCAGAATATATTACGAGATGTGCTGTGTGACTCACATCCAGACAGATCTGTAATTCCAAACAGTGGTCGGCTGTATGCTTGATGTAATCAATAAATGAAAACATAGGGACCATTATCGCGTGAAAATTTCACGCATAAATATTATATAGCACGATGTATGAGATTTGGTTTTTAAACATTGTTTTAGCAAATTAGCTACTGAGCAAAGTTTTAGATCCAACGTATTAATTATACAGGACGATTCAAACCCATTCTGAAATTCAATAAAATAAATTGCCTATATATAGTCATTATCGAAGTTCTGTATTCACATAATTATTACAAAAGCGCTAAGCAGAAGCGCGTGTTCAACAATTAGTATATCCGTTCTGAATCACACTGTATACTTATTAGGTTCCCAACTAACTATAATGTCTATACACATAAAGCTATTTTTACTTTTGGATATAAGCTCTTGCCCGATGTGGCATTGTGTCAACACATACGTGGGCTTACAACGTATCTTGCAAAAGACTAGAAAAAAAACGCGCAATATTCGTTTTAAAACCGCAAATTTCTACACGAAATTATGACATGACATTTTATTTTGCCCATTTATTATGTTTGGCCATATTCTAACATTTCTTTTTATTTCTTCTCTTGTATGGCAATGTGCCCAAAGATACTGGCAGCTACCAAAGTCCGCAATCTCAGCTGAACGGGAATTGCGCGTCGCAAAAAGCTTCATTTGATAGTTACATGCCACGATAGTCGTAGTTATATGGAACGCACAATTAATAATCCTATAAATGCTTTGTAGTGTCTGAAGTTCTGTGTTCTAGACGCAATGTAAAATCTATTGTATTCGAGGTCAAGAACTTTTGTACTAATCTCACTAAGATACAGGCGTGATAGTTTAGATACTTGTTACTCAATGACGTCATAACACCTGAACGGAATTAGGACACGATGTGGCCACAATGAACTCCCCATTCGAGATAAGCCTCATTCTATGATACTTTTTTTCCGTCTCGAGAGAATGGAGGAATGAAATATTACTAGGGCATAGTTGTGTTGATTTTAGGGTTCCGTACCTAGAAATGAGAAAAACTAAAGTAGAACTATAGGATTACTTGGTTGTCCCTCGCATATAATTAAGTATACATATACTCATTAGATCTGTAAATTCAAGATAATCTTAATGCAATAAAAATATAGGTCTCTTTAAATGTATTTTCACACTCCTGTTCACTCACTCACAGACTGACTATCAAAACTTGTAGAGTGCTTCTCGTTGATCTAGAATCTTGGAATATAGCACAAAGGCAAGCCTTACAGCCCAACCATATAAAATAAAGAAATTCTTACGCGACAATTTAGCATCATTTTTTATATAATGTTGACGCGTAATAATTTCAGTAAAAGCGGGCGGACCCCTTAGGAGCTAGTCCTACTCGCACTTGTCCGTATTTTTAATTAATACGTGGAGCTGTATATTACAAAAACGTTTGTAGATAAATTTCATAAGACACCCGTACCAGCTGTACCAATAAAAATATGACTAAGCAGCGATACAACACATTACAATTACATAATAGAACAAAATGTCATTGTTAAATTTTGTTTCTATACAAAATGTGCGCGAATTGTATTAATTTTGTATTTTGTTTATATTTGACAATTATGCCTATCCTGGATAAACACGTCCAAAGCTCTGAGCATTATGAATGCCTGATAAAAACAAACGAATTTTATGTGCATGTCGAAAATAGATTACATTCAAAACTAATTTTATCACTCACTAATAAAGATATTTATGCAATTATTAATATCAATGTAATTAAAATATTTCTACTGACAGACGGATTATCTCCATTCAAATTTGTAAAACGCTTTCGTTCATTTACAATGACTAAGAATTGGGGACACGCCATTTTCATATCATCATGTCACATCCATTATTTTATTTATAATGTGTATTTATTGAATGTGTTATTGCTATTAATTACTTGACATTGGCAAAATACCCGTTAAGTTGTGGGTGAGGCCATATTCATATCCATTTTATTTCATCGCATCTCATTTCGTAAAAAAAGAAAAAGAACGACTATGAAGCACTTTTCCTCCCAATAATGCTATGTAATATGCCATTGTTAATTGATTAAAGCTTCTATAATGAGAGTAACAAGATTCATTTCACAAGTCCCTTTAAAAGCTTAAGTCTCCAAATGACACTAATTTGTCATAACATACATACCAACTAAGTAATGTGCTTATTTGAGTGAGTCAAACACCAGAGTCTCGGTATGAAAGACAATTAAAATCCCAGTTCCTCATTCAATTATCTCATTCACATCTTTGTTTCTTTGTTTGAGTATTGTTCGGGAGTTGTAACAATTATGGTGCACTTTATTGCGTGAACGTTTTGGCTAAATATAACATCGAATAAGCCGAAAATAATAATTTTGTTTAACAAAACAAGGGTTTGACTGTGTGTCTGCATGAAGACCTATCGAATTTTCTTCTTCCGTTATACCACCATGTGGAATATCGATATTATAGTGATTGTCATTTTTTTTTTATTTAACTTCCATAGCAGGAATTTAATGAAGGTACCAGGCATATAATAACTAGAAGGTGTAGCTCAGACTAAATACCAGGTCAACATGAGACGCCAGGATAAAGTAGCTACTTCGGTTATCAGAATAATAATTATCAATCATACTGTAAGAGTACTACTCTATTCATTCGCATAATAGGGGGCGTATCGTACTTAGAAACAGATTGTCGATGCATTCGTAAATACTCTCAATTTATCGGCTGTCTTATTTGGACTGTATTATACCCAAGATGATTCAAACTCCATAGGTAAAGTGCAGGGGGTATAGCCTTGGCGACTTTGAGACAACCCAGGGCTACCCATGACCTGCGCCGCTCTCTCGACATCTCTAGCACGATACAGAGGAATGACGAGTCATTTTATGCAGTGCCAGTTAGGTTGAAGACACCTAACCTACGCTCAATGTAAGTATTATTCCGGGATCGCCAGTTTTCCTTCTGATCAGATAACACTAGATGCGTCTCAGCTTACAGTAAGGGAGATGCAATTCATAAGCCGGTTCAATCACAATAATGGCTTTTTCCTGACAGACAGAAGTCATGATTCTATTACTCTACTCTATACTAGGAAAGAGATTAATAATAGTCACAATCATTATAAGGACAAGAGGAAGAAGCCAGTTCCAAAATTTTTTTATAACTCCCAAACAACAGATGATATAATAAGTGAGACATACTAATAGGCTCTGCCCTTTGTCTGCATACAGCTATCTCACTGTCAGACATCAGTCATTTGTATAAGGACAATATTTATCATCACTCACCTTCAACACCAGCTTTTCCTTTCAATGCAATAACCTTGCTAGCTGGGTTCATGATGGCGGAATCGGCGCTGATCGGCCGCCGGATCGGATTCGTGGGGTCCGCCATATCGATGATGACGACCTCCGCCGTCTCACCCACCTTCTCCCGGACACAGATAAACTTGTCCGACTCCATGGTGAGAGTGTTGAAGGATATCGAGGCTGGGTTGATGCCCACATTTGTCAGCTGCAAGAAAAAAATAATGATTTTAAGAGATGGATATATATATTTGAGAACTGGTACTGCCTAGTACTTGAAATAAAAAATACTTATATGTTAATATTTGTTACACTATTTTTTATTCTATTCCATGGCCTGTCATATAAGGCACAGTAAACTTATGGATTTCTTTCCAGGATATTATGCCTCTTGAGGCTCTTATTTTAATTTGGATGCACTAGATCCATGGTCAGGTGGTGCAGGTAAATTGTGAGTGTCTCGGTTGTAGGTTTCATTTCCCTAACTGTATATGTGTCTGTATTCATCAATGTTATGTGTGTTATAGAATATAGGCACTCTCTTTAGTTAGTGTACATAACTTGAACTTGAAATAGAAACAAATTAGATCAACCACACTTTCGACTAGCAAGGATTCACACATCTTTCATGGGGTATTGTGTTAAATTTTATAATAAAATACACTCTGACATTACCGAACTTAGTGAAAATAAATTCAAAGCGTGCATAAAACGTACGCTGTGTAAGAAGGCATACTATACACTAGATGCTTATCTTAAGGATAAAAATGCTTGGTTGGATGCTGGTCCGGCTCCTCAGGAATATAAATGACCTTGTTTGAGCAGACTATTAAGATTTTGTATTTATCTTCTTCCTTCTTATTTTCATTTACATAAGTCATTTGTAAATGTGGGAACCATGTAGCCATTAACTGTAATTTTATACTTAGTTAGTACTTTTGTTTTTTTTTTGACCTGCTGCTAAAGTTTGATTAGCCGTTCCTACATTGTTCTCACATACCTATAACAATGTATTGCTCAAAAATGTAAAAGATCTATTTTAAAAAAGAGCAACCATGGAGTTTCTTGCCCGTTCTTCTCCATAGGAACGGCATTCCGAACGGGTGGTAAAGCAGTACCATAATATTTTTGTAACTTGACGATTCATAAGTACTGTACAATAATGGTCTACGTGAATAAAAAAATATTCTGATTCTGATTCTGATTAATAAATATAGTATGTGCTTAGTAATATCGAGTCTAGCACACTTGTTAGTGGCAACACCTTCTAAGTATGCAGTTCAAAAGAGAATGTTGCAAAGCTGTTCAATTTTAGTTTTAATGTTGTCCTAGGTTCATAATATATCACTAAAATATTATATAATAAAGAACAAGAAACTGTTCTATTTAATGATCTCTTGCATAATCTATTTGAGTGTTCAACTTGTCAGTTGATAGCATTAAAATGATGATATGAATGAGGTCTATTTCATAAAACGCTTGATCATAATTAAAAGAGTAATTGGCTACAAATTAAAATGCACACCAGATTTATTTTTAATATTTGTGATGGATCCTAATATATTGTATCACAAAAACTGTTTCATACTGTTATCACAAATGTTATATATGGTTTTAATATTATGAATACATTGTAGGCAGCTGTCCTATGACTCATATCACTTTGCATACTAAAGTTCTTATATTTTTTTCATTGACATGAATATTCTCTATGCCAAAGATATTATCAGAAATTTTAAAGGTAGCTAGGCAAGTAAGATTCCTTCTAGAACTAATATAATTCTTATTGCTTCTTTTTTATAATTTGAGGGTAGATAGCTACAATTATATTAATCCAGTGTTAGTCATGTTTACCTACTCCTGAGTCCTGACAAACACAACCCAATCAGATCCATGATAAAGACTCTAAAACTTGTCATGGAAGTAGATAGGCAGCATGAATGGATATAATTAAAATTACAAATGCACCTATTGACCCGAATATAAGTAACTTTGGCACTAGTCCCCAAACCATATGATCTAGTGGTAATATGGCACAAATCAATACCGGCCATACTTTCGTTAACACGGCGAGTTGGGGGTGGATCCCGTCAATGCGATTATGCGCAATGACACCATCGCAGCCGCCTACACCTCCGCGCAATCGAGAAATACACCATCATCACCCCGACACATCCCCCGTCAAGGACTGATAAATTGCATCCTCAAAGGAAACGCTATCGGCAAATCCAATAAGCGAATGGGCGTACTCACCTGTAAATGCTCTTGAAAACGTATAGGTAATAATTGCGCCATCGCTGCCGATCCCCACGCCCTAAGTGAACCGATATAGATATAAAGCGACCCTTTGAAATCGCGAACTCTGAAAAAATATCACAAATCAATTCACTGCTGTCTCATCCGAAAACACTTTTGACAATCAACATGGCGTTCGTGTTCAATGAAAATGACAATGACCGGATCGCGATTGAATTATTTCTTGTACCGTCGTTTTGTAAATTGATTTTACTCACAGCTTTTTTTTAATACTACATTAAGACAATAATTGTGATAATTTTTGTTATTTCCGAGAAATACGAGGAATAAATCTATACTCGCGGCTGCCACATATACAAATGATGAATGAAATGGGAGATAGTGTGAGAAAAGGAAGGAAAGAATGTGAGTGAGTGAATTTTATTAGGCTGCGTTCGTAATAATAATTCTGACAGAAAAAAGATATCTTCAAGGTTTTCAGTTATATTTCTAGATTTTTAACAAAAACGCAGACTTTAACATCAGAAAATAAATTTGAAACAAGATAGGGATGTTTACGAAACCGGAAAGCCTATGCACGGGTTTGGATTGGGTTTGTAAACGATTTAACTGCAGTCAGATTTGACTTATTATTACCCTTCACTTGGCTTACCCTTTTGAAAGGGCTTTCTTAAAAGTGTTTTTTTCAATTTCAATTCAGAACCAAAAATCCCAGGAAACCATTGGGACCCTTATAATAAGAAATAGTTATGTGTTTAGGCCTGTCGTTCGATGGTACGGTAAAATTTTAGGTAATCGTGATGAATCCCCATTACTATAGCTTATTGAAATACTTGTACGGGCCTTTACATGTATTTGGTTTGCGATCCTTACATAGTATAAACTTCGCTACAGCAATACTACAATGCGTGCATAAAAACTCATCAAAAGAATGATCTTTAGCATGAAAATCTAAACATATATCGCTCTTTCCTTTTGCGCAAAATTAATAAAACGTCACTGTCATAAGCCAAATGTGTCAAATCACAACAAAAGATTGTGGATTGTTTTTGAGTTGAGTGAAGATTGCATGATTTGCATTTATTTTCAAATTATTTAGTATAAATAAAAAACTTCAAAATGGTAAATGTTGCAGACAAAGAGGGCAGTTATCAGTTACAGTTTTCCCCGTTTTCCTAACTTTCTTAACGTACACATTCTAAGTTTCAGTTTGGGTTCAACATGTTTCATGAAATCAGCAGGCCTTTCAACATGACCTATAGGTGCTATTCTGTCTCAATGCTGCCTGGAAATGAGAGACAAGACGTGGAGAGAGGAGGCAAAAGTGAGATACTGATATTATTGGAAAAACCTACTAATTCATAACAGATATCTCTTTGAAATCTCTACATTTTATATAAATAGAATCTATAGTTCAAGGTGGTAATCAAACTTGACGAAGTTACACAATAAAGGGCTTTGTGAGCGTATACACACTTGTCGTTGTATTGTTAGAAAGTTACAAGTCATTAAACTTAGTCTCCACAAAGCAGTTCCTTCTAAAAATTATCCTTTTGATGCCATTGTAATGAAATAGTAACTTTAAGGATTTCATTGGTTTGTACTTTGTGTATACTCTGTGAATATATAAAATTACCCATCCTATTTTAATCTATAATTGTTGTCCCTGTTTTTTTTATCTAAAAGAGCGTAGAGACTGGCAATGCAGAAAAAAAATATAACAATTGTTTTTTTTCAGTTATAATGCCACCATCGGCACTGGAACAGCTTACTAGACTGAACATTGAATATCCAATGATATTTAAATTAACAAATAAAAAAACAAAAAGGATCACACACTGCGGAGTGTTGGAATTTGTTGCCGACGAAGGGAAAGTGTACTTACCGCACTGGGTATAATAATACCACTATAAACCCTTTTAATAATTATAATAAACATATATAGCCAAGTTGGTTGAATATAAACATGATGGTCAGGTTCAAACCCTGCTTGTACCTCTGGAATTTTCCAATTTCATGAGTGTGTCTCATTTTGAACTATGATTATCACTTGTTAAATGGTGAAGAAAGTAAGGGAACCTACATGTCTTACTTAGAGGACCAAAAGTCATGCAAAATCTCTGAACCTGCACTATGCCAGTGTGGTGGGTTACGGCCTGCAGCCCCAATCATAATAAGGAGGTCACCTCCTTAATTCCCAAACAGAGAGATATTACAAGTTCTATTATTATTAAAATATTATAAGAATAGAACTTCGATTTTTTTTATTACTTGAACATTTGTGAAAATTTTCTTTTCTTCTTTTTAAATGGCTGATATGGCATAGGACTCAATTTGTGAATCCAATTGTGTCATTAGTTTATGGATTTTATTTTAAAATACTTTTATTCATAAGTGGATTATTGTAATAATGTTTTTTGACAGATGATGGCAAACCTGGTTCTGGAGGAAGGTGCATATCTTCAAATTGAGAGTGTATCCCTGCCCGTTGCCACATTCTCGAAGTTCCAGCCTTTATCTGAAGACTTCTTAGACATATCCAATCCTAAAGCTGGTAAATATCCTCAGTTTACCTTTACATGCTCTGTGCACAGCTGTATAGGTCAGATATATAGGTCCATAAACAGGGCCATAGCCAGGAATTCAGTTCAGGGCATCAAGCTCTGGACTAGAGACAATAATTATTGACATTACAAAAAAACCAAATAGTCGAAAATATTTAAGAAAGTACCTATGTCTAAAACATTGGATTAGCTCAGCAAATTGAGGGGGGGGGGGGGGATTTGAAGGTCCAATAATAGGTTTGCACAGTTTGTGGTGAATTACATATACATAAGATTTTTATCTATTTATATAACTGTCTCTTTCAGTTCTAGAGAATTGTCTACGCAACTTTTCCTGCTTGACAACGGGTGACGTCATAGCCATCAAGTATAACTCCAAGGTGTACGAGCTGTGCTTGCTGGAAACGAAGCCGGGAAATGCTGTTATCATCATAGAATGTGATATGAATGTATGTGCAACCCTTATTTTTGTCTCTAGTGGATTTTCCTACTTAGTAAAAGAATAGGGAGGTCTTTGGTGCAACTAAAAAAAGGTATTTTAAATTTCATATAACTTCTTAATTGCCGCTTAGAAAATTAGAAAAGTAAAGAAAAACGTTACGGCGCGTTACATGAGGAGGGGGGGGGGGTTAAAAATCTCCAAAAATTCCGTTACGTAATACTTGAACGCTCCCTTATACGCGCCTTGACAGCTACAATATGTGTTACCTAGTCCAGAATACAAGCGTTGCTTAGTTTGGTATTATACAGCATGTATGTCATGCTCCCATCAGGTGGAGTTCGCCCCACCCGTGGGCTATAAAGAGGAGGAGCGTGTGTTCCGGGGCGGGTCAGGGGGCGGTGGCTCCAGTGCTATGGACGAGGACCCGGCCGCCATGATGCCGGAGCCCAGCGGGTTCGTCGCCTTCAAGGGCGAGGGGAACCGCCTCGACGGGAAGAAGAAGAAGCTCGTCAGCGAGTCGGACTCGGAGCCGCAGACCTCACAGTCCAAGCAGGTGAGATAAACTAATTGTAGCACACTTTTAGTGGAAACTAAACATAAATTCGCTTACAACTAGCCTGTCAGTAAATAGCACTGATGGTTGAATTAAAACGAACTTTGCCGATTTTATTTACACGTTCCCAACGTAAAAAACATAAAAGAAAGTCGATAAAATCCACAAAATTAGTTTTATTTCAATGTGTAGTATTCGCGTAAATATCAGAAAGCACTGATGATATTGGTGAAAAAGGTGGTAGCTTCTCATTTAATTACAAGCGGGTAAAATTCTCATTGTGATTGTTTTTTAATAATAATAATATCGATTGATGACCACACCAAAAATCATGCGCAGATGTTGGGGCAATGGGTGCAACCCCCCCCCCCCCCCCCCCACTTACGATTTAAGCACTTGAGTGAGATTTTTTTTAGTTAACAACGAATATCTTGAGGTCACACAATAGTGATCACACAGATCCTGTAACCAAACTAAGCATCGCTGGTAATATAGGTACCGTAGTTGTACCGTACCTATATTACAAGTAATTATATAAATATTGAACATCTTTAACGAGGCCAGGTACAACCGGGATTCGAACCTGGGACCGTCGTCACACAAAGCAAGTGGACTACCAATCGGATTGTTAATGACACTTTTTTTTTCCAGCCCTACGTCAGAGGTATACCAGACTATGACTACGTAATAGGAACTCTGAAGTTCATCCGGAACTCCAGGCCTCCGAGCGCGAAGGACGACGCGCCCTCCACTGAGCCGTTCGAAGCATTCAAAGGCGAAGGGTTCACGTTACGAACAGCCAAACCCAAGAACTGAATACTATTAAACTTATAGATAATATTAGATTTTCTACTCGTCCGTTTAAAACCATAGACAAATTGATCTGACGTTCTAGAGGGACACGGCTATACGTAAAAGCGAGGCACCAAGTTCTCTATCACAATTGACTTGCAATGGAATGACAATGGTGTCCTAATTTACACCTTTGAATGGTGATGATTACTATGTCATCTTAATATATTATAGGTCAATGACCTGATTGTTTGCGTTGGCTTAAATCATCGACTAAATACGATAGAAGCCATAACGTTTTAAAAAGTGAACTGAAGCTGTACCATCTACTTATACTTGACACTGGCAAAATACCTAAGATTGCGATGCCATTTTTTTAAGAGTACGTAAGCCGATGCTGGTCTGGATCCGGCATATTGTGTTAGCAAACTGGGTCCATCCAGGTAGCTGATAGTTTTATTCTTAGTGTAGCTCTATCCCTGTCGAGCGACAGATCACTTGGTCTGTAGGGCCTGTAGTTTAAACACACTTTTAAAACTCTATGTGCTGGGTATACTATAACTGGGCCCCAAGTCTGCTAACACAATCGATTCATAACCGAACAGTAACCGCATAGTAACTGTCACTTTTGACAGATATTGTATGGGATAACTGTCAAAAGTGACAGTTATTATACGGTTGCTGTTCGATTAAGAATCGATTATGTTAGCAGACTTAGGGCCTTGGGCTTCCACACGCTGGCTCACCTAGGCCAGTACGGAATCGGATATTCGGCCAGCCGCTATCGTCGCTGAGAGGTCTGTCCACATGTTACCCAACTTAACAATGAAGCGAAATAGGCACCATTGCTGTCACCTGCTAAGGGAGCGTTCAAGTATTACGTAACGAATTTGGGGGGTGTCTTCTGAAACGTTACGATGCGTTACAGGGGCGGGAGGGTAGGGGTTTGAACTACGCGTTACTTAACATTAAAACGTTACAGCGCGTACATGGGGGGAAGGGGGGTCAAAAATCTCCAAAAATTGCGTTACGTAATACCTGAACGCTCCCTAAGACCAACTATGTGTCCACATAGCATTGACTACGTCCAGGCAGGTTGAGTCAGCTTCTGTGTGCACCCTAAGAAATAGTTGACGGGCACATGGGATCTTAGAAGTCTGTTTCTAGATTAAAATGTGGTGTGTTGATGAAGCGAAAAATAAATGTATCTATGGTATAATTGATTATTTTCTTTTGTTTCTGCAATTAATAGTCTGGTCCTAAATGGCAATCACTTATTTGACATCAAGTATTTTTAGTCGTGCATCCTTGCTACGATAATATTCTTTTCCCGTGACTGCTACGTCACGTGATTGGCCCAAAACTACGTCATCGATCATATTCGGCCAATGAAGGATGTTAATTGTTGTGAAGATGACGTTCGATCGTGACGTAGTCTCTGGTAATCGTCGGAAGATATTACGCTGACAAGACAAAATGTGAAATACATCGATTTTGTCCCTTTTCCTCGTATGAATTACGGAAGGGAGAGAGCGACTCGGTGCGACATAATCCGTCAAATAGGTTTTGTTATGACCTGTGTGCTAGCCACTGACGTCTATATATACAAGTACGCATATATAGAGGTCAGTGGTGCTAGCCCTTTTGGCGTAGCATATTATTATACTATGCATACAGAATACAGGGTTACCGATATTTCTGCGCAGGATTGTCACAAACCGCTAAGGGATTTTTTATCCTTTAAAGCCCTTTTCAGATTGAGTAACTCTTCACTGCATGTGTTCATCTTTCGATTGGTTTATATTGTGTTATGTAAATAAACATATACAATTGATACTTATTATCTATTAAAAATATTTTATTAAAATTTATAGTACAAGTCAAAAGAAAATACTTAAGTTTTGGAATAATAAACCTTATTATAAACTTAATATACCTACAAATAATTATTTCTATGTTAAACGACCCTTGAGGCTACATACTCAAATTAACATTATATTCACATTAATATTTTCTGTTGCTATCCTTTTCCTAATTATTAAAACAGGCAAGGAAGATAGTAGATACTTTGGTCGTAATTATTTAATGTTGATTTCAAGATACATTACAGGTATACTTGAAATACTTAAACAATAAGTTGAAATTAATCTAATTCACTTCAATTTTAACATTCATGAAGAATTATTGCAATCTACATAAAATTAATGCCTTAACTAGAAATAATATTATCAGTCATTAAATTAATGGAAATTAACAATAATTGGTAATAGCACTGAATATTATTTTAGCATATTTTTTTACAATAATGATACCTATGCTTTAAAAAAGAGTAATACAGTTGTCATGATGGTGTGTGCCAATCCAGAGGCCTCAACGCTAATGCCTTGACTACATGTAACAAGAAAAATGGCAAGACCGTCCTTTTGACATATAAACTTTGTTTACTTGTCCAAGATCACTGTCTCACCATTTCACTCTTATGTCTAATCAAACTATAAGGATTTCAGTATTGTTAAATTAATGTCCAAAATAATTTGTGACAATGAATACTTCCAAGTTATTTCTAGTATTATCCCATACTTATGAAGTTTTAGTGAATTTACAATTTTTTTTTTTTTTTATACATTTATAGGCAAGACTAACTAAAGAAGAACTACTTTGTATCACCATTGTAAATGGTTAAAGTTTTATATAAGTTTGGGGCTAAAACAGCAGGTAATGTAACTGTATGTTCAGAGTAACAACACCTAGCCTAAAGGTTGCAGATAAGGTCTTATACATGCTATTTATAATTGGAAAAGTATCAATACATTACCAATTTTGGTTTTGGACACTATTTTACTATATTTTTTACATATATCCTGGTTTTCAAGTCTGTTAGCACAATCAACTCATAATTGAATGAAAATTGCATAGTAATCACTTTGGAAAAACAAAAATTTTGTGAAGTGTCTGACTTGATTTTGTTATCACTATTGAAATGTCAAAATACCCACTGATCTTAGGAGGACTTATCTCATCTTATTCAATTTCATTTCATGAAGAATACATGACATAAGGAATGATGATAATACATTGCCATAGAAGTTGAAGGTGTTAGCAGATTCCAGGCTCTGCTGGGGACAATGGGTTGACGCACATCGCTCTTCCGACAGTTAATATTTTAAAACCTCTTCAAAAACTCCTCGGAGCAAATTCTGGCACGCGCGTTCACAGCCAGTTTCATTTCACTTATCTCTTTATCTATTTCCTCCATAAAATATATAACGAAATCGACCAGCTTATGCTTGAACATTTGCTCAGTGTGGAAGTTGGTTATAAGGAAACTGATATGGTATCCGTCCACTGGCTTACGTCTCAACACGATAAAGTTTTCCGCCCTCATCATCATGAACCGCATGAACTTTTTACACAGTATCTTCTCGATTTCGTCCGCCTGCTTGATCATAATGCTCACTCTTATCGAGTTTATTGATGACTCAATCAACACTTTCTCGTTGGAGTTGCGGGAAATTATCACTGGGTTTAGCAGTAGCTCTTTGCTGGTTCTAACCTCGACCTCCGGTTTGTTGTATCTCTCTACCACTTGCGATGAAAAATGTTCTAAGCACATTGCCGCCGTGAGAGTGTGGCGCACGGCTGTAAGATAAGGCTTCAACGTTGCCGACATTTTTAAAATGGAATGAAATATAGATGGAGTATTCCCGTACCACACCTAACGCGTCGTTCGACAAAATTACATATGACAACTTTGTTTTTGACAGGAATTTGGCAACAGAACATCCACAGATTATGCAACGGCGTCCGGCAAAATACCTAAAATGGAACCAGTGAGTGAACGTTGCCTGCTGTGTGCGATCATACCGATATCGTGGTCGTAGTTTTAAAATCGTAGATTGGGGTTTGTGACAAAATCACAGATTCGTTTGGACACCCGCACCACCTGCCTTGAAAACTGAATCGCAGACTAGTGGTCAAGCATACGTGCCGTGTATTTCCATATCTTCCTTTTAAGTGTTGGCCACATGGTTGGATCACCTCTCGACTGAACAAGCAAAGCTATAAGGAAAATAAAGATAGTCAGCCGAGCGTCTTATCATTTCTTATAGTTCTGTCGTTTTCAGTCGGGTGGTTGATACGACTGTGTGGACTAGGCATTAGTAATACTCTATGGATTTGATGTTTGTTTTAAACATTTTTTTCTTCTGGCAACCATAAATAATAATGGCGACCGATTGTGCAAAGTGATGGAAGTTAAACGTTAACGGCATGAGTTTTATTAACAATTCTGTTGTTAAAGTTGCACTAAACACATTTCTAAGATTACTAGTGAACACATGACCAATTAGAGTGATACTTGTAAGAATACAGAACCATGGCGCGAGAGTTTGATCATCTTTTCAAACTGCTGATTATAGGGGACAGTGGTGAGTGGGCGAGGCCTGTTTCAATGCTCAACTGATATTGGACTCTGTTCGGTTGTCGTTACACCGTTGGTATGTTTTAGGTGTGGGTAAGAGCTGTCTTCTCCTGCGATTCGCCGACAACACGTTCTCCGGTAGTTACATTACGACAATAGGAGTCGATTTCAAAATAAGGACCTTAGAAATAAACGGTGAGCGAGTAAAGCTACAGATTTGGGACACGGCCGGCCAGGAGAGGTTCAGGACGATCACCAGCACGTACTACAGGGGCACCCACGGCGTCATCGTCGTGTACGATGTCACGAATGGAGAGTCCTTCGCCAATGTCAAGAGATGGCTGCATGAGATTGAGCAGAATTGTGATGTTGTCAATAAAGTTTTAGGTGAGTGGCCTTTGTGTATCTATCAACTCTTAATTTACAGATAAATAGGCACCTAGTAGTTGATAATGTGTGCTCTGTACAATGAACACTATAATAATGATTGAAAGACTGATTTTATTTATAGAATCTGAACAATGCTTTCCTTTGTACAAAGTACATTTTTAAATTTATAATTTTATCTAGGAAGCACCCCTTAGCAAATAGGGGCAGCTTTCTTGATGAAATGAAGTATTTCAAGCTTGAAAGTGATCTTTTTTTTTATCAAGTCACAGTCTAATTATCAAGGTACGGATAGCTTAATTCATTTTAAGCAATGATTATATAACAGACGGCTTTCTAATTGCTCACTAAAGCCTGTGTGTATCCTGAATCATTTTGATGATTATTCACTTACATTGCATTTGTATGGTTTTTCCTATGGATGTTACAAAAACAGAATTAATTGTTCATTTACCTTTTCTTCATTATATTAAATAGTGATATCATAATGAATGGCCTAATTTGGTCTGGGTTCAGGTAATCATGTACCTATTTATGTTATATATAAAATATGTTTTTGCTGGATCTTTTAGATGAGATTACGTTCCGACTATAATATTTCCTAAAATATGGTTTCATAGTTTATCTCAAATACTATCTACAAAAAGGTATACAAGTATTTGGGGGGGGGGGGGGGGGGGGGGGGTATTGAAGATTGAAATAAGGACATAAATGTAACCAATACACAAATATTTGGTACAAATTACACGTATTGGTAATTTCATTCGCATAAACTGTAAAAATGTTTACTTCATTATTCGATTTTTCTAAGTTTTAAATGACCCAGATATTAATTTTATTACAATGATGTAAAAATGACAAATGATATGTAATCAAATGTCTGCCATTACAATATATAGATGAAATTCAGTCTAGTTCTTGCTGTTAGATTATCGCTCACCTGTGCACTGAAATCACGTTGCTCTAATAATCCTAATTATAATTTACAGTCGGTAACAAGAATGATTGGCCGTCAAGGAAAGTGGTAGTCACGGAAGACGCACAAAGGTTCGCCAACCAGATGAACATACCGCTGTTTGAGACGAGCGCAAAGGAAAACATCAATGTTGAAGAAATGTTCCTTACTATTACTAAAATGGTAAATATGTTACAAGCATTTAAATTTATGAGTTGCAAGAACGCAAGAACAATTGCAAGAACTTAAACTAATCAACACAATTATGGGTACCATACAACGGCTTAGGGTTTCCTAACGATTTTTGCATTCACTGTACAGCAAGTGTAATCGAATTTGATAATAAAGGCGCATGAAATCCGTAAATACCAGAGATGTGAGTTAGGTCTTAAACCTGCACACATTATTTCTAAAACCGCGTTTTCAGCGCGTTTTACTCCACAAAAATATCTTCGCATTATCGCGTGCGCGGGTAAAGAGGGGGGGGGGGGGGAGAGGGTACTCATTGTTTCTATCAAAATAAAATGTTATGTGTATTTGTTTTTCATGAATGTTTGGATAGGCTTAGCTTAAAGCAACTTTGAATTGAATTGAATTTTTGGGGTCGAGTCACCTTCGTCCGTAGGAGAATTAAGTACCCTCGAGATACCCTACACGTGACCCTGGGTGGTGCCAACCAGGTGACAACTCTACTGGTGGTAGGCTTCGGCTGTGGCTAGTCACCACCCACTGAACAAAGCCATGTCGCCAAGCGGCCTAGCCGTGTTCCGGCATGATGTTCGGTGTTGCCATTCATGGATGGCGGGTCAGATCAGTTGCGCTGCATGTGCCTAGTGAATGTAGCGTCTCTATCTACTGCCGCCTTCCTACCTAGGCAAGTATGCTCCATCGTAGATCTCATCGTCACTTACCATCAGGTGAGATCGAGATCAAATACTGGCCTATAATGTAATAAAAAAAAAAGAATTTCGAATGAAGTAACTCACTTGTTTCGATAATGAAGCATTTAGCATTATCAGTCGTGTACTGATTAATGTTCGGAGGATATGACATGCTATAATCAGTAGCTGTGTGACGTCATTCCGGAACTCCTCGTTTTAGACGCCTCACAGCAAATCTATAGCAATTATTTTATTATTAGTCATACTAGTAATCACTATAGTTGGATGATGACGAGTCGTTCATATGTGATGTTAGTTTTTGGATTATATTTGCTTGATTAGTTTTTACCTTTCCTAAAATAAGTTGATCTCATTTTGAAGAGGGTAATTCTTTCCTCCCAAAATTTTTGCATCGGTAATAATATTATAAAATGCAGGGTGCAAGTAATTTCTGTACATTTACAAGACTGTTACCTAGTCGTGTCTGTATTGAGTATTCTGGGGAAAAATATATCGTATAGAGCAGGGATTCCCAAAGTGGACGATATTGGGTTCGAAAAACTGATTTTGGGGGTCGACGAGATCTATAAAGCGACCTCTACTAATTAATACAAGTTCTTATTTGAAACTTTCATGATACTGTATAAGTTGTGTTACGTGTACCAACTTGTTATAAGAATGACTAATATTGTAGTAGGAAGTATCATTGTTGTTGTACTTTTAAAAAACTCAACAAGTCGATAAGCGTGCACAAGTTCGTACAAGATGAAATTATTATTTTGTATCAACATGAAAAAAACTAGAGATAGGACTTTTAAAATAATTTGGCTATGGGGGTCTGAGGTATCAGTTCATTTTGGAAAAGAGGTCTCTTGCCCAAAATAATTTGGGGATCCCTGGTATAGTGGTTTAGTCCGGCATTTTTCGACAAATCTGTGAACTTTGTTGCGTGCCGTGCGTACGTAACTTTAGAGCCATAAGCTTTATAACACAATTAATTCATAGCCCGTAAAAAGTGACCATAACGATGCCATACTCATTTCATTGCGAGTTAATTGTGTTAGCAGAGCGAAGCGACTAATTCAATACCAATTGAAATGTCATCTTTGACGGTTGAAATTGATATAAAGATACAAATTCACGCTGGGCGGGCTAGAAGCGCAGTGGAGAAACGCGTTGCAACCGTATGTCACAATGAATAAAGTTCACTTTCAATTTTCAGCCGACTTCCAAATGAAGGATGTTTATAATTCGTCACATGTTTTTTTTTCAATGTATAGTTTACTACATATTTCCGGCATTTGTCAACCGATTTCGATAATTCTGTTTTTGTTTTTTAGGACCTCATTATTGAATTAGACGCTTCGCCGCCTCTCGGACGGTGTGCGCTGACCCTTATAATTTATTTTGCAGGTACTGAGATCAAAGCTCGAGATGAAAGAGAGACAAAACGTGACGTCCAACGACACCGTACACTTAAAAAAGACACACAAAACCAAGAAGAAATGTTGCTAGTGGTATTCTCGGCGCCCCAGTGCGACGGACTATGTTCTTGATGCTCAAACACTGAGAGATTGGTTGCACAACCTAGCAGGTGTACACAATGAACATTAAACAAAAAATGCCTACCAAAAAAGATTTCAGTATGTGCATTTATTTTTAAAAATCTTTTTTTAATAACTGTAAAATAAATAAATTAAAAACGTATTTGTGTATGGAGGCCAGATTAAATTCGAAATTCGCGTCGACAATTCTTGGCATGGATGTAGTGTAATAAAATATAGCTCATATATTTTATTTTTTCATGAATGCAATACATAAGCAGCGGTGTATGTAGCCTTTTTAACACAACTAGTATGTAAGCTTGATTTTGTATTGTGTTGTAATTTTTAATTTTATTATAATCACAATAAGGCTATAACTGTATGTCGTGGATATACTCAATTGAGTGTTTGAATCGGAAAAATTATATCAAGTTTTTTTTTTTTACTTAACGTCAATAAAATATTATAAGGTTAATTGAAAATTGTCTATGATAATTATGTTCGGGTCAAAATAGAAAGCGTTCAAATACTCAATTATGTATCGCAAGTATGTGTGTGGGTTGTGGAATACAACCTGTTGGCGGCAATTTTTGTTCATCTCGCTCACACGCTAAATGCATGAGCGCGATGGTAATAGATTCAGCGTTTGCTGCATCTCGCGCTGGCATCTTACGTGCGAGCGAGAAGCGTGCCGCCACACATACAGCTTTTGAAGTATCGTCTTACATATAGCACTGCTAGGTTGAATAATCTCATAGAGCATGTACATACGATGGATTTATTTACTCCAAAAAATATTAGAACATAATCTTATGCCTAGATAATTGAGAATGTCCGTAATATTGATATCAAAATTATGTGTGATGGTTAAGCGATCGAGTTGTATTAGTTTATTGGTTCCGCCACATCTGGGCCCCTAGTCTGCGTTAGTGTTGATGCCAAGATACGCCTTAATTAAGTCATTAAAAATTACTACAATTAAAGCTTGGCTACATTAATATAGTTTTGCTCTATAAGCTTGACGTCATAAGTAATGACGTTAGAAATAGTTAATGTGTTCCACCGTTGGCTACATCTGCTTAGTGACATTATTAAGGCATTGATTAGTGCACTAAGCAACAGGTGTGGCCGAACCATAAGAGGTATACCATTAATGTTATGTTTGTAACCAACCAATGTCTATTGGTGTCATTACATTATGTCATCGGAAGTAATCAGACAAGTCGTCTATGGTATGTGACTACTGGGGTAACACCCGCGACACAGATGCCAGAAAAAAAATGCTAGACTAAAGCCGAGTACAGATTATTTCGCAACGCAACATGCAATGCAACATTACTCAAACATTTTAATCTTCTTCTAAGTCGTGACGCTCTTGTCAGAGCGGTCGTGGTCGTCATGTATTTGTTCTGGGATTGATGTTGCTCGCCTCACGATGTCTCGCCATCTCTCCCTGTTGGTTGCCATCCTGGTGTACTCATGCAAGGGGCCGCCAATGGCAGACTTAATCAACATTCATAAACATTTTAATAGATAGATAGATATAAGTCATAATTGTTTCTGCACAAAACATTATGTATGAAATTTGTTATGAGTATTATATAAAAATAATCATAGAGAATGCCACAATGGGCGGCCTTATTACTCATACATGACCTGATTAGCTTAGTTGGTAGTGACCGCCAAAGCCGTAGCCAGAAATTCAGTTTGGGGGGTCGAGCTCTGGACCAGAGACATTAGTAAGTTACTTTTCTGTAAAACTGTGGGATTTCTATGGCATTTCGGGGGGGTGGGGGGATTGTTCAACTCCCTACCCTTAACTGGGTCATGACCTACCCTAACCTGAGGGTCTCAGGTCCGTATCCTGGTAGGGACAAACTATTTGTGATCAGCACGAATGTGTTTCTTCCTGAGTCATGGATGTTTAATATCTACAAAGTATTGTCTTGTGATTTTGTTATTATTATCATTGCAATTTTTACGAGGCAACCTTTGGCGCGAAAGGATCTAAAGAAATGATGTAATGTGTTTATGAACGCACTAAGAACAACTGCGCGCACGCATCGTGTATTCGTAGCGCGCTCGTTGCTTTCCGTCGATTGTCGGTTTTTGACGAACACTGTGCCCGCTGTGCGCCTTGGACGTTTTATTCGTGACGTCATCAGGCGACTCTGGCATGCGCGCTAGAGATTGCAGTAATATACTAATAGTAGTTGGCAGTACATTACCTGCTCGCCGTTCGCGTTACATTACACGTTGCAAATAATCTGTACTGTCATTTCCAGTAAATGAGATACACGTGCCAGCTGCACGCAACACAGTTTCCTCGCATTTGGCACTGGCATGCTTGTGCCACACCCCCTGCCCCGCGATCTTCTCTCACACTCTTCTGTTTAATGTGCTTCAACTGTCAAAGTTAAATACACAGGCGAGCAGCACGCATGTTCATGTTACGTGGTTGCTTTAGTGCGAGTATGCCGAGGTGAGGCGGTTGACCACCAACATTTGCGTTCCAAGCCTTTAAAGTCAGTTATTGAGGCAAAAGTATGTCGCGTTATGTAGGCTAAACTGCACTGAAAGATACCACGCTATATAAGTTGTTAACCCCCCCCCCCCCCCCCCCCCTTTAAAAAATCGTCTGTTTGAACTGGCATCACAAAGGAGTTCTCACTTGGAAAATTATATGTAGGTAATGCAATTGTAAATTCATTGAAATTTTTGGAGAATTGATTAATCTAATAAACGGGTCACAGACTTGTGACCCTAACGCCATTCAAATTTGTATGGCGTCTATTTATCAGGCTGTATGGTTATCTGTTACATCGTAGCTCCAAAACTGGTGAATCGATTCTAACCCATTCTGGATAGCTTTTGTTCTGTCTTGACGTTTTCAAGGCACGTGTCAAATTTGAAATTTAATTGAGTTATAAGAAGTATTTTTTTTCTTTTTGAGATTTTCGTGATTTCCAGAACCTTACCGCCCAGTCACAAGGTTTATTATACACGATAGATACACAAAATGAGAGTATTATTTTCTAATACCCGGCTATTTACACTACTAAAGTTGCCAGGTAGTGGGTTAACTTACTTGCAAAGTCCTGCCACTTTGCCAACTTCGCAAATTGTTTTGAAGTTGGCACCACTCGTCAGCTATAATAGTGTACCGGTTGTAATTCATAGTGATATCTATTCACGAATAGAACTGAATAATTTGAGAATACCTACTGTTTTTTTTTTAAATTTAATAATTGGCATTATAATTAATTATTGTGAACTAACCTACTACGCGAAATTCCAAAATTATTTATTTTCTATTAATTGTAATATTGTAACTGCTAGAAACTATTTACATTAAAATTTAATTGAAATCCTACGGATTGAGTATCCAAAATTGGTGTATTTTTTACTCAAGTTCTCGTTTCGTTAAAGTTCATTTGTTCCCAGTACTTATTTCGAGAGAATTTTGCAAAGCTATCGCTCCTATTTGGAGGCCAACAGAGGATTATCTAGACGAAAGCTAAAAATATTTCTACATGTAATGGATTTACTAGGAAATGTTCCCGTGATACTTCGTTTAGATTTTTATTGCAATATTTTTGTGTTTATAGCTAAAATGCTTATAGCATATAGTTATAATATGCTTACATCACAATTATATTAATTGAATGACAGGTCGATCGGGTGAATTTCATACAGTCATAATTATTATTGATATGTCTTCCGGTTATAACCTTTTTACCAATGGCTCTTAGCTAAAGTACACTTGGCGAGCCGCGTTGCATATCGTTTTAAATAGGGTACTGCGATAATACACTTTAGGCAACGCAAATAAAATATGTATTAGTTTGTTGCAAACTGGGAGATCGCTAACACAAAGTATTTCTTTTTAATTATCGTAGTCAACCTGACGCGGGCTGCTCTGTGTGTGTTAGCCAGTATTATGGGTTCGTAAAACCTAGTTCCAAAATTAATACAAGTTAATAAAATAAAAGAAGGCATTTTCATAAGCAGCAGATGTGTCCAAGCAAAATTGCTTTTATTTTCTTAGTTTTTTTCTCTCGCCGTCTGACTACAAAGATATTGCTGTTTATATTTGTAGACGCACCTGTTACTCTGTTCGATTAATTTGCATCTAAAAACATGTTAATTTTCTAGGGTGCATCACGTAAAATGATCAAAGATGACGCAATTCATACACTTAGGCGTGCTCAGAGCCGCCAACTTTGATCATTTTACGTGATACGACTAATACAGATGTTATTGTTTACTAGATACAACATATACTATGTTTGAGTACTGGACTGAACTTTATAACGTTTAATAGTTTGTGGCACTTTTTTTTTTAAGTAAGTAGGTACCTACCTTCATTAGGAGATAAAATATGTAAACCTCGTTTTGTTTAGCTGTTTGTTCGCGCATATTAAAACTGTGTTCAATCAAGCACGGGAACAACGTATCGGTCACCGACGACAATCATTCCGTACAACATCTTGTACAATATCATTTTACGGCATTTTAATTTAATTACCTACGCGTGATTTGTAGCACGCCATTACTCATTATTATTTATAGAAAGTATTGTTCCATGAGTCATCATTTTATTTGTTTTAATGCATAGTTGTAAATATATCCCCTATTTTCATCATAATACTTGGTGTGTTTTAATTCTCCTATAGCAAGTTGGTCGTTGGATCGCATCAATCATTGGCTGCCTAAGATAAAGCAGTTCATTCTTCGTCCAAGTATGCTGCCATTATCCTATGTAAAGATGGGTAACCTCTCGGGTTAAATCCCGCGAGTGGGTTAAACATCCATTTCATTCACACTGACTGGTCTGTGAGCGGGTAAAAACGAATTCCTTCGAAGTTCAAAATTCACTACAAAAATAAGACAGCAGGAGCAGTAAAATTAAGATTTACTATATGCAACTAAATATTTCGGTTATAGCTCTAATGAGTAGAATGGGTTTTACCCATTTCTAAATAGCTCAACGATCAATAAATACAAGCAGTGGGAACACTAATGGATGTAATGAAGTTGACGACTTTTCATGAGATGATCTAGTAAATGCGTAGACAAAGGAACAGTTTTAATATTCTGTTCCTAGTGTCGTAAGCCGGTTTCTGATGAATGATGATTTTTTTGTTTGTTCACTTTTTGTAGGGTCCGGACAAGTTGTGGAAGCGGTACATTCATCCTTATAAGGGATTTCCCAAAGGTTTCATGCGTTTTGAAAAGAAATAAAAAAATAAAATTGAACTTTGTCTATGGTGGAGAAACCCTTTCTAAGGGGTTTTATCGGGTTTTGCATTCGCCGAATCAAAACTTATCACACGATGGCTTACCGGGTTCCTAGTACCCTGCTTGTTTGAAACACTGACAAAGAAAGAAGATAGAAAAAAAACTTCTTGATCGTGCTACTTATGCGTCAACAACTGGCACTTTTGTCTATGGTCAAATACATTAAAAAATAAATCTGACAGTCAACGTCAAGGTGAAAATATTTTTTCTTCTATGGTGGGCTTAATCGAATTCGACGAGAAGTGATTTTCTTGAAATTTTACAAAAATGTCTCTGTGGGCGACGCTAAATCGTAGTGTGTTCAAGCGTACGTCGACGTTCGCTTTGGCGGTCGCTGGCGGGACGTTCTTCTTCGAAAGAACGTTCGATGTCATCTCCGTAGGGATATTCGAGAGCATAAACAAGGGTGTAAGTATTACGTTATGTAATTTTCAGTTTTAGGGTTATTTTCTCAGTATCTTTCAAATACAATACTTCCCTCACAAATACAATAATTCCCTCATCACATTACTGCCGTAGGCCTGAAAAATGTTCCTTTTATTCGAGTCGAATGAAAAAATGGAATATACGTTATATTCTAAACATTGACTTCTGTTATTTCCTCTCAAGGCTTCAATGATAGGACCTTGCGATATATGCTCCATCACGTGTTAATACGCTTCTAACTTGGATGAAAACATCAGATCTTATGATAGCAATTGATCTCCAAGGCCATAGATAATATGTCAAACCCTCGTAGATAGGATCCAAACAAAGCAAGCTCATAACACAGTTCTTAGAGCCCTGACAAAAAAACATTCTGCCTTATGGAACGCTGATAGTCTGTTGTTGTCGTGCATTTAAGAACTTAAATACATAATCCAAAACACTCCCATGTCTGTTTGCAATTGTGAGTTCATACCGGACTTCATGTATTCCACACTAGAGAATTTCGTTCTAGATGTTCCATTTCATTAAAATTCATGACCAAAGGCCTAATTTTTATAATGTACTTACTCCCAAGGGTGGGTGCAGTAACACAGATTCAGGCAATTAAAAGACTATCCAAAATATTCGCCCATGGGGATTGAACTCCTCAAATTTGATTCAGAGGGCAATGCACATTATTGCACTAACCATTTCTCTTGTTCCAGAAACTATGGAAGGACATCAAGCACAAGTACGAGCAATAAACAGAATTAAAATGATTAAATTTATTAGATAATTGTTAAATAAACATTAAATTATAAACCTTTTATTATTTATTAATACCTTAAAATGCGATCATTTAATGACTAGATAATGTTATATATAATATATTTTTTTATATTGATTACAAATCATATTTTATAGGAATCACTTTAATGATTAGCTATATATCTACATTGATTTCTTATCTTTACGCGAATACTACACATTTAAATAAAACTGCTCTTACGGATTTTATCGCCTCCCGTGACCACGGTTGCTGTAAAGCAGCCGAAACGTAAAAAACGTATAATAAACGCGATAAAATCCGTAAGAGCAGTTTTATTTTAATACCTATTTTAATATCTATTTAAAATAGGTTCCTTAGAATAACACAAATTCTGAATGCCATAAATGCTCTATGTATTTATAACACATTAAATTATAGATTTACAATAAACTGTCAATACCCACACAACCTATTCATACTTTTCATAGTTTTCAGACTTTTCGTAACATTTAGATCATTGATAGAAGGATTGGATAATGTAACATTATAATATCCTGTTAATTTGGTGATTATAAACATTTTATACAACACAAAATAAATGGCTACTAAACAACATAAAGTTGGATGTAGACATTGTGAGGCAAGCACCGAGTTTCGCTAACCACACATATCTCTGGTTGACAAAGACATGTCAAGGCTGAACCTGCAATCAAGTCAAATGCGCCTGATGCTCCCATCTCATCACTATTTTTATAAAGGCAGATCATTTCATATCAACATTCAGTTTCACTCATTGCACTTTGGGAATCCCTGATTCAACCGGTATTTTTTTTTTATTACTTGGCGTTACAGATGCCGAGTAGAGACAATGAGAGCTAATATTTTATATCTGATCTATAGTGCTCAGCAGAAGCAGTGATAGCCAAGTTGGAAGAATGCTTGCTTCGGTAACGAGGGTCGCAGGTTCAACCCTCGCACCTCTAGGATATCTGGGTTTCATGTGCGAATCATTCATTTTGAACTATGATTATCACGGTTAGAGAAAACGTAACGAAACCTGCATGTCTGAGCGAACCCCTCGAAAGACGTGTGAAGTCCGTCAACCCGCACTGGGCCAGCGTAGTGGACGTGTCCTAATTCCCCTCGCATTATTGGGAGGCCCATTGAAAAGGGGTAATACTATTATATTGCTCAGCAAGATTGCGAGCGAGATATATATTCTTTTAACTGTGTACCCGGCCCTTTTACGATTTGCTGCACCTATGGCGCACGTAGTCCGTGTCGTCGGCGAGCGCGTCGGCGGAGGCGGAGGCGGGGAGCGGGCGCGGCGGCGGGGGAGGGGGGGAGTCGTAGTGCGGCTCCTCCGCCAGCGCCCATATGATATCCACCAGCAGCGGCTGCGCGAGGTTCTTGATGGCGTCCTGCCGCGCCACCTGGCGACCATTCAACACATTTGTGAACTTGTCTTGCTCACTGTCAGTTAGCCGATTGTCGGTCAGCTCACTGTAAGTTAGCCGACTGTCGGTCAGCTCACTTTTTTTTTTTTTATACATTATAGGCAAGTATTTGATCTCGATCTCACCTGATGGCAAGTGACGATAAGATCTACGATGGAGCATACTTGCCTAGGTAGGAAGGCGGCAGTAGATCGAGACGCTACATTCACTAGGCACATGCAGCGCAACTGATCTGACCCGCCATCCATGAATGGCAACACCGAACATCATGCCGGAACACGGCTAGGCCGCTTGGCGACATGGCTTAGTTCAGTGGGTGGTGACTAGCCACGGCCGAAGCCTACCACTAGTAGAGTTGTCACCTGGTTGGCACCACCCAGGATTTCATGGATGGCGGGTCAGATCAGCTGCGCTGCATGTGCCTAGTGAATGTAGCGTCTCGATCTACTGCCGCCTTCCTACCTAGGCAAGTATGCTCCATCGTAGATCTCATCGTCACTTACCATCAGGTGAGATCGAGATCAAATACTTGCCTATAATGTAATAAAAAAAAAAAAAAAAAAAAAAAAAAAAACCCAGGGTCACGTGTAGGGTATCTCGAGGGTACTTAATTCTCCTACGGACGAAGGTGACTCGACCCCAAAACTGTCAGTTAGCGTACTGTCGGATAGCTCACTGAGTTAGCCGACTGTCGGTCAGCTCACTGTCAGTTAGCCAACTGTCGGTCAGCTGACTATCGGTCAGCTTACTGTCGGTTAGCTCACTGTAAGTTAGCCGACTGTCGGACATCTCACTGTCAGTCAGCTCATTTGTAAGTTAGCCGACTGTCGGTCAGCAGTCACTAGTAGCAGACCTGTCCGAAGTGGTGCACGATCATCTTGAGCGCGTACTCCTTGATGTCGGCGGCGCGCATGCGGTCGGCGGCCTGCAGGATCGCGACCACGTTCTCCGGCGACACGTTGCTCTGCAGGTTGTGTTTGCAGAACACCTGCAGACGGTTGTTGGTGAACCCTGGCGATGGGAGACGGTGGTGCCAATTATGTTGGGCATTAAAATAAAACTATTTTTAAGGATTTTATCGCGTTTATTTTTCGTTTTTACGTTCCCGACGATTCCCGACTTAAAAATAGTTTTATTTCAATGTGTAGTCGCGTAAATATAAGAAATCAATATATGTTGGGCATCTTAAGAGCAATATATAAGGCTTAACAATAACTGTGTCAAATATTTTAAGGGGTCCATTAGTAGGCTATAAAGGTAACACTCTCGAAAAAAAAATCTAATTAATTGAAAATTAAAAAAAAACCATATGCATGTATACACATATATTTTATACATAAACGTGATCGTTGTCACCTACTTGTTAACCTCATAAAATATTTTACACTATTTTTTGTTAAATCCCGAATGTTGACTGAGATTTTAAACCTGTGGGGAAAGAGATGATGTGAGATTTTAAGCTATAATTTAGCAAAGTTTATATAGAATCTCTACAGTACTGGTCGCGTAAGGCATGTAGAGACGGTCGGACTATTGTACTTACCATAGTATATCGGTGCTTGGAACAGATACAGCGAGTCCTCGGTGGGCATGTTCGTGTCTCCGTAGTAAATGTATCGGAGTAAGGAGTCGAACGCCTCTTCGGACGGCACTGTATCGCATATTTGAATCTGTAAAGTAATCAGTATTTTGACGACAATTCTGTTGTCATATAAACTAGACATCCTCGCATCGCAACACACTGGAGCTTAATTTTGATATTTCGTTTTGTAATAAACATGGCTATTACAAAAAAATTAATATAATAAAAAAAAGACAAGCTTGTTGAGTATCTTGCCGGAACTTCTCAATTGAGGTCGAGTTCCGATCCGGTTGTAGAGTTAAGAAAAAACATGTAAATGACAATTTATACGTGCCTCCGTAGGCCTATACAAAATATATGATTTGACTCTCGAGACATATCTACGAATTCAGATATTTTAAATCAATTTGCAAAAGTATTGCGTAGCATTTGCCTTTAAATAGACCCGGCGTATGTTATTACTTCCTAGAACATTATTTTTATTAGTGTCGTTATCGGATGGTGCAATAATACAGTATGTTGTTTTACATTACTTATAAATGAATTATTAATAGTACAAGTGTTGTGTACTGACGTTGACGACGTTGTCGTGCGGCGAGAAGGAGCGGAACATGGCCTCGAAGTATGCGGCGCGCGCGGCCAGCACGGAGCGGTGGGCGGGGCGCGCGGGGCGGGCGGGGCGGGCGGCGTGGGCGGGGCCGGCGCCGGCGCCGCCCACGCGCAGCCGCACGTCGCTGAGCGCGCAGCTGCCCGCCAGCGCGCACAGGTCCTGCTCCAGCGTCGTGCCTGCACAGTACACATTTTTTTTTTTTTTTTTTTATTACGCTATAGGCAAGTATTTGATCTCGATCTCACCTGATGGTAAGTGACGATGAGATCTACGATGGAGCATACTTGCCTAGGTAGGAAGGCGGCAGTAGATAGAGGCACATGCAGCGCCACTGATCTGACCCGCCATCCATGAATGGCAACACCGAACATCATGCCGGAACACGGCTAGGCCGCTTGGCGACATGACTTTGTTCAGTGGGTGGTGACTAGCCACGGCCGAAGCCTACCACCAGTAGAGTTGTCACCTGGTTGGCACCACCCAGGGTCACGTGTAGGGTATCTCGAGGGTACTTAATTCTCCTACGGACGAAGGTGACTCGACCCCAAAACATTCTACAACATGTGTATATAAGAGTTTATAAGAGCTCATTTTATCAGAGACGTTTGTTATTTCGACGCATATTATCTGTCAACGGCTCGCAACGACGATATCAGCATAAAAACTGAAGTAAAAGGTGACCGACGCAGCTCACAGAATCAGGAGGCTGAAGTGGCAGTGGTCAGGCCGCAGAGCTGGTACGACTGCCTCCGTGCTCCATCTCCTGGAGCCAGGCGGCTAGTGGTGGCTCACCGGTGATCTCCTCCTCGCAGTCCTGCTGCTGCGCGCCGGGCTGCTTGGCGGGCGGCTGCTGGCGGCGGCGGATCACCTCCACCATCAGACTCTGCTCCATCTCCTCGAACTCGCGGGACATCACGATCGGCGTGAAGTTGTAGTCTTTCACCACGAACCTGGCGCCAAGGAGATATTCGATCGAATCCAAACGATACTCTAATAAATAAATAGATAAATATCGCCAGACGAACACACCAATTAAACGGTCCCACACTAAGCAACGCTTGTATTTTGGGTACCGTACAATGGACTGAGGGCGAACTCGGTATATAATACTTATATAAATACTAAACACATCCATGACTCGGGTACACGCATTCGTGCTAATCACACAAAGTTTGTCCCTACCAGGATTGGAACCCGGGACCCGCAGCACAGAAGGCAGGGTCACTACCCACCGAGCTAATCAGGTCGTCACGAACCTTAATAAATTATAAATGTATACTAGCTGCCCCGGCGAAACATGACGTATGAGAAAATGAATCATCTTTATTATATTGTTCACTGGCTTAGCCCATGCTTTGTCAGTCAGTGTTAGGGTGTTACCACACCAATCGATCGTCAATCGATGGCGTCGATCGACTATCGATCGTATGGTGTGGTAACACCCGTCGACCGGTATCCGTCGATCAATTAAAGCTAGCACACCAATCGATCGATGTCGATCGATGGCATCGATCGACTATCGATCGTTTGGTGTGGTAACACCCTTAATTTTTTTTATAAATAGGTTCTTTATCGTGCAGCACCTGAGACAATACTCCTTGATGCAGTTGAGGTTCGCGTGGTGCGCGGCGTGCAGCGCCTGCAACACGTTGCTGTAGCACAGGTTGGCGCGCAGGAACCGCGCGCACAGGCCGCGCAGCCGGGGGATGGTGAGCCGGATCGCCAGCCGGAGCACTTCCATTACCAGGAGGATGGTGGCCGGGGATGCTGGGTCCTCGTCTAGAGCGGAGAGATAATGTGACATTCTATAGTAAATACGCGAGAAATAATATATTATACTAGGCTGGTATTTAAAAAAAGCGGACAAAGTCGCGGGTAACAGCTAGTCTAAAATAAAATACTTTTCGTTTCAGTCGTTCGGTCCAGCCATTCCACAGATAAGCCGGAACAAACAGACAGACAGACAGACAAAAATTGTAAAAAAAAAATGATTTGGTATATGTACCATGTTTACATGCAAATGCACTTAGTAAAAAGCGGTTATTTTAATATTACAAACAGACACTCCAATTTTATTTATTTGTATAGATATTGTCAATGGAGCACAGTGAGTGAGTGGACGGCCTGATTAGCGCAGTGGTAGTGACTCTGCTTTCTGCGCCGAGGGTCCCGGGTTCGAATCCTGGTAGGGACACAAGCTTTGTGTGATGAGCACGAATGTTGGTACCCAAGTCATGGATGTTTAATATGTGTATAAGTATTATATACTGAGTTCGCCCTCAGTCCATTGTACGGTACCCATAACACAAGCGTTAAGCTTAAAGTGGGACCGTACAGTTGGTGTGTTCGTATGGCGATATTTATTTTATTTTATTTATTATTGTATCGAGCGTTCAATCTAGTGCGTATTACATTAACAGCAATGCACTCACCCTTTTCAGTGGGGTCTATTCTGTCGGTGTATATGTAGTTGAGCACCATGTTGAAGGCTTCGGGCGTGGCTTCGGGCAGCCGCAGCGTCAGCTCCGGCGGCTGCTTGTAGCTGAACGCGTCGCTGGGCATGTCCCCGTCGCACGAACTGCTACTAGCAAGCTCGTCGCGAGCCTCTCTGGTGATATAACATTACACATTACGAGTCAAGTATTACGTAACGCAATTTTTGACCCCCCCTCCCCCTATATAACTTCTTTACCTTCCCCCCCCCCCCTAGTAAAACCTAAAACTACGCGACCGTTCTGAAGGGTTAAAACAATGTTACGTAACGCGTAGTTCAAACACACCGTGTGACGTCACAACGCATCAACCAACAGAGCGTTTTTGATCACGTGACCGAATCAAAACAAAAAGAAAACAATATTTTTTTATTTAATGTATCCAGCCCTTTTTTTATGTCCCACTGCTGGGCACGGGCCTCCCCTCAATGCGAGGGGGGTTTAGGCCATAGTCCACCACGCTGGCCCAGTGCGGGTTGGCAGACTTCACACATCTTTCGAGGGGTTCTCTCAGACATGTTTCCTCTCAGACAGGTTTCCTCACGATGTTTTCCTTCACCGTTTAGCAAGTGATAATCTTGGTTGAAAATGAGATTCGCACATGAAAAATCCCAGAGGTGCGAGCCGGGGTTTGAACCTGCAATCCTCGTTACCGAGGCAAGCGTTCTACCAACTTGGCTATCACTGCTGCTTTTTTTATTTAAAAGAAATTAATCCATATATTTGAAGAAAAATGAAGTGTAATAGTTATAACAAGCTATAATATTTTAGGACGGCCACAATTTAAAGCTTATTTTTCATACAGTCAAACACCCTATTGAACGCATCAATAGTAAAAGAAAATTTTAGATATATATACACACAGGTAGCATATGTGCTATTCCAGGCTATAATCTATTTCTGAGCCAAATTTCATCCAGATACGTTCAGCAGTTATGGCGTGATTGCGTAACAAACACCCATCCATCCATCCAAACTTTCACATTTATAATATTAGTGGGATAGTGGGATATATATATATTTTCCTTTTGAGTTTTTTAAAAGTAAAATATATAAAGATGGAGTGTTAACAAAGGGCAGACTGACTTGATTTTGGTGCGCAGGAACTCGGAGCGCGCGGCCAGCATGGCCTGGTGCGCGAGGATCGGCGTCTCCTCGGGCCCCACCAGCACCGTGACGTCACAGAACTGCTGCGACTTTAATATGCGACCGAAGTCGTCGTGCAAAGTGCAGCGAGGGTAGTTCGATAACTGTGCAACAAAATAATGATCAGGTCAATCAGGGGCCCAGGTCAATTATGATAAAAGCGTTAGGTCAGGTCACGACATATTTGCCCTGGCGGACCCGATCCGCAGAGCGAGGCGGGGTTGGAGAAGGGGGCGAATAGCCGGATGGGCGCCGGGCGGGGGCCCCCGAACCCGAGGTTTTCCGCCGGGGCGTCACGGTAGTGTGCTCGTAAAGCGATCCCGTGGCGCCCCACAATAGGCAGAGAGGGCGGCGCTGGGTTTTAGTGGGTAGTCTGGACTTGTCCAGGAGCCCCACATAACCGTTCGAGTTCCCCCGGGCTTGGGCGGTATGCGTAAATGCATTTCCCAGCGGAAACACAAAAAAAAAAGGTCACGACATATTTATATTTTTTCATGTTTTTTACCTGTATGGTTTGAATATTTTTTGTTTGCGACTGTAGCATATCGCATTGAAAATATTTATCCATTAAAATTAAATTTCGACCACATAAAAGACCACAGTTTGTAAAATTTGCGGTTTTTTACTGACATTTGGGTATTCTATCGCTTAAGATTAATTTTAAAATAACTTTTTGGGGAGATTTTTTTTAGTTGACATTACAATTCTGACTCTACGCAATGATAACAAATTCGCTAAAAAGTGCAGGGTTAAAGGCAAGTATATACCCTTTCTGAGCCACGTTGTACAAGTCACCTGGAATCTGAAGAGTTCGCCGCTTCGCACGTTGTTGTCGACCGTCCCGCCGAATATGTAGAGCGCGTCGCCCACCACCGCGCCCGCGTGGAACAGCCGCCCCGACGGGACCTGCGAGTCCGCGGACGGCGGCACCACGGACCTGGCGATGTCATAATAATGACCATGCGATGGTATTACACGAACTAATTCCCCCATCAAAGTCAAAGTCAAATCATTTATTTCGTATAGGGGGCACTTACAAATTGACATTACATATTTTTTTTCTTAAGTCTACATCCGGATCATAACGCGACCTCAACTGAGAAGATGAGGCAAGAAACTCAGCGGGCTTGTCTTTTTTTTTGAAATTCATTATTTTTACAAAATAAAATATAAAAGTAAGCTCCAGTGTGTTGCCATGCGGGGCGCACACACGGTACACTTTAACATTATATATATTGATATTTGAGCGATCAGTCCCAGGCTGCTTTATCATCCAAATAATCCAAGATCCTGTAATAACCCTTGCGACTTAGATTACTTTTCACAATTGTCTATCGTTGGTCGACAAGACGCACGGACAAGTGTCATCCGTACACTGTTGAAATTCCTTCGGTACGTACTAAGCGGTTTGCTTCTACATTCATCGTGCGAACTGCCAAGGAATGGAACACGCTGCCGGCTTCTTTGTTCCCCGTTGACTACAATCTGGGTGTTTTCAAGTCGAGAGTGAACAGGTACCTTCTAGGCAAGTATGCTGCATCGTAGATCTCATCGTCACTTACCATCAGGTGAGATCGAGATCAAATACTGGCCTATAATGTAATAAAAAAAAAGACCGCAGGGCAGCTTGTGGCGAGCTAGATAGATAGCATTTTTTTTCTCCAAATTTTTCCCCAAATATTTCATTTCTCCAAAATTTATCCTGAGTCAAAATTTTTACCTAGAATTGCGAAAAAATATCCAATATGGCAACACTGCTCTCACCACATCTGCGTGTCGAGGTCGTAGCAGTGCAGGTCGCTGGGCAGCGTGTTGTCGGCGGCGCCGCCGAACACGTAGAGGTGGCGCGCGTGCGCCACCATGGCGTGGCCGTAGCGCCGCGCCGGCGCCGGGCCCGCGCAGCGCAGCAGGTGCTCCGTGCACACGCGGCTCCAGCTGCGCCAACCCACCACACACACCACTCACTACCTCGAATTTGGAGGGGGGGGGGTTACGATGCATTACAGGGGCGGATTTGTTTTCTCATGCATTTTTTTAAACGGTTTTTTTTTCTAAAAAAAATTCTCGAATATATTAAAAATTTCATTCAAATATACTAGCGACTTTCCGGTACTTTTTACCGGGGGGTAAACAAAAACGTTACGGCGCGTTACATGGGAGGGGGTCAAAAGTCTCCAAAAATTGCGTTACGTAATACATCGAGGAGTACTTTTAACGGTTACACGTTTGAAGCCGTCTGTCTGTGCACGACAAATGTCGGTACCAACGTGTGCGTCTCGAAGTCGAACTGGAAGAGCGCGTTGGTGATCTTGGCGCCGCTCTGCCCACTGAACACGAACATCTTGCCGCGCGCCACGGCCACGGGGAAGTTGCAGCACGTCGGCGGACATTGCCCCTTCTGTTCCACCTTCTCCCATTGATGGTTTTCACCCTACAATTAATGGCTTTATGGTAGGAGTTAAAATTAAGGAATTTTATTGTTTTTTTTTATATTTACGCGAATACTACACATTGAAATAAAACAGATTTTAAGGATTTTATCGCGTTTATTTTTATGTTTTTACGTACTATGACACTAGGAACTTACTTAACACTAGGAACACTTAAAATCAATTTTATTTCAATTGAGAAATTTTGTTTGTACCGCGATATTATTTTATGTAGGTAGGGTACCATATGGCAACGCTAATGCAGTCCGTCTTTGTACGCAATTTAGTTTTTTTTTTTATTTAAAAATTATATCTTAACTTGTCTACAGCAATCTGGTGCATTATCCATTTATTTATAATCTGTACAACGTATTGATACAGGTCTCGTAGGGTCACGGATGTGTGCATAATCGTTCCCGTGCCCCCTCATAAGGCGGGCGAAGGACCACCGTAGGATATTACTCATTAGAAGTCCGTCATAACCCACTTGCCTCCTGGGGCTTGCGGGTATCCATGAGAATTTACCCACGTAAAAAAACGAACGTTTATTAGCCCTAGTCTACGAATTGGACCTGCATAGAATCCCCCATATTTGATATTTAAAAAATAATATTCCAATTGACGTTGGCAAAATACCGCCAAAATTGAGTGAGGCCATTTTCTAAAAAAAAAAAACTAATAAAAAGTAAGGTCTTTTAACAGCAATTACCAAGAGTTTTGGTGATAAACAGTTTCTATAATATAAAACATTGGTTATGGTTTATTTCTATTTTCTTATGATAACTCACCACTAAATTGATGGTCCACATATCGTTGAGGCGAGCGTTGCCGTCGTATCCAGCGAAAATCCACAGCTTGTCGTCGTACACTGCGGCGCCGTGGGCCGACCTGGGCACCGGTTCCCTTGGGAAATATACATTAATTAAAGTTGGGCAAAATTAATTTAGAACCACTTCAATCACTCGACTGTGGATGTTGTTGTATATTCACGTTAATACGTCACAGGTGACTTTATTCGTTGGATAGACTGTTATCTACAATTCCAATAAGGCCAGTGTAGTATTTGGAACCCTTACAGGATTATATACTTCTAGCGTGTGAAGCTTTGATAATTACAAAAAAAAATCTTCATTATAAATATAGATTAGCTATTGATTTTTTATATTTACGCGAATACTACACGTTGAAATAAAACTAATTTTTAGGATTTTATCGCGTTTATATTTTGATTTTACGTTCCCGGTTGATGTAAAGCAGCCCAAACGTCGGGAGCGTAAAATCAAAATATAAACGCGATAAAATCCTAAAAATTAGTTTTATTTCAATAGATTAGCTATTTACCCCACTGCTGGGAATGGGCCTGCCCTCAATATAAGGCGGATTCTAACCATAGTTCGCCATACCAGGTGCGGCATGGTAGACTTAGCATCTTTCAAGAACTAGTTAGGTTCTCAGACCATCATCAAGCAAGTGATAATCATTGTAGAAAATGACATTTGCATATGAAATATCTCAGAGTTTTTAGCCGGGGTTTGAACCTATGATCAAGGCATCATATCAACTTACTGTCCAGTAAACTTCCACTGCACCCACTGTGCGCTCTGAAACTTATACTCAAATAGATCGTTCTTATTGGTCAAGTTCGAGTTGGCTAGTATGTCGCCCGTGTAGCCACCAAACACGAACATTGAGGAACGATGGACCTGGTCGAAGAAAGACTACTATAATGATACCACATAGACATAGATATATAGCAAATGAAGCAATGTTTAATGTGTCTATTGTCAACACAAAGACTAATGACAACCGAGGTATTGAAGTATGTGCCACCTTCGAATCCTGTCTGCAACGAGTCTGGGCGAGATTATACAGGGCAAACTAAGCCTTGTACCGGCGCAATAAGTAATCATCATATATAGTCAGAATTTCGATATTGTGATGATTAAAAAAAAATTGTTCCATGAATTCCACTGAAGGGCCCGCCAAGGCGGATCCACCAATATTTTTTTTTTTTTTTTTTTTTTTTTTATAACATTATAGGCAAGTATTTGATCTCAATCTCACCTGATGGTAAGTGACGATGAGATCTACGATGGAGCATACTTGCCTAGGTAGGAAGGCGGCAGTAGACCGAGACGCAACTGATCTGACCCGCCATCCATGAATGGCAACACCAAACATCATGCCGGAACACGGCTAGGCCGCTTGGCGACATGGCTTTGTTCAGTGGGTGGTGACTAGCCACGGCCGAAGCCTACCACCAGTAGAGTTGTCACCTGGTTGGCACCACCCAGGGTCACGTGTAGGGTATCTCGGGGTACTTAATTCTCCTACGGACGAAGGTGACTCGACCCCAAAAATAGTTGTGGATTCGCACATGCAAAATGAAGGTAGCCTGCGAAATGCATATTGGGGAACTGCACATGGCTTTCGAAATTAGTGCAGGTTTCCTCATTATGCGATTCCTTCACTGTACAACAAGTGATAATCCTTATTGAAAATTATGTCTGCCAATTTGAGGTGACCTCTAAGGCATAGCACACATTGGATTTAGGAACTCACCACAGCTGAATGGTGGTATCTGGGTGCGGGCGGTACTCCCATACATCCAGTCTTAGTCCATGACTTCTCTCTGATATCGAACCGTATTAAATCATTCAACATGGACTTGCCATTGTCTCCTCCGAATACATATATTGCATCCTTGTACGCTACAGCTGTGTGTTTGCTTCTCCTGAAATATTTATATGAAAGGTTTAAATAAATAAATGCTTAATCAGTGAGGCAGCCAAAATGTGAAAATTTTATGTTACATACCTAGCACCGACAAATTCATAGCACTCCGACATCCGTTTCCACTTGTGTATGGTTTCAAACGGTCCAAACTCCATCCTGAGATTGATGTCAAGTTCGTTTGGATTACGCAGTTGCTCTGTGATCATCTTCCCCAGGTTCTGCATTTAGGTAGTTTTAATCTGAAATAGAAAAATATTATAATGAGCCTTTATAACTGACAAAATAAAAAGAATATTGCAAACATTATAACTTTTGTCCATTATTGAAAAGTTAATTAAGGCCTCATTTTGACCACAAATTTAGTCCAAATTAAATTATATGATTTTTATTTATATTATAACAACATTCAATGGAAATAAAATGTATTCTGTACAAGTGAAATAATTTGTGCTATGTTGTAGCCCCACTAACGGTGGCTCGTGGCAGTCCAATAAAAGTCGAAATGTTTCCGGTATCGTATATTAGGAAAATATCTCAAAATAAACTATAAAAAATAGGTCGCCCAAATAGGTGCGCAACCCAAGTCGTTGACTTTGTAGCTTCGATATGATGCCTACTGTTGAGAACATTGTACTGCCATCGTTTTCAGATAGGTAATATAAAAACGAAGGGGCTACCATTACCTTTTAGTCTTCTAGATATAATTTGTGTATCAAATTCACGATATTTATATCAATATGTATAACAATCATACAATCATAATAAAACATGTCTCACTAACAGAAGAAAATAGAATGGAACAATGGAATGAATGAAAAACACATAATATGCTCTCACAGATTAAATAATACTCTTATTTCTTTCTTGCTCTTAGAACACAAGCTGGTTCCACACCTTACTATCCGATCCTAATTATCGGATAATGTGTAGACAGGTTCTAAACCTTCCGTCCCTAGCCCAATGATCACCTGAAATCTTATAATGTGAAGGGCAATCAGACGTTTAGTTTAGTTAGAACGATTTCCCTACACATTGTCCGATTTTATCAGATATTTAGGATAGGGTCGGAGGGTGTGGAGTCTGACAAAACTAGCGATTTAGGCAATTCCATTCACTCTGCCTACTACTACAATCTCATTCATTCATTCGCTAACCGAATTTCGTCGCGTTTTGCATGTTTGTTTATAATTATAACCGAAAATTGTTAAAATAATAAAATTATTTTAGAAACCATGGCGTCACCGGTAAGTGAATAAACCAATGTACTAATCCATACATATAACATTCATTAGCTATTGATAATAAAATTCTAATACAGTTTTTGTCGAAATTCACAGACTGAGGAAAGCGTACGGCGTAACAGCGAAAGTGAAGGAGGCGATACGGAGTCGCCAGAGCACGACCCTCACTTCGAGCCTATCGTGTCTCTGCCCCTAATAGACTTGCACACTAATGAGGAAGAAGAGGAAGAGCTCGCTAAAATTCGAGCGCGCCTCTACAGATACGACACGGCGGACCATGAGTGGAAGGTGAGTGAGACAATGGAAAGTCATTTCTTGCCCGTACAAACATTATTTGCCTTTGATTTTTGGATTTAGTACGAAGGCATGAAACATGTGACTATGTGACGTACTACTTAACTTCTAACTATCTACAGGCTTATTTAATTTAATGTGTGAGTCAGAAAATGTATCTTTAACTTGATGTTGTATACAGATGCTGGGCCTAGCTTTTTTTGCTGGCTCTAGGTTTATCACAGCTGGCACATGCTGACCAGTAACATCCTGCTTCTTTGCCATGATGCCTGATTAGCATGAACTGAGCTTTGACAGCTCTCTCGTCAACACTGTCATAACATTCCAAAATGGCCAAAGTTGGCTTGGCATATTAAGTATGTGTATGAGGATCATCTTTTAATATTTTCAGGAGCGAGGCACAGGTGACATAAAACTGCTACGTCACAAGCTGAACAACACTGTGCGAGTTGTAATGAGACGTGACAAGACGTTAAAGGTGTGCGCTAACCATTTCATCACACCAGATATTAGGATGAACGTCCACTGTGGCTCGGACAAAGCATTCAACTGGTCAGTTTTTGCGGATTATGCTGATGAGACATGCAAACAAGAATTGTTGGCGATCAAGTTTGGAAATCCACAGAGTAAGTGCTTTATGTTTTTTTTTACCAACTAGTCGATGACCATAGATGCATAGTTACTGATTAGTCAGTAAGCATGCAATTTCTAATCATTGTCACCATTCATTTATTTATTTCAAATCCTGGTAGGGACAAACTTTGTGTGATGAGCATGAAGATTTGTACCCATGTCATGGACATTTAATATCTATATAAGTATTATCTACTGGGTTTGCCCCCAGTCCATTATAAGGTACCCATACTACAAGCGTTGCTTAGTGTCTAGTTGGTGTGTTCATCTGGCAATATTATTATTATTAATTTAACTTAACAATTTCATTTTCTCCACAGACGCCGAACTTTGGAAGACGAAATTCGCCGAAGCTCAAGAGATAGTTAGAACAAAATGTAGCCTGTACACCCAGGATCCATCGTCGGATGACGAGAGCAGCATCACACGAAGCGAAGACACCGACACCCCTGAACCCAAGAGTAATGAGAAATCACTTGACATTGATACCAAAGAGGATTCCGAGGGTGTTGTCCTTAAATTGAAAGAACTCAATGTGGAAAGTGATAAATCAGAGTAATAAGACGCTAATTAATGTTATATGATCATATAAGAGGCCAATCTGTAGCGTGTACCTATTGAACAAGAGTTTTATTGCTCTTGCTTAGAGCATGATGTGAATACTGTACTTTTGGTGGAAACGTTTGACACAGAAAGGCCATTTTAAAGCATTCCCTAAACTGACACTTGGAGGCACGAATGGGACGAACCCTGACAGAACTTCTGTACGTGTGGAGTTGTGTTATGTATTTTTGACGGCATTTTGTCTGCATTTCGGTACAGAAGCAGAACTTTGCTAGGACAATCCGCTTGAGTACTGGATAAGAGTGCATTTCAACAAATCTGGCGATGCGGAGTAGTGAAATCCATGTAGAGAGCCGAGATGTGGATTAGAAATAATCTAATATCTAGGCTTATTCCTCTCCACTCTGCTCAAACCTGCTCACCGTAAACATAGTCTGGCCCCATTTAGCTCACTCTCTCACTTTAAGGAATGCCTTTATCATTTTATGTCAATGTTTTAAACATTTCAAATTTATGTATTTAGATAATAAATCTTATTTTTAATAACTCATAAATGTTATGATTGGCAGTTCTTGTACTGGAGATCAGCTTAATGTTAAATGGTAAATTTAGGCCTCGACAAGGAATGCTAAGTCGTATTTGATATTTCAAAGAGACCTACTCGAATAGTCCCGTGTTTTTTTTAATGCAATAACTGCATACTATTGGTAGAAAGATTGCATGTAAGATCACTACGCGGCCGTGTGATTGATCTATTTGATCTCCGCCATACTTGGCTCTTGTATTTGGTATATTTTCATTTATTTTTTGTGTATGCATTTTCGTGACCATATACCTAGTCTGTGTACGGTCGATATAATTATACCAGGGGGCGTATTATCAACTCTTATTTCTAGGCATTCTACTCCCCGGCCTAAAACTTGTCATCTGTATCATATTAGCAATATTAGGTCCCCGCTAGATTGTACTTTTCGACAGTCTTTAAATGTCATTCTGAGCAACAAAATTTGGATACAACATATTTTTTTTATTAGAATAAATATGTATTACTAGCTGCGCCCCGCGGTGTTACCCGCGATTAAAAAGTATGTCCCTGTTACCGGGAAGTAAAAAGTAGCCTATGTGCTATTCCAGACTATAATCTATCTCTGTGCCAAATTTCATCCAGATCCGTTCAGCCGTTCTGACGTTATTGAGTAACAAACATCCATCCATCCAAACTTTCACATTTATAATATTAGTGTGATAGTGTGATTGAGTTAATATATAAAATTGCCTGACTTCAGTTTAATGCCTGGAAGTAATAGTTCACAATACGCCTCCTGTTCCATTCTGTCAAAATTGATGCAAGTTTTGAAGCATAATATTTGTATGAGATCCATCCAATAATTCATCTGCGAATAGTGTCCGGGGCTGTGATATTTACGGACACCCATTTTTTGTGCACATTATATACAATCGCTAGGTGCCGATTACATGCAATGAATTGCAAGGGGACACGGTCTTAGTATAAGTCGCGATTTCAAGTGAAGCAATGAGTAAATGCTAACAATAAGATTCAGATGCTATTATTGGTACTTTGAGTAAGTACCTACAGCCCAAATCAAGCTAAGGAAAGAAAGACAAGATATTTGCCCGTTCTAATCCAATATTGAGTTTTGGAAGTTTTTAGTTTGTGTTTTCGACATAAGCCTCCTCCAAGGCCGTTCATTCTTTTCTATATTAAAGTTAAAAAAACTAAGCCGATTTTTGTAGTACACTAGAATTTGTGTGTTCGTAATTCGCGTCTTTTCTGTCTATATTATTTCTTCGTCTGAGGTGCCATGTAAAAAAATATATTAAAGACCTCTCTGCTAGGGATGCCAGCAATAACTTTTGCTCTCTCTCCATCTCGTGTGGTTTAGTTTTTATGCTGATTGTACTATGCATTGTTCGACAAATTGTTGCTTCATTTGAAATCGTGAAGTTCATAAATGTTATTGTATTAATTAGATACATATCATTTTATCATCGGACTTACCTAGGTAGTATATTCTTTCTAGTGTCATGGGTATAGGTGTTGTGGGTTCTATGTTAGGTAGTGGATTCAATCCCCCGCCATGAAATCCTGGGCCCTGAGTCTGGGATGTACGAAGATTTGGTTACAGTAGTGTGTTAGATTTTTTTATTCGAATCACACTTTTTATGAATTGACGGTAGATTTCTAACGTAGCCAAAACATGAAAATCTGAGTGAATACTGTTTGTAATTAAAAAATATCTTTTTTGGGATTACTGTATCCTCTATCAGCATCCCTGAGGCGGGGCGGCCCGCACCCTCGACACAAAGATTATCATATATTTTTATGTGACGCCATAATTATATTTTTTACTATTCGAATGTTTCGTCACAAACGAATGGTCGCATTTTACATACCGTTTTACAATGTTTTGTAATAAATCATGCCGGCCAAATTGTTCGCGACGAAACCGTATCACGTGTTTTATTTTGTATGTTTCGAAATTTAAATAGATGTATTTCATGAATTACATATTTTATTTCAATATCATTCCATACATGTAATTTCGTCATTCAATTTAGGTAGGCTGCTATTCCAAAGGTCGTAGCTAACTTTATGTCGAAGTAATGGCGCGTGACTGCAATAACTATAATTTTATGCAGTTTCCATCTGCGCGATAACACGTAATTACGTATATGCAACATTTTATCAAAATCGATCCAGTAGTTTTAACATTTACCCCTAAATTTATAGAACATGAAATGTCATATATTACGCATGAGTTTTGCTTAGGACAGTACTATATGCCATTTGGTAAAGTTATAAATTGTCTATAAACTTGGGGTATGTTTCTAATTTTGTTATTTAACTCTGGTTTTCAAGCTACTTTAGTAGTCGATAGATTTTAGTAGGCCATATGTTAAGGGAGCCAGTGGAAAAATGGACCAAAATCTTGACAGAGTGGATCCCAAGATACAACGCAAAAAGGAAAAGAGGCAGACAACATAAAAGATGGTCAGACGATATAAAAAGAGCAGCCGGGCCACTATGGCTGAGAGTGGCCAGAGACAGGGAAGCTTGGAAAGAGTTGGAGGAGGCCTATGTGTCCTCAGGATACACTGACACAGAGCAAGTACCGGACTGATGTGCAAACTTTAATTTTATTTTATTATATTCTATAACTTTTTATTTACTTTACTTGTTACATTTTCTTGTCAGTAATAAAGGCTATTTTATTTTATTTTATTTATATAGATTTTAGTACTGCAGTGTTAGGATAATTTTAAGTACCTACAGACTAATAGGAAAAAATCCAGGCACATTTTCAAAAGTCCTTTATTAATTCAGTTTAAAATTTCAAAACCTTTAAATAAGGTCAATAACAAACCAACAGTGAAAATACAATGCACTAGATAAAATAACTATGTTTTAACAATACACACTTGGAATGATTTGAAAAAGAAATGCAATATCTGTAAAATGCTCAGTAGTGATGAATATTAACTCCATATAATATTAAATACACAAGACAACCATATACGACTGAAACTGAACAAACTCAACTGTTGAGTATTTGAATTTTACGAATCCTATTAATACTGTAAAACTTGTGCATAGTATATGAGAATGTATTTATTATAATGTTACTTAGTGCGAAAACTTGCAATTTGTTAGACCACTCAATAAAAATACTTGTGCTGTGACACAAACCAAAGCTACCACACACCTACAGATTTATAAATCATTTAGATCTTGCAACATTAATCACAGGTCTTGCTTCCCAACTTCAGCCTTCTTGTTGTAAAGTTGGAATGTCTGTAGAATATTAAGTCTTACACCAAGTTCCTTTTTCTTTTCATCAGACACTTTGCTACCGAGTACTTTTTTAACTCTTTCATATTCAGACTGTATGAAACTGTCGCCTTTGTCCAATGTTTTGTCCATAATGGTTTTGTAGATCTTTCCTGAAGTAGCGTCCTGAAATTAAGGTTTAGATAAGTCTAAAACATTTTTTACCAACCAATTTAGATTGAATAGATTTTGAGAAAGGATGGTTTACCTTACTAGTGAGTCGTAAACCTTGAATCTTCTTCAGAACATCTTTTCTGTCATCTTTGCCAGCTTTCATGAACTCGATGGCGAGCTTATCTAGCTCCCTGACGCAGCCCGGCAAACTTAAATACATACCTGTGTGTTCTCTTACAAAACGACGAAGCTCATCGCTTGTAAAACCTTTGGTTTCGTCAAACTTAATTGGCTCACTTGCATCCTTAATAAACAGCTTGACTACAGGGAAATTGTCTTTGGAAGCCCCATACTTCTTCGCGAGGGCCTCGTTATCTTTCTCCCCGTAATCTTTCACACCGACTTCAGCGATCAAAAGTTCATCCACGTCTTTCGCGTCTTTGGCCAGGGCGACGAAGGCATCGTGCTTTTCTCCATATGGGTACGCCACATCGAACTTCACTAGAGACGCCTGGAACTTGTTAATTACTTTATCAAACGATAACTCATCCAATTCAACTGAACCGCTGGACGTTGTTGCTTGATATGTAAATGGTGCGGTTAAAACAAAACACAGAAATAATAAATATCGCTGCATCGTTTGATATTTAATGTCCGCACCAACTGGAATGTTCTAAGTACCTATTTTTTAAGTACTTTACACAATAACAAGATAATTTAGTAAATTCGCTCGGTTCCTATTCATTGACATCCGTGCCTAGTCGTAGTCGGTTTAGTGGTGTGGCAGTGGTTATTTCTAGAATCGATTATAGAATTCATTGATAACCGATTACATCGAATGTCAGTTTCAAAATGTTTATTTAAAAAGGTAAAACTGAGTTTAGGAAATAAGTTGGTTCCTCAAGTTTTTTTTTTAAATATCAGTTGTTGCATGTTAAAAATACTCGTTTTAGCGTGCTATATCTTTACAAGGAATAATTAAGCGGTGATAATACAGCTTATACAGCCAAAAACGCTACGAAAATGTAATTCTCATGTACTTTAATATTAATCGAAATCACGTCCATCAGATTGAATAATAGAAAAATCGATTATAAAAGTAATCGAATCAGCACACCACTACAGCCATCCGTCATATTTTCAAGCGGATGAGACAACTCCATTACACGTTACTGACTTTTTTTAGAATAATTAAATATTACATTGAAATAGGAATATTGATATTAATTTTAGTCGTGGATAAGATAAAGTCAAATTGTAATAGTTAATAATACGTTTCTTAGTATTCAATAAGAAAATAGCATTAGAGTTACAGAATAAAAGTATTCGAAATGAAAGTTACGTAAAACTATAGCATGAAACGGAACTTCAGACAGATTTTGACATATGGCCGTGGGCCTCTATGATTGGCTCGAAGCTGCAACTGCCGGTTTGTTTGTTTTTACCCGACTGCCCCAAAAAGAGGGTAATGTTTGCTATTGTTTTGTGTTAGGGTTGGTAATCTTTCTTGTTCTGGAAAATGCCATGGCAATTTGAAAGCACACGTACGGATACGCATACCTTTAGTAATCCTATATAAACTGATTGTAGCTATTGCAACCTTTATATATACATCACTCAATAAAAAAAATACGATCCATAAAATAAAACTTTAAAAATATCGAAACACAATTTACTTACATATACCATTTTATGATTGTTTACAGTTTTAACATTTACTGAAAAAATGGATTTATTTTGCAATTATTGTGGCGTAATTTTTACATTATTTCATTTAATAATATTGGTATTGACCAATGGATCTAATGAAATTGATCAACATAATGATAATAAGGAAATAAAACAATCGAATGAATTCAATGAAGTCATAAAATCGAATGAAACTAATGCCAACCAAACTGGCGAAACAATATTGATACATCGCTTGAAAAACAAGCGAAATGATAAGAGAGGTTCGGATTTTTCATATCATCATGTCACATCCATTATTTTATTTTTAATGTGTATTTATTGAATGTTTTATTGCTATTAATTACTTGACATTGGCAAAATACCCGCTAAGTTGAGGGTGAGGTCATATTCATATCCATTTTATTTCATCGCGGTTGCGGTCGCGAGCGGTTGCGTAATTAAGTAATTTTTCGTAACATGTAGGTACGTGATACATATATATCGTTGATATAGTTAGAAACGAATACCCCTCCCGAGTTTTGCGGGACTTCGAAGATGAAATTGTTAATTTCGTTTTCCAAAATGGATTTGTTTGATAAATAATGTATAATTGACTAGCTTTACTGATACTGCTGGGGATTAATTTCATCATCAGCAGGGCTCGAGAGAGACACGTTGTGAATAAGCGAGTCGAGGCGATTTCGAGAAATTGCTCGGTTAGTCAGTACACGGCTATATATTTTTCAGAGAAGTTGGCAAGACTTAATCGTATCATACAAAAATCAACTCACACCTGGCCTATGGGAGAGGTGCCTTATTATTTGGATTCAGAAAGTTATGGTAAGTTTCAAATTTTGAAGACGAAGAGGAATAGAGATGAGATTTTTTTTCGATTTTACCCTGCGACTTGATACGATATGGTTATAGGGTGATAAAACATAGACAAAATATAAGTTTAAACAATAATAGTGTACAATATATTATGGAGTTCATCGGTAGGCTAAAAAAGTCACATACCCAAAAAAATATCTAACTGAAATTTTAAAAATAACATTGCATATTAAATCCGCAATGAAACGATACTGTCTCGCTTTTTCATAGAAAAATCAAACACTATACACATATATTTAATACATAAACGTGATCGTTATCACCTACTTGTACCATTTAAACCATAACCCATTCCCCATTTTCCTATTTTACACTATTTTTTTTTTATTACATTATAGGCAAGTATTTGATCTCGATCTCACCTGATGGTAAGTGACGATGAGATCTACGATGGAGCATACTTGCCTAGGTAGGAAGGCGGCAGTAGATAGAGACGCTACATTCACTAGGCACATGCAGCGCAACTGATCTGACCCGCCATCCATGATTGACTATTTTTGTTACACCATGTATAAGACACCCAGGAATAGTGTATATTTATATCAGTCAAAGACTCTGTTCTGTTCGGAGATTACCTCCTACAAACATAAAAATACCCATGCTATAATTAATCTCATCGTATCAATTAATAAGTAAAACCCACATAAAAATGTAACTTGGTCGAAAATTAAAAAAAAAAACGTAGAGGACAGTATTTTTGATACAAGGCCGAATGTATTTGCATTTTTTTTTCAAATTCTCTGTTTTGTCTATTCGCGCGTCACGGGAAATCTACGGCACTGATTTTCATGGAACTTGCCACGGTGATAGATATTAAAGCTCTGATCACCACATGATAGGTGAAATTAAATGAACCTGCACTCTGGGCACATCAAGATGTAGGAGAGAGGATGATATATTATTTATTTATCACCAGACCCTATAATAGCTCTCCGAATACGAGCGGCCATGAATACGATAGAGAGGTCATCATGCCTGGTCTTCATGGGATTGCCTGACACGCCCAGGGACAATGGGAACTGGTTGCACATCACTAACCCCAAGCAAGAGAGGGACTGTGTACATAAGACTGAGACTGGCCAGTATGGGGAGATTGTAAGATTAAAAAGTTAATTAACATTACATATTGTGGACTTCTTGGCGGGAAATTGAACCGTGAAGTTGTAAATTCTGTTTTATTTTCCAAAAAATCTGTCTCTTTGATAAATAATGTGTAATATTAGTGGGATAATAACCATTGTGTGTTCATAAACGTGCACGAGTGAAGGAAATTGAAATAAAATAGTATAACTTGACTTGTCAAGTTCTCCGAAGATGTCCGATACATTTTCAGTAAAGTATCCACAGCTTTACTGATAGGGGTAGGGGATTCATTTCATCACCATCATCGTCATCAACATTATCATTATCATCGGCGGTACATATAATTCAATAACAATGATCAAGAGTTACTCGAGACTGGCAAAAATTGCACAATTTTGTAGTTTTTTAACCAACCTAAAGATTCCTTATAGTGAATTAAAAAAAGAAAATGGAAGCAATGGTAAGTAAGTTGATCCAACCTGGGTATGATAACAATGTTAGTTCAAACCATTGTTCGCACCTTGTCAAATTGTGGGATTGTCAAATCTGATGTTCTAATCTTATTCTAATTCAAATAACGTGAGGAAACCTACACGCCTTTAGAAAAGCTTGTGAAGTGCCATGGTGGTAGACTACGACCAAACCAACCTCGCATTGACGGGTTGTGTGCCCGGTATGATGGTAATAGGCTTGCCAAATAGTATCGGTGGAAATTGTTAAGTGATGAGTACCACCAGATAAGTGATGAGAGCTATGAGGACCGGATTGGGAAGGGGACCATCTCCAAGAAATGTCTGTTGGAAACCTACTAAGTATGTGATTCTAAGGAATTTCTGGGCCTCAAAAGTTCGCTAACCTACACTGCAGCAAAGTTGTGTGACTAATCTAAGTAGATGTGCTCGCATATGCTCTAGAGTTGACTAAGTCTCCAATGATATTAAGGCAAGAATTCTGGCTGGCCTAAATGCATATTATATAGTCCTAAAGTCCAAAATCATCTTCGTTTCCTCTTCTGATCTCTTGAGGTGCTGGCGCTCGGTTTCGAGTGTATGCAGCGTCGGGACATTCTGCACTCACTGTTGCACGCTCTCGGCTTCAAGGACGAGGTGACGCACCCTCAGCGGGACCAGTTCATCAGGATCATGTGGGAGAATATTCAACCTAGTGAGTACTTGCTATTGAGCATATGTCAGCTAAATCCTAGATTCTACCTTACTTATGGGTGATTCTTGCTAAAATTATTCTCCCCGTGATATTTTTTGTTTTGTGAATTTTAGCGGCACAATTTCGCTCCTTTAAGCTCACTCTGCTTCTCTCTGCTCCGCCTGGTACCACCCCGTTCCGTTCCATCTCACCCCGCCGCACTCTGTCCTTCTCCACTCCGCTTCACTTCGCCCTATTCTGCTCCTCCGTGCTTCACTCCACCCCGTTCCACTCCGCCGTCTCCCTATCCACCCCACCCCGCTTCATCACTGAGAAGTGTTGCCCTCTAGTGTTTTGCCAGTATATAACTCTTATACTCTCCACAGAGTACCTGTCATTATTCCACCTCAGCATGGAAGAACCGCCGTACAAGAGGCTGGTCGAGTATGACACAATGAGTATCATGCACTTCCACGACCGAGCGTACAGCGTTAACGGCGGAGCTACCATTGCACCTCAAGTATGCGTCCAGTTTTCAAGTCTAGCATGTACTGGGGGCAAGTGGAGTGATGACCTGCGGACAGTGGCTCGCTAAAACGCGGTGCCGACAGCGAGAGACTTAATAACTCAGTGGTGTGCTTTGGGAGAGGCCTATGTCCAGCACTGAACAGAAATAGGCTGATTATGATGTAACATTCAATAATTTCTTGACATTTATTTTCCTCCAGCGAATCCCTAGGACATTGATTTATTGAAATAGTATTGTAGTTATGCGGAAAGACTGATATCAATCAAAAATATTTGACCAAATAACAGATTTTTACCAATAGAACTTCGTGTATAGTCATAAAGGCTGAATGAACTGACCACCTAACCATCTTGTTTTGTAATTTTTAATATCTATTGTGCGTTCCATTGCTGGGCAAAGGTCTCCCTTCCCCACACGACCCTATCTTGGGCTTGTTGTAGTTACATTTTACTTGCAATCGTCGTACTATCCTTGCCTCATTCTGCCACTAGCTTCAGGCGTTTAGGTATTGATGCGATTTGACCACCTTAGCGGGTCCATTCGTGCAACGTGGCCGGCCTATTAATACGTCAACTTTGCCGTGTGTAAATAACTGTATCATAAACCTATTGCGTGATCGTCATTTTAAAATTAATATGAATCCTTATTTATTGTGTTTCTAGATACCAGGTTTAGTAATAAATCCATCTGAAGAGCTCTCTCAACTCGACATGATGAAGCTCCGTCTAGCGTTCGGACATGAGTGTAACAAGCGCAAAGTTGGTCAACTAGTAGATACTTGCAAGAACGTCATGAGTGGTGGTTCTGCACCATCAGGCGGGTCCGAGTACTCGTCTGAATCAGAAGAAGCTAGCGATATTACTCAAAGTCCTGCTGAAACTGAATCTGATTATGCATCTGAGTCTGATTATGCAACTGAATCTCCGGAAGTGGATTCCTCGGCGGAAATATAATGTGTAACGTGTTTAATTTTGAATATATGATACAGTATCTGCTACACTCCTTAAACAGTCTGGGCATCGTTCGAAAACTTTATAACGAACAACTAAGTTATTGTTATTTTGCATAACAGCCTTCTTCTTTCTTTACGAAATGAGATGCGATGAAATAAAATAGATATGCAAATGGCCTCACCCACAACTTAGCGGGTATTTTGCCAATGCCAAGTAATTAATAGCAATAAAACATTCAATAAATACACATCTATACATATAAATAAAATTGGAGTGTCTGTTTGTAATATTAAAATAACCGCTTTTTACTAAGTGCATTTGGATGTATACACGGTACCTATACCAAAACAAAATTTTTAAAAATTTTGTCTGTCTGTCCGTCCGTCTGTCTGTCTGTTTGTTCCGGGTAATCTCTGAAATGGCTGGACCGATTTTGACGGGACTTTCACTGGCAGATAGCTGATGTAACAAGGAGTAACTTAGGCTACTTTTATTTTAGAAAAAAAATAGGATCTCACGAAAAAAAATTAAAACCAATGTTGCAGCGCAGCGCCTGATTAAATTTGATAGCAACAACCTGCAATGCGTCCCGCGGGCTCAGAACGCGCGAGCCTGCTGTTGTCAACGGTTGTCTTTGTTAAATACCACGCGGACGAAGTCGAAAAATAGGATCTCACGAAAAAAAAAAACCAATGTTGCAGCGCAGCGCCTGATTAAGTTTGATAGCAACAACCTGCAATGCGTCCCGCGGGCTCAGAACACGCGAGCCTGCTGTTGTCAAAGGTTGTCTTTGTTAAATACCACGCGGACGAAGTCGCGGGCAACAGCTAGTTATAAATAAAATAATGGGTGTGACATGATGATATGAAAATGGCGTGTCGCATAACAGCCTTTTTACGTTCTGTTTCGGTAACGTAACGTCTTCCATCCCTCTCACACCACAGATTTCATAAATAAGTTTGACAGTGACAGCATGTTGTCTCGATGACGATACTATTACTGGCCGATCCTTCAAGAGTGAAGATTTTATATTTAGAAAAGTCTTTTATCTAATATTTCGTAGAACTTGTAGACAGATACTGTACTTAATTATCTTTGAAGTAGTAATTAATAAAAACATTTAATAATTCCAGCCCTGTTTTTTAATGTTCCACTGCTGGGCACGGGCCTCCCCTCAATGCGAGGGGGGATTAGGCTATAGTCCACCACGCTGGCCCAGTGCGGGTTGGCGGACTTCTCACATCTTTCGAGGGGATTTTTCTCAGACATGCAGGTTTCCTCACGATGTTTTCCTTCACCGTTAAATAAAATAATAAAAACATATTATAAAATAATAATGCTCCTCCTATATTTATATTTGCGTAGGTTCTCCCTAGACAAGTGTAGTACGATAGAATTAAATCGTACGTACTCGCGCTCTGCTTTGGCCACCTTTCATACTCGTACTCGTAAATTTCTGGAGGGGCAAACCTTATAACCCAGGGCGCCGAATCGTAAAAAACGCTACTGCCAGTAAGATTTTGGGGAACTTAAGACCATGTGTCAGAATTTCCTGACTCCTGGCCTGCCCGAATAAATAAATATGTTAGAATGAAAACTGGGACCGCCAGTCTAAAGTGCCCTCCGATGCATGGAGGAGATCAGATGTTATAATTTGGTCACCCATCCAAGATGAGAAAAGACTGATAAAATTGATGAGAAAATAATGATCATTTTCTTAAAGATAATTTATTTAGATTCTGTCTGCTCGACTTGTTGCTTCCTTTCGTTGCATTGACTGAAGTAGAGAAGATTCAGCTTCTGAACGTCTATCGAACTGAGACCTTGCCAGTGACCCATTGCCCAGCCGTCATTCTAGAATCAGAAACATCGAAAATGAATTCCACCATTATAATTTTTTGTAGCAATAATACTTTTTTATTGCCTTGGCAGCGGCGCTGCCGCACCACCAAATAATAAATCACCATCACATCTGCAATCTTTGAAAGGGTATGTTTTCCGTCATTTTGTTCGTATCCTTTCCCAATCTTATTGGGACCGACTCACACACGACACACACTATGTATAATGGAAATAGCATAGCGTCCCAATAAGATGAAGAGAGAATGTAAGTAGTCCGATTCGGGTCATAGTGCTTCACGCCGGCCTCATGCGAGTTGGCCAGCATTACACAGCTTCCGAAAGAGGTGCATTTTTAGGTAGAAGAGAAAAATGGACGAATATTTTGTATAGAGCAACAAACAGACGGAATTCAACGATCTCCGTGCAGCTTGCAGTATATGTACTTGAAATGGAGTTATAAGTTTTGCATACAAAATATGAGATCATAACCTTATAGGGCGCAACGCCAACATTTCCTACTCTACGTCTGATATCATTAATGTATGCCTAGAATCCTTCAACCGATATTGTTGCTTACCCAAATAGGATACATAATGTTAGTCCGTCCGTTCTTGATTTGAAGCCAAGGGTAATGCATCACGCTTTGATAGTCATAGCTGAATCCAACTGACGCCGCGGCTGGGAGTGTGTTCTTCATTTCGGCTTCAACATCTGATAAAATAGTCAACAAGTATCAAGTAAAATTAATTTGTTAAGAGCCCCGTAGGGCTATAGGTAAGAAATAAATGATTCAACTTTGTTATAATAAGAGAATAGACCTAGGTGTTAGTACCTCCATTGAGTTTTTTTTTAAATTTGGCATCACCATAGGTATTTTGCCAGTGTCAAGTAATATAAATTATTTCAGTTTTCGAGCATATGCACAGGCCCAAAGGCTAGGACCAAGTAAAATACCCCCCCCCCATCCCTCAATCAGTAAAGTGATGGATACTTTACTGAAATATTTTTTATGGTTTTTTGTGAGAAACTGAAAAGCCATGTTTCGTCACTTTGTTTCAATTACCTACACTCGTGCACTTTACCGATACCCATAATGGTTAATATTCCACTTATATCACTCACTATAACTCGCAGGAACACTAGTTTTATAAATTACATCATAACTGACGCCATGACTTTTCAGTTTCCCGCCAAAAAAACCCATCCTCCTCCCTTCACTCCCTCCATTCACTTAATAAGACCTAACCAAATTTTCTGTAGCTGTCAAATTAACAGCTGCTGGAAATGGTAACAATTACAAACTACATTGAATGTCTACTTAAGGCCGAATACTCAAGCGCTACTAAAGAAGAATAAGCTTAATGGACAGAAGGTTACGCCGCACCGTTGTATCTATGCTTATATAATGGATCCCTCAAGAAAAATGAAGTTGGTACGCGTTTCTTAGGTTTAAACCATTAAATAAATATAAAACTCATCACAATATATCGTTTACGTTATAGTTAATAGAAAGCCATCAGATATACGTATTAGTGTTATCTTCTAAGAAGTGTTCTTTGAGTAGCGTTTGAGTAATGTGGTTTAAACAAATGGGGGAAAAGGAACCCATCACTGACCCTCGGCTTGTCAACTTTTCCAATTATAAACATTGGTGTGGCATTTGTTTAACAATGGATTTCCGCTAAGTATAGCCTAGTTCTATTAATTGTAATGAGGTATAATTACCAGGAGTGAGTTGATTCCAAACCACATGTAGGAACGAGTCTCTGTCGTGCATGTTGTGCTGGTGGTCCAGACCCAGCACGTGCACGAACAGATGTAGCAAGTCATTCACTGAGTTAAAGCAGTCGGAATTTATCTTTATAACCTGAAACATTCATCGTGAAGCGAAAGCTATACATAATGATGTTTAACTTTAGGCGTTCCCACCTGCAAGAAAGCTTCTGCTGAGACATTTTCGACAGTGCATCGGACAGTAGCTTGTAAATGTTAACTTGTACATGCTGCAGTATACACTTGCAAGGTACTTTCGGGAAGATTGTCGAACCATTTACGCAAAGCTATTCTTTATCATGAATATGTGTTCCAACCTCCAAACCTAATATTGCCTTAGCGAATCCAATGTTTTATATATAGGTAGGTTTTTTTTTTTGACTTCCTCCGAAGTGAATTATTGGCTACGACCCTGGGGCCCGGTATAATGACATAATTAAGACCAAAATTACATCAGCCATCAGCCAATTGAGTCGTTTTATCAATACGAATTCATTATTGAGATAAAACTATATTTTCGGATTTTATCGCGTTATTTTATGTTTTTACGTTCCCGACGTTTCGGCTGTTTTACAGCAACCATGGGCACGAGACGACTGAGGTGGTTGACGTCCTAGTGTCATAGTTTGAACTGGGATACCCTCATATTTAGTTGTTGCTTGCGGTCCGATCTACGCACAAAGTTATAAAATCCGAAAAAATAGTTCGCGTTAATATAAGAAACGAATAAATTAGTGAATTATTTACTTTGGTCGCAGATGGTTTTCCAGGGTTAGGGCATATGCACCCCGGCTCCACTGAGCGAGTCAGCACCAGAATAGTATTCGCGTGGCGTCGGGAACCGCGAATCGCTGATTTCTTCGTCCGCGTCCCAATCTTCGGCTGTTTAGTTGTACCTGTATAGTATATCCCCAAAATTATAAAAGTCTTACCAATTTACAATGCTATGACAAAGTATTATCAAGAAGAGAAGTTCCGTAATAATTCTATATTTCGTTAAAGTTGCCAACGATGTGTAGCAGAAATATCTACTGTATAATAAAACCGTAATACCGCATATTTGGAGTTAGATTCGATGCACCCTTTACAAAGAATATGAACGTTTTATAAATCTAAGGCCCTAATAAGTTTATTATGGGACTTTTGCAACCTGTAAACTATCACTGCGCTAAGATTAATTAAGATTAAAACTAGTCGAGTAGTTTAGTAGATAAAAAGATTTATAATCGCGGTTACGACCTCGTATCTCTGAAACGGCTGGACCGATTTTGACGGGACTTTCAATGGCAGATAGCTGATGTAACAAGGAGTAACTTAGGCTACTTATATTTTAGACTAGCTGTGACCCGCGACTTCGATAATTAATTAATATCTAGTCCTAGACCAAGTTCCTAACATGCCTGAATTTCAGTTTGGTAACACGGCCGCTGTAACTTTATTCAGTTACGAAACGCGCGTGCGCAATATGCGTGCAACGTAAGCGAGTCTGTCGTGCATACACGCGAGCGAAAGGAAAGTTAGCCGTTCTAATTCATATATCTATCCTGAAATAACATTTACTAACTGTGGCCTAGGTTTGCCAACTGTTTTTAATCCCACTAATATCATAAATGTGAACGTTTGGATGGATGTTTGTTACTCAATCACGCCAGAACGGCTGAACTGATCTGGATGAAATTTGGCACAGATATAGTTTATAGTCTGGAATAGCACATAGGTTATTTGTTATCCCGGTGCAATGCACGTTTTAATTTTTCATAGAGCAAAGGATCGACATGATTTTTTGCATAGGTAGTGGTAGTTTAGGCGTCAGATGATGACATGGGCAAATTTTTATCCCGGAAAAATGCACGGTTCCTATGGGATAGCATACAGGAACCGTGCATTTGCAAAAGGACATACAGGAAAATGACATACTTTTTAATCGCGGGTAACACCGAGGGGCGAAGCTAGCTAGTATCTTTATATATAAATGTCGGTAAAGTATTTCAGAAACCATTACCTCTAAAAGTATACTGGATAACGAATAAAAAATTATTGGTATTGTTCAGCAATCGATTCGGAAGTAAATTTTTGGTCAGAAAGTAGGTACTATGGTAGGTAGGTAATTATGCTTAACTGATTTGTTTCTACGTACAAAAGGTTAAAATGTGTAACCCAAAAACATTTGTTTAGTTTTTTATGCAAAATCCATATAAGCGTTGTTTATTTTCGAACCCTACAAATTGTCTGGCAACGTTCAAGTAACCTTAAGTACTTAGGTAATTAACTTAGACCACAGTCAGCTCCACTTAGCGTCTAGTAATATTTAATAAATGCTAACGTTAGTAGTAAATACCTACCATTTTAGCGCTATTCTGTTTAACTAGTATTAAGTGTTCTCATATATAGCAATCTGCTCAAAAATGTAAAAGGTCTTTTTAAAAAGAGCAACCATGGAGTTTCTTGCCTGTTCTACTCCATAGGAACGGCATTCCGAACGGGTGGTAAAGTTGTAGCTTCGCATTTTGTAACTTTTTTGACGATTCATAAGTACAGTGGTTTACATGAATACAAAATATTGTCATTCTGAATCTGATAAGAATGAAGTTCGTCGATGTTTATAGGTTATATATTGTAGACGTGACTAGACTACTCAGTGCATACCTACTAGCTAGCTTGAGATCGGGTATCATCTGCCGTAATAGGACAACAGTCTAGACTGCCCGGCGCCATGCGCCAGCTGACTGATGCCAATACACGAGTGACCGCATCGATTTGCGCAAGTTAGTGTTTTGTCAATAGGGTGGTTTTTAATTTAGATGATGCTTCTTTTTTTTCTTTTTAGGTCGGCAATCAGCAACAACATAGAGCCATTTTTGCCAGTGTCGTGGAATTCTTGATCATTGTTATTGAATTATAAGTACCCCTGATGATAATGATAATGTTGATGACGATGATGGTGATGAAATGAATCCCCCACCCCTATCAGTAAAGCTGTGGATACTTTACTGAAAATTTACCGGACATCTTGGGAGAACTTGACAAGTCAAGTTATAATATTTTATTTCAATTTCCTTGCACACACAATGGTTGATATCCCCCTAATATTACACATTATTTATCAAAGAAACAGATTTTTTGGAAATTTACAACTTCACGGTTCAACTTCGCGCCAAAAAGTCCAAAATCCTTTACTAGCAAGCACTTAGGGGCCCAGAGGGGGTTCCAGGGCATGGGCAGGGCATGCCATTTTTTTGTCAAAGTCTAGATCACATGGTTTCGAAGATTCGTGAGGAGTGAGTGAGTCAGACAGTCAGTGGGTTTCGCTTTCACATACACATGTAGAGTAAAGAAAAAAAATATTACTAGGTACTTAAATAAAAAGTCGTAGACCAAAAAGTTGTAAAGTATGATATAAAAAATACCTATAGAAGGTTAAATTATATTAAATGTAGGTACATACCCTTTGCTAAACGGTGAAGGAAAACATCGCGAGGAAACCTGCATGTCTGAGAGAGCCCCTCGAAAGACGTGTGTAGTCCGCCAAACCGCTAGGCCAGCGTTGTAGACTATGGCCTAATACCCGTCGCATTGAGGGGAGGGCCGTGCGCAACAGTGGGACATTAAGGCCATGTTCAGATGGTCAAATTTTGACGCGCGTTTTCAAAGCGCGCGACTAGACATCCTCTGGTATATACATACAACCGATCACATCGCGCGTCAGTGAGCGGTATCGCGCCGCTCAGAGAAAGTCTCTAGACGCAGGCGATCGCGCGTTGACGCGCGCTTTCATAGGTATGTAACGTCCGTTGATTGTTCAGTTGAGCGCGCGCAACCGTCGCGATTTTTTTTATTTTTTTTTTGTAGCATGTTTTTTTTAACAGACTGACGAGTACTCGCACCGCGCGTCAGCGCTTGTCATCTGAACTGTTTATAAATTCGATCGCGTGTTGACCTGCGTTAACGCGCGTTACATGTGAACTTAGCCTAAAAAGGGCTGGTATTATTATTATTATATTTTATACATACCCTCATTCAACACTTTCTTTGTCTTATTCAATTTATTCTCGTTCCTTCTATGGCTATCCGTCCTCAGCACATTCGTATCATTTGTGCTATCATCAAATGTTTTAATTTCGTTGTCCGACATTTGCACCGTTTCTTCATCTGGTCCTTCAGTGACTTCATCATCATCATTCATCAATGTAGTCACCTTTCCAATTAGATGAACGAATTGGCCTACTTCGGTCTTCTCCCCCGAGGAGGCGGTGTCGTCGTCTGCTTGGTTGTCATCTGATGTGAGATCTCGGAACTCTATACACGTCTCCTGCTCTATGTGACGGATGACGGCGTTTATGTTCTCTCTTTCTTCGGCAGCTGAGAATAATATTAATTAGCATATTTTTTTTGAATCAGTATATACAATGAACCTACTTAAGGTCGCATTGTGATTTCGATTTAGGTTTGGAAGCGGTAGAGATAGACAAGTTACGTGTTTGAACAACAGGTGTGTCTTGTAGAGACAAAAACAAGCCCCCAATTTATAGACGTTTTATAACTTAATCAAACGTCATATAGCACTGCGCACAAGAGTTTTGCTTTGCGCAGTACTATATGACGTTTGCGGGTCCCGGGTTCGAATCCTGGTAGGGACAATCTTTGTGTGATGAGCACGATTGTTTGTACCCGAGTCATGGATGTTTAGTATCTATATTTGTATTATATACTGAGTTCGTCCTCAGTCCATTGTACGGTACCCATAACATAAACTTTGCTTAGTGTGGGATCGTCAATAATGATTCGAATCCGGTACTTTCGGCGCAGCGAGCAGCGTCACTACCAACTGCGCTAATCAGGTCGTCATAAATATGCATATACTTACAAAATTCCAATTTGTCTCTCAATTTAAAGTTGACAACTCCATACGGCCATAATCTATCTTTGAAATAATCAGCAATATCATCTTGTGTGACTTTCTTGTGCGGGACGCGAGCTCTCACCGCCGTGGGGCAGGTCTTCAGCAGGTACTCCCTATTGCGTTTCACACATTCACCGGAGTACATCATATTTATCTTTTCAACGTCCATTTCACTAAGGCCGTCGCGTTGGCCAATTTTGAGGCCGGGCTACGGATTAGAAAATACTATAAGTAGCTGTAATGTACCTGTCAAATATTCGAGCGTTTTAAAGTAACTTATCATCTATTTTTGCATGAAACTCATAAGGCTTGGCAGTAATTATAGCGGTGGTTATTTGGTATTTTGGTATATTCTTTTATTAGTAAGTAATTTGATAAAATTATTTCAAGCTTCGATTTAATGTTTAAGGAATTTGAGATATAGATTTGGGCTATTCAACAGGAATCCATCCATTTTCTAGGATAAAACATATTTTATTTGATCTACATATAACCGTTGTGACAATCGGGATATTCGTGTGGCATTTTTTTTTAATTTGACATGTCGAAATCTGACTTCAGATAATGATGACAAAAGCGCAAAAGCAGCGTAGGGTCAAAGTTTCGTGCTATACATACTTTTTGAATAATTCTGTAGATTTTTCTATAATACCTTAGTCAGAATGGTGACTTGTCCGTTTCTGGAGAAAGCACGCGGAGGGTAGTGCAACACACTCGCATAGTCGTACGGAAGGCTATCCACTGATGGCTTTTTCAATGCTTGGAAATATTTTTTGTAACCTAAAAACAATGAATAACCAATTAAAATACAGTATTTTATCTCGCCAGACGAACAAACTAACGGTACAGTCCCAAACACAGCAACGCTTGTAGTATAAGTACCATATATATAAGTATATATATCATACATATAAGTATCGTACTCGGGGTGATTCCTGTATAGATTTATTTAAAAACCTCGACTCATAGGTACCATTCGTGGTCATCACACAAAGTTTGCCCCTACCAGGTTTCGAAGCCGGGACCCTCGGCACAGAAAGCAGGGTCACTAGTCACTAACAGCTGTGAAAACCCGGTTATCTTTGTCTGCTCCTACGTTTTAGAAAAGTCTCCATTAGACGGTGGTTGTTATACCATACCTGGGCCCCAAGTCTGCTAACACAATCGATTCATTATCGAACAGCAACCGTATAGTAACTGTCACTTTTGACAGATATCCCATACAATATATGTCATAAGTGACACTTACTATGCGGTTGCTGTTCGATTATGAATCGATTGTGTTATCAGACTTGGGGCCCTGTCTACGTGATACATGTTTTTGTGCCCAGGCGCAAGACCCCCGTAAGGCGCGGGGCTCTTGCTCTATGGCTAATCCAGCACTAATACTACTAAACCTTAAGTAATGACTACGACCATTCTGCCAAGAGTGTAATGACGAAGTATAAGCTTACAATAGTCTGCTACTTTGATGGTCTGTGGGTTAATGCACCTGGTTTAATGTTGTCCCACAGTATAGTGATGTGCTGGTCTCTGTCTGGCCTGGTGTGCTCGTGCGAGAAGCCCAGGACGTGCATTACTTCGTGGCTGATGTCTCCCGTTGTCATGCAGTCGTACCCGAACACTATCATCTTTAAATATTTACGAATTGTATTGAAATAAAACTGTATTGAAAAAAATGTAACTGTATGAAAAAATTGTATTGAAATATATTTTCGAAGGATTTTATCGCGTTTATTTTATGTTTTTACGTTCCCGATGTGTCGGCTGCTTTACAGCAACTATGGTCTTCTTCTTCTTTCTTTACGAAATGAAATGCGATGAAATAAAATGGATATGAAAATGGCCTCACCCACAACTTAGCGGGTATTTTGCCAATGTCAAGTAATTAATAGCAATAAAACATTCAATAAATACACATCCCACAAAGTTTTCCCCTGACTGACATGGAACGACGATTGTAGCTCCATGGCCCCAAATGGTTTTGTTCATCCCTGATGATCTTACCTGAAGCCATAACACCGTTAGAACACCGATACCAACCAAGGATGATACGCGAGGCCATTGAAAATTAAAAAAACATCCTATTTTCAATAGGAAAGATGGCTGGATGCTACCACCGACTTGGGATCCAGTAGTAAATATCATGAAATCCAAAACCAAGCGTATCATTGCAAGACCTCAAGACACTGTGAACTCTTTCTGCGTAGATCGGACCGCAAGCAACAACTAAATGTGAGGGTACCCCCGTCAAACTCTGACACTAGGACGTCAACCACTTCAGTCCTCTCGTGACCATGGTTGCTGTAAAGCAGCCGAAACGTCGGGAACGTAAAAATAATAATATAAACGCGATAAAATCCTTAAATTAGTTTTATTTCAATGTGTAGTATTCGCGTAAATATAAGAAATCAATATGTTACCTGAACCCCTTTGACATCGGTGTGGTCATTGCTATGCACGCACTGACGTATCCCCGCGGGGTTAGTGATGTACAACCAAACCACGTTCTTGAGGGAATCCACGTCGGTGGGTCTCTCCCGGAGACGCTGCAGCCGAATGCACGTAGCCTTCTCTATATAGTCGAACACCGACATTATGATCTCGGATAGATGAGAATCTGAAATAATTCTTTTTACATTTACCCCTGTGTTATAGATAGTCGACTACTCGGAGTTCGCCGAGGCGTTCGTAAAAACGATTAATTAATTTGTAAATTATTTAATTTGAAATAATGAAATACAAATGGTCAGGGCCCCAATTCTGCTAACACAATCGATTCATAATCGAACAACAACCGCATAGTAACTGTCACTTTTGCCAGATATTATATGGGATATCTGTCATAAGTGACAGTTACTATGCGGTTGCTGTTCAATTATGAATCGATTGTGTTAGCAGACTTGGGACCTGATCGTGTTTAAGACTAATTACTGACTACCTAACTCTAGGGCTCAAGACTATGGGGTTCGATCATGCAAGATCATCAAAAATGCAGGTGTGCAACGCGTGTGCGCAAGAGTGGCGTGATATGACCGCCCAGAGTGAACAACAAACTGCTTAGGGTGTTAAAAGAACCAGACATTTGGAAGTTGGTGGCGATATGACTAGATAGACAATAATAATACCGCCAGACGAACACACCAATATATAAGTCTTCTTCTTCTTTCTTTACGAAATGAGATGCGATGAAATAAAATGGACATGAATATAGCCTCACACACAATTTAGCGGGTATTTTGCCAATGTCAAGTAATTAATAGCAATAACACATTATAAATAAAATAATGGATGTGACATGATGATATGAAATTGGCGAATCCTCAATATATAAGACGTTATTGTACACCAGTAGTAGGCAGACAAATGGCGAGACATCGTGTGGCAAGTCACATATGCCCCTGACAGCTCTACATGATGACTACGACCGCTCTAACAGGAGCGATACGACAAAGTCGAAGAAGAAGAATACACAGACATTAAAAATGAGATAGAAATGAGCACAGAACAGCGGTGTCCATTGGGCGGTCTTCTCGCAAGCTGCGATCTTGTATAGACAACCTTTGGATGGAGAGGACTTGTCTGTAAACAAGGTGGCAGTCGGCAGTAAAAATAAACAAACAATTCTTAAACCTACTGTAATGACAATTAAATCACTTTTTGTCTGAAAACTGCTTTGCGATATATGATTTCATCATAAAACGGTGAAGGAAAACATCGTGAGAACCTGCATGTCTTGGAAACCCCCTCAAAAGAGGTGTGATGTCCGCTAACCTGCACTGGCTCGGCTTGGTGGACTATGGCTTAATCCCCCACGCATTGAGAGAAGGTCCGTGCCTAATAGTGAGACATTAACAGAGCTAATATATGTTTTTTACCGTAGGTTTTAGAATCAATGAAGTAAGGAATTATGCCATGCTTGAAACGCGGAGACTTTCCCTCGTAGACAGACGCCACAGACAATGATTTTAAAAGCCTCGGTAGCGGCCCCAGCAGTTGGGCTGGAGCGAAGTTGAACCGCCTCCCTGTTTTGTTAGCTGCGAACTGGAAAATTATAAACAAATAAATATATAAGTAACGCTTGTATTATGAAACAAATGGGGGAAGAGGAACCCACCACTAACCCTCGGCTTGTCAACTTTCCCAATTATAAACCAAACAAGTTTGATCGATAATTAAAGAAGCCAGCAACACCGAACTCCTCTAAGATGTTAGTCGAGAAATTATCTATCACGAGTGACGGGACCTCAAATAAAATGCAATTCTCCGCGAAACGAAGCGAATCTAAAAAAGTATTCGACACGTGTTTCCCCTCTAAACTAGGCATCCTCAGGCTGGGCTACGAATGAGCTTGTATTATGGGTTAGGGGCCTTACCTTACTATGGATTACGGGCGATCCTGGTATATAAGTACCTACTCATAGATAGGAACTGCGTATAAATGAGTACATGTGGTCACCAGTTGCGTATTTACCCCTATGGCCCGGGGTGGCAGGCCGCTAGGGGCGCTGTTGGAGCTATTCTCCATCAGATTTGGGCTTACTCGTACCAATTTTTTCGTTATTTTATGTGGTGGTTTAAGTCCCAGGGAGCCTAATTTTAAAATACGTCACAACAACAACTAAATATGCGGGTACCATGAGGGTACACTTTGTGACAAAACCCTCTTAAAAAAAAGAATAAAAAAAAAAAATGCGGGTAGTTCTAACTAGGCCAGTTCTAACTATGACACTGGGATGTAAAACACCTCAGTCGTCAGTTACTGTAAAGCAGCCGAAACGTCGGGAACGTAAAAAAAACATGAAATATACGCGATGAAGTCCGTAAAATTAGTTTTATTTCAATGTGTAGTATTCGCGTAAATATAAGAAATCAATATACGTCAATCTGCTCATCACACAGATATTCAATAATTTCTTATCGTTATGGACTTAGTGCTAGTCTAGTGCAATTATAGTAATCCGTCATGCATGTAGATACGGTATATTTTTCTAATATTTATCTATTGTTCCAGTAATTGTCATACCTGGGCCTTATCACCTCTGTGCGTGGGATGCTTATATGTAACCGGTTCCCCCTTCTCTTCCAAGTCGTCATATATCTTATCAACGATCTTCTCAACCCTCTGTGCATCCTCATCGTCCAAGGCCGGGTTGACAGGATTCAATGCATCTCTCTTACTCCTGTGGCTCTCTCCTACATCCCTCTTATTCCTGCGATGTTTCGTAACATCCTCGTGTTTGCTGGGCCCCTGGTAGTATTTCAACTTCTCCGTCTCCGCGTTAAAGATCCGGCACATGTCGAGGGTGTCTTCACGTTTTTGGGCGATAATTTTTTTGTCCACTGTATTTTTTTTAAATTTGATTAGAAGTCCATAGATATATTGCAATGTGATAATCTTGTTAGCATAAACACAAAAGTTACTAAAAGTTAGTTAAGGAGTTAGTTCTGCTAGTGAAGTATAACAACGGTGACAAACGTTAAGTCAGAATTTGTAGTCAACAGAATCTGGCTTTACTGGTTTTCTTTCATCTGTATGGGATAATTGGGATTGCCAACGGATGGATTTTCGGAATAACCCGACATTTTGACAAAGTTCTGTGACTCATGCATTTTTTTTTATTCCGCTCTAGATGTCTTGAGACAAGTTGAGACTCTTTAAAACATATTTCGTGCATTCCAACCTGTAGTTTCATGCGCTTAGTAATAAATTAATCTTACTTACTTTTGCGGACATTTAAATGTGGTATTACACATTCTATGAAAACGTAATGAAAGTTAAGTAAAATCAATAACTGTGTTCCCAACATTTTCAGTTGGTACTAAAGAAATTTATATCTTGTAAACTTATTGGAACATTTTTTATTGATATCGATAAAACGGTAGGTAATTTTAAAATCGATTACATTTTTTTTATTGTTGAAAATGTATGTACGGTATAGGTAGTGTAGGTACCTATAGATACAGATTCTTTAAGTAGGTACTTACCACAATATTAGCTACCCAATATTTACCATACATACAACAATGTAAATGCAAAGATAAGTTGGAAGAATACGAAACCTTTGCACTCGTGACCTCCATTGTCTTAAGAAAAAAAAAATCCCTTTTCTCACAAGAAAAGTCTGCTTGCATGCGGAATATGTCGCTTCTATTCAATTTGTGTATAGAGTCTCAGTGGAATGGAGGCATCACCTGTTCGCGCGATGGATTCGTCCGCAAATTCAAATTTAGAAAGTTAACTTTTTATTCCGGTAAGTTTAACGAGGTTGGAGGTGTGTTGGTCGAGTGGTCACTGGCCAGTCCGCTTTTGTGTGTCAGTGTACTCGCACGTGCGAACTGCGTCTCGCTCGGTTTACCAACCACCTGTGAACGAAACTATTCGCGCGCTCGTGATTTGTTTTACGAACACCAAAAAAACAACGGATTCGCACGGTAAGTTCGACGTGCTCGATATTCAAATAGTAGACTGATTTGTTTTTAATTTAATTGCACTTGATAACCTGTAATATAGTATGTTTACCGGTGTTGATGGAAATGTGTTGACGCTGCACAAAACACTGCCACAGTTTAGTTGATTAGAAACAGTATAATAAAACAACGTTCCGTTATGTATCTTGATGATTTTAATTGGATACGCGGCAACAATGTCGAGGTCGATAGTAATTGAGCCCGTAATTTGAAGATAATATCTCCACAGGAATCTAGGTAGAACTGTCTGCATGTACCGTTGGAGCACTTGTGGTTACCGCCTACTTGGCGCAATGAAACTGGCATTTGTTGGCTTTATATGCAAAAAAAAAACAAATGAGACTCATATTCTTTGCCTTATATGCTAAAAAAAAACAAACACAATATCGGATTGTACATTTAAAAAAAGTATATTATTATGTTCCCACTATTTATATAAAATATTTTAGGAGATAAATCTGTTAGTTGTATATCATCAACTGAATAATATACCTACATACCTATACAATAAGGTCAACATCAGTAAGTCAGAGTATATGATTAACATTTTCACAGTTTTGTTGTCGTGAACTTCTTGTATTGTTTTACCCTTTTTTTTCGTTAGACATAATTATTAGAACATTATTTTATTTTGTCAGACATTCGAGGATGATGTAGGTACCTACCGAAATACGATAGCTTGCGACTTTGAACTATATTTATTTTTGTATGTTCGAATTCCTGTGGTATGGGAGTCAGAGACTTAATTGTGTCTAAGGATAAGTATACACGTAACATTAATTTAAGAAAAAAAATGGCATATATATATTTCTATGTACGTACAGCCATAGATATATATATGCCATTTTTTTTTAGCTTCTATGGCTGTAAACAAAAAAAAAATATAGGGCTTAAGTGGCTTTGTACCAAAAACTGATACCATGGATTTAGCTCATGATTCTGGACACCCCAGAGTTGACATTTTCCGACGTTCTCTTTATGAATATACGCTTTTTTCAGTATCTATCAATATATTCTTAAAATGATAATAGAAGTCAATCTTATCGTAAGTAATTTAAAATAATGGTAGCCATTAGAATTTTTGATCCAAAACTGCAATGTAAATAAAACCTAATAATAAATACGCTAATATACGCTCAAGCGCACGCGTCTAGTAGCGCGTAGCGTTGTGTTGTGATCGCGTGTTTACGATACATTGCGCGCTCAAAAATTGTAACATGTGTAACACATGACTTTCGACAATACCACTTTCACTGTCACCATTACCCAAAGTTTTCATTACCAAGCCCTTTACACCTGAATTCCGTTGTAAATTACCATTGTAGTCTATGGTTAGACTAAAAAGGTATACTATCACACCATGAACATCAAGGGTCGATACCTAAGTAGATCAAATTTGATGGCTGTGCGGGCGCAGGTGCGGGCAAAAGCTAGTGTGCCTAAGCCGGCTTTACGAACAAAAACCTATTTATTTACATCATATCTAACCGGATCTTTAACTGGTTTTTGGAATGTAATAATAACGCAATTGCCTTCTAGTAACGTCAGTCAAAATAGTACATCTTATGGTGTAAGTTTGCTCTACGGTATTCAACCTTAAACTAGTGCTTATACAGTCCGTGATTGTACATACACGTAGTTAATGTTTACCGTGGTAAGTAAAGAGCCTTCAAACCTGACAATTATTATCAGGATTTGTAATAGAGAAAAACTATAAAGACGTAATTATTTTTTTAGCTTTAGTTTTTTCTAATAAAATATTAAACACAGCAATAATTACTTGATGTCTCTCACCACACGGGCTATACCCGGATATTTGGAAGGCTTGCGCGGGGACATGGGTCCAATATGTAGAGGCCCTTTTTGAGAATTTTAGTGTTATGTTAGCCACCTGCTGGGGTCGACTGCTGAATGTGATAGCATAAACAGCGAATTGACTTCTGCAGGCAGAGGCACTATTGGAATATGGAAAGATAATTGTGACTATGGATTGAGGCTTGGATGGACATATGATAGGACTATTGGAGGGGGAACGGAAAAACGGGAACGGGAACCTGCCATAATCGCCTTTTATCTAATGACTATTGGCAGGTGGTGGTGGCGCTCTTTAGGTGGGCCTCCTAAAAAGGCCGTCATATAAGACGATAAGGGGCAACACTGGCGCGGGCGGCTCAGGGGTGTAGAGAGGTGTGCTGCGCTTCCTCCCGTGGTTACTCGCGGCGTTATGCCCCTTAACACTTCCACCCCTGCAGCATATAGCTCTAACGATCCCTCTCTGGAGAGCCAACTAAGGCAAGACAGAGCTGAGAGTGCTGCGGTCTAATAATTATTTAATACTAGCTGTTGCCCGCAACTTCGTCCGCGTGGTATTTAACAAAAACAACCGTTGACAACAGCCTGCTCGCCCATTCTGAGCCCGCGGGACGCATTGCAGGTTGCTATCAAACTTAATCAGGCGCTGCGCTGCAACATTGGTTTTTTTTTTTTCCTGAGATCCTATTTTTTTTTCTAAATAAAAGTAGCCTAAGTTACTCCTTGTTACATCAGCTATCTGCCAGTGAAAGTCCCGTCAAAATCGGTCCGGCCATTTCAGAGATTAGCCGGAACAAACAGACAGACAGACAGACAGACAGACAGACAAAAATTGTAAGAAATGTGGTTTCGGTATAGGTAACGTGTATACATCCAAATGCAATTAGTAAAAAGCTGTTATTTTAATATTACAAACAGACACTCCAATTTTATTTATATGTATAGATGCCATTTAGCAATTAGTGTAAATGCCGTAAAGATTTCTAATCTTATCACATCACGTAATAATACTTAATATGTTATTATCATTATAATTAATTATAATTACAAAGAGAGTCGGCGGCGGAGCTCACATTTATTCATATCTAAAAAGCCAGTAATTTTATTTGCTTACTTTGTTAATATTTACATGTTTACTTTCACGAGGTGCGTAGAAAGTGAAATATGGAAAGCTAACGTCTCGTACGTACGCCACTTTGAGCTCATTCATGGACTATGACTTGTGAAAATAAATACACAATCATGCCTTGAATCCTTAATATGCAAATGACAACAAAAAAAACAACTCTGTGCCACTCGCAATGACAAAAGTACATTAGAGGCTGTCGAACCGGACTTTCGCGTTGTTTATCATGTATAGGATGCTGATCGTCTGCTGTTTGCACGGACGCTGTGGAGCCACACGTTACCAAGAAGGCGGAACGCGGCACGTGGAACGCAGAACGGTGTACGCTTATCTATACTTCCATCGCGCGCGCTCGGCAATAACGACAGGATTTTTTTTCATATAAAATAGTGAAATAAAACAATTTTTAAGGATTCTATCGCGTTTATTTTTTGTTTTTACGTTCCCGACGTTTCGGCTGCTTTACAGCAACCATGGTCACGGGAGGACCAGGAGGAGGAGAAAATAGTTTTATTTCAATGTGTAGTATTCGCGTAAATATAAGAAATCAATATATAAAATAGTGTCAGAATTTTTCCACTCACATCAGGTTACTCTAGTTTGAGGTCATTATTTGTATCTAAGTAGGTCGTTTTTTAAAAAAAAAAAGCAAACCTCAATGTCTGGGCATGACATTGTCAGTGTGAAACGCCGCAAGTGGGAAATTATTCGTAAGCTAACCGTATACTTTATAGTCTACGTATTTAGACATATTATAGGGAGATTTTTTATAGAGACTTGAAAGTTTTTAATACAGTCCGCTAGAGGCGCTGTTCTATTTGCCATACAATGTGTCTAAATACGTAAACTATACAATTACCTTATGTAGAATCTCAAACTTTTTATTCGTAGGGTCCCAACGAATATTTTGGTGAAAGATACGTTAGTATTGTTTGACGACCTGATTAGCGCAGTTGGTAACGACCCTGCTTTCCGCGCCGAGGGTCGGGGGTTCGAATCCTGGTAGGTACAAGCTGTGCATAATGAGCATGAATGTTTGTACCCGAGTCATGAATATTTAATATCTATATAAATATTATATACTGAGTTCGCCCTCAGTCCATTGTACGGTACCAATAATACAAGCGTTGCATAGTGTGCGACCGTATAGTAGGCGTGTTCGTCGGGCGATATTGTTATTATTATTATCCGTTGGTTGTTATAGAGACAATTTTGTTATAGCTCGCGAGCACGTTACATTCGTTAGAATTTCACCTAATTAATTTAGCAATGAGTGTGTTAATAACACGGTAAACAGCTTTTAATTCGCATCGTTGGACAGAATGGCGTAACGTTGCCCGCCTCAAGTGTGATTCTGAAACTCGTAATAGCTCGATTTTATTGCGTTTGACTGGCTATACGCAACTCGTGTTCTTTTTTCAAAACTGACGTATGGAAATTGTGACTGACGCGTTCTTTTTTCAAAATTGACATATCCAAATTGTGACTTATGCGTTCTTTTTTAAAATTGACATATCGAAATTTTAAAGACAAATGCGCTAGAGAAGCTCAGATGCGAACGGTTGCATACCCTTTTTGGGTTACGTTGTATACAGTAAAATCAACCAAACGATATACCCAGTGGTAACACCTTTTCAAGTGTAAGTATTTGAAAGAAAACACTGATTCATTTGTAAATACCCATGTTATGTCGTATGGCCTATTGTTATTATAAATGCAGTTAATGTCTGAACAAGTTTTAATTCTATTTACAATGGCAAAACAAAAGTAGTATTCACAATCATTGTTTATGCATTGAAGATAAAAAAGAATAGGGGTACATATCTGTAGAAGTTATAACGATATGCGATAGACTGGGACGTCCTGGGGACAAGCTGGGCAAACTATAAATAAAGATAATTTTGTAAGGACTTTTCCGCGTTTAAGATAAGGGCACAAGTAAGGGAGAGGAGAGGAGGGGAGTGGAGAAGGATATATTAAGCTCTTGGTCCTGTAGTGGTTCCATATTTTACATGTTTTCTTAATAGCTTTTTAAATGGGCAAATGTGTCTCGACTTCTCCATACATCTCTGTCTTGGGTCATCTCGTGACACGATGTTCCTATAATAATAGTGTTAATATCATCTCTCCACCTTCTCCATAGTATTCGGCGAACTTTGAAGGCCACCTTTCAGGTCTCATATCTGCTGCATGGCCAGGCCACTCCCGACGAAGCCTCACGGTCTTCTCCCTCATTTGCTATTTATTTCATTATTTTATATTTATTTTGCTACTCGTAAGGGAGCGTTCAGGTATTACGTAACGCAATTTTTGGAGATTTTTGACCCCCCCTCCCCCCCATGTAACGCGCCGTAACGTTTTTCAATACCCCCCCCCCCCCCCCCCCTCTAGTAAAACGTAAAGTCTCTACGCGACCGTTCTGAAGGGTTAAAACAATGTTACGTAACAAACGTGTAGTTCAAACCCACCTTTTCCCGCCCCTGTAACGTATTGTAACGTTTCGGAAGACCCAAAATTTCTTACGTAATACTTGAATGCTTCCTAAGGTGGTGTTTCTGATTCGATCACTTCGCTTGACATTGAGGTTGCTACGCTCCATTGCTCATCGGCAAACCTTGAGTTCAATTGCTATTGCTCAGATTTCTAACGACTCAGTTAACGACTGTGTGCGTACCATAGGATATAAGATGTGTGGCCCATATAACCTGTCTATCAATAGTGGCGGCTGAGTGAGTTTTTCAGAATATATATCATTTGAGGTCACAGATTATATAATTAAACAGGTGCACAAGGATCCGCGAACACATTTCAATAAGTAGCGACTTTAGTTGCGAAGCCATAAAGTGCAATTCCTTGTACAGCGCTACGTGCCTAAATTTATATTGAATCCGCCTCTCTTTCTATCGTGTAACTCTTATCTATTCTGACGTGTTGGAATCCGCTCAATGGCCCGCCAAGGAAGACCCGTCGTTGTGCTTGCTTAGCGTTGCACCAGGGCCCCAAGTCTGCTAACACAATCGATTCATAATCGAACAGCAACCACATAGTAACTGTCACTTTTGACAGATACCCCATACAATATCTGTCAAAAGTGACAGTTACTATGCGGTTGCTGTTCGATTATGAATCGATTGTGTTAGCAGACTTAGGGCCCTGAAGTGCGGAGTGCGGGCCTGTTAGCGTGAAGTCGGATTCAGGATAATGCATAATCAGAGGTCACCGGTGCTTGCGCAACCTGCACATACATACCCTTCATAAATTTGAATATTTAACTTGAATATCTACGTAATTATTTTTTTATAACAACTTATGCGTGCGGATAGTATTTTAAACCTTATTGCGTTTAAAGTTATGTTTAAAGCTTGAGTGAAGTTACAGTATATTAATAACTACGAATAAATATAATCTCGTTTATCTATACTAATATTATAAATGTGAAAGTTTGGATGGATGGATAGATGGATGGATGGATGGATGTTTGGATGGATGTTTGTTACTCTTTCACGCCAGAACGGCTGAACGGATCTGGATGAAATTTGGCACAGAGATTATAGTCAATAGCACATAGGCTACTTTTTATCCCGGTAAAATGTATGGTTCCCGTGGGATAGATTTGTTTAAATTTTTCATAGAATACCAATAAATTCATTTTCTCATACAGTTGATTCTGAGGCGGTACGAAGTTCGCCGGGACAGCTAGTTATTAATATAATGTTTTAAAGATACAAGGATGCATCAAATAAAGTATGACGATCTATGCTCGGTATATTTAAGCGCCGCGCCGCCGCGGTGCTGCTTGACGATGCAATTCACTGTAGGCAGGGTTACCAACTTTAAAAAAATACCCATAAATAAAATAATTAAAAGCTACGAATAAACCATGTACCTATTCAAACGTATTATCAATTACATTTCACGTTTTATTTGAGTATCATACGTGCATAAACAAAACGAGTAGGTACATACAATTATCCCGCACCAGACAATGTATATTTACACTTGTTTGGGTCAGGTTGATGAGGTATTATTTTATGCCTCTACAGTCACTTTGGGCCCCAAAAATCGTTATATGGCCGGCCTAAACATGGGGCCAAATGCTCTAATTTGGGTAGCCTGACTCTAGGGTACATCCAGGAGGCTATAGGCTGGGATTTGGCTCTTCTAACATTCTATTGGTTCAGCAGGTGGGGTCCGGCCACAGCTATGGCGGCGACGAAGTACTCCCATCCGTTTCTGCACGGCCTGAAACCCTTGCCAGAAGATCATGAAGAAGAGATTCAGCAGATTAAAGAATGGTAAGCCGATTTGTGAAACTTTTGCAGGTTAAACGTGGTCGCAACAAGGCCCAGACAGGATCCTGTGGAGAAGGAAAGGGGGAGACCTTTGCCAACCAGTGGGATACACAATAGGCTATTAAAAATATTTTTAGTTATTAAAAAGCATCCCAGGTATCGACGTAACTACTTGCGACTTAATAAAAAAATTGTGATGTAATTGTAAAAAAAAATAAAAAATAAAAAAGTTCTCATAAAAAAGTATTGTTCACAGCAACATCTACTCCGTACAACCTACGCAGCTAAAATCCGAGTCGTGTATCAATAAGTTTTTTTTTAATATCTATATGCAGATTTTCCTATAGGTATCTAAAATCGACGACAAATGGTTCCTTAAAACATATTTTTCTATGTCTTATCGTTCGGAGGTAACCCTACTCGAAGTTACAGCCTGTATAGTTATTATCATATAACTATAGTGTACTGCATTTATTGAAAACAAATACCTAATCATCGAGTTGTATGTGACCCTGGCCCTCTGCGGACATGGTTTCTCAAGGTTGCCATAATCATAATTATACGGCATACCTAGTAATATGTAAGCTATGGGTAAACCTTGCTTGCATTATATACTTAGAGTTAGTATTTGTTTTGAACAGCTGCTAAAGTCTGCCTACATTGTTCTCAGATACCCTTTACAATGTACTGCTCAAAAATGTAAAAGATCTTTTAAAAAATAGCAACCATGGAGTTTATTGCACGTTCTTCTCCATAGGAACGGCATTCAGAACGGGTAGTAAAGTTATAGCTTAGCATTTTGTAACTATTTTGACGATTCATAAGTTCTGTACTTAACGGTTTACATGAATAAAAAATATTCTGATTCTGATTCTGATTTTTGACCATATAAAAAAAATCTCGGTTTAATAAGTAATGCTCACAACGTCGTATACGTGTTTTTTTTAGGTTATCTGGAGGAACCCCTCCATTTTCCGGGACCAAAAGTATTTTATTCTTGAACAATTCTCAAAGTCGTCTGGCCTTAAATAGCATCTGGGTGGGGCAAGTAGGTCGCCGGGTCCACGGCCTGGATGCCAGGACACAAAGGATCTATCGGCATATTAGCATTTTATTAAAAGCCCTCGCGAAGCGGCACGCTATGCTATTTGCTCAATTTACAAATAAGACCCAGTTCTACATACTTAAAGGTATCTACACACACACACACCGTACAATGGTCGGAGGGCGATCCTATTATTATATAATTACAATATAAACTTGCATGTCTGAAATAACACCTCGAGAGACGTGTGAAGTCTGCCAACCCGTACTGGGCCAGCGTGGTGGACTATGGCCACGTAGCGACCTCTTCAACCTCCAGATGGCGTTGTAGACAACATTCAGAACAATTGACAATTCTCCATTCAATCCTGAAACGCGCTATGAGATTTTTCGAAGCATGTAACATATAGACAAGATCCCGACAATAACCGTGGGGGCGTAGCGACTGCGCCGCCAGGCAAACCACCCGCGTGGCTGGAAGATCTTCCGTTTTCAGCTAAAGCCTAATCCCACTCGCATTGAGGGGAGGCCCGTGCCCAACAGTGTGACATTAAAAAAAGGCTAATATTTTTTTTTTTATAAAGATTTTAACTCCCATGCCTCGGATAGTGTTTACAGAATACTGAAAATTAATGATAGCTGAACTTATTTCCAGGATGAAAGATCAGCCGCACCTGCCGTACATACCACACGAGTACATCATATTGTTTCTACACTCCAACTACTACAAAGTGAAAGAGACGAAGGATACGATCGAGTGTTACTTCACTATCAGAGCTAACACACCTGACATTTTCACTAACCGTGACCCCCTGGCGGCTAAGAACAAAACCGTTTTGGATATTACGTGAGTATTCGAGTAGCTAGCGAGTCAGTTCTCTCGGCCGAGTAATTAAGATTCATACGTACCGAGTACTCGGCCGAGAGCACTGTCGCTACATTTTACAATTCAAGTGTAATCAAGGCAACGATTGAATGTTCTTTTTAGTTAGCATTGACTTGTTAATTGTACACAAATGGGTAAATATTTATTTACCCATTTGTGTGCAGTGGCGAAGGATGATATTGTGTAAAGGGTAAGCCGAATAGAGTATTTAACACCTGTAATGTAACCTCATTATTTGGCAATAATAGACACTTGAGCAGGGATTCCCAAAGTGGTCGATGTCGGTTACTTAGGGGTCGACATAAACGAAAACATATACGGGGTTCGACGAGGTCTAAAAATCGACCGCTATTAATCAATATGAAAAAAAAACTAGAGATAGGATTGTAAGTAATCTGGATATGGGGGTCTGAAGTATCAGTTCATTTTGGAAAAGGGGTCTCTTGCCCAAAATAGTTTGGGAATCCCTGCACCAGAGGATGGCATTTTCGAATGCAGAGCCGATAGGAATCGGGTTGCATGGAGACTTAACCACTGGTAGGTACCTACTCCCTGGTAGGGCATTTTTAACAGCTTATTCTTTATTGATTTTGACATTCGTTTCCTGTTCCCCATGCGCAGGCGCACCTGGCTATTATAAGACTAATGTATTACCATTATTGCGCAGCGCAGGTGAAAAGTCAACACGTCACTCGAAATTATTAACATACAATGATATTAAATCGCGAGGCCTTGAAAGTACAAAAGACAGTTTCACGTTAACTTGCAACAAACCTTGTCATGACTGACCCCTGCAGCCTTAGCACAGGCGACTGACACACTGCATGTTCTTGTTACGTTTCAAAATGTAAACGTTTTAAATCCAGTAAATATTTCACAACACGCATTAAACTAGCCTTTTCCCACGACTTCGTCCAATGAACCTGGCATCTATGCATCTGCGCGTGTATCTTGCTGGTTCTGCTGTAAACCTCTGCCAACCCCTTTGGTGATACCAGGCATTGTATTGTTATATTTTTTTAAATGATCTATAATTTTTTGTTCCAGCCACATGGTAGGTTTCCCGAATACGACATCAGAGGGCTACCACGTCCTTTTTTACCGGCTATCAGACTTCGACTACAGCAAATTGAACTTCGCCGACGCAGTTCGCGTGTTCTGTATGTTCAATGACGTGAAGCTGTCCGAAGACAAGCTGTCTGAGGGGTACATCGTGATCTTCGACATGAAGGGCTGCAGTCTCGGCCACCTGACCAGGGTGACGCTGCCAGCGCTGAGGGCTTTTATGCATTATATACAGGTGAGAAAAACGTATACTCCAACAAAAATTGGTAGAGACGGTGCTGGATTAGGAAAATGTTGGCGTTAGACCTTTATCGGGAAGGGTGAAAGTAACAGAAGTTTTAGATGAGTGAAAGAAAATGAAGGTGACTATTGCCTAGGGAGCGTTCAAGTATTACGTAACGCAATTTTTGGAGATTTTTGACCCCCCCCCCCCCCCCATGTAAAACGTAAAGTCTCTACCGTCTCGACCGTTCGCGCAACGCGTAGTTTAAGCCCCCCTCCCGCCCCTGTAACGCATCGTAACGTTTCAGAAGACACCCCCCCCCCCAAATTCGTTACTTAATACTTGAACGCTCCCCTAGCTGTGGGCCTGTAAAAAACCAAAAACTTTTTTAAATACTAAAACTTTCATCTTAGCCCTCGTATGGGTGCTATAGGATTGACCATAGTTGATTATTGTCCATACAAATTCTGTAAAGTCTTATAATATATAGTTTTATAATCAATTCCTCTGAAGCTACATTCTCTCTTCCACAGAATGCCCACCCGTGTCGTCTCAAGAAGATCCACGTTGTCCACACCGTCTCCTTCATCAACCAGGTCATGTGCCTTATCAAGCCACTCATACATTCCAATCTCCTAAACCTATTGAACTTCTCCTCGGAAGGTCCAGAATCCATCGTCGATAAAGAGCTATTACCACAAGATTTCGGTGGACCCCTTCCACCAGTGCAGCAATTGCACGAGGACCAGAGGAAGAACATGGAGGAACATTATAGGGAATGGCTGATGGAGAGTGAAATATTCAAGGCTGATGAAAAGAAGAGAATCAAGAAGCCCAGTAAAGGGATGTTTGCTAGTTTCACAAGCAGTTTCAAGAGTTTGGATATTGATTGAGTGTTTGCACCGGTGGCTACGCTGGGGACCTGACGATCGTGTATTCTTTTTGTGGAGTCTCTTTCTACATCTATCGCGAGTCAATATGCAGGTGACGGAATGTATGCTCCATCATTATATATTGGACGAGGACTGTCTCACGAAATAAAAAAAGTAATAAGCTTTAATTACTTAAAATGATCAGCTCGCCGAAGGCAAACTCTGCCTCGTGCCAGCGCTGTCTATGCTGTCATCTGTCATCAATCATCTTTTTCAGGGAACAAAATTTGACGACCTGATTAGCTCAGTGGGTAGTGACCCTGCCTTCTGCGCTGCGGGTCCCGGGTTCGAATCCTTGTAGGGACAATCTTTGTGTGATGAGCGCGAATGTTTGTACCCGAGTCTTGGATGTTAAATATCTATATCAGTATTATAGACTAGGTTTGCCCCCAGTCCATTGTACGGTACCCATTCTCATATATCTGTGGTACCCATAATACAAGCGTTGCTTAGTGTGCGACCGTATAATTGGTGTGTTCGCCGGGCGAAATTAAATAAAATAAATAAAAAAACCATTGTAAAATCAGATTCGCCATTTTCATCTTTCCATGTTATCATCCAAATTGTTATTTATAATGCGTTTTTATTGAATTTGATATCGCTATTAAATACTTAACACTGGCAAAATTTTGGCCCACTGATTTGCGGGTGAGGCCATATTTCATCTTATTCCATTGTATTTCATCGCATTTCATTTCGTAAAGAAATAAGAAGAAAATTGTATAATCGCGGTGTCTATACTTTAAGCTTGTTTATAGGATTATATCGCAATTCATTTTCCAAAGTGTAGCAATAGACCTTAGGCTCTTCCCTAAGGACCTGCTTCACAATGTGCTATCCACAACTTATTTGTCGTATCGCTCACACAAATTCTGACACGTAAGTTGTGAATAAGGTTTACCTATCAGGACATTGCGAAGGGGGCTCTTATAACACAATTATTGTAGGTATATTTTATTTTAATAGGAAATTAGTCAAGTATGTTCCTTCTTTGTTTTCTTTTGAACCTACTGAATAAGGTGTCACCTCAAAAATAATTAAAGAAACACATTTTTTTTGGGACAACATTTTTGTGTGAAGTCTAGGTTTATTTAATTAATTGGCATAATATATTTTTTTAAACTGAAAAGTATTTTGGAATTTCATTGTAAGTGGAGAAAAAAATATGTTTACATTTGGGGATGAATTACTAATAAGCACAATCATGGTTGTCACATATTTAATACGTTTTTCAGAGTAATCTCTTGCTAAATGAATCAATATATATAAGGAGACAATAATCTTAAAAAAAAAAATACAACCGAATTGACAACCTCCTCCATTGAAATTAAACAAATTTTACGGATTTTATCGCGTTTATTATACTTTTACGTTCCCGACGTTTCGATCCCGATAATAAACGCGATAAAATCCGTAAAATTAGTTTTATTTCAATGTGTAGTATTCGCGTAAATATAAGAGATCAATATGTGAACCTCCTCCGTGTTTTTGAAGTCGTTTAATGAATTGAATTTGTAAAATATTATTATCTGACATGCTAATTTCTAATTTATATTAAAATATGGTGGAATGTCCAGGGTTTTGTGTCGTAGGTGTTATCATTAATAGTTCGCGATTCGTTATATTGCAATTCACTATTTATAAACCACGGCTTCAGTCTGCAGGCAGGCTCACGCGTTGTTTTATATAAAGTACCTATGTAATACTTTTGGACGTATTTTTAGTAAGTTAGCATAATATCTTTTATTTAAAATTGGCTTGGACATAAGTTCTATTATGTAAATATCTGAACTATTTTTTTTCGATGTTTGTATAGTCTATGGTAAATAGAGTTAGCACAATCTAATTGATTAGTTTTTTTTTCTAAGAACACATTTTCATTTGTATGTAAACAAATCTTATGTAATATTGTTAAAAGTGAAATAAAATGTTATCATATTCTTGTAGATATTGTCTATACTTCTTCTATACCTGACGAAAATACGAAATGAAAGTAAATATTGCTGAGTATCTATCATTAGTACCTTATGATAATTATTATATTCGGGTTACAATATCGCGATAACTCGATTGAGTTACTATTAAAACAGTAAGAATGATATCACTATATAGATTATTGATTTCATCAGTATGAAAAATATTCTTATTGACAACATGCCGTGCACGCAATAAAGATGGCGCACATATTAATAATCCATTGATTTATCCATAATGAGCAGTGATAGCCAAGTTGGTAGAACGCTTGCCTCGGTAACGAGGATCGTAGGTTCAAACCTCGGCTCACACCTCTGGGATTTCTGGTTTTCAGGTGCGAATTTCATTTTCAGCCATGATATTTCAGTTATAATTTCCTGAGATCCTCACGGTGGTTTCCTTGAAATTAGCATGTCTGAGAGAACCACTCGAAAGTCGTGTGAAGTCCGCCAACCAGCACTGGGCCAACGTGGTGGACTATTACCTAATCCCCCTAGCAGTTACTGCAGGCCTGTGCCCAACAGTGGAACATTAAATGGCTCCTATTATTATTTTATTAATAATCCATACAGTATGGCGATAAATATCCGAATTGAAGAGCTTTTTATTGACTAACCCCGATTAGATAACTGCATTAGTCACTAAGTCACCAAACATGACACACATCCATGCAATTTGGATGGCAATTAAAAATAATATCCACAAGTTCTTCACAAGTGTCCTGTTAATATTTGTATGTAAACGCACAAATATTTCCGATGCAGAAACGGTACCTAGCGGGTGGCGAGGTGAAAAAAAACCCGTTGAACTTCAACCTGAGTGTATAAACGAAAATCAAGTGCAATGTGTTGAACTAAATGATAATATTAATTCTATTAATTTTGACGTGCTTGAATTAGAAGTAAATGAACTAAACAATCACAGTAAATCAGACGACAACTGTGGAGACTCTAGTAATGATTTAAAAAATAAATGTTATGATGAACTTGTGGTAGAGTTAGAAGCTAACGGTTATTGTAATGAACTTAGTTGTAATATCAATACGAAAAATGACACAGGTGGTGTTACATTTAAGGATATAAAAGATTTTGATGAATCAAATGGTGAGGTTAGTGATGAAGAAAAAATATTTGAATTTAAAAAAGTAAATAGGTGTAATGATGTAGGCATAGACAATATAAATACAGCAGAGGCTGGTGCAGGTGTGAGTGATTTAAATTATAAAAATGATACAGATTTGGTTATAAGAGTTAAAAATAGAGCATCAGTGAGCAGTGACGATTCGGTAAGTATTGTAATTTAATATTTGTTTGTGCATTCTTTTGCTTTTGTGTTGTAATAAATATTATACAGGGCAACGAAAACTTTAGGGTAAAGATTACACCTAATGCTTTTATAAAATTATTTGTTGTTATAATTTTTGAGCGCGCAATGTATCGTAAACCACGTGATCACAAAGTAACGGTCTACGCGATACCCTACTCCTGCGAGCGGCGAGCGCGCTCGTGCATATCGAGTTTTAATTTACATTGCAGTTTTCGGTCTTAATTAATATTTATGTTTTTTTTATTATTAAAAATCACGTCTATATGCTTCTGTTATGATTTAATTCTCAAATAAACTGAAAATACTAAAAGAAAATCGAATAATTTATTATTTATTTTTTTTATTTTAAATCGTCATATCGTAATACTGACTTCACATAATGATATCAAATGCGCTAAAAAATGCGGGTTGAAGGCTAACCCCCGAATTTATAGACGTTCTATAACATTATCAAACGTCATATAGTACTGAGCAAAGCAAAACTCTTGTGCGCCGCACTAAATGACGTTTGATAATGTTATAGAACGTCTATAAATTCGAGGGTTAGTATACCCTTTCTGAATCAACCTGTATATACAGTTGGTATAGTAGAGAGGAACAAATAGCGACATTAGACCTACATCTGTCATTATACCCCATTAATGACGTATTAGACTTGTTCGATTTATTAAATGGGTTCTTGCCACCACCTCCATTGGGTTATGGACATCGGTCGAATGAGTGATTGCTAAATAATGGTCCCTCACCGCTGGAGGGCGGGCAGTGTTGCCATACCGTGGATTTAAAGTCCCCAAATTAAACAATAAGAACAAATTAATATCGCCAAATAAGCATACCATTTGGTGCAGAACTAAGTAGCATATAGTTAACAGAATTAGTCCAGATGTGACTGTGCAAGGAGCCGAGCGGCCTGTACTAGAAATAAGTAATAGTTCTAGCTGTGTCGTCATAATATGACTAAGGACTTCTTTGGATTATTTTAGTGATGAAAATTATTTAGACATATTATCCCAATCATCTGATGAAGCTAGAAGTGAAGCCAGCGTTAAATAAGATAGACTTATCTGGAAGAAGTAGATCTGAAGTCTTAACATCCCTAAATAGTCGAATATTGACTAGCCGCGCAACCTCGCGAGGCAGCCTGGGACACAAATGCAGCATCTTGATTTTTACCCGGCTAAAAGGATAGTAATGTTTCAATCCAAGCAATCGGTACACTGACGCGAAGGTGACATTAATACACTGGTACACAGTGAAACGAATAACAGATAATAGGGAAAGGCAGCCAACCTCGGCTTGGTTAGTTTTTTACCGTAAATCGGGCAGCCGCCCGCCCTAGCAAGCGAGCACGCGGCCGGCGGCGGCGGCCCATTCAGGACGCAGGCGGCATCGCGGCGGCGCGGCTTCTGACGTCAGCGGCGGCGCCTCGCGCACGCGCCCGCCTATCGAGCGGCATGTGACTCCGCCACCGGCCGAACACTCCGCCCGACATCGCGACTTTTCTATTTTCCCACCGAACACTGTATCATTACAATTTTAACCCGAACCATCCAACCCTATCGTGGGTATCGTGGACTCAAGTGTTGTGGAGTCGCGGCCCCGAGTACCGCGCGGTGGGTGCTGACACCAAAATGGCAGGACGAAGGCTCCGCGGCCGACGAGGTCGTCTGTGACCTAGGAATGTGTCTCCTTATATAAATGTTACGCAATCTGATGTTCCGAGGTGCATTCGTTATTACACGAACTGATACGGTGTGTGCGGCCCATGTATCGCGGACTCCTGATAAGCTGTAAGTGAATTATAAATAGTATTGTATAGAATTAATCGCATCCTATTTCGCTTATCGATCGAGGAGTTATCCGAGTTCGGTACAGTGCGTTTTGCGAGGTAATGGAATGTGTTTGTAGGCACAGTGTAGTCAAGGAATGCTAAATACTAGGTATGAGAGCTGTCGAGGTCGAGTGTCAGGTCGGCTGGGCGATGGGTGTGCTTTATCGATTTTCCTTTTGATTTTGAACGCGATAATTATTGATGGAACTGATATTACACAACCTCGTTGAAACGCAGTAAAATTACATGACTGAAGGTCTCGTATTTTGGACTGACATGAATAGAATAATGAAAACATACGTACTTCATATTAATATACAATAATAGTGTAAAGTATTTTAACAAGGCCAACTGTAGGTTATATAGATAGCATTCCAACTGAAATAAATCAAATTATTATACATTTATAAAAAGACACCCTGTACTGAGCGCATAGCCAAAAACTTCACCCTGTCGTAGTAACAAATAAATAACTATTTTCTTCGTTGTGTGTCTATTTTTATTGTATGGTATATTGTTATTATCAGACTTCATCAGCTGTTCTATCATCATACATTTTATTACAGTTGAATAAAAACAAACAACATAGAATTATTAATAATAATAAGCGCAGCACACCTCTCTACATCCCTCAGCCGCTCGCGCCAGTGTTGCCCCGCCATCGTCTTATATGACGGCCTTTTAAAGGGCCCAACTAAAGAGCGGCGAGTCGCCTCCTGCCAATAGTAATTAGATAAAAGCTGATTATGGCAGGTGTCCGCAACCCTTCCAATAGCTCCATCCCATGTCCACTCAACTTCAATCCATAGCCCCAATTATCTGTTCATATTCCTGCAATAGTTCCTTCGCCTGCTGAGATCAATTCGCTGAGGCCTCTACGTGTTGGACCCTTGAATGTGGTAGAACGCTCGCCTCGGTACTGAGGATCATACCCTAACTCGCACTTTTGGGATTTCTGGATTTCATGCGCGAATCTCATTTACAACCATGATTATCACTTGCTAAACGGTGAAGGAAACCATCGCGAGGAAACCTGCATGTCTGAGAGAACCCCTCGAAAGACGTGTGAAGACCGCCAACCCGCACTGGGCGAGCGTGGTGGACTATGGCCTTATCGCCCCCGCATTAATGGGAGGTCCCTGCCCAATTGGGACATAGGACATTACAAGGGCTGGTATTATTATTATTTATATTTTCAATATCATCGCCATTATAAAACATCGTCGTTATAAATAACCATGTTCACCGTACAAAAGATAATTACAGGCAAAAATATGGCATAAGTTTGTATTATTCACTCCGCATCTTATGTAAGCATGGTATGATAATATGTTATTATACCATGTATGAAACTGGCTCGAAGTAAATAGGGCTGAACACGCCCCCCGTTGTCTGCTCTTGGCACCCGGCCGAAGCTGCGTCCTCCTTTCAAAAATACTTTTTTTGCTTGGGATTTGATAAAAAATAACCCAGTTAGGGAAGCTGTCTGTAAGGAGCTATAGTTTTTCTTGTACGCAAGACAGTCAGCCGTGTCCATTGAGCACATTTCACTGAAGTAATATTCGAACCAAGAGAGCTGAAAAAAGTACCAAAAAACATAAAAAATCCCTCATATATGTGGGATATTAAAAAAAAAAAAAGAAAGACACGTTTGTTTACTTGCTCTGTGGTTTTGAAGTTGTGTGTTAGTATCTGTAAACGATGGCTGACGAGTGTAAAATTAATAAATAAAAAAAGTGAAAATTACTGTGAAAACCGGCGTTTTGTCACATCCTTTCACTACAACTTTTGGGGGCTCGTCCGGGATGGTGAGAAGAGTCGATTTTCAAGACGATCAAGACGTAAACAACATCATTATTAAACAGTGAGTCTATACGATGACATTACATTTTATGCATTCAAGATGTCCGTCGAACCATAGACAATGACTTAAAGAATGTACGCATTCCTGATGCACTGATGCACGGTTTACACGAGGACGATATTTTTGTCAAGACAACGTGAATATTAATGAATACGATGCGTTCAAGTTAAATTGAATTTGATAATTTCCTACCAAGAATATTTGAAGATAACTGATTTTAAAAAGATTGAAGATGCCGCCGAAGAAAATAGTAGAACCCAAGATTGATGACCTGAGTGAAGACGATAAAGATGATAAGAAAGATAAAAAGAGGATGAATAATGACTATCGACCGCACATATCATTTAATGATTTGGAAAAATCGATGATACCGTTCAGTGGTGATGATACTTACCCTATTAAATTATGGATTAACGAATTTGAAGATACATCCGAAATGATGGAATGGGGTGATGCGCAAGAACTGATTTATGCGAAGAGACTTCTTACCGGCACCGCTAAGTTATTTTTACGTTCGCTGGGTAGTGTTAAGACATGGAAAGATTTAAAAGCAGAATTATTGGAAGAATTTGGCGCACATTTTAATAGCGCGACTGTCCACAAGAAACTAGCGTCTCGGAAGATGAAGAGTGATGAAACCTTTCAACAATACTTCCTACAGATGAGAGAGATGGCACTACACGGTAATGTTGAAGACGAAGCATTGATGGAATATGTCATAGATGGTATTAGGGACTCTGAAACAAATAAAATGATTCTCTATGGAGCCTCGAATTTGAAAGAATTCCGAAAGAAGTTAGAATTGTACAGCGAAATAAGAAAGAAGAATGCCAATAAAGCTTACACAAGTAGCCGACCTGATTCCACTAACTGCCCGACTACATCTACTACACGCAAACCTCACGTCACGCCAACATCACGTCCATCCAGATGCTATAATTGTGGTGATAAGGATCACTATACATCAGCTTGTACGAAAGGCATTAAATGCTTTAAATGTAATGAGTATGGCCATAAATCTAACGAATGCAAAACTGATGCTAAAAAGACACTGAAGATCCAAGAAACACATAAAGAAGACAGAAGTATTACACCTTATAAAAATATTAAAATCAAGAACTTACAGATAAGAGCACTTATAGATACCGGCAGCGACGTTAATTTAATTAGCATGAACGAATTTAAAAGATTTAATGAAGATGATTTTAGATATGATCCCGAAGCTACTCTCTGTATCTCTGGTATAGCGGAAAACGAAATGAAGACTGAAGGCTCGTTTCCTGCTAGAGTACAAATAGATGATTGCTATTTCGATACTACCTTTCATGTTGTTAAAAGCGATATGATACCTGTAGATCTGATTCTTGGTAACCCAATATTAAAAGAATTGGAGGTTAACTTCTCAGCATGTGGAATAACAGTAAGAAAGATACAACACATGACGCTGTTGATGGAACACGCACAAGAAGTTAACGAGATCTATGATATTGGACAGATGAATTCAGCAAAACAGATAGAACGTATGATAGAAGAGTATAATCCAACTGGAGTTAAGAAAGAAAGTGCTGTTGAACTGAAGATAATACTGACAGATGAAAACCCAATTTACCAGAATCCACGACGACTTTCACCCTATGAGATGGATATAGTAAGAGAACAAATAGAAGAGTGGTGTGCCCAGAAAATTATTAAACCTAGTAACTCTGATTTTGCTAGCCCTGTAGTTTTAGCGAAGAAGAAAAACGGCCAATACAGACTATGTGTAGATTACAGGAAACTTAATAAGAACATTATTAAAGAAAGATTTCCACTACCACTTATTGAAGATCAAGTAGATAAGTTGAAGGGAGCGAAGATGTTTAGCACATTGGATTTAAAAAATGGCTTCCTACATGTAAACATTAACGAAGACAGCCAGAAGTATACTGCCTTCGTAACACCTCAAGGCCAGTATGAATTTATGAAAATGCCTTTTGGCTTATGCACAGCTCCATCAGTATTCCAGAGGTTCATAAATAATATTTTTAGAGACCTTATTAATGACGGTACGGTTCTAACGTACTTAGATGACTTGATTATCCCCTCCACTACAGAAGAAGAAGGAATAATGAAGCTAAAGAATGTATTTAAAAGAGCTGAAGAGTACGGACTACAATTAAATTGGCAGAAATGTCATTTTCTGAAAACTGAAATTGAATACTTAGGCTACGTAATCCACGAAAATGAAGTAAGACCATCCTCCAGAAAAATAACTGCTGTCTCAAAGTTTCCGATTCCACAAACCATAAAAGCACTACAATCCTTTTTGGGTCTGACTGGATACTTCAGAAAATTTATTAGAGATTACTCGCTGATCGCCAAACCGCTTACAGACCTGTTAAGAAAAGAATCAGTTTATAATTTTGACCTAAAATGTGAAGAAGCATTTGAACAATTAAAGAAAATACTGTGTGACTCACCAGTCCTCCGTATTTATGACCCAGATCTTGAAACAGAACTCCACACTGATGCAAGCGCTGACGGCTACGGAGCCGTATTGCTGCAAAAAAGTCCCAAAGATAATAAGATGCATCCGGTCTATTACATGAGCAAAAAGACTACGCCTACTGAAAAGAAATATCACAGCTACTATCTTGAAATTCTCGCCATTGCTGAAGCTGTAAAGAAATTTAGAGTCTATCTACTTGGCATACGTTTTAAAATTATAACCGACTGCTCTGCCTTGACTATGACCTTACAAAAGAAAGATTTACCTCCAAGAGTGGCACGCTGGGCGTTGTTGCTCGAAGAATACAACTACGTAGTAGAACATCGACCTGGAAAACAAATGAAACATGCCGATGCTTTAAGTCGATACCCGATTACAATGATGATTACTGAGACTGCTGCAAGAATAAAGAAAGCTCAAGAAGAAGATGAAAAGATTATACTGATTAAGACATTATTAGAGAAAGAACCATATAAGGACTACGTTATGGAAGGAGAAGTACTATGTAAAGAGATAAAAGGAGAAAGACTCATAGTGATACCTAAAAAGATGCAAAGTGAAATTATAAAAAAGAATCATGATAAAGGACATTTTGGAATTATAAAGACAAAAGAACTAATAAACAGAGAATACTACATCGAGAATCTGAATGATAAAATTAAATCCATAATAGATAATTGCGTTGAGTGTATACTTGTGTCACAGAAAAGAGGAAAGAAAGAAGGCTATTTACACTGTATAGATAAAGGAGAAACACCTTTGTCTACTTACCATATTGACCATCTTGGCCCGCTGACTTCTACAAATAAGAATTACAAGTATATCCTTACAGTTGTTGACGGATTCACCAAATTTACATGGATCTACCCAACAAAGACACTATCATCAGAAGAAGTACTAGATAAGTTAAGATTACAACAGCAAACATTTGGTTCACCGCAGAGAATTATAACTGATCGCAACGCTTCGTTCACTTCAAATGCGTTTAAAGACTACTGTGAAGCAGAAGGGATTACCCATCATAAGATTACGACTGGTCAGCCTAGAGGCAATGGACAGGTGGAAAGGATCCATCAAATTATAATTAATGTGTTGAGTAAACTAACCAGTGATGATCCAACTAAATGGTACCGACGAGTTAGTGCTGTACAACGAAGCCTGAATAGTACTTACCAAAGAAGCGTCGGAATGACACCTTTTGAACTATTAACGGGTATAAAAATGAATGACAAAAATGATGAAATTTTAAAACTAATTAATGAAGAAACAATCCAAAACTTTAACAAACAAAGAGAAGATCTCAGAAAGAAAGCGAAAGAAAGTATACTAAAAATTCAAGAGGAAAATAGAAGGAGTTATAACAAAAAACGAAAGCAAGCTTGTGACTACAATGTCGGAGACTTAGTCGCTATAAAACGAACGCAGTTTACCCAGGGCTATAAGCTTTACCCGAAGTTCCTTGAATCAGAATCAGAATCAGAATCAGAATATTTTTTATTCACGTAGACCATTATTGTACAGTACTTATGAATCGTCAAGTTACAAAAATATTATGGTACTGCTTTACCACCCGTTCGGAATGCCGTTCCTATGGGGAAGAACGGGCAAGAAACTCCATGGTTGCTCTTTTTTTAAAATAGATCTTTTACATTTTTGAGCAATACATTGTTATAGGTATGTGAGAACAATGTAGGAACGGCTAATCAAACTTTAGCAGCAGGTCAAAAAAAAAAAAAACAAAGTACTAACTAAGTATAAAATTACAGTTAATGGCTACATGGTTCCCACATTTACAAATTACTTATGTAAATGAAAATAAGAAGGAAGAAGATAAATACAAAATCTTAATAGTCTGCTCAAACAAGGTCATTTATATTCCTGAGGAGCCGGACCAGCATCCAACCAAGCATTTTTATCCTTAAGATAAGCATCTAGTGTATAGTATGCCTTCTTACACAGCGTACGTTTTATGCACGCTTTGAATTTATTTTCACTAAGTTCGGTAATGTCAGAGTGTATTTTATTATAAAATTTAACACAATACCCCATGAAAGATGTGTGAATCCTTGCTAGTCGAAAGTGTGGTTGATCTAATTTGTTTCTATTTCTTGTATTATAACGATGTTGATCACCGAGCCTTTTAAAGAGAAATAAATTTTTCCTAACATACATAATGTTTTCATAAATATATTGGCATGGTACTGTCAAAATATTAGTTTCCTTAAATAATTCTCTTAGGGATTCGCGACTGCCCAAATTATAGATGGCCCTAATAGCCCGCTTTTGTAAAATGAAAACCGATTCGATGTCAGCTGCTCTCCCCCACAATAGTATTCCATAGGACATAACACTATGGAAGTAGCTGAAATAAACTATTCTTGCGGTGTTCACATCGGTTAGTTGCCGAATTTTCCTAACAGCGTAGGCAGCGGAACTAAGTCGTCCCACTAAGACTCTGATATGAGGACCCCACTGTAACTTAGAGTCGAGCGTTATCCCTAAGAAAACCGTGTCGTTAACAAATTCAAGCTTCTCATTATTCAGTACTACATCGCAATCACTACTTTTGACATTTGGTAAAGAAAACCTTATACATTTAGTTTTCTTGCTATTTAACGCTAAGTTATTAATAGTAAACCAGTTATGTACCTGAAGAATAGCGTCATTTACGTCGTCAAAATTATTTACATGTCGTCCCACTTTAAAAATCAAGGAGGTATCATCAGCGAATAACACTATCTTCATCTTATTTTGAATTATATGCGGTAGGTCATTTATATATACTAAAAACAGGAAAGGACCTAAAATCGATCCTTGCGGAACACCCATTTTTACTGCAGAGCCTAACGATTTAGTACCATTTATAAGAACACTTTGCCGTCTGTCTCCTAAATAAGATTTTACAAGATTAAGAGCATTATCTATAACACCGTAGTGCTCTAATTTAAGTAAAAGGACTTCATAATTGACGCAGTCAAATGCCTTTGAAAGATCACAGAAGACGCCAATAGCATCCTGTGAGTTCTCCCATGCATCATAGATATGCTTTATTAGGGTTACACCGGCGTCGGTTGTGCAACGTCCCTTGGTGAAACCATATTGTTGATCGTGCAGGATGTTATTTGCGTTAAAATGATGTAACATTTGTGTAAGCATTATCTTTTCAAACACTTTACTAAAAACTGGCAAGATAGAAACTGGCCTATAGTTGTTAGGATCTTTACTATTACCGGACTTAAAAAGCGGTATTACTTTACTGTACTTCATTAAATCCGGAAAGACTCCCTGATCTACACATTTATTAAAAATTAAAGCTAAATAAGGGGCTACAGTATCAATAATAGTTCTACATGCTTTCACAGACATTCCCCATAGATCTTCTGTTAGTTTAATTTTTATATCATTGAAAGCTTTAACAATAGTTCGGCCACTAATATGGTCAAACTTGAATTTAACAGGGCAATCAGCTATGTTTTTTTTAAGAAGTGAAATTGAGAGACGGGGGGAGCAGTTCAGAGATTCTGTTGTTTTTACAGGGATGTTAGTAAAAAACATTTCAAACTCCCGTGCTACCTCGGTATCTGAGCATATGAGACCGCGTGGAGTCTCCAGGGTATAATCTGTATTGCGCTGTTTCGTCTTCCCAGTTTCACTGTTAACTATTTTCCAGGTGGCCTTTATTTTATCATCGGCAGATTTTATTATTTTACTAATATATATGGCTTTAGCCGCCTGACATACTCTCCGAAACATTTTCGAATAATTTGAAACATACTGAGTGAAGGCTGGATCACTAGTCTGGACTTTTATTTCATAAAGTTCAAATAACTTTTCCCTACTCTTACGAATTCCTCGTGTCGCCCAATCACTAAAAGTAAATTTAGGTTTGATAATTTTAGTTTTGAGTGGGAAAATATTATCAAACTCAGTGTGTACAATTGAAAAAAAATCTGAGTAAAATCTATTAGGATCAAAGTTACAACTGGGAGAACCTAATTTACTATTCAAAATGTTATTATATTTTTGCAAGTTCCCAGCTGTTACAACCCTACCTTTTATTTTTATATTTTTTAAAGTGGAGGTAGAATTGATGGCGATCGTTTGTCCACTATGATCTGATGGTAAATAATTAACAACCGCTTGATCTAAGTATTTACAACTACAAAAGATATTATCGATGCATGTGGCGGAAGTTGAAGTTATTCTAGTCGGTTCAAAAAATACATTTTTCAAATTAAACGATTTAAAAAGGCCTAACAGTCTATCACTATAACAAGTATGTTCCAAAATATTAATGTTAAAGTCACCACACACTATAATCGACTTCTTACTAACAAAGATTTTTTTCAACACATCTTCCATTACAGTTTCAAATGTATTAAAATTCTGAATGTGTGGGGGTCTGTAAACACTCAGTATGATGTGCTTATCCAGCTCAACACAAGAAATCTCGATAACTTGCTCAATCGAGAGCCCAACTATTTCCTTTCGTTCTCTTGACTTAATATTTTTCCTAATTAATATTAGTGTACCACCATGAAGCCTGGACTTGCGGCTATAACAACTTACGACCGAATAATTTTCATAGTTTATTAACATTTCATGTTCCTTAAGCCAATGTTCGCAAATACAAACAATATCATATCGCATTCTTTCTAAAAATAATTCAATTTCTAATGTTTTTGAAGCAAATCCTTGTATATTCTGATTAAATAATGTTAAAGTTCCAGGCCTCTCTTCCTTCTTATTATAATTATAATCTGTACATTTTTGTGAAACGCCAGAGATACGAGTACTAGGACGTATCTCTATTGTCAGTCTCGGTAGTTTAAACAGTCTATCACAGCATTATTAGAATTACTAGATAATACTGACTCGTCTCTTATTCTAGGCTTTGTTATATTACTTATAACAGAGTTAATATTATAGGCTAACAATGTAGCAATCATGTTTTTACATTTTTTAGGAAGAAACATTGCTTCCTGAGTAAGTTTAAATCCACTAATAAACTTGTTAGTGTCAAAAAATAAAATATTGTCATTATGACATGATATCGTGTGCATTAAATTATTAATATACTGAATGCACTTATTATGCCCTTCTGAAAGAGAGTCAGAGTAAGGAAAGGCACATAGCATGAGTTTTCCTATATTTAGTTTTAATAAGGTGTCAACACCAACCACAATGTCCCTTTTCCTAATTCCAAAACTATTACCTAATAAAACAATTACAGTGGTTTCGCTATCAATTTCTGCTTGAGCTATTTTGTGTATTAATAAATCGAAAGGCAAGTTATTATAGCAGAAATTAGTTACATTATGACTAAGCTTATTACATAATAGTGAGCCGAAACCTATACCAAAACTATCTGAAAATATCAAAGTTTTGCTTTGACTTTTTTGTTTGGAACAGCTTTCTACCGGATGAGTTGACTCTGGCAAAGGTAGATCATGCTGAGGTTGAGGAGATGACAAAGGGGCGCAGTTGCACGAGAGATTGTTAGTCAGCGACTCGTATCTCTCGGCATTGTACCGCACCAAGTCCATCAGTTCCCCGGCCTGCTGCATGTGCTCGCTTAGTTGACTTTGAGCAGCTTCATATTTATTAAAAATATCCTTCATAGTTATTTCCCTCAGAATCAATTCATCCCGTAGATGCTGTGTATCTATATCATATACAGATTGACTGTACTCGAGATCCGTTGTACATGACTCTAATTGATTTACTAGTTGTGCACGCTCTTTCATAAGGCAAATATTTGTCTTAAAATATCTTTGCCTTTTCAATGCCTTCTTGGTTTTACGTATGACATTTTTGATTCTAATATATTTTTTTATCTTATTACTGCTTTTGAAAAGCGGACATATGTTGGAGTTGGTGTCGTCACCCGTCAAGTCAATAGTGATGGCTCGCGAGTCACACACAGCGCTGGACCCGCCACATACAACTAACTCATCATACAGGCTTTGGGTAGTAGCAGCCTGCTTACAAATTTGGATGGATTCCATCTCGGATATAGCCTTATGGGCTTCACTCAACTGAGTTTCGAGCTCAGTAATACGCTGCAGGGCCCGCCCGTGTGTGTGACTGCATTCTTCAAAGCCGGATACAATAGCACGGAGTCGTTCATTTTGATCAAGTATGTCCATATGTTGAACATGTAACTCCGCCAGTTCGTTCTTGAGGTTGGTGTTCTTGTCGATGATCTGCTTAACTTCCACCTCGCTGTCATCTCTCTCCTGTAGCAGTTGTTGGCAGAGGTTTTTAGAGGACTCCAGTTCTTTAAGAGTTGCTCTTAGTTTGTCCTCCATGTCACGAGTAGTTGCTCTGCGGGTCATCATTTTGTGATTATTTGGTGTTAATCTGGAATGTGAAAATAAACCAGCAGAGTGATAATGTACAAACAGTTGGGTAAGCGACAGCTGTGAAGTAAAAATAAACAACAAGTTAGTAAATTGTTGAATTAGTAGATAGATTAAGAATTAAGATAAAAATAAAAATAAAAATAAAAATGTGGGTAGATAAGAATAATATAAGAAATTATTCAGGCAGAATACAATAATTGGATAGGACTATAAAGAATGTTGTGTCTTATAAATAAATAAGGATATTTGTGCAGTATTTTGTAGTGTAACAATGTCTGTGGCGATTCTGTAGTCGTCGCTTTCGTTTCCACCGTATGTCAAACAAAAGGAGACAAAACTATGCCAATATGTGTACTGGACGTAACTCACAAGAGTGAGTTGTGGTTTTTATATGTTGTGGAGTGGTTATAAAATTATAACAAAAGTAATAAAAACAATACTCCCCGTGAGAATTTCAAATTCTGTCCGTTTGTTCACTTTGTTAAAGCTGACAGCTGGTCCAAGTTTCAATTTCAATAAAACACCAATAAAACATATCACTGGGTCTTGAAAACTTATAGTACACGTATTTCAATTGAATCTAATTAATTTGACACTTAAATAAAGGGATAATTTATTTTTTTACAATTAATTTACACGAGAGGTCTTTTTAAGCGACCGGTGGCTAATGTTTGGTCCGTATGAGATAGTTAAGAAGAAAAACAATGATCGATATGATCTGAAGAAAATTGGAACTGGCGAAGGACCGATAAATACATCTAGCTCGGCCGATATGATGAAACCATGGCGGACACCCTGCAGTGATGATTCGGAACACTCATCCGGGACGGATGAATAATCCAGGATGGCCGTGTGGGATATTAAAAAAAAAAAAAGAAAGACACGTTTGTTTACTTGCTCTGTGGTTTTGAAGTTGTGTGTTAGTATCTGTAAACGATGGCTGACGAGTGTAAAATTAATAAATAAAAAAAGTGAAAATTACTGTGAAAACCGGCGTTTTGTCACATCCTTTCACTACATATATACTGAATATGGTCTAAATCTCCATTGAAAGTATATATTTAATTATTCTGCAGAATCATGATCCTAGTTGGTTTCTGACGAAAAATAAAACTAAAAATAATTGGTTTGTAAGTTAGTAAGTATACCCAAATATTAATAGACACAAGGAAGCCGACAGGAATCGTGTTATATGTATACTTCGCCAGTGTAAAGTACCTACTAAAAAATAATAATAACAATATCGCCAGATGAAGACACCAACTATACGGTCCCCCACGCTAAGCAACGCTTGCATTATGGGTACCGCACAATCGACTGAGGGCGAACTTAGTATATAGGTAATACTAATAATTACAGATAAATATTAAACAACCATGACTCGGGTATAAACATTCGTCATCACACAAAGTAAGTCTCTAGAAAGCAGGGTCACTACCAACTGCGCTAATGAGGCAGTCAAACTTCACGCCAGGATTCATAAAAGGCGTAGGCAGTATTCACCGTTCCCGGCGCCGATCTATTTCGCGTTTCCATAAACTTGGCTGCGACCGCCTCCCAAAGAAAAATCACTACGGCCACATATACTGATTTCTTATATTCACGCGAATACTACACATTGAAATCATACTAATTTTAACGGATTTTATCGCGTTAATTTATGTTTTTACGTTCCCGACGTTTCAGCTGCTTTACAGCCACCATGGTCACTGGAGGTCTGAGGTGTTTGACATCATAGTGTCGTAGTTGTAACTGGGGTACCCTCATATTTAGTTGTTGTTTGCGGTCCGATCTACGCAGAAGGTGCTCACAGTGTTTTGAGGTTTTGCAATGGTGCGCTTGGTTTTGCATTTAATTACTGGACCCCAAGTCAGTGGTAGCACCCAGCCATCTTCCCTTTTGAAATTAGGATGTTATAGGTTTTTTAAGAAACGTAAAAACATAAAATAAACGGGATAAAATCCGTTAAAATTGGTTTTATTTCAATACTGTCACATATTTTGAAAGCGAAAACATGTCTTCGCAAAAGCCTTACAATTCTTCGCAATATAAACCGTTATTTGTGTAGGCTTATGAGCCCGCCCTCATAAAATCAGTGGCAAAGAACAATGCACAGAATAATATCGGTTGTCGTATCCGGTTGAAATATTCAGGGGCTGGCACCGCCCCGCGTGGCCGCCCGCCGGAAAACGCCGAACTAAACATGCTTATACGTTCAACAGGATTGGTTATGTAATATTTATATTTGAAAATATGTGATCTTTATATCCAGGTATCTAGATATCAGAATCAGAGTATCTTTTTATTCGTGGGAACCATTAAGTACAGTACTTATGAATCGTCAAAATTGACAGAAAATGCTAAGCTACAACTTTACCACCCATTCGGAATGACGATCCTATGGTGATATGGATGTGCAATATTGTTATGAACAAGCTGATTATGTCATAATGTACATGAATTAAAGACAGCATGATTCAGAAAGTGTATACTCATAAACCTGCTGATACTTCCACCTCGCTTGCAAACGCGACGCGTTTGAATGTGTCTGTGGTCGTCAATCAGCATAGTTTTTGGATACAACATTTTGTTGGCGACATTCCCTAGTCTGTACCCATTAAAATATGATTAGCTGTTCGGAAACTTTTGTATAGGTACTTAAACGAAATGTCGCAAACCTACATGGCAAAAACAGCAGCCAGTAAGTCCGTTTACTAGCACTTAAATAGGTCTGAGCCCCAAGTCTGCTAACACAATCGATTCATAATCGAACAGCAACCGCATAGTAACTGGTCACTTTTGACAGATATCCCATACAATATCTGTCAAAAGTGACAATTACTATGCAGTTGCTGTGATGATGAATCGATTGTGTTAGCAGACTTGGAGCCCTGTTCGTTTGTATCAAAATCCCGTAGCACGCAAAATACGTAACAACCAGCCCCATTGCGGCATTACCGCGACCATTCTGTTGCCAATACTTGCCAACCATGGCTTACATCGTCTGCTCTTGGCACAGGGTTCCTTGTACGCAGCCAATGGGGATATGACCTAAGTTATGGACATCACGTGACAGCGTGTACGAAACGTGTTATCTTACTCTGTGTGTAGTGTGTTATCTTACTTATATTAATACTAGCTGCGCCCCGCGGTGTTACCCGCTATTAAAAAGTATGCCCGTTTTACCGGGATAAAAAGTAGCCCATGTGCTATGCCAAATTTCATCCAGATCCGTTCAGCCGTTCTGGCGTGATTGAGTAACAAACATCCATCCATCCAAACTTTCACATTTATAATGTTAGTGTGATATCGACATATTCCCTTCCCTTTTATTTCTCATTCTTAAACCAATAATTCAGCTTCGAAATATTCTAAATTTTACACGGTCCGGTCCTTTCGGTCGGGGCATCACCCTTTATTTGTATCGTGGGGAAATCCTCATGGATACCCGCAAGTCTCGGGGGAGGCAAGCGGGTTGTCCGACTCCTAGCGACTAAAACCCCACGGTGGTCCTTTTCCCTCCTCGTGGTGAGGGGGCCACGGGATCGCTTTCGCACTCGTCCGCGACACAGAACATCACCCCTAACCTAACAATTGGGACATCAAAGGATTTTTCCAGCGACGTGGCCGCCAGATGATTGATACCGTGGTAATAAAGCCACAAAGAACCTCTCGACATTCTCAACTCTACAGACGAGATGATTTACAAAAAAAATATTATGGATATTTTTTTTATTCGATTTAGATTTCAGGCGGTTAATGTCCTTCAGTTGGATTCAGGTTAGGAGGATGCTTGTGCGATTGAGATTGAATTGATGTCAAATCGTAATATAAATTACAGGTTTGGATTTGTTATGTACACCTATTTATTAGCCGGTTGAATATGGCTCGCCGATTCTAGGTAGAAAAACATCATGAATTAACTCAAATAGTTAAACTTTCAAGTATTGGTAATTATATGTTACTTACATTAGTAATTGCGCGTAACGAGAGCAAAAAAAATATCATAGACATGTTTATTGAAGTCAAATAAGGACAGTAGAGTTTTGACTCTAGGAAATAGACTCTAGGAAATAGACTCTAGGAAATAGGCTATACAGTTCCGAAGAGTAGGTATATAATGGGCTACAAATGTAGTAATTATTGACCACGCAATGTATCGTAAACCACGCAATCTCAACACACCGCTCCGTAAGATATCGGACTCGTGCCTGTGACGATCTCGCTCGGGAGTATCGAATTTGAATTTACATTGCAGCTGCAGCAGTCTTGGAAAGCCAAGTCCAGGCTAATTTGTCTGAGATCTAAGTAAAATCTATTCATTAGTCACATAATAAAAAAAATGCAAAAAAAAAATCAATGGACCTTTGATTTGTCACTTCATTATCACCCATCATAATTGGAAAAAACACATTTTTTTTAATTTAAAGTTAACGGTCGATGTGACTACAATTTCCCGCCTATAAAGTCTGGAGTTTGAGTATTAGGCGGGAAATCACGTGATGCCGAGTCAGGCAAGTAACATCGTGCTATACGCCCCATAGGTACCGATGCCAAGGAGTCTGGATGAAGATGAGGCCGGGGGTGAGGCGGCTGCGGGGTATTAGGGGGGAGGGGGGTTAGACGAATCAGGTCAGCGCACTTTCTACGACTTATGGCGGGCGCGAGACAGGGCGGCGCGGCGGCGGCCGCGGTGGCCTAATCTATACTCTTGCTTGGGACTTCGTTCACTTGTCTATGCATATAGATTCAAAGAAAAAAACTGACATATATTTTTTTATTTTGGTTTACTCTGATAGTCTCATGTGCCAGTATTTGAGACTAAATTACAACTCACTACTTAATTACCATTACAACTAAATTAAATAAATTAATTAACAGAAAGAGTTCTTTTCATAAAATATATTATTTTTTACTAAAACCAAGAATACCAAAACAGTACATAATACATATTAAAATATGTAGGTATATATATAATTATAGGTGATAATAATGCATAATGGTCCTCTTCCTAAGATAACAGACAAACCGTCAGGGTAAGAGTTAACACATATTAATAATTGAAATATCGATTAACCGAATCGTTACATTAAGTTTAAATGAGTTAATCGATGCCAACGTCGTTGACGCTGACCTTAGTCGATTCAGGACTCGCCATGCCTGTAAAGAAAAAAATGTCTATCGTTAGTTTCAAAGACACGTTTTTTTATAATGACCACAGAGAAGAAAATTTTAATAATAGGAAGTAATGACAGATTACATTGAATATTTTGCAAAAAATGCTACAGGAGACATTATTTTCGTCAAACAATATCAAGTCATCATCCATTTATACATGTAATAGTAATAACATAAAATGAAGGCGATAAAATCCTTAAAATTAGTTATATTTCAATGTTTAGTATTCGCGTAAATATAAAAAATCAATATGTGAATTATATATCTTTTGGGTAAACTATTGGACGGATTTTGACTCAAAATTTGTCAGATTTGAATATTTTATAAGATATAGCCATGATGAACGTTTGAGTATACGGCCTTCACCATTATACAGACCATGTTTTGAGAGTTCAAAATAATGCTTAATCGCAACTCAATCACTGAGAGAGGGGAGGGCATATCATTTTTCTATCACCTTGACTACAGACCGAAGGGCGATCGTAGGCGACATAAAATCAATATTACTTATCTAGTTATTTTTGTGTAGCTTATCTATACCTGCGCTAATCTTTGCCCAGATTTATGCGTGGGATATAATCTCGTTGTGCGTGGGTATACCAACACACTGTTAGCTTAATATTTTAAATCGGAGACTGGTTCTCAGATAAAGCTTTGAATTTTTATTTGTAAGAAAATCTGTATACATATAGTAGGTATGTAAGATGGATAGTTATGTAATTATGTTCATAGGTTTTTAGCACTTTGTGCAATGCCACAGAATAGACACAATGCCCCCCCCCCCCCCCATCTTCTTGAAAAAGGTCTCAAATAGTACCTCAGTCGTGAGTCAGGGTGGGAGCAATTGCACGCATCAACTTTTCTTATGGATAAATTTACTTTGACTAAGCAAGTACATAATAAGATTAAGTTAAGTAATACGTTTTCGGTATATAAGCCTTCTCCGCTTTGATACTTCCTCCGGCCTACATTTGTTTTTTTTTAGATTTTGAATGTCTACTTTTCAGAATATGAGCGGATACAGCGGCGGTATGTCATCGAGCAGCGACACGGATGCGCTCGCGCGCCGCCTGCGCGACGCCGAGCGCGCACGCGCAGACGCCGAGCGCGCGCACGCCGAAGCGCTGTCGCAGCTGCGCGCCGCGCAACGCGCACAAGTCGACGGGCACAATGTCGAGCAGATGCAGTCGAGGGCCAGAGAGCTGGAAAAAAAGGTACTGATATAGCTATAATTAATTCCAACAACGTCGCTTGACCCGAGCTCTGGGATCGTCCCCAGAACAGGTTCCTCCTATAATACCATACAAAAGAAGAACACACTCTTCTGACAATATTTTTATTAAGGCTTTAAAAAAAAAACACCGAATCGCTTCGAGAAAAACATACAATTAGCAACGCTTTTGGAGCCCGACTTGGCGATCACGATGTTTTTTTGTTAGGCTGCATTAGAAACCGTTCGTTGCGAGGAGCTTCAGTTGGAGTTGTCGTCGACGCTGCGGGCTCGCGGCATCGGCAGCGGCAACTCCTGGAGCAACCCACCACCCCAGCAGCCCGGCTCCGAGATCGAGCGCATCATGGCCAAGATAGAACAGGACAACCGGATCCTCGCTGAACTAGAGCACACCAGGTCCACGACACATGGTGAGTAAAGTGACAGAAGGATGAGGGAAGAAACAATTTAGAAAACACCTCGCGTAGGTAGTTACAACAAATATTATAATATATATTTTCCCCTCGAATTGAGGGGAGGCCCGTGCCCCAACAGTCGGACATTAAAAAAAAGGGCTGGCATTATTATTGTCTGACTCCACACGTGTTATACCCGGATCTTTGGAAGGCTTGCGCGGGGACATGGTTTCAATACGTAGAGGCCCTTTTTGAGAATGTTAATTATTATTTTGTTGTGCTTTATTTGCTCAGCTTATAAGCTGGAAGTTTTATGACATTTACGGGTGATAGCCATGTTATTATTATATATTTTATGTGTGATACATTAACTTTTAACCTAACACACTATGGTTAATTTGATATATATATATAATGCAATTGGACAAAATAATTGATTTACCATCTTCCCTAAAATCAATGTAGTTATTGAGATATCTTAGTTATTCCCTCCTTAAGAAAGAAGGTACGAACGTTGAGTGTCCATGGTACATTAAATGATACTGTAGACGGTAATACTATTTATCCAACAGGTATCCAAACCAGCGGTTCGAACCAGGCTCTGGGAGAGTGGAACCACTCTCCGACACCATCGCCGCTACCACACTCGTACACCAGCACGGCTGGTCACGTCGCCCTCTGCCAGAGCAGCACCATGCCGACACTGTCCTCCCTCCACGCCACCTCCCAGTTCACCGCCCCTAGCTCCAACTCCGTCGCCTACTCAATGAGTTCCCACAATCCTACATCCTACGCCAACCCCGTGTCCGCCTACTCGACGAACTCCTATCTAACTAACACCCACCAAGTCACATTCACAAACCCGGTCACCGTTCCACTAGTTAACAACATTGGCCAAATTTCCAGCACCCTAGCTGGACTGCAAAGCAATTTGCAAAACATCACTGGAAACGTGTCCGCTATGAATCTGGGTGGTGGACTCACTGGTCCCGGAATGACCGGGAATATATCCGGAACTGGATTAACTAGCTGTCTAAACAATGTCCAGACAAGTTTGTCTGGTGGACTGACTACAACGCTCGGAGGCCTACAGTCAACGTTGACTGGGGGGTTGGGGAATGCGTTGTCCAACTTAACGGGACCTCAGCTCGGACTAAATACAAGCTTATCAGGCACACACGTGTATGGAACTGGCACTGGGACGTACACAAACCCGTTATTGTCAAGTGGACTAGGTACGAATACAATGAATATAAAGCTTAAGCCACTGGATGAGATAGATCTCGGGATTGGTAGATATACGACGACTTCGGCTGTGGGGCGGGTAGCGACGCCCGTGACTCCTCACCAGCCTTCGTGGAACATTGGATTAGATAGCCAATTTGGAACTGATAGACTAGGTGGTTTGGATTCTGGGTTCAGCCACGATCGAAACCAGAGGGCTCTGTCGAGGATTATGCCTCCTTCTGGATTAGATATGGAGGGTGAGTACCTAATATTTCAGTAGCGGTTTTTTTCTTCTAAATTAGATATATTATTGTCGTTACGACTTAATAGATACGTGTAAGTACATTACGTCCTATGTATGTTCATCTAAGCATCAATGGTTTCTATCAAAACTGCTTGTCGCTTATGGCAGATCTATAAATATAAGTATTTAGCGGAAAAGGGAAGACCTTCCAGCCAGGCGATTGGTGTGCCTGGCGGGGCGGCCGCTATGCCCCGACGGTTATTGCCGGGATCTTGTATATATGTTACGTGCTTCAAAAACTCTCATAGCGCGTTTCAGGATTATATGGGGATCTGTCAATTGTTCTGAATGCGTCTGCAGCGCCATCTTTGTAGCTGGTGGCGAGGTTGAAGAGGTCGCTACAAGTATGATTATTCGGCTGCAGGGATATGAATTGCATCGTTATAACTGCTGAACTATTATGCGTGTAGGTAGTGGTTTTATGTAATCATTTGTATTGAATGCTTTTCAGTTCGGAATATGACGCATTACATGAATGGCGGTGCGCAGCCGGAGGGCACGGTGGACATGTTGGATATACCCGGGAAAGATCGCTGCTGCGTTTATATAGCTCGTTTCTCATACGATCCACCTGAGTAAGTATTGTATGTTATATATTTATCATCACACTAATATTATAAATGTGAAAGTTTGGATGGATGGATGTTTGTTACTCAATCACGCCAGAACGGCGGAACGGTTCTGGATGAAATTTGGCACAGAGATAGATTATAGTCTGGAATAGCACATAGGCTACTTTTTATCCCGGTAAAAAGGACATACTTTTTAATCGCGGGTAACACCGCAAGGCGCAGCTAGTAATTATTATAAATAGTGAATACAAGATGATCGGTGTTTTGGCCTATAAGCGCAGCAAGTAACTATATTAGTCATAATATGGAAGGGCGTTTCATAAGCAATAACTTCTGATAAGCCCATTAAAATAAAACAAATTTTACGGATTTTATCGCGTTTATTTTATGTTTTTACGTTCCCGACGTTTCGGCGGCTCAACCGGACTACTATTCGCATATTTATAAAAACTTAATCATTTCTGTTAAGCTCATTAGGTACTCAGATTCTGTTCATCAAATCCGATTTACTTAGATCTTACTTTGTCCAAGGTTTTGTAGTTACGCTAGATTTTACTAGTTCAACTACCCATACCAAACTGTATGGAATGTCCATCCAACCTTGTATGGAGTCATCTACATAATATTCTTTTTCAGTGTTGAAGGAGCCGAGGGAGAATTGTCAATTTGTGCTGGTGATTATTTACTGGTGTGGGGCCCACCGGATCCAAACGCATCGATGCTCGATGCCGAGTTGTTGGATGGACGTCGAGGACTGGTGCCAGCCAACTTTGTGCAGCGATTGGTTGGTGAGGACCTGATGGAGTTCCATCAGGTGAGAGGATAGAATAGATTTACAGTTAGAGCTGTTATTGGATTACACAACATCAGTAAAAGATTTTCCAATGTGTAGTTATCTTCATTTGCTTTGTAAAGATACTTGCATCTGTGGGGAGTTGGTTCAGCCCTATCAATTTATCAGGCTGCCGCAGCAGCGCTGAATTCACGCTGACTTAAATGCGAAAGTGGTTTAAAAAACAGTGCAGCACGGCTGATTATTTACTCACTTTTAATTAAATAGGTCTCTTTTGAATATCCACAATATAATCATGACGAGTTAGTTTCGCTGATTACTAATTATTTTCTGCCAATTCTTGAGGGACTCTATACACAAAAACTAAGCGAAATCCTAAAAACAATTACTAGTTTTATTTTTCGCTTTGGTAGTGGAAACCAATTCTAGGTTAATTGGCCTGAGACCTTCTCCGATACCTTTGATAGGCCTTTTCAGGTTGTAACCCGTTTATCTATCTACAGGCGGTAGTTGCAACGTTTAGAGATGTCGATGAGACCGCTACAACAGCGGTCAGTGACCACTCATTGAGCCGTGACGTTGCCAGACTCAGTGAAGTGGCCGACCTCAGCGAAGGCCCTGAAGACGACGACAATGGTAAGCTATTTTTTGAACTAACTTTTTAGACATGGAGTATTAGACCTTAAACTGTAGAATGTAAACTTATCATGTAGTCTTATATGAATTAGAATGTCTATCAAATTAGTAATGACCAACCGAGTAAGTAAGTTGTAATAAATCTTAGCTCATATTTTGATAAAATTAAATTTATGCATGCCTTGTTTAGTTAAGTGCATCAAACACTCCCTTTCAAACTGCCATAACACCGTTTACCTATCAGGTGGCAAATGTTGTGCAAAAAATTGAGGAGTTTACACTCAATATATAAGTATAAGTATATATAAGTAGCTTCGTCTATCAAAGAACCACGATATCTAATAAACATTGCTGGTTGCAGCAGTCGACTCTTATACATATCTTTGCTCAAAAATTGTCACATCATCATTGATGCTTCGCACAAGTTTTCAATATTCAATACAACCTGATTGCGGCTATCAAGCACTAACACTATAGTAGCAATAATAGTTCTATAGTCACCATTATCCTGCTCCCATCCTTGCCACCGGACTTCGCTGCACGCTTCGCATACCGCACTCCCTGGCTGACCTCGACCTCGACTGAGCAGCTCAGCTGTTTTTCTCGTCGCTAGTGCCGGCGCCTCGGCAGCTCACCCTCGAGAGGCAGCTCAACAAGTCTGTGCTGATCGGCTGGACCGCACCTGAAGGTGTCCAAATGGCGAATATCGAGAGCTACCATGTTTACGTGGATGGGGTTCTGAAGACCACCGTCAAGGCTTCAGAACGCACGAGGGCCTTGGTTGAAGGGGTGGATTCTAATAGAGTAAGTAACGTAATTATTTGTTATGTTATTATTTCTTTCTATAGTCATGTTATGTTAACAAGCACAGCTGTTTAGTATTTTCTCAGTGTTATTGTTTGCTTTTTAGTTCTTATACATATAAAGTCAAGTATTAATTCGAAATCATTTCTTCCATATAAAAATATCATTAATTTCTGCTCGTTCATTTGTCTATTAAGATTATTTTACGACTGCTGAACTTTAGTAATCGCACATAAAAAGTAGACGAAATCATATGAAATTAATGAATATGAATAAGGCGTGTAGGCTCCGAGATTCTTACAGTAGGTACTGAAAAATAAATTAAAATACCTATTTTTAAAACAAAATCCGAGTTCCTAAGCACCAAGTTTGTATTCTACTAGCTGTCCCGGCGAACTTCTTACCGCCTCAGATGTATATGAGAAAATCTAAAATGTTTAATATGTTTTAACAGTTATTCTGCTATTCGGGGTGGAGACAAATTCAAAAAATCAAACATCATAAAAATTTGCCCACTTGTTCTTGAGTTATAAATGGTGTAACTAACACGACTTTGTTTTTATAATGTTGATAACTTGGCATCAACCGCCGAAGATGCTGTGCATAAGGTCTCTAATATCATCTCCTTTTTTCAGCCTCATCGCATCAGCGTGAGATCAGTGACTGTAAACCGCCGCACATCAAGGGATGCTGCATGCACAATGGTGATCGGTAGAGACACAGCTAACATGGGCCCAACGTGTGTCAGGGCCAGTGGAGTGACTTGTTCCCAGGCCATGATCTCCTGGCTCCCGGCTAACTCTAACCATCAGCATATTGTTTGTGTCAACAATGTCGAGGCAAGTAATTTCCAAAATTTTCTTTGCCAGCTATGGCAGCAACATCTCTGAGCACTGGGACAATATACGTTTGGACTCTTGACAAAAGCGCTCCCTTCAATTGCAATCCACATAAGTAACTTTCTGCACAATCCTTTTGTTTTAATATTATGATCAGTTCTTTCTCATATTATCGTGTATTCTTTAGTCTGTGCTAAAACAACTTTTTTCATTAGATTTTATGACATTTAGTCATTTTTGTCCCTTGCTATCATTTTTTTAAAGGATCTATGTCATTGTATGCCTAACGTGTTTTATTGATCACCAAAACAGTGTCTGGTTTAGATTTGCCTCTAGGCTACCATATTAATTATAAATGGTAGTCTACAATTAATTACATGTTAATCATCCTTTATAGGTACGGACGGTGAAACCAGGCGTCTACCGTCATACCATCACAGGGTTGTCACCGAGCACTCAATATCGGGTCACTGTGAGGGCCAAACACTTGAGAGCTGGTCCTCCATCCGGAATAACCGTGGAAGAAGCTCCAGGAGCCTACACGGACTTTAGGACTCTACCAAAGGGATTGCCGGATCCACCAAACGAAATCATGGTACGTGCTATAATAACAAGGTGATCAGTATCAGGTAAACAGAACATCCTTTTGTATCTAATTTTCTACATTACACTCACACCCCCTGCTCGCTGATGGTATACATATTCGGGAACTCTACGATCACTCAGTGGAGAGTGATGATATACAAAAACAATGCTTATATAAAGGCAGTGAAAGAAGCATTTCTGGCACGCATGATCGGACAGCTTTCCAACGCTCCACTGAACATATGGTGGTTAACCAGAATTCACAGTAACCATACACCCTTTCAAATAACTCACAAACTCAAGGCACACAGCACGTCTCGAGGAAGTCGCGTCAATCGCAACCATAGATCCAGCTCCAGGAAAATTATGTTGCCATAGTCGTAACGCTCCCCCTATTCCTAAGCAATCCTAGTCTATATTGGCTCCTCCCTCGATGTGGCTTTAGCATACGATTGGTCTACAGATATTGATTAAATACCTAATTGGCTAGCGTGTTTGAATGTTGGCTGGATTGTTGGTGGTGATTGGTGCGGTGTCGCAGGTGGAGGCGGGGCCGCAGGACGGCACACTGCTGGTGACTTGGCAGCCAGTGCTGCGCCCACCTGCTTCCGGCCCCGTCACTGGGTACGCTGTATACGCCGATGGCAAGAAGGTCACCGACGTGGACTCGCCGACCGGCGACCACGCACTCATCGACATTGGAAAACTGTGCCACCTCAATCCTAAATGTGTCACCGTAAGTATTATATGGGAGCTTGATTTGGCTATGAGTACGCAATGTTACTGCAATTAGTTATGGCAACCTTAATCAATTATATATCACATTTGTTGTTTTTTACAGGTGCGTACCAAATCCCGGGACAGTCAGTCTGGTGACAGTGTGCCTACCCCAATACCGCAAGCGATGTTGTCCCGTGACCGAGCTGGTATGGTCAGGGGGCCGCGCATGCCTGGTCCAGGGCCCAACCAGCCCGCCCCAGGGTTCCGGGGCCCGCAGCGCCCCCAGGCATACCAGCAGCAGCAGCAACAAGTGATCGAACACGATGAGAACCTTTCCGATAAGGAAATATTCCCATCCAGCAACCGTCACGATCCACACGCTAACCAGGTGACCAAACAGTTCTTGTATTTTGTATTTGACCCCTTAATAATGTTGATTGATGTTGATTCCTCGCTGTGTCTCGAATTCACAGTCATTAATACTCGTATCAGTCGAATCGAATCAGCTTAAGATCATTCGTTTATTTCAATTGCTGTCCACTCAAAATATGTGATGAAAAAAAAATTGCAGCCAAATTAGGAACGTTGATTGGCATAGCATTTTGTCTAATTTTGTTTTGCAATTCAGTGTTGTAAATTTTGTGTGTAACGTCGAATTTCATTTTGCCAGTATACATTTGTTTAAGATGTTGATAACATATTTAATATGGGCTTCATATTGTTTTAATTTTTTACTTCCATACTGATAATTTTCATCGTTTGTGTCTTCTTAGCTATCATTATAACGATCAGTGTCATTGTGCTCTCTTCTTACGCGACTAAGTGTCTCTTCAACATTATTATTATTGACGGCCTGATTAGCGCAGTGGTAGTGATTCTGCTTTCTGCGCCTAGGCTCCCAGGGAGGGTTCGAATCCTGGTAGGGACACAAGCTTTGTGTGATGAGCACGAATGTTTGTACCCGAGTCATGGATGTTTAATATCTATAGACGTATTATATACTGGGTTCGCCCTCAGTCCATTGTACGGTACCCACAACACAAGCGTTAAGCTTAAAGTGGGACCGTACAGTTGGTGTGATCGTATGGCGATTAAAAATAAAAAGATTATTATTATTGCTTGTCAATTCAAATGCTTTAACAAATACGTGTAGAGACAGTTGGTCGCGTGGTATCGGTGTTGCAAACTGCACTCTTTATTCTATCTCCTGTGGCTCTGTCCTCTGGCCACTTTCTAAATGTCCAGTATTTAGTTCTCTGCCGAACGGTATTATGACACAACCACCCGCGCCATCGACATAGCTATGCACTCGGCTCGATCGTTCGAAATTATATGCATACTGCTTGCGACTAGACTCCGTAGTCTCTAGTGCTATTGACCGTTACCAGAACAACGCACGACACCTTACAGATAATACTACCTTGAACAGGGGTCGGCAACCTGCGGCTCTTTAGTTCCAAACGCAAATATTATTAATTTTATAAAAAAAAAATGAAAAATCGTTCTGAATCGATTAACGAGGATTGGGCACCATTTCTATCTCTCAGCCACTTGTCCTCGTATTTTTTCTATTTGGCCACTTTTTGGACACTCTGTATATTATCTAATTTGTTGTTAAAAAACATTACTTATATATTAATAATTAGATATTTTTCTTATGAATAAATAGATTAGTTTTTTTTATCAAAAAACTTTATTTATGCAAGTACTATTTATTGATCGCATGCAAAAAAAAATTGTGGCGCTTTAAAAACTTTGAAATTTTTTAAATTGTAATTTTTGACTCTTCCGACTCAAACGGTTGCCGACCCCTGACCTAGAACAAATAAAGAGCTTGTACTTTGTGACACAGACCTTCATGAAGCTCATGAGATGATCATGCCACCTTGTCTAACCTTACCTCTCGCTCTCTCACATAACTGTTATACACCTTTCCATAGCCTTCGACTGGATTCGGCACAGGCCTACTAAAGAGTATTTTCGACAAAATAACCCCTTCGGTAAGGAATTTTAAACACGTTTTTTATATTTATCTCTTTCAATTTGATTATGGAGTTTATACACGTCTGATTTTCTTTAGCGTTCCTTGGAGTTTTGTTTAGTTTTTGAGAGTGTTTCTTTATGTTTCTAGATATATAATATATTGTTTATTTATTTTAATTTTATTCTATTGTACACGAGTGTGGCCATATATACTAATAGTATCATAATATACATAATATTGTAGACATTATAATCAGCATATTATGATAACAATATTTACTTTGAGTATGCTTTTATATGAAAGTAGAGAAAAACAATTTGTAGAGAACAAGTATATTTTAGCTGAGTGCATATATATTTTTTACAGAATTACCAATATAGATAGTTTCAAAGATTTTATACATAGAATATTCTTTATCTTGACATAGACGAATAGCAAAGGAAATAAAGACCAAATTATAGTTGGCTTAGAGTGGGTTTCTAATTGTAAATGAAAATTATTGCAAAGTCCTTTCTTAGCTGTTGTTAGTACGTTACTGCGTTCTATGATTCAGACGCCTATTATGATATTTCAATCACTCATAGCAAATACGCAAACATCACTCATTAACACATCATCTATGTACAAATTCCTTTGACAAAATCTGACCACCCAGTAAAATGATCACGAATCCAAAAAAATCGTAGCAAACTCACAAATAAACGTTTAATTTCAAAAGCTTTCACGGCAGTGAACTTCTATCTTTCCACTTCGCTTTCTTGTTCAGTCTTCACTTGCCTTAATATCTTTTTATAACTTTGATGTCAATCTAATCTCACACTCTATAAAAGCTTTATACATGTCAGCTTTATTTGTATTGTTATACTCAAGATGCTTTGAAAGTTTATAAAACAAACACAGGAGCATTCCCAGTCGCGCCACCAATCAAATGCGAGCGTATCCATCATCAACATCGATCATAATCATGGCATTGCCATTGTCATTAACTGTCTCAAAGATTTTTGTATTGTGATACAATATTGAAGCAGAATGTGGTATTAGCAATCGGGGATACCGGCCATCGAAATCACTAAAGAGAGTGCGACGGAGCTGGGTAGCGAGGACGAGGAGGCGCCGCGTCGCCGCCCGCAGGTCTGCGATCTCTCCTATCAGTGTACTTGCTCCATGTGCTAGCACTTATCACTAAGCTCTCTCAAAACTGTACGATCTCTCGGTCACAAGTTTCTCAGTGTCTCTGTGTTGTCATCTTCACTGTACCGTCCTCAATGTTCGACTACACACTCGGCGCTGGCCGCAACACGTCCACTACAAAGCACATTCGCAATGACCCCGGAACAGATAGGCGGTACCCACAGAGCACTCGATACAGAACCATACTACTCGAGCATGTACATCGCGTGTTTGAATGATTGTTCCTGCATGTTGTCTTGGCTTCAACGCGTCAGTACTATCGGTACCCTCTCACAAAACCCACACATCAATATCTGTATGTTACCATAGTTAAATATTCGAGGGAACTTCAGTGAAGAGTTTGAGGTTTTATTAAGGGTCGATATTCTTTGTTTTGACAACTGTATTTGGAAGCGATCGTTTATGTATCTGCTGTGAATGACGCGGTTCGAGTGTGACCGCTGCACGCTAGCTTTCGTTGTGCATGGGGGTTGACTAGCTACAACGGAATGTCCTGTTTTATATTATCGTCAGAAGAGAAGGTAATATTTATATCGCTTTGATACGCAATGCCGATGAAGGATAATGGCTATGAGCTTATACGATTGCTGTTGGCTTTGTTATGGAAAATCTAACCTTATTAATGTGTTGGTTCGTACGGACGTCAGCAGCAACCGTCCCAACCTGCGCAAGCGTCGCAGCAGCCTTCGGGTCCGCAGTACCCGAGTACACAAGCATACCATGGCACACAGCAACCGTCGTATCAACCAGCCGCCCAGTTCCCAAGTAGCCAGCAAGGCCAGTTCGGGGGGCAGCAGGGCCAGTACACCGGCCAGCCGCAGCAGTTTCAAAACCCGCCGCCGAGGAACCATCACGAGCGCGGCAGACCTCCAAATCCACATCAGGTACATATTATTATCTTTATAGGTAGATTCCATGTATAGAAGCCTGAGCGAGCGGTTTAGTAGATGGCTTGACCTTGATACTTCTCTAATTCTCTCTTTTCTGCAATGATAACGATTTTTGGAAGCCTTCTGTAATATGTATATAAGTATTATATACTGAGTTCGCCCTCAGTCCATTGTAAGGTACCCATAACACAAGCGTTAAGCTTAAAGTGGGACCGTATAGTTGGTGTGTTCGTATGGCGATATTTATTTATTATTATTATTTATTCAGATATAAAAAGAGAGAACATTGATATAGAACAATGCGCTACAAAAGTGACTAAGAACCGAACTAAGTACAGTCTAATAGTGTTCACCGCTGAGGAATCAATCTTTCAGGAGTAACATTGGTGGGAGGTTGTGTTCAGCCTAATCCCAATTAAAGTCTAAAAGTAGTTCGCTCATCTGCATATCCATGATTCTACTTGTCAAAGTCAATATTTAATGATACCTCTTTACAGCAGCCCACTCAGCCAACCAACACCGTACCGTACGCCGGTCGGGGCGCCGCCGCCGGCCCCCGCGGCCCGCAGCCCGGCCCCCGGCACCCGCAGCCGCACCTGCTGTCCAAGCGAATCCGCTACTTCATCGCCCTCTTCGATTACGACCCCAAAACCATGAGCCCGAACCCGGACGGGAGCGATGAAGAATTGCCGTTCAGTGAAGGGGACACTATAATTGTAATTATTTTGCAATTACTTCACGATGGCCAATGGCTCTGGCCCTTGTTTATGCCAATAATAATTCCAGCCCTTTTTAATGTCCCACTGCTGGGCACGGGCCTCCCCTCAATGCGAGGGGGATTAGGCCATAGGCCACCACGCTGGCCCAGTGCGGGTTGGCGGACTTCACACATCTTTCGAGGGGTTCTCTCAGACATGCTTGCTTTCTTCACGATGTTTTCCTTCACCGTTTAGCAAGTGATAATCGTGGTTGAAAATGAGATTCGCACATGAAATCTCAGTAAAATAATGTTTTATTTCAATGTCAATTTCAATTATGCTTTCCAATTAGGTCTCGGTATGTACTATTGATGCCAACATTGGGACAGACGGCACCTCGATTTGTACCTTGCTTTCCGTACCGACAGTCACAAACAAACACTAGGGACAAACTTTTCGCCAGTAAATATAAGAAATCAATATGAAATTGAAATTATGCCGCAATTAAATGACAGATACATGGAGACCGGGACCCGGACGGCTTCTACTGGGGCGAGTGTCGCGGGCGCCGCGGCTTCGTCCCCCACAACATGGTGGTCGAAGTCACCGAGCAGGAGGCAGCGGGGCAGGCGAAGCGCGACCGGTGGGCCGACGCGTACGCCAACCAACCCGTCCGCAGAATGATCGCCTTGTACGATTACGACCCTCAGGAGCTAAGCCCGAACGTCGACGCTGATGTAAGTCTTCTAAGTCATATAACTAACGCTGCTATGATGCTTGTAAGGTAAGTGTGGGTCTTGTTGACGCGGCACCTTTGAAGACTATGCAGCTTATTCTCTAGCGATATAAGGATCAGTTAAGGGCAACAATAGATGCTGCAGGCAAGGTTAAAGCTTGAGGTTTGTTCGGCTCGCTCGTAGCTCGTCATCTTTATGGAGGTAAGTTATCTTGATGTGCTTGTTAAATTGCTGTTCTGCAACTGGATTGACTTTCGAATATGTATAAGGTGTAGCATAAATTGTGTTAATATTTTAATTAGGTTAGTAATTAGTTGGTCACACTGATCGCGATTATGTCACAGACTTGTTAGAATATTCAGATAAAACATGGCATGGCGTGCGCTACAAGTGAAGCCTAAAAACATCTGGTCTTTCATATAAACGCACGCTCTCACGCATACATATAAAAAAACTGTGTCCAGAACTCCTTAGTCTTTGCTAGTGGCGACGTTACGTCTGAACTTTTAAACAAGTCTGAGATTTCTGTCTTTTTTTTTTATAAAGCTAACTATTTGCGTTCCGCCATACAGCTGGTGTTATTTTAAAATCTCTAGGTACTAATTTGAATTATTCCACCGATGGAGTTATTAAAAAGCACACTATTATTGTTACACCTTATAAATATAATATTGCGTGTGTAAACTCTGGCGGTCGGAATGGGCAAGCAATATTCTTGCTCTCATCTTTTACAGCTCTGAGGCTGGTTGGTCTTCAAACGAAAATTGAATTCTCCGATATTATTTTTAGAATAAAAAAACAATAATTTTCCATAGACTTTTACTTTGCGTCAAAAACCAAGGCGTTCCTTTTTCGATTTTCGAATCGTGTAAGGAAAGTCATGTTGGCCATTTTTTTTATATGCGGCCAATGAGCTTAGAGGTTTGAAATCGTTTACAACAAATAGTTTACAACACTTTTCTGTTGTTGTCATGTTATTGCTGGGCCAACCCGCCAACCAGCCTTTAAGAAGAATGACGTCCAATGATCCACAGAGGGCGGGCGCTTTTCCTGACGTGAGTATAGGCTCTGCTGATATTATAAAATTTACACACGACCGTCAGACCAGAATAGGCTGGATTCATTACAGCAAAGAGGGCTCTGGCATTATGACAATGCTAACGTAAGTTGCCCGAACATTTTTGAACTGTTTCATCTATCTATACTCTTTCTATTCTCTTCTGCTTAAGTGTCACTTTCATAGTATTAAGCAGTTTCTAATTAATCTCACTAATATTAGAATTATTACTTATTATGACAATACACGTGGTTACTCTGGAAAATGTGCTGTTCACAATTAAATATTTTGAATGAGAGATGGCCATGTCTGCTGACCAATCATTATTTACGAAATCAAAAATCGATAGGCCTCGTATCCACCTAATTAACAGGTACACTCAAGAGGCAGCTCATGCTAAGTAGTGTGCGAATAATATCGCACTTAACGTACTGTAAAATAAGTTTTAATTCAATGTGTAGTATTCGCGTAAATTTAAGAAATCGATATACACACAATCAATTAGTTTAATATGACTCTTATAACCAATACCCTTAACGCTTTGGCAAGCGCCTTGTGAAACTAAGCCAGGTTAATATACCTAAGCTCATAACCCTGGACTGAAAAGTCCTTGTGTCTTCCGTGCAGTTTTAATATAACTCTTATAACCAATACCCTTAAGGCTTTGGCAGGCGATTTGAGAAGCTAAGCCAGGTTAATACCCTGGGCCCAAAGTCTGCTAACACAATCGATTCATAATCGAACAGCAACCGCATAGTAACTGTCACTTTTGACAAATATCCCATACAATATCCGTCATAAGTGACAGCTACTATGCGGTTGCTGTTCGATTATGAATCGATAGTGTTAGCAGACTTGGGGCCCTGAGCTCATAACCCTGGACTGAACGGTCCTTGTGTGTTCCGTGCAGGCGGAGCTGAGCTTCCAGACGGGTCAGATCATCCACGTGTATGGCGACATGGACGACGACGGGTTCTACATGGCGGAGATAGATGGCGCGCGCGGCCTGGTGCCCAGCAACTTCCTGACCGATGCGAACGACCAGTACCCGCAGCCGGGGCAGAGCAACCAAGGTCTGGAGCTTATTATGAAATATGCGAGTATTTGCATTCCTTCCTATATAAAAAATAAAATTGGAGTGTCTGTTTGTAATATTAAAATAACCGCTTTTTACTAAGTGCAATTGGATGTATACACGGTACATATACCAAAATATTTTTAAAATAAAAATTGTCTGTCTGTTTGTTTCGGCTAATCTCTGAAATGGCTGGACCGATTTTGACGTGACTTTCACTGGCGGATAGCTGATGTAACAAGAAGTAACTTAGGCTACTTTTATTTTAAAAGCGATACCTAGCGGAAATCCATTGTTAAACAAATAGGGGAAGAGGATCCCACCACAGACCCTCGGCTTGTCAACTTTTCCAATTATAGACTAAACAAGTTTGATCGATAATTAAAGAAGCCAGCTACACCGAACATCTCTAAGATGTTAGTCGAGAAACTATCTATCAAGAGTGTCGGGACCCCAATATAAAATGCAATTCTCCGCGAAACGAACGAACGATGTAGTATTCGACTATTCCGAGCGAACTTATGACGTCATAAAATTTACTATTTTTCCTTTATACTCCTGCTACACTTGCGCTTAATGCCGTTAATTAAGGCGTTAATCGACATAAAATACCTACATTTTATGTCTATTAACGCGCTAATTAACGGCGCAAGTGTGGCCCGGGCATTAGAAAAATAAACCAACTGTCACAGGTACATTTGAATCTATCGGTACGGAATGTGGAGTGTAATGAAATTTTCAGTAGCGGCGGTTATGGTGGGTGGCGGAAGCGGGTCGGGTGCGGGGGCGGGCGGCGCGCGGGGAGCGGGGCGCGGGCGCGGCGCGGGCGGTGCGCCGGCGCCGGGGCCGGGCGCGCGCGGCCCCCCGCCGCCGCCCCGCGACAACGTCGCGCCCGCGCCCCGCAACCATCACAGGAAAACAGGTGCGTGCCACCGACCGTACACTCCCTACTCCATTCCAATTCCAAATTCTTCCATCCCCAGTCTTATCTCTCCTGAATTCTTTACCATAAGATCAAACGCAGATGATTTGACACTCATGTATCCTACTCGTACATTTTGAGTACCGTTCTCCTAGTACTTCGTTTGATCTTATACCACCTTTACCTCAATCACCATTCAATCTATCCTTTCTTCTGACCGAGTTCCTTGGCTTTGTTTCCTATCTTATCGGATCGTCATTCCGTTCATAATTCCCGTTTATATTTTTGCTACACTTTTTAAGAAGGTCCTATGTTTTTTTCTGATTCCACATTTCCCTTCCCTCTGTCAATTCTGTGCTTAAATATGTAATCTTCTGCCTCCACTAAGTATCCTTACCATGATCTTTACGAGATCGTACTACATAGTATCCATTCCTAACTTATTTTGTAGCGCTATTGAAGTCCTATTTCTTCTTCCTCATTTAAATCCCATTGTCCTATTTCAGCGATATCCCATCCACTATCCTCTTTCAACTCTATCCTATCCTTTCTAGTGTTGCCAGATCCCGATTGCAGTAGAAATGGCTAATATTTTGGCAAATCGTGTGCGCGATTAGGCATGAATCATTTGTCCGAATCTCATCCAAAGCTTCATATCGCGTTGTTACTTTAACAGTGAATTGGTTACGAAGATATAGAATTAATCATATGTTAGTGTCATCCAACAAGTTGTCAATCGAAGTCAAGCAGGCGAAGTTAATACCATGTAAGGGGCGGTAAAGGAAAACATCGTGAGGAAACCTGCATGTCTGAGAGACTCCTCGAAAGAGGTGTGAAGTCCGCCAACCCGGACTGGGCCAGCGTGGTGAACTATAGCCTAATCTCCCCTCACATTGAGGGGAGGCCCGTGCCCAGCAGTGGGACATTAAAAAGGGCTGGAATTATTATATTATATTATAAGGGGCTGTGAGCCTGGAAAAATAAGACAATCTTCTCTCCCCTAGGGTACCAAGTCCTATTAGTTGGGTAACAGAGATCGGACATTAGTCACTTCGCATGAACAAATGCCAAATCAGGATAAGCTAATTCTGATCCTAAAAACTCTATCTTCAATTCGCGAATACGACTGAAGACGATTGTACTAAATATTTTAGATGTTATACTCGATTCGTATCCCCTTTTAAATTGTCTATAGATCTGGCAACACAAAAAATTTACTTAAATTCCAAATATCCAAATCCTTTTTGTTTTTTTTTTGTAATAACGGTGTTCATAGGATTAAGCCGGGTCGGCCGGTTCGTCGATTTAAAATATGCAAATCTAGATATTAATGGAAAAGAGAACTCCCCAAAAAGGTTGTGTTAAATTAAATAAGTATTCCAGGATCTAAGATTACATTAATATAATGTGTACGTCCAGTGCGAGATTATTCGCAAGCTAGCCGTATACTTTATAGTCTAACCCACGAGTTTATAGACGTTCTATAACTTCATATAGTACTGCGCAAAATAAAACTTTTGCGCGCAGTAGGAACTAAGAATTAGGGAAAATTAAACAGCGCCTCGAGCGGACAGTATTTTCACCTTTCAACTCTCCATACAAAATTTCTAAATACGTGCCCCCAAATTTAGAGACGCGTTCTATAACTCTATCAAACGTATCGTACGGCGCACAAAAGTTTTGCTTTGCGCAGTACTAAATGGAGTTATAGAACGTCTATAAACTCGGGGGTTGAACTATAAAGTATACGGTTATCTTACGAATAATCTCGCACTTAACGAAGCCTTAAAGATAGATTGCTAAATGATAGATCTGCCTTCTGAAGCGATCGTCGAGCCGACCCTCCCGATACCGTAAGTTCGGTGACGCATCTGTCCCGATTACCGAGAGCTTTGAGTGTTTCATGTTTGCACCTTGGACTTGCTATGTGAACTGAGAGACGCTAGCTATTTCACTCTGGTATCCTCTATCATCTTTCCTGTACACTTGACGATTGCGACGGGACTCGCTCGGCGAGTTTGTCTTTTAGAATTACACGTTCCGTTTTACTTTTCATCATTTACAGCTATCAGTTCAATGGAATCTGTTCTTTAAAGGCCTGTCCAGTGAGTTCTATCTTCGTATTTGATTATATTATGATAAAAACAAACTTTTTTTTTTGTTGTTGAGAGAGAGAGTACCTATAATGTTGGTGAAACGGAATCAATGCGTGCGAGTCCGGTTGCAATCTACGGAGCACAAGGACTCTTGGGTGTACACTAAGCTAATCAACACTATCTTGGATTACACAGTCACAAACGTCGTTAAGAGGTTCTGATATGCAAATACTACCTCCAAACTTATTGATACCCATATTGTTTCAAGTTTACACTACTCAATACTACAATAGACGTCGCCATGCAGATTATGAGTGCTTTATTTTTAATTTTGTCTATCCAACTCTCTTTCTCCTTCTCTTCCGTTTGTCACACGGTATACGTGGCTCGCTCGCACCACACGGCCGTTCCGCGATGGCGGGTAGGCTGATGTACAAATACACGCAACATAATCTTGCACAGAGCCCACCACGATGCGCGTGCAGTGTGATCCAAGATTCAAGTGGTTGTCTGTGGTCACTATATATGTTGTGTGTATTGTCTGTTTGCTAGATGCCTGCCCTCTTCCCCCTTCTCAGTTAGACCACAACACATGCGCCAGTAATCCAGATCAGGCGAGTTCGCAGGTAAAAATACCGTTTATAATCGACCCACGGCAATACCATTTCAAATATACTTACTGTGCAACAATTGTACCTAGACGTTTTTTGTTCGACTATCACTTCATTGACCATAGATTTTGTTATTTTCACTGTTACCTTTTCTTCGTTTGTTTTTTTGTCTATACCTTGCGCTCCATTACCGCTCAGTGAAAGGCATCTGATACTGTGGATCTTTACTTACATGGTCCATTAGTTGATGCTGAACGGGATGTCATGTTGTCCATATTGTACCTACACCTCATTTAGTTGTCATCGTATACTGGACCAGATCATACAAAGACTAGTACAGAACACACTGGCGTATACTTCACTCACATCTGATACCATGACCCATTCATGTTGTAGCTACGTTCTCTGCGGCCTGTGAATGTGGTCCCTTACGATACGATTACGTTTTGTTTCCTAAACTCTTTCTATGAAAGTTTTCTTATTGAATCCAACTGTGACGTAATCGAATGGTATTTTGTTTTATAGCTTTTTGGTGTCGTTTTTAAGCATGATTGTATTTGGTCATAGCAGCTTTGGACCTTCGAATTTCAAGGATAGATTGATTGAAAAATGTATTTGATTGAATGGACATTGTTTTTTTTATCACACCCGCTTTGTCTATGGCGGCGCATGTTTATTTAGCACAAAATATATTTATAGTTCAATGTTGTTATGTATTTTTTTTTACTTTATGATTGATGGACGTTGTTGAATTATTTTACGATAATATGATTCGTCAATTGATAAATTATTAAACTTGGGGTTAGAACAAGGGTTTAATAACGGAAATTTCTGAGACTCGTTTAATATCCTAATTTATACTTTGAATCACTTTATGCACAAAATGAGATACCAGTAAATCGATGGTTTGTTTTGAAGTTTTGAAGGATCATTTTCGAAACGCTAACCTACCTCAAGAAACGTCATACTTGCCCCTAATGTATGTTCAGTGAATCAAAATAGCTAATTTAGATATCAAAACAGATGACCTTCGAAGAGTATTCTGATGGCATCAGTAAATAATAATAGCTTGGTGGTACAGGCGAGGGCGAGAGGCGCGGCGATCGTCCAGCCAGCGAGTACGATCGCGCGCACGAGCGCTGGTAACGCGGGCACCCCCACGGTGCAGTCGCCGGGCGCGCCGCCGGGCCCCGCGGCGCCCGCGCAGCCCGCCGGCCCGCCCGCCCCCGCCTCGCCCGCGCGCCGCGCCGGCCCCGCCGTCGTGCCCGCCCCCGCGCCGCAGCCGCCCGCCTCACAAACCACTCCCGCCACCCAGCCCAACCTTATGCAGAAGTTCTCCGAGATGACGGCGCCCGGCGGCGACATCCTGAGCAAAGGGAAGGAGCTCATCTTCATGAAGTTCGGTCTCGGCGGGAAATAATGTCGGGTGCGCGGGCGCCGCGGCCACGACAAGCGGCGCGCGCGCCGCCGCCCGGCATAGCCGCCGCCGTGTGCCGGCTGCTCCTGCAGCGCATCGCCCTGGAACTCGGCCGGGTTGTATATGCAATTTTTCTATTTTAGGCTCCCCTCAGACGGCGGCTCCCGGGATATGTACATTGTAAGATTTCAATAAACGCACAGTCTAGTGAATATTTGAATATAGTGCTGTCTCGATAGCGAGCACGGTTGGGTTTCACCCGAGATTAGTCGTGTATTCTGATGCTTTCTGTACCTCAGACTCGCGTCTGTCTGTGAGGTTAGATAGTACCTATCATCGAGTGAATTGTTTACAAGTTATTGGACCTGCATCGTTTCCTTTGTAGCTACGAATCTAGTTGATACTTCACGATCTTACGGCATAGTGTTGTGATGGTCGATTGTGTTTTATGATCGCTAGCTGTGAGTTATCTGCCCCTCGATAAATGAATAGTACGAATGTTAACTTTAGTTGTTTCCAAAATATACCTACTTGCCTAGTGTTGAGTATATTAGAATTAGTACGATCATTCAGACAACTTCGGAGATATTGCAAAATCGCTCGTTCTCGTGTACGCTGCTGCAGCCGTCCTATCGACCAATATTTTTAATCGAGTTCGTCTGGTTTGAAATGCTATCAGCATTTGAAATTATCCACTCTAAATTAATGTTGCCATTGCCCCGAAAACGGAGTGATTTCAATCGTAACAAAAAAAATAACTTGGTCTCTGAATCCTGCTGACGCTACATCCATATATTTTTAAATCAGCGGATGGACACAGTGAAACAAATTAAAATACCATAGAGGAAGGAAGCTGATATATTTGATCATTACTATCACATTGTTTTTTAATATACAAGAATATTCGGTAAGCATTTAATTCCATGTATATAAAGTCGATAGTCCGTATGAAGTATTTATGTGAATCCTCTGTAACGTTTAATCTTATACCTGCATGTATAAAGACCCTGTACATCAAGCGCGAGATTATTCGTAAGCTAACCGTATACTTTATAGTCTACCGTATTTAGACATTTTGTATGGAGAATTGAATGTTTTAAATACCGTCCGCTAGAGGCGCTTTTCGATTCTCCATACAAAATGTCTAAATACGGTAGAATATAAAGTATACAGTTAGCTCGCACTTGACGTGCTGTTTATAATGTTGATTGTACAGGCTGATTCAAAAAGACCCTTTCTGTAAGGTTCTACTATGCCTTGGTTGGCCGGTTCTTTAGAGCATTTGTAATAACTATGAGAAGTCAGAATTTCGATTTGTGACAAGCATTTGAGTGTCTACCTGAGGTGATGCTCAAAGTTGGGTTGTGTTGTGTGTAGTGTTCGGTTGTATTTGTCACAAATAAATGTTTTTTCTTTCTTTCTTCTTTCTTTCTATATGGTGATAAAAAAGTATACTCACAAAAAATCACAACTAACAATGTATTTTTTTTTAAATCGATATACTTATCGAAATTCTGACTTGACTTAACCGTTACAAATGCGCTAAATAACTTTCAGAATCATCCTGTATATGTATCATACTATCCGACAGTTAGTTAAATATGTAAGTATAGGTCCCTGCTGAGATTTGCCGATACCCGACTCTTATTCATATACCCATTCCGTACCCCATAATTATGATAAATAATTTATATAAGAGATTTGTGTAAGCGCATTGAATCTATATGCCTCATCCTTTGAATATTCTCGAAATAATAATATTCTGTGATAGTAGACGTGATACCATCTTTATCATTCTTAATGTAATAACTAAATACTTGTAAAATATGGCGTCATTTGTCACTCGTACGGAACTATATAAGAGCTATTGTAAAAGTACTCTCATACATTTTATTTATAAGAGCATTTCTGATATTGATTTTCATTATTCACGCGAATACTACCTGCACATTGAAATACAACTAATCTTACGGATTTTATCGCGTTTATTATAGGTTTTTTACGTTCCCGACGTTTCGGCTGCTTTACAGTAACCATGGTCACTGACTCACTGGACTGGGAACGTAAAAAACATATAACAAACGCGATAAAATTCGTAAGGTTAGTTTTATTTCAACAGCATTTCTATTTAGTAGCATCTCCAATAACTCTTATACAGCTGAGCAAAGGTTTCGCTGTAACATCTTTTATATTTATGAGTCAATCACAAAATGTTTGACTACCTACTTCATAAAAAAAATAAACTTTTGATAAGATCAATAATTAGTGATAACCTTTTCTAAATTTATTTATGACATTTGCACGTATTATACTGAAACAATAATGGAAGGACATTTAAACAAGTTGTAAGTTTATCTGTTCATTGAAGTCTTTGAAATCCAATGTGTTTATAATGCTACTATCGTACTCAGCCTACGGAAGACTGCTTGCATGAAAAAAAATACTTTTAGAGTTTATATAGAGTTCGTTAAATTTATATAATTATACTTAATGTAGGTACCTACTTGATTGCGACGCGCACAAGCGTGCTAGTTAAATAAAAAATATTTATAAAATGTTTTCAATGTTTTAAATAAATATGTAGGCCACGGAGCATAGAATCTTCTCTGTGACTTAGGCCCATAATCGGCGCAACACTGAAAAGTATCATTGGACTCAACTAGGGCCCCAAGTCTGCTAACACAAACGATTAATAATCGAACAGCAACCGCATAGTAACTGTCACTTCTGACAGATATCCGATACAATATCTGTCAAAAGTGACAGCTACTATGCGGTTTCTGTTCGAATCGATTGTGTTAGCAGACTTGGGGCCTAGGTAGCGCTAATTGTGGGCCCACAAACATTGTATTATTGACAATTTAAAACAACCGAACTAATCTTAAACGTAGGTGTATACCTCAAACCTACAAGCGAACATTGTAGCCCAGTGACTGATCACATTCTCGGGTCGGTGTATATATTGATTGGCGATGTCGCTTGGGCTGTAGGATATTTCGAGATTGCTCACTTCGTACAAGGGATTCTCTTATAAGTCCTTTATAACGCTTCGTATCTATCCAAGTCATTCTCGTTCTTCTCGCATACAAACTCCAGACTTAGCTTGCGATTTAACGGCGTTAAACCACTCTTGTATAACCTTTAACCCACTAGTCCACTACTACGTATAACAATGTATGTATATATATAATGGTTGTACATAATGATGCTAGCGCCCGCGTCGTCGGTAATCTTTTAGCTAAGCTCTATGCTAACATATCTATAATAATAATTATGTATAACCCATCTTTCGAGTATTTCTATGTATCATTAAAGTGGAAGCTCAGGGTCAGGGCGCGAAATTCAAAATGTCAATGGTTTGTTTTTTTTACGAAAAATTTGGACATCTTTACGATGTAATTTAGTGTTTTGCGATATTAGCATTCTGCATTGGGTGTCTCGATGTATTAAGTTTGCTCAAAAAGTACCTAATCCGATACAATACCATAAGGTTTGTAAGAACCGCTACTTTTACTAACTTTATGGTGTTGTATCGCTTTAGGTATTTTTTTAAGCAAACTTAATACATCGAGACATCCAATGCAGAATGCTAATATCGCAAAACGCTAAATTACATCGTAAAGATGTCCAAGTTTTTCGTAAAAAAATAAAAACCATTGACATTTTGAATTTCGCGCCCTGACCCTGAGCTTCCACCTTAATAAAAAAATATATTCTAGTGTTATTTCTGACACGGTTCAAAGTTGTTCACTTGTTTATATATTGTTATAAAGCTATTGTATATCCATATCTTTTACGATACGTGTAACTGCGTATATGGTTATATATACTTACGAGATAATTATATTATGTATAAGTATTAATCGTGCACACATGTGTGCATAATATACCTGCTTAATATTAAAGAGTTGTATATTAATTACGGTGAGCTATGACGAACACTATGATGGGATAAATCTCTAACAATGTACCAATGAAATATGCTGATACAAAAATAAATAATACAAATGCCGCTTCTTTATTTATTGTATTTTATTTGTTTATCCCTAATAATGACACACATGCCGTCTGTTTATTTATTGTGTTTGTTTTGTTGATCACCAATAATAATACAAATGCCGCTTCTGACTTTTTGGCGGGAAACTGAAAAGTCATGGCGTCAGTTATGTTTTAATTTCTAAAACTTGTGTTTCTGCGAGTTATAGAGAGTAATATAAGTGGAATATTAACCATTATGGGTTCGGTAAAGTGCACAAGTGTAGGTAATTGAAACAGAGTGACGAAGCACGGCTTTTCAGTTTCTCACAAAAAATCCATGAAAAATCTTTCGGTAAAGTATCCATCACATTATTGATTGAGGGATGGGGGGTATTTTACTTGGGCCTAGCCTTTGGGCCTGTGCATATGCTCAAAAATAGAAATAATTTATATTATTTGACACTGGCAAAATACCAATGGTGATGCCAAATAAAAAAAAAAATGCCGCTTCTCTATTTATTGTATGTTTTTTGTTGATCACGTAGATAGGTACAATAATAACAAGCGTGCTATATATATCTTTCTCTTATCTTTAACTGATTTGAATGTAGGTTCTGTACCCGACTGCGCAAGAAGGAAGGTAATGTTATGGTATGTACCTATGTCTATTTATTTGACACGCTCTACAGGCTAAAGGGCTTGGTGGATTTATACATATGAGGTGTCGTTAGATTCGTCTTCATTGTGGGAGTGACATAGGGAGTATTTTTTGTTATTCAATTTTTTGTTATTCAATATTAAGTTCAAAAATTTGGATATCGAATGAAAGCTAGTAAATAGCCAATTCCAAAAATCTAGATCATATGATACTTTTATGGCACCATTTTGAAACAAATTTCGGATGAAAAAAAGACGGAAATAAAAAAATGCTCAATGATATATGTTTTAGCTGTCCATTTTTTATATATAATGATAGTCCATAGATATAATGATATGCATAGATATAATGGTATGTCCATAGATATAATGATAAAAGAACAGTCTTAGCTAAGTTAAATTATCAATACTAAAGGTGATTAAACAGCGTTATTTAAAAGTCCGGAACGTCGAACCACTGGTATACTTTCGCTGCGTCTGTATCGTATTCATATTCTGCGCATTTTGTTTTGAATCGCCTAAAACAATAACAACGCACATAAACAAAAGTAAAAAAAAATTAAGTCTCCATAAAAAAAAAGTTGACATAGACTTACATTACACTTCACACATGGTTAATCGTAGCTTACCCATAGACCGTAAAAAAATATTTACACGGCAGAGTAAAAAGAGAACGAAAAAAAACAAGATTTAAGAACTCATACCCTCTTTCATTTTACTGATAGAGGGGTGGGGGGGCGGTATTTTACTCGAGCCTAGCCTTTGGCCATGTGCATATGCTCAAAACTGAAATAATTTATAATACTTGACACTGGCAAAATACTTATATTGATGCAAAATTAAAAAAAAACTCATACCCTCCTCTCCTCAGACACCTCACAACTGGATAGTCTTCTCTGAAGCACTGTGTCCCGAGCGCGTTGAAGTAGATGATACCGATGTAGCGTGCGGTTTGCTCGTTGATTTCAGCCGATCGGAGACACTGACGAAACTTTTCATCACATTCGCAGTTTAGTCTGTGGATTCAAAGACAAATATTACGAAAAAAAATCGTTGAGACTTGGGCTTTATTTAGATAAGCAAAAGTGGCGCCCAACATGGCACTAAGTCCATGGGCAAAAATGGCGCCCAACATGGGACTTAAGACAATGGCAAAATGCGGCATCAAACATGGGACTTGGTTAATGGCAAAAAGTGGCGCCCAACATGGGACTTGGCCAATGGAAAAAAAAACTAGCGCCCAATGTGGAACTTAGCCAATAGAAATAAGCGAGGGTATATGAAGAATATTGACCTGGTATAAAAAGCCCTATTAGTCAAGTTGTACTTGGTCTGGCGGCCTGGGATAATATCAGGGCAGTAGTCATGCTCCCTGCAGCACGCGTCCGACTCCGCGTCCTCTCCCAAGTCATCATAACCCCCAGCTATGTTACCAGCCCCACACCATTTCGTACCTGGAATCATATATCAGCATCTTAGTACGTGCACGGCAAACACGGTGACCAAATTCTTTTCCCCTTTATTTTCCCCAACATTCAACGGGTTACACTTTCATCAAGAAAACAAAAAAATTACGTCCACACGATAAGGACCTTTGTGCACACAATCAAATGCCGAATCAGTCCATAAATTTCACAGTACCGCCACAGATTCAATAGCGAATGTATGGAAGCATTCGATCTCTTCAAGCGTTCCTTAGTTTGGGACCGTACAGAGCCCCAAGTCTGCTAACACAATCGATTCATAAACGAACAGCAACCGCATAGTAAATGTCACTTTTGGCAGATATTGTATGGGATATCTGTCAAAACTGACAGTTAGTATGTGGTTGATGTTCGATTATGAATCGATTGTGTTAGCAGACTCGGGGCCCAGTGTGTTGGTCTGGCTATCTTTATTATTATTACCCACCTGGATAAATCAAGTTGAACCTTTGGTATGCTACACTCTCATCTTCGTCCTTAAATTCATTATCATCTATAACGTTCTTAGCGATATCAGTTATAATCCAGCAGTCACAATAACTTATTAACACAAATACCACTGGCAACATTAAACCATTCATATTTTTTTATTTGTCAAAAAAATAAATGAAAGATGGCGCGAACGCAGTTGTTAATTACTTTAAAATAATGACACCGAAAAGTATTGTGTGTTTATATACGAAATTATTACATATAAGGGTGAGGTGCGAATGACGATGGAACGGAGATGAAGCGGAGCGGATAGGAGATGAAGCGTTGCTTAGTGTGGGACCGTATAGTTGGTGTTTGCGTCTGGCGATATAATTATTATATTGTTTACAAGTAAAGGGTTTTCACTTGTAATTTTACTGCTAAAAATAAGTACTTATGGAATAATACGAACGAACAATAGGTTCATAAAACATGAATGACGTCATTAACGTCGACATCAATACACCAGTTATTACCATCGTAGTAATAGGAAGTAGACTCCCTGCCCACTTCATTTTTTTTTACTGCAACGATAAGGGAACATCGCCTAGAAACCACTAGCGCTAGTTACCTACTAGTGTTCAGGTACTAATGCCTCTCATTGTAGGTACATTAGAAATTAATTTCACCTACGTCGATAAATCGCTCGCTCGCCCGCCTCAGGTCGGACCCTACCTTTCCTTAAAAGGAACATTTTCTTATCATTTCAAAAAAGGAAATGTTCGTGGAGCGAATTATCTTTTCTTATCTAGACCTCACGGTAAGGCGACATGCACGCCCGCTGGTGCCCATTACTGAAGCCACATGAGGTTTCAGATCCTCGATAATAAGTGAACAAGTCATCCCGCCTTTTCACCAAAGGGTTTAGTACAGGAGTACCTACCTACTGGTTATAAAATATGGAGAAAAAACAATTAATCTATACCTTCTCCGCGCCGGGAAAAAAACAGGTGCGTAAGCCAATAAGTAAGCAAGTATTGTGTAATAAATACCGATGCATTTATTACACAATATTTTCAGAAGTGTTATCACATCCTTGGACTTGTGTAGACCTGAAAAATAATCTATAGTCGGTATTGACCGAGTTATGAAGGTTATAAGGTTTTTATAACCCAATTTTAAGATATGCGGGTCTAATTAATTTCATTTATTAGGTAGGTAAGTAGCCGCAATATAATTAAGTTATATCTTTCTTGTTAGGCACAATATTTACTTACGTACTATGTTAGTATGTACTGTCAGTTAATAATCACATGGATCAATCGATTTCGTCAAACATAATAAATAAAATCGTCTAAATTACGACTGTCAAAATGACACCGACGTCTGTCATTTCTACTTGTCTCTGTCAGTGTCAGATCACCAACCACTCAATCAAATTTGTGAGTTTTGTTTACGTTACGTACGTACGATTCGATCACTCCAATTCGTTTATCCGCTTTATTTATTATGTTCCTTGACATACTAACGTTACGATAAACAGTTAAAATAATCCTTTAACAGCCACGTAAACTAATATTTACGATGGAAAATCTGAAAAACATTTGGAAACCAGAACGTATGTTGTACCTTCGCTTAATATTTCACGTTGTTGAAGTGATTTTTAGTGTATTTACAAATATTGTTACAGTTTATCGTATACAAATTGAAGCGCCGAAGCCTAAGCGTGTGATATGTGAGAATTTTCCGGACAGGCCCGAGTTCTACGGCAGAGAATACCATGGAGTTATTAGTCATAAGGACGCGACGTTACGTTTGGAAAATGAGCCAAACGGAGCCTTTTTAATTAGGAAAGGAAGCCAAAACAACGATTTCTACACATTGACATTAAAGTAAATATCATTTGTACTGAATTTCATGCCGAAAATGTGTCTAATTTAGTTAAAAATGAGGAACCTTAAAGTACGAAAAGTTTATAGTTTCATTAGGTACTTTCACCGATAGCCTTGAAGCGTTTATGAATAGTGAATGGAGAGCTGGAACTATGACACATAATATCTAGTAGCTATGGTAATATTTTCCCTGATTAATTTTTCATTTAAGAAACACTTTTCATTGTCCATTTATGTCTACATAAGTTTGCCTGGTGCCCGAGATACAGGGAATTCTAGTTTGGGTCTGGAGTAACACGGTATGTAACTGATTGCAGATTCAATGACAAAATCCACCACTACAAACTATACTACGATGGAACATATTACATACACACAAAGAGGTATGACAGTGTCTATGACCTGGTAGCAGACGGTCTCATCACCTGCCACATGGAGCTAAAGGCGCACCACATACTGGAGATGATAAACTCACGAGCCAACTACCCTGAGAGTCCTTATGTCACGTTGAATAAACGTAAACTGAACACATTGTCGCAAATACATCAGTAAGTATTTACTATCTTAACCGTATCCCAATATGACTGACCAACTGATAATTGACTCACCAATAAGTAATTGCAAAATACCTGTCTATTTTGTAATGAGTTATCAGTCTGTCAGTTGAGGCAGTAAAAACCGTATTGAGTAGCATTTAAGATAATAGTAATATGATAAATTTCTATTTATATTTTTCCAGATCATCAAACAAATCTAGCCCAATTATAACAATGACAACCAACAAAACTATCAATGATGTAGACTCGTTGAAGAAACCACCCTTCGATCTCACACCGAGCATAGAAGACAACCCGTTAATCATGAAATACTCAAAGTTGCACTCCTTCAAAGTGCATACATTCAAAGGTTTAAATTGGTGCGAACTCTGCGCCAACTTTCTGTGGGGATTCACCGCTCAGGGTGTTAAATGTGAAGGTAACTATTCAATATTAACCATTGTATCAGATAAAAATATCTCACACATGCTTGGACACTGCTTGGTTATAAAAAACAAATGTGTGACAATTTCAGTACTGAGAATAATTAAACTTCATTATTTTTTTTTCATATCATTCATTCAATTAAAATGTACAATTACAGTTAAACTATATAGGAAAATAAAAAAACTTAAAAATTGTATGACAACAAACTACGTATCAAAAAGACCTTGGCCTTCATTATTTCATTAAAATGGTTTTTTAGAAATCAATCCCTAGGGGGGAAAGAAATGTTGTTGAAAATATGCACCAGCACTCGAAACTTTGTAATGTAGACTCCAAATAATAGAACAGTGTATCCATGGTATAATAGTATGCTACGCCAGGTATTATTTTACTGTGACAGCTAGGTTGACTGGCCCAAGACTACATCATCGGCCATCTTTGACCAATAAGCGATGTTAATTATATTGAAGATGTCAACACAGACTGATCAATACATAGTTGTAAAGTCCTGAACTTAATTAAAACACATTGTATCTGTGAATCGCGTAATCTGCTATGTAGCCATTACAATCAATTGTGTCGTTGTCATAATGTTATTCATCTACCCACTTAATCCACATTATTTATTAATAAAGTGGAAAAGTACCCTACACTATATTTATATTAAACTAAGTACCCGATATATCTATTGTAACATATGACCATAGTCTTGGGCCTTATCGTCGGAAGAGAATACCTGGCGTAACATATTATTATACCATGAGTGTCAGTTGTTTTTTTTATTAAAAAATTGGGTCTCATTTTTATCTTTCAGATTGTGGTTTCATAGCACACTCTAAATGCTCTGAAAGGGTACCGAACCATTGCCTGCCGGATCTGAAGAAACTCCGGGGAGTGTTCGGCATAGATCTGACCACATTACTCAATGCTCACTCGAGCACGCTCCCTTTCGTGGTGAGGAAGTGTGTGAACGAGATAGAAGCTAGGGGCATGGACTCTGAGGGCATCTACCGTGTTTCGGGGTTCGCTGACGAGATTGAGGCGTTAAAGATGGCTTTCGATAAAGGTATATACAATTTAAATAAATAAAAAATATTACCAGACGAACCCAACAGCTGTATGGTAACAAACTAAGCATCCTTTTATTATGGGTAGGTACCCACACAACAGACTGCGAGCTATCCTAGCATATAATACTTATACATTCCTATTAAACATCCATGACTCGGGTGCAATTGTGCATTCATGCTCATCACTTTAAGTTTGCCCCTATCGAGATTCGATTACGAGACCCTTGGTAGAAAAAGCAGGGTCACTTACAACTGCGTCAATGGGATCGACGAATGAGATAAAAAGTTTATTCTTATGTATTCTTCTTCAAAGAACGAGTGTGCAATTGTAAATTTTATATGCTTTCCTTCAGATGGCGAGGCGGCTGATTTAAGTGTGTTTAGTAACATCAACGTGGTGGCCGGCACGCTTAAGTTGTACTTAAGACTGCTGCCGGTTCCGCTCATCACCTACGAAGTGCATCCGAAACTCGTGCACGCTATACGTAAGTTAGGTTGCTAGTTGGTTGGTTGGTAGTTGATTGGTTAATTGGTTGGTGGTTGATTGGTTATTGGTTGGCATGGCAGACCCCAGTGTGCGCCTCGCATGGCAACACACTGGAGCTTAATTATTTTATGTAATAAACATGGTTATTAAAAAAAAGACAACACCGCTGAGTTTCTCGCCGGTTCTTCTCAGTTGAGGTCGCGTTCCGATCCGGTTGTAGAGTTAAGAAAAGAAAATGTAAATGTCAATTTGTTAGTGTCTCCGTAGGCCTATACGAAACAAATGATTTGACTTTGACTCGCGTCCTATTTCAGTCGGACCAAATATCATTGGTATAATGTGGTTGCGTTCAGTGCATCTCTGCCTACCCCTGTCGGGGACTACACAGGCGTGATGGTGTTTTATGGTTTTCAGAATCGAAAACGACAGCTCATCAAATACAGACTCTTCGGGAATGCTTGGACTCGCTGCCGCCGGCACATTTCAACTGTCTGCAGTACATGGTCCAACACTTACACAGGTACGCGATATACCAGCACATACAACGTGCTAGTGAAATAACGCAAAACCAGAGACATAAAAAAAATCAATTACAAAGTTATAATATTTGGTATAACTAATTGGAGTCCCAACTTTTTTTTGGCTTGGTAAAGGATAACTCCATATGAGTTTAGTCCCAAAGAAATCTTTTTTTGGAAATCAATACTTAAGCAGTTTAAATCTGGAGTTTCAGTACGATTTCCAGAAAATCATTCATCAAATGTGAAATGGATTGTCACTCAGTATTTTTTTAAATAATCAAACTAAAAAAAAAACAAAAAAATGTCCAACTGCTCGGCACGGGCCTCCCATCAATGCAAGGGGATCAAAATATAAAAAAATAATTTTCTATAAAGTATCTGGAATTGGTGCCAAACTAAACCTCCATCCTGAAAAGCACTATAAAAAGATAGTTCTTTATTTAAACTTGGACTGGCGGCTTCAACCAAATAATAGACAATTATTTCTAGATTTTTTTTTGTCTCCTTTTTTATAATTGTATGCAACCTAGTACCTACCTTTTCAATTGATCTGTACATGATATATATCCATCAGGGTATCTCTACAAGCCGAAGTGAACAAAATGAGTGCCCACAACTTGAGCACCGTATTCGCGCCCACTCTGGTGGCCACGCCGCCCGCGATCACAGACCTGGCCTTCGAGATCCGGGCGCTTCAGGCCCTCATTGAGAACTGCCCGCAGATCTATTACGGAACCACCTAATTATGGCTTAATTGTAAACGTATTTAAAGACTAAAATCGGTTGACACACTCATTGACCTCATCGTGACATAGACAAGAAGTTTTCTTTTTAACATCGCATCTAATGTTGAGAACTGGCAACAAAATTAAAAAGCCTATGATGTAAAGTCAGAATACGAGAATAAGTATATACGGCTTATGTTGACGCCCGCTATAGGAATACCGAATAATACTTGGCGAAGACGCTTTTTTGATTCGCCATTTTCATCTTTTCATGTCATCATCCATGTTTTATTTATGTGTGTTTTTTTTAATTTTATATCGCTATTAAACACATTGTAAGAGGTCACAGAGTGTGTTATCAGGATATTATCCTACTATATGCATACTATTTAACTCATAAAATCTCACAAATTAGATCTTAAGTTAATTTTACGTGCAATATCATTATTATTACAAGCCTGTTCAGACTCCGGGGGTGTTCCTCACGAAAGAATTACAAGGGAGCAATGTTGTAGGAAGTTTTTTTTTCTATAGAATGATGCGTGCGTGACTCTACGGGGTGAGGGAGACGTTGGTCACCGCCCACTTCTATATTTTCCATCTGGCAAAGCCAACGCATTTGTCTTTGTTGAGGTTACTATGTGGTTTAGCCATATAATGCAAGATGTCTCTAGAGTCGCTTGTGTAGAACATGTATACTTTGTGGCGATACCTTTTTTTAAATTGCGTCCTGTGATCTTGCGCAAAAAAAAAATCTTACTATTATTTGGACTTTTAACATGCATGACAAGAGTTTGTACTTAAATTGAAAATAATGTAGATGTGTTACGAGTTCATTATTTTCGTGATTCGATTTTTAAATCTAGGTGTCATTTCAATTCCTGTACCCGACGTGGAAGATACCAAATACCGATGCAGTCTAAACAGTGCTTTATAAGTTTTTATCTCTGCTTTGTGATATTGGATCGGACTTTCTAAAAGAATATCTTCTTTTATGCGTAGGTATACCATTCCAGGTTGTGTTTAATTTTAGAGTTTATAATCAAATCACTTATTTCAATGTAGAACAAATAATATATACTTAGGCTAGTTTTTTTTTTTTTACTTTTGTATTATATTATATTCGCTTCGTTCAGCGAATCGCTGAATAAAACCAAATATTTCCAATTTGTTATTTTATTTTAGATAATAAAAAAACATATCACTTCTTTTTCATTTTCTTTTTGGGTTTTCCAGTATTGTCTTCCTCGTTGTCTTCCCGCTGGAATTTCTTCAGGTCAGCACAAAATAGTACCTGCAATAATCGAGGATATACTATCTTTAGTTTAATAAAACTTCCTCCTCCTCCTTTTTGAAGTCGGTTTATTAACCGACTTCAAAACGGAGGCTATGTGCTATTCCAGACTATAATCTATCTCTGTGCCAAATTTCATCCAGATCCGTTCAGCCGTTCTGGCGTGATTGAGTAACAAACATCCATCCATCCAAACTTTCACATTTATAATATTAGTGGGAAGTGGGATAGATTTGTAACCCACCGTGTGCGCCCAGCCCGCCATATCTCCATACAGGCCCCGAAAGTGATCTCCTATCTCCGCATACATCTTCTCCGTCACGTTCTTCTTGCCGCGCAGATGCGGCAGATAGTTCTGAGCGGCTATCTGGTACACGTGTGTGTCCACTGGGAGCGCTTCTAGATGGTCGAGAGACATTAGACAAATGCAGTCTGCCACCTAGAGGATAGAGTTCAAATTACTATTGACTGCCTCATTTCATTTGTCTATGGGTTACAAGCAGAGCTTCCATGGTAAAGGGGATAAGTATGATGGTGGTAATGGCCTTGGAGGGGACAAGTATGATTGTGGTAATGGCCTTGGAGAGGACAAGTATGATTGTGGTAATGGCCTTGGAGAGGACAAGTATGATTGTGGTCATGGCCTTGGAGGGAACAAATAATGATAATGGTCTTGTGGGAGTATAATACATATGATAGCAGTAAGTCTTATAAGGGGACAAGTAAATACCTTAGGTCCAATACCATGCAACTTCATCAATTCCACTCTAGCGTCTTTGTACTTCATATCCTGTAAGCTTTTGAACCAGTCCTTGCCGCCCCATTCAACAATCTGGGCAGCTGATTGCTGTATGAACTTGGCTCTGTAGCCAAAACCCAAGTTTCTTAGTTGTGATTCTACCTGAAACATTTGATATGGTTTTAACCACAGCCCACATGGACTGGCAGGGACCGTAAGCCAAGTGACTATGCGTGTATGACTAGACCAAGCTGTCATAAAAAAATATAATAATACTGGCTACTGGGTATTTTTAAATAAATGTAAGGTTCCTCACTTGAGGCTCTGCTAACTTCTCCACTTCAGGGAAAGCATAGTATGTGCCACCTTCATGATCACAGATCTCTTCACCATAATTTTTACATAATTTCTCCACCATTGTTGATATTCTGCAAATCAACTATATTTTATAAATTATGGTAGATACAGACAGAGTAACATACCTACATAAATAAATGTTGCATAACGCACACATCAGTGGTACGGTCCCAAACTAAGTAATACTTGTATTATGGCTACTGTACAATGGACTGGGTTCTACCCAGTATACTTACCTATATCATTTCCAGGATTTGGGTACAAACAATTGTGATCATCACAGATTTTGCTTCTACCAGGATTCGAAACCTAAGATCCTCGTTTTAGAAAGCAGACAACCAGCGCCCCAAGTCTGACACACACACACACAATCGACTCATAATCGAACAGCAACCGCATAGTAACTGTCACTTTTGACAAACATTGTATGGGGTATCTGTCAAAAGTGACAGTTCCTATGCAGTTGCTGTTCGATTATGAATCGATTGTGTTAGCAGACTTGGGGCCCAGGCCAATTGGGTTGTCTAATATGATTACATAAAGAACATACAATATAGGAAATGATCCCATGATCACATAACAATATATTCACAATGTTCTAGATCAGTGGTTCCCAAACTTATTTTGTCTACTGCCCACTTTGAGAATGAATTAGTTTCAGCACCCCCATTTTTTCACTTATTGAAAAACCACTATAACTTCAAATTAAATTAATTATTGTAAGCCTCTACACAACGCCCCCATTTTTTTCTGGGTCTCTTACCGCCCCCCGTTAGGCCTGCAGCGCCCACAAGGGGGCGTTATCGCCCACTTCGGGAAAGGCTGTTCTAGATCAATTAGTGACTCTAAAAGCGTATGGCCAGCTATTGTCACCAGTTAACTGTGGAGTAATGCAATTGCTACACATAGGGTACATTTAACACTGGTGGTGTATCATGTCTAGTATATCTGGTAAGATCAGAGTCGGTAGCTATTATATTTAAGTATCTGTTCAGGTGTCCTTAGAATGTTTGCCTTCACTTTAACAAGTATGTAACTTACCTTGAAATATGATTATTTTGGCTACAAATAAACGAGAATAAATTTTCCACGGGCTCTTGACGAAGCATCCTAATGCCATAGAACTGTTGACATGCCATTTTGAACAGCTCATCCTTCGCAGACCACTCCTGATAATAATCTCTTAAATTCATATCAAGCCTAAAATAGTCCTCTAATAACTTTTGAAAGTCTACATTATTGGTTTTTGCGATTTTATTATCTTTAGATTTTGTTTTCTGATTCAATAAGGAGCCAACAACTTGGTACTTTAAGCCGTCCCCGTCTTCACGCAATTTCCACACAGTTTTCGAAAATACACCGATCCATTCGTCCGTTTCTTCATTATGCACCCATCTAGACAATAAAATATACAAAATATACGTATTTTGATTTGAAAATTATAGCTCGTAGTACCTAAAGTAAAAAAAAAATAGTTTAGTAATCTGTACCTAAAACTTTGACCACCTGAAAGTGTGCCTTTCAACTGTAGCTCTCGTAAGTTATATATTAACTTATTCCACGCCATATTTGTTTAATATTTAATTTATTAAATTATGAATGGGTTATTGTTATTTACATTTCGAAAACAAATATTCTGTTTTTGTTTGGTAAGCAACTGACGGTCGAAAACGAGCGCGAAATTTGACAGTGACAGCGGGGAAGTTTTTTCTGTAATTGGATTGGCTTTACCCAAATTATGCATAAAGCCACTATAACTTGTATATCGAATGTCATCCTAAGAAAACAATGAGTTCGAGTATCGCGTGTGTGTCGAAGGTGGAAGGAAAAATTCTCCTCGAGAAGTAATATCGCTCATAAAGTGCCTACCTAATGTTGCATTGCTTAAATGTGCCAGGAAATCAAACACAATATTTTTTACATCTGTAATTTATTTTATAGACCAGTCTATGACAAAAAAAATGAACAGCTTACATTCCGCTTCAGCTTAATCCCAAGAGTGTGGTCATGTCATTTTCATATATTCATGTTACATCCATTTTTTATATTTTATAATGTGTATTTATTGAATGTGGTATCGCTATTAATTACTTGACATTGGTAAAAATCCACTTAGTTGTGGGTGAGGCCATATTCATATTGTTTCATCGCATTTCATTTTGCAAAGAAAGAAGAGTTCATAGGTTGCAGAAGGAAGTGTTATATATCTTTGGGCTGTAGCACCTCGACTCTGGACCGCTAGCGTTGATAGAGTACTTACCGCTATGGTATGTTATTTTTATACATTAAAATATACTTAGCATTGTGTATCTGTATACATATAAAAGACTGCGTGGCAATAGCGTCGTTGGATCTAGCGATTTTCTAATAATGCTCGCTAGATTTCTAAATTTACGCCATTACATAAATCTATTTATCTATCATAAAGGGACTTTAGACCCCTGAGTGTACAAAATACCGTAAGTACGTATCACGTAGGTACCTACTTATATACTATATGGCTTACAATAAATAAATTAAAACCAACAAATTCAAAATGTACCTGCCAGTCTTAAATATAGTTTAGTTTTTTTTTAATCGTAATAAATCTTTGATATTATATTTTTTATCCAATCAAGATATTGAGCGGTATCTGTGAACACAATGTATTCGTTGAGATTGCATGTGTTTTCGCCGTTGGGCTGCTTGAGGGACCTGGAGACGATTCCTCGGAGCCTCCACCGTCCGCCGTCCAGTAAGTACAGCCCTCCACCGGAGTCGCCTCTGCAAGGACCGGCTCCGTTGCGGTCACCTAGAAATGGAAAAATATTACTAAAGTCTATTACAATACAAAGCCCAGATTCAGGAGGTCACACATGACGAAACCCACTGACTGACTGACTCACCAAGAAATTTGCGAAACGTTTTATCAAACCTACAAGCTTGAAGTATGACAAGCTAAAAGGGCGCCAAGTCTGCTAAGATAATCGATTCATAATCGAACAGCAACCGCATAGTAACTGTCACTTTTGACAAATATCCCATACAATATCTGTCAAAAGTGACAGTTACTATGCGGTTGCTGTTCGATTATAAGTCGATTGTGTTAGCAGACTTGGGGCCCAGGGGATCGTGTCACTGCTGAACGGTAAAATTGTTATAAGCTACGCTTTTCTTACCTGCACACAATGTTTTAGATGACGTTATATAATGGAAATGTGTTTTGCTCGATTTGCACTTCGCGTTGCTCACGATGGGCAGGTGCACCATGTGTGGGGCACCCTGGCCGATCAGCTCTGGGTCACCCTGGTCACCCCAGCCTGCAACCTGTTAAAAAAAAGTAGTTTTCACCCTTAACTTTATGCCCAACACATTTTGAAGATGGTTTTAGCATTAGATTAAACAAAGTACCTATTCGAAAAAACATACTACAGCTCATAACCATAGTTTGAAAAAAGGAATATTTTAGCAAAGGAAATAAGCCATATTTCCAGTTGATAAAAATGAATCTAACTACTTGCAATAAGAACACAATAAACAACTTACAACTCCCGAAGCGCCAACAACAAAGTTGAGGTCGGTGTTGCCACTCCATAAACACGCCGGCCGGATATAATTGTTGAACTCCACTCGTCTGTCGAATGTTAATACCAGTAGGTCGTCTGGAAAGAGACAAACAGAGATTGGTAATCTCAACCATTTTAAAATCGATATAAAAAAGCAGTAGGTCCTTAACTATGGTTTTATTTCTAATGGCGCCGGTAATTTATGTATAGTTTTTTTCAAGAGGGGCTACTCACCTCTATGGGGCAACACTAATATATAATTTGAATGTGACAGGACTGGAGTGAGCCTCAACAACTTGTTCTCTTTTTGGTCTGTGGCCTCAACTTAAAAAAACGTGTTTCGCAAATTCGGAGATTCACCTTTGATGGGTTGTCGTGATTGTTAAAGCTTGTATGCAAAGCACTTTGAAAACACCAATAAAATCAGGATGGATTACCTTTTTTAGTTTATTAGTTCTTTGCCCAATACTGTTATATTATATACTAGCTGACTCGGCAAACCTTGTTTTGCCATATACATTATTTCTAGGAATTATTTTTATAGTAAAATATTTGCGATTGAGACATAAACTATGTACATATCATTCAAGTTGGATAAAACTGCACACAGTGTGCAAAATATTATTTAAATCAGTTTAGTAGTTTAGGAGTCCATAGCAGACAAACACCGTGACACGTAATTTATATTAGATACTCGCACTTAGGTAGGTACTTAAATGGATTTTTAAAACACTTGTAAAAAAATCAAAACTCACTTTGGAGGGATGAGGCATTGTATGAGTCGTGTATGGCGGCCGACACGATGTTCCTGGTGACGGTGATGTCGTCGCTCCAGTCGTTCAGGTTGTGCACGCCCACTTTGATCACGAAATCCTTGATGGGCGTTACTTCAGACCTTCTCTGCATGCAGTGGGCAGCTGAAAAAAATCGAGATACCGCTATTAAATCGACTTTTGTAGCGTTGCCTAAAATCTTGCCCCCAAATTTATAGACGTTTTACAACTTTATCAAACGTGATATAGTCTGCGCAAAGCATAACTCTTGTGCGCAGTACTATATGACGTTTGATAAAGTTATAAATACTTATAAATACTGATCCGATTGTAAACTGTCTTCACTTCTAGAAAGCTACATTATCATGGAATGCTCAGTAATGCACAGTACCTCGGTTAAAGAGCCACTCAGCTCTTTAACCGAGGTACTGTGGATAGAGCCGTGGGCAGAAGCTAGTGATATAATAAAGATATACAGTTTTTTTGTAGCGGCTAATCTGCCGTAACTATTGATCCGATTTTAAAGATTCTTTAACAAATAAAAAGCTCCGCTAACACTGAGTGTCACTGGCTATGTTTCATCTCGCTATGACCGTTGGGAGCCGAGCTGTAGAGCAAAATCTATGGATGCGCAGGCGGCGCAAAAGTTTGTAGTAGTTTAATAAACTCACCAGTAACAATATGTCGCTCGGACACCAGAGTCCCTCCGCATATAAAATTGAGCATGCCCCTTTTGCCCTTATATATCGCCACCAGCCAGGGAATGTCGCCCCTGGTGTAGCTCTGGCCGTTGTAAATGAGGGGCAGGTTCTCATTGCCCCCGGACACTACGCCGCACTCAACATTGCTGGATGTGGGACGTTGGGCTGGTCTGGAATTCGAAAAACAGTTTAGCATCAATAGATCTCTAGTTCGCTATACAAGGATCTAGGTATATTCATGCTTCGTAGAGCACGTAAAGCCCTCCATCCTGCGCCTGATCTCTCCGGTCCTGTCCGATTACTGTCCTATCGGACTATGAGAGTAGGGGAAGAGAGAGAGTGCACCTGTGCTTGCACACACACACACTTGTGTACTATAATATCTCCTGCGCACTTGCCTAGTCTCCGTTGAGATTGGCTGCCGTGACCGGAATTCGGTCAGGAGGTTTTTTTTTTTTTTTTTTTATTACATTATAGGCAAGTATTTGATCTCGATCTCACCTGATGGTAAGTGACGATGAGATCTACGACGGAGCATACTTGCCTAGGTAGGAAGGCGGCAGTAGATAGAGACGCTACATTCACTAGGCACATGCAGCGCAGCTGATCTGACCCGCCATCCATGAATGGCAGCACCGAACATCATGCCGGAACACGGCTAGGCCGCTTGGCGACATGGCTTTGTTCAGTGGGCGGTGACTAGCCACGGCCGAAGCCTACCACCAGTAGAGTTGTCACCTGGTTGGCACCACCCAGGGTCACGTGTAGGGTATCTCGAGGGTACTTAATTCTCCTACGGACGAAGGTGACTCGACCCCGAAATAGAGGTCTTAAATAAAGAGCTGACACGGTCTCCCCATGATCAACTCTCACAAAAGTGTGTCCTATAACGCCCACTTGGGGTCTGAGAGATCTTCCTACTGTCTGCCAGAAATTATAGGGTGGGTTGTTAAGTTAGTACGAGGATACTGGTAAAAGGATGTAGGTTCGTATCCTGTGCTCGTCGCGGACGAGTGTGGAAGGTTCCCTTGGCCCCCTCACCACAAGGCTGGAGGAGGACCACCATGGATTTTAGTCGGTAGGAGTCCGACGTACCCCGGTCGTCTCCCCCGCGGCTTGCAGGTATCCATGAGGATTTCCCCACGATAACCGCACCTGCGTTTACGCACTCACTTGAACACTACTATCTCCTGCATAGTTGGGTAGTCCCCGATGAGATTGGCCGCCGTGACCGAAATTCGGTCAGGTCTTTTATCTATGTTGTTTTGTTAATTCAACACAATCGGTACAAATCAGAAAGCCTTAATGAAGTACTTACACCGGTGTCGGCCTCCGAGGTTCCGTGACTTGTTCTGGATATAATACACTCGTGTCTACCGGTCTGCTGGTGGTCTCCGGTCTCCTGGTCTGCTGAGGTCTAGGGGTCTGTGTTGGCCGCTTGAACGGTCTGGCTGGTATTATCGGCTGCTCGTAGTATGGCCGCGTGGATTGGTCGTATACTGGGTCTGGAGATGGGTTGTAGACCGGTGGTGTGTTATTTGTGTTGTTTGATGTGTTGTCTAAAATAATTATAAATAGATATATAGATATTTACATTAGTATTTAAAATATCTAATATGAATTATGTGTGGTGATATTTTAAAAAAAATATTAAAAAAAACATGAAGAGTATCTTAATCTGAGTATACACAGAGACACTGACACACGACACTAGTGTCGACAGACGCTAAGAGACTTAAAACAAGATTGCAACTCAGTGTCGATGTGGTGTGCCAACTCTGTAGTATAGGTAAAGTAAAATTAAAGTAATGAAAAGTAAATTTTATTTCAGTTTAGGCACTAGACATGGTAGGTTAAGTTGCGGTTCCAAATTAGGCGGAAGCCTGTATCTTGGAAACCTGATTAGTTTGCTTTATAGTTAAGCAGTAAGCACATTATTATATTCTTAAATAAAAAATAAAGCGTAATATTACATAAAGAAATAAGAAAAGAATGAATGAAATAAAGTGAAAAATGAATTAAGGTGAATAATTAAAAATGTATTAAACGTATAAATACAAAGTAACAAAATATAAGAAAAATGTCGTTAAAAAAGGCCTTTGAATAATTTGTTTCAACTGAGATGAGTGGACGAGAAAATCTGTGGTTACTGTTTAAAAAATCCGTTATACGTAGATACATAAGCCACGCTTGCGAACTTTAAAATGGGACCCATTTCCTAGTTATGCTCCAGGACAGTCATATGCCCAAAGCCTAAATGGGTCCTCAATTAATGTTCGCGATTGTACATTCCCAGTGTGGTCGGGATACGTAGGTACCATTAGTATTGTAGTACGTGATGATATGATGTTATTTTGTAAATTTTCTGTAAAGGTGATTTATTCAAATATTGTCGTTATCACTCAAAAAGCAGTGATAGCCATGCCAGTAGAACGCTCTCCTACGAAACCGGGGTCGTAGGTTTACACCCCGGCTCGCACCTATGGGATTTCTGGATTAGTTCAATTCAACTATTTTGAAGATTCATGAGTACTGTAAAAAATATTCTGATTCTGATTCAAGTATGGTTTGAATCCTCATAATGAGAGGACGCGCCATGTCAAGCAGGGGCCATATTATTATTAACAAACAATTGCTATTGCTTACTCCAAGACTGACTGATGTCAATTTTGTTGAGTGTGAATACTTGAGCTTGGGCGTCGTCCGGGTGGCCGTACAGCACCGGGTCTGGCCGTCGCTGCGGAATCGTGTTGGCATCGACCGGCACGTTTATCCCACCGCTACCGCGGACGAATGACGTATGCTGAAGGCTCAGTGTAGTGACGTACTGGCCTGGGCGGGGGACGTCTGAAAAAAAAACAATAGGTCCAAGTTTGTGGTCGTCTTTTGTCTTTGGGTAGCTAATTAAAATATAATTAATACTAGCGGACTTTTTGGCGGGAAACTGAAAAGTCATGGCGTCAGTTGTGTTTTAATTTCTAAAACTAGTGTTCCTGCGAGTTATAGTGAGTGATATAAGTGGAATATTAACCATTATGGGTTCGGTGAAGTGCACAAGTGTAGGTAATTGAAACAGAGTGACGAAACATGGCTTTTCAGTTTCTCACAAAAAATCCATGAAAAATCTTTCGGTAAAGTATCCATCACTTTACTGATTGAGGGATGGGGGGTATTTTACTTGAGCCTAGGCTTTGGGCCTGAGCATATGCTCAAAAACAGAAAAAAAAAATATTACTTGACACTGGCAAAATACCTATGGTGATGCCAAATTAAAAAAAAAAAAAAAATAATACTAGCTGCGCCCCGCGGTGTTACCCGCGATTAAAAAGTATTTCTTTTTTACAATAATAAATAAAAAGTAAAGTTAAAGAATAAAAAGTAGCCTATGTGCTATTTTAGACTATAATCTATCTCTGTGCCAAATTTCATCCAGATCCGTTCAGCCGTTCTGGCGTGATTGAGTAACAAACATCCATCCATCCAAACTTTCACATTTATAATATTAGTGTGATTGGTACCATACAATGGCCAGGGGCGCGAACCGCGTTTACATGGTGATTCAGAAAGCGTATACAAAATGTTCGATGTGTTAATTTAAAAAATACACAATGCTCACAAAAAAAAACATATTTTCATTTTATTGGGACCAAAAATAATTACATAACCGTCTAATCGAAATTCTGGCTTCACATAATGATTGGAAATGCGCTAAGAAAGCGCAGGTTCAAAGGTTAGCCATAACCTTTCTGGATCACCCTGTATAGCTACTTATACATATATAGATATCAATCATCCTTGACATAAGTAGGTACACTCATTCGAGCACATCACACAATGTTTTCTCCCACTGGAATTCGAACCTTGTTAAAGATATATTAGGTTCACAAATAACTTTGCCAGTCAGGTCAGCATTAGCTGCATGAAAACGTCTATGAATCTACTTATCCATCTTTATATATTTACCCGCTGGTCCGACACAGAGAATATCCCCGTTCACCGTGAGTGCCGTGAGCCGAGGCACCGGAGACGACACGGGGAAGTGCACCCGGTATGATATGGGCACACCCGCATTGTACTTTTGGAGAAGACGGTTGCTGTCTTCTGCTTCTATCTGACCAACGTAGTTCTGGAGAAGAGGACAAATGCTTTATTAACATTCATAGGCGATGAAGATCTTACAGCCAGCGGGTGGTGTGCCCGACAGTTGTTGTCGGGATCTTGTATATATGTTACGTACTCCGAAAACTCTCATAGCGCGTTTCAGGATTGTATGGAGAACCGTCGTTTGTTCTGAATGTCGTTTGCAGCACCATCTGTGTATTTTGTGGCGAGGTTGAAGAGGTCGCTACAGAGTTATCCATACCTCTCTCGCAGTATTATTATATACTGAACGTCCCCCTATAATTCAGCATCTTAGAGTACTTAAAAATACGGAACAAGACCTCAAACATAATTATATCAGCTATACTATAAATGTCAGACGGTTTATTGACACCTTTGGTCAACTGTTCAAGGAAAATGTTACGAGTTTGTAGCCTTGAGTGTGCGGTACAAATGTCAACAAGAAGTTTAATAATATATTGCTATTATGTTTGGCTAAACATTAACATAGTCAGACCAATATGCCTGGGCCCCAAGTCTGCTAACACAATCGATTCATAATCGAACAGCAACCGCATAGTAAGTTAGTAACTGTCACTTTTGACAGGATATCTCATACAATATCTCTCAAAAGTGTTACTATGCGGTTGCTGTTTGATTATGAATCGATTATGTTAGTAGACTTGGGGCCCTGGCTCTGTGCCAAAAATCTGTGCCATAAGCTGCGTATATAAGTAGTTCACTCTTGGTCGCTGCCATTTGGAATTGCTTTGAATTTGATGACATATACTTGCAAAATTCAATACCAGGGCTTACAAGTACGAGTAGGTATTTAAAAAATCCCAGGGTCGAAAACCAGGTTTTTAAAATACTTTAAAGTATCTGGCCGCCCGTCTTCAGGGTTGGAGATAGTTGCAATCGTATCTAGGACAGAAAAAAACTTTGAACTTTCAAGTATGTTTTGTAGTAACTTCGATTGTGCTCCTTGTTAATATGAAGATATGGATCGATTTCCGATGCGAGAGATTCTCAGCCCTGAAAGCCGGGGCTCGAATTTGTCAGCCACTGGTCCTACACAAGCAAATTCGTCAGTGATTAAACTGGGACATTTTTGCGTGGTCATTTGTAGCTGTATCCATTTCAATCATATACAGCTATTACATATGGCTACATAAATGTCAGATTGTTAGATTTCCGTGGATTTCCGTGTCTCCATTGACGCGCATCGTTTATATGACGTCACGGCATAACATGACTAAAATATTTACATACAGTCGAATTTGTAGACTTGTGAATAATAATAATAATACTCCATAGTATTACATGAAATAAATGATAAATAAAATATCTACTGTGTTCACTATGTACCTATAAAACTTTCTTTTACGTGTGTGTGTGCGTTTTTGTGTATGGGTATGTGTTTAACTGGGAGATTAAATTCACATTAGGCTATTTGGCGGGAAGTTGAACCGTGAATTTGTGGATTTTTTGTTTTATTTTCCAAAAAAATGTGTTACTTCGATAGATTGTGTAATATTAATATTAGTGGTAGATTAACCATTGTGTGTCCATAAACTTGCACAAGTGATGGAAATTGAATAAAATAGGTAGTATAACTTGACTTTTCAAGTTCTCCCAAGATGACCGATAAATCAGTAAAGTGTCCACAGCTTTACTGATAGGGGTAAGGGATTCAATACAACATCACCAGTGTCATCGTCATGCATGAGGGGGTACCTACGTATATTTAAAACAACGATATAACAATGTACTCAATGTACTCGACACTGGCAAAAATGCCACTATTTTCTAGCCGATTGCCAACCAAAAAAAAAAGCTGACAACATTTACATTACCCTCCAAGCAAGCACTTTCAATAAAATGTTGACTTTGTTTGGCACAGCAACGATTTAGGCGAGTGGAGTAAGCTTTTGCAATATACTTACCATCGAATTTATAGACGTTCTATAACTTTATCAAACGACATAATAATATAGTACTGCGCAAAGCAAAACTCTTGTGCGCAGTACTATATGACGTTGGACACAAGACACGAGACACGAGAGATATGCCGTGCGGTTCAAAATGTATGGGAACTCGCTGTCTCCGTTTTGTTCCCCACCACTCGCTAAAACCAACCAATACGAAGTCTCTTCGGTGCGTGCTGCGTCGTCGCCGTATACAGCGGCCGTACCACGCGACGCACCAGTTTATTCAAAGTATCGTTAGACGATCTATCCATTGCCTCGTACATTCACTCAGTAGCGAACATAGGTGGTACTTAAGGAGCCATGTATTTTGTACAAAAATAAAAAAGTCGTTGTGCTACATGAAAACTAAAATAACATAATAAAGGCATTAAATATTTTTTGATTTGTTGTTTTTAATGATTTTAAAGACGAATAAATAAAATACTTAATACTGGCTGGTGAAATGAGATTCCATCTTTCGCGTAGTTCACTTTGCTGCTAGTATTTTTGCACACAACCACGGAATAACACGGCATTTAAAAAAAAAGTTAGAGCTCCGATACCGACGTGCAGTTGCAGTCGACTGACGGCGAAAACTCTATGTTAGCCTAATTTTGGCTAAATGTGAGCGCAAGCCCACCGCTTTCATAACATATCTCCTCTCATATATCTGTGACTAGATACAATACTCATTTGTAACCCTGGTTTATAGGTGATATGTAGGTATAAATTATGCGGTATTATTTCACCCGTTTCGTCTCCGGCATGTTATGTAAACAAGCACTTATACATATAAATAAACAGGCACTTATGCAAATGTATTCCGTGTGTCAAGTCTTTTCCGATTTGTTTTAATCATAAACACTTTAAAATCGATACAGTTAAGTGAGGTATTAATTTGTCTGAATGTCAAGAGGGTATCGTCAAATTACGTGAATAAATATACCTACCTATTTGCGGTTGGGTTTTGTTTTAGTTGATCCGTTGCGCTGTTTTTCTTTTCTGGTCTTTGATTCACCGTCACTTTTTTATTGAATCTGTGACTAATGCGTCTTGATTAAGTATAAAAAGAGGAAATTCGTTTATGGTACGTATATAGGCTGAACCTTAAAATATTATAAAGGTTATGTGCTTTATGTAAAAATGTGATATGCTTTCCCGTGTGCATCAGGAATTTCTCGAATTCAGTTACAGACTGAAACAAGTGTTCAGCACGGCCAGATCAACCGACAAACACAGATAGCCAAAAAATGTAACCCACAGCAACTGTCTTTTTTTCTTATTATAGATATGCTTTGTCTCTGTCTGTTAGGTATTCATCTGGCCGTGTAGAAGCCGTTTAAGTTAACAACAACATGGCTTAGTACCTAGTTTATCATACTTATCTCCGCAGATCTTATTAAAACAAGTTACAGTACAAATAAAACCTTCTAGTACGAAACCGCATAACTGGCGCCATGACATTCGCTTCGGCGGGGTTTGAGCTCTGGACTGGAGACAATAGGCCACCTCCCCCCCCCCCCCCCCCCGACCTTCTTCGGCCTTGGTCTTATAAAATATATTGTATGATGACCCGTGAAGTAGTGACAGTACGTCAAGTGCGAGTATATTCGTAAGCTAACCGTATACTTTATAGTCTACTGGATTTAGACATTTTGTATGGAGAATTGAAAGTTTTAAATACCGTCCGCTACAGGCGCTGTTCAATTCTCCATACAAAATGTCTAAATACGGTAGATTAAATGAAAAAAGTTAGCTTACGAATAATCTCGCACTTGACGTAGAGTTTATTTTTAATTCTGAATAAGTACTTGTATAAGGTGTAACAATAAAAGTGTCAAATAATTTAACAGGGTTAACAGTAGGTTATAAAGATAACATTCGAAAAGAAATAAATCAAATTATAATACATTTAAAAATTTACATCCCGTACCAAGCGCACGGCCAAACGTCACTGAATCGCCTGTTTAAAAAAAAAACAAACATAATTTATACATCAACGTGATCCATATAACTCACTGATTCATCGGTTAAAATATTTTACACTATTTCTGTTAAACCTTATATATAGGTTATAAATCTTAATAAATGTACAGGCACTACTCTAGTTACCTAAAAACCGAGTCCCTTACCCAAACGGAACACAAATAAGGATTTAAGATTATAATGGTACCTGTCTGGCTTCTCGGTATTCCACCGGTTTTTTTTTTAGTTTTTTTCGGATACAAATATAGGTACTTACTTAACATTAAAAACCAATTTACCAATTTACAAATTTACATAAACACAATGCAATAAGTAGGTACATAAAAATATTCTTCAATAAAACGGTTACGGTAGACGATAAAAAATGTCGTATTTCATAATAATAATCATTTAAAACGCCATTTATGAAAAAAAAGAATATATATCTCTAAGTCCTACCTACCTTATATTAATGTATTTAGTAATACCTAAGCCACCTGTATTATTAAATCCCTTTCCTAACGTTTTATTGATTGCATTGAGATTCGAAGAAAAGCCCGAATCATGTAGATTTTAAAAAGATTATTTCTTTAAATTGGAACCGTATTTAGTGTTACCATACCTCGAGGAGGCGGTTCTAATTTTAAATTAACGTTAATCGACTTGGATACTGATTTTATTTGACTTGCGATTGACGTGTACATGGACCAAACAAAAAAGGAATGTGCTTTTAAAATATTTTCAATGCTTCATCATGGAAGAAATGTTTTTTTTTTTCAAATCAAAATCAAGGGTTCGTTTATTTGAAGCACAAATGTAAGTCTCTTAAAACTTTAATCACACACTTCACTTTTTATCGCACGTATTTTCGTATCAACCATTCAGGCCAATTGAGTGAAATCATTGACCTGTTGGAACCAAATACACTCATTTAATGCTTAGTTTACACGAGAATAGTACGCAAGTATCGAGTACCTTGTTATTTGGTACATGTAGGCAACATGGATATTAATCGCAATCTATTCCTGACACTTATTACCTACTTGCTGAGCTGTTTACACAAGGAAACTAGCTACTGTTACTTACTTACTGACTCGTGTAAATCATGCATATGTGACAGTTTGACTTTTAATCCCAAAACCAGGTATTAATAGCTCCGAAGACTTTTTGGCGGGAAGTTGAACGGTGAAGTTGTCAATTTTGATTAATTTTATTTTCCAAAAAGTGTGTTTCTTTGCCAAATAATGTGTAATTGATAAATAATGTGTAAAATTAGTGGCATAATAATCATTGTGTGTTCATAAACGTGTACAAGTGACGGAAATATAAATAAAACAGAATAACTTAACATTTCAAGTTCTCCTAAAATGTCCAGTAAATTTTCAAATAAGTATCCACACCTTACTGATACCCCTACCTAACTACTAACTTAACCTACCCTATCAGTAAGGTGTGGTGTTCATTTCATCATCGATATCATCATTATCATCAGGGTTACTATGATTTAATAAAAAAAATATCAAGAAATAGTCTATAATGGCAAAAAAGGGACTATTATGTAGCTGATTGCTAACCTATAAAAAAAAGAAAATATAGCTCTGAAGGTATATTGACAAAAAATTAAAACAACCTTATTTAATCCCACTAATATTATAAATGTGAATGTTTGGATGGATGGATGTTTGTTACTCAATCACGCCAGAACGGCTGAACGGATCTAGACGAAATTTGGATGGAATAGCACATAGACTACTTTTTATCGCGGGTAACACCGCGGGGCGCTGCTAGTTGTAATATAAAATTGGTACGTAGCGACCTAGCCGGTAAGAGGTAGGTATTATTCATAATTCATCGATGAACTTGCTGTTGGCTTACAAAGAAAGCACCTTGAGGAAAATAGTATTGCTGTGAACTTCCCGGAAGAATAACGGTGAAGAACCGAACTCTGTAGGTAGGTACATAAATGGGACTTTTGTGGCGAGAAATTGTTGTAACTCTTATTTTCCGAAATTTGTGTTTCTTTTGATTTTAATGTTTTCATAAACGTGCACGAGTGTAGGACATTAAGATGAAACATCCAAGTTCCCCAAGATGCCCGGTATTTTTTTTTCAGTAAAATGTGTAATAACTCAGGGAAGCGGATCCACCGCTTGACTGTTAGATGTAGGGGGGATATTATTTAATGATGATGATGATCATCATCATGAAATAATCGATCATCATCATCGTTTTCGCCATCACGTCACAAACTTCATCATCGTCATTCAGTGCGCGGACTGACGCACTGGCACACATATGTATGGATATTGTATTGTTGCATACAAAAAGGTGATTTCGGCAGCTTTCAGTTAAAAAATTGCCGCCTGTTTTGTTTTCTCGACTTGGCGGGAGCACTGCAGTGCCTCCAGATTTTAAATTTCATATGGCTTTGCATATATGGGTCATTAAAATAAAAAAAAACGGTTTGTAAGTATAATATGTGAGATTTCTATCATATTAATGATAAAATAATGTGCTCGAACAAATATCAATAAAATAAAAATAAGCACAAAATACCTACCCACTGTCATGTATAGATTGTAAGGAAACCTGTATCGAGTCGTTGACCCTAGGCGATGCCACTAGGTCAATTAAAAGTAATACCACACTTTGAAATAAAACTTATTTTAAGGATTTTATCGCGTTTATTTTATGTTTTTACGTTCGTCCTCCCGCGACCATGGTTGCTGTAAAGCAGCCAAAACGTCGGGAACGTAAAAAACATTAAATAAACGCGATAAAATCCTTAAAATAAGTTTTATTAGAATGAGTAGTATTCGCGTAAAAAATAATCAATATAATATTACACTCTTACAGTGATTTCTTTTATAGTTCTATGTCTATGTATTTCTATATATAATTTCTTTCGTAATAATGTGAATGGAATTATACATAGCCCTCATATGTATTAACTCATTAACCTACTCGTTTGCTTTGGCATGAACGGTAAGGTAGTGCAAGTTTGAGCATTAATGATACAATTTTAAGGTTTAAAAATAAGTGGACGCCTCACTCGATCATGGCAAATTTAAATACATAATATACTAGGCATTTTTGTTTTTGTTCGTCTATTTACGTATTTATTTACTTAAAACCTCTGGGGTTACCACGAATCCATTTTTGTACTATTTGTTTATTTAAAAGTAATTAATTAATTTAATTGGTTATTGGCATTAACTACTCGACGTTGGCAGAACGACGTTGGCCGTTGGGTGGGTGAGGCTTTTAAAAGGACGAGAGACGACGGCCTTGTTCTCTTTTTCATGGAACTAGACGAGGCCCGCCACACGCTCCCACCGGTGTTACTCCTGTGAGCCAAGATCCGCAGCGGTGACCACTGACCAACGAAGATAAAGACTTCAAGATTTGACCCTCGGCGAGTCCCAGAGAAAAGCTAATTGACTTGGAACCCGCAACGAAATTAACCGAAAGAAAAAAAATATTTCTACAAAAAAAAGCATGTTGCATGCAACAAAACAATTAGCTCACACAAAGCGCATCCGCCAAGTCGAATTAAAACTGGCGCCACAGTGCCCATTTCCTAAAACAAATGTTGTGAGATTACATTTATTGCTTTTTATTTAAATAAAATTCCGAATTTTTTTTCTTTTGTGCCCTTAAGGACGATGCACGAAAATCGTAATACAATAACCAAAGCACGTAATCATGACATGTAAAACGAATTACTAACTAACACATATTTTATTACAGCTGAGCACATTAGTTATCGATAGAATAGCAGACAGCTGTTGACCCTCGTTCGGAAACTTTTTCGTTTGTTTGCTAAAGATTTATATTATGAAAACATTATCTGGTTGTAATAAAAAAAAGACATGTCAATGTAAATTTATGTGTTTTATGATTAAACTTGGTACCTACGTGGTGCGAGATTCGCGCGTCGATTTGAAATATTTCAAAATGTAACTATATATTGATTCGATCTTGTATCGTAAATATCTTGATTCGGTACCACTACGCAATGGAACGATACGAATCGACCACACATTGTGTTTACAGATTAGGTAAATTTCATGATATAGGTTGCAATTAATAACGCAAACATTCGATACAAGACTTGTTAGGTTGTTTGGCTACATGGGAAGTCTACAGCGCCATAGATTTTATACGAAATCTATCAATAAGATTGGTCGACGCAACCGGCGACCCAAGGGCCGCGCATTTCCTCGCTCAGCGAGTAGCTTTGGCTATTCAGCGAGGAAATGCTGCCAGCATCTTGGGTACGCTACCGCACTGGCCAAATTTTTTACAGTTTTTGTAAATATTAAGGAGGTAAGCTTGTCTATTTCATATAAATAGTTAGTACAACATATACATAATAAAGTTACAACAGGTACAGATAATATATATGGAAATAAATGATCGCTGGGAACTGTCAATTTACGCATCACGAGAAATCTACCCAACGGATTTTAATGAAAGTCATCATATCTATATCCAACATATATTTTAACCCCAGGAAATGGCCCCTCCATTCCCTGAGAGACTGAAAAAATTACGCGTAAGACATCGCCCGCCGGCACCGTTAATTCTATTTTGTTCCTATTTCTACTCTTAAATAATTTAAATTTTATTAGAATTAAGCCTAAATTCTATAAGCCCATAAGCTCATAAATTATTTTGCACAAAATATATTTCCGGTCGCTACGTTACTTAATTCGTATTTTCGGTATTTCAACATTCAACTTGTACGGTAAAACCGTATTACTAATAAATACAGTACTCTTTCGCAATCGGAAAATCCGTTTTGAATGTCTAAACTTTCATAAAAACCCGCTCATCCATGGACATACCTAGTGTATTATGTACAGTCAGCCATAAAAAGTTGTATATCATCGGTGTTAAAAATTTAAAAAAAATGTGAATGAGAAAAAATAAGAAAGTGAACCAGTACCACCAACCACTAAATATGTGCTGATTATTTTATTATTTCTAATAATTTGATTTATTATCACATCTTTATTAACCTAACCCTAACTTTACTCTCCTATATTTGATTAGTTATAAAATCACGTTCGTCTATTTTTGTGAAGATAATTCTGCACGCAAAAATAGCAGTATATCAGTTAATAAGTTGGTAATGATAATATAAGTACATGTAAGTAATAAATAATAATACAAGTATATAAGTATCGAAATGAATTTTTGAAAAAAAAAACAAAAAACATAAGCATTGTGTCAATGGTGAGGATGACTTTGATATAACTTAGATTACTCTGGAGGCCGGACCTTAGCTGCGAAAGCTACTGAGCTACTTTAATTAAAAAGTGGAATTGTCAGCATACGTCAAAAATATTTTCTATATCCCACGGCTTAGCAATAACTAAGAAACTATCATTATCATAATGAAAGATTAATTACATAGAAAGAGCTTTAATTTAAGATAAAAGACTTATTTATATCTACTTACACATGTTCATTTAAATAATTTCACATAGTTATTTGAAGTAAGTCTTCACACTAGTTTTTGACCCTGACTGTGCCATATACGTATTGTATAATAAAAGCAATCTTCCTACCAAAAAAATACGCACGGCCTCGAAGTATGACGCGCCTATATAAATTCATAATTATCAAAATTTTAATCGCAGCTCCATATATACGCAATAGTAATTTTGTTAAAATAACCGTACCTTCTACCTATTGGCAATATGGGTTTTTATATAATACTAGCTGTTGCCCGCGACTTCGTCCGCGTGGTATTTAACAAAGACAACCGTTGACAACAGCCTGCTCGCCCATTCTGAGCCCGCGGGACGCATTGCAGGTTGTTGCTATCAAACTTAATCAGGCGCTGCGCTGCAACATTGGTCTTAATTTTTTTTCGTGAGATCCTATTTTTTTTTCTAAAATAAAAGTAGCCTAAGTTACTCCTTGTTACATCAGCTATCTGCCAGTGAAAGTCCCGTCAAAATCGGTCCAGCCATTTCAGAGATTAGCCGGAACAAACAGACAGACAGACAGACAGACAGACGGACAGACAGGCAGACAGACAAAAATTGTAAAAAATGTTATTTCGGTATAGGTAACGTGTATACATCCAAATGCACTTAGTAAAAAGCGGTTATTTTAATATTACAAACAGACACTCCAATTTTATTTATATGTATAGATTGGTTTTTACAGAAACATATATGAATATTCATAGGCGCTTGCACCTAGATAAATATTTATATTTATATACGCTTTTACGCTAGTTTTGTTAGGTAATATCCCGAGGGAGCCATTGCATTTCCTGGAATAAAAATCCTATAGGAACATTAAACTAGTATGTATAATTGTGGACCAGTATGTAGAGTTTGTGGTTATATTATACCATGGTAATCTATCCATTTCCCGTGGCCAGAATGTAGATTTTTATAACCGCAGATAGAAAAAACTTCATTCAAATCCGCTGAGGTGATTTTAAGATACAGTATTTCCTGGGAACCCATCCATTTATTGGAATAAAAAGTTCCTAAGTCACGCCACGAGAAATAAGTTATCATTGACTCATAATTAAATTACAATAGTATGCCACTGAATTTGACTGACTTTACCAATGGAATGTCAGTCAAAATTAAAATGGAGTTCGTCATGTCACTTTTGAATAGTTAAATGTGACAATGTCGAACTCAATTTCAATTTTGACTTTTGAAATACAATGACAAACGCATTTTCATTCTGTTAGTTGTCAGTTAATTCAGTGGTGTTTGCTGACTTGGTGCCCTGGGGTGTTGCGAATCAACAACGCTTTGTGCGGCGTTTTTTTTTTATAAATTGGCGATGAATATTAAAGGTTAGTTTTATTATGGTTGACTAAATGAGATGAGTCAAATGCTGGGATTTCCTTGTGGAGTAATGTCGTCAATGTCTTTGCCAGGTCGCCAGAAGAAAAAGGACATAACACAGTGTTTTTTTTTTTGTTCTTAGAACTTGTAACAAATTTAAAGCACTACATTTTATAAACGTTTACATTACGTATACAATGGCACTATAAAGTGTTTTTCGGAATGCGAAGCGCAGGTTCAACAGTGCAAGATGTGACACTAGGACGTCAACCACCTCAGTCCTCCCGTGACCAGGGTTGCGGTAAAGCAGCCGAAACGTCGAGAATGTATAAACAAAAAATAATCGCGATAAAATCCTTAAAAAATAGTTTTATTTCAATGTGTAGTATTCGCGTAAATATAAGAAATCAATATGTAATCCTTAATATATTGAGGTGCCAACATAAAATACCACAGACGATTTTTATGGTTATCGGACGATAAAAAATTGGCACTTTGAGATATATTGTTAAAAATCGGATGCCAAGCCCATGTGTAGGCGGCGCGGGCGCATCGTGACGATAAATTACCAACATTACGAAGATCGTATCTCACTTATGTATCGTTAAAACTAAACACCATTACGCAAGTTAACCCTGAAGGAGTAGGCAGAGGTGATCAGCAGTGTACCCACATTGTCCAATGGATGGTCCGAATTGACATTATACCAGGGTATTTTTAATAAATAAATAAATATCGCCAGACGAACACACTAAATATACGGTCCCATACTAAGCAACGCTTCTACTATGGACACCGTACAATGAACTGGGAGCGAAGCCAGTATATATTACTGATATAGATATTAAACATTCATGACTTGGGTTCAAATATTCGTGCTCATCACACAAAGTTTGTCCCTACCAGAATGCGAATTCGGGACCCTCGGCACAGAAACCAGGGTCACTACCAACTGCGCTAATCAGGCCGTCGAATATTTATCGAATTGTGTCACAAAATGATTGATGAGGCACACAAGAAAAAAAAACATTTAAAAAGTTATATTGTGAATGCATACAGCGTATAGTATAAAAGAGTTCAACGCGCGCTAGCTATGAAAACTGCTTCACTGAATAGAATATTTTCTTAATGTCTACTGACTGCAATTAATAATCATTAAATAGCAGTGCTGCCAACTCTATACGCTTGCTCTTTTTTTACTATTCCATTTCCAGGGATAAATATATTGATGACCGATGTGCAGTAAAATCCGCCCGACTTAGATTATTGATAGCATCAAAATGCCAAGTTTCATCGATATATGACCAGTAGTTTTCGCCTGAAGCGTGAACAGACAGATAAAACATCCAAAAGTGCTTGCAACATCGAAAATATTGAACGCACAGGATCATACAAATTACAGCCTTATATAAATGTTGATTGGACACATTTCGCATAATAGCTCTTGACGGTTTGCAATACCTGGCCGTTTTGGGTCATGATATAATTACTTTATTTTTACAACGTGTAATACGTCCAAATACTTTATAATATTTATTGTATGATAACATTATTTTTTATGTTTATGATGTCGATGGTTAATATTTAATATCTTCTATTAAGTGTGGGTGGATGGAGTATGAATGGCTACAGTAGCTACCTATAAAGAAAATTACTTTGAACAGCTTAGCTATATGTAAGCAGAAGTACTTTAGCACCTACTTGATTGTAATTACATAATAGGGAATCAATTGCAAATTGCCCCCCTCCCCCCTCCCCCCCTCACCTGTCCCTTCCTTTAAAAACGAAATCCTGTAAGAAGCCTGTACTGAAACTGTAGTGTAATACTAACTGTCTCGGCGAACTTCGTACCGCTTCAGAATCAAATGTATCAGAAACCGAATTATTATTATTTTTAGTAATTTCTGTACGCCAAGTGCGAGATTATTCGTAAGCTAGCCGTATACTTTATAGTCTACCGTATTTAGACATTTTGTATGGAGAATTGAAAGTTTCAAAAACCGTCCGCTGGAGGCGCTTTTCAATTCTCTATACCCGTACAAAATGTCTAAATACGCTAGACTATAAAGTATACAGTTAGCTCGCACTTGACGTGCCAGTGTACCAGTCCCACATTTTAAAACGATATCTCTATTATGTTGGCAATAATACTAATTTTAACGTAAAAAAAATAGCAACCGGATACAGTGCTTTATGTTTAAGAATGTTGTCAATAAAACTCGTTATTGGTACGCAAGGTTAATTTGGTTTTTTTTTGTCAATACAACACAAGATATATTTGATTTGGTTCATCTTCTTTAGATACATAAATGTTTTCATGACGTTTCTAATTTCAAAAACTCGTTTCTATCATTAGGAAGTTATAATTGGCTCATTCGTAGCGCAGCCGTCCTGAGGGTGCATCGTTTACAGGCGAAACACGTGTCGAATACATTTTTAGATTCGCTTCGTTTCGCGGAGAATTGCATATTGTTCGGGGTCCCAACACTCGTGGTAGATAGCTTCTCGACTAACATCTTAGAGGAGTTCGGTGTTGTTGACTTCTTTAATTATCGATCAACTTGATGGGTTTATAACTGGAAAGTTGACAAGCCGAGCGTCAGTAGTGGGTTCCTCTTCCCCCATTTGTTTATAAGGAAGTTGCACAGGAAGCTATCTCCGAGAATCGAACCGGCGCGAATGACCTACGCAGCCACATACCTGTACAATATACCTACGCTATGGCTTTTAAATATACCTAATGTTTGCCAAGTGTACTCAGTGGCGTAGATACTGTCGGGCTAGGCAGGGCAATGCCCCTGGGCCCCCAGACTCAAGGGGCCCCTCGGGCTCCATGAACGACGTTCGAAAAATGTATATAATATTCTAGTTGAATAAATAAAGCGTAGTATTCGCGTGAATAAATAAATTTCGCCTTTAACATAGGTAATTATTTCTTAGGTTTTTTAGGTAGAACATATTTACTCAGCGCGCTCTTAATTTTTCTTAGGAGCGCGAAATTCAAAGTGGTTTAAAAAAATAATAACCAGATGGGCCAACCACAAAAGCCCAGCGGGCCGCAGGTTGAGTAGAGCTGATCTAGGCCGAGTGACGGATGACAATCTATTATTTGGTTCGCTGTAAGCCTGCGCGTGACATACGCCCAAGTCATGCTCGACGAGATGCGGGGTGACGACGTGATTGGACAGAATCTGACCACCACCACTATTGCCATACCTTGCTTTTAGCGGAAAAGGGAAGATCTTCCAGCTAGGCGGGTGATATGCCTGGCGGGCGGCCGCTGTACCCCAACGGTTAGGTATTATCGGGATCTTGTATATATGTGACGTGCTCCGAAAACTCTCATAGCGCGATTCAGGACTGTATTTAGAATTGTCTATTGTTCTCAATGCGTCTGCAGCACTATCTGTGTAGCTTGTGGCGAGGTTGAAGAGGTCGCTACAGCTTAATCTTATCGTCATTAGCGGTAGTAGTAGTATGCCATGTGCGATCCTGTGGCGCCCCGCTAAAGGCGGTGAAGGCGGACCGCTGGGTTTTAGTGGGTAGTCTGGACGTGTCCAGGAGCCCCACATAACCGTTCGGGTCCCCCCGGGCCCGAGCGGTATGCGTAAATGCATTTCCCAGCGTTAACAAAAAAAAAGGTATGCCCTTTAAGTGCACTTCCTCATAAGGCCCATAACGGAATATGGCATAGCACCGACCGCGTTATAAATTACAATAAAACCTCAGTAAATTTATAAAACCTGCGTGTGAAATTTATATGGTCTGCAAGAAATAAAGATTAGCCCACAAAAATATGTGTAAACACCTGAATTTACAAGTTAAATTTACGATTAGTTTTATGGGTGTTTATGGTTTATTATGGGTGGCTTGTCAACTTTTATAACAACGAAAAGCCTCGCGAACGCAGTCGAGGGTAGAACTATAGTACATAATATATATATAATTAATTTAAATTAATTAATTTAAATCGTGTAAAATATTTTAAGGGGTTAACAACTAATTTAATGGGACTAGGCCCGCCACACACTCCAACCACTGCTACTCCTGTAAGCCAGGATCTAACAACTAATTGTTAAACTACTACACTACTACCTACTGTTAACCTAGTAAGGTTAACAACTAGTTGATAAAGATTACATTTATGTCAAATATATATGTGTATACAGTGTTTGAATTTTCTATGGGAAAGCAAGCCAGTTCAGTTTTACCGCGCTTAGTGCCAAATGTTATTTTTAAAATGTCATTTTTTTTTTCGTGAATGTGACATTTATAGCCTACCAATGCACTCCTTAAAATATTTTACACTATTATTGTTACGCCTTATAGATGATATTGTTACGAGTTCTAGCTGTCCCCGCGAACTTAGTACCGCCGCGGAATGTTTTTTTTTTTGTAAAAATAATGGCTTTTAAAAAAAGCCATGCCCGCTGAGTTTCCCGCCGGATTTTCTCAGTTGAGGTCGCGTTCCGATAATGACAATTTTTAAGTGCCCCCGTAGGCCTATACGAAATAAACGATTTTACTTTGAATCAAATGTGATTTTTTTCAGTTATTCTGCTATTCGGGGCGAGGACATATAAAAAAATTGAAAGATCATTAAAATTGGCCCCCTCGTTCTTGAGTTTTAAATGTTGTAACTATCACGACTTTGTTTTATATATATAGATTATGTAAAGTTAAATTTTGAAACTATGAATATTAAACATAAACTTTTGATTCTGATATCATCGCCCTCTTTATTCGTAGTCAGCCACCGAATTAATTAATTTCCAGATTTGATTAACATAATATGTTAATAATGCATAATTATATATCAAATATATTATAAAACGACTATTGCAAAGTTTTTCATTTTGCCACCGCATATACTCGTACCTATCTCTACATTTTGTCTATGCCTTTCAGTATACATAGGGAGGAACCGAATAGGAACTTTTATTCTAAGCCCTTCTATAATTATGTATTCAAAGATTTCAATGTAATTTTTTTTAAGAAAGAATGTAAAAAAAAAAAATATAGAGGCAATCAACCAGCAATCAGATAAACAGATTGTAAGCTTAGTCGAAGAAATAATATAGACGTAGTGTCGCGGACAACATATTGAAACGGGGTATTTTACTTGGGCCTAGCCTTTGGGCCTGTGTATATGCTCAAAAACAGAAATAATTTATATTACTTGACACTGGCAAAATACCTATGGTGCTGCCAAATTAAAAAAAAACATATTGAAACACAAAACACCAAGCCGATTTGTAATAAAACGCGGGAATTACGAATTTAAGTACAGTCGAATACACAAATCGGTTCGGTTGTTCGTGACAGTCATACGGACGGAGTTATGAGATACGTAGAATAATAGTCTAATGTGATAGTTATTTTACATTAAAAAAATATCATCGAAAAGGCCCTTGCATATTTAAGTTTCACTTGAAATCAAATTATTCATAGCAGATGCCGAGTGGTTTCGGCTCTAATAACAGTTAATTTAAAATACATTAAGAATTATGATTGATGTATTTTACACATTAATGTAATGTGTATGGTATATGTGTGTGTTGCATGATTGCCATCTTCATGTTTTTTACTGAATCAAATTATGAATTACATTTAGATATCATAAGATGTCGCTATTCAATCAGTTTTAAAATGGAAATATAATGTATTCAGTAGGTAGGAAGTAGTATTTTATCGTGATAAATAATTAATGATAGTGTTATGGTACCCGATACCATAAATAATCTGAATCTGATGTGATTAATTGATAGGCGGAGTTTTTTTGGCGGGAAACTGAAAAGTCATGGCGTCAGTTATGTTTTAATTTCTAAAACTAGTGTTCCTGCGAGTTATAGTGAGTGATATAAGTGGAATATTAACCATTATAGGTTCGGTAAAGTGCACAAGTGTAGGTAATTGAAACAGAGTGACGAAACATGGCTTTTCAGTTTCTCACAAAAAATCCATGAAAAATCTTTCGGTAAAGTATCCATCACTTTACTGATTGAGGGATGGGGGGGTATTTTACTTGGGCCTAGGCTTTGAGCCTGTGCATATGCTCAAAAACAAAAATAATTTATATTACTTGACACTGGCAAAATTCCTATGGTGATGCCAAATTAAAAAGAAAAAAAAAATTGATAGGCTGCTGTTTTTTTTCTTATTGACGAAAAAAAGGAAGAGCTTCTCAGTCCGCTACGTAGGTATATTTATTCATAATAAAAATTGGGTAAGGCAAAGATATATATTGTAGGTCATAACACCTATATCTACATCACCCAATAGTTAAAAATAATGCCAATCTTACCACTAAAATAACTTTTAATCTATACATATAAATAAAATTGGAGTGTCTGTTTGTAATATAAAAATAACCGCTTTTTACTAATTGCATTTGGATGTATACACGTTACCTATACCGAAACTACATTTTTTACAATTTTTGTCTGTCTGTCTGTCTGTCCGTCTGTCTGTCTGTCTGTCTGTCTGTCTGTTTGTTCCGGCTAATCTCTGAAATGGCTGGACCGATTTTGACGGGACTTTCACTGGCAGATAGCTTATGTAACAAGGAGTAACTTAGGCTACTTTTATTTTAGAAAAAAAAATAGGATCTCACGAAAAAAAATTAAAACCAATGTTGCAGCGCAGCGCCTGATTAAGTTTCATAGCAACAACCTGCAATGCGTCCCGCGGGCTCAGAATGGGCGAGCAGGCTGTTGTCAACAGTTGTCTTTGTTAAATACCACGCGGACGAAGTCGCGGGCAACAGCTAGTAACCAATAAAAACCGATATTTCAGAAACCAAATAGGTAAACTTTATCAAGCTTACAAACTTCAATATTATCCGACACAGCCACAGCAATACCGGAAAAACTTTTGGTAAGTACTATCATTAACAAAAAACATTAAAAATCTGACCAATGGTAAGACTCGAACGGCACTTAAATATTTTTTTTAACACTGAGATAATTACGTCTTACATTACAGTGTTGTATGTAACTACTTATTAACCGGACTTAATTCCTGTAATAATAATAATTTTGCTTCCTAAAATAGATAGATTGAACTATGATAATCCTCAGACAGAGGTTTGTAACAACCTATACTGATTTATTATTTAAAAACTTCCTTGTCTATAGCCATAGTGTATCTATAGCCATAGTGTGTCTATAGCCATAGTATAGTGTTAAAATTACAAACTTAAATTAAGAATATTTAAATTTAAATTTCGAATACTTAAATTTAACCAATAGTACTCTGAATAGTTTACTTACAGTAAAGAGCTGTGTTGCCACAGTAAAATTAGTTCTTAAAACTAAAGACGCCACAGGCGCGCTTGGCGTTAGACGAATAATCCCGTACACATTGACTCCATCACTGTCATAGTCAAATAGACCCGGGCAAGGCGACTGTGCGTACTGGCTTAGCACTAATTGCGAACATAAAACGACACAAAAAAATAATCTCTCCATTATAACCACTTTAGAGATCAACACGAACTACGTATCGCATTTTACGATGCAAATTTTCGTGTACCGACGCCTTCACATGCCCGCAGTTGGTGAGATACTGAATTATCGTGATGGTTTGCCGACGACTGAGATGAATTGAGATGAGCAACAAACAGTGCATAAGTATCACTGGTCAGACGCCTTTTTAAACGGTTTTCCTTGATAAGTACTTAACATACATAACATGAGCAGAGAGTGGCTTAAGAAAGTTTTATTTATTATTGGGGACATTTTTTGTTCTGTTTTTATTTGATCAGCCAGGCCCCTGGTTTCCAAGTGCTCAGGTTCTCGCGATCCATGCCCCCCCCCCCCCCCCCCCAGTTCCTAATATAAAATACTGAGTATGTGGGTCTATATAGTGATTATTTTATACTAAGACTTAAGATTTCCTTCAGACATCCTAAGGGAATTCTTACACTCCCCGGGATAAAAGTATCGTTCGTATTGTCCTAAGCTAAGCGTTCTTTCAACATGCTACACTAATAATAACTAATACCAGCCCTTTTTAATGTCCCACTGTTAGGCACGGGCCTCCCCTCAATGCGAGGGGGATTAGGCCATAGTCCACCACGCTGGCCCAGACTTCACACATCTTTCGAGGGGCTCTCTCAGATATGCAGGTTTCCTCGCGATGTTTTCCTTCACCGTTTAGCAAGTGATAATCATGGTTGAAAACGAGATTCACACATGAAATCTAGAAATCCCAGAGGTGCGAGCCGGGGTTTGAACCTGCGAGCCTCGTTACCGAGGCAGCGTTATACCAATTTGGCTATCACTGCTTAACATTAACTCGGAAAATCCTACCTTTTTCTGGGCCAAAAGATAATATACATACTTATGTTTGTTTATCTTCTTGTGTAAGATTACCGATAAGGATTATTTAACCCATAATTAATACTCTTTGGTATTACTTATACTTACTTTGTTTTTGTTTATTTATAGTAGGGAGGTAGGTAAACAAAGCTTACCACAAGGTCATCATGAACATTCAATATTTTAGTCAATATTTAATTAAGCACCTACTTAGTTGCAAATAAAAATAATTAAAACTTTAACAACTTTTTGGGTCGAGATTTATGGGCTTAACACAATATTAAATCGAATCCATTATCCAGGTAGAAATATATACGAGGTGATTCAGAAATGGTATATTATTAAGCTTGGAACCTGGGCTTCTTTAGCCCATTTGTAAACACTATATGAAGTCAATGCCGATTTTAAAAATAATATTTTTGGCTCCAACAAAATGACGATGTGATTTTTTGCTAACAACATTCATTCATTCATCTTTATCCAAATTCTGACTTCGCGTAATTATTACAAATGCGCTCAGGCCTTTTTATACCCTTTATGAATCACCCGGTATAAGTAATTCATCAATATCAGTCGTTTTAATAAAGATTGTTTACGGCAACCACAAATGTTATAGAGAAAATCGACCCAGAATATAATTCATTTCATAAAACCCACAACATCTAGGTACGTAGATATGTATGAAGGTCAAAATAAACAAGATTCAAGATGGCATGATGGTAAGATGGCCTATAAGCCCGAAGGGATATACCGTGGTATGCTTTTGAAGATACCAGTACCTACCTCTTAGTATCACTTTCTTCGTCCTATAGAACGCAGTCCATCGCTTTCTTAGTTCCCTATCGGTGGATTCTAAAGATGCTTATACAACATTTTAATTCCAAAAAGGTAATGAAGATATCAACATTGTTTTACATATCCACATATTTATCAGACGGAGCCTTTTTCCGCAAAGACCCACGTATTTACAAACCCTTATATTCGCGGGAAATACCTACATACGTACCGTACCGTAAGAAAAAATATACCTACTTAATCTACTCTTATGGAATTACTCAAAACCAAACAGTAAGTAACTGGGTGTATACTAGGGATGGGCCGAATATTCGGTTGATGTGCTGAATATTAGTTTTTATAATATTTCCACAGATATTTATTTAATAAAATTAACACACACTGATGTTCTCGCGTCGCGACACCTCATTCATATTGAGCGCTGCGGGGTTTCATAATAAGCGTCGGTACGCCTTATAGTGAGCTTCGTGATGCCTTATAGTGAGCGTAGCGACACGTCTTATAGTTAGCATAGCGACGACTTATAGTGTGCGTCGCGACCCCTTATAGTTAGCATAGCGACGACTTATAGTGAGCGTGGTGACCCCTTATAGTGAGCGTCGCGACGCCGTATAGTGAGCGTCGTGATGCCTTATACTGACGATTGCTTCACCATATTCAGTTCCGTTTACAAATGCATTTTGGTGCATCTTTAGTACATACGTCACTGCTTATCAAACCATAAAATTATTTCCTCTAGGTATTGGCTGGGTACATACTAGCCGTGCGGCACGATGCTGGCCTGGGCTTGTGCCGCGCTTGGTCTGACTGCAAGCTAGGAAAATGACAGCGCGACATATTGTCTTCCTTGTTGACAACCTGCACGAGATGCAGTGATGATTGTGCCTAACGAGACTCCACGGCCTCTCAGTACACGGCTGTATACTAGGAAAATGGTTCGTGCGTGGATGATAAACACGTTTCGGAAATACCAGTTTCAAGGCGCCAAGTCGTCATAAGACTTTTTAAATTTGATAAATAGCCAAGCGAATCTCTCTGATCACGTTTCGGTGGGGATAATGGCGTGATAGGTGCGTTTACGCAACCTCCCTCCATAGCTTAGCGAGCTCAACTCTCGAGTGCTGCAGCCTGCAGAGGGCAGAGATGCCGCCGCGCCGGATTTTAGTATCTTATCGGCGAATAAATATCTTACCTACATAATTATGAAAACTGCATTAAATTCCATCCAGTCAATCTAGCGTTTTCTTCTTTATTGTGATAACTGAGTAGGTAGTTGATTACGTAGAAATATATAGTGAATAGGTTCATAAATCCATATTTTTTCTTCTTAACAACACGCTGACGCCATTTTGAAACACTACAACTCGACTACAACGCACATAATAATTATAATTTACCCTACCTACATAACTTCAATTCTCCTACCTACCTAATTTCCATTATAATAAACAATACACGTGTAATTTTTTGAATGATTATCTTACACAATTGTTAAATGATCGTTGTATATTATTTAAATTATAATTAATTCCTAAACATTTTAAAAATTCACTTATACACGAAGCCTAGCCGTGAAACTAATTTTCTTTCAAACTCGCGCCTTTTCTTCATTATTTACGAAATGAAACGCTATGAAATAAAATGGACGAATGAATATGATGATGAATTAATATAGCCTCACCACAACTTAGTGGATATTTTGCCAATGTTAAGTATCAAATTCAATAAATACACATTATAAATAGAAAATGGATTGGATAATGACATGAAAAGATGAAAATCGCGCCTTTTCTTTTTTTTAACATACCAGACCAATCATGGCGTGAAATAGTGTAGTCTATCAATAGACTACCTCGATTCAACTTAATCGATTTTAGTCGATTATTGACTTTTTGACAAGAAGTTGGAACGTAAAGTTGTCAATTATGTTTTATTTTCCGAAAATGTATTTCTTTGATATACTTACAATGTGTAATATTATTGGAATGTTAACTATGGTGTTTTTATAACCGTACACGAGTAAAGGAAATTGAAATAAAATAGCATAACATAACTTTTCAACTTTTCTCAAGATATCCGGATTTTTTTTAGTAAAGTATCTACAGCTTTACTGATAATCCAGTGTGTATATATATATATATATAGACACTGGCAAAAATAGCACTATTCTGTAGCCGATTGCCTACTTAAAAAAAAGAAATCGATATCATCATTATCATTAGCGGATCTATAAAAAAAATGTATAGATCTCCTAAAGATATCATATTTTTTCATATATTTATTAAAGAAATATACAAATATGATTTTTTTTATCAATAATCCTATTTAAAGCGGCTCTAGTAACAATTTTTTTTTTCCTTCTTTATATATTTTTATTATATTATTGGCAACACTAATCATGGACGTCTTCGCTTGAGTTTCGATGTTTTGTTGAAAAATATACAAAATGTGTAATTAATTTGTAAATCCGGAAGTTTTTTAAAGTTGTTGTATTACAGAAAATGGTAACGATTGTTGACGATCTAGATTCTTTATCATTGCAAGAGCCGATATTCAAGGATGTCAAATATTATATTTCTGGCGATGTCTCCGAGAGGGTTTGTATATTTGCAAACATTTTTTTATTACTCGATTTCGTTTTAGAACATACAAAGTGGTAATAAAGCTCAATTAACACGTTGTAATTGCAGATTATGTTACTTCTCCAATCGGGCGGCGCCGAAAATACGAAATATTTCTCAGACTATGTCACTCATCTAATCTGTGGTGAGAATGCAACGGACACCGACATTGATGAGGCTCAAGACATCTACCAGATACCCGCTGTGACCGAGTACTGGGTGCTTGCTTGCTTGCGCCTAAAAAAATTAGCGAACCCGAAGCCGTACATTCCTGATAGGAATAAAATATTCGGCAATGTCGTATGCTGCTTATCAAAAGTGAGCGCGGTTGACGCTAAAGCGCTCTTCGCTATCATCACATACTATGGTGGCAGAGTAAAGTTGAACTTTGACTCACAGTGTACTCACTTGATTTGTGGCTTGGCTGCTGGTAAAAGATACAATTCCGCCCTCAATTTGCCTGCAAACAGAGTTAAAATAGTAACCCCTGATTGGGTGTTGGAGAGCTTAAGAGCTAGGATACAAGTGGTCACAGAACTCTTTCACCCGAAGCTACTGATTGTTCCACAACCGCCTCCGAAGGCTATGGATCGGATAAGTGCAATAACAGGATTCGATTTTGAAGAAGGTATCGCCAAAAACGAAGTTCCCACACAGAACATGACTGAGAATAAAGATGATAGTACACAGGCATTACTGGACAAGCTCAAGCAAAGGATGCCCTGGAATCATCCACCAGCGAGTTCGAGTCCATCGGTACCAACATCAACGATTCAAAGTTCTATGGGCTACACGCAGACCATGCAATCACCAAACATCATGAGTAAATCTATACCCCAAGGGATAATCACACAGAACATCCAAATACAGAGTAGCCAAGCCAACTCACCTCTGATGCAGAAATTCGGGCAAAACACAGTAGTCTCCCAAGCTGGTATGGGCCTTCAGAGCCAACAGATTAACATGCAACAACAACAGCAAACATACTCCCAAAACCAATCTCAGCCACATGGATTATCGGCTATACATCTACAGCAACAGAAAATCATGCAGCAACATCAATTTAAAATGCAGATGTTACAGCAGAACAAGCTTGGCAATCAGCAGAACCAATCGTTTCAGCCAAATGTCTCTGTCTCACAGATGTCACAGATGCCAGGACAGTTGCAGCAGCATATTCAAAGCAATCAACATCATATGCAACAGAATATCAGTCATCAGCCATCCACACCTACAACTATGAGTTCTGCTCAGCAACAAATCGAGAATATCAGTCAAATGCTCAGTCAGAGTGCTAATAATTTGCAACAACAGCAATTAAATCAGCAGAACATGGCGATGAAGCAGAGTTTGAGTCTTAGCCAACAAACTGCTTCCCAAGCTGTGCAGAATATAGCACAGCAGTTGGCACAGTCCACACAGAACTTACAAAATGCTAAATTGAGTCAGAATTTGGGACAACCACAAGTCATCAACCAGCAAATGATATCAACAGGCCAACAACTCTCATCACAAAACCAAAATCTCATTCAACAACAGACAGTACAGTCACTAACAAATCAACAACAGAATATCAACATGGGTGTTGTGAGTCAAGGTCTCGTGACCTCATCCCAAGGCCAGAGTGGCCAAGGAGTGCAATTAAATCAACTTGGCAATACCAACCAACAGTCTCTGTTGAGCCAACAAATACAGTCTGTTCAACAAACAATACAGACCCAACAATCATCCAACGTCCAAAGTGCATGGAGACAACAGAATATTCAAATGGTGCAAAATGTTCAAGGGCAGCATCAAATAATTAGAAATCCATTAGGACCATCGAGGGCACCGCAAAGCCAAGTTATACTTCAACAGCAGATAATGCAGACTCAACAACAGGGATTAATCAACAACCAACAACAACAATTGAGTCCACAACACAGTATCCAAAATCCTCAGCAGATATTACAGCAATCTATTAACTCCCAAGGCCAACCAATTGGCCAAGCGCACCACCAAATACTATTCCAAAAGCAACAGTTGTTAAGTAATTCTGGACAGCAGCAGATCGTCCAAGCTCCTCAACAAGTATTAATCAACCAACATATGGGCCAACAACAAATATTGGTGCATGGCAACCAGCAAGTGACATTACAAGGGGGTCAACAACTTGTCTCCCAAAGTCAAATAGTGCATCAGGGGGGTCAAATAATTAACCAAGGGGGCCAACAGATAATAACCCAAGGTGCCCAGCAGGTGTTGACCCAAGGAGGTCAGCATGTTATCACTCAGCAGGGGCAACAACATCAAGTGGTAATTGCACAGTCTTCTCAGCAGATTGTGAGTCAGTCTGGCCAGCAATTGCTTGGGCAGGCGGTTGGGCAAGCTCAGCAAGTTTTGACCCAAATGCCCCAATCTCCTCAGGCTGGGGGTCAGTTGTCGGGGGCGGCGGGGATCCAGCAGATTATTACGCATGGAGGTGGACAGCAACTTGTCTCACCGGGGGGTCAACAGATTGTGCAAGGGGGTCAGAATGTGTCATGGCAGCAACAACAGTACTTGCAGCAGAGGCAGCAGATTGGACAGCCAGGAACTGTTGGGCCTAGAGTGAGTAGTTTATTTTTTATAACCACACCATAAACATGATTTTTAAATGATACCAGCTCTTTTTTAATGTCCCTCTGTTGGGCATGGGCCTCCCATGTGAAAGTTAATAGGCCATAGTCTAACATGCTGGCCTAACGCGTTGGCGGACTTCTTCTCTTCTTCAGACATGCAGGTTTTCTAACAATGTTTTCCTTCACACATGAAATCCAGAAATCACAGAGGTGCGAGCGAAACTATGGCATGTTGGACCAATTCTGAAATTTTCCCAGATGGGGATTGAACCCTTTACCGTCCGGTGCAGGGCCAAGCGGCCTACGCTTAAAATACTAGCTAGAGCATGCTGTTGTCTCTAAAATACTACGATTATAGGTGTCATGGACGGCTGGAGGAGGCGGTCGACAACTGATCCACTTGGATGCGCAAACGCACGCCCAGCTCCAGCAGATGAAACCGCAAGAGCGCGCCGTCTTTGTCGCACAGCTGCAGAAGCGACGCCAACTGTCTTTACAGCGAGCTGCGGCGATCGCACAACAACAGGTCAATTTCAACCTTAACTGCATGATAATAAAAGTCATGATTGATACCGTTCATTAAACTAGTTTGAATATAGGCAATTGACAAAAATATTTTACGGAATTCTTATTATTGTGACTGGACACGGTGGAGTCTCCATGATTTCGCAAAATGTAGTACTAGACCTATATGAGTACCAGCTTTGACGACTAACGACAACAAAAATCAATTTTGAATATTTAAGTTGCCAGCAGCGCCTCTGGCGGAAACGTTCGGCGTTATGTGATACCTAGTGTATATGATTCGTATAAAATAATATTGAATTGTTATCATTGAGCAGCCAGGCGTGGTCACCGGGTCGCCGGGTGCGCCCGCGCCGGCCGGCGCTCAGAGCGTCACGTTTATACGCAGCCAGCTTGCGCCGGGACTAGGGCAGCAGCAACAGGTAATAATACTGTGATGTAGGTAAGCATAAGACAGCGGGTGGAGGGTAGATCTAAGTAAAAGATATAATATGTGACAGGTAGATGATAATCAGTCTGAAATACATACTACTCGTATACGATCGTATTTTATTGCCTATCACAAAGAACTCGCAGGAACATTACAGTGGCTAACGAGGATATTAGTGGATGTAAATTACCGTAGCGTGTGAAGTGCAAAAATTACTTAATACGATGTCGATCGGAAAGGTCAATGAATTCGACGTAAAGTCGGGATTGTGGTCGTCATACGTGGAGCGACTGGAAATGTACTTTACGGTAAATAGTGTCAAAAGTGAACTCAAGTTACCGACATTAATAGCGGTGATGGGGGATGAAGCATATGAACTTTTAACAAATTTATCAAGCCCAAAGAAACCATCAGAAACGAGTTATACGGAGGCAGTGGAATTGTTACGAAATCATCTACAACCGTCACCCTCAGCTTTGGCGGAAAGGTTCCGATTCAGACAAAGGAGGCAGGCCGCGGACGAGAACATTGCTAATTACGTAGCGGAGTTAAAAAAGTTAACGCGGCATTGTAAACTGGGAGATAACTTAAATGATAACCTACGTGATCAATTCGTATGCGGATTAAGGAGTGACGTCATTAGACAGAGGTTGTTTGCGGAGGATGACACACTTAAGTTCGTCGACGCCGTAAGGATCGCTACTTCTTTGGAGGCAGCGGAGCGGGATGCGGCTGCCGTGGATACAACGGCCGGGGGACGCGGAGACGGTGTCGCGGGGGCGCACTCGCTGAACTACGCGGCTGGCGGCGCGGGCGCCGCGGTGCAGCGGCGGGGCCAGGCGGCAGCGGCCCGCGGAGCGCGCAGTACTCGCACCTACCGCGAGGCATATCGGGGTATGCCGCGAGGGCAAGGCAGTACAGCCAGTTCAAGAGATAATACGGTGAACCACGGTTGTAACGGGTGTGGCGCGACTAATCATAGTTACGAGGAGTGCCGGTTTCACGGATATATATGCAGTAGATGTGGACGTAAGGGGCATCTGCGGAGAGTGTGTCCGGGTCAGGATGCAGGAAGTCACCGGAACAAGGGCGCCATGGTACACTACGGGAATGCCGAGGAAGAGATCGAGGCCGACAAACCAGATGATCAAGAATTCCACCACTTGTGCTTGAGTGACTATAAGGCGGTGAGCTTACCGATTGTTATTGAAAACCAAATTATTAGAATGGAAGTAGACACGGGTACGGCAGTGTCATGCATTAATGGGGCAACTTTTAGAAAATATTTTAATAAACTAAAAATAGAACCTAGTAGGGTAACTCTGAATTTTTATAATGGGTCAGCTATTAAACCGTTAGGCATTATAAAACCGAAAGTTTGTTATGGAAGTGTTGAAAAAAAATTAGAATTATTTGTTATTGAAGGGGGTACGACATCTCTATTAGGTAGACAGTGGATGACAGAGTTACAAATAAGAGTACCTGTATTCAGTAATTGTCATAAAATAGGTAATGACCGACTTTGTTTAGATGATGAATTAAAAAAATTGTTTCACAGATTTGAGGAGTTGTTTAACGGTGGGTTGGGGAGGTATACTGGAGGCAAGGCGACGCTAAGGATGCGCGAGGGGGCTGTTCCAGTATTCCACCGTGCTCGGCCGGTGCCTTACGCGTTGTTCGAGCGCGTGGACGCCGAGTTGGATGCTATGCTCCGAGCTGGTGTCATCGAGGCAGTGGACTGCTCCGACTGGGCCTCGCCGTTGGTTCCGGTAAACAAACCGGATGGTTCATTGAGAATTTGTGCAGACTACAAGGCTACGGTGAACCCCGTTTTACTAGTAGATCGTTACCCTTTGCCTAGGATTGAGGATTTAATAGTTCGCTTGAGCGGTTCACATTACTATTCAAAAATAGACCTGTCCCAAGCTTACAATCAAGTCGAGTTAGATGAGACAAAGAAATTTACAGTAATTAGTACTCACCGGGGACTGTATAGGTATAATAGGCTAGTCTACGGCCTAGCATCTAGCGCGGGCATATTTCAACGCATTATGTGTAATCTGTTGAATGACATCCCTAATGTGGAGATATTTTTAGATGACGTCATAATAGGCGGTAAAACTAAGGAAGAGCATTTACAGGCAGTTGAGGCAGTTTTTAGTAGGTTATTGAAATACGGATTAAAGTTAAGAAGAGATAAGTGTGTCTTCCTAGTAAGTGAGGTGCAATATTTAGGCTACATAATAAGCAGCGAGGGGGTAAAAACAGACCCGAGTAAGATAGATGCAATCACCAAAATACCTAGGCCGAGTAACGTGTCGGAGCTGCGTTCATTTTTAGGTTTGATTAATTTTTATGCCAAATTTGTTAGGAATATGAGTGCAAAGTTAGTACCATTGTATGTGCTCCTTAAGAAGGAAAAAAAATGGTATTGGTCGGGAGAATGTGAAGGTGCTTTTAAGGACATAAAAAAGTTATTAACCAGCGCGGAAGTACTAACTCACTATGAGCCTAAGTTACCACTCATATTGACATGCGATGCTAGTGCGAGGGGGGTGGGGGCCGTCCTCTCGCAACCGGTTCGCGGCGACGGCGGGAGGGAGGCCGAGCGGCCGGTAGCCTACGCGTCGCGAACGCTCAATGATGCAGAAAAAAATTATTCACAGATACATCGCGAAGCACTGGCTATTATTTTCGCGGTTCATAAATTTCATCAATATTTATACGGGCGCCATTTCATTTTGCGTACAGATCATAAGCCATTGGTATCTATTTTCGGGCCCCATACGGGGATCCCAACAATGGTCGCTAGTCGAATGCAGCGATGGGCAATTATATTATCTGCCTATTCGTTTGATATCGAGTACGTTCGCACCGATGAGAATGGAGCGGACGGGTTATCGCGGCTACCCGTAGCAAGTGATAGACAAAAGACTCCAATAGTTCCCGAACAAACTTATTTACATTTGATTCAACAAGATTTATTATTAGATTATAACGAGGTCAAGCATCAAACTGAGAAAGATTATATACTTTCAAGAATATTAGCCTATATTCGGGATGGCTGGCCTGTGGAATGTAATATTGTAAATTTACAGCCGTATTTTAATCGGAGAACCGAATTGTATGAGGAATTAGGATGTGTTATGTGGGGCCACCGACTAGTAGTTCCGGAAGCATGTAAGGCGAGAGTGTTAGAAATGATTCATGAACCCCATATGGGAATTGTTAAGTCTAAGGCTTTAGCGCGTAGTTACGTGTGGTGGGCCGGGATGGACGAGGCGGTGGAGCTCGTATGTCGGGAGTGTGAGGTATGTGCGGCTCAAGCGGATGCACCTCCACGACAGGCACCACGGATGTGGCCATGGCCTAACCGTCCTTGGACGAGGCTACATTTGGACTTTATGGGCCCAATCCTAGGTAAGACGTACTTGGTTGTAATAGACGCTATGTCCAAATGGATAGAAGTGTTTTACGTTGCAAGTACGGCGGCCACAGGGGTCATAGAAAAAATTAACGGCTTATTTAGTAGGTGGGGACTTCCTAAACAGATTGTCACGGATAATGGGCCACCTTTCACTAGCGCCGAGTTTGGTAACTTTACTCGTAGTGGTGGGATTGAACATATTTTTACAGCACCCTACCATCCGGCATCTAACGGGTTGGCGGAGAACGCGGTAAAAACACTTAAACGAGTGATAAAAAAGGCTATAATCGAGAAGCAAAATATTGACAGGGCCTTGTGTACCTATCTTTTATATTATAGGAATACGGAACACTCAACCACCGGGGAAAGTCCGGCAAAATTATTGTTAGGTAGGCAGTTACGTACCAAATTTAACATTTTAAAACCAGATATAGAAGGTAAAGTGGTTAAGGCTCAACAACAACAAAAAGAATATGCTAAAGGTGTAGACAGGGAATTAAAGCCCAGGGACGAAGTATGGTATAGGCAATATTTGAAAGGGGACAAGTGGGTTCCCGGCCAAATAGTCGATAATTTGGGTCCAAATAATTATAAGGTTAAGAATAAAGAGGGGGACACGATTCACAGGCACATAGATCAGTTGAGAAAGAGGTCTTCTAGGTTATCACTCGCTTGTCCTTTAACGGAGTCTTGTACAAATTCTCAAACTAACGCTTTACCGGGGGAAGTTCAGTCGGAGGAGACAGCGCTGGGTAGGAAAGAGGAATCTATTGTGACAACTGGGCAAGAAAAGGGGAATACAGAGGAAGCTCCGTCTTCACCGGAATTTCAGTGCGCCTTGCCTACAGTTTCGTCACCGCATCATGCTCGCCCAATTAGACAATGTAGGGTACGAAAGGGAGTGATTAATTATAAGGACTAGTAACTAAAAATGCTAGATTGGGTTATAATTATTGTATATCTTATAATTAGGCATTGTAGTAATGATTGGTGGAGAGGATTGTGATGTAGGTAAGCATAAGACAGCGGGTGGAGGGTAGATCTAAGTAAAAGATATAATATGTGACAGGTAGATGATAATCAGTCTGAAATACATACTACTCGTATACGATCGTATTTTATTGCCTATCACAAAGAACTCGCAGGAACATTACAAATACCAGCCCTTTTTAATGTCCCACTGCTGGGCACGGGCCTCCCCCAATGCCAGGGGGATTACGCCATAGTCCACCAGGGTTGGCGGTCTTCACACATCTTTCGAGGGGCTCTCTCAGACATGCAAGTTTCCTCGCGATGTTTTTCTTCAAAGTTTAGCAAGTGATAATCCTGATTGAAAATAAGATTCGCACATGAAATCCAGAAATCTGAGAGTTTCGAGGCGGGGTTTGAACCTGCGATCCTCGTTACCGAGGCAAGCGTTATACCAACTTAGCTATCACTGCTATGCACAATAACAGCATTAAAACCTGCTCAAGATTCATTACCTACATTATATGTACATGCGTGTTTCTAGAAACGGATACATTGCGCCCGCGCAGAAGCGGCTAATTTGATCAATTTAATTGAAATAAAACTATTTTTAACGATTTTATCGCGTTTATTTTATGTTTTTACGTTCCCGACGTTTCTGCTGCTTTATAGCAACCATGCTCACGGGAGGACTGAGGTGGTTGACGTCCTAGTGTCATAGTTTGAAAAATAGATTTATTTCAATGTGTAGTATTCGCGTAAATATAAGAAATCAATATTGATTAATTTAAAGTCAACTTTATTCACAAGATATTGGGTCAAAACTAGCTCGTTTACGAACCCTATAATATGCATGGTTCGTGCGCAGGTCCAATGGCTCCAGCAGCCGGGCGTGAGGGCGGCCATCCCCGCCGCCTCGCCAGCACCCCCGCTATCCCCCGGTGAGCACTATGACACATATTACTTTTTCATATATCTATTACAGCTCTAGAACAGCTTTTCCAAAGTGGGGATAACGCCCCCTTGTGGGCGCTGAAGACCTAAAGTGGTGCGGTAAGAGACCCAGAAAAAAAATAGGGGCGTTGTGTAGAGGCTTACAATAATTAATTTAATTTGAAGTTATAGTGGTTTTTGAGTAGGTGAAAAAATGGGGGCGCTAAAAATAATTCATTCTCAAAGTGGGCAGTAGACAAAATAAGTTTGGGAACCTGGGAATAAGTTTGGGAAGTAGGAACTTATATGGATCACAGACAACGCATTGTAGGTATATTTATATTGGTTTATCTTTGCGGTTCGCAATTTTAGTTTTAGTAATGTGTAATTATTTCAGCAATTTACCTTATGTTTCATGTATAGTGTACAGAAGTTAAGTATATTGTTTACATATAATGTTTATTTAAAATTATAAATGTTTGTAAAACACGTGTCTCTGGTCGAGTCTATTGAAAAATTATGTTAATTTAAACAACTGACTAAAAATTACTCGAATATATTTTTTTTGGATCCTTGGTTTTTGTTACGGCCGGAACTTCATGTAAGTTTCGCACTATTTTCATATATGTTTTTACACCCTTTGCAACGAAAATACTGGCACCAATATTTTTCTTTTTAATACAAACTGTATTTTTTTTAAAGTGTCATAATTTTTAACTATACTTTTACGTTAGATTTATTTTGTCATAAATCTATATTTATAAAACAAAGTCGTGTTTGTTACACAATTTCTAACTCAAGAACTTGAGGGTTAATTTTTATAATATAAATTGTGGATGTGGGATAGAAATTTACGATCTTTTTTTTAATTTGTCTCCGCCTCGAATAGCTGAATATTACTCAGCTCATTTAAAAATAATAATAAAGATAACTCATTATATTTGACTCTAGAGGCGTTACGATGTTCGCCGGGACAGCTAATATTAAATAAATTAAACAATGTAATATTACCAATATTCAATAACAATCATCGAGTTGACACAAAGGTATCTTCTTCTTTTTTTACGAAATGAAATGCGATGAAATAAAATGGATATGCAAATGTCCTCACCCACAACTTAGCGGGTATTTTGCCAATGTCAAGTAATTAATAGCAATAAAACTTTCAATAAATACACATAATAAATAAAATAATGGATGTGACATGATGATATGAAAATGGCGTCCGCCACAGAGGTGTCAAAAGATAAACCCCTCTCAGGATCGAGACTCTGCCAACCATCCAAGAACTCAACGCAATATATTTTTTATCACAAATAGTAGTAGTTTTAACGCTAGAGGCGTTATATTTAAATCATCAGCTCATACATAGTGATGACTGCTCTGTGACGATACTCAAGACTTATTATAATTTCAATGCGCTATCTAGTCCTGTTCGTTTATCGTCTCATGGGATTATTCTCTCGGAATATCCCGGGATCGTTTGCTTAATCGATATTTTTAAGAAAAAAACGATTAAGCAAACGATCCCGGGTAATTTGTAAATGTGGGAACCATGTAGCAATTAACTTGTAATATATATTTTTTACTAGGTGCTAAAGTCTTCCTAGCCGTTCCTACATTGTTGTGGTGGAGTATGGCCTAACCCCCCTCGCATTAAGGGGAGGCCCGTGCCCAACAGTGGGACATTAAAAAGGGCTGGTATTATTATAATCATATTGGATACGTTCAAGTTATTTGACAAGTTCGAATAAACAACAAAAATGGGCCTTGCGTTTCTACGATGTGCAAATGATATAAATATATAAATGATCAAGGAGTTTCTTGGTCGACTTTACATACTAAACTTGACAATAGATTCTACGACTCGAATCCCGTGGTTTGAATCTCAATCCCGCATTATGGTACCGTCTAACGTCACTATTCCAAACTTTATACCGATAAGTGTAGTCCGTAACCGCGACTATTTTTTTTCTACCACCCGTTCACTACACATCGGTTCCCAGAAGGTTTCACTATTGCTAGTGTTATGTGCAGATAAGCTTTTCCATAATGGACTTCGTTGAAGTAGAAAGTAAGGATTTTATTTATATAAGACTTTACAAAAATAGTGTTGATTATTTTGAGGGGTTAACAAGTAAGTGATAACGATCACGTTTATGTATCTATACTCTATACTAATATTATAAATGTGAAAGTTTGGATGGATGGATGTTTCTTACTCTTTCACGCCAGAACGGCTGAACGGATCTGGATGAAATTTGGCACAGAGATAGATCATAGTCTGGAATAGCACATAGGCTACTTTTTATCCCGGTATAATGTATGGTTCCCGTGGGATAGATGTTTTCATTTTTCATACTTTTTATCGCGGGTAACACCGCCGGGCGCAGCTAGTAACATATATGTGTATACAGTGTTTGATTTTTCTGTGAGAAAGCGAGACAGCACCGTCTCATCGTGGACTTAGTATGTGGTGTTATTTTGAAAAATTCAAATAATTTGATTATTTTTCCCGGGAATGTGACCTTTATAGCATACCTATGGACGCCTTAAAATATTTTACACTATTATTGTTAAGCCTTATATGTTTACGTGTGTAAACGAATTACTGCGTCTTAGCTATATTGTTATAAGCAACCTTTCTTTAATGCCCCCGCTGGCAGTAGGCCTCCTCTCAAAAGGTGCAGGCAAACAATTTCTAAGACTTGAGTGATTTTGATGTTAATAAAATTTAAACATATTTGATAAAGATGGTGCAACTGACTATTAAAACTTGAAGCTAACTTCATGAGGTGTACTTGCCGACTCACATTTTTAGTAGGATGTTATAAAAGAAAATGGTAGATTTAGAGAATTAATTGCATTGGTGTTTGGAGCCTTTGTAGAAAAATAAATTAAAAACAATGATCGAGAGTAAAGTGGGCGGACCAGTCCCCGCAAGCAGCACCGGTCTGCACCGAGGGGCAGCCATCGCTCTCCTCAATAACACTAGAGAGAAGAGCGTGACCCGCTCATCAGAGTCATACAATGAACCAGTCCTCAACATGGAAAAAGAGTTATCCACTCCACAAAGCCACATTAAGCCGTAAAATGAACCAGTCCCAGCAAACTGTGTGTTAAATTTGATTATGATTTTGTATAAGGCTCATTTTCCCTTGTCCCAGTGGGCACGCCCGGTGTGGCCAGTCCAGTGGGTGGTGCGGGCGGCGCGGGCGGTGCAGTGGAGAATCAGCTCCAGCAACTGCAGCTGCAGCGGCAGCAGCAGTACCAGCGGCTGCATCAGCTGCACGCCCAGAGGAACCACGTCGCCCACCATCACGCCGCTGTTAAACAGGTAAGCAACCTCTACAGCCGCGCTGCAGAAACATGTTTAACTACGACGATACACAGAGGGCGCTGATGATTCTCCGTACAATCCTGAAACGCACTATGAGAGTTTTCTGAGAACGTAACATATACATAATACAACTAAACTATGTCATGAAAGAGTTACAAAAAATGTTGCCTGCAGAGTTTCTCGCCGGATCTTCTTAGTTGAGGTCGCGTTCCGATCCGGTTAAGTAAGGAAGTGTCCCCGTAGGCCTATACGAAATAAATGACCCCCCCCCCCCCATAATGTGTCGAGTTGCGCGTGCGCAGTACGTAAAAAGGTTTGTGGTCGCGGCGCAGGTGTCGCCGGGGGTGACGCAGCACGTGGTGGCGGGGGCGCCGCTCGGGGACCCGCAAGTGGACGCGGCCCTTCTGTCCTCCGCCGCGCCGGACCAGCAACAAGGTGTGTCATTCCACCTACCAACTACTGGGCTTCATCCAGTTGTAAGAGTCCTGTAGGGTTATATTAAATCATTCGGAATCGACATCGGAAACGGATTTGAATCTTTCCGATGTTGGTGTCGCTCCCGACGAGCTTTCCGGCGGAAACTTTTTGAAAAAATGATTTGGTTTTGTCATCAAGATACATCGAAGATAATCAAATTCGGAAATTTTAATAGCGATTGCGGTAATCCAGCTCGGAAGTTTTCGATTCCGTTTCCGATATCGATGACGAATGGTTTAAAATAACCCCGCTGATTTCTGTGGCAGACTGCCTGCCTACAGAATTTTTTTCGTCTCCCGCTTAGCAATGGAGGGAAGTGGATAGTTTTCTTGCCAACTGCTCCGGTTAATTTCGTTGCGGGTTCGAAGACAATTAGCTTTTTACCTGTTTTTCTCGGTTTTCCCAAAAGACCCCGCACGGGGTCACAATGGGGTCCTAAAGTTTTTATGGAAAAAAAATATTAAATGGTTCAAATATGTTTTTTTTTCTCGAACATAAATAATGGACATTTATTTTCCAGGTTTTCAAAATTCCCTTTTTTTTGAGTGGTAAAAATTTTGTTTCACAATAATTCGGCGAAGGTTCGGAGTAGACCCGTCGAGTATGAGTTCATTCCATTGATATTTACGAGGACTATATTCGTCCATGATGACCAGGGTCTGATGATGAAGTCGAACGGAGGTCATTGGAGTTCGATGAGGCAATCCAATAGATCCACCGAGTTTGGGTTCGTTATAACAGTCTTGAAAAGTACTTTGATAACAATTAGCTATGTCAGAAGGTTCCTGAGATGATATCCCATCGGGCACAGGGCTAGTTCAGATATAATGTTGCACTCGGACATGCAACAATATGTCTAAATTAACACTTTTCTTTACAAGCCAATAATCTGGGCCAAATTCGACAGAGGGTCTCCTCGCCGGCAACACGCTGCTCGTGAACCCGAAGACGAAGACGGCCCTCGCCAACATGCTGAACATCCGCCTGCAGGGCGGCGGCGCGGGCGCCGACCACGAGCCCTCCGCCGCCGGCACGCTGCGGCTCATGACCGCCGCGCACGCGCGCCCCGCCGCGCCCGCGCCCACTAGGCTACTGCTGCAGGTACAGCTACCCTCCGCCGCCGGCACGCTGCGGCTCATGACCGCCGCGCACGCGCGCCCCGCCGCGCCCGCGCCCCCTCGGCTACTGCTGCAGGTACAGCGACCCTCCGCCGCCGGCACGCTGCGGCTCATGACCGCGCCCCGCCGCGCCCGCGCCCACTAGGCTACTGCTGCAGGTACAGCTACCCTCCGCCGCCGGCACGCTGCGGCTCATGACCGCCGCGCACGCGCGCCCCGCCGCGCCCGCGCCCACTAGGCTACTGCTGCAGGTACAGCTACCCTCCGCCGCCGGCACGCTGCGGCTCATGACCGCCGCGCACGCGCGCCCCGCCGCGCCCGCGCCCACTAGGCTACTGCTGCAGGTACAGCTACCCTCCGCCGCCGGCACGCTGCGGCTCATGACCGCGCCCCGCCGCGCCCGCGCCCACTAGGCTACTGCTGCAGGTACAGCTACCCTCCGCCGCCGGCACGCTGCGGCTCATGACCGCCGCGCACGCGCGCCCCGCCGCGCCCGCGCCCACTAGGCTACTGCTGCAGGTACAGCTACCCTCCGCCGCCGGCACGCTGCGGCTCATGACCGCGCCCCGCCGCGCCCGCGCCCACTAGGCTACTGCTGCAGGTACAGCTACCCTCCGCCGCCGGCACGCTGCGGCTCATGACCGCCGCGCACGCGCGCCCCGCCGCGCCCGCGCCCACTAGGCTACTGCTGCAGGTACAGCTACCCTCCGCCGCCGGCACGCTGCGGCTCATGACCGCGCCCCGCCGCGCCCGCGCCCACTAGGCTACTGCTGCAGGTACAGCTACCCTCCGCCGCCGGCACGCTGCGGCTCATGACCGCCGCGCACGCGCGCCCCGCCGCGCCCGCGCCCACTAGGCTACTGCTGCAGGTACAGCTACCCTCCGCCGCCGGCACGCTGCGGCTCATGACCGCGCCCCGCCGCGCCCGCGCCCACTAGGCTACTGCTGCAGGTACAGCTACCCTCCGCCGCCGGCACGCTGCGGCTCATGACCGCGCCCCGCCGCGCCCGCGCCCACTAGGCTACTGCTGCAGGTACAGCTACCCTCCGCCGCCGGCACGCTGCGGCTCATGACCGCGCCCCGCCGCGCCCGCGCCCACTAGGCTACTGCTGCAGGTACAGCTACCCTCCGCCGCCGGCACGCTGCGGCTCATGACCGCCGCGCACGCGCGCCCCGCCGCGCCCGCGCCCACTAGGCTACTGCTGCAGGTACAGCTACCCTCCGCCGCCGGCACGCTGCGGCTCATGACCGCGCCCCGCCGCGCCCGCGCCCACTAGGCTACTGCTGCAGGTACAGCTACCCTCCGCCGCCGGCACGCTGCGGCTCATGACCGCCGCGCACGCGCGCCCCGCCGCGCCCGCGCCCACTAGGCTACTGCTGCAGGTACAGCTACCCTCCGCCGCCGGCACGCTGCGGCTCATGACCGCCGCGCACGCGCGCCCCGCCGCGCCCGCGCCCACTAGGCTACTGCTGCAGGTACAGCTACCCTCCGCCGCCGGCACGCTGCGGCTCATGACCGCGCCCCGCCGCGCCCGCGCCCACTAGGCTACTGCTGCAGGTACAGCTACCCTCCGCCGCCGGCACGCTGCGGCTCATGACCGCCGCGCACGCGCGCCCCGCCGCGCCCGCGCCCACTAGGCTACTGCTGCAGGTACAGCTACCCTCCGCCGCCGGCACGCTGCGGCTCATGACCGCGCCCCGCCGCGCCCGCGCCCACTAGGCTACTGCTGCAGGTACAGCTACCCTCCGCCGCCGGCACGCTGCGGCTCATGACCGCCGCGCACGCGCGCCCCGCCGCGCCCGCGCCCACTAGGCTACTGCTGCAGGTACAGCTACCCTCCGCCGCCGGCACGCTGCGGCTCATGACCGCGCCCCGCCGCGCCCGCGCCCACTAGGCTACTGCTGCAGGTACAGCTACCCTCCGCCGCCGGCACGCTGCGGCTCATGACCGCCGCGCACGCGCGCCCCGCCGCGCCCGCGCCCACTAGGCTACTGCTGCAGGTACAGCTACCCTCCGCCGCCGGCACGCTGCGGCTCATGACCGCGCCCCGCCGCGCCCGCGCCCACTAGGCTACTGCTGCAGGTACAGCTACCCTCCGCCGCCGGCACGCTGCGGCTCATGACCGCGCCCCGCCGCGCCCGCGCCCACTAGGCTACTGCTGCAGGTACAGCTACCCTCCGCCGCCGGCACGCTGCGGCTCATGACCGCCGCGCACGCGCGCCCCGCCGCGCCCGCGCCCACTAGGCTACTGCTGCAGGTACAGCTACCCTCCGCCGCCGGCACGCTGCGGCTCATGACCGCCGCGCACGCGCGCCCCGCCGCGCCCGCGCCCACTAGGCTACTGCTGCAGGTACAGCTACCCTCCGCCGCCGGCACGCTGCGGCTCATGACCGCCGCGCACGCGCGCCCCGCCGCGCCCGCGCCCACTAGGCTACTGCTGCAGGTACAGCTACCCTCCGCCGCCGGCACGCTGCGGCTCATGACCGCCGCGCACGCGCGCCCCGCCGCGCCCGCGCCCACTAGGCTACTGCTGCAGGTACAGCTACCCTCCGCCGCCGGCACGCTGCGGCTCATGACCGCCGCGCACGCGCGCCCCGCCGCGCCCGCGCCCACTAGGCTACTGCTGCAGGTACAGCTACCCTCCGCCGCCGGCACGCTGCGGCTCATGACCGCCGCGCACGCGCGCCCCGCCGCGCCCGCGCCCACTAGGCTACTGCTGCAGGTACAGCTACCCTCCGCCGCCGGCACGCTGCGGCTCATGACCGCCGCGCACGCGCGCCCCGCCGCGCCCGCGCCCACTAGGCTACTGCTGCAGGTACAGCTACCCTCCGCCGCCGGCACGCTGCGGCTCATGACCGCGCCCCGCCGCGCCCGCGCCCACTAGGCTACTGCTGCAGGTACAGCTACCCTCCGCCGCCGGCACGCTGCGGCTCATGACCGCCGCGCACGCGCGCCCCGCCGCGCCCGCGCCCACTAGGCTACTGCTGCAGGTACAGCTACCCTCCGCCGCCGGCACGCTGCGGCTCATGACCGCCGCGCACGCGCGCCCCGCCGCGCCCGCGCCCACTAGGCTACTGCTGCAGGTACAGCTACCCTCCGCCGCCGGCACGCTGCGGCTCATGACCGCGCCCCGCCGCGCCCGCGCCCACTAGGCTACTGCTGCAGGTACAGCTACCCTCCGCCGCCGGCACGCTGCGGCTCATGACCGCCGCGCACGCGCGCCCCGCCGCGCCCGCGCCCACTAGGCTACTGCTGCAGGTACAGCTACCCTCCGCCGCCGGCACGCTGCGGCTCATGACCGCCGCGCACGCGCGCCCCGCCGCGCCCGCGCCCACTAGGCTACTGCTGCAGGTACAGCTACCCTCCGCCGCCGGCACGCTGCGGCTCATGACCGCGCCCCGCCGCGCCCGCGCCCACTAGGCTACTGCTGCAGGTACAGCTACCCTCCGCCGCCGGCACGCTGCGGCTCATGACCGCCGCGCACGCGCGCCCCGCCGCGCCCGCGCCCACTAGGCTACTGCTGCAGGTACAGCTACCCTCCGCCGCCGGCACGCTGCGGCTCATGACCGCGGCGCACGCGCGCGCAACATGATAACGCTACGTCTACAGGGTATTGCTACAGGTACAGGCTACTGCTACAAGTACAGGTTACTGATACAGGTATAGATTACGGCTACAGGGTACCGCTACGTCTACAGGGTAATGCTACCAGTACAGGATACTGCTACCGGTACAGGTATTTTTTTATCATTTTTAAGAAAATAATCCATAATTTTGCAGACAAATTAATACTAATAGTTATAGAAAGCTAAAATAATTTATGGTTTGCCACAATTTGTTTATTTGTTATACATTCAAACACCCTATTGTGACATCGTAGATTACATTGCTAGGCCGGTTGGAGTATATAAGGAATCGGTATTCCCCAGCACCCGGCGCACCCGCCCCCGATCGCGGGCCACGCGGGCGCGCCGCACGCGCCGCACGCGCCGCACGGCAAGGTGTACGCGTCCGTGCGCCCGCCGCCTGCGCGCGCGCAGTTCTACGGACACAACCCCAACCTGAAGCTGCCGCCGGACCTCTTCCTGCTCGGATGCGTGTTTCATATCGTGAGTTCCTTTTTTTCTAGTGTACTCTGTATACTTCACAATTTAAGCTGGAAACACTAGATGGCGCTGCCAATAATGAACAGCAATCCTTATATGCTATCGATTAGCTAATCGATTAGCATAAACATCTATGCATCGGCAGTGTTTGACCATAGAGAATCAGTCTGTTTATGGTATATAGAAAAAGTTAATACAATAGAGATCCCGAAACCCAGAAAAGATCACCGAGCAAAACAGGACCTTAGTTTCAGTTTTGGAGGTAGCCAAATATCGATCAAGTGTCGAATGTTTCTATACAGTGTGAATCAGAGAGGGTATAACTTTTAAATCTGGTTTTGATTAAATGTTATAATTTTTTTTTTTTTTTTAAATAACTTCGTAGCCCGGATTGTGCTTAAAAATATCCCGCCTTAACTCAATATTAGTTTGATTTTGGATACAAGGATTCATAGTTCCGTGAACGTTTTTCTTTTGAATTTCTCGCCATCACCGGCTGCTTTCACGTTGAGTCGTTGTAATGAAGCGTGTTGTGCGTGTTGTACGTGTTGCGCGGCGCGTCCAGGTGGAGTACCAGCAGTCGTGGGGCGCGGAGCGCGTGTCGCGCTGGGCGGAGGCCATCCAGCGGCGCGGCGGCGAGCTGGAGCCCGTGTACTGCGCGCGCGTCACGCACGTGCTGTGCGAGACGCAGAAGCACGGCGTCGTCATGCAGGTACACATGCACTGTACCGGCTCTATACCGGCGGTCGTGTCGCGCTATGCGCAGGTGTTCCCGGGAGTTGATCACACAAACACCCGAATTTATAGACGTTTTATATCTTTATCAAACCTCATATACTGCGCATAAAAGTTTTGCTTTCACTACTATATGACGTTTGATACATTTATACAACGTCTATAAATTACAGGGGACAGTGCATTCTCGTACGTTTTGTAAATACATTTATATGTACTATTGAGTACTTTATCGAGCTTTAAACGTAAAAATCATATATGAACGCGATAAAATCCTTAAAATTAGTTTTATTTCAACGTTCCAACGTATTACGTTGCAGGCGCTCCGCGACGCGAAGCGCTGCGTGACGGCGTACTGGCTGTCGGACGCGATGCTGCGGCGCGGCGTGGCGCCGCCCTGGCACGCGCTGCACCTGCCCGGCATGTTCGCGCCGCGCGAGCGCCCCGCGCGCCACCACCGCGCCGCCGCCTCCGGCTGGCGCGGCGACGAGCGCGCGCGCCTCGCCTTCTGCCTCGACCACGTCGGCGCCAAGGTACCGCCTGTCGCCTGTCGCCCGCCCGCACTCACACCCTCCCGCCGCCCGCCCGCACTAACACTGCGCCCTGTCGTTGCAGCTGACGCCGTACATGACGCGCGACAACACGGTGCTGGTGTGCAAGCGCGCCGAGGGGACCAAGTACCGGCGCGCGCGCGAGTGGGGCGTGCCCGTGGTGACCGCCGCCTGGCTCACCGACCTGCTGCTGGGGAACATGAGCGCGCTCTCGCAGGTACTGTACCGGACAGTGAGGCGTGCCCGTGGTGACCGCCGCCTGGCTCACCGACCTGCTGCTGGGGAACATGAGCGCGCTCTCGCAGGTACTGTACCGGACAGTGGGGCGTGCCCGTGGCGACCGCCGCCTGGCTCACCGACCTGCTGCTGGGGAACATGAGCGCGGTTCCATGCACAAGTGTAGCGAATATTTTGGCAGTGCCAGATTGATGACCATCGTAGGCACTTCGGCAAGTTTTAATAGTGTTTTATATATATTTCAGATCGAAAATCCCAAGTATCAGCAGTTCAACTTGACAAGTCCGTTCAGGATGGATTACAGTCTGGTCTCACATTTGATGAGTGAGTACTTGTCAATTGCTTTATCGTCTCAATCGTGCAATAAGATTGTAGCAAATAAAAAAAGAATATAACCTCAATGTTAATGATAGTTTCATAGCTCAATTTAAGGTGAAGAAAAGAGGACGAATTCGGATACATTTTTAAAATAATATAAAAGGAAGTCAACCTAAAAGTAGGTCTTATTACTATAACACCCGTATCGCCATTATTTATATTTTGTTCTTATATTCATCACCGTAAAATCAACCTTTTGTGGTAACAAATATAATTCATATTTATGTGGGATATATTTTTTTCAGATGCCTGGAAAATGCCAATAAACATAACGCCAGACTCCCACGAGCGAGCGAAGCGCAGCGCGGCCAGCGCGGCGGCGGGCGCGCGGCGCGCCAAGCGGCCGCGCCTGGCCTCGCCGCCGCCCCCAGCACCTGCCCCCGCCCCCGCCTCGCTCGCGCCGCCCCCGCCGCCGCCGCCGCTGCACCTGGCGCCCAGGGTCTTATTCTCAGCTGTACCGCCTAATGAACAAAACAAACTTGCCGCGGTTGTCAGGTAAACCGCTCAGTTTTGGAAATGCCATTTCGCTGTCGTGGCTTTTGGTTGCAATGTTTCGTAGTCTTTTTTTTGTTAAGCACCGACTAATGTGAGTAAATAGTCGAAAATCACTCAAAAATATATCAATTTTGATTGCAGTGAAATATTAGAAACAGATGAAAATGCGAATCACATTCAAGAGGAAGATTTTAAACAGTTAAAAGATTGATTATTATCCCCCGCACAGGTTATTTAATTTACTTAATGTCTCAATAATTCGTCCTGGTTGTTATTGGTTCGGGATCGGCCGTATCCAGACGAACCGCGCAGTCTTGCGAAGCTGTGCGGTCAGTCTGGAGACAGCCATTAACATAATAGGAATTGTCTAGTCTTTAAAAACGCAATACAAGTTTTTTTTTCAGATGTAAATAAAAAAAAACTCCTTGATAAGACTCGTCAGAATTTTGGTGGACTACCCTCAGAATGAATCTAAAATAACTAGATAATTCCTAATATACGTAGCATATGTTGTTAACGGTGATTTATCAGTCTTTGATAGTAGCTTAGTCATTAGTGTTATCATAGATTCGTTAGTAATTTGAATGTGACCATGTAACTTGGTGATAGTATAGAGCCTAAATGTTATGTATTTGTCTATATACTGCTATAAGTCGATAGTATTCCAAAAAGTTTGATGTTAAAATAAAATTGCCCTATTTTCACAGACAACTCGGTGGGCTGGTAGTGACGTCGCCGGCCGAAGCGACACATCTCGTGATGCAGAAGCTCGTCAGAACGTGTAAACTGGTCAGCTGCCTCGTCACCATCAAACACCTGCTGACTCCGGAGTGGGTGCTGGACAGCCAGCGTCAGAACAAGTTCGCCGACGAGGCCAAACACGGCCTCAGGGACGAAACATTCAACAGCACATTCAAATGCGACGTATCCGAAGTATTATTGTGCGGCGAACAAAGGAAGAGATTGTTCGAGGGAGTCACGTTCTTCCTAACTCCCTGCGTGAAACCCTCGCGAGGTGCCTTGACGGAGATGATCGAGTTGTGCGGTGGAAAAGTCGAGAAGAATCGTCGCTCCTACGTCTCGATACAGGAGATGCATACTCAGAAGCCTTACAGCTATTTAGTGTTGACTGTGCCCAATGACTTGCATCTGGTATATTACCTCTTACAATCGGAAAAGACTCTGAACGTTGTGTGCAGCACTGAGGTGGTTCTGTCCGCCATCATGAGGCAAAAACTTGAGGTAGACGAGTTTCTCGTCAAAATAGACTAAGTTGTATGGACTGTTTTTTTTATAGATGCGAAATGGATTTTATCTATTTACAAAGTTTTTACATCGTAACGTTGAGAATAGAGAAACTTTTATTAACTTGTAAATGAGATATTTCAATTGTGTGATAAGAGACATGCTCTAGGAATTTATAAATTTTATATTTTTTTATGATATTTGGTATCTATGGAAATGCCTTGCTTTGGAGGTTTATTATAACCGCACACGTTAATAGCAACGGTGATGTGCACTAATGAAATGAGAGATAATGAGATGCAAGTATTTCTAATTAGAGCTACTTGACAGGCAATTCTATTTGGCTTGGTTTTGTTGTCGCTTCAGAATTGGTGATTGGTCATTGGAGTGCCTACTCTACCGCAGATAACGCTATTCTGTTACGAACGCGGCCTCCATTTCCTAATATTCACTATAAAAGAAAGACCCATTTTATAAAAAAAAAACTGTTTTTAGTTGTTTGAATCTCCCAATTTCAACAACCGTTGACTCTATATATATTATTTCTGTTCTCTTGTTAAAAGTTTAAGGGAAAATGCATTACCTACGTTGAGTTGTTAATAATTAAGCATATTTTTGAAGTATATTTCATTTTGTAAATATCGTGTTTGTAAAGCGGTCTGGACCATATGAAATACATTAAAATTTTTAAAATATCCATCTTTTTTACTCGAAAACAACAAATTATGTAAAATAATACAGCTTTGTTGTATAACGTAAGTTTATTATAACGCCTTCCAACGACATGTTCAAGCTATACAATACAAATAGTCATATATCTATGACATAGATCTAGCATCATATACATCATCATTTTATATTGTAAATCAAGTCTAGTTGTAATATGATTTCTGTTTCAATATGACGTCCTAGATCAATGACATAGGTATATCACATTGTAATATCCCCTCTATATTGAACATCCAACACTTGCATTCTCTTCAATAAATGCTTGATTGATATTAGTATAATACATGGTGGCGCTCACGGACTACTCCACCAGCCACAAGTAGTTTTTCAAACTTTTATTGGTACCCGCAACAAGCGAGGGCCAAAAAAAAAATTCAACTAACGACAATATTAGAATTTGTCTATAAGACTGCCTTAACGAGGACAACACAACAAAGAATGTATACCACCAATTATCTTTTTTAATATCAACCATTAACCCTTAATAGCCTAGAGTTTCAATTTTGATACCAATCTTTTAAACCGAATGTTCACATTACTATTAGTTTTTTTTTTATAGGTTGGCTGTACGTATTTTACTGTTGTATAATATTCTTTCCAACGAAATTAAAAAAAAAATCAAATGTCATTATTATTAAACACAGTAATATTAAAAATAAATCACTTTCGTAAATCAGGCTACTAAGGGTTAAATTTAATGCCGGCTCTTCTCAATATAATCATTTCCAATCGGTGGTAGATTGCTTTTCTAGTGTACGTGAATCTAAAAAATTATGTTGATTTTTTGCGGTCAAGCAGTCCGTGTCGACCATAACCTCCCCTTGCGGGTGTATATTTCATACAACTATAAAATGGAATTTACAAGTCTTCATCTTATACTTACATAGGAATACTTTCTTAGACCAAAATATACATATAAATAAATATTAGCGAGATTACGACTTTATTATTGCTTCGTAAGCTTGGAACACGCACGTGGCGACCTCTACAGTACGCGACTTGATACTGAGCGTGGCTTCGGGGTTGCCAGGCTGGAGTTTCAACTCCAACAGGACCCAGATGTTGTTGGTGAGTTTCAAGGACTGATACAGCATATCTTGTCCTTCGACGTTACGTTTGGCTATAGTGAAGATGTTGTTGAGCGTCATCTTCTGCGCTATGGAGTCGGCGGTGCCCGCGATGTTGGACAGCGTGTGCTGGACCTCGTTGGCGGCCGGGATCTCCTTCCACGTGGTGAGGAAGACTCGCTTGTCAAGCTGTCCGTCCTCCGTGAACAGGATGTGGACGGGGATGAGGCACGCGAAGTAGAACACGTCTACGTTGTTCTTTATGGCTACCTGTAATATCAATTATTACGATGCTAACAAATTGGAGCTGTGAGAGCGGGATCGGAGATATCTTTTGTACCTGTCACCGGCTTTTTTTTGCGCAAGTATAATTTCTTTATCAAAGCTTATCTGTGGGTTTATAATCTATGAGGAATACAATGTTATATTATGAAATGTTTTGACAAATAGTCTTACTCTTAGGTGAGTAATAGTGGTAAGGTAGGTAGTCCCATTATTCGGATCTCGGAAGGTAGTCGACAATCGGTCTATATAAATAATGGTAATCACCCAAACTAGATAACACTAGAAGTCCACACTAGTGGTGTACCATACCATAATACAAATGTAGAAATGACTACATTATAGTACAAGTAATTAATGCTTCTTCTTCTTTTTTTACGAAATGAAATGCGATGAAATAAAATGGAATGCAAATGGCCTCAGTAATTAATGCTAATGACTCGTCATCCAACCGCTATGAAACAGTCAATGTCATTTCTGACAGTTTTTGTGTCATAAGTGACATCCGAATAAGCTGTGTGATGCAGCAGGCGGTGCAAGGTCAGGGAGATTTCATGCTGGATCTCCTCAGTCGAGGTCGCATACCGATCCAGTTGTAGAATTAAAAGAAAATGTAAAATGAGAATGTTAAGGGCCCGTATAGGTTTGAAATAAATGATTAGATATATAGTTGGACCTGCAGGTTGTTGAGCGGGTCCATGCGCTGCACGGGCCCGGCGGCGGCCAGCGGCAGCGGCGCCGCGGCCGCCGCGCCCGCGCCCAGCGCGCCCACGCACAGCGCGCCCGCCGGGTACACGCCGAAGCTGCCGGACCACGCAACACGCACACATTACACAAGGGTATAAAAAATGCAATCGACGGATGAAAGCACCTCAAATATACGAGCTGTTAAACAAGATGGTCGAAGGAAAAATAGATACCGAAAATATTCTCGATAGCAAACATTTTACACAATCCTTTATAGTGATTCGCTTTGTAAATGATTGCAATTGCTCGGCGGTACAGTTGTCGGAATACAAGCTGCAAGTTGTTTCACTATAACATTGCCGCAAGAGAGTATCGGTGGCAACATGGCTCAGCTAGAGTGCTCAGAGAGATTTCCAGCAATATGCAATTCCTATAGCCCGTTCACCACAGTACATTGCCATACCACAGCACACTGCTTCGTTCCTATAGCAGTGATAGCCAAGTTGGTAGAACGCTTGCCTCGGTAACGAGGATCGCAGGTTCAAACCCCCGCTCGCACCTCTGGGATTTCTGGATTTCATGTCCGAAGCTCATTTTCAAACCACGAGTATCACTTGCTAAACGCTGAAGGAAAACATCGCGAGGAAACCTGCATGTCTGAGAGAACCTCTCGAAAGACGTGTGAAGTCCGCCAACCCGCACTGGGTCAGTGTGGTGGACTATGGGCTAATCCCCCTCGCATTGAGGGGAGGCCCGTGCCCAACAGTGGAACATTAAAAGGGCTGGTACTATTATATTATAGCCCGTTACTGGACCTTTTTACAAAGTTCTCTATATAGTTGTTAGTAGCAATATTAAAGTTTTACCTGTTTTTGTTGAGCTGTATGGCGAACCCGCTCATGGTGGTCATGGCCTTGTTCGTGAACGTCATCTCGATGCGCGGCTGGCCGCTCTGACGACTGAACGTGCCCCAGATCTCCAGACCTGAGCATACATAATATATAAATTTAATACTATACTACTATAAGTACTCTTAAGAATATTATAAGTTCCTAGCAAATAAGTTGAAGAACATAAAACAAATGCTCTGCGCATACCTATTCATAATATGAATCATGCACCATAATTATAGAATTATATTCGGGGTATGCTATATCTGCGCTTGTGTAGGGCATTTGTAACCATTATATTATGAAGTCAACATTTAGATATGTCGTTTATTTATAGACTCTCTCCGCTATTCTCCGCTTTAGTGGGAATTGGGGTTTAAGCTGAAGAGGTAAGATACCTTTTCCCTTGTCGGCGGGCAGCCAGCACTGCTTGGGCGGCACGTACGAGGCGGGCGCGGCGGTGACGCCGAAGATGTCGCCCAGCAGGCCCGTCGTGCTTGGGGCCGCCGGCTCTGGGCCCGTGCCCAGCTGGGACACACACAACGCCGAATAAGAGGACTAGGCATCGTGACGCGAATTGTCATATTCTCAAAGAATATAAAAAAAGACAAGCACGGTAAGCAGGAAGTCCTAATATAATCGCAACGTCATCGAGAAAAGCATGCCGTTACTGTCATTCTTATTTATAAAACCGGTGGTGTAAGCAGGATGGAAGACGCTTACGTTACATTACGGTAAGTAAAAAAATGCTGCATTATCTGCATATCACGCTCCAATCTGGTTGTAGAGTTAAGACAAAAAAAATGGTCTAGTTTATAAATACTTCGCGTCCTCCACTTCATCGTTTCTCCAAACCTTAAATTCCTACCCTGCATACGACCCAAACATTCGAGATACAATTTCGCGTTAAGTCCGGGCCACACCTGCGCCTAATGCCGTCAATTAACGCGTTAATCGACATAAAATGCTGAAACTTTATGTCGATTAGCGCGTTAAATAGGCGCAGGTGTGGTAGGAGCGTTAGATTGTGTTTAGTCGAGGTCGGTGCACTCACCAGCACGTCGAGGCCGCCGGCCAGCAGGTCGAGGCTGGAGGCGGGCGCGGCGGGGGGCGGCCCGCCGATGTCCATCGACAGCAGGTCGCCGATCAACGACTCCTGCGCAAGTTATGACATTTGAAAAAAATTTCGAATCAGCCAACTCAATTGACTCGGTATTGAGTGGCAATGGTAAGGTATTGGTCACTTCGAATATGAACACACAATGGTTGTCATGCCACAAATATTACACATTTGACGACTGGATTAGCTCAGTTGGTTTCCTTGCTTTCTGTGTTAAGGGACCTAGGGTTCTAATCGTGGTAGCACAAACTTTGTGTGATGAGCACGAATGTTTGTACCCGAGTGATGGGTGTTTAATATCTATATACATTTGATATACTTTGGGATTTCTGTCAAAAGTGACAGATACTATGCGGTTGCTGTTCGATTATGAATCGATTGTGTTAGCAGACTTAGGGCGGTGGCATAAAGTATCATAGACGAAGAAATAATTTAATTTAATATGTACGCGCGCTTAATTCGCGTGCACAATGTTGTGTAGTTTTTTGTGCTTGAATATGTTTTTCACGACACTTCGTCTGGTTTTTTTTCATATGTGTGAAGCCGCAATGAATAATTCCATTGTGCAGCGTGTCGTGCAGCGTACCTGGTTGGGTATGACGGCGGGCGGCGCGGCGGGCGGCGCGGCGGGCGGCGCCGGCCCGCCGCGCGCCGGCAGCGACTTGCGCACGCCCGCGCCGCGACCTCGCAACGTAATACAACGTGTAACAAAAATTGTGTACTATATTTTAAACGGCTAACAAGTAGGTAATAACGATCACGATTATGTATAAAATATTTGCGTTTCGAATGATTTAGTCGATTTTGCATTTTTGAATTTTGATATCGCCTTTGCTGTATAAAAAAATAACTATTGTCTATGTATGTAACCTAAAAAATATTCTCTCTGATTTTTTAATCTTAGAAGACAAATGTAACGAACTTGCGAACTTTGCAAATGAACAGCTCAAGGTGGACTGATGACATCACACGCGTCGCAGGAAGCCGGTGGATGCGAGTGGCGGAGGACCGTGACGTGTAGAAGTCGTTGGGGGAGGCCTATGTCCAGCAGTGGACATGTATATCGGCTGATAGATAGATAGATAGATTTCGATGGATGGCCACAGAGTGCGAGGCACGACGAGAGAAGTGTCAGGTCACCTTCGACGAAGGCGGTGGGCGGCTTGTGGTAGACGGAGGCCAGCGAGCTGATGTGGCAGATGAGCTCGTCCAGCAGCGTGGGCTCCAGCAGGTCCGTCTCCTCGGAGATGAGCGGCTTGTCCGCCAGCACCACCTCCTTGGCGGCCGCCGGGTCCGTGGACAGCAGCCGCCAGTAGATGAAGCCGCGGTCACTGACAGAACAAACAATCCAATAAACCATTTCGCATTGAAATAAAACCATTTTCACGGATTTTATAGCGTTTTTTTTGCCTTCTTTACGTTCCAGACATGTCGGCTGCTTTACAGCAACCATGGTCACGGGAGGACCACAGGAGTCCTCCCATGAGTTTTATTTCAATGTGTAGTATTCGCGTGAATATAAGAAATCAATATACTATTTCGCATTATATATCGTAAAGTCGTATTCACTCAGAATGTTAGAATCCATTTATAATGGCATCACACAACGTTATTCTTAGCTAAGCCTAGGTCTATGGCTAAACCTAGAGGCCGCTGGATAGACTTAAAAGTATCTGGCTAGACCTAGAAACCTCTGGATAGACCCAGGGGCCGCTGGGTGGATCTAGGGGCAGCTGGATAGACCTAGGGGTATTTGGATAGACCAAGGGATATCGAAATAGACCTAGGGGAATTTGGATAGACCTCGGAGTAGCTGGATAGACATATGTTTAACCATCCAAATGTAGGAGTAACCGAATTTCGAACATTCACCGTAACTTATCATTATTTAATTGACGAGAAAAATCATTTTTGATCCTGATACAATTTATAGTTGTGATCGATTCTCACCGTAGGTCAGGGTTGTCGGAGTCCTGTGTGGCGAGGCTCAGCACCTGCTGCACCAGCTCCTGGGTGTCTGCCGGCCGCTTCAGGAACAGCTTCACCACGGCCGTCAGCAGCTGCAGTTGAACCTACGAGGAGACATATACTCGAGTATGTACATAGTGTAGTGCGTACGTGACATGTAACTGGACGCTTGGACCGAAGTCGAATCATTTATTTCGTATTAGCCTACGGGGGCATTTACAAATTATCATTTTATTTATTCTTGTTCGTAGCTCTACAATCGGGTCGGACCGCGACCTTTACTACGAAGATCCGGCAAGGGACTCAGCGGATTTGTTCTAGTCACAACTTTTTTTTTAAATTGCCATTTGTGTTATACAATCCTGAAACGCACTATGAAAGTTTTTGGAGCACGTAACATATATACAAGATCCCGACAATAACCGTCGGGGCATAGCAGCCGCCCCGCCAGGCATACCACCCGTCTGGCTGGAAGATCTTCCCTATTCCGCTAAAAACCCCATTGAAGAAGGGGTAACCTTAAAAAATATTAATTAATGAAAATGCGCATGCGCACCTGCGGGTTCTCGTCGTGGAATCCTTCTAGGAAGGAGTCCAGCAGCTCGTCAGCGTTGTCGATGCGCTCCGCGTACTCTCCCACTATCCACACCTGGGGACATCAGCAAAATAATTATTTATTATAAAATTTATTCTGCTATACAGGGCGAATACGAATTCATAAAATAACTCAAATATTTACTAACTAATAAAAAAATAAAAAGAGTATAGAAATGCTACAAAAAGTGTAAACATTATTAATTTGTTATTGTCTGCTTGTGTAGCATTGTTGGCCCTAATTAAAAAAAATATATCGCCAGACGAACACACTCACTATACGGTCTCACACATAAGCGGCCATTACATTATCCAATTTGCAGAGCGCTAGTTGAGCTAGCGTGCTAAATTTGTATTGTGTAAAGGCAGTTAGACAGGTAGTGATCCAATCTAGCGCGACTGCATTGACTCTGCCGCACTAGCGCATCCCGTACACTAGCTAGCGAACCAACTCCAAAAACGCTCTACTTGAACGCTCCCTTATCGGGTATATGCCTTGTAGTAAAATGAAGTTGCAGGACTCACCATGGAGGCCCTGGCTTCGGGCTCGTCCAGCGTGTCCAGGTTCTCGCACAGCGTGCTGATGATGCTCTCGTACTTGTTGGGGTACTTGCGGAATATGTCCTTGATCACCACGATCGCCTCTTGCACCACGTAGTTCACCTTCGTCTGGATCAGCTCGAGGAGTGTGGACACGCAACGCTCGGCAGACGGCTCCACCTGGTACATGCAAAGAACATGAATATCTTTGGGCGATAATTATTTCACGGAATGTCATATTAGTATTAATACATATAATTTAGCGATTTCATATATTTTAGTATCCTGCTACATCTGCGCTTAATTAACGGATGAATCCTCACAAAATGTATGGTATTTTGTGTCGATTAACGGCATTAGGCGCAGGTGTGGCCGGGGCGTAAGATAAATTTGAAATAAAGGTTTTTTTTGCTAACCTTCGTACCAGAGGGACAAAGTAGTCGCGAATATAAAATAACAATTATCCATTTTTAAATATCTAACCGATGGGAACGGGCTTCCCCTCAACACGAGGGGGGCATAGTCCACCACGCTGACCTAGTGCGAGTTTCTGACCTCTGTCACCGAAAAGTGGCAAATCATGGCGCAGGACACCATCAACTTATAAAAAAAAGGACTGAACTTTTATGCACATTTTTTGGGATAACTGTCAAAAGTGACAGTTACTAAACGGTTGCTGTTCGATTATGAATCGATTGTGTTAGCAGACTTGGGGCCCTGGAATTGTGTAATATACAGCACGATAGGCAGAACAATGTTTATATTTTGGAACCTGTTCAAGGGTTGCTTAGTGGATCATTTCAACCACAATGATGCTGTAACAAATCTATCTGTATCATTATTTATACACCCTACTAGCTGCGCCCTGTGGTGTTACCCGCGCAAAAAATCATGTCGATCCTTTGCGCTATTGAAAAATTAAAACAAATCTATCCCACGAGAACCATACATTTTACCGGGATAAAAAGTAGCCTATGTGCTATTCCAGACTATAACCTATATCTGTGCCAAATTTCATCCAGATCCGTTCAACCGTTCTGGCGTGATTGAGTAACAAACATCCATCCATCCATCCAAACTTTCACATTTATAATATTAGTATAGATAGTATAGATTCCATGGTGTCGTTGTGTTCGGCGCTCACCTTGATGGCGCACCGGCCGATGGCGCGGACGGCTTTCCTCACGAAGTCCACGTCCACCTCGGTGGCGTACTCCTTCAGCTCGCCCAGCACCTGCGCGATGTTCGCCTGCGACGCGAGCCGGATCATGATGTCCAGCTTCTCCAGCTTCACGTAGATCGGGTCGTTGTACTTCACAAAGAACACCTGCGGGACGCACGGGAGTGGATGATTGGCTATATGTCGTTGGAGAATGTTGATGAAATCTAGACCTTATCCGTTGACAAATAGGATACACCTAGGTTTCCAGCTGCAACTCGTTGCACATCGTTTTACCGGCCGGTTAACCTAGGTGTTAACCACGTAACGAAAACTTTGTGTACAGTACTTAATGCCTATAAAAAATATAGAAAGGGTAGGTACCATAGGTAAGAAATTGTGTAAATTAATAGCGCAATGTATTCTAAACCGATCACAACACAACGCTCCGCGCGATACCTGATTCGTGCAAGTAACTAGCGCGCTCGAGCGTATTAAATTTTAATATACACTGCAGTTTTAGGTCTAAACTTTGTAATGATATATTTTTTATTACAAATCATTTTAAAATAGACATATATGAGTTCATGTTAAAAATCAATTTGAAAATATAAAATAAAGTCTATAATTCACGAAAAGATCGACGAAAAATTCCATATCTGGGGGATCCGATACAATACCATAAGGTTTGTAAAAACCGCTACTTTTACTAACTTTATGGTGTTGTATCGCTTTAGGTATGTTTTTAAGCAAACTTAATACATCGAGACATCCAATGCAGAATGCTAATATCGCAAAACACTAAATTACATCGTAAAGATGTCCAAATTTTTCGTAAAAAAATAAAAACCATTGACATTTTGAAATTCGCGCCCTGACCCTGAGCTTCCCCCTTAAGTCTATAAGTACTACAGGATTTCTTTATTTGATACACACTCCATATGTTAAGATGCAGCCCTGAGCGCAACTCTCAACTCCGGGCCGCGTAGCGAGCACCGAGCACCGACCTTCATCTCGTGCTTGAGTATGTCGGGGCGCTTCTGCACGACCAGGTTGATGTTCCTGAGCGCCACGTACTGCACCTCGGGCTCGGCGCTCAGCAGCGTGACGAGCGGCGGCGCCAGCTTGCGCGACAGCGTGCTCACCAGCTCCGCGTCCGCGGACACCATCTCCATCAGCTTCATCAGCACCTGCACCGGACAGCCGGGGTGGTTCCATACTATGTTCCTACATTGTTCTCACATACACATGACAATGAGATAATGATAATAATAGCAGCACTTTTTAATATCTGGGCACGCCCCCCCCCCCCTCAATGTGGAGGGGGCATAGTCAGGGATTAGGCCATCGCGCTAGCCAAGTCGTTCAAGGGGTACACAATTCATCGGGATTCCTTAAAAATGTTAACTACTCATCGAACGACTGGCTTAATAACGTAACATACCCTTATGAAGGGGTTTTCCAATATTTTCCTGGGTTTTGAATCGAATTACTGAAAAATCTGAATTTGTCTATGAAAGACATAGATGTGTGTTATACGGGGATCCTTTCAAAAGGGTTTTATCGGGGTTTGCGTTAAACTTAAAGTACGCCAAGTGAATGGTTAACCAAAGGCAAATCTGACAGCAGTTAAGTCTTTCAAAAACCTACCGTTCATAGGGTTACCGGTTTCCGGGCTCTGCTAAACACAATGGAATCTCTATCTAATTACAGGTGTACCTTGACGGCGGAGAGCACGACGGCGGCGTGACGCGCTCGCAGGTGAGTGCAGGTGTACCTTGACGGCGGAGAGCACGACGGCGGCGTTGGCGTGCGCGAGGCGCGGCGTGATGCGCTCGCAGGTGAGTGCAGGTGTACCTTGACGGCGGAGAGCACGACGGCGGCGTTGGCGTGCGCGAGGCGCGGCGTGATGCGCTCGCAGGTGAGTGCAGGTGTACCTTGACGGCGGAGAGCACGACGGCGGCGTTGGCGTGCGCGAGGCGCGGCGTGATGCGCTCGCAGGTGAGTGCAGGTGTACCTTGACGGCGGAGAGCACGACGGCGGCGTTGGCGTGCGCGAGGCGCGGCGTGATGCGCTCGCAGGTGAGTGCAGGTGTACCTTGACGGCGGAGAGCACGACGGCGGCGTTGGCGTGCGCGAGGCGCGGCGTGATGCGCTCGCAGGTGAGTGCAGGTGTACCTTGACGGCGGAGAGCACGACGGCGGCGTTGGCGTGCGCGAGGCGCGGCGTGATGCGCTCGCAGGTGAGTGCAGGTGTACCTTGACGGCGGAGAGCACGACGGCGGCGTTGGCGTGCGCGAGGCGCGGCGTGATGCGCTCGCAGGTGAGTGCAGGTGTACCTTGACGGCGGAGAGCACGACGGCGGCGTTGGCGTGCGCGAGGCGCGGCGTGATGCGCTCGCAGGTGAGTGCAGGTGTACCTTGACGGCGGAGAGCACGACGGCGGCGTTGGCGTGCGCGAGGCGCGGCGTGATGCGCTCGCAGATGAGTGCAGGTGTACCTTGACGGCGGAGAGCACGACGGCGGCGTTGGCGTGCGCGAGGCGCGGCGTGATGCGCTCGCAGATGGAGTGCGCCTCGCGCGCGTCGCGCGGCGCGTAGTTGGACAGCGCGTCCAGGATGAACACCTGGCCCCACTCCGTGCACTCGTTCAGCGCCGTCAGCAGCTTGTTGATGGTCGGCGCGTTCATCTCTGCGCGACCGATTGCCCCAGCCATTTAGCAAGAGTTAGCAAATGCTGCAAACACCACCATCGGCCCAATCCCCACGCTCCCCCCCCCCCCCCCCATACTCACGGCCGAAGCACTTAATTTTGGCCAATTTTGGAGTAGTAATTTTGGAATTTTGTAGTTGTTGTATTTTTCTAAGATAACATAGCAATATTTAAACGTAAATATTACTTAAATGGGTAACAAATCAAATTTCTATGACTTTTTTTTCGAACGAGACAGGAAGGCTGTAGTGATACTATTCCAACCCAGCATTTCATAGTTGACTCACCAACAAGAGGTTTCCCAGACACACTGGCCTCGTTGATCTCGGACAGGGCTGCCACCGCGTTAGCAACCACCATGGGGTTGGAGTCGCTTAGGAGATCCTTCAGTTGGTCCAAGAAGCCCTGGAGAAACACGCTAATTGTATAATGCACAACTTTTATAACTATTTAATATGAATAATGTTTAATTGTCTTGTGCAATCGGTGTATTAGCAACGCTTGTATTATCGGCACCGTACGATGGACAGGGGTTATCCCAGAAACATTAACCCGGGTAAATGACGAGAACGTAAAATCTGTCCAAACAGGAATTGAATCCACAACCACCTGGGCCCCAAGTCTGCTGACACAATCGAGGCATAATCGAACAGCAACCGCATAGTAACTGTCACTTTTGACATATATCCCATACAATATCTGTCAAAAGTGACAGTTACTATGCGGTTGCTGTTAGATTATGAGTCGATTGTGTTAGCAGACTTGGGGCCCAGGTGAACTATTAGGAAATAGAAACGGGTCTCAACTCTGCTGACACAATCCATTGAGTTATAATTGAATTGGAAAAAGCATCTCGTCGCCAATTTTATGTTCCTAAGTTCGGGAGGCCGAACGGGGAGACGTCTGCGTGAAACGCTGGCCATAAGAGAACTGAGTTCATTCATAACTGGGAATAGACATTGGCGCATGCGCGGTGGCAGTTGCGTGGAGGCAGCCACGCATCTCTAGCTATGCACCTACCTAAGTACGTAGATATATAACTCACATGTCACATTGTTTAACAGGATACAAACTTTTTTGACAGTTGGCGATTGGGTGTCTATATATTTAAAAAAAAAGCAGTGATAGCCAAGTTGGTAAAACGCATGCCTCGACAACGAGGATCGCAGGATCAAACCCCGGCTCGCACCTCTGAGATTTCTGGATTTCATATGCGAATCTCATTTTCAACCATGATTATCACTTGCTAAACAGTGAAGGAAAACATCGCGAGGAAACCTGCATTTCTGACTGAGAGAATCCCTCGAAATATATGTGAAGTCCGCCATGGTGGACTATTACCTAATCCCCCTCGAATTGAGGGGAGGTCCGTGCCCAACAGTGGGACATTAAAAAGGGTTGGTATTATTATTTATATTCATAGTACGACTGAATTGAAAGTAATATTCACCTGATCTTCCACCATACTCGAAGATATATCATATAGCTTGGCGACACACACCGCGGCGGTCTTCCTCACATACGGATCTTCATCCTTCAAACACTTCCTGAGCGGTTCGCAAAGATACTCCGTGATCTTATCCACGCGGATGCAACCCATGGTCCTGACCGCTAGCGCTCGTATCAGCGGGTTCGAGTCCTCGCAATCCTGGCGGTACCACATTTACAGATGGGGGGCGATATAGTGGGAGGAGAAGCATAACATCAATAATACTGAAGCGGTTACTAGAAGCGGAAGGAGATCGGTGCTGTGGACATCATTGTGATCTTGTAAAGTATTCTACACCCATGCTTTGTAAATGCGAACAATCACATTATAATAATTACTTATGATATTAAATGTCTGACTAAGCTGCAAAATTCATACTTATCACACAAATTTTGCCCCAGCAACCGGGATTTGATCATCGGACCCGCAGTACAGAAAGCAGGGCCACTACCATCTGTCATCGAATCTATACACTTTATTTTCATTAATTAATGCCTATTTTTTTTAACACTTCTGAATGAGTCGGGTTTGCTAGAGCCTCTGATGAGAGAGGTTCATTGTCACTCTTGTCTCTCCTCTGCCTACACACAGTTGGAGAAAGAGACACAACTCATATAGGCCTCTAACTCTAATTTTGTATGAAAGATGAATCGCGTTAATAGAGTAGTAGTAATCCATACAATTGGGTTAGACTCTACACAGATTATAATGATTAGACAGATTATAATGATATCCACAGCATATAAATAAAATAGATTATATAGGATTATATGTTATATAAAACAGCAAATTGTGCTTCTTATTTGAGTAAAAATATGAGGCATGGATTTCACTTAACCATTACTTAGTTTTAATAATACTTTTTTACTAACTGATAGGTATAATGTAGATTTACACATTTAATGTGCTGTGTATGGAATTTATCGGATTACATGCAATTTTTTCTATCAACATGCATGGTTGTTATAATAGGATAAATAGAATGTGCTATTTTATTATGATTCTGTTATAAATTTCTGTTAGACAAATTATAATTATACGAAAGTTATAATTGTATAATTATAGCAAGAAGTACTTATGTCTTAGCTATGAATTATTAGGCTGCAGATTTATTAAGCATCATGAGTCACCTTAAATTTTGCATTGAGATAATTATTGTTCAATATTATTAGGCATTGTCCTAATTGGCTAACGATCATAAGAGTAAACGATGAGATTTCATCACAACACAAGATTAAATATACAAATAACTTTAGAGTTGATTTAATGAAGGCTTGTAAGTCATCGCGTGAAGGAATCGCATCGTTTACTTGTGCGATTGTTAGCCAATAAGAACGACGCCTTAGTCTGATTGTGAGACACAATTGTATCTCATGCCTACTTGACTCAATAAGCAAAGGAAAATAAAAAAAAATTGGTAACTATTATAGCTGATTACATTTTTCCAGCAAGCAAAGTCTGACAGAAATTCCTTTTTTTTAGTACTTTGATGATTTTGTTTAATGTGTAAATCTACAAGGTGATGATTCGATTTTAATTTTTTTTTTGATCATTTGTTTACCTTAACAAGCTGGTATGTTGGTAGATCCTTCCACCCATCATAATGTACAGTAGACATTAAAAACGATAAAAAAATACATGTCACACACACAAAATAACTACATAAGTAGTTATTCATCAAAACTATTAATTCATTTATCATTAAATATGACTTAAAATACATTGTGTTAAACATCATACACTCAAATTTTCAAATTGAACTATAGAACACCAACTTTTCAAAAAAAAAATTTTGTTGTTTATTGTCAAATTTCAATCCATGCTTTTGTTATTCCAAATTGATCCTAAATTATTAATTCAAAGGCTTATTCTGATATGTAGAAATTAACTTATGGCATGTACCCCCCTCCGCACATTGGCCCAATTCAGCCGGAAGAAGGCAAAATGCCAACATGTAGTTCGTCATGACAGGCTGACATTTATTGTCACTGCTGCCAGCAACATCTCTCTTGCTTTGTTGGCTTAAATAAAACAGTGACACTGACATGTAGCTTAACCACTCACCCAAGCTATTGAATTTTATAGTATTGTCTTATTACATGCTACCTTGTCACACAATATTTCTCGGAATAAGCCTTTAAAGTGATGAAATAATCAATTTTATTGACAGTACTGTGATATGCACGTACCTTGACGAAGGTGTTGACTGCCATTATAGCCATATCTGGCTGAGACTTGGCGTAGTTCATAAGGTACAAGTACACTAGCTTTTTCAACTCCAGGTTGTCAGTCTGCATGCAGTTCACAACGTCCGGGAATAATGCTGAGACATCTTTTCCGACTGTCATCGATGCTATGACCTGTATGTTTTATTTTTTTTAATAAAATAGATGGACTACTTAGTGGGCCAAGAGCCTAAGTAGATATTTATTCTTATTGCATTACTCTGTCCCTTTCAATTGGGAGTCAGATAAGGTTGTGTGTAGAGGATTTTAACTGTATGTTAAACACATAAGGATTCGGGTTACTGCTTATATCAGTAAAACCATATGCTGTTAACAGTAAGTACTGGTTTCAGAATGTGATGACTCCACAGCATATTTAACAGATACCCGTAACAAATAAGTTTCGGATAACTACCTTCTCCTCAACTTACGAGGACATTATGAAACAGACCCTAAGATTATAAGAATATCAGTAATGAGAACACACTTACCTTTTTCACAGCTTCTTTTTTCTTTTCTTTTTTGTCACTGTTGAGTTCTGATTTGAGTTCGAAAATTTCGCCCTTCTTAGTCGTCGTAAAATACTTTGAATCCGTCATGTTGGTTGTTTATATTGATTTAATTTGAATTTTTAACTATTTTTTTACTGGATATCTATCTATTTGCAGCAATCCGACCTAGAAAATCGATAATAATTTGAGTTTGACAGTTCCTTTGCGGCACACAAATGTTAAGCACTTTTAGACTTTCACACATTTATATAATTTGAATTGATTGTGATTCCCTCGTTTAATGATGTTAAATGAGTAAACCTGCCAGAAATAGCAATTTTGGAAATATAAAATTATGAGAGGAACAAACGTACACAAACGTACTTTCTACACGATGAAAGGGGCGTAACATAATAATAGTGATGAGAAAAATGCGGATTGGGTACGATCGTTGCCAGTGTCAAATGACAAATCGATGTGGTATCGAAATCGTTAATACAGCATTTATTTATTTTATTTTAAAACTTCACTACTTATGCGCATTAATGGCGTATTGTATTTTATGGGGATAAGATAATTCACCAAAGGGGGTAAATTTGGATTCGGCCTAGTTAAGGGGAAAACCTGATAAAACCCGATCGAAAGGGTAACCCATCTAACACACACATATGTCTTTCATCGATAAAGTTCGTTATTTCAATTCAAAACCCTAGAGACCCTTGGGAAACCCCTTCATACGGAAAAGTTTCGTTAATAAGCCAGCCGTTCGCTGTGTAAGTAAATTTTTGAGAATTCCGATGAATAGGATACCCCTTGAACGGCTGCGGCTCACTGAATGACTCGTGTCGTCGACAGACTAACCCTAACCCAAAGCCACGCCAGACGTCAGAGCTTAACCAAAGAGTATATAATCACTAAGTTTTAAGCTTAACTGAGAATCATAGTGCACAGTTGGTTAACACCATGCACAGACCAATAAGAGAAAAAATTGCACCATGGTATAAAAAAATGCTACGTACAACATTCATGGCCATAGACGATGTCACGATCAGTTTCAGTGCTGCCATTAATTAGTCGCAGTATCGAAGGTCAAAGACGTAGTCTGGCTGGGCCAAATATTGTAGCAAATATCACGGGACCTAGATGTCTCGGAACAGAATATACATTGCATTTGTAAATGGAATAAAACTGGCGCCAAAATAGTTGTTGTACAGCATAGACAGGTGATAATGATTTTTTTATAATAATCGAGGCTTGTGAATAAAATCAATGGACATACACATTTCAGTTACTTTATTAAATAATTTCATTTTACAACCAATATTGAATGCAGTAACATTACATCACATTATCGTACAGTACATATATTATAATTATAGACAAAATAGTTGCGGTTACAGACACATACATAGAATAGTTATACATAGCATGACTAATGAAGTTATACATTACGATACTACCGTGAGGAATATATTTCATAATGATATATCAGCTAGATTGTATATTAATATTATTATAAAACCAGTCGAAAAGGGGAGACGATAAAAAAAGGATTATATTCACCTAACATATATGTTCCAAGTCTACTATAAAGCAACAAATCATTTTGTAACAAATAAATCATAGTTTAACAGTCTGGATCACACGAATATTACAAATTAAATAATAATTAAAAAAAAAAATGTTTATGCTGTCTAGTTATTTACAAAAGTTAGCTAACTAAATAACAGAGAACCTAATGATTATTTTGTAAGTTATTCCCGCCAAAAGGCCGTCTAAATACTGACTGGCTCGTCCCGAGCCCTGCGACCTCTCGCCCATCTAATCAATTTCCCTACGACATCTTATCTACGCTTAATAAATTAAAGTCAAAGCCGAAGCAGTGGCGCTAGACGTAGTCAGCTGACGAGCGCGCTGAGATATTTTATTTTGGAATGCATTCATTTTTCACACACAAACCTGGCAACACCAGCTGAGCACGCTAGCGCCATCACACTAAATACACTCGCAAGGTCTAAACTCAATACTAAACCGTTTTCTGACCCTGTCATCAAACCGCTGCTGTCATATTAAATGTGCTAAGAGAGATTGAGAGCGAGTTTATCTGACATCGGTAGAAAATACATCTAAAACAGAGGGTAAGTCTTTATTCTATCATACAGATTACGTCAATCAATAAATCCATATTAAAAGCTTTCTACGTCGATTACATGAATAGGCCAATATCAATCGAGTAATGTATACAAAGAGTTTAAAAAAGTGAGTATAAGTGAAGTGTTGTATATTGTAATAATGAGCAGTCTAAACTTTAGGAGCCATTCGTTACATGAATTATCAAATTCCAAGCGTTTAATCGTGTGAGATATTCATATAAATTCCGTAATACATATTCCGGTGAGGTCGCACAATGACGTTTATAATCACAACACAGTTCTATTTTCCCGCGCGTCAGTCGGAGCGCTATGACAGCTGTCAGCTGTCAGATCGGGTTGTTTGACATGTGTCTAGTATATTTCCCCGCGGTCGGGGTCGGCGGAGGAGGTCCGCGGGCGCGAGCAGAACACGGCGCAGAGAACCGGCAGCGCGCTGGTGAGGAGGCCCGCGGCGGCGGCCGGCTGTTATGCGAACGAGTCCTTGGTGGGGCTCATCTGTTTGGACGCGGAGCCGCCGCTCGACCGGCTGTGGCGGCCTTCGGGCGTGTGAGATCTGTACCAACATTTATTTTGTGTGCGTGAGCGCTTAATATATTCTTAACATTGACTGACTGGCTGTCGGACAACGCTCAGCCTAGGCCAGTACACTATAGAAGTGAACTATGGGAGGGTTTTTGGAGATGCGACCCCTAAGCGGGTCAGATTGTATGAAGATTTTTTTTTTAAAGTTGGTATTGTTAGTACTATTATAAAAGTATAACCGAATAAATTGAATATAAAGGTACTATAGACTATTAAGATGTGTCTAAATCAAAATATAATAATGTATATCTGTATGTTTAAAGCACCACTGAAAATTATAGAACAATAGGCAAGATCAACGATAAATAAACACATTTTATCTATGATGTTTAATTGTTGTCTATGGTATGTACTCACTTCTGTGAGTCGAGATGTAGGCTGGTGCGCGCGGGCACGGAGGGGCTCAGCTTGTGGTTCGCTAAGAACGTGCCGATCGACTCGTCCGAGCTGTAGCTGTCGTTGTCGCTGTGAGAAAACATTTATATTAATTTTATTTATTACATTTTTGTATTAAAATTTTCTCCCAAAGAATTATTGGCAACAAAATCAGTTTTTATTCTATTCTAAGCGTAGATACTTTTCGCATAAGTTTTCAGTAAGCGCGGCGATTCTTAACGTAGTCGTATCGTCATCGAGATAGCACGCTGTCAACGCCATCTGATTTCTATCTTTGATTAAGTCTTCGATTCCGTACAAGTGGGCTGATACCCTCACCTGTCAGTGTCCCGGGAGTCCGCGGGGCTGGAGAGGTCCCCGGCGATGGCCTCCTGCAGCGCGGCGGCGCGGCGCGCGGCGAGGCGCGCCTCGTCCCGCGCCGAGGCCGCCTCGGCCGCGGCCGCGCCCGCCGCCGCCTCGGCCGCCGCGCGCGCGCGACCCGCCTCGCCCAGCTTCGCGTTCAGGGACGAGTTCTCTTCTTTCAATTCTCTGTGGGAAAATAGCTGTGATAATCTTACGTATATTGGGAGATTGCTGATCGAAAGAGATTAACACCTAGTGAGCCCCAGGCCAAAAAACTAAGTAAGCCCCAGGCTAAAAAACGAAGTGAGCCCCAGGCCAAAAATTAAGTGAACGCCAGGCCTAAAACACGAAGTGAGCCCCAGGCCAAAAAACTAAGTGAGCCCCAGGCCAAAAACTAACTAACCTATACATAATATATACGTTTTGCGAAATTTCTCCTAGTACGTTTCAGGATTGTATACAATATTTTTGCGCGTCGTATTCAACGCTCTCTGTGTATCGGCGTAGTGAGCATGTGCTTGTTTTAAGAGGTCACAGTACAGTACCAAAGAAAAATTACTATTGAAATAAGACTGATTAAAAAAACCGCGTTTATTTTATGTTTTCGGCTGCTTTACAGCAACCACGGTCACGGGAGGAATAAATTTTATTTCGACGTGTAGTATTCGCGTAAATATAAGAAATGAAATTTAATATTGTTTAAGGTGGAAGCTCAGGGTCAGGGCGCGAAATTCAAAATGTCAATGGTTTTTATTTTTTTACGAAAAATTTGGACATCTTTACGATGTAATTTAGTGTTTTGCGATATTAGCATTCTGCATTTGATGTCTCGATGTATTAAGTTTGCTTAAAAAAATACCTAAAGCGATACAACACCATTAAGTTAGTAAAAGTAGCGGTTTTTACAAACCTTATGGTATTGTATCGGATTAGGTACTTTTTTAAGCAAACTTAATACATCGAGACATCAAATGCAGAATGCTAATATCGCAAAACACTAAATTACATCGTACAGATGTCCAAATTTTTCGTAAAAAAAATAAAAACCATTGACATTTTGAATTTCGCGCCCTGACCCTGAGCTTCCCCCTTAATACTACTGTAGGTTACTATATAAATATGGTGGTAATATAGAGAGCGAGTGGGTACCGCAGCTGGCGGGAGAGCTTGCGCAGGTCGTCGGCGGCGGCCAGGTCGCGCGCGCGCGCCGCGCCCAGCTCGGCGCCCAGCTGCTCGTGCGCCTCGCGCAGGCGCGCCAGCTGCGCCTCCAGCCGGGCCCGCGCCGTCGCCTCCAGCTCCAGGCTCGACTCCAGCTCCTGGGGAGCGAGAGGAAATTAGAGGGATATAGTTGCGCCCCGCGGTGTTACCCGCGATTAAAAAGTATGTCCTTTTAACCGGGATAAAAAGTAGCTTATTTGCTATTCCAGACTATAATCTATCTCTGTGCCAAATTTCATCCAGATCCGTTCAGCCGTTCTGGAGTGACTGAGTAACAAACTTCCATCCATCCAAACTTTCACATTAATAATATTAATAGGATTATAGGATTGCAGACTTTCAAAGAGCTATGCTATAATGCTTTTTGATTTTCATTGCCATTAAACGTTGACATGAGTCACGTTGGTCGAACGCTCGCATTGGAATTGAACGACCGCAGGTTCAAGCCCCGGCTCGCATCTGTGTAATTTCGGAATCTCAAATGCGAATTTCATTTCAACCATGATTATCACTCGCTCGTGTCTTGTAGAGCACGTAAAGCCGTCGGTTCTGCGCCTGATCTTTCTCCGGGCGCGCTATATTGCTGTCACATCGTACTACAAGATGCGAGGGAAGAATCAGAATCAGAATATTTTTTATTCACGTAGACCATTATTGTACAGTACTTATGAATCGTCAAGTTACAAAAATATTATGCTACTGAAGAGCGAGTGCACCTGCGCTTGCGCACACACTAGTACACTATAAATATCTCCTGTATGGTGGGCTAGTCTTTAAGGCCTCTGCCTCGAATTTAGCGGGCAGCGGGGCCGCGGCAGCGGCGGCGCGGGAGCGGGGCTCGTTGGCCGCCCCGCGCCGCTCCCGCGCCGCTGTTTTCCATTAGATTTTACGCATAAGATTCTGCCGCCCCCGCGCCGCAGCCGCCGCCGCCCCGCTGCCCGCTAAATTCGAGGCAAAGGCCTAAGATCAACCGCCGGTACTGGAATCTAGTCAGAACAATTATTATTGACGAGTAAGTACCTTATTCTTGGCCTCGAGGCGCCTCTCCGCCTCGCTGTGGCCGTGTCCGTGGCCGGCCTCGGCGCGCGCCAGCTGCGCGGCCAGGTCGGCGAGGCGGTCGCGCGCCGCGCGCGCCTCGTCGGCCGCGGCGTCGGCGCGCGCGCACGCGCCGCGCGTCTCCGCCTGCGCCGCGCACAGCGCGCTCGCGCTCGACCGGTACTTCTTCAACAGCTGCGACACGAATACACTCATAGTACTGGGCCAATAACAATATCATATATCTCATAATATTATAAAGATAAAACTGAGTCGTGTCTGTACATTGAGGATATATAAAGAAAATAGTGCAGCAGTCTAAGTAGACGTATCTGAATTCTTGGGATCGAGTCACCTTCGTCCGTAGGAGAATTAAGTACCCTCGAGATACCCTACACGTGACCCTGGGTGGTGCCAACCAGGTGACAACTCTACTGGTGGTAGGCTTCGGCCGTGGCTAGTCACCACCCACTGAACAAAGCCATGTCGCCAAGCGGCCTAGCCGTGTTCCGGCATGATGTTCGGTGTTGCCATTCATGGATGGCGGGTCAGATCAGTTGCGCTGCATGTGCCTCTATCTACTGCCGCCTTCCTACCTAGGCAAGTATGCTCCATCGTAGATCTCATCGTCACTTACCATCAGGTGAGATCGAGATCAAATACTTGCCTATAATGTAATAAAAAAAAAAATCTAATATAATAGTAGGGTACAAAAATTGGGGTTATCACAATAAATTGATTCTATCAGGACTCGAACCCGGAACTTCAGTTGCCCCTACCTCGGCGGCCTCCTCCTCCGCGTCGTCGAGCTGCGCGCGCGCGGCGGCGGCGTCGCGCGCGGCGCTCAGCGCTCGCTCGGCGGCCTCGGTGCGCGCTTTGCTCGCTTCCTCGAGCGCTGCGTTCGCTTCGGCCGCTTCGGATTCCGCGGTCTGTCTCGCTTTTGTCGCCGCGCGAACCGCCAGTTCTAGATCTTCCACCTGTGACAAATTTATACCTTAGTAGATGTAGATCTTAAACATCGAGTCGACGAAAGTAATCGAAAACAAATCGATTTAAAAAAAAGGGGTCAGAAAATGACAGGCTAATTTTTATGGCCGATATTATGATGTTGAGTTTTTGAATTTATCTCCGCGCCCCGAGTAGCAGAATAACGAATAAAACATAGGAAAAATACATAATCATAAAGATAATTCATTTCCTCATACATTTCATTCTGAGGCGGTTACATTACCTGGTTCTTGAGTTGTCTGATCTGCGCCTTGGCGCCTCCCTCCTTCTCCTTCTGCTCGAGCATGGTCTGCGCGTCGCGAAGCAGCGCGCGGTATCGCTTCAAGTCCCTACAAAATACAAAAAAAAACCGTTGATCGCTGTATCAGATGAGACAATTTTGCCACCTTTGTGGGTAAAATGATGTGACAACAAGCCCAGCAGGGTTATTTTAAACCATTCGAAATCGATATCGGAAACGGAATCGAAAAATTCCGAGCTGGATTACCGCAATCGCTATTAAATTTCCCGAATTTGATTATCTTCGATGTATCTTGATGACAATACCAAATCGTTTTTCCAAATAGTTTCCGTCGGAAAGCTGGTCGGGAGCGACATGAACATCGGAAAGTTTCAAATCCCTTACCGATGTCGATTCCGAATGATTTAAAATAACCCTGCAGGACAGCGTCCTGTGGAGAAAGAGAGGGGAGGCCTTTGTCCAGCAGTGGGACTCATAAAAACTAGCATTTCGATAGAAATCGATCGATAAGTGTCGATGTTATCGGCACAGGAGTACTGGGGCCCAAGTCTGCTAACACAATCGATTCATAATCGAACAGCAACCGCATAGTAACTGTCACTTTTGACATATATTGTATGATGTTGCAAACTCTTTTCTAACTATATATTTCCTTTTATTATCATATTGTTTTATATAAAGTTGAAGTATGTTTGAAATTATGGAGTTTGTCAGATAGATTGCTGGTAAGTAAATTGAAGAGAGTTACGTTTACGTTTTCACAAATTACATTATTATTGATTGTTTACATCATCGTTTAATTATCTACAGTCCATACACATTCGCTTCATGGGATAACCGTCAAAAGTGACAGTGACTATGCGGTTGGTGTTCGATTATGAATCGATTGTTTTAGCAGAGTTGGGGCGCTGTGGGCGCGCGACTGACCGCTTGAGGCGGTGCGCCAGCTGCTGCTGGTCGTGGGTCTCGGCGCGCGCGGTCTCCTCGAGCGCGGCGAGGCGGCGCTCCAGCTCGTGGCGCTCGCGCAGCAGCAGGCTGCGCTCCGAGTGCTCGCTCTCCAGCTGACTCTCCAGCACTGGGTGTTACGTTTTCAATATAACAAAAATACAACCGAATTCAGAACCTCCTGCTTTTTGATGTCGGTTTAAAAAAGGTTTAGTTTACCTAATCAAACAGTTTTTAGTTTTCTTTGCAGATAAATTAGAAAAATAAAATACAAATTAGGGTAAGTGTACCAGTGAATGAAACCTTAAGGAAATTTTTGACTTTGAAAATTAATTAAAATATGTTACCACAGGAAATTAAAGTACATGGCTATGCTTTTGTATGTAGGAATCATTCAAGATTAAGAATAGATTGAGTTATTATATAAATGAAAATAGGTTTAATAAATATTTGACGGTAAAGCGAAAAATACCCAAAATCACCAGTGAATGAACGGTATTTTCCAGTAAATAAACGAAATGAAACCAGTAAATGAACAAAAATATTATTTAATTTAAACAACTATAAAAGGCATATTTTAACGAAAATAGGTAAAAAATATTTTCTTAAAGTAATATTCTTACAATGAATAAAATTAAAAAAGTGTTTCCTCTTTTTATTTCATCTTTTATTCTTAATCTCTTCTTTGTTTTTCTTTGAAAAAATATTTTTTTTGTTCTTAAATTTTTTAACATAATAAGTTTACGCTTGCCCAAAAGATTTTCTACTGCTTCTTCTTCTTTTTTTTCTTCTCCTTTTGTTTTTATATATACCGTTTTCCAGTCAATTCGAATGGCATACTTACAATGTGTTTTCCCTTAAGTAGGCCACTGTAGATCCTGTCCTACAGGAAACATAGTTGTGGGACTAGTTCCAGTGTCATCATAGGAGGCCACTGTAGATCTTGCCCTACAGGAAAATTAGTTATGGGACTAGTCTCAGTATCATCATAGGAATCCACTGTAGATCCTACCTTACAGGAAACTTTGTTGTGGGACTAGTCTTAGTGTCATCATAGGAGGTCACTGTAGATCTTGCCCTACAGGACACTTAGTTATGGGACTAGTCTCAGTGTCATCATAGGAGGCCACTGTAGTTTCTGAACTACAGGAAACTTAGTTGTGGGACTAGTCTGTGCCATCATAGAAGGCCACTATAGATCTTGCCCTACAGGAAACTTAGTTGTGGGACTAGTCTCAGTGTCATCATAGGAGGCCACTGTAGATCCTGTCCTGCAGGAAACTTAGTTGTGGGACTAGTCTCAGTGTCATCATAGGAGGCCACTGTAGATCCTGTCCTACAGGAAACTTAGTTAGGGAATAGTCTCAGTGTCATCATAGGAGGCCACTGTAGATTCTGTCCTACAGGAAACTTAGTTAGGGAATAGTCTCAGTGTCATCATAGGAGGCCACTGTAGTTTCTGAACTACAGGAAACTTAGTTGTGGGACTAGTCTGTGCCATCATAGAAGGCCACTGTTGATCTTGCCCTACAGGAAACTTAGTTGTGGGACTAGTCTCAGTGTCATCATAGGAGGCCACTGTAGATCCTGTCCTGCAGGAAACTTAGTTGTGGGACTAGTCTCAGTGTCATCATAGGAGGTCACTGTAGATCCTGTCCTATAGGAAACTTAGTTAGGGAATAGTCTCAGTGTCATCATAGGAGGCCACTGTAGATCCTGTCCCACAGGAAACTTAGTTGTGGGACTAGTCTGTGCCATCATAGAAGGCCACTGTAGATCTTGCCCTACAGGAAACTTAGTTGTGGGACTAGTCTCAGTGTCATCATAGGAGGCCACTGTAGATTCTGAACTACAGGAAACTTAGTTGTGGGACTAGTCTCAGTGTCATCATAGGAGGCCACTGTAGATCATGTCCTACAGGAAACTTTGTTGTGGGACTAGTCTCAGTGTCATCATAGGAGGCCACTGTATATCCTGTCCTACAGGAAACTTAGTTGTGGGACTAGTCTCAGTGTCATCATAGGAGGCCACTGTAGATCTTGCCCTACAGGAAACTTAGTTGTGGTACTAGTCTCAGTGTCATCTTAGGAGGCCACTGTAGACCCTGTCCTAGTCTCAGTGTCATCATAGGAGGCCACTGTAGATCCTGTCCTACAGGAAACTTAGTTGTGGGACTAGTCTCAGTGTCATCATAGGAGGCCACTGTAGATCCTGAACTACAGGAAACATAGTTGTGGGACTAGTCTCAGTGTCATCATAGGAGGCCACTGTAGATCATGTCCTACATGAAACTTAGTTGTGAGACTAGTCTCAGTGTCATCATAGGAGGCCACTGTAGATCATGTCCTACATGAAACTTAGTTGTGAGACTAGTCTCAGTGTCATCATAGGAGGCCACTGTAGATCCTGTTCTACAGGAAACTTAATTGTGGGACTAGTGTCAGTGGACATAAAAAGTTACACTGTATTCTGTGACTTAAAACTTAGGAATGAAATTGGAGTTTTATACGTGTAAATATATAAAATTATTACGTTAAGTCTAGTACAAAAACGTCTTGATCATTCACTGGTTCCACATTCATAAAGTAAACCAATGATGGAACATAACTTAAATGCCTAGTTCATTAACTAGGTTTTTAAAACCAATAAATGAACACGCCTGTTCCAATATTGGCCAAAAGATCGGAAATCTATTTTAAAACAATATATTAGTGGAAATACCTTATTAACGTAATAATAAGTTACATTATTTAACAAAAACATGAAATCTGTCTTGTTCCAGTAAATAAACACTCTTTCATTCACTGGATTTTTTCCGTTTTCTTGTACCAATACTGGGACCCCTAATAATTTACTAAATCCGCGATAAAATTGGCATAGAAACGGGTTAAAAGTAACAATCTAACTGTTCTTCAGTCAAATAACTTTAGTACTAATCACAATTACTATCTAAATTGATACAAAATAACATCAAAAATATTTTGACTTACCTGTGTCCTTAATTCCGGCCCATACAAATCTGGACTACAACGAAACGGAAAACTTCAAATGCTCGTCATTTTGGAATGAATCATCGATACAAGAAACAAGTGCCACCACAATATTGAATAAATTGTTGTCAATACAAAAAAAAATAATGTGTATTATAGATATGTTCAGATTTCTTATTATTTGGAAAAAAGAGGGTTTTGTCCATTCTTCCAGTCACTGGGGGGTGTTCATTCACTGGTACACTTACCCTAGTGTTTGTTATCTTTTTCGCCAACTGCTACCTTGTCCTGACTGTACCCTTAAGCACGGTTTACACGAGGACATAACGCAACGTAACGCATGAAATGATATAGTTTATCTTTTCAAATTCAGCCAAGATTTCCGGCAAAGTATACACAGCTTTAGTGATAGGGGAGGGTGGTTTTTTCATCATCATCATCGACAACACCATTATCATAATTCGATCATTTATTTGACACTGACAAAATTGGATCTATTTTGTAGTCTATTAGTAACGAAAAAAAAAATAAAAAAAGCAAGTCGGGCAACCACCTATTCCCAATAACAAAATACAATCACATACATCCTTAATTTCTGAAACAACTCTTAACACTTAGTAATTAAGTTCATATTGCAACGCGTCAACTCACTCTTGAGTTTCTTGGCGGCGTTGGCCCTGGTCTCCTCCATCTCGTCGTCGCGCGCGGCCGCCTCCAACCGCGCCTCCTTGCGCTGCTGCTCCAGCAGCATCTCCAGACGCAGCTTCGAGCTCTCCAGCAACTGGACCACAATGGACACACGTATTGTTCATTGTTCTACTAGGTACTAGGTAATAATAATAATAAATATCTCCAGACACCAACTATACGGTCCAACACTAAGCAACGCTGGTATTATGGGTACCGTACAATGGACTGTGGACGAACTCAGTATAGGTATAATAGTTATATAGATACTAAACATCCATGACTCGGGTACAAGCATTCGAACTAATCACACAAAGTTTGTCCCTACCAGGATTCAAACCTGGGACCAGCAGCACAGAAAGCAGGGTATCTACCCACTGAGATAATCAGGTCGTCAAAAACCACTACAGATCGGCGCGTGCGCAGCACAACCCGGGTAGCGGGGGTTATTTTAAACCATTTCAAATCGATATCGGAAACGGAATCGAAACCTTCCGAGCTGGATTACCGCAATCGCTATTAGAATTTCCCGAATTTGATTATCTTCGATGTATCTTGATGACAATACCAAATCATTTTTCCAAAAAGTTTCCGTCGGAGAGCTCGTCGGGAGCGACATCAACATCGGAAAGTTTCAAGTCAGTTTTCGATATCAATATCGATTCCGAATGATTTAAAATAACGGTCAAATTTATAGAAATTATAATCCCTTTATAATGACACGAAAATGCTCTTATATAACGAATACGCAAAAGCGGGATTTATAAAGCTTATAATAGGTTATATCATCATTATTACTCTCTTATAAACATGTCAACTTTATAATATGCTGGGGGCATCTTTTAGCCTTATATAAACCTATTATAAAGGGTTAGACAGAGAAGGCAGCACATGTTACCTACATCTATCTCCTTCACACTCGCACATAAAAACTAGAAACTCTGTGAACATGACCACACGTAACTCAGCCGGGTGAGCGTGCAAGCTATAGTATCCCCACCTGTATCTGTCCGGCGAGCTCGTCCAGCTCCTCCTCCTGGTCGCGCGCGCGGCGCTCCAGCTCCGCGCGCGCGCGGCGCAGCGCGGCCAGCTCGTCGCCGCCGCCGCCGCGCTCCTCAAGCTCGCGCTGAGCGCTCGTCAGCCGCTCCTCCTTCAACTCCAGCTCGAGACGAGCTTCCTATACATACAAAGAAAAAGCATAACATTACACAATAAATGGGCTCATTCGTAGCCGTCCTGAGGATGCCTCGTTTAGAGGCGAAACACGCGTCGAATACTTCTTTAGATTCACATCCTTCGCGGAGAATTGCATTCTAATTGGGGTCCCGACACTAGTGACAGACAGTTTCTCGACTGACATCTTAGAGGAGTTCGTTCTATTAATTACACATTAAATGGCGAGACAATATAGCGTTGTTAATCTGAGGACAACCGCGCTTCGGATTCGGAAAGCAACTAAGTTCAATTCGCGAATTCCACTGTATATGGGACTATAAGTATAGTAACAGTCAGCTCTTCACAGTGGTACCAACATTCCGACATTCTGAACCGGCTTTTATGGCCTAAAGGACTATTTATTTTTTAGTTTGCGTCGCGGTGGTTGCGCGCGCGCAGCCATGTACTCACAGCGAGGCTCTGCTCGAGCGCATACTTCTCGGCGTGCGCCTGGTCGCGCTCGCGCGAGAGCCGCTCCTTGGCGCTGCGCTCGCGCTTCAGCTCCTCCTGCGACGCGCCCAGCTCGCTGTCGAACTTGCGCTGGCGCTTCTCCAGCAAGTTGTTTCGACATGTCTGTAACAAAAAAATAAATAACAACTAGCTGACCCGGCAAACGTTGTTTTGCCATACACATTATTCCTAGGAAATATTGTTATAGTTAAATATTTGCGATTATAAATTGAGATATAAACTATCCTATCTTTCAAGTTGGATAAAACTGCATACAGTGTGCAAAATTTTATTTAAATCCGTTTGGTAGTTTAGGACTCCATAGCGGACAAACACCGTGACACGTAATTTATATTATATTAAGAAGATATTACTCCTCCTGACCGAATTTCGGTCACGGCGGCCAATGTCAATGGACCACCCAAGTAGAACACATGGTATAATAATATGCTATACCAGATATTCTCTTCCAGTGACAGCTAGGTCACGTGATAGGCTCAAGAATACGTCATCGGCTGTGGTGCGGTATTATTTGTATTGAAGATTACAATTAATGGTAGTGTAATAGTGGTGGGCTATTGATGGAAGAGAATAGCAGCACTAGTAGCACAGCCGGGTGTGACATGAAGAAATATGAGACAATAATAAAATAATAATATAATATAATATCGCTAGACGAACACACCAACTATACGGTCCCACACTAAGCAACGCTTGTATTATGGCTACCGTACAATGGACTGAGGGCGAACTCAGTATATAATACTTATATAGATACTAAACATCCATGTCTCGGGTACAAACATTCGTGCTCATCGCACAAGTTGTTCATACCAGGATTCGAACCTGGGACCCTCGGCGCTGAAAGCAGGGCACTACCAACTGCGCTATTCAGGTGGTCGAAGATAAATCGATTGTCTCGTTCCCTCGTATGAACTACGGAATGGAGAAAGCCACTCCGAGCGACATAATCCGAGACGAAGGTTTTGTCGTAACAGGTGTGCTATCTCACCTGATGTAGCATATAATAATACCATGTTAGTACATACCTGTTCGTCGAGAAGCGAGCGCAAGTCGGCCATGTCGTTTGTGAGCTTCTGCAGTTTGCGCTTCCATTGCGCAGCCACCGCGCGCTGCTCTTCCACTTCCTCATACGCATCTTGTACCTGTATAAGATAAATACAGTAATTTAAAAAATCATTCTCCGAGGAATAAATTGCCAAAATTAAGAAATAAAACTAATTTCAAGGATTTTATCGCGTTTATATTATGGTTTTTACGTTCCCGACGTTTTGGCTGCTTTACAGCAACCATGGTCACGGGAGGACAATTGATTTCTTATATTTATTAATATAAGAAATCAATTGGCCAAAATTATTTCTTTTTTTGTCAACTTCACGTTTGACTATCTGGAACATATAACTGAAATATTGGCGACTAGCTTATGCCCGCGGCTCCGCCTGCGATACCCTGATGAAACACAGCCTATAATGTAGCTTCCTATTAGTGAAAAAATCACAATCGGATCAGAAGATCCGAAGAATATCCCATTCATCCGTACTCACAAACATTACCTCTTTAAAATATATATAAAACAAAGTCGTGTTAGTTACACCGTTTATAGCTCAAGAACGGGTGGACCGATTTTTTGGATCTTAGCAGAATAACTATATTGAATGGGAAATGGGAAAAAATCATAATAAAAATATGTCATTCTGAGGCGGTACGCAGAACGCCGGGACAACTAGTTAAGTATATATAGATAGGCAGCCGATAACACCATCAGTGTATTATATAATGTAATTACTACTTAACGTAACAATATATATATTTATCTATATTAATCTCGATATTTGATTTCAGGAGATCCCTGGTTGCGCATAGAAGATGCAGGATTTGTTCGTGAGGGCAAACAATTAAGCGTAACATAAACAATAAGCATTTCTAAATTGAACATTACCTCGTCCACAATACAGATTAAATTGGAACATCGCAGTCAGCATTGATAATACTTTATTTGCGTTCAAACATCGTGAGAAAAGCGCGTTAAATGTTCTACATGTAACACTATGAATGTTGTCTTGAGCACAACCCGTTGGTCGTCCGCCAAATCGATAGATACATAGACTCAAGACTCGATTACAATAAATCGACTAAATTATTGCGATACATACAACGATTGTTACTAAGAGCACTAACCTCGGTGATCTCGTTTTCCATTTTCTTTGAGACCTAGAAGAACACTGGTTACATGTGGGTCCGAGGGAATCGCTTGTCAATAAATCGTTCTATCAGTGATAACGTCGGGTTAAATCTTGATAAAGATTATCGGGGGATTGAGAACTTTCTCCGTTCTACGTGATAACAATTTCACGAGCTAGATACCCCATAATAATAATGATTGAGATGAAACAACATCCCGTACCCCTAACAGCAAACTGGTGGATGCTTTATTGAAATATCTCCAGACATTTTCAGATGAATTAATAAGCCAAGATTTTCCATTCTATTGTAACTTCACGTGCACGTCTAGAACACATATTAGTCAATATTCCATCAACAAAGCATTAACTTTTTTAATTAAATTAAATTAACAACATAATTCGCCAATTTCCGGACAAAAATTAAAAAAAAATAATTAAAAACCTGCAGCTAATCAAGTCATTTATCATAAAAAAACACAAAAATTAATCAACACTAGATCACACTGTATCTACAGATTACTTGCGATGCCACAATCCTAAACCATAAGCGAGAAAACCACTTTTTAATTTGAAAAAACTTTTACGCAATTTACTTTATTATAGCATACAGCTAGACGAACACTATTTATCGATATTAAAACTCAATTCATTGGTTTCGTCTCTATGGTACAGTAATCGCGGGAATAATGACGACATACCTACCTAGTCGATACGAATCCTATCTATCTGCATCTCTGTTCCGTATCAGATCATCGACGTCGTCCAAGGATGATTTTGAGATACGTATGTCGCGAGAGATAAAGGCGGTTTGTTTGGTGACCTACATTAGTTATGTGGCCTCGTTGTTTAGTGAGGCGATTAAAAAAAAATAGTTCTTAAAAACTCTATATATTCCTACAAAGCATTATGTGTGAGTCACGGATCTTCCGTAGACACTACACATTCTTAAAAACTCAATAAAACATAATTTACTAAAACACATTTCATCGCACCGAATGATAAATATTTCATTTAGTTTATGTGCTAAATAACGTTTTAATATTTCGAAGCGCAAAACGCAATGCCAAATAATAGCAGCAAAAAAAAAATAACGTGTGGGCGGAGCAGTTGGTGGGTGGATACATATTATATTACTGAGTATTTTGATAGATACAGATAAAAAACTTAAATATTGAAGCTTCGAGGGCCCGTAGGTCGATTTAAATACCTCAAGCACAATCCTTTTTAGGTACTGTTTTGGTAGGTAAGCATCGTCCATCCCTGTCACACCACCGATTTTTAAATAAGTACGACCATGACAGCATGCTTTCTCGATGACGTTAGGATTGGGAGTTCCTGCTTACCCTACAGGTAGTACCGAACTCAGCTCCCTATATAATAATAATACCATACCAGCCCCTTTAAATGTCCCACTGTTGGGCACGGGCCTCATTATTGCGAGGGGGATTAGGCCTCAGTCTACCACGCTGGCCCACTTCACACGTCTTTCGAGGGGTTCTCTCAGACATGCATATATTTTATTGTATTCCAAATAACTCCGCAAAAACGTACACAAGGATTACTTGAAAAAAAAAAACCTTTTTGAACTATGGAACCCTAATGAATATCGAATACGAATACGTCAAGCAAGTAATTCCAAACAGAGATTACAATTAAATAACGCTGATTGGAATGGGATTATTGAATTATTATCTAATTGGTGGTGTTGCCAAAATCACTGAAATATTCTGGTTTATGACGCACTATAGAGACGTCAGTAGCTGACTAAATAAAATAAAAAAAAACTTGCAACGTGCAAGCGATTTGTGAGAGTATATTTGTTGACATAAATTTGAAGTCATTGGGCTTTGCCAAATTATGGTAGGTATAAAATTAAAATTAGTTCATGAATCATTTTGTGCCACAATAAACAACAACTCTCCAGCAATGCAATATTGAAAAGCAACCTTACTAGCCCCCAAATTTATAGACGTTTTATAACTTTATCGAACGTTATTTAGTACTGCGCAAAGCAAAACTCTTGAGGCATATCCATGTTATTAGTTGCCAACGGATGTTGTAAACGCGAGTTACGTTCGAACGTCAACGGCGACGGTGTCTGGGTATCTGTTTATCTATGTGGGTTTACAATACGATTTATCGAATCCGTGACCATACATGCCCTTAACGACAATTTTGCTGTCATTGTTGACTATAAAATGACAGCAAAACTGTCGTTAAGTGCACAATACTTATTTTGGCTTATTAAGAACGCTTACCTTTTTCTCGAGCTGCTTCTTAACAGTAACAAGCTGCTCCAAGTCATCTTCGTGCTGTCTTCTCAGCTGTGCTCTTAGGAGCTGCAGTTCCCTGTGCGCTCTCTCGAACCGCCTCTTGTACTTGTCACCAGCGATTGACGCGTCAGCTTCGGAGCCTTCGGAGTCAGAGGGCTCGGCGCCACCGTTTTCTGCTGACCGCCAGTGGAGGAGTTCCAGTTCGAGACGTTCGGATGCCTATGTAAGATAAACATGGGTTAATTCCACAGAACAGGAAAATAAATAGAATGGCATTCGCTCACAAATTACGCTCTATTGCTTCATTATATGGTATGGGAATACTAGCCCTCACGGCACAGGTAATCCTAGTATGTGGGTACTAGGAAGCCTTGTTTATTTACTGCCAAAAAGTGATTATGATAATTATAATTGAACTGATCTTTGCCAGTTGCTAATTGATATCTAAGAAAAAACAAGATATGGTGATGTATTAATAATACAGAGTAGTGGGTATAAGGTCAACCAACCTGCTGCAACCTCTGGTTATTAGCAAGCAGGTCTCTGTTGTCCCTCTCCACGCGGAGTCTCTCGGCTGCTTCAGCATCAGCTCTTTCTGTGGCGTGGCCAGCAGCTGCCCGCTCCTCGGTCAGTTCGCCGCCCACTTCTGAGAGCTGATGGAGAAAACAAAAAACACTTTGTTAATAATCTATGAATAATGTTTTCGATTCAGCGATCCACTTGTTCAAGCATTCATTAATATCTAAAGAACTTTTAAACGTTACATTCTAAACTGCATTCATAAATACTAGCTAAGGGCTGTTGTAAACTCTTGTAAATTAGGGAGCTCGATGATGTCTCACTTATAGTAGCTAAAATATTTTATCCGTCCGTAAGATAACTTTATTTTATCCGTCCAACCGCGCCGCCTATAGTAGTTAAAATATTCCATGGCAAGTAAGCACTTAACTGTACTAGAAAGTTGTTAATTGCTACTCCAACTGGCTACAAGTGGATGTCTACTACACCATACATCAGTGCTGTCATTATCACTTCATTATAACACTACACCTCGTGTAGTAAACGGGCTCTGAGAACAAAATGATGCAACTCGACTCCCGCTAATTGAATGTTATTGGTGATGATTGGCATAATGCATCACACGTGGCGTGCCATGAATGAAACATGAACTAGGCCGCAATATTTCATACAAAACAAGTTAAATTTGGAACGCATTGACGCTCATACGCGGCCCGCAAAACGCATGTACATGTAACTGACTGGTGTATTCGCAACGCAAGACCTTTAGCTGTGTGCGTTTTTGGCATGCGCACACCAAACAATAAAAAAAGCTCGTACGTCCGATGACGAAAAAACTGAAGCTTCCTGTTACATTTTGAGTGACACCAACGTCGAAATATCTGACGACGGACACGGCGAAATTTTACGCAACTGTCGAGGTAATAACGCCACAGTAATAAATAAACAATGAGAGAAAAAAAAGCTATTGCCCGCGGGCGTTGTGCGGTAATAGCAAGCTAGCCAATAAAGTCGCAAGCGCCACTACTAGCATACGAGTAAAAATCCCTACAGAGACCCGAGGTCGTCTGTGTGAGTTGACTCAAAGCGAGCCGTTTGTGTGTAGCTAGGTCTCTGTAGGTAACATTTACTCGTGTACTGGTCGCCCGTGATACAATCCCAAACACCCGACGATAATTTATTACGGTAGAGTGTATTAGCCGTATCTTTACGAGCCTGACGAATCTCTTTGGAACATTTGTACTCTATTATGTGTTTAAAAGTAATCATGAGTGAATCACCTCGTCCATTTCGGAGACAGTCGTGCGGTCTTCCGATATGCCCCGACTGGAGCGACAGATACTGCTAGCTCTGCTGCCACTTCGGCTGAATAGCGTGAATCCTTTGATCATGATGTTTGTAGCAGACTTGGATCTACCAACCCTTCTCGTTCTTCCATTGCTGTACATATCCGAGTCATCTTTATGCCCTAATCGACGCCACTCGTCCATAACATGATCGGTTCTCTTCAGGAAGCTATCTATCTTATTGCTTAGATAGTTAGAAGACGTTCCCTCTTCCATGTGAGCTGCTATTGGCTTGAATTTCTGACGGAGCGGTTGCTTGTTGCATCCGAGTACGAAGGTCAAGTTAGCATCGAAGACTACTGGAGCCTGTTCTTTGGATTTCAATTCTTTTAGGTCTACGTTTTCAGAAGTATTACAGGTCTGCGGGTACAATCTTCTGGGAGTTGGGGTCCTGTTGTACAATGTGGAATTCATACTTGACGAACGGGAAAGTGGCACGTAGGTTGCGTTGCTGCTGCATGTTGAGTATTGACTGGCGGAACTCCTGATGCTGCTGTACGAAGCCGGGCTGGGCGATCTTGATGTGAGCATACTACTATAGGACACATGCCGTTTAGCAAGCTCCGCTATCGACCCTGTCTCTACCGAGGCCGATGAGTTGCTCCTCCTGTAGGCTGGGCTCGGAGATCTACTCACTAGATACTTCCCATTTTCGACAGCATTTTGTGGTATGGTGTGAACTTCTTTCAAAGGTTTCGTAACAAATAGTTTCTGGCCATTCAGAAGAGTGGTCGGGAGTTTCTGTGGAATTTTATCTTCGAATTCAATTGGCAATGTTTTTGATTTTTTCACCGGCAATATGGGCCTACTCGGTGGCGCTTTGGGCGGCTTCTTCGGAGTTGGATCCAGTAGAGGCGGTGATAAGAGTCCGTTGCCATTGTTCTGGTACGATCCATTGAGCGGCGGGGAGAGTACACCGTTTGTCGCGGTGCCATTTCGTTCTGGAATTTGAAGCTTCAACTGGTTGGGGGGGTTCATCCCGTTAGCAGCGCCAGCGACGGCGCTCGGCGCATGCGGCATTTTCTCTTAGGCTGTAATTCGCTTGCGTTTCCTGTAGCGGAAGCGTCGACAGCGGTGAAAGTCCAGTGCCATTTCACAGTAATCTGTTGCTGTATTATTGTCGCGAGCGTTTTGGGATGCGTCGGGACATTAGTTGGAAATAGAACCGGCGCGAGGGGGCTCCGCGGACGCACTGCGCCGGCTATCTCGGTCGCCGGGCCGACGACGCCGCCGCTCGACTATTTTCGTTTACTTAGAAGATGTCGAAGTGCACGCGCGAGTGACACGAATTGGACCTTCAAAGCGCGCTGGACATATGGCGTATCAATGACACTGTTAATGCATATCAAACGTCAATGGATTATAACTGCAGTTTGGAAATGAATGTTGCCAAATTCATAGGGCTAATACGTGAGGGTAAATGAAACAAAAATTATGAAATATGGTTTCCCAAGTTCCCAGTGATATTATTAAGGGAGTTTTTATTAATGTCTACCAAAGGAGTAAAATAATCTCAATGTACCGGTGAACGGCAATTTACCCAATATTGTTTTTATTAGAAACGATATAAATGTCAATAGATCAGAAACGCAGCCTGTGTTTGCAGGTCGTCTGCGCACGCGCAGCCGCCCGGAAACCGCGAAGGTCGTGAGCATTGTTTGTTTAGCATTAAATCCCTCCAAAAATAAAAGAAATCAAAATTATAAGAAGTTATATTTAAACATTAATTTTGTAAACAAACAAAAAATAATGTCAAGTGCGAGTTGAGCTCGCGCAATGAGGGTTCCGTACCTACGATGATATTTTTATAGCGACTATCAAAGTGTTGAATAAAGAGGGTAGTCGATTCCTATATCAAGTACAGTTTAAAGAGGTTCTTTTAGAAGATTTTCCTTTCAGTATGAGTCAGTAGGTATCTATGAAGGGCGGGGCGCCGAGAGCCCACATTACAATAAGCCATATTCAACGACCAACCGACAAGTCTACGAATGCGTCAGTCATAAATAATAACACCGGCTTAATGCACTATTTTTGTGTAACTGAGTGCACAGTTACACAAAAAAAAATAACGACTCATTTAGACCAAGTAAAAAAAATACATTAACATGTTAGTATCACAGTATTTTCTAAATTCAAAACATCGCAATAATATATTGGGATACGGAACGCAAAACACGCATAACTCATCTGCGATCACGCAAAAGAATAACAACATGACTTATGTATCAGAGGCAATAAAAATGTAATACACATAATACTCGTTGCGGCAATACACCAACAAAAACAAGACATAATAACGAGGCAAGAACGCCAAAGGACACATTCCGATCCGAAATAATTCCGACAACTGACAACTTGTGTTTTTCATAAGACGTCTAACCGTCGCTTGGAAGCGTATGAAACCAGTCAAATGCATTGGCAACGCCGAAACTGAATCTTGGCAAGAAAGTTTTATAAGTAACGTAAATTTAAATAATATTGGGTACGAATATGCATCGTTTGGCAAAAACAAATGCAAGCTCAGCGTCTGTGTAACTGCGTGGTGCACATAGGCTGAACATGCTGGGATTTGTTTTGTAAACACAAATCCATTTGAAAACACAAGAAATTACAACAATCTTAGTGGAGTTGCGAATAAGGATTGCAAAACAAGAACAAGATTATAGAATTATACTAATTTTACGGATTTTATCGCGTTTTGGACGTGAAAAACCGGCGCTCCACGAAGTCTACAATCTGTGAACATGTACAGCATCGCACCCGCCCTTATATCAGATTTAATCAACCACAGATCCTCGCAAAAGAACACCCATTCTGACTAAGGATAATACGTGAGACCATTTAAATTAAAAAAAACATCCTAACTTGAATAGGGAAGATGGCTTGGTGCTACCACCGACTTAGGATCCAGTAATTAATATAATTAAATCCATAACCAAGCGCACCATTGCAAGACCTCAAGACACTGTGACCACTTTCTGCGTAGATCGGACCTCAAACAACAACTAAATATGAGGGTAGCCCAGTTCTAACTATGACACTAGGACGTCAAAAACCTCAGTGCTCCCGCGACCATGGTTGCTGTAAAGCAGCCGAAACGTCCGGGAACGTAAAAAACCATAAAATAAACGCGATAGAATCCGCATAATTAGTTAGGTTGAAATAATTTTGTTGAAGACTGAATAAATTTGCAATTGGTGCATATTAATCAGCTACAGTTCCAGGAATTGAGACGTGACCAGATGACCTATAATATCTTGACGGATAATTCTAAACAATGTTGGAAAGTTTAAAAACACACGACCCGATTGCGTCACTCCTGTACGAGATTGACGAGGATGAACGTTAATAAAATGGAAACACCAACCAGCCCACGCTGGACCTACATTAGCTTCCAGTACGTTACCAGTCTCATTATTTATCCCAAAGTTATTTTCCAGATTTATTTGCGCCAAATGGCTACATTAAAGCTATTTTTAATTGAACTGTTTTGTATAAATCAACGAAACGGATTAATGATCTATCATTATTATTTACTAGCTGCGCCCCGCGGTGTTATCCGCGATTAACAAGTATGTCCTTTTTACCGGGATAAAAATTAGCCCATGTGCTATTCCAGACTATAATCTCTCTCTACTAACTAAAATCTATCTCTGTGCCAAATTTCATCCAGATCCGTTCAGCCGTTCTGTGGTGATTGAGTAACAAACATACATTCATCTAAACTTCCCCTTTTTTAATATTAGTGTGATTAGTGTGATAATGATTATACATTGCCTCGGTAGGTTCAAACCCCGGCTCGCACCTGGGATGTCTGGATTTCATGTGCGAATCATTTTCAACCATGATTATCATTTTCTAAACGGCGAAGGAAAACATCGCGAGGAAACCTGCATGTCTGAGAGAACCCCTCCAAAGACGTGTGAAGTCCGCCCACCCGCATTGGGCCAGCGTGGTGGACTATGGCCTAATCGCCACGCATTGAGGGGAGGCCCGTGCCCAACAGTGGGACATTAAAAGGGCTGGTATTATTATTATTAGTCACAGTTTTGTTACAAACCCAGTTCAAAGCTTACGTGCGCCAAATGGTTTTTAAAATCAACAAATCCGTTTCGATTCAAACGTGCGCACAGTTCGGTCCAATAAGAGATAAATAACTCGCCCCGGCGTCTGCCAATGCGTCCGATTGATGCAATCCATTCTATGCGCGACGGCAACGCGCTTGCGCAACACGGCGCAATGGACGCGCAAGTTATTAGGACAAAATGTGCCGGGATTAGGTATGGTGATTTAGTATTATGGAGAATATGTTTAACATTCGTGACATTGCGCAACCAAACGATTTCGTAAAGTAGCCAGAACAGGTGGTCGAAGAATAGAACATTAACGAATAGACCATAGATCGATGAAGTTATGCTTGAAGATTGATGAGAAAGAATGAAAAGAAGAATGATACAACTTCACGCTTAGTAAGTTGCAGAAAATTAACTCAGTAATATTCTTATGACTTAAAATAAATAAATACATCTGTTTACAAAATAGATATTAAACAAATGGGGGAAGAGGAACCCACCCCTGACCCTCGGCTTGTCAACTTTTCCAATTATAAACCAAACAAGTTGATCGATAATTTAAAGAAGCCAGCAACACCGAACTCCTCTAAGATGTTAGTCGAGAAACTATCTATCACGAGTGAAATTTATAGAATTAAAGAAATCTAATTGATAGAATGTAATCATGGATTATAACGCCATTCTAACGCACTTTTTCGTCTGAAAAGTTCTTTAAATTTTGGGGTTAATGTTTACAATTAAATAAAACCAGAATACGACCGCAAAAGTGGCTGGATTATTTTAATACCTTATATAAAAAAGTATTATGCTAAAATTCAAAGCGTCTACAAAACCTGCCGGAGATGACAGCGTAGAGAAGACCATCGCAAATTGGATATTTAGTAACTGTACTCCTGTCCTGAAAGGTTCCAAAATCCTGATCCAAACAATACTAATAAAGATAGGATCGATCAAATTCTAGACGATATAAATGTCTAAGTTATTACTTAAGGTGGAATCTCAGGTCAGGGCGCGAAATTCAAAATTTCAATGGTTTTTATTTTTTTACGAAAAATTTGGACATCTTTTTTTTAAGCAAACTTAATACATCGAGACATCCAATGCAGAATGCTAATATCGCAAAAAAACTAAATTACATCGTAAAGATGTCCAAATTTTTCGTAAAAAAATAAAAACTATTGAAATTTTGAATTTCGCGCCCTGACCTGAGCATCCACCTTAACAGGAGATAAATATCGATCGTATCATCGCACAATGTAGCAGCAAATAGAATAACGTAGTGAAAACCTACAACAATGCTGAGTCACACGCTCTCTCGTCCACGAAAAAAAAAACTTCATTAGCTACCTATAATTACAACTGTTCTACGATCAGTTTTTATCAACAGTTTTTATCTTTTATCGAATCATTATAGCGGTAGCATGTACCTTTTACGCGAGAATTGAATACTTGGGTCACTTTTAAATAAATCCCTACTTGTATGTAAACGATCACACGTCTCCTGAGTTAACCATTTTGAATTATAGTATAGGCTTCCACATAATACGAGAGGAATTTTAACAGAAGATAGTCCAACACGATTTCACACTACTTATATATGTACTGGCACATTTATTCGCGTTGTTTCGTAAAAACAAATTCGTATTTCGAATCGTATCTCGTGTTAATTCGCGCGCGACGCGTGCGCATCGAGTCCGTGCAGCGAACTGGAGCGTTCTGTCACGGATTTACGAAATGGGACGTTATTTTAAATATAGTTCGGAACACAATTTATTGCAGTCTGTCTGAACATAATGAGAATTAAATTCATTGCAGAAATGCATGCGGTTTGATATACCTACATTCTTTAAAAATTTGAAAAAAAATGCGCGTATAGGAGTTTATTATTCGAACTTTATAGTTAGGCTATGATTATTTATGCAGTGATAGCAAAGTTCGTAGAACGCTTGCTCTGGTATCAAGACTAACAGTTTCAAACCCCGGCTCGCACCACTGGAATTTCTGGGAATCCAATTTTCAACCATGATTATCACATGCTTGACGGTGAAGGAAATTATCGCGAGGAGACCTGCATGTCTGAGAGATCCCCTCGAAAAATGTTAAGCCCACCAACTCGCACTGGGCCAGCGTGGTGGACTATGGCCTAACCCCCTCGCATTGAGGGGAGTGCGTGCCGAACAGATGGAAATAATTAAGATCGGTTTATTAATAGGGTAAAGGTTTAATAAACAAACTGTCTCATAATAACTCATGGGACTTATTTTCATTTACCAATGTCGCATATTTCTGGATCGCGGTGCATAAATCATTGAAATTAGGGCGTCTGCGGACCGGCGCCTGCGCAAACGTGCCGTATCGGCGACTGAGTTCGCCCGACGACGCGAAATTATTACTGATTCTCATTAGAAACTTCAATGTTGACGCGGGATGCGATTAATTTTCACGGACTAATAATTATTGTGGTTTAAAATTATGGATTCGGGTGGACCTATTTAATATATTATTCAAATCTTATACGAAAACAGTCGCTGAAGTATCTAATCTATACTTGACGTTAAATTGGGATTTAGAAAACCGGATTTATGACTATTGGAGTCCGTTACCGGTAACTATTATTCTTTCAAATGGTGTTAATTTCTGCTGCTCCTGTGCTGCTGCCTGCCTCCTCTGCTCACTGCTACTCCTGTAAGCCAGGATCTACCTACAGTGGTGTCATCATTGGACACCACTGCTGCCGAGGTTTGACCCTCGGCGAGACCCGGTATAAAGTTAATTGTCTTGGAACCCGCACGAATTTAATCGAAAGATAAAAATAGGAGGAGTTGGAAGAGAATTATCCTCTTCCCTCCATTGCAAAGCGGGAGACAAAAAGATCTAGTAGACAATTTTCCACAGAAGCAAGACTCTTACAGCTGGACTAAGTCCAGGTGTAAGGCACCACGGAGAGTTTAAATACTAGTTGGTCCTAAACAAAAAGTTTACGACTAACTAATCACCAAGTTTAGTAAATCATTCGAAAACTACCAGATGGACTTGCTCTTTCACAATCTAGTGTTCACAATTAAAAAATATTTAAAAGAAATCGCGTAACGAAACACGAATATCATGAAATAATACTTTTTTAGCGATCGTTTGCTCGAAATAGAAGGCGGGGACTTGAAATATTAGTTAATCTACATTCCGCAAGCGAGGTCGACAAACTCGGAGGTTGTATATTCTCGATCATGAACACTAATAAACTTGTATTTATTTTTCTAATGTAAATAAACCACATATTAATAATGATGTTTATCTGTTCCATACGCATTTAAAATAAATTACTAAGCTATTACAAACTCTACGCTAATAGGATTTAAGTATATTATTTTTCAACCTACGACGACGTATGGCTACATTGTGGTTTATTTTCTTTTTTTTTGTTGGCAATTTAAAACTTTTAGATATTTTTTTCGCTGTTCGGTACCTACTCCTGGTGATAAGGATGATTAAATAAAATCAGCAACCGCTATACATATATCAGGTAACCAGTGGCAATTTTTCAAAAAAAAAAATAGCAGATATTTTGGAAGAACTTGAAAAGTACATTTTCACCATTTTATTTTCTCGCAATTATGAAACCTAACTCAAAATTAATTTAATAATAAAAATAATAATTGAATAATACTCGTGTGTATTTACTCGCAAACCAAAAGCTGTATGAGTACTAAGTTTGACGCCTCCCTCAAGTCTATCGTCAATACCATCGTAGTTTCAGTACTAATCTTGTACGTAACCTGTTCCAGTTGTTCACGTTAAAAAAAACCAGCACAATATACTCATTACTACACAAAAAAGCGACGAAAAAAAAACACACAGGTAACGAAAAAAATTGGCAGCTACCAAATGATGTTAAGCCATACACCGATTACTATATTTCATTCATTGCCCTTGATGACTAGACGCCATTTCTATTTTCATTTAACCTTGACCGTCAATTTTCGGCTGATTTTAATTTGTTTTATTAGCGTTTTTAACCCACTTAACACTCACACGCACTTAACGCGTCAAATTTTATACTGATGATGTGTGTGGCGCCATGCACACCGTCAGCCAGGAAATATATAAATAAATAAATAAGCAGCGTGATTCACATGACATATAGATAGTGTGAACGGCACCTGCCATTAGTGTTATTAAGCGCCGATTTTATGAATATATACGCAAACAAAAACATGTCAAAATTATAGTGCTGTTGCTGATGGTCATAATATTGTTGTCATTTGTGGATAACTGAATTGCTGTTATGCCATCCATCATCACGCCTGTATCTCCGATGGGGTAGCCAAAGTTCTCCTATTACGGTACAGCTACATTTTGCCGATGCATGGCTGATATTTATAAATAGGTCAAATGTGGGGTGAGTCGATCGTCGTTAAAATCTATAATATTTTGAACAACGCCTTTCGTTACTAATTACTCTGTGCTAATACGCATTCGATTTTCAAATCGTCATAGTGCCAATAAGTTTTAATTTTCGAACACTGTTTCAAGTTTCAAATAATAAAGTATAGACATTTTAGCGGGAAATTGGAGAGTGACGTTGCCAAATTTTTAGGTTGGTCTTTATTAAAAAGAAAATTGTTTACTTATATTTTGTGTGCCATCTTAGTGAAATATTAACCATCGTTCGTTACAACCATTATAAACGTGGACGAGTTTAGGGAATTAAAAACATGTAATCTATACTAATATTATAAATGTGAAAGTTTGGATGGATGGATGGATGGATGGATGTTTGTTACTCTTTCACGCCCGAACGGCTGAACGGATCTGGATGAAATTTGGCACAGAGATATATTATAGTCTGGAATAGCACATAGGCTACTTTTTATCCCGGTAAAATGTATGGTTCCCGTGGGATAGATGTTTTAATTTTTCATACTTTTTATCGCGGGTAACACCGCCGGGCGCAGCTAGTCGATTATAAAGACAATCCCAACAAGTCCAGTAATTTTGCCGTAAAGTATCCGTATTCACATCGTTTTACGGCTAAGCATAGGTGATATCATTTCATCAACATCATTATCAGGATTACTACAATACTTTAATTAAAATAACGAGCAAGAAATGTTCCTCAACCCTGCCTGAATTCTGTAGCCGATTGTCATCGAACATAAAAATAAGAATCGAATAAAATGTTTATTATGTTTGAAACAGTAAAAAAAATGCACTCATTAGAAAGTTCTCGTAATTTGGAACGGAAAATTAGTGTTTAAAAAAAAGTGGAGTGATTCTTGCGACCGGCCCGCACCGCGCTGGTGTTATGTAACGTCTGTGGTAGGTCGTAGATTACGTTGTATTTTTGTCGCGGTCAAGGAACCAACTGGCAGGCGGAATTATTTTTTAAAACTCTAGGTCAGTCACGCGTACTTGTTACCGCGTATGTTTTCATCATGACACTTCACTCACCGTTAAAAAAAAGAGTGATGTAGCGCAGGTTGTTTTCTTTTTTATAAAACGTATGGTTTAGGATACGATCACATTGCGGAATTCCTTCCGATGTATTTTTTATGATTGAGGGCTATCTAAATAAGGATGTAGATAAGTATGCCATATCAATAGTAAAAGTTATATTTATAATAATAAGTGTCTATGAAATATATACAGCATTTAATAGTGAATAATATAACTTACGCACTTACATGCATTATGTGTCCATTAATTTCACAACTTATTGCTTTCCAACTTAACGGCTTTGCGTTCCAGTTTACAGTGTTTACGTGCTCAACTTGTTTGTATAGACTGACATCGAAATTTTATGACATAATTATTGCATTATGACAATGGCATAATGTATTAATCATTGGGTTTGGTAAAATAAGCCCATAATATTGGTCAAAAGGGGTTTATAAATTTATCAATTTAAAAAAAAAGTTGCGACTTTAAAACCCTTGGACCATCACACGTCAAAATGACAATTATTTAATTTTCGAACACAATTTATTTGTTATTCTCTATTCTGCACTATATGATTTTTTCTAAAGCCACTATATCAGGCAAAGGTCGTAAAAACACTGAAACATCGTTTCTGTTCTGCAAACCAATACTCTGGCTCAAGGATAGCTAGACCGGCCCAGGCCGTGGGCGACCCGTTCCTCGCCAATGAACTTGGTAACACAATTAAGCGCTATTGTTTTGATTGTTATCGTCATACTAGCGAGATCTCGGAAGATAAGAATGAATGATTCCAATAATTTATAAATACATTATTTGATATTTGTTAGCATTGAACGGTTGAATCATTTTGGATTAGAGATGATGAGTTATTCATTATTGAGAAGACTCAAGGTTTTCTAAGGACGACTGTCAAAAGTGTCAATTACTTATTTTTTTTTGACCGCCAGACCATCACACGGACTTCACCATCCCAAGTTAAGCAACCGGGTATGGGTACCGTACAGTGGACTGGGGGCGAACCCAGTATATATAATACTTCTATAAATATTAATTAATAGTATAGTCTCCGTTTAGATTGGCCGCCATGTTCTCGAGAGACGCATGATGTTCGCCTAGCCCCATTGGAAGAACATGGTGGAACATGTGGTCCCCTAATTCACAGCCTTACGACAAATCTTGTATCAATCAATCAATTCAGTTATTTGCAGTATGCACTATGAAATAAACTCAGTAAACACAAGGATTGCTTGAGCGAACCGTTTGGTTGCGTATTCGTATCGAATCTTTGATGCTGTTATTAAGAATAGTTCTCACAGATATCTACGAAACGAGACAATTTCTAGTCGAATCGTCTCGATTACTCATCGAAAAGTTCTGAATCGACTCGCAGGTCAGCCAGAATGCCCGTGAATGTTACGTTAAACGTGACGTGAAGTAGGATGCTCAAAAGGGATTCTTATTGTTAGTAACACTCACCTTAGTTTCAAGTCTTTCTGTCTCGTTCTTGTAATGTGTTCGCTCGTTTTCAACCTTGTCCAGTTTCGACTTTAAGGTTTCCAGCTCTTCCTGGAAATAAACAAAAGAAATATCGGTAAGGTAATCTTTTAATTCAACTTTTAAACTAATTGGCCTATGTACCTATGAACATAAACATAATTGTGAATGTCTGAGAATCAGATTGATGACAGTATCGGCGGAATACTCAATTGCTACACAAATGTTTAAGTCCTTTAAGTCCTACTTAACAGTTTGATACCTTTTTTATCTTGCTATGAGACGTTGTCATCTTGCTATCTGCCCTGCTATCAGGTTATCGCAGTTTCATAAAAGAAATGCAAGATGCTTGCATCTTAGTCTTGCCAAGACCAAGACTCTAAGCTTTTTTGGGATTTTTTGGGGTGGATGTCCTTATTTTTCATCAAATTGTAGTCATCTCATCAAAGAATAGTTGATGAGTGACGTTTAAACATTTGCGTTTGGAAAGCGTATGCCGTATACATGTATGATCGAGATGCGCGCTGGACCGCAGGGTGATGCGCCGGCGCATCTTCCGTACCAATTCAAGACACTAATAAGATGATGATCAAAGACGTCTAGATAGTCTAAGTCTAAGTCTAATAACTAATCTAGGTCTAGATGTTTTTGAGTTCAATCAAAACATAAATCTGATTATTATAATCTGGCTATATGGTTCCCACGTTTACAAGTTACTATTGTAAATGGTAAACTAAGAAGGAAGGGGAGAAAAACAAAATCTTAATAGTCTGCTCGAACAAGGTCATTTATATTCCTGAGGAGCCGGACCAGCATCTAACCGATATAAATACAAATAATCTTTCAGAATCAGAATCAGAATTGTTTTTATTCACGTAGACCATTATGTACAGTACTTATGAATCGTCAAAAGTTACAAAAATAGTATGCTACTACCTTACCACCCGTTCGGAATGCCGTTGCTATGAAGAAGAACGGGCAAGAAACTCCATGGTTGCTCTTTTTTTTTTTAAAGATCTTTACATTTTTGAACAATACATTGTTATAGGTATGTGAGAACAATGTAGGTCTTCTTTATAGGAAGATCGTATCCATACACATATACATAGTTGATATCATATTATAGATAGTTGTAGGTGTATATTTTTCAATTTAAAACACGTCCGACGCAACATGTAGAGCGCTCGCTACTAATCATGTAGATCTCTCGCGTTACGCGGTCGGAAATCACACGTAGAGAGATGAGCGATAATAATTCGACTATGTCGCGTTATTATAAATGTCTATCAGATTACGGGTTTAAGCTCCATATATCATTAATGTATAGTTATATGTTCAGTGTTGTAATCGAATCAGCAGTTTTCTTGGGATTCCAGTAAGAGCACCGATTTGGATAGCACCGATAGTATTACCACCAATTTTTTTTTTTCTATTCCACATAGAGCATCCACGGTCATAATGCAAATCGGGATTTCATTAGGTCGTCGCCTTGTCGCTATGTGGAATAGAATAAAAATATTTTATTTTTTATTGTTAGCGCACCCGGCGGGCGGTGTTAGTGGAATTCTATTGGTGGTATTCGAATCGGTGCTCCAACTGGAATCCCCGTTTTCTTGTGGAAGACGGTACTCCTAAAGTACCGCTTACAAATTTAACATTCTCGTAGGTATTATTCGAATTAAAAAAAAGTGACCCATACTTTTTTGATGTGTACTTCATATTATTTGTATGGTTCAGTCTGCCCATCCCGCGGGCGGGTTCGCGTGCCGACACAAAAGCTGCAGATTCAATACAATATTTGTCTCGCTCTATTTGTCCCGTTGTTCTCGTTTGTATAATACCGATTTGTGTTATTTATGCGCAAGCGCTGTGAAAAGTCGTGTGTGATGGGGGCAGTGCCTGCATATAATTGTATAGACATGAAATGTCCATAACTCGAGTACAAACAATAAGTGCTTATCTTATAAAGTTTTTTTTCACCGAACCTGCGACAGGTTCAAATCCCGGTACAGAAAGCACCAGAAAGCAGTCAGTTATGTTATCTATACAAATAAATAAAATTGGAGTGTCTGTTTGTAATATTAAAATAATCGCTTTTTACTAAGTGCATTTGGATGTATACACGGTACATATACCAAAACAACATTTTTTACAATTTTTGTCAGTCTGTCTGTCTGTTTGTGTTGGCTAATCTCTGAAATGGCTGGACCGATTTTGACGGGACTTTCACTGGCAGATAGCTGATGTAACAAGGAATAACCTAGGATACTTTTATTTAAGAAAAACTTTTTTGTTAAATATCACGCAGGCGAAGTCGCGGGTAACAGCTATTTACTAATAATACTGCAGTTCGCATCACTAGGTGGCTAGGCGGTCCGCACGCGCTGCGGTTGCGTGTGCGCATTCACGCGGAAATCGTTCCCTATTAGCGGTTACCGCGAAACGAGTCGTCGGTATTCCAAGCCCGACGGGGCTTAGCAAGTTTTATGCGCAGGAAATCGGATAGAAATGGACAGACAGGTATGCTGATGACGTAATGATGGGATGCTGGCGCGAGTTACTGCCGACAATTTAAGAAGTTCTTACTACTATAGCTGTCCGGTTTACACGATTCAAAGTGGCCAGTGCCAATTGCAATTGTGGCAGTGAGCTAGACTGATGGCTGGTTTTAACGGCTTGGTAACATAAAGCTTCATAATAAAGGAATTAATTCACGTGCATTCTTCCATTGTGAGTGAGACAATGAATATTTTAATTTCAGGAATGCTTTTTTTGTGTCAGGACAGAAACAAATGCAATTCGAAGTTCGATTTTTAAAACATCATTTATTTTGTTTTTAACTGTTTTGATGGCATTACTTTACAGCAATCAAAAAGTTATACTCCTTTTATATGAGTAATATTAAGACCATTAAAAAAATATGTTAATATGCTACCATTTTTCGTTTCCGAGATATAAGGGTTTATTTAGTTGTAGCTTATCTTACTGATCAGGCCGTCACCCAGTCACATAATTATTAAGAAAATGTATAAATCCGAAGTTATTTTTTAAATGATTTTTTTTAACATTAATTTGCAATAAAATTACATCACCATATTTTTTTGTATTCTATATCAAGTTACTATAAGGAAATTTAAATAATTTTAGTGTATACCCATAATATATCTTGTTTCTTAAATAAAAAAAAAATGTAAAATGCATATTAATGGGTGAATTAAAAACTGGATCGCTAATCGATAAATCACTGCAGAAATCGGTGAAATCGTAATCGATATAAGTCGAAGTCGTGAAAGACGGTTGTTAAACATGCCGACGCTAATAATTTGTCATCATTATTTAACATTCAGTATTCGAATTGAGGGGGGGGCCCGTGCCCAGTAGTGGGACATTAAAAAAAAGGGCTGGTATTATACATTATATATATACGTACTTTTGCGGGCAGATATCCAACAATAAAGGCCGCCTATCCGAGCCAGTGGGTTGAAAAAAAAAATCCTATTCTCATTATGAAAGCTACTATCAATACGGGTGTTCCCATAGTTACGACATAAACAGAACAATATAAATTAACCCAATTTCCGTTGACTTCAAACTTTCTTATTTCCAACTCAAACATTGACCGTTGTAATAAAAAACTATTTATAACATCCATTTGAGCAAACCATTATTACAAAACAATGCAGGTTACTACATAGGGTTGCCAGCTAGTCTAATTAATCTTTTCAACTTATTCTTTAAAGAATGTCTCATGTATTAGGTTTCGGGTTAGATTACGATAGAAGCTCACGTGACGTTATAACGTTATTGTTAAAGGATCGGATGGCTAATTAGTGTGGCTATGAGAATGTAACCTAAGGAGATAGGCAGGCGAACGTTGATGCATCTGACATTTCAGTTGGTCGAGCGCAATCTTTTTACGTAGCGTAACGTCACCGCTTAATCTGTCCCGCTCACACTACATACCATAAATAAGAATGACTGAGACAGCATGACGTAACTATTAAATTGGGAGCTTCGGCAGCTTCTACAGTAAATTGAACGAGTGATCTTAATCACTCGTTCAATTTACTGTAGCAAGTATGAAATTTAATGTATTATTTTTATTATGACAAAGGTGACAACCCTAGGTCTAGTTTGATGTTCAACTATTTTTATATTGGTACCATTAAAACGTAATCACGATACATTCTACATCTTAATAATTAACGTGTTACATTCTATGCCATTATGTTGTAGATGGGTCAGTAGTTTCAGTTATTTAAAAAATAGACTATTGTAATTTTTATCACTGAACGTTTTATGGACCACCATTTATAAAACAGCTAGCTTAATTATATTGATAGCAAGGTATCTGTGTTGGTAACACCATTTATAACCCAAGAACGGGTGGACGGATTATTATGATCTTTAATTTTTGAATTTGTCTCCGCCCCTAATAGCAGAATACTATAGTAAAACATGGGAAAACTAACGCAGAAAATATAATAAAGATAATCAATTTTCTCATACGTTTGATTCTGAGACAATACGAAGTTCGCCGGGACAGCTCATATTACATATAAACTACTTATAGCTATTTCTAAACTATAAATGTAAAACCAAATTATCAACACCATTTGATATAAAATCTCTTGGCTAGACATAAATTAACCAATTTAGGGCACTCAACCAATCGTGTGTTGACAGCAGTAATCTAAAAAACACAGCCGATGATAGTTCCCAGAGGCATTTCATGTTCAGTCTTTAGTAGACTTGTACTTCTGTTAACGTGTTTCATGACATCTTCGGGTCAACAGCCTATATTTAGAGATCAGGAAATAGTTGAAAATAATAGCGTTATAGAGATAACCTATAACCGTTGTTTAATAAGTTTATTGTGTAACTTGTTTGATCTGAGGGCGAAAGGTGAACTTTTAAAGACTCGGTGGCGTAATCGTGAAACACATTATATTCTATTCGGTAGTCGCAGTAGGGTATAAAATAGTTGTACTAGGGGCGTATTGCGGACTATTATTTCTAGGCAATATACTAAACTGCCTGGCAATTTTATATTCTAATGCCATATACGAATCAGAACCTTTTTATTCACGTAAACCATTAACTACAGTACTTATGGATCGTCAAAATTGTTACAAAATGCTAATCTACAACTTTACCGCCCGTTCGGAATGCCGATTCTATGGAGAAGAACGGGCTAGAAACTCCATGGTTGCTCCTTTTAAAAAGATCTTTTACTTTTTTGAGCAATACATTGTTATGGGCATGTGAGTGAATAATCCATAGGACCTACGCTACGAATCCTAATAAAAAACAACCTTGTTTCCAAACGGTGTCGGTCGAAATTGCAATTAAAGACAATTTTAAGGCCAGGAAGTGAATTACCTGGAAACAAGAGTTCGTTATACGCCCCGGGACATAATTGTGCATGCGGAGGCCGGGCGCAATTATTTTGACCACGCCTCACATGGTAATGACTGTAGGTACTAATTTTGACAAATGACAATTTTGAATTTTGACGTCTTAATTGTCTCAGTGAACCCGCTTTCTGTGTCCCGGGTTCGAATCCTGGTACAGACAACTTTGTGTGATTAGCACGAATGTTTGTACCCGAGTCATGGATGTTCAATATCTATACATATAATTATTATATACTGAGTTCGACCTCAGTACATTGTACGGCACCCATAATACCAGTCGTCTGGCGATATTTATTTATTTATAATTATGGTTTTAATGAAACAAGGCATGATTATAGCTTAGAAGTGTTCCCACGGCGGTACAAAAGACGGAAATTCACGTAAAATTATTTGCAACAAATTTATTTCGAGGCAGAAGATTATGTACTCACTTGAGCATGTTTCAAGCGATGCTCTGTCCTGTGCACAGCCAGCAGCGGTGTGACCCGCACGAGCAGCCGCCACCACGGCCAGTCCCGCACCGCGAGGAACGCGCGCACGTTGCGCTGCACGCATCGCGCGGCCGTGTGTTGCGTGCGCAGGCGCTGCGCGCGTCGGCGCGCGAGCAGGCCGCGCGCGCGAGCTTGCAAGCGAACGAGCACGCGAGCGAGCGCGGCGTCGCGGCGCGCATCCAGCTCGCCAACGACGCCGCCGCGGAACATAATCTGTAACAAATGGAAAATTGATTTTAGTTATAAAATTAATTAGGTATTTAATATTTTTTTGTTTTCTATTGGGTACAGAGGGGAAGACAGAGCTGCCATAGATATAGTAAATAGTAGATCAGCCTGTGTTTTGATGTAGTACACTCTACAAAAAAATATCAACGATATTTCCTCACGCGCGGAATAAGGGGCAGGGTACAATCGAGCACGATGTGAAAAAAACCTACACTGTTGTTTGGGTGGCTGACGTTGATGAATACATCCTTAATATTTACTTATTCAATCTACACATTTTTTTGTTTTATATTGTCAATATATATTAGGATTCTTGTCATCAAATTCTCTCACGCTACATTTAAATTATTTATGTGTGTAAATAGTCATATATTATTATACAATTGATAAGTTTGATGACTGCACAGTAATGGCATTGTAAACAATAGTCGGGGTAATAACAAACAATGCTAGTTCGTATTTATTTACGATAAATATGTAGTCATTATCGATTGAAATACTTAACGGATGCTGGGAATAGTGTTGTCATAATTTCTTCTTGTTCTAGGTTGGCTACAAAATAGTGCCATTAATTATGCCAGTGTCGAGCCTTTCTTGATAATTGTTATATAATTATATATACCCCTGATGATTATGATGATGAAATGAATCTCCTACCCCTATCAGTGAAGCTGTGGATACTTTACAGAAAATTTACCGGACATTTCGGGAGAACTTGCAACGCCAAGATATACTATTTGATTTCGATAATCTTCTCTAGTGTACATATATCAACACACAATGGTTAACTTCCCACTAATATAACACATTATTTATCAAAGAAACACCTTTTTTGCGGAAAATAAAAACAAAATTGACAACTTTACGGTTCGGCTTCCCGCCAAAACCGATTCACCGGTAACCGGTTAATTACGGTTCAACGCGGTTCTGATGACCGTCCCGTATCGCATGGTAATTGCAGACCGCGCTGCCAAACGAAAGTCAATTTGCTTTATGTAACGTAACGACACGAGCTCTCACTCTCAGTTTTGATGTTCTACTATACATAATGTATTAGACTTCTTAAAATAGTACATTATTAGGGAAGTGGATACGTTATCTAGCCATATACTGATATTGGTTATATAAGGTGTAGCAATAGTAGTGTAAAATATTTTAACAGGCCTAACAGTAGGTTATAAAGATAACATTCACAAAGAAATAAGTCAAATTATTTGACATTTAAAAAATTACACCCAGTACTGAGCGTACGGGCTAGGTTCGCCTTGTTTAAAAAAAATCAAAACATCATTTACCCAATTATTGTATATATCAACGGGGTCCATATAAATTACTGATTCGTCAGTAAAAATAGTTTTACATTATTTTTGTTTTATATGTCTTTAAGCTTTAATACGCAACAACAGCTGAATACTTTAATCGCGATTTTCAATGCTTCATCCGAATGAATCAAGACACCCATGTATTTACACCATTCCACAATAGATTTTATAAATAAGAATTATGATAGTGAAAGTATGGTTTAGGAGTTCCTGCTTGCTAGGAACATTTTTCTTGCGTCTATGGACATGTCACATCACAGCGGACGTTATTCATCTGTGGAGGACCTTAAAAATTTAGAAATTTACGTTTTTATCTATGGTAACGGCAATAATTCCGTACACACCCCAAGTAATTCTATTCACAGATGCCTAAATTAACAATGACGCACGAATTGTCGACTTATGTCGCAATCGCAAGATATAAAATCGCATGCATGCTCTCGATCGTACGTGTTTATTGTCGTCTCGTATCGTTCAATGAATAGACACGCAAGTGATATTACTTTTCTATATGGATATGACATCGTCTCGTTGCTAGAAATCTCTGTGCTTAACAATTCGTTTATGCAATTAGGTCGACGCGGGCATCAATTTCAATCTGTTGGCCTCCGGTTGGACTATTATATCATGGTTTATGACTTATGGCTTATAAGTAGGTACAGGTCATGGGCGTGGCAGAAAAAGTTAAATTGTGAAACACAATTTCAACCTATTTAGCGCAGTTGGTAGTGATCCCGCTTTACTGTGCTGAGGGTTCCAGGTTCGACTTCTAGGGACAAACTATGTGTGATGAGCAATGTGTGTAATCAAATGTATAAGAAAATAAATTATCTTTATTTTTATGCGATTTCTTCCCATATTTTAATGGATATTTTGCTATTCGGGGCGGAGATCAATTCAAAACATCAAAGATCATAAAAATCAACCCGCCCGTTTTCTAGTCATACATTATGTACCTAACACGACTTTGTTTTACATATAACTAGCTTTTTCCAGCGGCTCCGCCCGCGGTACCTCGATAAACCTAGAAAAAGTAACCTATGTGCTATTCCAGACCGACACAGACACACAGACAGACAGGCTATAATCTATCTCTGTGCAAAATTTCATCCAGATCCGTTCAGCCGTTCTGGCTTGATTGAGTAACAAACATCCATCCATCTATCCATACATCCAAACTTTCACATTTATAATATTAGTATAGATTGAATAGATTTAATTAACTTTTCTATAACATCATACGCTCATAAAAAATCCCTAAAGATTAATACAGTTTCATATAACTGTACATTATAGTTAGACAAAGATTGATAACAGTTACCGAAAGATATATATTTTTTATCTATGATCGCATTTATATGACCCAGATCTATGCCGCAGATATATGATAATGTAATATCCCCTAAGTTATGCTAATGATAAAACATAAGCAATAACGTAACGCGAAAGCGAATTGCGATGCGCCCGCGCACATATTTAAGTCACTTAGAATTGTGTAGCCCCGAAATTCAGGGTCATCTTGCAACATATTTGAGAAGTATTTTGAGTAATCAAATAAAACAAGTTGAGTACACACAAAAAAATACCAACAAAATAAACAAAAAAGGTAAATAAAAAATTGGGGGTTTCAGGATGTGAACAAAGTTGTAATATGAATTGAATGAACGTTTTTATAATGCCTCGTGTGCTAGCTAGTTTTTCTAATACCTATCAAAATTATATAAGTGCCTATTAGTTGCGGCTACAATGAGTTTAATTTAAAAAAGTTGGTGGTGCTGTTATAAAACTATAAATAGTTTTTAATCGTTAACTCGAAGCTATTAAATGCGAAATATAGTTTTGTGAAACATAAATCCATCGCCGAATTTAAATCCTATTACGATTTGTAAACACTTGCCATGCAACATATATACACTGACATTATTAAAAACTTGGAAATATTTTAACTAGCACGGTGACGTGACTCAAAGCAAATTGGAAGATTTTGAAGTTTCAGATCCTTGACTAATTTACGAGGTTCTATTAAAAGAGCCTGCATAATCGACAACCCTGACCGTAGTGGGCCATCGATCCAACCGCTTGCCTTAGCACGCGAGCTCAGCTTTCTATCGCGGGAAACGAACGACGACAGGAAAAGTGCATAGTACGTCTGTTTATTATAGAAAGCCATCATTCCTATGGCAAGCTTCGTCCGCACCTGAGTGCATGATCACATCAATACACAGTGTGTTCGAAAAATGAATAGAGAGCGAAAATATTCTTATTTACTTCCAGACCGTAGGCTGTTATAGTATTAATAGACGATCGAACTTGGTACGAGCCGGACCACGTACATGACCCGTACCTAAGTACCAAATGTGTTCGTCTAGACCAGGGATTCCCAAACTATTAGGGCAACAGACCCCTTTTCCATAATGAACTGATATCTTAGACCTCAAATTACTTTAAAAGTCCTACCTCTAGTTGTTTTCCTATTGATGCAAAATACACGCTTATCGACTTGAGTTTTTAAAAGTACAATAATGATACTTACTATTAAAATATTAGCCATTTCTATAACAAGTTGGTACACGTAACACAACATATACAGTATCTTGAAAGTTGAAATAAGAACTCGCGTTAATTAATAGGGGGTCGATTTTCAGACCACGTCGACCCCTGGGAAACGGATATCGACCACTTTGGGAATCCCTGGTCCAGACAGTACTCCACGAATACAGTACGGAGCGTACCAAATCCGTGGTCGAGACCGTACTAAGCTCGATCGTATGTTAATACTATAAGCACTATTATCCAATCTTCACTGTTATAACTTACTCACTGACTTTCCTATAAGAAATTCCAAGTAACAATTGGAAGCCAGGGCATAACTGGCAGACCATCGCGTTGGACGTCAACGTCAACCACTATAAATAACTTAATGCACAAATTCAGTGATAATTAATTACTTGTTTCATTCAAGTTATCACGCACACAATTATAGGTAACTTAACGTGACGTCCAACTTGGAATGTTTGGAAACCCGTACAGGTATTATGCCACATTTTTGATAAGCGTGTGTCCGTGATGCAAGCGGCTGACGCGTGGTTGCGACTATCACACACATCACCGGCTTGACGTGCGTAAAACCGGTACAGTACCTATTGTGTTGTATGTTCACGACAGAGCTGTAAATATTCTTATGACATATTACTAACCTATTCTGCCTGTTATCGAGTCTGTGTTACTACAAATATGATATAAGGTGTAACAATATATCTATATGTATAAAACAAAGTCGTGTTAGTTACAACGTTTATAGCTCGAGAACGGGTGGGCCGATTTTTATGATCTTTGTTTTTTTTTAATTTGTCTCCGCCCCGAATAGCAGAAAACATTCACTAGAAAAATATAATATTAAAGATGATTCATTTTGTCATACATTTGATTCTGAGGCGGTACGAAGTTCGCCGCGAATCCTATCCTACGCTTACTAGCATACTAATGATACAAAAATGTAACATTTAATTTTTAAAAATGAAGCGAAAGAATATAATAGTTAAAACCTAGATAACTATTAGTCATTATTGATGTTGTGGAAAACCATATTTCCTTCTTATTTAATCACTTTTTACTCTCCTTAACCACATCGCGAGATCATACTTCCCATTGAATATGACATGCCTTACAACAACCCATAAGTCTGTGCGCACACTCAAGACAAATCGTTAATATCCTTTGTCGGCGCGACATACAATGCGACACCACGCAATAACGATATGCATATCAACACGTTCTCCGATTCCTTGGAACAATGGCGAGCGACTCGTGTGCGCCATACTGAAATTACGAATGTGATGCAACTCCAATGTCTCGATAACGGTGAGTTAATTGTGAAAATATACCAAGTAATCGGAGAATATGAAATGAAACAGCAAAAGGAAACCGGTCTCTCTTCGTAATAAGACCAGAAAAAAAAACTGGCCGGACAGTTCGCTGCGTCGTCGCTGTAAGTAAACTAACACAATTTGGACGTTCAATGTCAGCCTTAAATGCGAATATAAGTTTTATTGAAAGTATTCTCAATAATTAGTGGACAGCCCTATTTCGTATCCCCAGTTAACATAAGCCCAATATAAAACGTGTGACACATAATTAAGCTAAGCACACACCTGCTCGATCACCGAGGCTCGAGCGGCAGCCATTAGCGGCGCCGCTTCAGTGAGCCCTGTCATTACTCCACCGCGTTTGAACGACTTTTTATACAGATGCGATGGTCAATTAGAAAGACTAAAGCCGTTTCCCGACTTGCATGCCTGGTCGTGGCATGCGACGCGAATGCCTCGCCACATTTGCCCAGCAACCACAGTAATATCTTCAATCAGAGAATCCGTTCAGCAGTCAATTATAATAATCAATTATAAAATTAAATTAAACGATGTGATTCATTTCCCGAATAATATTTATTTTAGTTTAATTAGTAATAACAGCTACACATTCGACAACAACTTGGCATCTTTCTCATAACTTCAAACATTCTCACGGCCCATTAATTCGCAAACAAATCTATACTAGGATTAGAATCCCCAAGAGCACTCAGCGCAGTGTCGGTGCGAGGTACAGGCAACTTAGCTCGCAAGTGGGGACAGGAAACAATTTATGTTTCTTGCCGCGACAGTAGTTGGAAGAATCTTAAATGTCCAGAGAACTCTACTTATCAAAACGAAACAACATCGTTACAAGGGGGTTACCTATATGGACACCCACTTTGCAAAATTACAATTGTAAAGTTTGCGCTCGTAAATTGCCAACTTTTTCTTATACGTGTATAGACCTCAAAATAACATATTATTAGGGACAATTCGCGATCATTTCCGACGTATTGCGATACCCGGGCTTCGAAGAAAATGCAATTACAATGTAATGGGTCCCGGAGACATGGGCTGTTTTATATTTAATTATCATTATTTCCCTTTACTCGTCCGGTATTTAAATGTTATTTAAAAACAATAATTTCCACAAGAAAGATTATGATACAGTGATATTGTAAAACCCAAGCAAAGCTGAGAGATGTATGCCTTACAATGTAACAATGGACCCAGATCCACATCAGAGATGCGTATGTTTTCTTATATGGGAAATTATATGTAGGATCAATCTTTGCGTGATGAACACGAATGTATATACCCGACTCATGGGTGTTTAGTATCTAGATAAGTATTCTATACTGAGTTCGCCCTCAGTCCATTGTACGGCACCCATAATACAAGCGTTGCTTAGTGTGGGACCGTATAGTTGGTGTGGTCGTCTGGCGATATATAATAATATTTAAAAAATGCTCTGCAAGGGAATGCAACTGCCTACACACAATACTCGAGTCTGCGCAACCGATACAATGCGAAATGGAGATACTCTAGCGCAAACTGCAAACATTACGTACTCCTGCGCAAACCCAACTCAACGTTGTGTGAACCGGCTACATAAACGCTTTACAAGCAGCACATTACATATGAAACACATTCACCCACAGACTTTCTCGTGTCGAACAAACTATACAATAAAATTTACTATAATTATACCACTGAACGTATTAATTGCCTATATTTGAACCGACAGTAGTACAGACGCAAATATAATTACACAATGACTGATCGATACACATTCGAAATATAATTACTATGGGAGTTGAAAACAAGTGAAATGGGCCCCATGGTGGCTTCTAAGCACGGTATAAGTACAAGAAAGGCATTGATGAGAGGAATGCCATAGTAGATGTAGCTTGAATAATGGCGGTATGAATTATAAAAGAATTTATTTCAGACGCTTTACTTGTGAATGCTGTTATACGGATATTTAAAACATGAATAGCTTAGTGGGATTTCGTGTTAGGCCACCTTCTTAATCGAGAGGTTACGGGTTCGATGTTACGATACTTTTTGTTGTCCTACAGGAAGTCTCTTGGCTGTTACTTTTTGCAAATAAAACTTATTCGAAACGTCGGGTACATAAAAACATAAAATAAACGCGATAAAATCTGTAAAATAAGTATTATTTCAGTGTGTAGTTTCCGCGTAAATATAAGAAACAAATATGTGAACCAGTAGTTACTTTTTTATGTTACATTACCGTTGTACAATAAAGAGTTATCGACTCATCTAGAAAACTCAACTATTAACATAAAAAAAATAATCTCGTTGTTATAAAGAAACATTATCAGACCGCTAAATAATCTTATTGCAAAACAAATGGGGAACTACCACCACTGACCCTCAGCTTGTCAACATTTCCAGTTATAAGACAAACAAGTTGAACGATAATTAATGAAGCCAACAAAACCGAACTCCTCGATTTGTCTAGCAATAGGTTTCCACAAAATATCGATTCGATCAATTATAATGTTATTTTAAACATTAAAGCTGCACGATGCACGATTTTAACTAATTGACTCTCGCAAAAAAAATAGCAAATTCCTATTGGTCACCTCCGATTTGTTTTCAACTTCATTTGCAATCAACTCCTAGGCAACACAAATAAAAAAACATGCAGGTACAAAGGTTAGTATAAAAACGGAAGCAGCCAATTGGCTCGACACACTTTGGTAAGGAGAGAGAATGATAACAACACAGATCACGAGAGATATGCCGTGCGGTTCAAAATGTATGGGAACTCGCTGTCTCCGTTTTGTTCCTCACCACTCGCCACAAAACACACGCAATTACATAAAACCAACCAATACGAAGTCTCACACACACACGCGTGACAATAATTCGGTGCGTGCTGCGTCGTCACCGCATGCAGCGGCCGTACCACGCGACGCACCAGTTTGTTCATAGTATCGTTACACGATCTATCCATTGCTTCGTACATTCACTCAGTAGCGAAAATAGGTGGTACTTAAAGAGCCATGTATTTTGTACAAAAATAAAAAAGTCGTTGTGCTACATGAAAACTAAAATAACATAATAAAGGCATTAAATATTTTTTGATTTGTTGTTTTTAATTATTTTAAAGACGAATAAATACAATACTTAATACTGGCTGGTGAAATGAGATTCCATCTTTCGCGTAGTTCACTTTGCTGCTAGTATTTTTGCACACAACCACGGAATAACACGGCATTTAAAAAAAAAGTTAGAGCTCCGATACCGACGTGCAGTTGCAGTCGACTGACGGCGAAAACTCTATGTTAGCGTAATTTTGGCTAAACGTGAGCGCAAGCCCACCGCTTTCATAACATATCTCCTCTCATATATCTGTGGATAACAAGCTATAGTTCCCTCATAACAGGATTCTTGAATGTTGTTTGTATTTGACTACAGCCAACATCGAAATGTCGTAAACTGTTAATGGACACTAAACTTAAGAGCAATAACATTGTACATTACCTTCTAAATGCACGTAAATGTAAGTAAAGTAAACATAAGGGTAATCCAACACAACATTTTAGTATAATCCACGAATAATGTTACTTAATACATATGTAATTTGCTAGCTAATTCATAATATAGAGAGTTTTGGTTAAACTCGAAGTCTATGTTAGTGATGGTAACCTTACTAGAGATACCGTAGTCTGTAACTGGGGGCACGGCAGTGCCCCCGTCAAGTCGAGCAAACAAAACGACCCGTGTCCGTCCGGCGCGCCCGGCCGCACCATCCTTTCCGCGAAGCATCAGTTACTGGTCAAGATAAAAGTCTGAAATTCAGTAAGCGAGAGTACTTACCGAACCTACTTGTACCCCCAAATGACAAGTTTGTACCCGTTGTTGTTGTTGTTTGTAGGTTTTGTTGTTTGTTGTAATATGTTATTACGGAATCAGTTTTATACGTCTACGTTCATAAATTCCAACTAACATGTCGCAACACACAAATGTAATCGATTACAATGCAAGTGACGTTGCTGCACATTGTCGTAATATAGACATATGTTGTTCTGATAGGGCGGATGCTTTCCCCGAGCTCGAGCGAAAGCTGGCACGTGAGGAGCATGTACCGAGGCCTGTAGATGCCAAGACCATGAGTCGGATCTAGCTTCAATGTCTAATTTGAAAGCACTTTTCGAAATTGTGGACGTGACTAAATAAATTGAAACATAAACGACGACCGCGGAATACATAACAGAAGGTAAAAGAGAATTTTGTATAGAATCTTGATTCGTAAAAAATATGTAGCGATGATATGATAGAAATATAATATTATCGACTATATTTCAAGTCAAACCACGCGAAGTAGATCCAGGTCAAAATAAAAGAACCCAAAAAAGCTACAGCAGTTTTAAACCTATTAAAGAATTTAATAAAAAATAAGATAGACTGAAATATTATACCGAACAATTCACAAATAGGTGCTCTACACATAATACCAAACCAGCGAATCGATTCCGAACGATTCGACAACTATCCGAATCGATTCGATTATACAAATTATCTCGTTTCAACGACAGACAGATCTTTCAGAGTCATTCTTCATGACCGAATCGAAGATTCAATACGACTACGCAACCGAATGGCTCGATTCGACCACTCGATGTGTTTACATAGTACATTTCATAATGCAAGTTTCAATTAATAACCGAATCGGTCGATACAAGACTTGTCGTAAGGTTGTGAATCGGGTGGCACATAAGTACGTAATATAATAACTAGGTACCGATAAACGACAGCGAATTACGTAGACAATTGAAGTTTTCTATCCATCAATCGTGAAGATTTAGTTCGCGTAATCGCGAATAAAAAATAGACGCAGTTTGAAAAGATTACGAGTCAGTGGCAATAAGTAGTTAAAACAGATTAAAATCGGGTTAATTTAATATGGCCGCCCATTGCGCACAATAAATCACCGAGTAATTTTCTCATATTACAAATCCGTTTGGAGATTTCAAAAGATATTACATTGAATAATTATGAGTAACTGCAACAAAAAAAAATGCATGTGTATAAAATATCTGACAAGTAGGTTTCGACGACCTGATTAGCTCAGTTGGTAGTGATCCTGTCTTCTGCGCCGAGGGTCCCGAGTTCGAATCCTGGCAATAACTATTATAATATACTGGGTTTGCGCCCAGTCAATTGTACGGTGACCATAATACAAGCGATGCTTAGTGTGGGACCGTATAGTTGGTGCGTTCATTTAGCGATATTATTATTATTAATATAATAATTCGCTCGCAAATAATAAGACGCTCTTTACAATAACGACATATACATTTCATGATTCTAACATTATTTAACTTAAAAAAAAATCAGGGGAATTTTCATAAAAAAACTCAAGACGCAATGCCGCACTGTCGCAGTGTGAGACGAGAAAGTCTAAACCGAAAGTGAAGCTTTTTTTATTTGCGACACATCACACTAGGGATGAGCTGTGAATTTAAAAATGGAAAGTTGTCTCATAACGAGGCAGAACATCCATCATTCGGACGCGGAAAACTTGACACACGAGCGTGTGCAAATATTGTATAATCCAGCGAAAAACATATTGCAATCTTTAGCAGCATCGACGCAGTGATAGTCGAGTGTCTAAGCACTCGCCTTGTGAGTACGAGATTAACAAATACATACACTTAATGATTTCAAATGCGCTAAAGAAGCGCAGGTTCTAAGGTAAGTATATCCTTTCTGAATCACCCTGTATATTAAGTTAGGTTAAAAGTTACGTAAGAGGTTATTAGTATTTTACAATTAAAATTGTATTTAGTAACATCAAAGACGTGCTGCGGATCTCATGCGAGAGGCGATGACTGAGATAATTTCTGTGAGAGGTATAATGTAACAGATCAAAAGTAGCCGTAAAATAAATGAGTTCAATAAAACTACCAAAAGCATTTGGTGAAAGTAAGAGCGTAAATAAATGTGGCCCCAAAATTGACCCTTGCGGTGCACCTGCCGCGTACCGCCAACATATAGCCGCCGTAACAGTTTTAGATACGACAACAAACTGTACAGCACTGCATATTCACATGTCCTAGAATTCATATGAACTAGAATTGTTATGTAACACAATTACGTTTGATATTTTTAGCGAAAGAATTTTGTTTGTTCACCATTAAACATTATGTAACACAAATAAAAGTCACAAATCATCCTTTTATGCAAATCTAACTTATGAAGCTAAAGAATGTTGTAAGTAACTTTACATAACAACGAATTTACACCCAACAAATTGTTTTGAGCGGTGCTGCTTTCATTAGAAATATTAATCAAAGAGATTAAGTGCCACATGCAAGCACAAATTATAATTAATTTTAAGAGCGTTATGTGAATTAGAGAAATCAGTAGCAGTTAACCATTAAACATTCCGGCCGCGGTAATATTTTAATATTGCAAATCGTATTTTTATGCGCCTATGAATATTAGATTTATTTAGATTGATATTAATAGATTGAAACTTAACATTACTATAAAAATAACATTTATAGAGAGTACTGTGTGAAAGTTTTTTTTATTTATAAGTAGCTGCGCCCTGCGGTGTTACCCGCGCAAAAAATAATGTCGATCCTTTGCGCTATGAAAAATTAAAACAAATCTATCCCACGGGAACCATACATTTTACCGGGTTAAAAATCTATCTCTGTGCCAAATTTCGTCCAGATCCATTCAGCCGTTCTGGCGTGATTGAGTAACAAACATCCATCCATCCATCTATCCATCCATCCAAACTTTCACTTTATAATATTAGTATAGATAGTACAGATTACTCATTCCGTTGGCATTTCGATTCATTGATGCGAATGAAATAGCGTGCAAATGATTTCGATAATACCAATGCGTTCACAGTTAGTCGTGCGTATTTTACAAATATAGCATTGTTGTCGTTTGTAAAGAGGTCTACGACCGTTCGCGCGGCTAGCTCGTGCTCACATCGGGAGTGTCCACTGCGGACAGCTTTCGAGTGTATCTCGTTAGACTAGTCGGTGAGTACAGACGGCGACTAGGTAGCTAATCGCTTGCCATCTAAATCATTGCATGTTTGCGCCGAGGGAGCGCGGATAAATAGCACCTGTAATTTGTTGTTATCGATATGTTTAACAGTGTCGCGTACCTGTTCGTCCGCTTTCGGAGTCTCGGTGGCGCGGGTACCGCTAGCGACCTCGTTGCAGCGCGCGTTGCGCCTCGCGGGCCGCACGGGACACACGCTCTGCGCATCATCAGATAAATCTATCCCGAACTGTTTGGGAACTTCGAACACTTTGAAGTCTACCTCGTCGACGCCACTGGGCACGGGGCTCAAGTCGTGTACGTTGTCGAAGCCCTGGTCGTTGGAGACGTGGCCGGAGTCGTCGCTGCAATCCGAATGAGTATCGGATATCTTTTCGTCTGTCTGCTTGTGTATGGATAGCCTCTCGGCTTGCGAGCACGTCTTAGAATCTTCTCTCGACTCAACGTATTTCACTTGTCGGCCGACGAGTGTGCTCAAATGATTGTGGTAGATGGTGTTCGCTACGCATAGCTCCTTGTGCACCGCCGGGATCACCTTACAGCTCACGAACTGAGACGTTTCGGTTTTCGATTCCCTGGCTGTTTTGAGCTCTAACTTTTTCACAATCGACTTGACAGGTGACAGTGTCGAATCCATTTCGACCGGTTCGTTTTCATTTCGTCTGGCATCCGGCGTAACCACGAGGTCTCTTTTGTTGATTTTCCGTTGCTGCAGCTTCATCCGCACGGCGTTGATTTCGTCAGAATAATCTTTCAAAGATGTTTTGGTTGACGGCACTGTTTTTTTGTCGATCAAGTTGTTCTTTGTTTTATCGTTTTGCCGTTTCGCATCGGATTTGAGATTGAGCTGTGACTTTTGTCTTATTTGTTTATTTACGTCTGCCTTGTCGGTGGGTTTTCGAGGCGCAATCTGTTTCTTTTTCTGAGCACACTCTCTGGCCTGGTCTACATAGTTTAGATCAACCGGAGTGGGAGAAAAAAGCGCCCTAGTGCTGTTAAACTTGTTGTGCGACATTTGACTCCTAATCACTGGGATCTTACTGGGAGAGCCCGCGATAGAAGTTGTGGATTTAGTTCTCTCTAGGCCGGGTAGTATTATCGACTCGTTTCCTATTTCCCATACGCTTTTTGCTTTCTGCATTTGTGATCTCGGGGTCTCTTTACTTTCTAAACTTGTCTTTATGTTTAACGATCCATTATCAGTACATGCCTTAGGTTTTGTTTTCTTTGGGTCGCTTACTTTTTTCTCGACTTTTTTCGTTACCGGTTTAGTTTTTGATACGACCGGAACGGGCGTTGACGGTGGATTAGATAAAGTTTTTTTCAATATTCTCGTTTTTACATCCAGTTTTTTTAAATCTTCGACTTTGATGCAGTTCGCCCGAGTCGGGTTTTTCGATGAGATTTTGTAAGTGGCATACTTATCAGGATTCATCTTATCGTTGGGCGTCAGCGACAGCGGCACTAGAGGAGCGGTCAGTTCCTTTCCCTTCATGTCGTCGAGATTCCACAGACTCGTCGTTTTGTCTAAAGAATTATTGCGAGCTACTTTATTCCTTGGTTTACTATCGCTGTAGGGGTCCGAGTTCGTTTTTTTTAATATGCAATGCGATTCTATGATACTGCAAGTCTTGGACTTTTGTAATTTAGGCGGAATAAATGCGGTTTTATTAATATCTGGCGTGAGCGATGCACTCAAGGTAAATTCCGATAGTATTTTATCAAAAGATTCTAAAGCCTTGTTCAATTTGGATTGTGCTCTGGTGATATTATCCGATGTAGAACAAGCCAGCCTATCGCGTATAGTAATGTTCTCATAAATGGAGGAATATCCTGTATCCTTTCCGTCGGGAAGCTTATGTTGCCGCGCGTTTATATCGCCCGCAATGTTTACATTCTCGTACACGTGACGACGCGGCGTCAACTCAGATTTGCTATCCACAACTATGTCGTTGATATTGACTTTAGAAACAAACTTTTGCACGTTATCACTAAGTTTCACGGGTTCACTAATTTTGCGTTCGAGACAGGCAGCGATCGCGGTCACTTTGGTGCCCTTGTGTTCGGGCGCGGGTTCTGGAGCGACTGAGAAGGTCCTGTAGAACTTTTGCATCGCCCCCTGTTCGGAGAGGGGTGCGGTAGGCGGGTGCTCCTCGGTCGGCTTCTGCCCGCCGAATATGTTGAATACTTTCACTGCGGGCATGTCGCGGGCCCGGTGCGGGCGGTCGCGTCGCGGGGCGTGGATGCGCGCGCGCGTGTCGGCGAGCGGCGTGCATGTGCGGCGCGGGCGACGCGCTACGCCGAGCGCCTCCTCGCTATCAGCCGACGACAATAAGAAAGTCAATGTCACTGTGGGCGCCCAGGAGACGTGACAAATCATCAATAATGAATGATCGACAATGCAGGTCGGATTGATGACCGTTTACAACGACCATTTGTGTTTGCTAGCAGATCGATCTGGTTTATTTGCACAAGTTGCGTCAGAGTTGTCGATGTTAAAACAATTTCAAAATATAGTACTACTAGCTGTATACCCAACCTACAGTATGAATTATATATTATAGAAAGCGTTCATGGAACTTTTGTGCCTTAGACACATGTTAATTAATATAGGCAGTAGTTAAATTTAATTCAAACCGTGGGCTCTATATCAAGTGGCAATGTTCGACATTAAATACATATATTCTCCTCTCACTCGTAAATCGTAATTCTACTCAACTAATTGAAAAAAAAAAATAACAAAAAATAATCTGTTCATCGCTTCGTTGAGATACCTCGAGATTTACGTAATTCAACTATCCACGCAGTGGGTGGGCTACTTTCACGGGTCGGTTTATGTAAAACCGTAAATCCCAATAGAATATCGAAATGGGGTTGTCCGGTTACACGACTGACCTATTATTTTGATTTCTTAGACATCGTACGATTGAGGTTAAAGCTTCTACTAAGAAACTGTGAAAACCTTAATACAGAAAGGAAACACGGTTATCCTTCCATAAACTAATGTTGATGGTTCTGTTCCAGTTAAATTGGGACGACGTCGTGGTAACTTGATACATGAAGTTTAGTAATAATCCTCAGGTCAATTTATGAAACGTGAAGCACAAAGACAATTCAGAAACGAGCTACCTACGACAGTCGAGACGAAAGAGAAGAGAAACATATTAAGTTGAAACGTTAAAAAAATATTTTTATGATAAGTAAATTGATCTGTGAAATAAAAGGGAATCGTTCAATCGAAAAACCAAACTCTATTCAACAGCACTGACAGTACAAAGCAATCACAAGAATGTGAGCGAACGCATGCATTCAATTGTTATAAAACACGAGCATTCTCAAAGATTTGTTAAATGCAACTTTATTCCTATATAATACATTCACAAAAGCAGGTGTTGCATACTAATCCGACGCAGACGGAGACGTTTCGATGACGTAACGGAATTATGACAGCATTGTCAGTCCCGTGGAACGCACAGTCGAAGCTGAGGTCGATGACAGTATGTACAAAGTATTGTTTGAGATGGACACACGCCTTGGACGAAACAATGAAAATGAAGTCGGTGATTTGAACGATGCTTCTGAAGGATCTGTTTGGTAATTAAAAGGAAATGATACAGGTCATTTTGAATTGAAGGAAACTTGATGCAGGAATCGGTGGTCTGTAAATTTATTCAGTACACGAAAAGTTTAAATGCGACCAAATGGTGCTAAGGAAGTACCTAAAATATGTAAATCAATTAAGACGATCTCTATTGTAATAAACAAAGTGACAGCTAATAATATAAATGCAACAAGAATTGTATTAAATAAATTATACTGAAATTGAAATGTACGAAATAAAGATACAAATAAAATTGTAAGTTAATACACGTCCATAATTCATACATTGTTAAACATTAATTAGGATAGCACTTATACAACTACATTAAAAGGATCAATAGAGGAAATACAACAGAAAATCATTTAAACACTTACAGAAATCAAATATACGGCAGCAGTAGCTCCGAATGCAGAGACACTTCGCAACCGAAGCATAAAAAATGAAGAGTGACATACAACAGGGCTCAACGCGCCGAGGCCGTGACCGCTGCTCGTCCGGCGGATCAGTCGAGGAATCGTGTCAAGTGAGTGCAGGTAGGCCAAGTGCACATCGCGGAATGTCGACTAATGTAGACTACTTACTGTTACATGGTCGAACAACTGCAATGCGATCAATTAGCGATCTTAAAGTGTCTCTAACTTCAACATTTGCTAATTGTTTAGCTTTGAATTCAATTGTAATATTGAAGCAAACTCAAATACAATATTTTCACATACATTGTCAGTATTTAGATAAGATAATGAGAGAAGCGGTCTAATGGATTGGAAGTTATGCTAATGATAATTTATCAAATAAAGCAGACATTAGACATTTTATGTAAGCATAGCCAAGTTCTATAAATGAAGGAAAGTAACAATTCGACGCGAAATATTTAAATGATTAAATGGTGCTCCAAACAATATAGCATTGGAGTAAATCCTCAGATAATATAGAATCATTGTCGAGATCACCTCTCAAGCACCTCGACAAGTGTGCACCACGCTCAAGCAATTAATGAAGACGTCCTAATAAAGGCAGTGTCTCCTCGTCAACTAATTGACGACAATCAAATTACACGGTCCGCTTGTGGCGAATTCGCGTCAACTGGTCACAATTGGGCATCGGGATGACTAATTGACATTTCAGAGTTTGTCAAGTTGACAAGAACAGAAATAGTGTGCAAATGAGCAATGCGGTTAAATGGTACCTGCTATTGAAATGGACTTACGAAGAGATTCTGGCTTGTAGATTAATTGGCACGCAAGGATAGTGACGGGTGGTAAAGTTGTAGCATAGTATTTTGTAACTTTTAACGATTCATAAGTACTGTACTTAATGGTCTACGTGAATAAAAAATATATTGATACGTTTTTAACCGACTTTAAAAAGGAGGAGTATCTCCATTTTCGATTGTATTTTTATGTTTTGTAGTGGCTCTATAATTGTGATCGTTCCGGTGGTTTAGACGTATTTTATCTTATGCCTATTCCTGTGACAGCATAATAGGGCTGAAAATTTCAAACTCCTAGAGGCTTCTGGTGCAAGGAACGTGGATAATTCATGGCGTTGCAAAAGTGGCAGTTGTTTATCCATTTTTTTATTCACAGTCTCTTTATCTTGATCCAAGATATATTAGATTGAAAGAGATTGGAACTTCTATAATAAAATACTAAAATGTTGATCCAAATGAATCTATGCATTCACTCCACGTTATGCATTTTTTTTAATTTGAATACGATAACAGTCTGGTGTTGCATCAAAGAGACAAGTTTATCTTGTTTATTTTTACGAGTTCAGTGACACCAGACATTCTAATAAGTAATTTAAATAATTATCATTATTATAACATAGAACATTAGCATACAAATGGTTGTATCGCTAAAAATGCGCAAAAATCGTTAGGTGATGTTTTATTTTAGACAAAATGCACAAGCGCTAGAAATGAATGAATAGTTACTAGGGCGGCTCCTCTTCAGACTAGGCTATCGACTCTTTGTATAATAAGAATAGTTTATTACCCAGTAACATCGACAACAACAAAGTATTAGTGAGCTCTAAATTAGACAATGTCTGTATCTTGGAGCTTGGTACACTAATTAAGGTACAAGTATAATGTTACGTGTAATAGAATTTCTTATAATAAACCATACAATCACACTATAAAATATTAGCGGTATCTATTTATACAGGCAGGGTTGTGTGTGTGTGTGTGTATGTGCGTGCGTGCGTGCGTGCGTGTGTGTGTGCGTGCGTGTGTGTGTGTGCGTGCGTGTGTGTGTATGCGTGCGTGTGTGTGTGCGTGTGTATGTGTGTGCGTGTGTTTGCGTGTGTGTGTAACATATAATTATTGTATATAAGAAATCTAGTGAGCTTCTCTCAGACATGCAGGTTATCTCACTATGTTTTCCTGCATCGTTTAGAAAGTGATAATTATTGTTGAAAATGAGATTCGCACAGAAAGTCATACGACCCTTTTTACGGGCGAACGTTTTACCAACTTGACTATTACTGCTTGTATTTATATGTAGACACCATATATCGGTCCCCGTCTCGAAGGTGTTTAAGAAGATAATTATACGATCCATCATTGCCGAGAGCTTTCTAAATGCCAGTAGGCTATAGCAGTTACAGCTTACTAGCAATACATAATTGATATAAAGTTAGCAGTCCTTAAGTAGCTATACTATACGATAAAACCTTCGAAGGTGGTAAGACTCAATTTTGTATAAAGATAACATGAACGAGAAAGACAACAATAGAACAATAATCTAGTAGTTTTGCTCTTATATAAGCTGGATATAAATAGATGCGGTTCTTCTAGTGTTTTTAAATTAGATAAAATTCGATTCCTATCGTAATTGACTCTCTGCTAGATATTGCTAGGATCGCCCCAAATCGCCCCCAGATAATTGTATGGTACCCATAATACAAGCGTTTTTTTTTTAATTTAGTTACATGTAGTTGGTGTTTTATTGTGTGTTTTCTAGTGATATTGTTACTTAACAAATTTATTAATTCATTTGCAGAGCACGCGACTTTAATTCGTTCGCGCGCTTTATTTTTATTTTTTGTATATTAAATGCTTTATTTTTTGTATATTAAAAAAAAATATTTCATTTCATTTCAAGATTCCTTGTCATTTATGGATCTGGTTGTTACCCTTTGTTTACGATCACAAAATCTGTCTAGATAAGGAAAAGCATAAATAAACACATTTTTATGGCTCACGGTGAATTTTTTTTTGATTTAGTTCTTTGCTATGAAAAATCGCTTATATCTCGCGCTGGAGTTTCACAATTAGCGGTTGTTATTCAAAGCGGCGTCGTCGTCCAGCGATAATTAAGCGTTTTAACGCAAAACAAGCTCTTTGTGTGTAAACTAATGCTCTCCCACGGGTTTTCTCCCGAGGAAAGTGATCACGCATGCATAATACACTATGAAAAACTAATGGCATTGACATTTTCACTGTTAAAGCTAGACATACCTGCATCCACTTTTCTACAATGTGGTTCTATTTATTATTTGTAATGTTGTTATTGCTATTGATAACTCGACATTGGCATAATACGTGGCGTCTTGCGATATTATTATAAATACATTGTAATAAAACTATTTTAACGGATTTTATCACATTTTTTTTCGTAAAACTAGTTTTATTTCAATTTGTAATATTAGTGTAAATATAAGGAATCAATATTATTGTACGAGTACATACATTTAATAAATTACCGCACGGCAATGAAATCGTTTTACGATCTGAACAGGGCGGCACATCTGTGGTGCTGATCTTCCGCGCAGACGCTCAGCGTGGCCCTAAAACTGGCTATAGGCCATGACGCCTATTTGACACCAGAAACACTTGTTAATACTGCTAGGTATCTCAAGAGACATTGAGTACCGTGTACCACACACAATGCCTTGATATTGTAACACAATAGGAAGCGAGCATATATCAACACGACTATAAACCATATATACATTTCATTGTGCATTCACTCTCATCCCACAATACAATAATGACATAATAGCGCAATGTATACTAAAGTAGAGTTAAACGACCGATTCGATTGAATAAACTGCACATCTCGGCTCCCACAGGTTATTTGCTATTGAAAGACGGCCAGTAACAGCTCGTACAGACTAAACGAACAAATAGTAATCTTTGTTTTGCAATGACGAAACATACACATTCAACATGTGTCCGATATTATATCCAACGGCGTTCGCATTGACATATAGCAAAATATAATTGATAGAGCTAGTCGTTACTTGGCGGAAATCCATTGTTAAGCGAATGTAAATCAAACAAGTTGATCGATAATTAGAGAAGCCATCGACACCGAACTCCTCTAAGATGTTAGTGGAGAAACTGTCTATCACGAGTGTAGGGAACCCAATTAATATCTATGCATTTCTCCGCGAAACGATGCGGATCTAAAAAAAGTATTCGACGCGCGTTTCGCTTCGAAATAAGGCATCCTCTGGACGGCTGGGCTACGAATGAGCCCATTTGAGTGAATTTGGCTTACCTTCGTCTATACAGAACATCTTAAGACAGATTTATGAATCAGAATCAGATTATGTTTTACTCGTGTAAGCCATTAATTACAGTACATATGAATCGTGAAAATTGTTACAAAACGCTAAGCTACAACTTTACCACCCGTTAGGAATGCCGTTCCCATGGAGAAGAACGGGCGAGAAACTCCATGGTTGCCCTTTTTCTCATGCGTCTGACAGTGAGATCCTAGTGCTTGCAAACTGGTATTGTAACTTTAACGATGTCGTAAAGTGCATTTTTCCGGAGACAACTTAGGTCTTAAACTTTAATGGTTTCCTATAATTTACAAGATGTTTACGGTTAAACTGTTGTTTTATGGGGGACTTGTAACTGAGTTGTTTTTTTTTCGATTTGATGGACGCTATTGGTCGCGATCTTCTTTGACAGGTACTTTGAACGAGAACACGAGTCCTAAAGGCCAGAAGGGTAGGGGTAAGCTTTCAGCTGTCATTTTTTTCGCCATTATAACCGAATCGTGATAGAATGAAAATTTAATCAAAATGGAAGACTTGGGTGTGTGCCAGAAAAATACGCGCTAATAATAAGTACTTAAATGTATAGGTCCCGGGTACGAATCCCGGTAGGTGAAGACGTTGTGTTGTGTGATAAGCACGAATGTTTGTTGACATGGATGTTTAGTATACATAAAAGTGGACATATACTGGGATTGCCAACAGTTCATTGTACGGTACCCATAACACAATCGTTGCTTGGTTTAGGACCGTAAAGTTGGTGTGTTCGTCTGGCGATATTTCGTCTGTGGAAGGAAGACGTTTTATGGTAGAAAGTGATCGCGTGCTGTATCTCTTCCGTTTGCGTAATACGATACGTGAACTCATCGGTGGAGCATTGGATTCTTGTTGAATACTCGTACCTACCTGTCCTGTCGTACCTGGTACTGGTACCTGATTACCTGAATCGAAAGTCGTTTTATTTTATCCGTATTTGCTTGATGTAATAGCAAAGAGTATATCAAACATATTACTTTAACATCTCTACATTTAGACATCCCGATTCACTGAAAATAATGTTTAGCTAAAATTTTTACTGCTAGTTACACAAATATTGTGACATGCGAACTATGTTACTAGTACCAAAACTCGGTTTGTTACTGGTAACACTCAGTTTTGTAAATTAATCAAAGGTAAGTTAATTTTAACAAAATGTTCGACTAACTTGTTTTTTCAGTGTTAGCACAGTTAATAGATCTTGCTTACTGCACCGAGGGTACCGGGTACGAAACTTGGTAAAATCGTAAACTTTGTGTGATGATGATGATCACGAATGCTTGTACCCAAGTCATGAACGTTTAATATTGTATATAAATAATTATAGGAGGATCTAGGATATACTAGGATCGCCATCAGTCATAGTATGATACCCATTATACAAGCGTTACTTCAATTTGGGACCGTGTATTTCATGTTTTCGTCTCGCGATATTCATTTATTTATCCACATTGTAAATTAGCACTTCAAAATGTCTGTCAGTATACTAACAATGTGTAAATACTTGCAAAACATACTTCCACAATACGAGACATTTCGAACAAGCTTTAACGAGTAGAAATTATAACAAGAGGAAGAGAGTGGGCAGGTGATGAAGATTCATGCGGCGCACGCGCATCCCGTGCCCGCTAGAGATGGGAATGTTGAGATAGGAACGTGTCCGGGGTTCTGTATTACTTCACCAACAAGTGATTCACTCTATACGTCAAGTTAACTCTCAGTTTTAACAAATATTTCATCACACATTTAAACATTTTAACGTAGGCTTTTGTTAATAATTTGAGTAAAGACAAGATAATGTATGCTATGCACTTAAGTAAGGCTACCAAGTGATTTAGAATCAGACACATTCCTAAACGCCGATCGCAGGTTCAAACCCCGGATCGCACCTAGGCGATTTCTGGATTTCATTTCCGAATTCCATTTTCAACCATGGTTATGACTTGCTAAACGGTGAAACCCTCATGTCTGAGGGAAACCCTCGAAAGACGTGTGAAGCCTGCCAACCCGCACTGGGCCAGCGTGGGGGACTATGGCCTCGCATTCCCCCTCGCATTGATTACGGGCTACTATCATCAATCAAATTATTGTGATTAAACCCGTGTGGGGAGAGCTTAGTCCGGTGTAGGTCAAAATATAAAACCCCCATAAACCAAATAAACGTACATGTTGCTTTGAAGATAATGTAAGGAAATAAGGCTTTTACGCCTTCCTCATCGTATTTACACGGGAAACGAATGTGATCGTGCGCAGGATTCCGTTGGTGAAAATTAAATTGCGCGCGCGCATATCGCGGTGCGCGCTCTCACCGGAGCGGTCGGCGCGCATAAATCAATAGCAACACCTGCTCAGTGGCCGGACAATTATTGAGCCTCGATTAAATGGTGTGAACGAGGCGCTATTGCGTCCGGCGAAGTTCTCACCTGCCGCTTTTACACTGGCATCGACAGAACTGATATTTTATTATTAATTAACATTAAGCTATATATGTAATTATTTATGTATCTGATCGACTGGAAGTATTCGTATGCTGAGGATTAGTTCAGTAAGTAATTCTATCACTCTCCAATAATCTAATCTCTAAATAGCGCGGTGGAAAGTTCCCCAGAAACCCCCCCCCCCCCCCTAACCTAGACCTAAAAAGCTTTTCTAAAGAAACAGTGTGCCTCAGTTGTTTTATTTCGTAATACAATTAAGGACCATTTTCACAATGTGCTATACCCTACCTACAACTTATTTGACAGATAGTCAGAACCAGCAAAACAACTGTTAACAACATTATAAAAAAAAACCGAATTGAGAACCTCCTCCTTTTTGAAGTCAGTTAAAAAGAAGCTTTCAGTATAACGCATAAGTATATAAAGCATTTTTTCTCCTTCTTTCTTTACGAAATGAGATGCGATGAAATAAAATGGACATGAATATGGCCTCACACACAACTTAGCGGGCATTTTGCCAATGTCAAGTAATTCATAGCAATAAAACATTAAATAAATACACATTATAAATAATATAATGTATTTGACACGATGATATGAAAATGGAGAATTGTCTAAAAAAAAAGGATATTAAATGGATGATATACATCCATCTATCGCTTTCGCATCACTACCGCCATCTGCCGCGATCGTGCAGAACTACGTGGTAAGTTTGTAAACAATCGAACGTCGACTGTGGCCGAGCCGCACAATACCACAGCCAACAATGGTTACCTGACAAGGTGTTATATCAGAAATGCGATCGGAATTACCTATTGTAATGGCGCATCGTTACCTACCCGCCTGAAGGACACGTTGTTAACTAACTAAACTAGTTGAGCAAGCAACTTCGTTCTTAAGCTTTTTTCGTATTCTGTGAAAACCTATTCCATATCCCGGAACGTTGGTACCTAACTGATGCTGTACAGTAACCAAGTTATATATTATTGGAAAATTATATATAACTTTATCTTGTATATATCATCAAATAATGAATCTAAATTACTATTTTAGCGGAAAAGGGAAGATCTACCAGCCAGGCGGGTTGTATGCCTGGCGGGGCGGCCGCTAGGCCCCAACGATTATTGTCGGGATCTTGTATATATGTTACGTGCTCCGAAAACACTTAAAGCGCGATTCAGGATTGTGTTGAGAGTTGTCTATTGTTCTGAATGCGTCTGCAACGCCATCTATGTAGCTTGTGGCACGGTTGAAGTGGTCGCTACACTATCAAGAGTATTTTTTTCCTAAAACAATATACCTATATTTTTTTTCGCAGACAGATTATAAATAAACTAAAGAGCAATGTAACGCCGGAAAGAAAGTCCATTATCACCTTCGGCAATATAGGATTGTAACTCCATAAGACATCATTACCTCGTAAACAATAGCTATATTTATTTTTTGTCATTATTTATTTTTTGTCATTAAGAAATATATAATAGCGTAATAACATCTTCCTCGTGATAAACAACTTTCTAACCGTGCACACAGAGTGGTCAGCCCTCTTCGTAAGAGATATTATCCCGTTTATTCATATAAGTGTACATTCACGGCACATAGACAGAATATACAACTGGATAACTATAAAGTATGGCGTCAATTTAATTGTAAACATACTTATTGATTTCTTACGCTAATACTACACATTGAATTAAACCTCATTTTAAGGATTTTAGGCAAGCAACAACTCAATATGGGGGGTGTGCCCCAAGTCAAACTATGACACTAGGACGTCATCCACCTCAGTTCTCCCGTGACCATGGTTGCTGTAAAGCAGCCGAAACGTCGGGAACGTAAACAACATAAAATAAACGCGATAAAATCATTAAAATTAGTTTTATTTCAATGTAAACATACTTGTTTCTAATAGATCTACCTACTTGTTTAATAATTTATTACTATGATGTCATCGAATCTGCCATAATATAGGCTGCTTTACATTGGGTACATTAACCTTTGAACCGGCGCTTCTTTTCTTCTTTATCGCATTTGTAATAATAATGTAAAGACACAATTTCGATATGTCGACTATAAATAATAAATTACTTTCGCGGTTTCCAGCGTTTTTCTTCTTCTCAATTAACCTGTATATAATGATGTTTGAAAATTGCATTGCCTAAATGTTCTAGGTTGTTCTACGGCTGTTTTGAAATATTTGTACAGTTTCATGAAACGTTGAATGTGTAGAATTGTTTCATCGCTAAATTAAAATGTGAAAAAAAAACCACAAAATATAGACAAACGCCAGAGTAGAGACGCACAGTACAACAATCGATCGAATCGGATACAGTATAAACTTTCACAGAACCGAAGTTATGTTTCACGGAAACACTATCGTTTTTTTTTATTAGAACAAGCGCAGTAGATTGTCTCGGCATCCGCCATCCTTAGTTCGTATAAGGTATTGCTATCGGATGAAACGGCCGGTTTGGAATCGACATTGGACGGATAAATTCAATGGCTCGTACTTATAAGGGCCGGGCGGTTCCCGTCGCCATTGGAAAGTACCTGTTTTGGAGGGATCCTATACCATACTACAAACAACGACCTGGTTAGCGCAGTTGGTAGTGACCCTGCTTTCTGTGCCGAGGGTCCCGGGTTCGAATCCTGGTAGAGAACAATTGTGTGATGACGAATGTTTGTACCCGAGTCGTGGATGTTTAACATGTATATACGTATTATATACTGACTTTACCCTCAGTCCATTGTACGGTACACATAATACAAGCGTTGCTTAGCGTGGGACCGTATAGTTGGTGTGTTCGTCTGGCGGTATGTAGATAAGATTTATGTCATTATAGATAGGTATGTCACTTAACATTTTAATGGTATCTTCAGATTAAAAAGTTGTCACAACCTACTTTTCACCTTAGATTTCGAAGTGGTTTAGAGGGTTTAATACATATTACTTAGATAAGTGTCAAAATACCCTATTAAAGAGATGTTGACATCGTGATTATTCCAAACTGTCAGTTACGATAAAAAATCCGGTTTAATATACTTAAGACGCTGTTTTGCTTCTCTGATAAAATCACTCTAAAAGGCTAAAAGGCTGGACCTGGTTTGAGCGTAGGCCAAATTTTACGGGTTTGACGCCCGCATGAGCTAATTTAAGTCCGCAAATATCTTTTCGTAATTTGCCCCAGATTTGGTATTACTAGGATAACCCCAGTCCATTGTGTATGTTTACTATAATATCATTGTTTAGTTTCGGACCATAAAAATAATTAGTGTGTTTATCTGGCGATATTTATATTCTAAACAGGGTCTAAAGTTAGTAAAATTATATAACAAGGATTTTGCTACACTGTATTTATTTAAAAGAGTACCTATACGGTTTATTTTGATTTAATCGGTATGTAGTACGTACTAGGCTTTAAATTATAATAATAATAAAATATTAAAGCAATATAGGTATATACTTACTTTCGCGGACTTTACCCCCTATCCTACTTCCCCCACTTTCCCACTTGCCATTTTTACTGTTATGACATGCCAATATAGTTCTTATCAACAACTAGCTAGAGCTTTCCCAACAATGTTATCACTATGTCTGAAATGTGAAATCTCCCATTTTTCAATATCAACTATCCTCTCTACATTTCAAAGTATTGAGATAATCTTATTCCAAGATGATAAAACTTATGAATGTAATTAGATAAATAAATAATTCTAAGTCAATTCAGACAACAAGCTCCGCCGGCAGCCGTCAAGCGACTGCGTTGGAATACTACACGGAGCGAAGGGGTCAGTGGCATAGCATGCCGTCGAATATACAGCATGATGTTTATCACAAGTTGTTTTTGTAAGACGACTAAATTGAAGAGGACATTTTGCAATGGTATATATATAAAAAAAAAGAAACGGGTTTATGTCTGAAACATAATTTAAATTTATGCTCGTGGTAGCAATATTAAAAACAATTTTTTCGTGATTTTAATATAAGCACTAGCTTTATTCTGTCTCTTTTTTATCTTTTCTAAGCGTATATAAAAACTAGATTTTTTACAAATGTGGCGTACGTGGAAAATGTTCGAACTACTACCTAGTTCGAACACTAGAGGAGCTTCCAGATAAACATTTCATCCTGTCTATTTTCCCGCAACCAAACCAATACGTACATAAAACTCATGAGGACTCCGAGTGCATGCTGCTTCGCCGCCTCCCGAAGACGAGCCATAGCAGAAAGAGAGCCGCGGCGACGTAGTGCGCCCACTCTGGCACCGCCAGCTCCACGGCGGCGGTGGTACACCTGGTGTAAGGTACGGGTTGTTGGCGGGTGACACGCGACACGTGTTACATGTGGTATATGCGCGTATGATTTGGTATTGTTGCATAAAATTGAGATCACTGGTAGTCTTAAGAGGTTTAGTTAAACTATGCCGATGTATGTATTTTATGTTATTGTGAATGGTTCCGGGGCTTCGCAGACTTTGAGGGTTTTTTTTTAATTTATAGTTTTTTTATATCATCCTTTTACATAACAATTAAACCTCAATTATTATTGAGTTCATTATAAAATTGTTTACAGTCGCGAACATTAGAATTTTAGTTTTGCAAAAATTTTGCGTAGCTTCGTAACTACACTAAAATTACGCAATTGATTTACAATAACATTTCTAGTTATATTAAAACTTGGAATACTTTGAAGAAAGAAAATACATATTATATTCAGCAAGTTTCACCGACTATCATAATTTAGTCGGCTAACACCAACCACACCTAACAAAACATCAGCCTGTATCTGCTTCTGAATCGCCAGTGGGGGGGAGTGTTATAGAGTGGGGTACTGTACAATCATCTGTTACATCAGCTTCCACACCGGTTTCCGTCAACAACCACCACACGCGATGGACAGATTTCAGAGATCACTATCAGATGGTCTCAGACCCGCTCGGCTAGTGCGCTTATGTGAGAGGCGGCATGGCATAGATGAACATGTTAATTTGGTTACATATATTTGGAGTAAAATAAGGTTCTTTTATTTATTATTGTATTTCGTCATAACTTTGTTTTTTATAACTCTATCTAGAGTCAAGCTGAGCTCATGTAAACTTGCTGTAAAAGTATATTTAGCAGCATTTTTTTCAGATAAGAGGAAATATGTTATCTTAGACGTACGGATTACACATTACATAAGTAATTATTAATAATATTGCCACACGAAAACACCAACTGTTTGGTAACAAACTAAAGCAAAGCAAAACAAAAGCAAAAACAAAGCAAAGCGTACACCGTACTGGGGCCATTCCCAGTATTTAATTTATTATACCACCCAATTTATTAACCCACGGCAAAACCACATTGGGCCAGGTCCAATGTGGACCTGACTCAATGGAAAAAGGGCTATTATGGACCAAAATAATAGTACTACTTATTTTAATCGTGAACCGCCAATCTAATCAATTGGGATCGAATACAGATTATTCTGGATTATATGTTATCTACCCAATGCGAAGCAGTGTCACAACGTGATATTATAATGTGAATGGCTTCAACCGGAGAAGGCCACAGCAAATATGGATGGATTATATTATGAGTTTTATTGCCAGGTAGGGATAAACGAGAGTATGACAGAAAACTGTGACGGAGGAAAGTATACAATACGTATTACGCCGACTCCATAATACTGGGAAATTATGAAGAGTACGATGATGAGAGTATTTTGGACATTATATGTAACCTTTGCTTTGAAGATGTCAGCGGCAAAATCATCTTTCTACGTTGCGTGACGTCAACATATGCTTGATCAGCCTCGCTCACACAACAGAATTTATAAATAAGAATGAGAGTGACAGTATGCTTTCTCGATAACATTACTATAACATTAGGAATTCCTACTAGGCACACGGATCACGCGATTACTTTCGATTTGTTACAGCTCAATTGGCCCTATTCAATACAAGATAATACAACACGATCACATCAAACAATAGCGTCCCTTCGATCGTATCTGTTGATGATCAAAGACCGTGTGATACGAACTGTTGATTGCCATTGATACGTACAAATAACATTGAAATTTGGATAGGCTGTTATTGCCGGTAACGGTGGAGCCTATTAGAAATTCGTGACTTGCATCTTTTGGTATTATATTATTTTGTACTAGATAGCAGTGCGCGCCGCGTTGCCACATTATGTACGCATGGACTTATGTTTTATGGTATCGCGGTATGGGGAACTCTCTAGCATTCCGGGATAAAAGACATTGATCTTGTGATAAACTTTACATTATACTCGACATGTTCTTATTCCCCTCTGATGTAGTCATTATTATCCTCCTCATTAAGTTGTTAAATATTCTGTATCATTGATTTAAGTTTTTAATCGGCATGCTAATATGTAGTTCTGTATGTGTACATAGCTTTAGGGTTACATCCTGGACTTAGAGATTATTATTATAGCTCATAAGTTGGTTGTAACCTGGTTTATGTACCTCATAAAATAATTAATAAACAAATGACAACGTACCCGAAGTATTCCGCGAGTATACAAGAATCTGCCCTTTCTGAAAACGATTTTTTTCTTATGATTCCCTAACGAATGTACACCTGCACTAGTAGCACGGCTGGCTGTGACAAGACAAAATGTGAAATAAATTGATTTTGTCTCGTTCCCTCGTATGAATTACGCAAAGGAGAGAGCGTCCCGGTGCGACATAATCCGTGACATAGATTTTGTCTTAACCCGCATGCTAGCCCTCTCAGAAGTGTCACATAACATAAGTAACATATTAAGCAGCCCTCAAAATTAAGTCATGTTTGAGTGTTCAGCGGCGTTTACTTCTGTCAATTGATCCCGATTGCACAAAACGAATTAAGTATGCTAGCTGTTGCGAGAGAATGGCGATTCTGTATGCTGAACCATAATTTTAAGCAATTTCAAAATACACCTTATTTCTCAATATTATAAGCACTTAACATCCACTGAATCAAGTATCACCAGTTATTTGGTTTATTTAAACCTCGTCAATACCAACTCTCTACAAATATAGAAATTCAACGCCCTAAATTAGTTGTTTTATTTGAACTTTTTAAAGATATTTACACTACCGCACTTGATGAGTTCCGAGAGCATAGTCTATGTCAGTAGCACGGTAAGATATCGAGTTTGGTTTATTCATGAACGCATGACTGAGTAGAGTAGTAGAGAGCAGTAGAGAGTACTAACGAATGGCTAAGTAAATCGGTGTTGAAAAAAATAAAGGTAAAATGAATTAAAACTATATTTTTTTCTTTTTTTTAAGGATTTTATCGCGTTTATTAAGGTAAAATGTTTGTGTAAGGTAAAATGAGTTGAGATATAAACTTTTAAAACAAAAAGCAACACTTTCAAAGAACATATTTGAGAAGCTGCTACTATTTTAACTTAATTGAATTCATAAGCATAGTAAGGAGGCTTGAAGGAATACATTTATGTTACAACTTTAAAAAAAAAAATCTTTATAATCATAGGAACACACAGAGGCGGGGCAAGATCTAAATTAAATGTGGGCAAGATTTTTTTTGCTAGGACCTCTAGTAGCGCAAGTGGTGCGTAAACCAAACAGGTTTGATCGATAATTAAAGAAGCCAGCAACACCGAACTCCTCTAAGATGTTAGTCGAGAAACTATCTATCACGAGTGACGGGACCCCAAATAAAATGCAATTCTCCTCGAAACGAAGCGAATCTAAACAAGTATTCAACACGTGATTCGCCTCTAACAAGGCATTCTCAGGACGGCTGGGCTACGAATGATTCGTCGTATAACATAGGTATATTTCGTATTTTTACTGCATTTAAATAGGATGTAAACTGCGAATAATCTCTGAAGAAATCCTCATATTTTACATGGGTAATAATCAGAGGCTCCATTAATTTATAACTTAATGGTCATCTCATATTTAAATCTGCACACGATCTCTAATTATATTCACTACTTGCAAATTTTTACTGCCTACCATATAAGCATCAGATAATTAAAAAGATATAATAAAAGATAAACAACTTTGAACAACAAAAAACTTGTACAATATTGGAACTCGTCTGTGTCCTCTGCACTAAGCACAAGCTTGTATCGTAGAGAATATGTGAGTAACATAGATAAGGTTAAAATACTTTAACAGGAACAAAACGTTTCATACCCAGAGAACCTGTTTTATAAAGACTATAAAAAACAGATAAAAGTGATAAAAAACTAACAAAAAGAATAACTGTGTATCTGTTACAATGGTTGTTTATCGTATATATCCATTCTACATAGGAGACATGTAGAGTGGATGGTATGTGTTTGTGTGTGTGTTTGTGTGTGTGTGTGTGTGTGTGTGTGTGTGTGCGAGAGAGTGTTTTTGTTGTTGTAATTGTTAATTTTTTGTCCGAGTATCGCACAAACTACTAATCCAAATTAAATTCTATTATCACACACAACCTATTTCACAAAGTATATTATCATATCAAGTTTTTTTTTTATCAGTAACATCCATGTCCATGTTATCTCTCAACAATGACCATACCTGCTCCATTCAAAGTCAACACCAGTCGAGCTGCACAAAAAAAGGACGGATCCGCAGGATAAATAGTCATTATAACATTCACAGTTATTTAATAAGAATGCCAGTCATCACCAAAGTTCTGCACGAGTCAGATGTTCGCTATAATACTGGTTTTACAAAGAAAACTAGCTCTACTGTCGATTAAAGCCACCAGTAGGTAGTAATCCGTCCTAATGTTTGTTCTAACTATGTAGTAACCGTTTGAGAACTCTAGAAAGTTTAACAACAACTTATTTAAACAATTGGGTGTATCTTTATTCGTAAGGGGAAACCCTTTCATTGTCAACCTTTCCAATTATTTAGAAAACATGTCATACACATTTCACCTAGAAAGCCAACTTGTTTATGGGAAACACCATACATTTTAACAGTACGTTAAACTTTATATCACGGTAATATTAACACAGATTAAATAAAATAGTAGATGGGATACTGGCGCTACTGGAACCCGAGAGTCTGAGGCATCTGTTTAGTCAGAGTGAGTCGCATCTAATACTTTGCTACTGGCTGTTACTAGCTTGCTTCCGGCGAACTCCCAGAATCAAATGTGATTTTTTCCCATGTTTTCAATAGTTATTTTTCTAATCACCGCGGAGACAAATTAAAAAAAATACAAAGATATAAAAATCGGCCCACTCGTTCTTGAGTTATAATGGTGTAACTCACACTACTTTGTTTTATATATATATATATAGATAGATGGAATTTTTCTAATAAATTCTTTGATTGCCATCGTATATCGATAGGATAATAGAGAAAATAGAGAGAGAGAGAGAGAGAGAGAGAGAGAGAGAGAGAGAGAGAGATAACCGTCACTACTACTTTGCTTAATCTTACGGTATTACAGTAAAACTGTCAAGAGTCGACGGGTGGAGTGCAAGCGAAACGACCGATTCGATAATAATGGAACCTCAAACTTATAAACTTTTGGATACGGCTGAAATTAACATAACTATATAAAATTTGTGTGTTGACCTTTGGTTTCCTTTCCACGAAGTCATTATCTCTGTGTGTCATATCTACTACTTTGCTTGATCTTATAAGATATACTATGAGTTTCCATTTCACCATGTCAAGCAAGGTCCCACGCATGAGGTCAACTAGCACATTTTCTAAACCAGGCCTTAGATGCGATTTAAGATAAACAATATTATAGTTGCTCGTAAACCTTAGAAGGTGGTGAGTGACATATACCAATTCTTAAGTTGTTTTGCTACTAGCGTGTATAGACAAAAAAAAATCCGCAAAGAATTAGGACGTAAACAATAATAAGAGCGATTATACACATGTCATAGTTACGTTTTCTCGGTTGAGGTCGCGTTCCGATTGAGGCACGCTTTCTGAAGCTTGCGGTCCGGAGTCGAACCGGGCAGGCTGCCTGGGGCGTGACAGTTGTATGCCTTGTGGCACCCCACACAAAGGCGGTGGGGACAGACTGCTAGGTATTATTGGGTAGTCTGGATGTATCCAGGAGCCCCACATAATGCGCATGCGCTTGTAGATGAAATAGTAAGGAAAAATGAGAATATGAAATTTTCGGTGCCTCTGTAAGCTTAAAAAGTAAATGATTGATGACGACCTGATAAGCTCAGTGGGTATCGACGCTTCTTTCTGTGCTGTTGAAATTAGGATGTTTTTTTAATTTCAATGGCCTCGCGTATCATCCTTGGTCGGAATCGGTGTTCTTTTGCGGGTATCTGTGGCTTATGTATATTATCGAGAACGTAAAAAACATAAAACTAACGCGAAAAAATCCGTAAAATTAGTTTTATTTCAATGTAGTAGTATTCGCGTAAATATAAGAAATCAATATAACACTACGTATTCTGGAAATCTATACATATAAATAAAATTGGAGTGTCTGTTTATAATATTAAAATAACCGCTTTTTACTAAGTGCATTTGGATGTATACACGTTACCTATACCGAAACAACATTTAAAAAAAAAAATTGTCAGTCTGTCTGTCTGTCCGTCTGTCTGTCTGTCTGTCTGTCTGTCTGTTTGTTTGTTCCGGGTAATCTCTGAAATGGCTGGACCGATTTTGACGGGACTTTCATTGGCAGATAGCTGATGTAACAAGGAGTAACTTAGGCTACTTTAATTTTAGAAAAAAAAAATAGGATCTCACGAAAAAAAATTAAAACCAATGTTGCAGCGCAGCGCCTGATTAAGTTTGATAGCAACAACCTGCAATGCGTCCCGCGGGCTCAGAATGGGCGAGCAGGCTGTTGTCAACGGTTGTCTTTGTTAAATACCACGCGGACGAAGTCGCGGGCAACAGCTAGTTTGAAAATTTTAACGGTATATTCAAGAAATGAACGTCTACGCGTACGAACAAAGCCGCGGGCACTATTAGTGAGCAATGAATCATAAATCTCCAGCGGCATCGCATCGTTGCTTCATTACAACAGTAGAGGTCGATTAGTGAGAGGATATTTTTACAGCCGTAATCAAATTCGTATTAGGAAACGTTGAAATACCAACAAGGCCAAGTGGCATATTTATGATAATTTTAGAAATTAGTAGCCAACGAAGGCTGATACGGATGCCTCGGCTAAAACAATAAAATACATTTATATGGATAGAGAAAGTATTTATTTGGACAAGTAGAGTCACGCTTTTCATAGAATAGGACTTCAATAAATCCATTACAGAAATAGAAAACTTCATAACTCTACGACAATTACCCCAAAAAAAACCAATCGGACTGAAACCGTAGTTTTAAAAAATGGTATTAAAAACAAGATTCAGGATCATCGATCTTTCTTAACAAATATTACGTCATTACTAATCTATACACATATAAATAAAATTGGAGTGTCTGATTGTAATATTAAAATAACCGCTTTTTACTAAGTGCATTTGGATGTATACACGTTACCTATACCGAAACAACATTTTTTTACAATTTGTGTCTGTCTGTCTGTTTGTTCCGGCTAATCTCTGAAATGGCTGGACCGATTTTGACGGGACTTTCACTGGCAGATAGCTGATGTAACAAGGAGTAACTTAGGCTACTTTTATTTTAGAAAAAAAAATAGTATCTCATGAAAAAAAATTAAAACCAATGTTGCAGCGCAGCGCCTGAATAAGTTTGATAGCAACTACCTGCAATGCGTCCCGCGGGCTCAGAATGGGCGAGCAGGCTGTTGCCAACGGTTGTCTTTGTTAAATACCACGCGGACGAAGTCGCGGGCAACAGCTAGTTATATATATATTTAACCAGTATAATACAATAGATATGAATGTTTCAAATCTGAGACAAGGCAATTTCTATGCTTTACGCTTTTGCAGGCCTAGTCCTTAGACTTTAGCCCGAATAAACCTGTTAGGCAGGTTTATTCGATTATATCAGTAAAACAGGACCTTACTGACAAATTACAAAAGTTTATAGGGAAAGCGTATGACCTATAAAATGTTTTCCAAGCACATCCGTCCTGTTGTGTAAGTTTAATTTTTCCCCCCAAACACCCGTGTGTTGAAATACAATGTTGGCTTCATTGGAGTAGGTCACAACGACGTTCTGACGAGACGTCACTGCTTTTACCCTTACCAGGTGGGTTATTTTAAATCATTCCGTATCGACAACGGAAACGGATTTGAAACTTTTCGATGTTGGTATCGCTCCTGGCGAGCTTTCCGACAGAAGCTTTTTGAAAAAAAAAACGCCATATCGTTTTTTATTGCCATCAAGATACATCGAAGATAATCAAATTGGGAAATTTTAATAACGATTGCCGTTATACAGCTCGGAAGATTTCGATTCCGTTTCCGATATCGATTTCGAATGGTATAAAATCGTCGGCGCAGGGCTCCATCTATCATTGTCAGAGCTTCTTCAATACCTATTGTAAATCATCAAAATATTGACTGGTAATATCACATTTTAGTGGGAGGTACATTTGGACAGCTCTATTATGACACGTATGATGTTTAATATGTAATTGGGTACAGTTGAAAGGAAAGTGTGAAGTAAGAGTGACTTGCAATTTCAAATGAAATGCGCACGAGTCGTTAATTTGAATATAATATAGATTTATGTCCAGGAATTCAGCGCCCGCCTGTTGATAACATGTTTTGGACCGGCATAGACTAGATAGATGGCTTGTCAAGATTATGAGGGTAAGTTAAATCGTTGCTGACAGCCGGAAGCACGAAATATCCTGACAACTGCTCTTAGTCTTAGGTTATCAGTCGCAAGTTAAGACCATGGCGGACATTGACGGACCCACCATAGAGTATCACACGAACTGATCTGAACTGACACGGATAAAAAGTATCACACCAACCGTTCTAGAGTACAAGCTATCGTCTACTATCAGTTAGATTTCCTCTGATGCCCCAACAGCCAAGACAGACGTAAATCCCAAAAAAAGGCGGATACTACCAAATGAATTTCAATGTATAAATACGACCAAGTGATAGAGAATAGATAAACAATTATGATATTTTTACGATAATATCATAGACAACATAAACGTCTTTCAAATCGTCTGAAAAAAGAAATCACCCGCTGTTTCTGATAGCTATCTAGACAGCCACAGATATATCATACTTGAAATACACGTCCATTTTCGAAGATAGACAGCGTCAGCCAGGGTCAAATCTATATCTAGTGAAATATATATATCTATATCTAGTGAAATATATATATCTATATCTAGTGAAATATATATATCTATATCTAGTAAAATATATATTTCTATATCTATTAAAAACGCTTAGAACCAAATTATTATATACCACAATAATTATAGTTAAGTTATGACAGCTAAGCCTGATTATTATTACTATACTCGTACCCCCAAATTTATAGTAGTCCTATAACTTTATCAAACGTCATATAGTACTGCGCAAAGCAAAACTCTTGTGCGCATTACTATATGACGTTTGATAAAGTTACAAAACGTATATATATTCGGGAGGTGGTATATAGCGGTACAAGTCATCTCACTATCACTTCACGCCGCTTTAGATGAGATGAAGGCTCAGAAATACCATCAATCTTATGTGACCTGTATGTATACTAATAATAGCCTCTATACAAACGGCTCAACATGGCATCCAATCCGTAGGGACAACTTGTGGGGTCCCTACCGACTGGCATGTTAATGACTAGCCAACTTGCCTCTTGTCATGCCAATTTGTGGGACCCTACAAATCTTAGCCTCTATACAAACGGCTCAACTTGGGATCCAAATCGGTATGGGCGATTTGTAGGGTCCCTACCGACTGGCATGTTAATGACTAGCCAACTTGTCTCTTGAGATGCCAATCTGTTGGACCTATAAGTCGGTCTACAGATTGGCTGCCAAATTGGGCCGTTTGCAGAGGCTTGTAGCATTATCATCTTATATTATTGGTTTAGAAACGTGGCCAAATCATTTAATCATTTCAATCAAACAATGACGTACAAGTTTGTAAAAGTTCTCATCCATTTTAATGCGATTAAAAAGTATTGTTCCTTTCAAACATGCCTCGTAATGTTATTGCTTTGTTTATGTGATTGTAATGTACATTGTAAATTGATTAAAGCTTCTATAAATTTGTGGGTATACCTAGATTGGAAGATTAATTTTAAATGTTAATAGTTGCATTATTCTAGACGTCGTCGTGATTAAATAAATTTTAATCGAACGATACCGGTTACGAGGCAGTCGGACGCCCCTCAGAGCTAGGTGCTTATCTATATACATATAATATAAATGTAACTTATCGCTGTCTGTGCATGGAAGATATATGAGAAAACCTATTATCGGGAGCCTTTATCAACGCAATAGAACCTTAAACAATGATTGTTGGAATTCTTGTTTGTTTGTCTGTGCTTTTGTGCGCGCTAATCTCAGAACGGCTTAACCGATTTGGGTGCTTATTTCACAAATATATTGTTGCAAACATCACTTATAATTAAGTGTATGTTCTATTTCAATTAATTCATAAATAAAAAAAGTTATATCAATTTAAAAACGCAATAGTAGTCGCGGGCAACAGCTAGTGCAAAATAAATCTGTTACGGGGTCATACCTGATTATGTAATATACATTTGCCCCCAAATTTAAAGACGTTCTATCATTTTATTGACTATCATATAGAAGGTACTGCTCACAAGAGTTTTGCTTTGCGCAATACTATATGACATTTGATAAAGTTACAAAACGTGTGTAAATTCGGGGATAGTATATACATACATATATTCACGCCAGTTTACCATCGGGATATGCAGAGAAAACTGATTGCCATAAGCTACGATACTAGCATGGGTACCGCTTTTGCATCCTTCGCATTCATACATCTTCTCATACAATCCGTCGGTTTAGGATGTTGCCCTATATGAAAAAAATATTAATCTGATCGCGAAAGGTACTCCTTGGGCGCCTCCTTTATTATTGTACTATTATTATCGATCATCCATCCCACTCCACAAAGTCAGATCATCTGAGCAAAACAACGATTAAAAAAAAGTCATAGTGGGCAGCCTGGCTAAATATATAAAAATAACGTCACACGTAAAATATAACAGGCCGTGATTTATCACCTGTGATATAACAGTGACAAAAAAATAACTTAACAACGTTAAAGTTATATTAAAGTAGAAATAATTCCCATGTGTATAGCTTTTCTCATAATAGACTTTTGTTGCGCTGGCGCTACTGCTTAAACTTATCGATTGTTGTAGGCTGGCGGAAGCGCAAGTATTCGTTTGGGGGATGCCTTCATTTATGTTACCTATCGTCTGCCCTGGTTTTAGAATTTAAAATGGCAACCACGAACCGGAAGACGTAGTGTAGGACGGCCCCCCACAAGCTGGACCGATGATATCACACGCGTAGCAGGAAGCCGGTCGATGCGAGTGGCAGGGGACCGTGTTGTGTGGAAATCATTGGGGAAGGCCTATGTCCAGCAGTGGACGTCTTTCGGCTGATAGATAGATAGATATATCGTCAGACCCAACGCCCACAGTCATGAACTAGATTCTCTCAACCACCCACGGATGTATTTATGAACAAATTTAATCACATTATCAGTGTACCATGTCCGATCCCCAGCACATCTACAATACAATGTTCACATGCCCTTCATCCTCCATAATAATGGTTCGGTTTTCACTATTGGGTGAAATTACCTATTGTACTGTCGTGTGCAGTTATTCTGCTGTTACATCCGTTATTGTGGCGTGACGGGCAACGTTATTAGGGGAAGATAGGTTTGTAATGAGGGACCTATGTAGTGTAGGAGGTTCAATCTTTATATAAGGTTTAACAATATCCGTGTAAAACATTTTAACGGGTCCATCCGTAAGCTATAAGGGTCACATTCCCGAAACAATAATCAAATAATATAAAATTTTAAAAATAACACTACACACTAAGCCCGCGATGTAACGGTACTGTCTCGCTTTCTCACGGAATCAGAATCAGAATATTATGTATTTCTTTATTCATGCAAACCATTAAGTACAGTGCTTATGAATGATCAAAATAGTTACAAAATGATAAGCTACAACTTTACCGCCCGTTCGGAATGCCGTTCATATGGAGAATAACGGGCAAGAAACTCCATGGTTGCTTTTTTAAAAAGATCATTGACGTTTTTGAGCAGTACATTGTTACAAAGCAAAATCAAACACTGTATACGCATATATTTTATACATAAACGTGATAGCTATCTGCTAATTGTTAACATCTATAAATATTTTTGTTAAAACTTACATAGAAGGTGGTGTAACAAATATTAATGCGATTAATATATTATTGAGATGTGTGTCAAAGCACATCGTAATGCTACTTTGCTTTGCTTAACTTAGCATAGTCAATCGTTTGTACTCGTACCTAGAGTGCAGAGAGTACTTAGTCGAGGTAAACATTTAGGATACTCTTCATCGCGGATAAATGTAGATAAATCCAAATAAAGGTGCAGGTACAATATAACGTTTCACCCAAAACATTTTAGCATGAGCAACAAGCCTTAATTTATTGCTTAATCTATATGGAGTGTGGATTCATGTCGATCAGTCTAGACATCGTGAAAGTTGTAGTGTGATACACAAAACTCAATAAATATATTTTTGGACGCGCTTTGTCGACCCATCCACTCGGTAGTAAGAACACCTAGGCGACGGCGAAGGCGACTTAATATCTATGAATTAACGCTTACTATTAACTGCAGATATAAAGCCATAGCCATAACAGTTGTAATCAAGGATCATAAGAAGAAAATGTATAAAGCTATCGTTAACTATGACAGCCTGATTAGCGCAGTTGGTAGTGACCCTGCTTTCTGTGCCGAGGGTCCCGGGTTCGAATCCTGGTAGGACAAACTTTGTGTGATGAGCACGAATGTTTATACCCAAGTCATGGATGTTTAATATCTATAAAAGTATTATATACTCAGTTCGCCCTCAGTCCATTGTGCGGTACCCATAATACAAGCGTTGCTTAGTGTGGGACCGCATAGTTGGTGTGTTCGTCTGGCGATATTATTTATTTTATTTACCTGCTGTTTGTTGTTAACAACATCCATTATTTTTACTCTATGGTAAAACTGCCTCCATTACTTTTACCTTTGCAACGGCTCGCTCGCGTACGAGACGCGGGTTATTACATTTGCGTCAAATAAGAGTGTTTGTGTTTGAAATATAAATAATGAACATTAAATAAGTGCATACAAACCAGTTTAAATAAGCCATTCATTGGACAATATAAATTTACATTCACCACGCAATTTATGGATAAAGTCCGATCCACTGTTTGGTTGGTGGTAGGTAACCCTACCGCATTCGTTATATAACCGCGTGTTATCGATTTTAGTAGGTGAACGTCAATAGTTATACTTAAACATTATTTATGATTACAAATGTTGTCGCTGTTTCCAACAAACAAAACAGTAGTCGGAATACTGTAAAATCTATTTGTGTCCCGCGACTCCATACCCATTAATTAAAATCCTATCTTCACATACACCCAAACGTGAGGAGAAATACGCGTGACAAACGACAAAACTATAGTCCTGAAAGAAAATATTTTTGGAGAAACCAGCGTGTTTGAGAACACCTACTGTTAGCTCCATCTAGTGTCCTCGAGACTTACCTAAACGAACACTAGATGGCGCTAGCAGAACTTGTCAATGTCACTCTGATGCATAAGTAAAATAATACTACTTGTTCTGTGGAATACCATAAAAAAACTATTGTTCTGTGCTATAAAAAAGGTGATTCAATATAGACAAAAAAAAGACTCAGCAGCAACGACACGAACTTTCATTACCATCAAACCCCAAAAATATCCCATCTAAGAAAACCCGAAGAAATACAACGCAGGAGGTGAGCGCCGTGCTGGCAGCCGTTCAACTACATTATTTCGAAAGATGTGCGAGGTTCGCCAATCCGCCCTCGGCGGTCGATCTTTCATATAAGCTAGGTCTGGTCCAACGCTCTTAAGCTTTTAACCCACGAAATGAAAACGGTGAAATATTTTTATATCAGTTAATTGATTAGCCTGTGGCGTTCGTGTTTCCGAACGCACTAGTTTTATTATGTACTACCTGTTGCCCGCTACTTCGTACGCATATTTAATTTTATATTTTTTTTTATTAACTGATTGAAATGAAACAAAATGTTGAGAGAAGCTCACAACAATAGATTAGCGAAACCCGCACCCAAGTCGGTTAAACCGTTTCTGAGATTAGCGTGCACAAACGCACAGACTAAGAGACAAAAACTATTTCATTGTTTTGGGTTTTATTGCGTTGAAAAAGGCCCCAATAATAGTTTTTCTCATATAACATAACATCTATGACTTGGGTACAAACTTTCGTGCTAATCACACAAAGTTTGTACCTACAAGGATTCGAACCCGGGAACCTCGGCACGGAAAGCAGGGTCACTACCAACTGCGCTAATCAAGCCGTCAGAAGCCTCTGAATGCATTTTCACACTCCGTGCTCCGTGCTCCGAGCGAGTGAAGCTGCAATAAAATACTTAGTAACATTCAATACTGTTTGTGATTAGAAACGGCCGTACGTATCTCCCATTGCGAATGTATAATAGCAAGTAGATAGATTCGATTGGTCATACCGGATTCGTTTAATTTTCTTTTGTGCGCCTACTGTATAGATGGTAGGTGGGTTGTTTTGCCTATTTCAAGTGCCAACTCACATTATTTTCGAAATTGCGAGCGGCACGTATTCCATATTTTTCTTTTACAAACCATTTTCTCAATTCAAAAAATGTTTTATTTGAAAAAAATTTTTTTTTTCGAAATGATAAATGCTGTTGGTCGCAGATGACCTTTACAGCTTCACCGGACGAGAGGGCGAGCGCTAAAGGCGCTCCAGCCAGAAGGGTAGGGGGACAACTAGCTCAAGGGCGCCTCCGGGGGCACGACCTCAGCTTGGGCTGTTGCCAGTGTGGGGGTTGACGACAGACGACTGCTCCTGAGTGCGAAAAGGCATCTATGGCCCGAGTTATTATTCCTGGTGGTCTGTTTGGAATCTATACATATAAAAGGCTTTGTCCTGACTGATAGACAGCGAACAGTACAAACGGCTGGACGTCGAGACTAGATATATGGAGGATGTGTGGCCTGAAAACGCACACTAAGAAATCATTATGGAGACGCTGTAACTAATGAGGTCGAGCTATAGAGAAAAATCGATGTTTGCGCGGGCGGAGCCACGGGAAAGAGTAAGAATATTCTTATTACGTGTTATATTATACACGTTTTAATTGCAATTTAATTGATAAATACATAACTGGTTAACACAATGTTATGAACCAGTCCCTCGACAATCTGGTCATAATGGGCTAATGCATTTAGTCATTATCGTAAAGCCGGCTTGTTCATTAAGGTATGTATATTGTATATGACATGTAACAACCTTGACCAATATATTAAAATTGACGTCGAACAAAACAAATATAAGGTAAAACATTTTCACCAATAAATCTGTGTTATATTTTTTTTTTTTATTACGATATAGGCAAGTAAGTATTTGATCTCGATCTCACCTGATGGTAAGTGACGATGAGATCTACGATGGAGCATACTTGCCTAGAAGGTACCTGTTCACTCTCGACTTGAAAACACCTAGATTATAGTCAACGGGGAACAAAGACGCCGGTAGCGGGTTCCATTCCCTGGCAGTTCGCACGGAACGCATATGGATCACGTTTATGTATAAAATTGTTATGAAATGATGTCTGATTTTTTAAACAAGGCGACCCAGTAGCATTTGGCCGTGAGCTTAGTACAGGTTGTACTTTTTTATGTCTAATATTTTTTTTTATTTCTTTGGGAATGTTATCTTTACAACGTACTGTTAGGCTTGTTAAAATATTTTCAATATACATAATGTTTAACAAAAACAGTGTGAAATATTTTAAGGGGTTAATAAGGAGGTGATAATGATCACGTTTATGTATAAACTAGCCCAGCAACAGCCTGCTCGCCCATTCTGACCCCGCGGGACGCATTGCAGGTTGTTGCTATCAAACTTAATCAGGCGCTGCGCTGCAACATTGGTTTTAATTTTTTTTCGTGTGATCCAATTTGTTTTTCTAAAATAAAAGTAGCCTAAGGTACTCCTTGTTACATCAGCTATCTGCCAGTGAAAGTCCCGTCAAAATCGGTCCAGCCATTTCAGAGATTAGCCGGAACAAACAGACAGACAGACAGACAGACAGACAGACGGACAGACGGACAGACAGACAGACAAAAATGGTAAAAAATGTTGTTTCGATATAGGTAACGTGTATACATTTAAATGCACTTAGTAAATAGCGGTTATTTTAATATTACAAACAGACACTCCAATTTTATTTATATGTATAGAAAATATGTGTATATAGTGTTTGTTTTTTCTGTGAGAAAGCGAGACAGTACCTTTACATCGCGGACTTAGTATCTAGTGATATTTTTTAAATTTCAATTAATTTGATATTATTTTTCGGGAATGTTAGAGCCTACTGATGGATTCCTTAAAATATTTTGCACTATTATTGTTAAACCTTATACATGAGGTTTTTCCCTTTGGTAGGTTGGTTTTATACGTGTGCGAAGGAAGTTCATAAAAAGATAATTGTCTTAACCACCAGTGGTCTCAGAAATTAAAAAAAAAACTGTATCTCGACTATTTAAAAGGCAATCGCTAATTCAAATTATATATTTTGATCATATTAAATAGACAAAAAAATAAATGATGCCACTATACCACATGTAATACATAAAATAAAATAAAATCAATATATCCTTGAGAAGGTTACCAGCGTGATTCCTTTTTTAATCTTGTTTTTTTTAATATTCTGAATAATATTTTACGTCATCTGTTTTGAATACGTTATGCCAGTGGCAAATTATACTTAAGGCACCTTCTCAGGTCTGGCACAAACATATCCATTAAGTCGAGTAATCATTGAAAAAAAATACCAAATCTTTAATAATAAAATGAGTTTACATCTCGAGCACGCACCATGGATAGATTTGTGTGATATACAAATTTAATAAACAGAACACATACTTCCGTGTATAACACTCATCGGCGAGCGCTCGGCCACTTTGCCGAGACACGTGCAGGCCAAATCTAACACCTATGTACGCCAATATCACCAACATAGTCCCGTCCGCACACCCCACTTGGCACCAACTTGAGTATTAAAGTCACTTGCACAATTAAACAACGGGCACCATGAAATACGTTCTTGGATTTCGCAAGAATAACTAGACACTTTTAAGTCACATCAATTTTATTTTATATGGACACTTTAAATGAGATTCCTTTGAACCAGTATATGGGCACTTGTCACTTGATAAAAGTCCTCAAAAAAACGTCATGTAACCACTTTTTGTGTAACAATAGTCATCGATGGTCGTCTTTGTCCTGTTAAATTGGCACGCGAGTTATTTTATTAGCTCGATTAGTTTTCTTGCAAATGGTACCTAAGTAGTTCAAATTACTAGGAACCCTGAGCCTGGCTGCTGAGATACTATAATCAACTGAACGTGTCGTTTGTAAAGACCAACCGATCTATTGAGGCAGTTCAAGTAAATATATAAAACACCTTAAAAAAAATTAATGGTCAGATCATAGTCACAGAGACGCTATCCTTTTTTATGGAGAATATTATGTCAGTACTTATCTATTACACTATATATAAGCACATCCATAGATAAGTAAAACAGGATTTATGTTAACTTAAAAAAAAAGTAATCAAACTACTAAGTACCATTTATAAAAAAAACCTATTGTTTCTGCCGCATCTGTCAACGATAACTTCCGTATGCAAGATCGAGGAAGTCGATCGGAAGCGCTGCAAGCGAGAGCGAAAGTGCGCGCGATTCGCGTGCGTTTCGATACGAGACTGTCGGTGCGCGGGCGCAAGCTGCCCGCCGCGCGTCGTCGCCGTAACAGTTCGACGCCTTTCGTTCACGTAACCGGGGGGTATCATTAAAAATTCATAACATAGCCACAATAGATGGCCAACATTGTTGCCGAGCTGGAACATGAAGAACGTAATCAGGAATAGTGTGAAAAAAATGAATAGTAAATTTTTATCGTTTTGTGTAACAGACTAAATAAAGGTATTTTCGCCATTACGAAATCAAAAGAGAAAAGAGCATTTGATATTTATTTCTTGTACACGGAACAACATTTATTCAAAAACATAAATAGCATATTTTTAGAACACAAAATTGCATAATTATGACTTAGCATAATGCTGTGAAGTGCGATGACTATATAGTATCTGTTTGAATTGAACATGGTGTAAAAAGTAATTTTTCAGAGTATAAGATATTGTTTGAGTTGGCGGCAATTAGGATTCGCGTTGTCAACAAATACACACAGGAATGGTGTGAAAACTAGTCAGTCAATATTGTAAAGACAGTAGAGACGTCACCGCGCCGCCTCTACGGGGCCCCAAAGTCGGCCAAATTTGCATTTTTTGATAAATAAATATCATAGACAAGCACACTCACTGAATAGTTGTAATGCTTTACGAAAAGATAATTTCTGTAATGTTCGGAGACCAAAACCAATTTTTCGGGGTCAGGGTTTTGACAGTTTTCTCATACAAAATATAACTAACGCGTGCGTGCACGCAGTGCCTCGCCACTCATTTTTGATTCGCTTCGTTTCGCGGCGAATTGCATTTTAGTTGAGGTCTCAGACACTTATAACAGACAGATTCTAGGCTAAAACCAAAAGCATTTTGGTTTTAAGGCCTTGCCTTTAACGATTTAATTATTCTTTTAATAATTTGAGAGATAGGCATGTCGACGGTGAGTAGTGGGTCCTTCCCCCAAATTGTCTGTGACATTTGTCAATCGTGTTAGTGACACTAGTCGATTGTGTTAGTAATAATACCACCCCTTTTTAATGTCCCACTGCTGGGCACGGGTCTCCGCTCAATGCGAGGGGGATTAGGCCATAGTCTACCACGCTGGCCCAGTGCGGGTTGGCGGACTTCACACATCTCTCGAGGGGTTCTATCAGACAAGCAGGTTTCCTACGATGTTTTCCTTCACCGTTCAGCAAGTGATAATCGTGGTTGAGTGAGAGATCGTGTTAGTGTCACATGTCGATTGTGTGAGTGACACTTGTCGATCGTGTTAGTGTAAATATCGATTGCGTTAGTGACAATTGTCGATCGTAATAGCGAGCTTGGAGTCTTGGTGAATTGTGGTACCTACCGCATAAATGTGCATGGTCGCGCACGTATAAGGCTTTATTTTTTTAGTCACGATTCTCCACCTCTTTGTCAAGACGTTTTTCCTGAAAGTCTAACTTTCGCCGAGCATTATAATAATATCACAATCGGCTTTAAGAAGCATCGATTGGAACCGCAAGTCACGACGCATAGTGGTCCTCAGATATCTGAGATTAGACTTCAATGGAAACGATTTTATTATTGCCATTCGGTGATTGCAATCAGAAATGTCTTAATGTGAAGAATTGGCAGACTAGTAGGTATCCCACCTACTAGTCTGCCAATTCTTCCGTTTAAAAAAATATTATCAACTAGATGCGCCCCGCGGTGATACCCGCGATTAAAAAATATGTCCTTTCCCCTATGTCCTTTCCCCTAAACTACCACTATCTATGCAAAAAATCATGTCGATCCTTTACTCTATGAAAAATTAAAACAAATCTATCCCTCGGGAACCATACATTTTACCGGGATAAAAAGTAGCCTATGTGCTATTCCAGACTATAATCTATCTCTGTGCCAAATTTCATCCAGATCCGTTCAGCCGTTCGGGCGTGAAAGAGTAACAAACATCCATCCATCCATCCATCCAAACTTTCACATTTATAATATTAGTATAGATTAAGCAATAATTGACTTGCAACTAGCCTTTTGTCTGTGCGGTTATGCGCTTTTATCTCAGAAACGGCGGAATCGATTTGGGTGCGGTTTTCAGTAATTTGTTGTGGTAAGTATAGCTTAAAATTTTGTGTTTGTTTTATTCCCACCAAAGTCCACGCGGACGACGTTGCGGGCAACAGCTAGTCTTTAATACGATTTGTCTAAATATGTCTTGATACAGCAATTTGTTTAACTTCAATCTGAAGTATAATTGATAAAAGGGAGAGACTCCTTGCAACACGCCAATATGATCTTTATAACCTACCAATGGGCATCTTAAAACATTTTACACCATTATTGACCCCTCATAATGGCAACGAAAAGAGCTCTTTTCGTTGCCAACACACACAACAAGTTTCAGGCCCGTTTTGTCACACAACAAGTTTCAGGCCCGAAAACCGGGCATTGTCCGGTCACCATAGAACAGGATCGCATCGCCAAATCCGTGTACAACCGGCAAGCTTTCACGAGATTTGAACCTTAGATCTGCGAGCGTGCCACACGAGGATTATCATCACGTGTCGATCTAACGGGGCAAGCACACGTGCGGGTTTCAAAACGGCTTTTAAATTAATGCTCTCAGTTTTTAAATTAATTATATGTATGGAGTTGGAAAGCTGACCCTTGAATCCGACCGAGAACCATAGAATATATTGATTTCTTAAGTGATAAGTTTTATTTTAACGATAGAGAACTTTCAAATAAAACTAATATAAATGATTTTATCGCGTTTATATTATGTTTTACGTTCCCGACGTTTCGGCCGCTTTACAGCAATCATGGTCACGGGAAAACTGAGGTGTTTAACGTGCTACTACTACGGACTATTACATCTAATTTGCAAAGTGACCGGCTACTCCAACTGTACTTGCGCGACATGTGTATGTAACTTAAGGGCTACAGCTGCTCTGGTATATGTATCACACATTTATAAGCACTATAAAAAATATAGTGCGTGTCAGCCCAAGCGGTTATCTCACCAAGTGGTCATTAAACCATATAATCATGGAGATTAATTTGTGGACAATGTCATGTGAAAGTTATGTGAAAACTGTTTATTTAACTCGCCATGTTTGACGCATCAAGTTTTTTTAAAACGATAATCATCACAACTAAGCCAGCGATGTCATTATGAAATGGAAATCGTGACTTTTGTAGAGGGTCATTCGGAAAGGGCCTAAGCCTTCAACCGGCTCTTCTGAAGCTCATTAATTGTAATCATTATACGAAGTAAGAATCCGGATATGTCAATTTAAAAAAAAAGAATGTTCTCAACAAAATAACAATTGTGTATTTTTTGTGTGAACAATTTCCTTTTTTAATTGGCGTATCTAAACACGGTGTCATTACAATCTAAAAATATCCTTAAAGTCGTATTGTCCTAAGCCTATTATCCTATACACGAATCATTCGTATTTTATGTGTAGGTACACACAAAATTGTCTATAATTTCAGCAATTATTTATAGCTGTTGTAATAACTTTTAATCTTTTAGACATGGATGGGCACAAAACGGTTTTTTTTCAAAAACAATTGTAGGAATATTTTTCCTTACTCGCAGATAATTGTGGGTTACTAAAAAGTGATATAACTTACCTTCTAGAGATAAATTACATATTTTAGTATACATGGCTGTAATAATAGTCCTCCTGACCGAATTTCGGTCACTGTGGCTAATAGCCACGGAGACTAGCCATCTACGCAGGAGATATTATAATGCCCGAATGTGTGCGCAAGCGCATGTGCACTAAAAACTAAAAAGCAATAAATAATCTAATCTTGAAATCTACCTTGTTTAACTAAATCAAAACATTTAACTAATCTGAAGTCAGTGCCAAATAAACAACCGACGAAGAATAACAAAAGTATACTCAGTAACGAGATGCGCGGACCAATTTGTAGGTATAGTCTTTGGCGCAGGCCGGTGATACTCTACTCAGTTTTTTGTTTGACACCGACTTCAGATTAGTTAAATATTTGATTTAGTTAAACAAGGTAGATTTCAAGATTAGATTATTTTTAGCTTTTTAGTTTTTTGAAGACGGTTTTTATTTTGTTAAAAAGTGTTTTATATATATACGAGTAGATTTAAAAAAACGCATTATGATTTATGGCAATAACACCATTTTATGTAATGTACGATTACATACTTCTTAACTCTTCTTTATATACACGTTTCCAAAGACAAATGAAGGTCTTATAAGTGTTAAGCAACTTTCAAATATTATTGTTACTAAGTACGGAATTTAAATATATAATGACTTATTCATATTTACCAAATATGGCACCAGTATTTACATTCATTACTCATCTGGTCTTGAGATTTAGCTGGTACTAAATAATGTATACGGAAAATTATAAAAAAATAAAGTTTTCTTACGAATAGCAACTCAAGGTGTCGCCTACGCAATGTCGAAATAATTTCGATTCAACTGAAATGAAATTACGCTTTCTAGATTCAAGACAACTCTCTAATTCAGTCTGCCTTCTTCAGATTGTAGGGCACCACAATCAATATTTTCAGCATGTTATTATGTTCTCAGTGGCGTAGTTATTATACCGTATGGCTAGGTGGGGCAATACCCGGGACCCCCAAGCTTAAGGGGCCCCATAAACGACGTTCGAAAAAGTTATATAATATGGTAGTGGAATAAAAAAAAACGCCTTTTTAGTTTTTGGCCCCTTGCCAACAAACACCACACACACACCTTCTGAATAGCTTCTTCATAAATATCTTAATTTATTTTATTACTTGCGTTTGACATATTGATCGAACGTCTTTAGACAATGGTGCATAAATAATTGACTGTCCTATTTGACTTTTCTTGATCCCAGGGACAGTCGCGGACTATAATTTGAGATCGATTTAAGGTTGAGTATCGTACAACAAACGTATACAATAAGGGTGTTATTTTGACCGACGTTAATAGGAGCAACTGCTTTTAGATATGACGATGTACAGATATACGACCTTATTGCCAGACGGGAATCGAACCCGCAACTACCCATTGCAGAGACGCGAGCGGCCTACGCTCAAATTAGACCAAGCTTTAGTCAAGAGGTGAATAAGTAACTTAGTATATGTCAATCAATCAATCAATCAGCCGATAGACGCCCACTGCTGGACATAGGCCTCCCCCAACGACTTCCACACAACACGGTCCTCCGCCACTCGCATCCACCGGCTTCCTGCGACGCGTGTGATGTCATCAGTCCACCTTGTGGGGGGCCGTCCTACACTTCGTCTTCCGATTCGTGGCCGCCATTCTAGAACCTTTCTGCCCCAACGGCCATCGGTTCTGCGAGCTATGTGCCCTGCCCACTGCCACTTCAACTTGGAAATTCTTTGAGCTATGTCGGTTACTCCAGTTCGTCTACGGATCTCTTCATTTCTGATTCTATCGCGTAGCGAAACCCCGAGCATAGCTCTCTCCATTGCGCGTTGAGCGACCTTGAGCCTTCTTATGCGGCCCATAGTCAGCGACCACGTCTCGGCACCATATGTCATCACTGGCAGCACACATTGGTTGTAAACCTTTGTCTTCAGACACTGAGGTAATTTGGACGAGAAGATATCATGCAATTTCCCGAACGCTGCCCATCCGAGTTGGATTCGACGGTTGACCTCTTTCTCGAAGTTATGTCTACCTAGCTGAACAATCTGCCCTAGGTAAATGTACTTGTCCACAACTTCGAGAATAGAGCTCCCAACGGCTATTGTTCTGGGTTGAACATGAACGCTCGACATGATCTTTGTCTTGTCCATGTTCATTTTAAGACCCACCTGTTGGGAGACTCTATTGAGGTCTTCGAGCATTGAGCTTAGGTCCTCCAGCGACTCTGCTATGACTACGATATCGTCTGCAAATCGAAGGTGAGAGATATACTCGCCGTTAATATTGATGCCGGACCTTTCCCAGTCCAGAAGCTTGAAGACATCTTCCAGTGCAGCGGTGAACAGTTTCGGAGATATGACGTCTCCCTGTCTCACACCTTTCTGCAACTGGATGGGATTCGAGCTCTGATCCTGGATCCGGACCGACATAGTGGCGTTTCTGTACAAACATCTCAGCACTTCGATATATCTGTAGTCAATATGGCAACGCTGGAGGGACTGTAGTACTGCCCATGTCTCGATCGAATCAAAGGCTTTCTCATAGTCCACAAACGCTAAGCATAGTGGCCGGTTATACTCCTCGGTCTTCTGTATAACCTGCCGCAGCGTATGTATGTGGTCTATGGTACTGAAGCCTTTTCGGAACCCGGCTTGTTCGGGTGGCTGGGATTCGTCGAACCTGCGCGTGAGACGATTCGTGACGACTCTCGAAAACAACTTGTAAACATGGCTCAGAAGTGAGATGGGTCTATAGTTCTTCAATAGGGTGTTATCACCTTTTTTGAAGAACAGTACCACCACACTTCTATTCCATGCTTCTGGCGTCGTACCTTCGTGTATGACGGAGTCAAATAGCCTCTGAAGGATTTTCAGAACTGGTGTTCCACCCGCCCTCAGAAGCTCTGTTGTGACTCCGTCATCACCTGGTGCCTTGTTGTTTTTAAGCTGTTTGAGAGCCATCCTAATCTCATACAGGCTGACGTCCGGGATATCTTCGGTATAGTGTCGGGTAAGTTTAGCCCTTGGGTCTTCGGCTAAACTGTCAACAGGGGCTTGTGATGACGTGTATAACTGTCCATAGAACTTCTCGACCTCTCTCAAAATCTCCGGCTTGGACGAAACGATGTTGCCACAGTCGGTCTTCAACCTGGTCAGCTGTCGCTGCCCAACAGACAATTCTCTCTCAAATACTTTTGATCCCTTATTCTTCGCTATAGCCTCTTTAATACTTTCCGTATTAAATCGGCGGATGTCGCGGGTCAGGGATTTGGAGATCCGTCTGTTGAGCTGCCGATATTCTGACAAATGTGTTGAAGACTGCAACCCCATTTCGTTGCGTTCTTGGATGAGTTTGAGAGTTTGGTCCGAGAGTTTTTTGGTTCTATCTGTACGTCGGGGCCGAAAGAACTTTGACCCTACCGTATGGACAGTTTCCACGAACCTGTCATTGATGTCGTTCACAGTTTCGCATATTTCAAGGCCTTCGAAGCGGTTTTGTAGCTCGAGCTGAAAGATTTCGGGGTTTTGGATATGTGCTGATGTAGGGCGGAGCGTAGACCTCATCAGCCGACTTCTTTCCAGTTTGATGTTAAGATTCAGTGTGCCTCTTACCAACCGGTGATCACTGCCGGTTTTAACCGTGTTGATCACAGAGACATCACTGAATATCTGTCTTTTCGTCGACATGATGAAGTCAATCTCATTTCTCACGGAACCATCGGGACTTATCCAAGTCCATTTCCTGTTTGGCCTCTTCTTGAAGAAAGAGTTCATCATAAAGAGTCCCTCCTTTTCCAAGAAGTCGGCCAAGCGTTGTCCCCTAGGGTTCCGTTGCCCATATCCAAATTGCCCCACTCTCAGCTCTTCACCGCTTCGTACACCCATCTTTGCGTTGAAGTCCCCCATCACAATAGTGTAATATGTTTCGGAGGTTTGTATGGCTTTTGAGATGTCCTCATACATAACCTCAATTTCGTCGTCCGTGTGTGCCGAGGTAGGAGCGTATACCTGTATGACCTTCAGCGAATACCGGCTGGTAATTCTGAGTATAAGGTACGCTACCCTCGACGACACACTTTCGATCTTCACAATATTGTTGACGAGGGACTTGTGAACGACAAACCCGACACCACCCTGGGACAGTTGGTCGCCCTCCCTGTAGTATAGCAAGTTGCCGGATTTGAGGATTATCGTGTCCTCGCCCTCTCTTCGGACTTCAGATAATCCTATAATGTCCCAGCGTAACTTGACTATACTTTCTTCCAGCTCTGTGATCTTCTCGTCGGTCCTTAGTGTCCTCGTGTTGTATGTGGCCAGGTCCAAACGTCGTCGGTTTTGGTAGCCGGATCTCTGCCGGGGATTCTTGCACCCCCTGCCCTCCCGTAACCATGGCCGCTACCGTGACCAGGAATAGAAGAGCTGCCGGGGACTAGGGGCCGTTTTTTTGTTGTGCTTATCATTGTGGGGTTTTTGCCATAGTCACCGCGCCTGGCAAGGACGAATTGGTGACCGCAGTGTGTTGTTGGTTATACACGGGGGGGGGGGACGCTGCTGCCCGTCCCCTGGTCTGTCCCTTAGTCGCCTCTTACGACATCCATGGGAAGAGATGGAGTGGTGCTATTCTAAGCCGGCACCACACGGCACAGTAGTATATGTATCTACATAGAACTGTAACCGCATCTGAACTTAACTGAAACTTCAGCCAAACCGCTGGTAGATTCTAACGATTCATATAAGTGCATTTATGCCTGTAGACCATGTAGCATATTAATAAAAAACAAAATAGCAACGATACTCTATTATGTAAGTATTTGATTGCTCGCCATTATTTTTTTTATCCGCCTACGAATATTGCTGATAAATTTTTTTTATGTTTTTTCGACAGCTATTACAATCGAAGAACACTTTTACCGCTTGCCTACTACAATCATTAGCTTTTTTTTAATATCGATTGTAAAATTGTATTCAGATTTTCTTTTATTTATTGATCGTCAATACAGTTTGATAACAAATTAAAAAAAGAAATATAAAGAAAGAAAAAATATTAATAAATAAACAGCACTTCTCCACATAAAATAAAATACTTAAGTCACACAATATACAAGATTATATATTAGTATAGATGATTTATTTGTATAGATAAAAATTATGATTACAAGTGCGCTTAAGAAGTACAGGTTCAAAGGTTAGTATACACTTTCCGAATCATTCTGTACAAGCGTCATTATATACTGAGGGTACACGCTAATATTTCGAAAAAACAGCTCTAGACCGAGCATCATGTATGTATGTAGGGATCAGTTTATTTAAAAAAAAAACTTGAGAGGTGTCAAGGGACACCCGGATGGAACGAAGTTCCTTTATTATTATTTATTATGTACAAAAAACCTGTATACACTCAACAAAAATAATCGTCGCGACACCACACTGTTCAATGCGAAATAGAAAGACGAAACGAAAATATCTGGCTTGCTTTCTATAAGAGAGAGAGAGAGAGAGACAGACAGAGAAACATGCGCACGCCGCACGGCTTGCAAAAAAGTGTCGTTACAACTTTTCGTCTTAATTTTTTCCGTCTAGCCCCCTTTCGCAACGCGCGATCAAGAACTTCGTTCCAAAAACAATGATTTTATTGTAGAATACAAATATTGTAAATCAATAAATGTCAGGGCCACATTATTAACAAACAAGATTAAGACGGATGCTAACGATACAAACAAATGTTTGTATTTCAGCCAACCTTGCCGTGCCTATTCACAAGGCTAATGTGTTTTGTTAACCTCACAAACTCTAATTAAGTATATGTTTATATGAACTAACTATTATCGCCCTGGTACTATATAAATACATACTCATATAAATACTATAGGCCCAGAAAGCAGCGTTGCCTTCTGGGCCGAGGGTGCCGAGTTTGAATCTTGGTAGGGACGAACTTTGTGTGATGAGTACGAATGATTGTACTCGAATCATAGATGCTTAATATCTATATAAGTATAACATATTGGGTTGGTCCCCAGTCCATTGTACGGTACCCATAACACAAGCGTTGCTTCGTGTGGGACCGTGTAGATGAGGTCATCTGGCGATATTATTATTATAATATTAAGTCGAGAGTGAACAGGTACCTTCTAGGCAAGTATGCTACATCGTAGATCTCATCGTCACTTACCATCAGGTGAGATCGAGATCAAATACTTGCCTATATCGTAATAATAAAAAAAAAAGATCATACTTTATACGAAACGATCAGAATCTACTTTCTAATTATTTTTACGCTGTCTAACATCACATACGATTAAAAGTGCAAGCGTTGCAAAAAAAAAAACAAAGTTGACATTTCTTATAATCGATTACAACACACTTACTTCCGAGCAATTAGCGCCGGCCGCGGCCCACATACCCCGCGCATGCGCGTGAAAGGAAACGCCGCTAAGGCCGCCGCCGCCCCACAGCGGCGCGCACGCGACGCACGAAACACGTATTATCGACTTTACTGCTAACCCATTTAAGATTTAGATTTTTTTGCATTAAACGGTTCAGGTACATGGCCGTGGCAATCGAGCTGAGTACTGGCATGCAAAAAAAAATATACAATCCAATTGAGAACCTCCTTATTCTTTTGTAAACGGTTAAAACAACTTCAAATATTAAACATCCATAACTTAGGTACAAACATTCGTACTCATCACACAAAGTTTGACCCTACCAGGATTCGAACCCGGTACCCTCGGCACAGAAAGCAGGGTCAATACCAACTGCGCTAATCAGGCCGTCAATATGTACCTTAAACATACCACATACCATAACATATGTAGCCATTAGACCTTTTCGTTTGTATAAACACAAACGAAATCTGACTAAACAAAATGTATTGCCCTCCTTCTCGTTATAATAACTTAAAAGCAAGACAGCAATATTTTGTATCAAGTTATTTGTTAACGGCGTTATCATCGCAGATTTTGTTCCACCAAGTCATTTTATTTCTTAAATCTTAAGAGAAAATGAGACGATTAAAATTTATTTTGATCATGTTAGCGCCATCCGTACTAAGGCTTGAACTGTAGCACGTATTTTCTTTATAGCTAGCATAGCGTCTGCCGCAGTGGGTTGCGGACTTAATAGTGACGCAACGATTGACTCAACAGCGGTGCGGAAGTAGGCCAGCCGACCGTCTGCCGAGTTAAGTTTTTAATTGCGCTTGCACATATGGATAAAGATGTTCCATTCCCAATAGGAAAGCACCGTGCTTTTTTCTTCTTCTTTTTTTAGGTTCGCAATCAGCTACAAAATAGTGGCATTTTGGCCGGTGTCGAGTAGTTCTTGATAATTGTTATTGAATCATATGTACCCCTGATGATAATAGTAATGTTGATGACGATGATGATGATGAAATGAATCCCCTACCCTATCAGTAAAACTGTGGATACTTTACTGAAATTTTACCGGACATCTTGGGAGAACTTGAAAAGTCAAGTTATACTAAACGACAAGCCCGCTGAGTTTCTTGCCGAGTCTATTCAGTCGAGGTTGCGTTCCGATCCGGTTGTAGAATTAAGGCAAAACAAAGTTGATGACAATTTGTAAGTTCCCGCCTATAACAAAATACACGATGTAACTTCGACTATTACTCACTAAGTAATCTTACTTCACCTAAGCGACCGAGTAAATTGGAAACCGAGTGACAAATAAATCGTGAGTTTGCGAGACAAGAGCAAATTCGCCTCGGACACCGCGCTCAAGTGAGTCGAGTTTACATTATAGGTGGTAACCACAACACCGAGTGAAATGGGGCCGAGTCGTCATACGGTTCCATATTTGAAACATGTTCAAAAGTATGACGGAGATGATGTGACGTAACATGTTGTATAACGCGACGGAGTCAACGTTATGTAAGTTCGGTTCCATTTTTCGTGTGATCGAATCGAATTGAGGCCATTGGTTGATGGCGACCGGCCGGCTTGACACACATATTTGAGATGCGGACGCTGGGATGGATGGTCTGATTGTTACTCAATTGAGTGCTCGAATGTATTTTGTTAAGGGGAAATAATATAATAAACATATGTAAGGTATAACAATAATAGCGTAAAATATTTAAAGGCGTTCTTTGGTGGCAAAGATGAGGTTTCAAAAAAAAATAGATGTCTATTGCTTCTAGCCTATCGATACTTACCCAAAGACTAATAATTATTATAAGGTATATTGATTTGCCTCAGACGATTACTGTAGATGAATGGACGGGCTCTACACCATCCGATCCTATCCTAATTATCGAATAATATGTAAGGCAATCATCCTAATATACGACGTCCGATTGCCATACTCATAATCCGATTTTATCCGATAAGTAGGATAGCATCTTTATTTTTTGTTTATCGGAAGGTGCGGACCGTGTCTTAGTCTAAAACTAAGCAACTTTTATATTATCAACCAATCACCTGCACCTACAATCCTCCACGTTCAGTATTGGTGTCAGCAGCTCCGCTGCGCAGACGCAACGGGTATAAATCGCACAGATAAGTGTTACGTAAGTAGGCACTCGCTTTCACCGGCGCCCGCGGCCTGCTTGCTTCCCAATGGTAGGGTGGACATCAACTATTAGAGACCACGGGACATTCCGAATTAGACAGTAAACAGATATTAGCATACGGGATTCGAAATTTGACAAATATCTGTAAGTACAGCGCTAAAGATATAAAATGTGGCCTAGACTGACTATGATGTTTTATTAATCATTATTTATATATTATGCATAATCTTCATGATGAATGCATGGTACTTTGAGCATAGGTCGCTCTACTTACTATACCAAGTTGGTTTGGGTTCAATTCCCATCTTGCTTTATTATTTTTGTATTTATTTATTATTTACTCAACTTATGATGAGATACCTAAAGCATACGCCATACCTTTTTAGTGCTTGACTGTTAAGCTATGGGGGTGCCAATAAGGTATATTATTTGAAAGTTAATTCCTATAATACATTAAAAATATCACATAATAATATGCAAAATATATTTTATGTCCCTTTCTCAATTTCTATTAGATCACACCGCTACATGGTCACCCTACCAACAGTGACTTAATGCTTACCTAAAGCTACTATTACTCTTTGCTATTTGTGGTAAGAAAATAAGATGACCGAGTTATTTTAGTTTTTTTCTATTATTAACGACTGACGCCATCGAACGTACGTGTTATACAAAATCTGGCAGGGTTTACATAAGGCATAACCAATATAGTGTAAAATATTTTGACCGATGAATCAGAAAGTTAGTGAGAAGTTAATTATGTTTCTTTTTTTTAACAAGGCGACAAGTCTAGTCTAGGACTGAGGTGGTTGACGTCCTAGTGCCATAGTTTTGAACGGGGTACCTTCATATTTAGTTTAAATCGGACAAGTCCGCAGCGCATAAAATGCTTTGTAAATACTACATTCCGTTATAAAAACCGTTTATATTATATTAATTATTTAAAAAGCGTGATCGATGTGTATAATGACTAATATCCATCTTCCGTTCCGATTTTCCGTTTCGGCTTCCTCAATTAAAATACCATAGGCTGGGATAATAATTTTACCCAATCAACGAAATTAAAAAGTTTTAAACATTATGACATTACACATATATATTCTTAATCACGATAATTGGTAATTTATTATGGTCATAGAATTGAGAGTTATACTCTTCCGTTCCATTATTTACTTTTTCGGACAGATATATGTTTATAGCCATAATAAGCAAAAGATAAGCAATAAAACAGGAAAATCTATATACGGGCAACATTTATGATCGAGACATATTGAGCACACGTTATGTTGTGGCACAGACTACATAATGGTACTTCATATAATACAAAAGGTGAATGAATGGCTCATAAAACTATTACGAAGTGGAGTTGCGATAAGCGACTGCATACTGTGATACTCTAGGTCCTGACTCTCATCAAAGGAAGACGCAATAATAAAGAAATAAAAAACACTTGTCATATGGGTGCCGTGCAATGGACTCAGGGCGAACTCAGTATATAATACTTATATAGATGATAAATATCCATGACTCGGGTACAAACATTCGTGCTAATCACACAAAGTTTGCCCCTATCAGGCTTCGAACCAAAGACCCGCAGCACAGAAAGCAGGGTCACTACCCACTGAGCTAATCAGGTCGTCAAGGATGACACATTTCCAGGGTACATATAATTTATTTCATATAGGCCTACAAGGTTAATTATAAATTGACATTTTGTATATTTTTTCCGTACTCAAAAATCAGATCGGAACGCGAGCTCAACTAACAAGATCCAAGTCTGACATGGGACACCACGGTACAATATAATTTATATTTTAATCCGACTAAATAAAGCTTCAAATACATTCTTTAATACATGGAATATTTTGTAGCGTAAGCTTAATATGCAATACGATTAACAATATTTATGAATGAGCAAATTTTAATTAATTAGCACCTCTATAAAACACGATCGACGGTTAATATATTCATCATTATATACGTACACCTAATATAGCGATAAAACACTATTTATATCAGCAATTAATATGAAAATAAAAATCTATATACGAGTATATAAAACATGTCGTTGAAAAAAAAACTTATGTTACAGATTTTATCGCGTGTATATTATGTTTTTACGATCCCGACTTTTTTTTTTTTTTTTTTTTCCTAATGGCCTGTTAACCAACCATAGTCACGGGAGGACTGAGGTGTTTGACGTCCTAGTGTCATAGTTTGGACTCAGGTACCCTCAAATTTAGTTGTTGTTTACGGTCTAATATAAGAAATATAAGAAATCAATAAATAAAGTCGTGTTAGGTACACCATTTCTAACTCATGAGCAGGTGGGCCGATTTTTATGATCTTTGATTTTTTTAATAATTGTCTCCGTCCGGAATAGCACAATAACTATTGCAATATAGAAATACATTACTAAAAATAATGAAGATAATTCGTTATCTCATACTATTGATTCGGAGGCGGTATAAAGATCACTGGAAGAGCTAGTAGATTTATAAAATAACACATTTTACAGTACGACGCATACATTCACATTACTCGTTAGGTACCTATTTAACTATAGAGAAAGTAAACATTAAAGAATTTTAATTACAGTCAAAATATGTCGGGACATTCCTATTCTTTCCTTTTCGTTGCAGTCGGGTAAATAGGTAGTATGTCTACAATTTTAATTGCCTCTTAAAATATTCATGCCTACGTCTTCTTTTTTTTTTAGGTTGGCAATCGACTTTAAAATAGTGCCATGTTTGCCAGTGTCGAGTAATTCTTGATAACTGTTATTGATTGAAATAAAACTATTTTTAAGGATTTTATCGCGTTTATTTTTCGTTTTTACGTTCCCGACGTTTCGGCTGCTTTACAGCAACCATGGTCACGGGAGGACTGATATTCTGACTGATCGAATAAACGCGATAAAATCCTTAAAAATAGTTTTATTTCAATGTGTAGTATTCGCGTAAATATAAGAAATCAATAACTGTTATTGAATTATAAGTACCCCTGATGTTCATGATAATGATGATGATATAATGAAACCCTATCAGTAAAGTATCCACAGCTTTACTGATAGGGATTTAGCTTTAGTGAACAGCACAGCTTTAGTGAAAATTCACCGGACATCTTGGAAGAACATGAAAAATCGTAAATGCAGTTGTGCTTCAGACGATAATTATAAATCCGGTTGACAAAATGCGTTTGTCTTCAAGACGGTTATCGTAAATAAGTTTGTCTTCAAGACGGTTATCGTAAATAAGGTTGTCTACAAGACGGTTATCGTAAATAAGTTTGTCTTCAAGACGGTTATCGTAAATAAGGTTGTCTACAAGACGGTTATCGTAAATAAGGTTGTCTTCAAGACGGTTATCATAAATAAGGTTGTCTTCAAGACGGTTATCGTAAATAAGGTTGTCTTCAAGACGGTTATCGTAAATAAGGTTGTCTTCAAGACGGTTATCATAAATAAGGTTGTCTTCAAGACGGTTATCGTAAATAAGGTTGTCTTCAAGACGGTTATCGTAAATAAGGTTGTCTACAAGACGGTTATCGTAAATAAGGTTGTCTTCAAGACGGTTATCATAAATAAGGTTGTCTTCAAGACGGTTATCGTAAATAAGGTTGTCTTCAAGACGGTTATCGTAAATAAGGTTGTCTTCAAGACGGTTATCATAAATAAGGTTGTCTTCAAGACGGTTATCGTAAATATGGTTGTCTTCAAGACGGTTATCGTAAATAAGGTTGTCTTCAAGACGGTTATCGTAAATAAGGTTGTCTTCAAGACGGTTATCGTAAATAAGGTTGTCTTCAAGACGGTTATCATAAATGAGGTTGTCTTCAAGAGGGTTATCGTAAATAAGGTTGTCTTTAAGACGGTTATCATAAATAAGGTTGTCTTCAAGACGGTTATCTTAAATGCGGTTATCGCAAATGCAGTTTTGCTTCAGACGATAGTCAAAAATCCGGTTTTCCAAAATGCGTTTGTCTTCAGGACGGTTATCTTAAATGCGGTTGTCGTAAATGCGTTCCTCTTAAAGACAGTTATCTTATATGCGGCTATCTTAAAGACTAGTTATCTTCAAGGCGTTGTTCCTGCACTTCTTTAGCTAGGACCTACCTGCGTGAGTCCCAGTCGGTAGCTGGTGACGTCAAGGTCGAGGGCCAGCAGCATATCGTCGACCACCTGCCGGTCTGATAGCGCGGGCTGCTGACTTGACTCAGGGTCTTCGCTCTCCGATGTCGCCAGGAGACGATACCTGATGGGAATATAGAGGTACTTTCAACAGCTAGAATGTTAATGACTGTTTTTATTATGTTTGAAAATATAACGAAAAAAATATATAATTTAAAAATAATATGTCTCTCTGTTAGGCACGGGCCTCCCCTCAATGCGAGGGGGATTAGGCCAAAGTCCACCACGCTGGCCCAGTGCGGGTTGGCGGACTTCACACATCTTTCGAGGGGTTGTCTCAGACATGCAGGTTTCCTCACTATGTTTTCCTCCACCGTTTAGCAAGTGATAATCATAGTTGAAAATGAGATTCGCACATTAAATCCAGAAATCTCAGAGGTGCGAGCCGGGGTTTGAACCTGCGATACTCGTTACTGAGGCAAGCGTTCTACCAACTTGGCTATCACTGCTTTTCCTCGGCTCAATTTAGTTGATAGATATCGTACCTGCGTGCGAATTCCGAAAGCGGCATGTGTTCTGGGAAGCCTTGCTTGTATAGCCTCGCCGCGTCCAGTAGTTGGAAGCCGCGGAACTGGGGACAATGGAAGTAGCATCAATCACCATCACGCCTGCAATTCCCGGAGGGGTAGGCAGAGGGTGCCGTTTATATTATTTCGGTACGGAACTCTTAACATTGCTTTAAGAATCCAAAAACCAACGAAACGTGGGGAACGCAAAAACACAAAACAAACTCGATAAACTCCGTTAAATTAGTTTTATTTCAATGTGTAGTATTCGTGTAAATATAAGAAATCAATAGATCACAATAATTATCGTTTTTTTTGGAACTAAAAATTATTATTTTCAAAATCGTCAAATCAAAATTCTGAATTCACATAATGATTAGAAATGCGCTAAAGAAAAGCAAGTTCAAAGGTTAATATACAACTTTTCTGAATCACCCAGTATAAACGCCCAAAACTCGGGTATTCCAACCCCATGTTCTTCTCAAAAGTTATGCGAAACGCTATTGTAAATGGACAGGGCTCTAAACCTGCTAACACAATGGATTCATAATCGAACAGCAACCGCATAGTAACTGTCACTTTTGACAGATATTGTATGGGATATCTGTCAAAAGTGACAGTTACTATGCGGTTGCTGTTCGATTATGAATCGATTGTGTTAGCAAACTTGGGGCCCTGAATAGTTGTCGGTGTGTTCGGGGGAGGAGGGGGTTTCAGTTTGTTTCTTTGTTTGTGTGATTAATTGATGGAACCTGTGATCGCAGCAGGGGAACGTTGACGTCATCGGGCACGTCGGCGTGCTGGTGCTGTGCAGTCAGCGCGCAGCACACGAACTGCACGCCGCCCGCGCCGCAGCGCCGCAGCGTGTCCACGATCCCGTCCGCCACGAACTTTGCTTGCAGCGCTATCGACCGCCGCTTCATGCCTGCCGTACCTGTCAACATACACCGTTAGGAAGCGTTCAAGTATTACGTAACGCAATTATTGGAGATGTTAGACCCCCCCCCCCGCTCCCCCCATGTAACGCGCCGTAACGTTTTTCTTCCCCCCCCCCCCCCTCCCTCTAGTAAAACGTAAAATCTCTACGCGACCGTTTAGAAGGGTTAAAAATGTTACGTAACGCGTACTTCAAACCATCCCCCTCCCGCCCATGTATCGCATCGTAACGTTTCAGAAGACCCCCCCCCCTCCCCCAATTAGTTACGTAATACTTGAACGCTCCCTTATTGATATAAAACTAATTTTAAGGATTTTATTTTATTTTTATTTTTTGTAGCTTCGGGAACGTAAAAATCATAATATAAACGCGATAAAATCCTTAAAATTAGTTTTATTTCAATGTGTAGTATTCGCGTGAATATAAGAAATCAATATAGTAACCGTTATATCGGATGGTTCGGAAAGGGTATACTAACCTTTGAACCTGCTGCGATGCTTAAGCGATTTTGTAATTTAAAAAAAAATCGATATATCGAAATTGTGACGTCACATTATGTTAACAAATGCGCTAAATAAGCGCAGATGGAAAGGTTAGTATACTCTCTCCGGGTTACACTGTATACTGGAATAAGTCTTAGTCCATTGTACGGTACCAACAGTACCAGCGTTGCTTTGATTGTTACGGTACATTTAGTGGGTTTATGTGGCAATATTAATTTATGTTACAAGACATTTGCCCGATCGTTACTTAAAAAAATCCTTATACAAACCGTGTACCTCCAGGGTACTCAAGGAATATATCATTCAAATCTCTAACTCCACGGGTTAATTTATTAATACCAACTTTGACTACCTTAAGGGTCGAATTTTGCAATAACACTTCAATTGTGTACCCCTAGGGTACTTATGGAATATATCCTTCAAATCTCTAGGTCTATTGATTTAAGCTGTGCTTTTTCAGTCAGTGTTAAGAATTGTATCAATTAGATAGCTTTATCCAGTACTGACCGGACGTGAGCGTGCGGCGTATGGAGGAGGCGCGGCGCAGCGCGGCCGCGTCGCCAGCACCGGCGGCTGCGCGCGCGCCGCCCGCCCCGCCCGCGCCGCCCGCACCGCCCGCCCACGACGACACGCGGCATATCTCCTCGCTAAACCACACAAAAAAACAACTATGCTATTGCAAAGCTCATTGGTGTACTGATCTACGAATGATTGTTTTTTAACAGACTTCAAAAAGGAGGAGGTACTCAATCCGATTGTATTTTGAACTGAAATAATATGGGGATATCCAAATTCATAGCAGACACCAGGAAATCCATAAGGATTTTACATAAAAAGGACCGAATAGTTTCTTTGAAATTGATAAAATTACGTAAGTAATATCCTTACTTCGAAAATTCTTTTACTGTATCTACCTATGTCATGATTTTTTCAAGTGGTTGTGGATGGCCAAACCCGCATTATTTATATATTTTATTATATACAAACATTACAAGCTCAAGTATCATGTTCATGAAATTGAGACTCACAGCGACCTCTATGACTGCATTGAGAACTAAGAAACGAATCTACGCAGTTTTGTATGGCAATTGTCGGTTCTGTCCTATTTGAACAGCATATAGACTTACTTTTGACTTTCGTGTAGCAAGGTCAAAGCCTTTTTCGTGACTGGATTCTCGCGACTTGCCTTCAACCAGCCGGAGACGTCGTAAAGTACCGGGTTAGTGCCCTGTAACCAGAGAAATAGCTTTATAAATAAAACAACATCGCTAAACGAACACGCCTGAGTACGTGGCCGAACTAAGCAACCCTTATACTCGTATTATGGGTATCGTACAATGGACTGGGGGCGAACAGAATTATTTTTTTATGTAAAATCCCAAACTTTAAGGGCTATCTAAAATGCTTAAAGGACTCTCGTACCGAGTTTGATGAAAACTGAAACTGCATCGTTAGATTTAAAAGAAAAATCTTTTGCCAGGATTTCAACTTGCTAATTTTAAGAAAAGCAATAAACAACATGCTGTTCTATTGCACTGTCCTATAATATCGCTGATAAGTACCAAGTTCTATGACGTACTGATATACGACAAACTAAAGAAAGTACTATTTCGGGAGTCCTTTAAACATGTTTCGTTAATCCGGCCATACAAATATTTAAATAGATATAAAACATTCATGACTCGGGTACAAACATTCGTGCTCATCACACAAAGTTTGTACCTACCAGGATTGGAACCCGGGAACCTCGGAACAGTAAGCAGGGTCACTACCAACTGCGCTTATCAGCACGTCAAGTGCGAGCTAACCGTATACTTTACAGTCAACCGTATTTAGACATTTTGTATCGAAAATTGAAAAGCGCTACTAGCGGACGGTATTTAAAACTTTCAATTCTCCGTATAAAAAGGCCGGAATACGGTTGACTATAAATTCTACGGTTAGCTCGCACTTAACGCGCTGATTAGCGCAGTTGGTGACCCTGCTTACAGTTCCGAGGTTCCCGGGTTCCAATCCTGGTATATACAAACATTGTGTGATGAGCTTACGAATAATCTCTAGCACTTGACGTGCAGGTCGTGAAGAGGATGATCTTGTACCTGTAGATGCTGCAGCACGAACTGGCGCGCGTGCGGCGCCTTCTTGACGAGGTGGTGCGTGTGGTGCGGCGCGCCGTAGTGCAGCATCACGCGCTCCAGGAACGAGTCGTCCGACGAGCCCGGGTACATGGACTCCTCGTCCAGGAGCCTGGGCATAGCACCATATTCATCATTGAAGGTGTATATAATCTATACATCTATACATATAAATAAAATTGGAGTGTCTGTTTGTAATATTAAAATAACCGCTTTTTACTAAGTGCATTTGGATGTATACACGTTACCTATACCGAAACAACATTTTTTTAAATTTTTGTCTGCCTGTCTGTCGGTCTGTGTGTTTGTCTGTCTGTCTGTTTGTTCCGGCTAATCTCGAAATGGCTGGACCGATTTTGACGAGACTTTCACTGGCAGATAGCTGATGTAACAAGGAGTAACTTAGGCTACTTTTATTTTAGAAAAAAAAGGATCTCACGAAAAAAAAAAAAAACCAATGTTGCAGCGCAGCGCCTGATTAAGTTTGATAGCAACAACCTGCAATGCGTCCCGCGGGCTCAGAATGGGCGAGCAGGCTGTTGTCAACGGTTGTCTTTGTTAAATACCACGCGGACGAAGTCGCGGGCAACAGCTAGTTATAGTTATAACTAGCTGTTCCGGGGAGCTTCGTGCCGCCTGAGAATATTTTTTTTGTGTGAATTTTCCCCATGATCTCATATTTATTCTGCTATTTGGGGCGGAAACAAATTCATAAATCAAAGGTAATAAAAATCGACCCACTCGTTCTTGAGTTATAAATGGTGTGACTAACACGCTTTGATTATATAGATATAAGGTTTAACAAAAATAGCGTAAAATATTTTAAAGAGGTTAACAAGTAGGTGATAACGATCACGTTTATGTATAAAATATATGTGTATACAGTGTTTGATTTTTCTGTGAGAAAGCGAGACAGTACAGTTTCAACGCGCACTTAGTACGTAATGTTATTTTAAAAATTTCAAGTAATAAGTTTTTAATTCGAGAATGTGACCTGCTAATCGACGCCTTAAAATATGTTACATTATTATTATTAATCCTTATATAGTCGTTCAGGTCGTTCGTTTTGGTCACATTGCCAGACGTGGCGAGAGCAGCTTAGAAAAGCTCATTGTGGTGGGAAACGTGGAAGGGAAACGTTCGCGAGGCCGGTCCCCGACCAGGTGGTCTGACCAACTTAAAGAAACACCAACGTCCCGCTTCTACGCCGCGGTGAAGATGGCCACAGACCGGAGCCGATGGAGACAGTTCGTCCGATCCAAAGAACTGCCGTGATGATCACGATCCTCAGTCATGAGGGAACGACCGAAGAGAGAGAGAGTCGTTCAGAGCCTATCTCCCCTAATTCGCTAACCAACCCACCGTTTATAAGTACTCACTATCATAATTTTATCTCTTTTGATCCAGAACTCGACTCAACACCCCAAATGAGTTCCTATTCTGGTCCATAGCTCAACCCCCACAAGGGAATTCCTACGGCCTTAGTCGGAGATGTTGTCAATGTGGCTGTTTATCCTATTAATATTTTTTCTTCTTCTTACACTAATTTAAACTAAATTATCGTTGAGTGAAAAAAAAGGAACCATGGAGTTTCTTGCCCGTTCTTCTCCATAGGAACGGCATTCCGAACGGGTGGTAAAGTAGTAGCATAGTATTTTGTAACTTTTGACGATTCATAAGTACTGTACTTAATGGTTCACGTGAATAAAAAATATTCTGATTCTGATTCTGAGTACTATAGGCTATGTTACATCAAGGTACCGGGGGCAGAAGTTAGATTATCTGTGCACTCACCATAGGAGTCCTCGGCGGTCGCATTCGCGCAGGTCGGCCTGGGAGCTGCGCACGATGGTGTTTTGTGGGGCCTTGTCTAGCAGTTCCACCATCGGTCCAGGGTTGACCGTCTCTGATAACCAATCTGAAATTACAATATTTATTTTCAAACACTGCCCGTCTCACCATGAGGGATAAAGGCAAGTCGACCCAGGGACATAAGATATCTGGAGTAAATATTAGTCATTTTTTTTAATAACTTTGATAATTACAATAATGCAGACGTTTATAATTTACTGGCATGTGACGTCACCGCCGCCGCGCCGTCGAGCATTTTGTTTTTATTGGCCATATGTCATTACTTTGCAGAATTTGATCCTTACTAACGACAATATCGGATAGGGCAATAATACAATGGGGTTTTTTTTTCAAAATCTCGGGCTTAGGAAATTATTTTTTCACAAATCGAATAATGCACATTGGAATAAAACTTATTTTACAGATTCTATCGCGATAAAATCTGTATATCTTATAATATTCTCTATGGTTTTCTCGCTTCTCCTTGGCATCGTTTGTTTTAAACAGTGCTCTGAGTATTTAACTAAATTATAAATATATAAACCTCAAGAAGCCTATAATTTCCACCCCAGTGCCCGTGGTATGTTAATCATTTGGTCCTTCGAGCCGGATATAATAATGCAGTTTTAGTTTTCGTAGCAATCGGCCTCAAGGCTCCTTTGAGATTTTTTCGCTATTCGCCATAGTTTCGGATTCGTCCGTCCACGCCTCCTTAATATATGCACCCTGTATATTATAGACGTACCTTCCTCAGCGCCGTCGTCGAGGGTGATGCCTTCTTGCGCGTATCGCTCGCGCGGCGCCACCAGCAGCGCTTCGTGGAACACAGCCTGTAGGCGTTCCTGTACCAAAATAATAACTATAATTGATAGAACTAGGCGATACATGGTGCAAAACCATTGTTAAATGGGGGAAGAGGAACCCACAACTGACCCTCGGCTTGTCAACTGTTCCAATTATAAACCAAACAAGTTGATCGACAATTAAACAAGCCAGCAACACCGAACTCCTCTATGATGTTAGTCGAGAAACTATCTATCACGAGTGACGGGACCTCAAATAAAATGCGCGCGCTCCGCGAAACGAAGCGAATCTAAACAAGTACGGCTGGGCTAGGAATAAGCCCATGCAATGGACCATCCATGAATGCTCATTCGTAGCCAGCCGTCCTGAAGATGCCTCGCGGAGAATTGCATTTTATTTGGGGTGGCTGGCAAAAATGACTATTTTGAAGCTGTTTTCCAGCCTAAAAAAATATGAAGAAGAAGAAGTACCTGTAAGTAATTGGAGAGTAGTTTGGACAGTGGGGCACCACTCTGCTGTCCCGCGCACATGGGGTTGTCTGCCCCCGGCGTGTCCAGCAGGAGGATGGACGCCGACGTCCTGGCCGAGGTGGACAGACTCCTGGGAACAACATTTAAAAAAAACATTAGCTGTAAGGTTTCATTGGCAACCCGATTAGCACAGTTGGTAGCCCTGCTGCCTGTACTGACAGTTCCGGGTTCGAATCTCCGTAGGTACAAACTTTAATGTGCACGAATATTTGTTACCCGAGTCAGAATATCCATATAAATAGTTAAACAGGATGCTTCCGAAAGAGTATAACCGTGCGAAGACAGAATTTCAATATGACGTCGATTTAAAAAAAAATACAATTGTGATTTTTTGTGCGCATTATTATTTTTAATTGAGCTACCCAAATTCTGACTTCAAATAATAGGCTATTAGACTGTGTTTGAAAAACTATCTTAAATTGTTAATTAGTTTATTAATGATGCTAATAATGTTATTCTTTCAATGGAAATTCCAGTATTTTCCATAAAATTCGATGATATAGTTAAAAAAAAACCCGCTAAAACGTGGCCTACGGGTCACGTGACCCTTGTGCGAAAAAACGGCATTAAAATCCCAAATAGTACCAAACTCGAATCGACAACCGGACACTGATTACGACGGTGTGACGTCACAACGCATCAACCAACAATCCAGAGCGTTTTTGATCACGTGACCAAACCAAAAAAAATATAATATATACTGGGTTCGCCCTCAGTCCATTGTACGGTACCCATAATACAAGTGTTGCTTAGTGTGGGACCGTATAGTTGGAGTGTTCGTGTAGCATAATTTAAAAAAAAATTCAAAGGCATGTATGTAGAAGTATACCCTTTGCCGTACTAGCGAACTATTATCTAATTAGCGTACCTATTAACAAGTGCCGCCACAATATTGAACGCCTCGTTGTACAGTCCCGTGACGAACGCGTCCAGCGCTTCTGTACCGGACAGCTCCCGCTCGCTCGAGGGCGACGGCGAAGGTGTTCTGTAATCATAAAGCATATATTTATTACTAGCTGTCCCGGCGAACTTCGTACCGCCTCAGAATCAAATGTATGAAAAAATGAAGTTATTGGTACTGGTGAAAAAATTTAAACAAATCTATCCAACCATACATTTTACCGGGATAAAAAGTAACCTATGTGCTATTCCAGACTATAATCTATCTCTGTGCAAAATTTCATCCAGATCCGTTCAGTCGTTCTGACGTGATTGGGTAACAAACATCCATCCATCCAAACTCTTACATTTATAAATATTAGTGGGATGATAATAAAAATAAAGCCAATTGCATGTATGGTTACCGTAAGTTGTTGTTGTGTTGCGGAGAGGCGGGCGCGGCGGCGAACACGGCGCGCGCCAGCTCGTCGGCCGGCCCCGCCAGCAGCCGCGCCGCGCGCTGCCCGCAGCCCGCCTCGGCGAACTGGTACTTCAGGCCCGACCCGGAGTTTGCTGCCGTCATACAACAACCTTACTAAAAGTGGCTAGGCAGGCTACTGTACACGCAAATCTCAAATTCATTCCGTTGATTCAACTCGAGTGGAATCAGAATCAGATTATTTTTTATTCACGTAGACCATTATGTACAGTACTTATGAATCGTCACAAGTTACAAAATATTAGGCTACTGCTTTACCAACCGTTCGGAATGCCGTTTGTATGGAGAAGAACGGGCAAGCAACTCCATGGTTACTCTTTTTTTTTAAATAGATCTTTTACATTTTTCAGCAATACATTGTTATAGGTATGTGAGAACAATGTAGGAACGGCTAATCAGACTTTAGCAGCAGGTCAAAAAAAAGCTACTAACTAAGTATAATTGATTTAACAAATTGCGCGGTGAGGAAGCAAATTGATGTCAACTATCAACATGTTGAATGTAGAGTCGACAAAAAAACCAAATATACTACCACGCGAGCATAGAACGTCACCGCAAGATACAACACATTGCTATGCTCAGCAAAATTTCCAGAAACGTGCATTTTTATAACCCATTTATGGGCCCTTTTTACGAAGCGAACTGAATTTTTTTGTTTCGCTAAAAAAAAAATTCCCGGCCGAATTACAGTCTCGTCATCGCTTCCACCGTATTCATTGTACTCATTGTACGATCTCAACTAAGCAGTCACTGTATAATACAAGGACTGCTTAGTTTGGGACCGAAAGTATTCGGTCCGGTACTAAGCAGCCCTTATACTGCTTAGTTGAGACCGGATACTTTTTTCGTCAGGCGATATATATTATTGTTATAAAGGTATCACCTTTGACGGCCCCAGCCCATCCCAGATGGCAGACGGCCGCCAAGATCTTCCACAGCGCCGTCTGCTCGTGTTCCGTGACAGCTAGCGCGTGCAGCGCGTCCTGCAGCGCGGCGAACTGCGCGGGCGCATCCACCTTCTCGGCGCCGCTGATGAACGGGTTGGGCGCGCCGGCCGGCGCCTGCTCGAACAGGAGTTCCCGCCGTAGCCGCCCGTCGCAGCCGTGGTACAGCCTGAGAGATGTGTGCAGCGTGATTCAGAACGGCTATACTACCATTTAAACCTGCCCGTCTTTCATGCAGAATTGTGACAAGTCGTTTTTTTATTGCTTACCACAGTGACTTTGTTAGGAACAAAATTTATTTAAAAAAACTAGCTAAAACAAAAAAGTTTTTCTAAAATAAAAATATCCTAAGTTAGTCCTCGTTACATCAGCTATCTGCCAGTGAAAGTCCCGTCAAAATCAGTCCAGCCATTTCAGAGATTAGCCGGAACAAACAGACAAACAGACAGACAAAAATTGTAAAACATGTTGTTTTGGTATATGTACCGTGTATACATCCAAATGCACTAAGTAAAAAGCGGTTATTTTAATATTACAAACAGACACTCCAATTTTATTTATTTGTATCGATGTATAGAAAATCAACAGCAACACATCACACACACTTCGACAATAAGTGTATCACTTATACATACGTGTGCAAGGCTCGGAGTGGCGTCTGACCAGGCCTCAGGTCGGGCAGCAGGGTCTGCACGGACGCGGAGGCGAGCGCGCCGCCGCCGTCGAAGTCCAGCGACGCGAGCGACACCACACGCGACGCGTGCGCATTCGACCCAGTGCTGGAATCACGAACTATTATATTGAAGCTTGTGCTGGCAAGTACTATAATAACCTGGGATCTAAGCTATAACCATGCATTAGTACAATGACGACCCTATTGGCATAGTGATTGGTACTGACCTTCTTGAACCGAGGGTCCTGGGTTCGATTTTTTAAAGGAAGAATGTCATAGTATTTTAAATAAGTGCTAACCAACATTCCACTTTACTCAAAATATAAAACATTCACGAACAAGATATATTTTATTCCTACAGTTCTGTCGAAGTTTTGGCCCCTAGCCGCACTAAGCATCGGACCGGCGAATGGTTTGCGCTAAACTAAGACGTTATGCATTACCGGGAAGATCCAAATACGTGTAGCACGTCGAACGCGGCGTTCAATCGCTCGGGCGTGAGCTTGGTGCCCTGCGCGGGGTACGCGCTGGCCAAGTACCAAATGCAATGGCGCATGGCAGACGTCTTGCCCGAACCGGACCTGTAACATATCAGAATCAGAATATTTTTATTCTGGGTCATTTTATCTGGGTGTTTTCGAGTCGAGAGTGAACAGGTACCTTCTAGGCAAGTATGCTCCATCGTAGATCTCATCGTCATTTACCATCAGGTGAGATCGAGATCAAATACTTGCCTATAATGTAATAATAAAAAAAAAAACATGTAAACCAGCCTTTCCCAAAGTGGGCAATAACGCTCCCTTGTGGGCGCTGCAGGCCTAAAGGGGGGGCGGTAAGAGACCCAGAAAAAAAATGAGTGCGTTGTGTAGAGGCTTACAATAATTAATTTAATTTAATTTAAAGTTATAGCGGTTTTGGTGAAAAAATGCAAAAAAAAATTATTCATTCTCAATGTGGGCAGTAGGCAAAATAAGTTTGGGAACCCCTGATATACCCCATTAAGTACAGTACTTATGAATCGTCAAAATAGTTACAAAATGATGCAACTTTACCACCCGTTCGGAATGCCGTTCCTATGGCGAAGAACGAGCAAGAAACTCCATGGTGGCTCTATTTAAAGAGATCCGTTACATTTTTGAGCAGTACATTGTTATGGGTATGTGAGAACAATGTAGGAACGGCTAAGCAGATCTTAGCAGCTGGTCAAAAAAAAGGACTAACTCGAAGTATATAAGTACAAGTTAATGGCTACATGGTTCCCACATTTACAAATTACTTTTGTAAATGAAAATAAGATGGAAGAGAGGAAAAACTAAATCTTAGTAATCTGCTCGAACAAGGTCATTTATATTCCTGAAAGCCGGTCCAGCATCTAACCAAGCATTTTTATCCTTAAGATAAGCATTGAGTGTATAGCATGCCTTCAGACATTGCGTACGTTTTATGTACGCATTGATTTTATTTTCACTGAGTTCGGTAATTTCAAGTGTATTGTATAATAACATTTTCTAAGCATAAATACTATCCAATGGTAAATCTTGACTCCATAATTTTTACTAAACATTAACGACTTTTTTTTTTATTACATTATAGGCAAGTGTTTGATCTCGATCGCACCTGATGGCAAGTGACGATGAGATCTACGATGGAGCATACTTGTCTAGAAGGTACCTGTTCACTCTCGACTTCGACGTCAAGTAATCGAGTAAAATTCTAGCGGAACGGCATTCGGTCACGATATCTTTACGTAAGTTTATTTTGTACCCACAGGTTTCTAGGACTCACCTTCCGAGGAACACAATGGCCCTGTCGCGTCTAGACGCCAGCATGCATCGGTGTGTGGACTGCGCCGCCGCGAACACGTGCGGGGGCATGTCATCCGCGCGGCACCCGCGGAACATCGCTGCCACCTGGTGATTAATACGAGAACATTTATAGTGTATGAAGTAGTTTTCGAAAAGGTTTTGTAGTTTCGAAGTGGCTTTCGAGATGGTTTGTAGGCTTTGAAGTATTTTTCCAAAAGGTAGCCTTTGAAATAGTTTTCGAAAAGGTTTGAAGTCTTCGAAATAGTTTTCGAAAAGGTTTTGTAGTATTTTAAGTGGCTTTCGAAAGAGTTTGTAGCTTTTGATGTCGTTTTCGAGAAGGTTTGTAGCATTTAAAGTAGTTTTCGAGAAGATTTGAAGGGTTCGGGAATGTTTTTGGCCTTTGAAGTGGCTTTCTAGAAGGCGTTTAGCCTCAGAAATAGCTTTCGAGAAGGTTTGTACTCTATGAAGTAGCTATGAAGATAAAATCCAAGACCGCGGTTTAATGTCCACTTTGACCACCAGGCCATTAAGCGCGATACTTATAAATAGAAAGCATTCATAGATTCAAGTTACCTTTTCAGTGTAAATGGGAGACGCTCGCTTCGGCGGGCCGAGCACCAGGAGAGCATGACCCGCGCGGGCGTGCGGCAGACCAGCGGCGAAGCGGGAGCGCAATACGTTGAGAGCACCGCACTCGTTCAAACAGCGCAGAGAAGCTATGTCTTCACAGCGTTCCAGCTGGGGCGGGTTGGCCTGAAAGAGATAGATGATGGTACGTAAATTCCGTACGTTGTTTTCAAAACCACTTCTTTCCCGCGGCACTGCAGCTCGACCCTTTGTCATCAAAGCGTGTTGATATGTACCCTTTGAGTATTTAAACAAATGGAGCCGCCTACAGCAAAGATCTGTACTGTATTATTGTGCCATGTTTAGAGAGGAGGGGAGGGGAGGGGCAGTTGGGCAATGGTTTTGGGGCAGAGGTCTTTTGATGCTACATCTAGGCATATTGGTGTGAGTATGTAGCGATAATAACAGTAGTTTTATCACGATGCTCGTGGGCTCTTGTAAACGATTTTGGTTTTTGTGTGCTGATCTTACCTTTTCCAAATCATCCTCGTCAACGGTCAGCATTTCCCCGGTCTGTAGTACCCGAACCTTGGCCCTGCCGGCGTCGGCCTCGCCCTCTCTCACCACGGCCGTGAAGCCGCCGCGATGCGCCAGCCACATGTGACCGGCCTGGAGCCATTCCTTCTCGTTCGCTAGTTGCTCCTCGGTCTTCGCCTGTGAAAAATGTTGTAGGTTAAATATTATGTCAGTTTATATGCCTTTTAGTCGTTGAATTCATTAAAGGGTATCGATAGACGACATCACACAAAAAATAATTTTCCAAATCGCTCCATAAATGACGGAGATCTGAGGTAACAAACATAAAAAAAAAAAACGAATTGAGAACATCCTCCTTTTTGAAGTCTGTTAAAAACAGTATTCAACCGATATGAATTCCGTAATTGCGGTAAGCCAAATTCAACAATTTACCAATTTTAATGTAGTTTTTTTTTTTTTTTTTTTTAATTTTTCATTTATTGTATCAACATATATATAGTGCTTGGTCATAGCATCGACGATAATAACATTTTGTTTATGTAAGTTGTTGTAATTATAAGTATTGTATAATTTTAAATATTGAATCTGTTTTACAGGTCCAATAGCGACACTAATTATTTGTTAATACTCCATATCATATATCACCTAAAATATCTAATCAACATATTGATTTCTTATATTTACGCGAATACTACACATTGAAATAAAACTATTGCTGTAAAGCAGCCGAAACGTCGGGAACATAAAAACAAAAAATAAACGCGATAGAATCATTAAAAATAGTTTTATTTCAATATCTAATCAAGTAAATGTTCCCAAAAGTACACTCTCATAAATTGTGGATAGGCTGAACAGCGAGACGACCAGCTCACATCACGACTTGCGGAATCAATTGCGACTCTAATAGCACCGTTTTACGACCATTTACGCAGGAGCACACACGTACTTATACCACGCTTATAGAACCGCTGTATGTAATCTGCCAGTAATAGTAATCGTTTAAGATAATGTATATACTTGAAGACCCGAATGGCACAAATGTTAGTTACTCTGCTTTCTGTTTCGAGGGACCTGGTTTCGTTCATTTCCAATATTGGACAATAATCAGTGAAAATATAAGAAATGTTTTTCTCTAATGGCCTTTTTCCATTGAGTCTGAGGCTTTGTAAATAATTATGTTGTCTCCTTTTAATCATGCGCCATCCCTAAATTCACTATGTCATTAATTCTCTACTTCTTTCTTCTCTTTGGAATTACGTAGAGAACGTGTACTTAAAATTGTGTTTGTAGTATTTCAAAAAAAAATTATGTAAATAATTGAACAAAGTGTATAAATATTGATTTCTTATATCTACGCGATATATATATATACATTTTATCCCCAGGGCCCTCGGTATACTAATCAAATATAATCAACAGCGCTAAGATTTCTTCTACAGCTTCCGCAGGTTTCCTCTTCGACCGTTCGACATGATCATCAAAATAAGTATCGTGGGATGTGGTTAACAACAATCAACTACCGCGACTCGCCCACCGCCGCGGAGCCTACCAGGAAGCAAGTCGGCAGTGAGCAATCACGCCTCCGAACGCCTACACCTGCAGCCACCTCCGCCAACGTGTTTCCGTAAATCATGTTAATATGATCACCTGCTGGTAATATCCGGTAATCGAGAAAGTGGTCGCGTTCGTTTTTGGGACCGCAAATTCATCATCAACGGGAAGGGGAGCGGGGGGGGGGGACGCTTGTAATCAGGGGTGCCGACTCCGTGGGTGCTCGGTGTTTGACCGTCGTCGCAGAAACGCCTCAAACCGGACAAAAAACCTCTGTATGAAAAAAGCGAACACGAACGACCGCGTATATTGAAATGCTTGTCCAATACGTCCTCTAGGACCGAGCCGAACTGCGTGAGCATTTCTAGACGATAAGGACGCCAAAATATTGCGTCTTAGCGTTAGTTTTTGTAAAGTTATTTTGCATTATAAGTGCTAGAAACCCTTAGCTTCAGGTGAGACGCTATAACGCAGTATGTCTTATGTAGCTTGAACGGTTAAATTTATGTGACTCCAAGGTATATACAATTATTTCGCGCCCGGTATATTTCCCGGGGTATTTAGACCCCGCTTTCTGTGCTGCGGGTACCGGGTTAAAATCCTGGTAGGGACAAACTTTGTGTGATTAGCAGGAATGTTTGTACTCGAGTCATGGATGTTTATAATCTATACATATAAGTATTATATACTGAGTTCGCCCTCAGTCCATTTTACGGTACCCATAATACAAGCGTTGCTTAGCGTGGGACCGTATAGGTGGTGTGTTCGTATGGCGATATTTATTTGTTCACAATTCTATGGACATCTATTTAATTTACCCACGACTCATAATCTAACCGCCCGTAAATAACTATAAGCACAAATATAACTAAAGTTAAGTAACTAATGTTTAATTTGCTGCAGTCGATGTAACAATGTTTCAGATATAGATTAAGGAGGGAGTAGCCGGTTCAATGTAATTTTAGCCTCCGGAAACTTGCCGCGGTCCGGTTGGCTGATGATGCATCGGTACCTATACCTACAGCTGTGCAGGGCTGGCACTAGTAATTTAGGCGAACTCTTCAGACTTTAAATGCATACTTTTATCGTTATAAAAATGTATAGTGTCTGGTGCAATGTGTGTGTGTGTGTGTGTGTGAACTTCGACATTTATGTGCAATTGTAAGTATTGTACAAAAGTATTGATCACGTTTATTTAACTCATAGAATTAATATATTTGTTGACTGCACAATATGTTTAAACATTTTATATGCTTTTGTAACTCCTCCTATTATATTGATTTCTTATATTTACGCAAACACTACGCTTTGAAATAAAACAAATTTTACCAAGTTGAAAAGAACTCAGCAACGAGGCATCTCAAATGAACACTAAACGAATTCTCATCAACAGATACAATTCAATACAGTGGCTTGAAACAACAACAACGTTGCTTACAAACAAATAAAAACTATCATACTCGTATCTTATGCCTAGCATTGTTGCATGTTTCAAAATATTCGTACAAACCAAAGTCAAATTCGCTACAATGAAAACAAAAGCACCCCAATATGTAACAGAACTAATCCTTGACAATATTCGAAACTAATCACTGGTAACCCTGTATCCCATACGGCATGGGATTACGGCCCTTTTACGACATCGCAGGTGTCTTTAAAGTAACACTGTTTACGTTGAACGGTGACCCAGTAAACCTACAGTAAACACAGAAAACGCAAGTGAAGCGGAAGGCGATCAAAAAGATGTACGATCGAAAATATAATCAATTAATCAGTTGGAAAGATGAAATGGAATTGGACACGAGGAGAAAATCAAAGAACATCTAATTCATTTCTTCCTATTGAGAATTCTGTGAAGTCAATTTGTTGGGCTACCTTTCTTTCATGCTTTGGCAGTTGGTATTTATAATTATTGTTGCTTTGATTATGCATCAAATCATTTGGATGAAATATTATAAAATATCAAGTAATCTGATGACGGATGGATCTTTAAGTAAGTAGTATATTCCTAATTAAGACACAAGTCATAACAAAGATTTTGGAGAAGCCACCGTGGCCCTATAAATAAAGGTTTTCAGGACTTTGAGGAGGGTTTTAATTGTATCACCAGAGACGGAGTTTTTCTTCTTCTTTCTTTATGAAATGAAATAAAATGGAATAACATGAGATTGTTCAATTAAGAGTAGAGTATTGGAAGAGGCTTTTAACCCAGCAGCAGGACACACAACACAAACAATAATACCAGTTGAAGTAAGACTTATTTAAGGATATTATCGCGTTTATTTTATGTTTTTACGTTCCTGACGTTTCGGCTGCTTTACAGCAACTAAGGTCACGGGAGGACTGAGGTGATAGACGTCCTAGTGTCATAGTTTGAATTGGGCTACCCTTATATTTAGTTGTTTTATTCGGTCCGATCTAAGCAGAAATTTCTCACAGTGTCTCGAGGTCTTGCAATGGTTGCTGTAAAGCCGCCGAAACGTCGGGAACGTAAACACATAAAATAAACGCGATAAAATCCTTAAAATAAGTTTTATTTCAATATGAAGTATTCGCGTAAATATAAGATATCGATATAAGAATACCGGTTATTATATAAACAAAAACGAGAGACAAATACATTGCACTGTGGTCAGAATTAGCACCTATAACTGCGGCCCTGAGTCATCGCATTAAACATACTGCAAGCTCGCGAGCCCCCGTACACAGACACGTATTATGCAGATACTGATGTTATGTAACATAGCGTCGACGCAAACATTAGTCTCGGAATGGAACATGTTTTGACGTGGGCAATCTATGGCTCTCATTAGTTCACTTGTTTTATTATGCCTCTTAATTTACTGATGAACATATAAAATATATTTTTTTTTATTACATTATAGGCAAGTATTTGATCTTGATCTCACCTGATGGTAAGTGACGATGAGATCTACGATGGAGCATACTTGCCTAGAAGGTACCAGTTCACTCTCGACTTGAACGAGACAACTTCAAAGGATAGGAATAATATCGGTAGACGAACACACCAACTATACGGTGCCACACTAAGCAACACTTGTACTGTTGGTACCGTACAAGTTTCTGAGGGCATACTCAGTATATAAAACTTATATAGATATTAAACATCAATGACTCGGATACAAACATTCGTGCTAATCACACAAAAGTTTGTACGTACCAACTGCGCTAATCAGGTCGCTGCTAAAGACGAGATTTTCCGAGAGAGACGAAAGCATATCCTAAGTTGTGTCCTATCGACCTAATTAACAATGCAAGTGCATATACATAAACAAAGTATTATATCAACAACGGCACATAAATCATTGCAACACATACCAAATAATTCGTGTATACATTCAAATGCAGCTATAATATTATTGTCCTTTTTTTTGAGGCTGGCAATCGGCTACAAAATAGTGTTTTTTTGCCAGTGCCGAGTGTTTCTTGATATAAAATTGTTATAAAATTAAAAGTACCCCTGATTATAATGATATGTTGATGACGATGATGATGACGAAATGAATCTATCTACCCGTATCAGTAAAGCTGTGGATACTTTACTGAAAATTGACCGGACATCTTGGGAGCACTTGAAAAGTCATGTTATACTATTTCATTTTAATTTCCTTCACTCATGCGCGTTTATGAACACACAATGGTTAATGTCCCACTAATATTACACATTATTTATCAAAGAAACACATTTTTGGGAAAATAAATCCAATTGACAACTTCGCGGTTCGACTCCGCGCCAAATGTCCTTTGTCGTATTTATTGATCGCAACAATGCAGGTAGCAAGTTGAACAGCGACACAACTATTTCAAAACAAGATATTTTATGTGGAATTTCAAGCATGCTACTAAAATGTAAGCTTAATTCTAATTTAGTGGTCCGTAAAACAATAGATTTGGAATATTTATCAAGCAACGTTTACCTAAGTCATGTCAATTTCTGGAGCAAAACGCAAATAGCTTTACATTTCTGCGCACCTAATCAAAGGAAATATGCGTAATGAATTTCTAGTTGATGTATTGGAATTAAGATCTTAAATATATTCTAATAAGTATCATAGTTTGCATTGAATTCCGTGGAAGCAACACACACAGACTCACTCAGTGGACAGCTCTAAAGACCAATCACATTAATCTCATAGGTATATTGTAGTTGTAAACCTTGTATGGTATAATGTATGTATCCAAATAAATAAACTGACAAAGAAATATAGTTCCAAACTCTGCAAATTGAAACAATAAAATTAATTATCACGAATCTTGCAGTTTCAAATATTTGTTTGCCTGTCGGTAAGCCCTGAAGGTATGGTGTTGAAACGGCTGGGAGACACATTGAATAATGTTCCACAAATAAATTCTGAAACAATTACTTATCTGGTTATTGAATGTGAATCAACAACAAAAATACTTGTAGAATACATTTGCAGATTTTGGAATACTTCGAGTTGAGGGGTTCAATGCCTGGTAGGGACAAATCTTTGTGTGATAAGAACGAATGTTTGTACCTGAGTTATGAATGTATATGTACATAAGTACTAGATACAGAGTTCGCCCTCAGTCCATCGTACGGTACACATTACAATCGTTGCTTAGTGTGGGACCGTATAGTTGGTGTGTTCGTCTGGGGATATTATTAATAAATAGATTTTTTTTTCATATCCCTCGGATATTATTAAAAAGATAATTGCCTTGAGGCCAGCCAATTACCAACATCTACCACACTTTTTAACCGACTTCAAAAAGCAGGTGTTCTCAATACGATTGGTTTTTTTTATTGATTGAAAGTCTGGATACCTAACCGTAGACGTCAACCCAAAATGCGAAAATAATATCACACGAGTACTTAAATCGAAATCTTTGACGTAACCAGCAATATGAGGCGAGCTTACAACAGTGCAAATACTTGAGGCGGTGGTAATAGCGATAATAATACAATACGATCACGATTCGATTGCAAATGGTTTTTTAGAACGATCGTGTGATGCGTACGTATGGCGTTTTGTTAAGCGTACCAAATTTCGGAGTTCGATTGGTGTCGTTCTTGATGCTAATTCAAATTGCAGAATTCGAGTATTGTAGTTATGGAGCTAATTCAAATTGCGGAGTTTGATTTGGACAATCAATGGTGCTACTTCAAATGGCAGAGTTAAATTATTGTAGGCAGTGGTGCTACTTCAAATTGCAGATTTCGATTAGTGCAGTCAATGGTGCTAATTGCAATTGCAGAGTTCGATTAGTGTAGTCAATGGTGCTAATTGAAATTGCAGAGTTCGATTAGTGTAGTCAATGGTGCTAATTGAAATTGCAGAGTTCGATTAGTGTAGTCAATGGTGCTAATTGCAATTGCAGAGTTTGCATTGTAGTACTCATTGTAGGCGAATGTATTTGACGACTCGATTAGCGCAGTTGATAGTGACCCTGCATTCTGTACCGTCCCGGGTTCACATCGAAACTGGGCAGCTTGCCATGCTCGACGTCGCACATGCGCACGCAAAGTGCATACAATATTAAAAGCAAGGATAACACCAGTCCACACATCTTATTTCAACGATACACACGTAATTCTCGTCGATTCCCGAGAATAATAAGCTAAATATGTACAATGGGCACGAGTTAACTGAATACGGCGTCTGTGATGACGCGCGGGCCGTCTCCTCCCGCCCCGCTCCCCTCACACCACGCCTGAAACGCCTGCAGTGTCGCGGCATCCTTAACATCCCTCCTACGTATAATCGCGTTCGATATTTCAACTATAAATGATACATTTAAAAGTATACTACATACTAATTACGTCGCAGAACTAACGCATTCTTCAGAGCGGCATTCAACTCACGCGGAGTACGCAGAAGTGTCTTGTGCTATTTATAAGTGCCTAGTATTACTATATTGTTGGTCATTTAGGAAGTGTATTTTGTATCATATAGTGGCCGTGTGTGTTGCAGTATAGTGCACCATGGATAACATTGAAAAAAGTAAGATGGAGCAAAATCAAACCAATGACCGTGGATATGTTCTAATAAGGTGTGTAGACGTATTTGTTTAATTATCTCCGTTCATAGGCGAGGCAAGTAACATTTTTAAATGTAATTGTGTTACAAGGCATTTGGTCATACATACAACGCCAGCCCCAACATACGATTGGCACGGTTGGTAATGAATCTCGGTAGGGGCAAGCTTTGTGTGATGGGCACGAATGTTTGTACCCGAGGCATTGACGTTTAATATCTTTAATTAACTAATTATTATATTGGGATTATCTCCTGTTCATTGTACAGTCTCCATGATATAAGCGTTGCTTCGTTTGAGACCATACAGTCGGTGTGTTCGTCTGGCGATATTACTATATTATTGACGTCTATAAACTATCTAAGTACTAATTTACCATACAGTGTGTAAGTGGCTTTTTAACTAAAAGTAATACCATAGATTCATCTCATAATTTTGAACCACCCAGAGTTGGAACTTTCCGTCGATCTTTTCGTGAGTTTTTCGCATTTTTTCAGTTGTTTTTAAATTGATTTTAGCATGAAATCATAATAGAAGTCTATCTCAACGTGATTATAAATAAAAACACCGTAATTACTTCGACTATTTAGACTTAAAACTGGAATGTAGATTCAAACTTGATACGCTTGAGCGCGCTCGTCACTCGCACGCGTCGAGTATTGCGCGGAGCGTTGTGTTGTGATCGCGTTGTTTACAATACATTGCTCGCTCAAAAATGACAACATTTGCATCTCATGAATTTTGACATAAATTATTATTATAGGCATTAATTGTAACCTTTACCCAAAGTTTCCGTTATCAAGCCCCTTACAGCCTGTATAAATATTTACTATAAACAATCGAAGTACTAATTTACAAATTACAATTATTAAATAAATTATCATATTTCGTTGCAGTGAGCACTATAATGCAGACGCTAAACATACGCTTCTGAAGATTGGATGCTACCTATTGGCGGCCTTGAACTTGGTAAGTGACCTACTGCCACACATTCATGGAGCAATGGAATTCAATATCAGTAAGTGTCACATAAGATACGTATTTATCACCAACAGTGACTTCGTACGCGTGGACTTTAGTTTTTTGGACAACCTGGGAAACCCTCCCATTTCTCTGGATACAAAATATCAACTTGTCAAGAACCATCAAAATCCTTCCAGTAGATTTCCTGTGATGAGCAAACAGACAGATAGCGGTTTGGACTCAATATTGAAAATTATATACCTTTGATTTTTTATTGTGGTTAATATTTACGTATAGATAATTTCGGAGAAATGTTTATTCTACCAATGTTCAAGGGAGATGACTAATAATAATATCGCCAGACGAACACACCGCCTATACGGTGCCACACTAAGCAACGCTTGTATTATAGGTACCGTACAATGAACTGAGGGTGAACTCAGTATATATAATAATTAAGTATATGGCTATTAAACATCCACGACTCGGGTACAAGCATTCGTGCTCATCAGTCATCACACAAAGTTTGTCCCTAGAACGCAAGGTCACTCCCAACTGCGCTAATCGGGTCTACAAAAGGCAATATTACTTAGATATGAAATAGTTGGGTAACCCTAGCTGAAGCACCTCCTTGAAGCAATTCGGCGTTCCCTCGTAACCTTAGTCCGGGTATTAATTATTTTTTTATTTATCTTTCAGGTAGCCTCATTTGTTATCATAGGTTTCTGCGTGTTCTACACGGGAATGATTAGTATTATATACGCGTTCGGCTACACTTCCCGACGAGTCGGTGATGCATTCAGTATATCAATACTCCATGTGGCATTGTTCACGGCAGCCAGCGTGACGTGGCTGGTTATGACCGGATATTTTATTCGGAGTTTAATAATGGTAGGTGAACTGCTACTAAGCGTGACGTTCTTAACGTAACGTCTTCCATCTCTCTTACACCACACATTTCATGAATCAGAATCAGAATATTTTTATTCATGTAAACTAGAATCGTCAAAGTAGTTACAACATGCTAAGCTACAACTTTACCACCCGTTCGGAATGCCGTTCCTAAAGAGAAGAACGGGCAAGAAACTCCATGGTTGCTCTTTTTATTCTTTCTTCTTTACGAAATGAAATGCGATGGAGTAAAATGGATATGAATATGGCCTCACCCACAACCTAGTGGGTATTTCGCCAATGTCAAGTAATTAATAACAATAACACATTAGTGCAGCAACCATGGTCAGGGGAGGACTCCTCCGTTAGTTTTATTCCAAAAAATAATAATTTATTCGTATTGTATTTTCCAGAAAAAACGCATCCGTGGCCCGAGAATACTTTGCAACCAAATGTTGCACACTAGTGCAATATGGATTATCGTCCTTCGAGCGATACTAGGAAGCGCCATCTGCGCTTTGGCACTGACAGACATTCTAGAAACCGTTTATATTTATGGATTTGTAGTGCTGCTCATCGAGTTTGGTAAGGAACTTGAAAAGGGTTTTTTTTACGACCACCTTTAATAGGCCAAACGTCTGTTGGCCATGTTTGCCATATTCCATTACAAACATTTTTGGATCAAAACTACTTTTTTTTTTTTTTTTTATTACTTTATAGGCAAGTATTTGATCTCGATCTCACCTGATGGTAAGTGACGATGAGATCTACGATGGAGCATACTTGCCTAGATAGGAAGGCGGTAGTAGATAGAGACGCTACATTCACTAGGCACATGCAGCGCAGCTGATCTGACCCGCCATCCATGAATGGCAATACCGAACATCATGCCGGAACACGGCTAGGCCGCTTGGCGACATGGCTTTGTTCAGTGGGTGGTGACTAGCCACGGCCGAAGCCTACCACCAGTAGAGTTGTCACCTGGTTGGCACCACCCAGGGTCACGTGTAGGGTATTTCGAGGGTACTTAATTCTCCTACGGACGAAGGTGACTCGACCCCTAACTACTACTAGCTACTGCCAACTGTGTTCCACCAAACGATTGCCGACGCGGGCCAAAAAGCCACCAGGCTAAATAGAATGGCCATGATATATCAAACATTGGAGCCAAAGCTGCTGGCAGTACGCAACAAAATGGCTATTTTCATAGCCTACCGCTGCTGGATGTAAGCCTCACCCAAATCTCGCCATTGAGGCTATAAATAGATATTAAAACTCCATGACTTGGGTAAAAACTTTCGTGCCCATCACACGAAGTTTGTCCCTACCAGGATTCGACACTGGGACCCTCGGCACGGAAAGCGGTGTCACTACCAACTGCGCTAATCAGGCCGTATGTCCATGAGTAATTTAGACTTTAAAGGGCGCGACAAATATAGTTAATTTAAGATCCATCTATACACCACTACTGACTAAGAAAAGTATTTTTTTTCAGCCTTAAACCTGATATTCATGCTGTGTTACTACTGGTATGCCGTTAAGCTGGATTTCGGTCTGATATCTGATGAGGCAGGAGAAATTGCAAGTACCCAATCGTTTGACGTGTGCAATGAGAAAACTCGGCCCATTTGTGTGGACCAGTCTGGCTTGTGGGCGGGACCAGCCATCGTTTCATCTTAAGATTATTCTGCACGAGCAGATGCGACGACATTAACTAAAATAGCGCCAAAGCCGAAGAAAAACAAATTACTTAAGTTAATAATGATAACCGCCGCTAACTGTCACTGTACCCAATCCTGCTTTTTTAAACGTATTTTTATATAATGAAACTTAAAAATGTAATTAATAAGAATATGATTAAATATATTATATAACAACTAGCTGACCCAACAAACGTTGTTTTGCCATATACATTATTTCTAGGAAATATTTTTATAGTTAAATATTTGCGATTATAAATTGAGATATAAACTATCTTATCTTTCAAGTTGGATAAAACTGCACACAGTGTGCAAAATTTTATTTAAATCGGTTTAGTAGTTTAGGAGTCCATAGCGGACACACACCGTGACACGTAATTTATATATATTAAGATATAATTAACATTATTGATAACAACAAAAAGGTTATATGTTAAGTGAATGAAGTCTATAATGTATTCAAGAATTTATGTTTACAATAAAATGCAAGTCGACAGTCGAGCTTATAATTCATCTCACCCAACATAACACATCGAGTTATGGCCTACCAATGGCCATTGCAATGACAGTGACCGGATCGCTGCGCCCGCGCCGGCGTCGTCGGCGCATGCGTGCAATTATAACTGACGTGTCGCCATGTACGGGGTCCCGTTGGACACCGGCGGATTCCTATCGACGCGACGAGTCGTCAAGATACGCAGCGCTGATACGACGGATATTATAACTAATCAGTATTATAGGTATTATAGCCACTGAGAATGACCTCTACTAGAGCGGGACTAGAGATACAGATATTGTCGTTTTGCGTCTATTTTTCGCCATTTTAGCGCTGACGGCGTTGATTACAGTTAGTGAGTGTCTACGGAACTAATGATAGAGGTGAGACACGTGACAACTATGTTGACAAACATTCGATAATACGGATACTTAATATAAATCATAACAATAATATACAGAGTGATTCAGAATGGGTATAACTAATCCTGCGCTTTTGAGCGCATTTGTTGAGCATTCTACTTTTTTTTTTGTGTGTGTGTTGACTGTTATTTTCTTTTCAATGCATCCAATCATCAATCAGTATGGCACGATTATACAGGGGTATGACAACGAAAACTTTGGGTAAAAGTTACACTTAATCCCCATAATAAAATCATAGAAATCGTTTATCTCGAAAGTCATGGGAAGCAAGTGTTGTAATTTTTGAGCACGCGATGTATTGTAAACAACGTCATCGCAACACAACGCACCGCGCAAAACCCGAACCGTGTCAGTGACGAGCTCAAAAAATGCATAAAATTTATGAAAAGATCGAAGGAAAATTCCATCTCTGGGGGGTTCAGAATCGTGAGCTGAATCCATGGTATCAGTTTTCGTTACGAGGTCACACACACCCTGTATATCATCTTCACCATAGCTCCTAGGAAACGATTAGAAGGGAGACTGTCAAGGGCTTGCTAATGTCAAGACAATCATAATTCCTCTCCTACACATCAACCGCTGATTGCGAAACGGTTTGTAACTTTAATTGTTGTGAGTACTTGACATAGCGTGGTAGAATTGTTATGCTAATACAAGTTATTTTTTAAATTGAGGTTGCATCAGCTTTTGACCTAGGAGTGGTAGTGTTGCCCATAGTTTTGGTTTGACAGTTTTTGCTTTTAAACTCTACAAGACGCTATTAATAGGATATAATTCAGTCCAGTAGAACAACTGATGGTCATATGGCGAAATAGGGCTTGCTTTTACGTCAAAATGTGTCTTAAAATCGTTCCCACCGAATTTATAGGCGTATAACATTATCAAACATCATATAGTACTACGTACAAGAGATTTGCTTTGCGCAGTTTCAGACGTTTGATGAAGTTATAGAACGTCAATAAATTCGAGGGTACGGCGTTGTCTTCAAGCTTTATCAAGCCACATCGACAAGCACCTATCATTCAACAGTGAAGATCAACATTTAAAAGGATAGGTATGCAATCGCAGAGCGATTTATATCCTCCTGCAATGAAAGTAAATCATCCACACAAACATTTGTTAGGTCTCACAGATCAGGCGCAAACAAACGACAAGCGCAAACTCCGTAACGAAGATTTACTGCAAATAAATGCAAAAGCAAAGGCGCCCAATTTACATCGTGTCGCAACACGGCAAGCGCAGTGTAGGAGACAAATTATGCCACAGATTAACAATGATTCTAAAGACGTTACGACATAACCATTGTTTGCTATTGTTTTCTGATACACATACCGTTGCTAGTACACAATTAATATAAGATAGGACGCGCATATGCTGATTACAAGGCGACACTGACGGAAATCCCACTAATATTATAAATGAGAAAGTTTGGATGGATGGATGTTTGTTATTCAATCACGCCAGAACGGCTGAACGGATCTGGGTGAAATTTGGCAAAGAGATAGATTATAGTCTGGAATAGCACATATGCTACTTTTTATCTCGGTAAAATGTATGGTTCCGGTGGGTACTTTTTAATCGCGGGTAACACCGCGGGCTGCAGCTAGTCAAAAAATAAATTAAAAACAACTATGAATTAAGACGGACCCATTGTATGTAGCCTTGTGAAGGAAAGCAATACTTTTAGTTGGGTCAAATTTAGTTTGTGTATCCACAGAATTAGCAATCCATCTTCACCTACAACCTAAGAGACAAATACAAAAGAGTGATACTTGAATGTAATGACATAAGAAATGATAGACTTAAAAAAAAATATTGTTGTGAGGATCTTGAAAAAACTGCAAATACTTAAAACATACAAAAAACTAGGTACTCAAATCTTGAAAAAACTGCAAATACTTAAAACATACAAAAAACTAGGTACTCAAATTATTGTTTAAGTGTTTTCAATTGAATAAGCTACACATACGATGGTCCGATTATGCTAAGTTGTATGTCCACGTACAGAGAGAATCGTAAATGTACGCTCAACCTTAGACTACTTTCGCATGCCGATTGATGAATGGACCGATATTCAAATGTCGTTAATATTTACAAGCGCAATGTTAGTCTGACAAATCGGTTCGTTGAAATTAAAATTCGTTAGTCCATCGATTGTCATAAATGTTAAGTTGAGTTCGGTAAGTAGGTAGGCATAATCATAATTATTAATTACAAAAATAAAACTGAGACTTTTCAAGTTCTCGTAAGACATTAGGATATTTTTTACTTATTTCGCATCACCATTGTAGTTGATATTATCGTTATCATCAGGGGGTGCTATGCAAATGAAAAATACTACTGGCGGGCTCAAAAGAACTCACTACCCAGAGCCGACGAACGAATTTCTTAAAAAGAAAATAAAAAAATCGCAACATTTCACTTGTCAATGTTATCATTATCATAATACAATCGATACAACTTACGAGGCCTGCTAGCATAAAAATAATTAACAGAGGTGCTCGCATGGTATTTGAACAAGGAAACGAACGCCTAATTAGCATTCGCTTAAGAACAAACTATTTAAATAACATCTAATGTGCCGTCTTATGGTAACTACAATAACGTACAATCACTCACATTATGGCGTTTAACTTATGTAACCGCAATGCAAATATAAATCAGAAATACAGGCATAGGACCGCGCGGTATGCATAAATCGAATGAAATATATAAGTAGCATTCCAGTGATCTATAAATGGTAAGTCGATTAATATGTGTAAGATCTATAAGAAGTTTATTTGAAATATATTATCATCATTGATGTCTTAAGCTATTCCCTAGTTAACAAACACACTACACATAGGTTAAGCTCAAAATAAAACAATTTCACATTTCTTTCCCATACTTTAGTATCTTCCCCTCCAAACCTTGTCTTCTAGAGTAGAGATCACTATTATACTATTGTTTTTATATTATAAAGTGCTGTCTATCTATTTATCTATCTCCATCTCCAGATGCTGCTGGCAAATACATCGTCCACACTGTAATGCCTATTTGGTGATGAAAGGTTTACATATTGATTTCTTATATTTACGCGAATACTACACATTGAAATAAAAACTATTTTCTCGATTCCTCCCGTGACCATGGTTGCTGTAAAGCAGCCGCAACGTCGGGGACGCAAAAACATAAAATAAACGCAATAAAATCAGAAATTTCGATTTAATTTCAATACGAAAGGTTTACTTAAACCCACAAATAATTCTAAATTTGTATTGTTACTAGCATATACTGGTACTAGCATTTAGTAGTTAAAATAATCAGGCTCTGAAGTAAAACGATTAGGGTAAGTCATATTCGGATATAGGTAACCTAAACTACTGAATTGTACATACTGTGTGGTCTTCGTGTTGTTGCAACGAGTGCCCACGCGCCGCCAGCACCATGACAAGAGCACATTGTACTCAGATCTAGAATTCATTAGTATTCGCGCATGTATCTCCTGTGTTTATTATGTAAGCATCGTTTGCGCGACATTGGATATTAGCATTCGCGGTCCTTGCTGATTTTATGTGCTCGCTGTTCTGTACTCGTGTCTCGTGACATCAGTTTAATGTCGTAATTGTCGTTTTGCGACGGTCATTTTCTTTTTAACGTTTAACTCTTAAAATAATCATCTGAACCCCATTTGTGGTGACAATGAGCGCTTGGACTCATATTCTTAAAGATGAGCTCATATTGTGTACGGATATATTCTTAAGCCGAAGTAATTGATCAGGCGCAATGAATTAACGATTAAGTACATTTACCAAACCATTATCTACCATCTTAACTACATCAAACATTGTTTTAGAAGAACTTCGATTTATATATTAAGAAGATAATTTACTCAACTGAGCATCAACTATTGAAACCATTGATTTTATTCCATTGAATACTATACATTGAAATAAAACTAATCTTACCGATTTTGTCGGGAACGTAAAAAACGTATAATAAACGCGATAAAATCCGTAGGAGTAGTTTTATTTCAATATTGAAACCAAATTATTTTCAAAACTTAAATATATTTTCGGTTGTCTTTAATAACCGAAATCCTAAAACAAGTATAATATATACACACCAATTTTTTATATGTCCACAAACTAAGCAATGCTTTGTGTGCTATTCCAATCCTAATACCTAGACCAGCACAAATTCGTAGCTTTCACTTGAATTGCTATAGATAACACTAATCAACTTATCAGAATAAAAGCAAAGGATCCAAGCGCACGCCAATAAAATCATACATCAACAAATGTACATCAAGATCAGTAAATCACAGAGCCAGGTAGCCGGGGGCAATGGTTAAATCAATCGCTCAATATAGACGTAATGTTACGTAGCAACCTGGTGGTGCCGCGATCAGTAGAATCTGATCGCAGGAATATGGGCATAATGATCGTCGACGATGTTTGAAATTTTGTAGAAAGTTGTATGACCATACGCGAGAATTCGGTTCTATATCTCGCAAAATATACTTTTGGAGATGGTGTTTAAATAAATAATATCGATGAGATTGATCGACGTTGCTTAATTTGGATATGAAGCAATGCATATAAATACTAAAACAATTGGGAGTTTATACTTCGCATTCAGCAACCCTCGTATTATGGGACTGAGGGCAATCACGGTATTACCCATAACAGAGAAAATAGCGAATAAATAATTTTCATTTTTTTTACGGCCTTATTAGCGCAGTTGGTAGTGACCCTGCTTTCTGTCCCGGGTTCGAATCCCGGCAGGGACAAACTTTGTGTGATGAGCACGAATGTTTGCACCCAAATCATGGATGTTTAATATCTAAATAAGTATTATATACTGGGTTCGCCCCCAGTCCATTGTATGGTACCAGTAATAGAAGCGTTGCTTACTGTGAGACCGTATAGTCGGTGCGTTCGTCTGGCGATATTGATTTATTTGGGAAAATTGCCATTGAGAATCGGAACCGCAACCTGCCGAGCGATCTAGTGCTAAAACCATTAGACAAAGAGGTCCTGTATGACGTAGTAGTCATTAATGTTCAACTTAGCATGACTTATAAATATTACGTAGTGCCTGTGCATGTTCAACCAATCCTTATTTCAAGTTGCCAATTTAAAAGAAACTGCATATTTGAATATGACTAAGACGCGATAACATCGCCACGGCTTATCTTTCTTATCCGCATTTAAAAAGGAAAGGGGTTTATCTCCCATTTTGGCAAATATTAAAACGGGCCGTGTAGGCGTATCTGTGTCATCTCACCGCAAACATAGGTGTTCACTTGACCAGATAACCCATTTGAACACTTTTAGTGTTTGCATTGAAAGAACCTTAACATATAAAGACTTTCTTGTGACTAATAGGTCAACAATGAGTATTTCAAGCACTATTTTCTTCAATAGGTAATATCCAGCTATAAATACCAAAACCCGCATAAGCGTAGCAGAATAAACAATGCGAAATGTATTCAAGATTCTACAGACTGGCACAAGAAAAGAAAACCCTACAAAGAAGAATACATTTTCTTTTCAAGTTGTGGTTCCCAAATCTCGCGAGTCTTCCCACATTCTCATCTAATCATTGATATTACCAAGAGTTGATTACGTATCCTACTTTCGAATCGAATGTTTATCTAATCTAGCCTAAATCAAATCAATACTATGTAACTTGAAATAGTAAACACGTAGATAGATATACTACGATCATCATTACTAAGATTTTGGCGTGACCGGCTCAAGGAGTTCGTGATCCCAACAGTGAGGGGGCGGTGCAACAATCAGGCTGCCAAATATGCCAAGTGAGATATCAAAGTGCATTTGTTGCTCGGGGCTCGATGATTGACGTCTGACTTGCTTAACGTGATCGAACGCGACGCGAGCTGACTCTCGGTATGGGAAATACATGAATATTTTGTTCATGACTCGTGCGGTGTACAGGATTCTGTATAATTCTGTTACTTTTACCTTTGAATGTGATAAATCATATTGATCTGCAACAATTAGGGTGTGTTGGATGTCGTTCAAACAATGATAAGGAAGAGATTTTCCTAATAACAATAATAACATGATATTACAGGTAGCTTTAAAATGTTGCTGTCAGGAATAAGGTAATATATCAGGTATAATAAGTCTTATTGATGAACCTTATGTGCCATTTTATGTAGTACCAGGTAAAAGCACACTTTATTTTTTAAGACATACGTTCAGATCACGTTACATAAACGTAACAACATGAAGCTGTGAAAAGATTACTTACCTCAAACGGCGGTGGATTCTGTTGAATAGACAGCTCGCTCCAAGGACGCAGCAATGCCCTTTCGGCATCCGCTCCGACAGCAGCAAAACTGACTCCATATCTCCTCCACAGAGACAGTTCGTAAAGTCTCTTCCATGGTATACCATCCTTCGCTGTCTTCTTTCTGATACTTCCTCGGAAAGATGGTGTCCTTACTAAAGTTTCTGCCGGAATTCCTTTCTTACTAGCTCCTCTCCATGGTGGCTTAGTCCCATTAACATTTCCTTTGCCAATACTATTGGTACTACCTGAAGACCCTTTACGTTGAAGCGTAGGTTTCGACTGAGGAGTTTTTTTCTTTTCATCAAAGAGCACAGCGTTAGCAAGATCTTCGTCATTATTTGATCCATCTGATTTGACTTGTTCTATCGTTACCACAGCTGATTTTCTTTCTCTGTAACTTCCTCTCAGGGGAGTTCTGCTAAAAGGTTGTTTCGTTTTGTCGCCATCTACTTCATCGTGCATTGCAGATATTGCACTATCGTCTGCATATCTCATACGAGCGGTTTTCATCAGAGATGCTCTCGTGTTCTGAGCGAATAGACGTTCGCAGGGGTCGTTTACTTTATTCAGGTCAGATCGTGTTTTAAAAGTATTCTCAGAATCAGTATCACTGTGACCTTCGTAGGAGCTGGTACTATTGCTGAAGCTTTTAATAAATGACCCATCATTGTTTCTACCATTATGGTTGTTTTTGTCAGCCTCTTTGATTTCTATGATACATTCATTGCGGAAGGACTTCTTCGATTGGAGACTTGTGTTAGAATCTGACTTTGCAAGAGGATTGTGCTTGTGGTCAGCGCAGCCATGTGCATGGGCTTTGCCAGTGCAATGCTTGTGAATTTTCGCCAAAGCAGCTAATGTTTTGTTGCCGTTGGGTGACACCTCATCGCCGCAACGCAACGACTGTTCAAATGAGCCTTGTAAGTGAAACATTCTTCGTTTATGCGACAACGTTCTCACGCGGTCTTGCAGCTGCCACGTTTAGCATTTTAGAGTTCAAGGTTCAATAGATCATATCATGTGTCCCTACACAATAAGAGCATTTACTCATGTTATAGAAGTTACGGTGCAAATCGACGTGACAAAATCGATCTTGGGATTTATCGACGAATAGTGATCACAACTAATCGTGAGTGTATTGCTCGCCAAATGCAACAAAATAACGACAAATTCAAAGCTCCGTGACATTATTTGGGTTGGTTACAGAATCTCAGTATTTAGTAAGTAATACTAACCTACACTGATGTTAAAAGCTTAATGTCAACATTTCCATTTAGCTCACCAAAAATTAAGACAATAGACACTTATATACTCACTAGCAACCTTTTGGGAATGGGAGGACCTAATTTTAAAATATCGTTGAAGGAGATTAATTTATGATGGAAACAATTGCAGCTAGCGAAATGGGCGCAGTAATTACAACCTCACGAAATAATATGGACGTGTCCAGAGGATATAGAGATTAGATCTTAGTTGCAACATGTGAAAGTAAAAAGGATTTAGATATTTGATTAAATGGCTCGTGTTATATTGAGGTCAGTAATAAATTAGGTGCAGTTTCGTGAAACACGTGTATTGAAACAGCTGGTGTTGATGTAACGAAATAAGAAATTACAGATGTTCATAATTATCCGTAGTAGTCTTATAAGTCTGAATACAAATCTTAACATTAATTTGAATAAATCAGGTCTTGAACTCGTAAACCGAGAACGATAATATCGATTTAGAACTTTAAATTTCGTTTTGAAATAAATTAAACTATTGCTAAACTGTTTTATATACACTTTTGAAGCGTAAATTTTTTGTATACCTTAGCTAATTGATACCACGAAAATAAGGACAAATTGATTTCTATAGAACATAACATGTGTTAATCTGAGCCCCTGTTTGGTTTTTAAGTCGATTAAAATCTTGCTATATTTCAATTAAATCAAACTTTATACTAAAAGGGTATTTCATAACAATATTTATTCATGTTTTCATTTAACACTGCAATAAAAGGCTATGTCGTAATCGTATCGTGATCGACGACACTTTCCCACGATGAAAAGTAAATGTATCCAATCGCAGCTAAGTCAACATTCGATGGTTTTATCATATTTATATGGAGCGATAGATTAATAGATCTTTTTTATTTGAAGCCTCCCTAATTTTAATAACAACCAAGTACGACATAAAGGCAAATATAACACAAATGAGTTCAACTTGAACAACGAAATGGAACTACATGACTGAAAACCTAGTAACCTAAACACTCCAACATCCAAAACCTACGCGACAGACATGTGATCACATACTAATGGCACGGGCACATCGTTGAGAGATCTTTTACATATAAAATCAACTTAAACAAACCCCTGATCCTGATCAAATCCAAAATAAAAAACAACTAGCTATAAGGTACATGTGAAAGCACTCAACGCAAGATTACCGAGCACAAATATGTCCTAAATAAACTCCTCTCCCGTCGATATTGGTCAACGCTTCATGCAAATACGAGTAACGACATAGATCCCACCTATTCGATAATATTGAAATTGCTCTTGCGCCACTTCGCTAGTTCCATTCGCATACGAGATATAAAGTGCGCGTATTTATGCGATTGGCCAGAGATTATGGTCGGTGAAGCAAGTATTGTACGTTTTTGTTTACATGGATGATTTACTAGGTGTTTGGTAATTTAGGATGTTGCACCTGAGCATATTCGGCTTTGTAATTTCTTTTTTCGAAATGACTACACATCATCGTAAGGGATGAAGTTCTAACGTTTGATAAGACACTGAAAAATATTAAATAGGTTTTGTTTTATAGCCTTTGAAAAATGTTGCACTTATATTATATAACTTTTCATGGATGGCGGGTCAGATCAGTTGCGCTGCATGTGCCTGCAATGTAGCGTCTCTATCTACTGCCGCCTTCCTACCTAGGCAAGTATGCTCCATCGTAGATCTCATCGTCACTTACCATCAGGTGAGATCGAGATCAAATACTTGCCTATAATGTAATAAAAAAAAAAAAAACTTTTTTTTTGCAGACGTAATTGAAGGTGAAAAATGACGTAGGATATTTTTTGTTCAAATATATCCGTTAGATTCACTCCGTATAAGTAATCAGTCAGTTCAAGGTCGAATAGAAGCCTTCGGCTGGAATGATATTGAATAAATTATAAATCGACAAAAATTACATATACGAGTAATTAGATTCTTCTATCCGTTCGGAATGCCGTTCCTATAGAAAGGAAGAGTCAAGAAACCCACTATGGTTAGTATTTTTAAGATAAAGCCCAAGCGTGTAGAAGTAAGTCAGTATAAGATTTAAAAAGAGGCACGCAAAAGGCAAGGCCATACGTTATTATTCATCACGTGCCACAGTGGACACCGTGAAATGGTAGATCAGCTAGTTAGTTAGTCAATCGTCGCGTCGATCGGATCGTGACTGGCAACTTACTCCCGAAGCGATTCGCAAATAACGAATTCTCGTTTGAATTTAGAATACTAACTTCTTTTTTTTTATTGCTACTAGGTAATAAGTTATGTTAATATGATGATGTATGTAACAAAAAAAGAACAATTATTGTAACGACTTTTTTGGCGGGAAGATGAAAAAAGTTGTAAATTTTGTTTTATTTTCCAAAAAATGCGGTTCCTCGATAAATAATGTGTAATATTTAGTGGGTTATTAATCATTGTGTGTGCATAAAAGTGCACGATAGAAGGAAATTAAAATAGTATAACTTGCTTTTTCAAGTTCACCCAAGATGTCAGGTAAATTTTCAGTAAATTCCCCTTTACTGGGATAGGGGTAGGAGATTCATTTATTATCATCATTATCATCATCAGGGGTACTTATCATTTTATAACAATTATCAGTAAATACTCGACACTGGCAAGGCTCTATTTTGTAACCGATTGCCAGCTACAAAAAAAAGAAGAATAAATATTGTAACAAAAAAAACTCATTAAACAGAAGCAGGATATTGCAGAATAGATACGACCGTTATCATTAATTACTGTTAATGAGATTCGTTTTTAGACCACTTAGAATAAGGCAGGATTTACACTGGGCTTTAAAAATAAAATTTTCATAGATCAAACATGACAATACATTTTGGAATAAATATTTGACACCATTAGCTTCACGGTCCCATTACATAAAAAAAAATACATAACCTACCAAACGTTATATAAAAAAAAACATTAGACAACATGACATTATAATTAAAAGCTTTATTTGTAGCACAAATTAAATTATCACACGAAAATTTTATAAAAAAAAACGAAATATGTTTATGAGCGTTAAAACTACGCGACCATATTCGCCTAACACCTGAAACCTATAAAAAAAATATAAAACGTGATTTTTTAATCATTCCGATTTGATTACAGCCAAACTCGATGGGTCGGTGTTGGGAAACATGTTTGCCATTACGATGGATCGTTACAAAACATTTATTTTTAATTAACGAAAATTAAACCTTATGATTTAACAAAAATAGTGTATAATATTTTAACAGATGAATCAGTAAGTTATATCGATCACGTTGATGTATAAAATCATTGTGTAAATGATATTTGTTTTGTTTAAAACAAGGCGAACTACTGGCGTTTGGCCGTGCGCTGCTTAAAATTCTGTGGCCTAAGAACAATATTTTAATGGAGTGTTAAGTTAATTTAAACGTGATCCGTCGCGCTAAAATCACAGATTTTATGAATGAAAATGAAAGTGACAGCATGTTTTCTCGCTGACGTTACGATTGCATTAGGAATTCCTGCTAGGTATACTAATAATGGAAATCTCTTTGAAATAAAACAAATTTTGCGGATTTTATCGCGTTTATATGAAATCAATACGGAAATCTCTCTTCAATATCTCTCTTCCCTTTTCAATATTATGCAAAAAACTAATGACACCGCAAGATCAAGGTGAATCATCTATTTTAACTGGTGTTACCTAACTACATAGAGATAAGAGTAATTAGTGATGTTATCAGTTATATCAAGATGACGTAAAGATCACCACGTTGCGGTGAAAATATCATGTAAAAACATTTGGTAAAAAAAAACATGTTTTGGTATACAGGGTGTAAGTGGCTTCGTAACGAAAACTGATAGCATGGCTTCAAATCATGTTTCGGAACACCCCGAGTTGTAATTTTCCATCGATCTTTTCATGAATTTCACCATTTATTTCAGTATTTTTAAATTGATTTAAGCATGAAATCATAATAGAAGTCTATATCAACGTTATAAATAATAAAAAAAACAACATTACTAATTTAGATCTAAAACTGCAATGTAATTAAAACGCGATACGTTTGAGCGCGCTCGTCACTTGCCCGCGCCGCGTATCGCGCAGAGCGTTGTGTTGTGATCGCATCTAAAAATGTCAGCATTTGTAACCCAAGACATAATTTTACTATAGACATTAAGTGTATCCTTTACCTAAAATTTTCTTTATCATGCCCATATTTATTTCTTTTATTTCCAGCGACTCAACTACCTATTCAATGAATGACCTCTCGTCGTGCAGATTTCAGAGAATTAAGATATTAACACAAAAGTATTCGGGCAAGGGTATGCCATAAAACAAGGTACGATCGGAAAAAAAAATAAGAAGAAGAACTTGTTTTTTTACATTATTCATTTTAAAAAAGTATTCCGCATTTAAAATATACTCAAAAAAGGTGTTTTGCGTTATAAAGTATCGTTCCAAGAAAAATCATGATATATTTCATAATTTACAACGTGATGTCTTGAAGGCCGGCCTAAGACGATATTAATCCCCGAATTTATAAAGTCATATAGTAATGCGCAAAGCAAAACTCTTGTGCGCAGTACTATATGACGTTTGATAAAGTTATAAAACGTCTTGAAATAAAACTATTTTGAGGATTCTATCGCGTTTATTTTTTTGTTTTTACGTTCCCGACGTTTCGGCTGCTTTACAGCAACCATGGTCACGGGAGGACTGAGGTGGTTGACGTCCTAGTGTCATAGTTTCAAAATAGTTTTATTTCAATGTGTAGTATTCGCGTAAATATAAGAGATCAATATTATAAAACGTCTGTAAATTCGGGGGGAAATGTTTAATTCGTATACAGAATGATTCAGCAATGGTATACACCATAAACCTTGAACCTGCGCTTCTTAAGCGCTTTTGTAATCATTATGATAAGGCAGAATTTCGACGTCGATTAAAAAAAAATGTCCCCAACAAAATTACAATTGTGATTTTTTGGTGGTCCTAAGAACAATCACTAAGGTAACTTACATTAATTTTTTTTTTTTTTTTATACATTATAGGCAAGTATTTGATCTCGATCTCACCTGATGGTAAGTGACGATGAGATCTATGATGGAGCATACTTGCCTATGTAGGATGGCGGCAGTAGATCGGATAGCTGATCTGACCCGCCATCCATGAATGGCAACACCGAACATCATGCCGCAACACGGCTAGGCCGCTTGGCGACATGGCTTTGTTCAGTGGGTGGTGACTAGCCACGGCCGAAGCCTACCACCAGTAGAGTTGTCACCTGGTTGGCACTACCCAGGGTCACGTGTATGGTATCTCGAGGGTACTTAATTCTCCTACGGACGAAGGTGACTCGACCCCAAAGACTATATATCATAATAACTTATGATAGCATACTATCATATAATAATAAGTTCGAAGAAATAAGCGAGTATTATAATGTTTATAGTTTATCTATCTATGACACATTTAATAGGTTCCGATTCGGCGGACTGAGGCACACTCGATCCAATGACTTACATAATCAAATACCAAGCAACCAGTTTTCTACATTACGATCGCAATAAAATATTCAATTACACGCATATTGGCGTAAAATATAATTCGAAGGACATCGTCCTCCCGTGACCATGGTTGCTGTAAAGCAGCCGAAACGTCGGGAACGTAGAAAACATAAAATAAACGCGATAAAATCGTAAAATAAGTTTTATTGCAATTTATTTAGTTAAAAAAATAATGTGTATCGTTGCAAAACCGACTAATTGTAACATAATTAATTCATTTGTCACGGGTCATTCGTCTTGATAGATAATAATTCTAATACCAGCAAAAAATGAACCCATTTCATAATCTTATTTAACACGTGTGAATTAAATATTTCACGATCACGACTAGAATACATGAATACTCGTATAAATAATTAAGAGTTGAAAACATATCTATACGCGGTTCAACGATTTTGTAAATTTTGCTCAGTCTGTCACAACGTCAAAACTTGAAAAGGAAACCGAAAAAAACATAATATAGTAAATTTATATATATTAAACAAAATCGTGTTTGTTACACCATGTATTACTCAAGAACGGGTGGGCCGATTTTTTGTCGCCGCATCGAATAGCAGAACAACGATTAAAACGTGGGGTTTTTTTAGATTCTCTCAAACATTTGATTCTGAGGATGTACGAAGTTCGCCGAGACAACTAGTGGGGTATAAATTAAAATACTCAACTTGAAAAGTCAAATTTAATGTCGCATAAACAAAACGAACCTACCTGTAACATTGTCTGGCGCATCAGCCAAAATTAATTTGCAAAGAAAAAAAAAGCATTCAAGACGTCACAGTTTTTTTGTGGTTTCGTGGTAAGGACCATCGTGTAAATAAAGCGAACACGACTTAATTAACTAGCGGTGCCGGCAGGACGATTTATACGTGACGACGCACAGCCGCTGCACCAGGGTTGCCTGCTCTATCCTTTTGTAGCCCAAAGGTTTGTGCCCAACTAAATTAACTCCAAAAGCACAGAACTCTTAATAGTACCCGAGAGATTGGCCGTTTTCATTTTAATTAAGACCGAAGATGCCCTAAGCACGAAATCCTAAAATAACCAAAAAGTCATAGAGAAAGTCCTGTCACTGTCAATATTATTTATGAAATATGTGGAGTAAACGGAACGGAATAAGCTTACGGATGGTGCACGAGCCACATATATCAAATACACTAGGGCCCTGTTTCATAATGTGCCGGATGATAAGCCCTATGGACAACTTGCAGTGATAGCCAAGTTGGTAGAACGCTTGCCTCGGTAACGAGGATTGCAGGTTCAAACCCCGGCTCGCACCTTTGGGATTTTTCAAGTGCGAATCTCATTTTCAACCATGATTATCACTTGCTAAAACGGTGAAGGAAAACATCGTGAGGAAACCTGCATGTCTGAGAGAACCCCTCGAAAGATGTGTGAAGTCCGCCAATCCGCACTGGGCCAGCGTGGTGGACTATGGCCTAATCCCCCCTCGCATTGAGGGGAGGCCCGTGCCCAGCAATGGGACATTAAAAAAAGGGCTGGAATTATTATTATGGACAACTTATTTGACAGAATTTACATGAGCCATCTATCGAATAAGTTGTGAATAGGGTGTCTCTGCAAATTTTGAATCAGGTTCTCAGAGGAACAAAGAGGATGAAAATTAAAAAAATAATCCACAAAGTATTCTGAACCTGATTTGACAACCTTTAGCGAGCGATGTTCTATGTTCTCCTTCGGAGATTACACCAGGCATTATATTTATAAGTATTTATTATTTTACGGAATTTAAATTGTATGTGAGTTAAAGAGATAATAATGCCATATGAAGTAGCAACCCTGCTGCCGTCACTTACAAATGCAGGGAATGGAAGGACGGGCGGAACTCTTTTATTTCGTCATATTTTTATTATGTTTCCTTTTCAGCCGGTTATAACTGTACGTATCAATAGAGGAATGTTTAGTTAACATTTAAAGGGACCGTTGTTGACGAATATAGTTGAAGTTAACGAGGTATTGTAATATTAAGAGCTCGGCTTTATCGTCAACCACTGGTTAAATAGTTAACTATCGCATAACATTGATACGTAGTTGCAAAGCCCATGAGAATAATGTGGCCATGGGATCCGATCTCATTATTATAGGTTTATAGACGTATCAAACGATATATAGTACTGCGCAAATCAAAACTCTTGTCTTTTTGCAAAAGGTAGTATACCAATTGCTTGCAGCTTGGAACCTGAGCTTCTTAGGCGCACTTGTGAACACTATGTGAAGTCAGAATTTCGATAAGAATGTCAATTTTAAAGAATAATTGTTGTTTCCAACATGTAACGATAGAGGTTTTTTTTAATTTGACAACCAAATTCTTACTCCACATAGTGTTCACAAATACGCTAAACAAGCGCAGGTTCGAAGCTTAGTATACTCTTTCTGAATCATCCTGTATACGTAGATGTCCTAGTTATAATACACGCGCTATACGCAACGCAGTGCGAAGCTGTAACACACATGCGAAATAATCAATGTTTCCGACTGGTTATCCTTCGCACGAGCAGCCAAGGAGCAAATGTCAAATGTATTATTAGACTTCTATATAGATGATGTCCTGACTGCTCGCAAAGGAGATTTCGTCTTGACGCTTTTTGCTAGTGTTATGATTAGGTTGATGTGGGTGGTGGATGTAAAAAATAGGACGATATGAGTTTAATAATAACGAGCGAATCTGAATCTTGTTTGCCTAACTGTGAGGAGACTATAAAGCATGTTTCTTATAAGATGGTTTTACTAGAGAAAGAAACTGGATAGGGAGATAAGGAACGATTGAAAACATCAGTAAATGTACCTTTAGTATAATAAACAAAATAAGGATCATCCTGCAGAAATGAAAATTATATCTGAGTTAAATATAAAATAAGATCAAAAGTAGAGAAGGATCGTCCCAGGATGCTGTAATGCGTAAAACGTGTGGCCAACACGAGAGTATCTAACAGCTTAGCGGAATAAAGAGAAAGATACTAAAAATAAACAATGAATTCGTATCATCATTGAGTTACTATAGTTGGTAAACTAAGAGATAAGAAAAAGGAAAATATGACGAAGATTCTATACCATATGTATGTATTCATAGAAGTTATTTTCTTTTAGGCACAAAGACTTTCTCAGCCAACATAAACAGTACGTAATGATACTCAACAGATAGTGCACGAAACTCCAAATAATTAAAAGAATAAAAATAGAAGACATAGGTAAATCTTACACCTCTAATAAAACCTATTTACCACATTTAAAAAATATATATATTTCAGTCAATAATTATGACATCAACGCAACTAGTAGTAGTACTATTTCTACCGTCACTTCACTAACGTATAGAACACGATATAAGTAACACCAATGACAATATACTAATGAAGCGAGACGCGAGTCGTGATACTATATTAAAACACAATTTTGAACCTTATCCAAAAGAACGAGACGCTAGAATAGCTCAAAAAGATTGAATAGAAGCTATAGAGTATTAACATGAAAATGAACTCCTTATAAATGCTTTGCAAAATGCTTTGTTACAAGTCGAGCAAATTGACAGGTTGTCGTTGTGTCGCGAACATGCAGAGATACGTAACTAATGATGCAAAAAGGTATAGAACATATTTGTATAGGAACTTGTGTCAAGTCAATGTGAGTACAAGTGTTTACAAAAATGAAAATATGACTACTATTACATTTGGCCATCAGCTTAATGAACTGTCATATCTTAGAAACTGGACCGAAAAAAAAGTGTTTCCTAATCAACATTCCATCTCATGCCGCAAAAGATATAATAAACTGGTAAAGTAAGTTATGGCGCCAACGGAATTAAGATGAGAAACCGATAACAATGGTTTATGACAAACTTGAAGAGCAGCACCATCAGAATACACAAAAATAACGCAATTATTAACTGATGTGATGGCGTCGTTGTAGTATTACAATAACAAAATACATGACATTTTAATGATGAGAATATCTGATATAGTTCCACTCGATAGCGCGACCCGAGAGTCAATCCCAGTAACTCACGATATTAAACCACTGAGACAACGAGTAACATAAAATGACCTCAGCAACCTCATAAATATAAAACAAGAATATTTTCTGGATGAACGACTGTTCATTCATCAGGTTGCAATACAAGATGAATAAAATAGTCAATGTAATTTAATATCGAAGTTTTAACGAAATCTCAATTATTATAATATGCTAATATTAAATGGTTACCGGACATTTACAACTTATCAGTTAGTAATTTCCAATTATCACTCGCATCTGTAATATACCGGAAATAAAATACAGTTAACTCTAAATTCTTTTCATTTCCAATCAGATGCTGTGAATGGTCATGTTTCAAAATACAGCAGAAGCGGGAGATCTAATAGAAAAGTTATCAAATAAGACAAACAGCGGCACCTTAGTATTACGCCATTCGAAGATCGACCTTTCGGAGGCTGTCACGCAGCCCACAGAAATATTTTAAGATGCATCACTAAATCGATTCGATAAAAGTGGTAAACAACAATAATTTTGATGAAACGAAAATAATTGTATTTCAAAAGAACTTCGAAGACAAGCAACAAAGGAAAATGTTGTACTTAACATTTTCTTTAATTATTCAGCATCTCAATCCTGTCAACCCATTTGTTTTTTAAAACATACGGAGAAAATTGCGTACGCTAACATAATAGTAATCTATGCACCACTGAAACCATGAACGAATCCAAGGAACCCATAATACAACCATCTCTAACTAGAAGAAGAATGTACAAAGACTACAGTTGCTTTACGAAGGCCGAAGCAACATTAGCACTAGACCGAAGAGAAAATGCCAAACGCAAATATTTTCAACTCTTCCACACGTTATTGTCTTTCATTGCATATCGCTACGCCCATCATCCAAGTCCGCGGCCTTAAATCCAGTGAAAACAACGTCGCCCCCGCGTCCGTCCCACACTTTCGACGATACAACAGTTAATTTGTAAGTCCATGGTCACTTTGTTCCGCCGATGTGACATGTGTCACACTCGATTTCACTGAAGACATTCAGTTAATTGCCGTGACCGTTTAATTGTTGTTCGTTCGTGACAACATTGCTGATGATGCAGAGGATATACAAGAAACAATTGCCGAAGTGTGAATAAAGGATGATCGTGTGTTAGCGCTTGATGTCAACGATTATGATGTAGATCATTTATTTTACAAATAATTACTCGAGTGTTATCTCCAAGGCTGTGTCGATTGATTTACCGGAGATGTTTACAATAATGGCCTCACGACGGATCACCTAACCTAACACCTGGAATTAGTCCAGCTGTAAAAGTCTTACTTCTGTGGAAACTTGTCTACCAGATCTTTTTTGTCTCCCGCTTTGCAATGGAGGGAAGTGGAAAATTTTCTTCCAACTCCTCCTATTTTTATCTTTCGATTAATTTCGTGCGGGTTCCAATACAATTAACTTTATCCCGGGACTCGCCGAGGGTCAAACCCCGGTGTCTTAATTGGACACCACTGTAGATCCTGGCTTACAGGAGTAGCAGTGGTGGGAGTGTGTGGCGGATCACCTAAGCCTCCCAGTTTTGCAGCAAGACATATAAATCAATAAACACAGCTTATCCGTTTGATAAAATCAATTTTCTTAGAATAATTAATCTAAAATAATGTATTTAACAATTTCCTTACCAAAGGTTAATCTTTCATAACATTTTGCAATAACGAAGATAAAAAAAAACCTTCTACTTTATCAACAGAAACGTGAACAAGAAATAGTATGTAAATTTAACTTTGCAACGGAACATGAATGTGTGAAAAATGTACTTAGCTCCGAGGAAATTAATTGTAATTTCGTCACGTTGTTCCTGGCTGTGTCGGCTACCGTGTTCGCAGAGTTATTTGCGTCGTAGACTGGCTTAATTGCATCAAACATAGCCTACGGTTTAGCTATAATATATCAATCAGCTGCAGGGTTGGACCACACATAAATTATAATTAATAGATCATTTGCGAGCCCTGTATGGTAGAAATACTTCACAAAGTACAAATTATGAGAGATTACAAATTTCCCGGTTGCGTTGGGTAGTTCTAAATATAAACGTTTGGCCCTATTATTTGGATCATTATGAAGCCGAAAGCAAAATTAAGTACATACTCAAGGCGTAAAGTAGTTTATAGCGATGATATTATGTACAACCAATATGTAATACTTCATTAGCATGGATAAAAAATAAATGATTAAAACGAGCGAACTTGTTTGTAGCGTTTTTATACGATCGATTTAAAAAAAGGTGGAATTTTATTATTGCGTTGGTAAAACCTTTCAACATAACACGTTAATACTTTATATTTAAACGCTACTATTTTTAAAACAAGTATACGTAATTGAATTTTATAAAAGTTAAGTCTATTATTGGAGCATATATTACAATCAAAACAAATTCTTGTAAGAACACATCAGCAAATTTTATTTTGAGATCTCAATTTTAATGGAGGATCTAACATGAGTCGGGTGAGCTTTCAACATCTAGCTCCATTAGGATCTAGCTTTTTCCGAATCGTTCATCTAGCTTTAGGGTTTTCTAATAGACAAAATTAATACTTTATACATTATTATTTTCCATAGTAATCTTGTTAGCCCTACCAGAATCGTTTGACTCACTACCATTTGCATTCACCCAGCGATGCGCGTGGGCAGACTTCGAGTGCAGTGAAATTTTTGAGCAAACATTTGTACTGTCGAGTCTTTCCTACTGGTTGGCCGTTTGACCTTTAACTTATATACTTATACGTTTACCTATGTCAATATTATCTTAACTATTGCATTATTGATTCTATTTGTTATATATGTTATGTTGTTGAAATAAAAGTTATTTTAAGAATTTTATCTCCATCGACTTGGGATCCAGTAATTAATATAATTAAACCCAAAACCAAGTGCACCATTGCAAGACCTCAAGACACTGAGAGCAATTTCTGCGTAGATCGGACCGCAAACGACAACTAAATATGACAGTACCCCAGTTCAAACTATGACACTAGGTTATCAAACACCTCAGTCCTCCCGTGACCATGGTTGCTGTAAAGCAACCAAAACGTCGGGAACGTAGAAACATAAAATAAACGCGATAAAATTCGTAAAATGAGTTTTATTTCAATGTGTAGTATTGGCGTAAATATAACAAATCAATATATGGATATGTTATCGTTCGTGTCCATATGTGTAAACTACATACTTATTTTACGTTTTGATTATCGGAGTACCAACATATGTAATGTCCTTTTTCATTTTGTGACTTATATCCTCAATTACCTTGGGCCTATCTATCTAAGACTCCTCCATATAACTCTGTCAGCAATCTTTTTAACTGCAACTCACTTTTATTACAACTCATATAATTTTTCACAATCCATCCATTACTTTGGTCTCTCTCTCTCTCTCCTATCGCCCATACCATATCCATCACATTCTATACTATGGCTTTCACTTGGCCCTACTTTGCTGTGCTATAAATAATGCTTCGTTAATATAGAAATGCTTTTTAGCTCAACTCCATTCGTCAGTTGAATCGATATAACCCAACGTTATTTATAAGGGAATACAAACAGATGCAGAATATAAATGGTGCATTAGAAGCTTCTTTGGGCATGCCGTATCCCCGCGAGAATTCATGATTGTACTAAAATAATTTCAAGATGTGATCCACCGTCCTTAATCCACGTCAGGGATGGTACGCTCATTTACAACTAATATTTACTAACATGGTACACATTCGTGTTTTGTATATGTAACAATAGATTATCTATTGATTTCTTATATTTACGCGAATACTACACATTGAATTAAAACTATTTTTAAGGATTTTAAACGCGATAAAATCCTTAAAAATAGTTTTATTTCAATGAATAGATTATCTATTGAATTGCTACGGTTGGTCAATCTACTGAAATTGGGTTAAATCAATTAAGGCTTTCGGCAATCATTTAAGCCCGGATAATTCTGGAATCGTCTCTAGAGTTCTCTGGATACTGAAATTACCTTACGCGTAGCTAGCGTATGTTCTGTAAACGGAAAAAAGGTTTACTTATTTTTTTGTGGTGTTTTTATATGTTTACTCCAAAGCTTAAGTCCTTAAGGCGTAGCCGATTTAGAGACATGAAAAGGCATACAAAGAAGAAAATGACGATCACATTGATATCAGATTCGTAGCTTCCAAATCTACTCCAAGCACCTAGCTGATGAATGGCTCACAGCCCTAATTCCAATTCCTTTTATAGACACACAGTTACGTTCTGTGCATACCGAGACTTCCGAGCGCGGCCGGGATGCGCGGCCGATGCTGCATTAATTGCTTCTTGCGTCGCTCCACGGGTACATAAATTGAACTTGCCTACATGCGTATACTTTCAGGAGTATTGTTTGAGAGGCTAAATACTTGTAAAAGCTACAAAACTTTTACTTAAAGACCACTTTCGCTGTTATCTTGTTGGTCGACTATTTCTGGCTGCAGGAATCACCATCACATCATTTTAATGTAGAGATTTCTTCATCTTGAATAGGGATAGGTTCAATTATAATATAATAATACGAGCCCTTTTTAATGTCCCACTGCTGGGCACGGGCCTACCCTAAATGCGAGGGGGATCAGGCCATAGTCCACGACGCTGGCCCAGTGCGGGTTGGTGGACTTCACACATCTTTCGAGCGGTTCTCTCAGACATGCTTGCAGTTCATTTAAACTATCCTTAATTACTGTCTTCGTTTAGTGCGAAAATTTCATCATTAATCATTTCGTTGTCATAAATACGTGTTAAGTTGTATTGGCTATCTTACATTTCAGAAGTTATTTCAAACCAAACCACCAACGGCACCAACAAGGTCAATGCCAGAACATCTTTGGAGCCATTTTCGCATAGCAATACCTAGCTAGCGTCACAAGGCTATAAATCTAATAATATTCATTATAAGTGGTAGTATTTTTGAAAAATAATGCGTTTTTTGACAACTGCTGGTTAAATGCGATTATCAAGTACCTACTTAAGATATTTTTTAACTAATGTTTAATAGTACACTATAGTCCAACCAAAAAGGAGGCCATTGCGCAATACTAGGACAAAAATAGCTGAAATGTATTGTACTGAAAAGACGGGTCGTGTGTTATGTTGTTGTAATTCCAATACCTATACATAAGATCGACTTGAGCTAAGGTTTCAAGTGTTACTTAAGTACTCAGTTCAAACATAACGCTATATATGTATTGTAATTAATGTTATCAAGTTATTGCCCTAACTTAGGCAACTTTCTACACAGTGAGACGTTACGCATCCAGTTACAAGTTAACCTTATGATAAAACTCGTCCGTTATTTAATCAAATTAACCAACACTGGAATTTATTACAATGTCAATGCGCATTCACCGGCCTACAATAGCGTGACAGAGCTGTCACGACGAAAACTGTCACATTGACAGCCCGAGTAAGTTGTTCCCGTTCGTCGACTGTTAGAATTGCTCCAGGCAATGTTGTCAACACGCCGATTTGCACCGCGTAACTCAATTAAACAAGAACACTTCACGATCCAATCAACCACTTCTCGAAGTTTTAATTTATGCAAAACACACGGCACAATTAAACAACAAAAAAAATACCCGTTCAAATTTCGATACAATCCGATTCCAATTTCAAACGTTCGTAACGAACGTCGGGTGTGTACGGGGGCGATCGACGCGTGCGCAACGTTCGCGGCGCGGTTTTCAACTGTTTAGCGCTTAGATCGGCGTGCGCGTCGCTATCTTGTCCGACAAACGTCGTATATCTAGATAAAGGAGGCTTTGATAGAATCAGGCTGTAAACGTACATATTAGTTGTAACATGTGACGTCAAAATAACATACATATTAGTTGTAACAAGTGACGTCAAAATAACATTATGTAATAACTTTTTAATCAAATCCTGGAAGAAGAAATAGTGGGGGATGTAAAAGAACACCTACCTCATCTAGACGTGGTTATAAAGGGTGCATAGATGTAAACATCAGGCTCTATTTTTCTTTGCCCTAGGTATAAGGTACGAACTCCTGAATACAGAAACCACAAAAAAGCTCGCAATTTAAGCGCAGAAAGTTCAATTATGCATAAAAAGCCAGAAGGATAAAAGCACGTCAACGCACAAAGGACTCAATCCAGTCCTGGGCCCTAAGTCTGCTAATACAATCGATTCATAATCGACCAGCAACCGCATAGTAACTGCCACTTCTGACAGATATCCCATACGATATCTGCCAAAAGTGACAGTTACTATGCGGTTGCTGTTCGATTATGAATCGATTGTATTAGCAGACTTAGGGCCCTGTGCAGGTGCCATTAGATACCTACAAGCATGGCTTAGTACCAGGCAAACATACTAATCGTATAGTCGATTAGTATGCTTGTCTGGTATCCATATTTATTTATTAACAACTCCAAAACGTTAACGTAATTAAGTGCTAGGAAGCGGATATGCAGCTCATCGGTCGCCACCCCGCGTATTACTTCCAACACTCGGCGGTGCATGACTATGAAAGATGGCTGCGTCAAAATAGGACGTAATGCTTTATATATAGGTATGAATAAAGGCGCCGCGCCTTTATTCCGGACCGGACTTCGGATGTCAGAGACCACGACGGTCTTATGCAGCTCTAGTCCAGCACTAAAGCCATCATTGTAGTAGTAATTGTTGCCTTGAGTGGTTGCGTTGAGGAATACAGCCATATGGACGTCACTCCAAACGCGATTGCACGACAACACCGCTCTCGGAGCGAGTCACTGACCACGACTATTATGCGGCGCGGTCGCTGGCACCGGTCAGTGCCTTATTTAAATTCATCTGAAACAGTGTGTCGGTTCGCGGGTCGCGATCTCGCTGTCACTGATGACGACCTTCGGATGTCAAGAGACCGCGACATGCAACCTAATGCGACCCCTGATGTCCGTCGCATGGGGATCCCCTACACATAGAACTGCAGGTATGTAAGACACATAATATACAGATATCCTGACGTATCCAAGGATTGCTTCTTCATCATTAATAGTTCGAAAGCATCTGCATGGACTGCTATCTAATCTGCGCGCGCGCCGTCGAAGATAAACGCAAACCAAACAAGCTCGCGAGATTACGAGAAGCTCTGAGCTTCGGAAGAACTGATAAGTGGGATAGGCCGCAGGTACTTATGTTATTGTCTTGTATTATCACACTCTTGGATGTAGGAATATTCTTGTACTAACAGAAATCCGTCTATAAGTCAGAAGTCAAAATCATACCATATTTGTATAAAGGCTTAGTCCGTCCCTTATCATTAATGGGCAAGGGCCTCCCCTCTATGCGAGGAGGAGATAGGCCATAATCTGCAAGCCCAGTGCGGGTTGACGTACTTACTATGACTTTAGAGATAACTGCAAGTAAAAACTCAAATAATCTTTATTTACATCCTTGTAGCGCCATCTATCACAATAATTCCGAAACAAAACAGTTTTAAATATCATCAAGAGATGACAGTAGGAGCGATAATTGATAAGCGCCATCTATTACAGCATAGAATAACTATGAAATTCATGGTTCGTATAGGAGTCGAGTTAAGACGTTCTTACTATTCGACGGCAGATGGCGTCGATGTCACTCAAATATTTTTACGTCACTTCTACGACCAATGAGAACCAAGAACCGCCGTACAAACAAAACAGCAGAAGCGTTCGGTTGTGACGTCGTGCTGCGCAGCGCGGCTATTTTCGTTCCTGATAGGCAGGCAGACATTTTGTTTTGACGTTGTGTGACGCCGCAAGCGAAGCTCGGGAAATGCCGTTGAACGCGGTTGGCTGGTCATCGGAGGAAGATGAAAAGCTCGCGGAGTTGGTGCAACCCCACAGTTACTTGTACAATGTGTTGGATCCGTCAAGAAAGAACATTTTAGCCAGGGAATCTACATGGAAAGAAATAGCCCAACAATTGGACAAGCCAGGTAAGATCGTGTTGTAATTTTGCTATAAAACAATCGGCTCGTGCTGCATAGCACGACCGCAAAGCGATAACAAAAATCAAGACCGACAGGTTTTAGACGTAAATAAAGTAAACAAACACCGAACACGGCAAAAATCGTCACATAAATCTTTAAAAACCCAACAAACGTGGTGACCTATTTACAGTTTAAATAGGTACCTACGCGTGTATAGTGAGCAGATATTAGTGATCAGTTGCATTTATTTATAGCTAGCTCGATTTAATTTGTAAATCCAATTGCTATACCTGAATACAGTCTGACTTAAATGCAATGGAATCAGCTGACTGTGTTGCTTATCTGATAAGTGAACAAAACAGCTGACTGCTAAAATAATAAGGTGAATGAAACTGGATTAGTTTACTTGAGTAATTGTTGTAAATTTATAAAATTAACAAAACATATAGGTACTTATGAGAATAATCTACATATTACTTAATAAATTCTTGGCACTGACTGAACGGCGCACAGCCTAAACCGGTGGACCAATAAGTATTAAATTTTGCATATTAATATATAACATGGGCGAGCACTAGGAGAGATTTTTGGAAATGCATTCCCTAAGGGGACTAAAAAAGGGGGTTCTAAGTTTGTATAAATATTATTTTTTAAAGTAGCATCAGGCACATGTCCAGTAAATCAATAATTTGTTTATACAGTAAGCACCTACCTACAGTACTCACTATGCATTCACTGAATATATTTACTTGAATTAATCAACAATAACAACATATTTACCTGCCTGATTGCTTGGTATTTAACGAGAGGCTTGTCAAACAAAATGAATTTACTTTATCATGAATTCAAAACCAAGTCAAATTAGGTAACAAGCATATTTTACAAGTTCACTGACCTGCACTTGGTCAGCATAGTGGACTATAGCCCGAACCCAACGAGCTATTCCCAAACCCCCTTGCATTGCGAGAATGTGTGCTCCGTATAATGGAAATAGGCTCACTACCAAAGGTACCATTTAATCTTTATTTCATTTAATTCACAACGAATAATGTTTTACGTTTCATCTTATCTTATTTTTAAAGAATAATGTTTTATTTCATTTTATTTTATTTTATGTTCTAGTTTAAGAAATTGAAATTATATACCATTAATCATTTTACTTGTATGTTAAATAGTGTACCGAGCTCCAAGATACAGACATTGTCTAGTTTGGAGCTCACCAAACTTTGTTGATGTAAATGTTAATTGAAATAAATATTCTTATTCTTAAATAATGTATTTGTTTGAATAGAAGAGGTTGTGAATGCATTCAAATAGTGTGCATTGCAATGTAGTGCACCTCTATACTTTTGGGAATTACTGACTCAATGTGTTCATTCAATAAATTCCAGTTGAAGAATGCAAGAAGCGCTGGCGTGGCCTCCGTGATGGCTACATGAGGACCAAGCGCCGACTGGGCACCATGCACAAGACCAAAGTTGGTATCTTTGAGAAGCTCCAGTTCCTCGACGAGACGGCAATGGAGGAGGCGGTGCAAATGGAGATGATGGAGGAGGATGAGCAAGCGCAGGAGGAAGCAATGATCAGCACAGAACAGCAAGTTATTACAGACAACCAGGAGTATTATGAGGTATTTGGAGTTTTAAATAAGTACTACTTGTCCGGATAACGGGAGGGATTATAAATTGTGGCCTATTGATCCTGTACTATTAGCAGACTATAGTATATACTGTAGTATGCTGTTAGTACAGACTCAGGTCTATGTTTGGTCAGCATACTACAGCCCATAATATGCACAAGCACTTAACTATAGTTTGTACAGGCTTGACAAGTTGCATGGTATGGATATTAATAAAACATGCTGCATGAATTTTATACTCACTCAAAATTCATGAAAGGTATGTGCAATTTACAATAGCATTGCAAAGTGCTTTACAGTCTAAACTTATACACCAACATCTATGTTTATTTATCAATCGGATAGCATGCGAAACACCCTACTGACCAAGATCTAATTTAATTTCCAGATTACACTAGTAGACAGTCCACAAGAGCCCCTGAAGCCATTCATAAAAATACTACCAAAAACGGAAATCAAGGACAATGAACCCAAAAAGGTGAACAAAAAGAACGCCGGCCGGAAAAAATCAATACCAATGCCCAGAAACATACCACCTATTAAAATACTACCAAAACCTATATTAGTCAATAGCCCCAAAATTGTAAGATACATTGAGGACCCAAAAGTACCCGAGCAGAGGTCCCAAACAATAGACAAACTTATTGAAAAGATTCTCAAAGAGAATACAAATGAAATTGACGTTTTCTTTAGAAGTATGGCGGCTAGTGTTAAAAAATTGCAACCCAATTTGATACCTAAAGTCAAAATGGAAGTGTGCAGTGTAATTGCTAAGTATGAAATGCAGAGTTTCGATAAGAATTTGAATTATATGGGTTAATTCATAATGTTATGTGATTTGTATTTAGATACGAATTTGAACCTATGTCTGTAGGTACACAAACTGAACTCGGGGCAACAAATGATGGCACTTCTGACAGCAAACATTTCTACGAATTTTCTTAAATTTCAGCATTTTATTGTTTTTTTGTATGGTACTTTTTTTTTTTTTTTTATTACATTATAGGCAAGTATTTGATCTCGATCTCACCTGATGGTAAGTGATGATGAGATCTACGATGGAGCATACTTACCTAGGTAGGAAGGCGGCAGTAGATCGCGACGCTACGTTCACTAGGCACATGCAGCGCAGCTGATCTGACCCGCCATCCATGAATGGCAATACCGAACATCATGCCGGAACACGGCTAGGCCGTTTGGCGACATGGCTTTGTTCAGTGGGTGGTGACTAGCCACGGCCGAAGCCTACCACCAGTAGAGTTGTCACCTGGTTGGCACCACCCAGGGTCACGTGTAGGGTATCTCGAGGGTACTTAATTCTCCTACGGACGAAGGTGACTCGACCCCAAAGACTATATTACATGTGTACTGATGTACACATGTAATATGATTGTAACTTTAAAAATCCCATTTAATCACCTTATGGGCCGAATTGCTAAAGATCCCTCTTTCATTATCACTTAAGTTATATGAGGAACTCTTTTGCCAAATGTTATGCTTCTAGGTCCACCGTTTCGAATATGCGTTGTTTATCTATATAGTATATATATATATATATAGTAGCATAATATTTTTGTAACTTTTGACGATTCATAAGTACCATACATAATGGTCTACGTGAATAAAAAATATTCTGATTCTGATTCTATCAGTCTGACAAACTGGCAGCCAGTGGCAAGAATTTTATTAAATAAAAGTTGACAATCGGAAAAAGTATTAATATAGCTGGTGGCATCATCTGTGGCCGCGACTCATGGTCGTATAGATTGAGCTATACAGCAATATTTATGTCAAATGTTGGTTAAGTCGTACGTGTTAGACTACAGCGGCAGCAATATATTAAATTTATTTGTAAATAAAAACGCATTTACAAAAAAATGGTTTTATTTTTCCAGGATATTTTTTCTACAAAAGGAGCCATTAATCATATTATTTATGATCTTTTTATAGGAAACTACACTCCAAATTTAGTACTAGGTACTTCCATTGTAAATGAAGGATAAAAATATGTTGGTACTACTTAAGCATTAGTACTTATGTGGGTACTACTTTAGAATAAGTAAGTACTTATTCCAATAAGCAGTAAATTAATCAATGGAAATAATTATGACAACACCGTATTTCCATCTAAGATGCAAAACATTCGTGGACACACACACCACAATAGCGTGTGTAAATGTGAAGATAGCACCCATATCGCAACGCTCCCTGTAGTAAAACTATGAATGCTATATTTTTGTAGGTAGGTATACAGCGGCGTCTAGACGCGGCATCCCGGGTCGTTGGGCCGGGGAATTGCACATTTTGATGGTGTAATTAAACGGACCGGATGTGGACGTTTGTTTTTATACATTCAATTACTATTGCACCCTCAAAATGAAGAAATCTAAATGTAATGGAACTTTAAAAAACATCTTTGGGGAACTTGAAAAGTCAAGTTATACTATTTTATTTTAATTTCCTTCGCTCGTGCACGTTTATGAACACAAAGGTTAATATCCCACTAATATCATACATTAATTAAAGAAACACATTTTTATTTTTTTGAAAAATAAAACAAAGTTGACAGCTCTCCGCCAAAAAAAGACTACGTTTTTCCATCGCCATTCAATTATGAATATGCAGACTTAGGGTAAATACTTATTAAAAAAATGTCCCAAAAGTTTTTTTTATTATTATCTGTCCACAGACACGATTAAGTTACATATGTCGTCTTTTTATAAGCATAAGTAAATAGTACGCACCTATCTATGATCCTATACTTCCCCACCTAAGTTATACAGCCACATCAAAGCCCCCCGCGTACTCGTGAGACACACTCGACTCACAATGGTCCTGCCAGGCCCCTCTCGACTGGTTGGCTTGAATGCAATGCTGCTATTAATATTAACGAAGAAACGAGAATGCAGTGACGGTATTTCAACTTAGAACATTATAGACACAGGCTGGGGAGAGTACTAAAATGGCGGATTATTTTTTTCCGTTATTTGAACTGAAATCAGAAGCCGCTGCAAAGACGATCTTAAGTTTCTATAATTCTCACTTTCTAATATTCGTTGGAAAAGAGAAAAACACAAAATGGAGGTTCTCCACTGACATTAGTCCGATGACAGCTGAGATTTCCGATGACAGCTGAGAAAATTACAAAATACCAAAACTATTAAAGTAATTTTGGGGTAAGTGCCCCCACTAAACCCTTACACAGAGTCGGTATTTCATTTTTCAGAATGACATAGACATTTTTATCTCTCTCTGCTGCTACTTTCTTTTTAAAAGGAATAATTAAAAATGCGTTCAAATTTTAAAATAACAAAGACTGAATACCGCCTTCGACTTTTTGGCGGGAAAATGGAACATTGAAGTTGTCAATTTTGTTTTATATTCTGAACTTTGTGTTTCTTTGGTATATAATGTGTAATATTAGTTAGCGGCATTGTGCAGTAGATGCCGCAATGCATAAAGATTGCTTAAAAAAAGCGATGCAATACTCCAACGTTTGTAATAAAACCGCTATTTATATTAACTTTGGAGTGTTGTTTCATTTGAAATGAATTTATAAACAAATTTAATAGATAAAAAAATAAAATATGCCGTAGTCGCAAACAAAAAAATAACGACCCGTATATGTTTAAATATCGTAATAAAATTTAAACCGTCAAAATATTGAATTTCGCGCCCTGATCTAGCGCATTTACTTTAAACGGCAATCCATTTCGACGGTGCCTACCTAATTGACCGAGGTACTGTTACATCCTCAACATAAGTTGTAGGTAAGTTACTATAACTGAACGCCCTGAACTTTAAATTAGTGGTTCCAAGTATCCGGACCACATACCCCTAGGCTGCATCGGGGTCTAATATAAGATCAATAAACCCCCCAAATAATTTAACATCGGGGCCGCGGCGGCGTACACTATATCTAAATTATCACAAATAGGTCGAAATTACTCCAATACGACTATGCGACTCAATTCAATCAACCGCTAGGGAGGTATGAGCGAAATATCGATAATTATTTCAAAATCAATTTATCTAGATCTAGATTCTCGCGCCCATGTTTTAAGTTTTCCAATAAAATGTAGTATGATGTAATTATAGTGGGATTTACATAAAAGTTACATATTATTAAAAGTGTTAAAATAATATTAATAAACACCATCACGCTTGTAATCCCCGAAGGGATAGGCAGAGGTGACCTGTAGTGCACCCACATTATACCGATGTTATTAAGTCCCAATGTAACAGAAGGCGAGCTCCTTAGTCCACCACGATAGCACAGTACAGTTGGATGGTGACAGGGCCGTAGCCAGAAACTAGAGATGTTAAGCGTGCAAAATAGACACCGCTCTTTTGTTTTACTCACTACGATACTAAAACATCGATTTATCGTATCGATATAATATCGACATGGGTATAATCAAGCCCTACTTCTCTCCCACTCGGTATGAGTCATTGTGTTGGTTGATGTATTAACATAGTATTGGGGTCGGGATTACTGCGAAATCCTAAGGGTCATGGCGAGCGATTTTGTACGGCTTTTAATAGCAAAGAAACACTTACTCTAACATACACCCACGCCATAGTGCGACGCATAGATCTTATAAGTATCTACTAAGAAATAAATAAGTCTATGATACGTTTCATTTTTTAATTACCTCAATGTTTCGTGTAGGTACAAAAAGTCGACACTTTCTTACGAAACATTTTGTGTTGCATAAAATAAATAATAACAAAAAATAATTTCGTAAAAGCGACCATTATCTAGCAGCAAGGATTGCTCAATGTTGCTTGGACTGGATTACTTCTGTTACGTTTCAATAGCAGTGTTACGAATTCGCAATATTGGAGGGGGAGTACAAGCGCCAAGAATAAGATTTGTTGCTAGTCAGGGATGCTTGACAAATGAATATCGCCAGACGAACACACCAACTGGACAGTCCCCAAACTAAGTTACTCTTGTATTATGGGCAGGGCCCGGAAACGATAAGCCTGTGAACGGGTTTTAATTCAGTTTTTGAACGACTGACAAACGGGTTATCCTCATAAAACCTATGTCTTTCAAAACAAAATAGTTTTCCTTTTATTTCGATTAAACCCCCGGAAAACCCCTTCCTCATTGTGCAGGCCGTGATTATGGCTATTAAATACGGGTTTATAATATACAGATTATATAATGGTTGTTATTTATGAAATCGAAATGCAATTAGGTTGCATTTTACGGTAGGCCGATTTACACGAGGTCATAGTCTGTACCAACAAATATTGCAATGTTAAACGGTACTATTCATCTTAATAAGCAACATTACCTTACTGACGGGAACCCAACTGAAACTCGCGCCAAGATGCCAGATAAGTTAAACAGATATTTCCTCTACAGAATATTTTTGAAAGTGTCAAAGAAAAAAAGAAAGGCGTTGTTTATGGGCTGATTTACTCACTTTTTATTTGTTTGCGACAGCATCCAATAAGGCATACATTGTAAAGGTCTTATTTTCATACGCGCAAAACGGTATATCATTAATTTTCAGAACAAGATATCATTAAAAAAAAACAGTGATTAAATTATGGTACATTTACTAACAGGTAAGCGGGTAATGCAGTCTAAGCCAAGGCATTAATTTCTTAATTCATTTACTTGACACTGGCCCTATATACAAATCATAAATCCGAAAAAGAAACACCAGGGATCACTAGTTACTTCACTACTCTTTGTAGGTACCATAAGGCAATTTTCGTATAGCAATACGGACAACAATATGCTTACGTTCAGTTTAAACGAATATGTCCCTAAAGTAGATTTGACGTGAAGTCGGCTACAACATAAAACGCTAGATAGATAGCATTGGATGAGATAATCGGTTCCACTAACCTAGATCGGTACATTGTTCTGACATGATCAGCTATGTATGACGTAATTTGATAGACAAAAGCATGTATAGAATGAGCAAAGATAGCGGGTCTACATATGCCGAATTCTTACAATTAAGCTTGCGCAGAGTCGATATCGACGCTTAATTTATTTGATGTCATCTATAATCCATACGTAATTATACCTACATGTTTCCACATACATCAATAGACAAGCTAGAGGTGACTTTGTGTTTTCACCTAGCTAGTCTATGTTGCAAACGAAAAAGTTTAAGGTGGAAGCTCAGGGTCAGGGCGCGAAATTCAAAATGTCAATGGTTTTTATTTTTTTACGAAAAAATTGGACATCTTTACGATGTAATTTAGTATTTTGCGATATTAACATTCTGCATTGGATGTCTCGATGTATTAAGTTGGCTTAAAAAAATACCTAAAGCGATACAACACCATAAAGTTAGCAAAAGTAGCGGTTTTTACAAGCCTTATGGTATTGTATCGGATTGGGTACTTTTTTAAGCAAATTTAATACATCGAGACATCCAATGCAGAATGCTAATATCGCAAAACACTAAATTACATCGTAAAGATGTCCAAATTTTTCGTATGAAAATAAAAACCATTGACATTTTGAATTTCGCGCTCTGACCCTGAGCTTCCCCCTTAATAACAATTATCGTGCCCGTTTATCTCTAGTTAATTGTTGACATGTATTAAATACATTTATGACGAACCAAAGATAGTCATATCGTCATTTTATCCTATACAAAGTCTGGCTTTTTGTGGACACTGTCAGTGCCCACTCTTTCATTCATTCGCGTGGACTTTGATCCTATCCTATCCTATCCTGCGGTATGATTTTGAAACGTTCGAAATCGGAATCGCATTCGGAACGGTAGTTTGCGTCTATAAGTTATTTTAAAAATGGTAGGAATAGTAGGCAAAATATTGATCGCGAAATTTAAACTATTACGGGGTTTTCATGATAAAAAGCTTCAAACTTATACCACACAAATTTAAAATTTAAAGAAGAGATAAATAAAATAAAGAGCTCTAAAATAATGAGATGATATAAACCTTTTTAAAGCGTAGCCAGAAAGTCATTTCAGTTGGGAAAACGTTATGTCAATTTGAGGGCAGAAATCATTTTTATTTTCATTCATAAATTTAACTTGTATGTTTATCAGTTCTATTTTCGAATTAATAGCAATGGCCGCTAACGTTATACCAACGTTACACACGATATTTAACGACAAAGACAGCAAAGACGTTACAGCGATATAGCTATATAATGTCAATTGATTGTCACTGTAGCGACCTCTTCAACCTCGCCACAAGCTACACAGATGGCGCTGCAAACGCAATCAGAACAATTGACAATTCCCCATACAATCCTTAAACGCGCTATGAGAGTTTTCGGAGCACGTAGCATATATACAAGATCCCGACAATAACCGTCGGGGCATAGCGGCCGCCCCGCCAGGCATGCCACCCGCCTGGCTGGGAGATCTTCCCTTTTCCGCTAAATCACTTTGATCATGCAAACGAAAATAGGCCTTCCGATCCTATGATGTGCAAATGATGTTCAATCTTAAGGTGGTAAAGGACTTTTTTTGGTTGACCCTACCTACTAGTAATAGATAAGATAAAAATCTAGTGCCACTTACGAAACAAAACAGTTAAACCAGTCGAGCACTAGCTATTATAGCAAGTCGTGCCGACCTTGAGCGAGAAGTCGTAACTGTAATCTATAATCGATCAACCACATTACTAAAATGCTAGATGTAGAAATATTTAATAACGCCAGAAATAAACCATTGTTGTGGTCTTCTAGTCCGAAGTTTTAGGGCACTCGTCTAGTCTGGAGCTTACCAGTAAAACGTTACTTATATTAACCCCCAAATTCATAGACAGTTACAAGGAATTACAATGGCATTGTAACGAACTTTTCAGAGAAAAAAAATGCCTGATAACACTCTATAATCCATTATAACATTTTATAAATTTGAGGGAAAGTGTATAACATGAAAATAAGTTATTAATATACTTCTTAGTTTTTTTCATACGAGTAACATAGAATGATGTGCATCGGACAATTTTGTAAAAGAATGTGCATGGGATTATTAATAGCGCACACTACAGACAGTATCCGGGCAATGAAAAGTACCTAGCAGGAGTCCAGCACCAACAACAATTGAAAAATTTCGTCGACAAATCATTCTCATTGGTACTAGGAGCGCATACCTGCGAGTTGGTGAACCGCTTACTGCCCGACCTGCTGAGGGTGCCCCCGCGCACGTTGCTGTCGGAGAGCTCGACGTCACCACCGCCGTTCGCTGCGCGCCTGCGCGACAGCTCACACAGCTCCGCTATTGGTTGCACCTGTTAGTATTACGAATTTTCATATAAAGGGCATAGGTAAGGGAATAATTACTAAAGTAACATGCTATGGAAGATAAAACACGCGATACCTATAATACTCATGTGGTCCTGGTACCTAGCTTTTCAACCACATTTATGTTTAGGTAGGTTGAGATTAGCTACAACTATTGCGCAAGATGAACTTTAATAACAGTCAAGTCTGTAGTAAAATCTACAGTTAAGCATAAACAACTTTTGGAAACGTCGATGCAGGACTTACAGCTACAGCCCTGATAGGGGGAGAAGGCCTTGTGGATTGCAGGCCGCCATTTATTTCGTACGTTCTGAATTATTTAAAACACATTAAAATCCATCATCTGTGCATTGCGAGACGATTTATGTATTTGCGGTAGATAGATACATTAGTACAATGCAGAACTTCATTTCGGTCCCACAAAATCCTGGACCGAGTAATAGCCCTACGACTTCATATAGGGAAACAATATCAAATTTCGACTATATACACACACAGATAACGTACGAAATGGTTTGTCTATCATTCCGTCTGTAATGCCAGTCATTGTGTCAGAAGAATCGAACGCGAAATCCGAACAGCGGATTCACGAAAGTGGTATTTCTCGTACTAACTCTGGTACACGGGTGAAAGTTATTCAGTACGCAGTACATATACCGCACTCGTACTGACGACTCGATATGAATCACTGTTTAAATCAGGAATGTGTGTAAACAGCTTGTTCCGTTTGTGACCTCAATCTAGTACGTGACGTGCTAGTGAGGCCAGATCCTTGGCCTTACACTTCATTCAAACTTATGGGCTTATTTTGCATGAGCCAAACATTTAAACTGTTAAAATTACGGGAACATAAATAAAGAAGGCGACTCAATCGACCACCAGGGCCCCAAGTCTGCTAACATAATCGATTATGTTAGCAGACTTGGGACCTGAGTTGCGCAGTTCGTGGTGACCCTGCAGTCTATAAAGTTTTATTTTAATATGATTGAATAAGAACCATTCCGAATATAGTAAACTCCGCATTTATAACTGTTAAAGTCGTAAAACTTCTGAGTCTCAATTGCTATAAGTTTACTCTTAAAACTTTAGTGTGTGCCATAAAATATACCCAATGAAAATATTGCCGCGAGGACTGTGCCAAACAGTTATATAAAATACATTTCAAATGTCCAAATGAACGATAAAGCACATTATAACCCATTAAACTAATTGGTAACAGCATTCTACACGGTTTTGCTATAAAACATATACCTACGACATGTTACGATGACGACGTGCTAACATAGTAGGCTAAGCGATTCAATATATTGTAGGAAACGACTCAAGTTTCGCCAGTCACGTAACGGTACGAAATCTGTTGGAAATACAACTTATTCAATACATTAAGGTTGATAATAAATTGCCGTTAAAGATAATGATGATTCAGATCAACAGATAATAACACTCACCGTTCAACTTATGTTCGCCTTAATAACATTCCAATACTATGTTGATGACCCATATACTCGTACATTCTGTATTTATTTGCTGTCTCACTACCCCCAAATGTATGATCTTAAAAACACAGACACCTATAAATATTATCCCCAAACATAACAGAAGTGATCTTAGAATAATATCATGATATCTGTCCACAAACAGTTTCCATATTATAGTAAAAAGCATCTTACCTTAATAGTAACAGAGTCTTGACTCCCCTTGATAAGTTCGATCACCTCCTCCCTACTCTTCTCTTCAACGTTCACACCGTTCACATCCAAGAGTCTATCGCCAGGTAGCAACCCTGTCTCACTAGCCCCCGGATACGAGCCTGGTTCAGCTAGAATAACAGCTTTGTATGTTAATTTACTGATCAATCCGATATTATTACATTTGTTGTCACCATTCAGATGTGCATTGCCGTGTCCATTCAAATCTCCAATGAAAATTCTCTCCTGAACCATAGCTCTACGAAGGCTAAAGCCAAAATCGTGTCTCGGAGCTTTCTGTCGTTGGATCGTCAGGACTCTAGGCTTAGGCAAATGTAATGGATCTAATGGTGGAAGCGGGAGGTAAACGTCATCAAAGTTGCTAGTCCTCGACCATCTGTGGAATCCTTGAGACTCGCCGATAGGTGAGGTAGAAAACGGCGGAGTGGCGAACGAGGAGTTTGTCGTAGTATCAGTAAGAGAGTCCGCGCTTGGTGACGTAGAAGTAACTCCCACATAGCTGTTGCCATTCGTCTTTGGTACCTCATCGACATCATGAGTCGTTATTGAAGGGTTGCTCGAATTATTCTTGTAGTTTTTGTACTGCGTTTCCACAGGACTGTGAATAACTTTTTTGGTAAAGTTCTGCATGAGTTGCACGTCGTCGCTAGATGACGTACTTTTTGAAGGTGGAATGCCATAAGACACAAGCTCATTTCGCTGTGTGTTCTTGGCGAGTACATTGGAGTCCTGACCGTTAACGTGATCGACAGCATCGTTACTTTGGACATTGTTGTCTACAGAATTAGAACTAGTATTGCTTAGACGCGGTCCCTTAAGGATGCCGCGTTTGGGAGGCCGCGGTGGTATCGGAGGTAGGTTAGGCGGTTGTCTCGGGCTGTTGTTAATGTTATTCGGATTATTCAATGAATTCAATGATGTTTCAGAACTGTCGGATTGTAGCACTCCTTCCTTTTTTGTCCATGTGTGAGTAGTGGGGTATACATGTGTATGATGGTTATATTCGTCGCTGAGATTGGAGTTAGACCCTGAGGTAGGTATTAACGGGTAATTGGAGTCCTGTTCCAGGTGGGCGAACAGCGATGCGGTGTAGTCGGCGGTAATGCCGGAGGGTAGTTTCTCCTTTTCCTTGCGTCGTCCCCGCAATTTGAGCGATCGCCGGACCTGCGAACGATAAATGCATTTTTAAGTCGCTGCGGTGGAATCTATTCCGAACGCGGTTCAGTGAGCATGAAGGTTGAATGTAACAGTCAAATTGGTAAACTCAATGATCGTATCGACAGGCATTTGAATAACACTGGAGTAACACTTAACACAATCTAATGAACGCCTATTAGCAAGTCATCTGCAAATGACTGTACGTTGGAGAGAATAGAACAAAACAAAAGACGACAGTAATTTATCAAACATCAGCTGACACGTGCTGGTATTAGTGTTAATCTTGGTTAAAAGAATGGGTCCAATGCAATTAAAATCTTACGGCGTTGTGATAGGACTTGAAACTGTGATAGTCGATTTATAAAACGACTCTCGGTTTTGTAGTGATGAGACAAATAACAGTAGTGTGTACGGTGATAAAGCCTGACAAGTTCCTGCAATTGCGAAGCCACATTCCACGCGAGGATGCGCCAACGAAAGTGTATCTGAAAACTGATTATAGTTCGAATCCAATTTGACTTTTTGAACTAATTTAAGTATTCAATTGATCGGTAAACAAAACATTTAATTAAACATCTTGATACCTGGTCAATGGCTTCTTCATTTCAGCAATAATTTTAATCAAATATTATCAACAAGTAACTAATGATGGTTTTTATTGCCATAGTTTCCAATTTAAGATACACGTTTGAGGACATACAAAACACAAATGTTCATACAACTAAAGATTTAAGGCATTATTTTAGCCATCACTTGTTCCGGTTTCACTAAGGTCCCAAATCGATAGTGCTTTAACTAGGTAATGAACATACCAGCTTCGTTAAAATCTTCCACTAACATCGCAATAAATGCAAAGATGCGGTCTGATAGACCCGAACAAAAGTGTGTGTGCTTAAAAATCCGACAGTGAAAGGAGTACAGTTAACATTCAATTATTTTTTATGGCTCCATTTCGTGGCAAACGCTTTCCTTAATACTCAATTGAGTTCTTTGTTGATATCAATGTAAAGGTTGAAGATACTGAACCTGATTAACTCGTTATTGAAGTATAAAAAACTAGACTTAATACAGGTATAAATTCAAATACGTATTTAAGGTATACAATCAATTAAACATCGCCATTCCAATCTACATACATTGCTAGATCGGTAATTAGACGAATCAGAAATAAATTTGAAAATTGCTAGAAGGACGAGAAAATTAAAATTCTCACAATAGTGAACTAACAAATGACAGCAAAACTAGAACTAGATGCACTAGAAGATAACAGCCCTAGCGTGTTAATAAATTTTACACAATAAGCAATGACCATTTGGCTATTCAGCGAGGAAGGAAATGCGGCCAGCATCTTGGGTACGCTACCGCATGGGCTAAATTTTTTATACTTTTTGTAAATATTAAGTAAGCTTTTCTATGCTCTTCTTAATTTATATTTATTTCGTATAATAATGTAATTGCCTGTACATCTTTAGTTTGTAAATAATCAAAATAAACTATGTGTATATGATATTTATGATCATTGGACCGATCATCAAAAGTTTCACGATTGATCAATTGAAAATCGAAAATAATAAATATAAAAATACCATGGCAGCCAAAGCGAATCCTATGATCCTGAAGCCAGTGACTTCCACCTTTAATGACTTGTTCAGCTCCATCCCACTAATCAACTAAACACACACACTAACACGGACACTGGCAGAATTGTGGCAATTAGCTGCAAACGCCAATAACAAAGAAGAAGAAGAACACGATTGCTCACTAACTGACTACTCTAATTCAAAACGTTGGAACAATGATCACAATGTATGTGTTGATCGCATTACTTACAAATAGAATAAGTAAACAATAAACAGAGCTTAGTTTAAACATTTCTGTTAAAACAAGGCAGTAACAAGATGCAGTCAGAAGTGAGTGCATTTTATATTGATAGGGAAAGCATAGATAAGTTAATGACAGACATAAAGAGTAGGTAAGTGTAAATAAGTGAAGTGAATTATTGTATAGCAAATTAAATCATGTGTGACTTGACATGTGCAAAACTTTTAAATGAAGTACAAACACAAGCGAATCCCTTAAGCCGTGGACGGCGAAAAATACTTTGTGAAAAAGATAAAACCATGAACAAACATAAATTTCATCGCGATAATGACGATTATAGCAATAGCAGTGATAGCCAAGTTGGTGGAACGCTTGCCTCGGTAACGAGGATCGCAGGTTCAAACCCCGGCTCGCACCTGGGATGTCTGGATTTTCAAGTGCGAATCTAATTTTCAACCATGATTATCACTTGCTAAACGGTGAAGGAAAACATCGCGAGGAAACCTGCATGTGTGAGAGAGCCCCTTCGAAAAACGCGTGAAGTCCGCCAACCCGCACTGGGACAGCGTGGTGGAATATGGCCTAATCCCCTCGCATTGAGGGGAGGCCCGTGCCCAACACTGGAATATTAAAGGTGCTGGTATTATTATTATAATGACGAATAGGACAATCAAACAACATTGACAGCCAGTGCAAAAAATATAAGAACAAGAAAGTATTATCAATGTGTAGTCTCTCTAATCCCGGTTAGCCTCTTCTCGTTTCGTTCCAGTCTATGGCCGCGAAGCACCTGTGTCCAACAGAGCAGCAACCGTGAAGTCCACACAGCGGAAACTTGGTCCAATACATCTGTTGGGATCGTTAATTTTTGGGCAACTAATTTCATCTTAAGGCCTTATTAGCGCAGTTGGTAGTGACTCTGCTTTCTGCGCCGAGGGTCCCGGGTTCGAATCCTGGTAGGGACAAGCTTTGTGTGATGAGCACGAATGTTTGTACCCGAGTCAAGGATGTTTAATATGTATATAAGTATTATATACTGAGTTCGCCCTCAGTCCATTGTACGGTACCCATAACACAAGCGTTGCTTAATTTGGGACCGTATAGTTGGTGTGTTCGTATGGCGTTATTTATTATCTTACAGTGCGTCAACATCAGCTGTAAACGGTTGGTAAAGATTCGAACGTGGTATTGAACTTCATTATTATGCTTGCTTATTTGAAATATTAATTTGGAATGTTAATTACATGTGACGCTGCAGTGATTAGTGATGATAGCAGTTATTTACATTAATTAAATAATAATTATCTATTACATTAAATTATTTGTGTCAAGAAAACGATTAAGCTATTGATATGCATAGTCGTTAGGGAAGAAAACGACAAATCCCAAATGACATTCGATACTGTTTACTACTTATAAAAGTTAAACATAAAGAAATGAATTAAACCCTCCAGATCGGAAGAACATTTAAATACTTTTTTTTTCACAATCCTATTAAAAATATCCGCATACAGAAACCAGAAGTAAATAAGAGAGTGTTGAGACGTAAAATACAAAAGGCGTGAATTAAATATAACAGATCCACACGGAAAAGGGAATAGTGACCGCTCGCGATTATGGCGCTAGTATAAATTCATGTTGGAATATTTTAAATGAAAATATGGATTATTTTGCTATAAACAAACCACCACTTAGTGTACCTACCTAGGTAAACTAAGTGGTGGTTAAATTCAAATTAAATATGAGTGCTTGATTAGATTTTTTAGAGCAAACACAGATAAGCGAACTTTAAAAAATATATTTCTTTCTTTTTTTTTTTTTTTTTTTTATCATTTAAAAGCATAGTTTGTTGGGAAACATTTTACATAGCATGCAAAAAACCACTGAGGTTTGTAATGAAGCTATACATACATAGTTTACATCAAGTTATATAGGATTAATGATAACAATTTATTGTAGGTATAATAATATTTTTTTGATCTTAATACTGCAATGGACAACACTAAATTAGTTGGCAGTGGTAACCGTTAATAGTAGTAATTAATTCAGTAAACAAGTAAACGAACCATTTTATAACTGGACTTCTAAAAACATACTTCAAGGAACCGCAGTGCGTTGAACCTCGGAAACAAACACCACACTGTAATTAAGTGATACGTGATTCGTAGAAATTCCAAAGCTTTCATTGCTTACTTACTAAACAAACGCTCTAATCCTGTTTTAGCTGGTATTAACACACAGAAGATACCTAACGACAGGCATATGTGATATAATATACATAATAGTTGATGCACAAGGTGTTAACGAATGATTATGAAAGGTTGATAACGAGAAGTTAAACATTTTAAAACCAAAAAAGTAGGATAATCTTGTAATAGGTCAAAAATAAATAAACATATAAAATGCCAAAGTAGGTACATGTAGGTCCTGATTAGCGCGGTTGGTAGTGACCCTGCTTTCTGTGACAAAGGTCCCGGCTCCGAATCCTGGTAGGGAACAATCTTTGTGTGATAAACACGAATGTTTGTACCCAAGTCATGGATGTTTAGCATCTATATAAGTATTGTATACCGAGTTCGCCCGCAGTCCATTGTACGGTACCCATAATACAAGCGTCGCTTAGTGTGGGGTGTTCGTCTGGCGATATTTATTATTATTATTTGTATGCAATACTACTGTCAGTAGAGCAGAGTCCACTTCTGTATTTATCTACTATCTAATTTGAAAACACGAAGTAGCTATATTACATTAACGTTAGATACTGGAATGAATATGCACAGGCGATGCAATCATTTGCACAGATTGCGGCAATTTGATTCAGTATTGCTTTGACAAATATCACTAGATTAAAACTCCAGCTTCCATCTCCCAAACTTACCAACACTTGCATTATAGGAAACTATACCGTACAATGGACCACCAGACCAGAATGGAGTACCAGTAACACCCGGACCAGGGAAAATTATGAAAAGAATATATTCGAAATTTGGCTCAACAGGAATCGAACGCTTAACCAAGTCTTTTCTAGTGATCCAAGCAGCTTACGCTGAAATCACTACCAAGCTGTCGTAAAATATAACATTTCAGCTTAGAATTGCATAAGAAGTACTGCGCTCCATAAATCATATGGTATTCTCTATTTCATTGTCCAATTATCTCCCTATCGAGGTATTGACTCGCACTGATTAATTGCTTGTTGAAAACCAATATGTCCCGATAGCATCGATAACGTCGTTCGAATAATCGATTCCTATTATGATGATTGGCGTATATGTGATGATTAATGGAGTGTGTAATGAATTCAATATCCATACAAAGGATACGGGAAGACGAAGACGAGAAAGAGAAGACCGGAAGGAATTAAACCATGAATGTTGTCCATTCGGTCTTCAACTTATAACATGTCGAACCAACTAGTTAATTGATAAAGGATAAGGTATCTCTAAAGTTGAGGACGACGTTTTCAGTAGCATAGAGGAAAAGGAAGCGTAGCTTAGACAAAAATATAATAATTATAACAATTCATCAATCGTTTCACATTCAGTTGCAAATGTGGATCTTACTTTAGCGATGCAACTGCTCGAAATAAAAACACCATTTAAGGATCTAACACATGCTGATAAAAAATATTTATCTACATCGATATTTTGTCAACACCTGTCAACGACAAATATGTTACGATCGAACTCTACAAATTGTAGATTTTACGGGTCGAAAAATTCGCTTTGCACAGAAAGTGCAGAGCAAGTGAACGACAAACGATGGGGCAACCTCGTGCTTTTGACCTATTGCGATACCGAACTCCTTAGGCGAGGCACAAAGGCCATGCAGGTGTAGGTCTACGGTACTTAATAAATGCTGCTGTCAAAATCTGTATTGAAACTATAGATATCTGTGATTTTCCTCTGCGTTTGCTTACAATAAATATACTGTTTTCAAGTGATTCAGTAAGTGATGAGGGATAGAATATTGTGTAACTTAGGGAGTGAACAATAACACATTAAACATAAAAACTGCTGTCCAAAAGACAAATAAACGACGGGTACTAATGGGGCATACTGTTATCAAATATCAGGTATCAGGATGTTGTTGAAGATTATACCATCAAAAAAATATTGGAGACAGCAGAGAATAAAATAAGAGAGAATATGGGTATGGCTTTAAACGAACTTAAAATTAAGTATGTAAAACCATGCGTCCGCGCACATACACTATCAGATCTTAAAAGCATTTAAAATAAAACTTTTGTAATTTCACAATCGCGATTAGTATCGAAATACTCCGAAATGTCAATGCGTTTGATTGTTTAAAAAGGTCTACAGATGTCAAGTGCAAAAATCGCCCAATATAGTAGTATGTGTGTTTGCAACGGTTTAAGACAGCGATAAAAATCTCGCCAGCGTAATAAAACTTGCGTAATCGCATGATTTACTTTTATTTGACAGTTAAGAATTGACTCAGGTTTTTCAAATTTCGAAATGCATGTCCTATTAACGGCCATATCCACCTGACCTTGCTTGGACTTTTAAATCATACACTCACAATCGCTTACCAACAGTAAACCTCTAACAAGAAGCCTAAGAACGTGCCAATTTAATTCATAATAAAATACCGTTCAAAAAAGACGGACAGAACCGGACCATCTTGTTTCGTGGAAGTATACATATTGAAATTCGACCATAACCACAGGCAACCGAGTTGATTCGAACATAATAACTGTTCATACTAGTACGACAGGTTGTAATATTACGCACTGCGAACTTGTAAATTATGAATCGTTAGGGTGTTGTCCATTAATCACGAGAGGCTCGAAAGGGGGGACGGGGAGGGGTTCGGAAAAATCACAAAATATCAAGGGGGGGCTGAAGTGAGATATTACGTGTATTTATTTTTTCGTTGAACGCGCGAACTCCAAGCAACCTTCAAAGTTAAATTTCTCTGACGATGACCCCTAGTGAGTAGCGAGTTAGGTTCATTTTTTAATTCTTCAGTAATTCGAGCTGTATCGTCCACAATTAATAAATGATTATCTTAGGTTGGTCATTTTTTTGCACCAATGATAGATGACACGAATCGAATGAGTTTTGATTTCATCTAATTAATCTTACTTCCATATTGTCCTAGTACCATTTCACAGAAAATTTCGTGGTAAAATTTCATTAAGACTTACTTCCTCCAACCGAAGGGGCTCCTCCATCCCGGCTGCGATCCTCTCCCGTTTCTCCCTCTCCTTCCTTTCTTTCTTCTCCCGTTTTCTCCTCTCCTTCTCTCCATCTCGATCGTCGATGCCACCCGAATCCCCTCCCGCCAGCACGGTGGACTTCTTCATAAAGTTGAACATGGCGGATGGGTACTGAAACAAATATATTCAAATATATTTTTAAATGTTCACAGTAGGGTCTAAATTACTCATGAATAATCTCTTTCAGCCGGAGGATAAAGCGACTGCTATTGGAATCTACTTTATTATTTTTAGCTGCCAAATGTGCTCCCCAATGGCTAACATTATGATTAATATTTTTGCAGTAAACGTATATCCATGAATAATACATTAAGCTAAAACCAAAGTAATGTGTCAAAAATGTAATTATCTACCAGGTAAATGAAATAACATCAAAATACAAACACACTAGGCCAGCAGAACTCCCCGAGAAGTACTCGTAATACTACATTTTGAAGACATAACACCAGTATTCAGACGTTCCTTTAATTTAGCTAAAGTGCTAAAGCAACATTCATACGACCGTTTCGACTCAATAAATTACCAGCGTCGGCAGCAGCACCACAAACGTGATGGACAAGCTATAGCTGCTATTATGAGCAAGCTTTGCGACTTTGTTGTGGGTTAAACATTTCACTGATGCAAAAAAAATCTCAGGCCCTGGAAACAGCTGCAAAATATCTCAGGCGAGGAGAACATAAGGAAGCAGTCAGAAATTAGATCTACGAATATTACGAAGAAGCCACGAATTAGGATAAATATTTGTTTTATATTTATATGTAAGGGTGGGTACAAACACAGTATGAAGATGTCCTTTATAGCTAAAGAACTGAGTTCATAATAGCTACATCAAGTCACAACAAAATACAAAATTCCCGTCCTCTTTTGCAGGATAATCTAAGCCACTGATCCGATCTCATTCCGGTTTCTTCGGCTGCGGAGATCAATTTCTTGGGTAGATATATCCGTGCGAAGCCGGGGCGTGTCGCTAGTATAGCATGTGTGTTAGATTGCTGCAGTAATAATTATCGGCCTACACATAAACATAAAACACTTCCCATCACCATTAGTGTAATCTCAATGGTTTATTTATAATGCAATCGTAATTAACCTAAATAAACTATCAATAGAGATTATATCTTGCACGATAAACAATTTCAGTTTCATTCATTTTAAAACTCGAAACAGATCTTGAAGAGAGTCTTCAAGCCATGCCTACTGGAAAGGCCGGTAAGTATCAACTTTGAAGACGCGTAATGAAACGTCCAACGAGTCTCGAAATGGAATATAATGTCTTACACCATCACGACATTTTTACCCAAAAAAGGCAAACGTACACAGCTGTCTTTGGTCCCAAAATAGCATAATACGCCAGGCGTATATACCTATTGACATTATATAAGATACGTTCCCCCTCAATGTGAAGTGGATTTGGGTAATAGTCTACCACTGGCCTAGAACTGCTTGGCGAACTTCACACCGACTTTAAAAGACGTACAGTCTTCCTCAAGATGTTTGCCTTCAAATCATACTGCTTATTATCTTCCTCCTGCCAAACACAGTCTACCTATAGACTGTGTTTGGCAGGAGCGTAAAGTAATTGGAATATATCAGCATATAGAGTATCAGTACTAACACCTGACAGTATACTGACAGTGACATCTGGAGCGATAGTGACACAAATTGCACATAAAGATATAACTATATGTATCAAAATCAAGAACAGTACGCATTTGTGACTCCATCAATGGAACCGTTACATGCTGTACAGATAGCGATTCCGTATAAACTAACTGTCAATGTTCCGAAGAACTGTGCGCCATGAATTACAGTGTGTATGCCTGCATACAAATTGTGGGCGGGTATTGTTTCGTACTCTTGCGCAGGGTTGGCAGATTTTGTTAGAAAAACACGTACGATCATACCCCTATGAAAATTAATATTTTAATTGCTCGATCGAAATCTTTAAACTCGACAACCCTGACAGCTTTTTATGATTATTAAAAAAAAAGGCAAATAACTTTCCACATTGTAGAATTTGCAAAATGTTATCAAATTTAAGGACAATGTCTACATATATTTTTACCGTGCCTCTATGTAGATATTACATTATTATATTATCATTAACATATCCGGGATCATATACAGAATCCCCAATAGGTGTATATACCTGTCCGTGTTTGTCCAAGTATTGGAATTCAGCGAATTGATCCACTAAGGAAAGGTAAGACTCATATATTATTATTGAACCCACCAGACATAAAATACTCGACAGCCCTACTCCATCCGTGGCATCAAGCATCTCATTTGGCTTTCATTGGACGTGTACAGCTGATACACCGTGAATAGCTCGTTGACGAATCATACAGGATATTGGTAGTAATTCAAAATGGCTATGTTTAAGGCACACATTTGGAAATCCAGTGACTCAGCTTAATGGAGCTTGCAATCGAGTTTTAAATGCAAGTAGATAAAATACATTATTGTCAGAAGACAATGCTCAATCATATGTGAACTTTGGAAGAAAAGGAAGATGAAGAATCATTCTGTACTCGAAATATTCGCATCATCATATAGATTTAAAAAACCTTTGATTATTTTTAAAAGTTCACCAGATTGGTATTAGACACTAGATAAATGAGAAAAAATAACATGTTTTAACACAGATAATGTTACGAGTTGGCCTGACATGGTCGACATGTGAGTCATCGAGCAAGGTGCAGCAAGGACTTGGAATGTATAGTATAGCTATTAAGTAGATATAACATAATTATAATTTGTAAGAAAAGAAATGTAATGGATCAAGGGAAACTTGACTGATCGATAAACAGACTAAACCGCTAGAAGTAGGCGTGTATAAGAATAATCTGCTCCTTTTATGAAATACATTGACGCACTCATACAGAGTTTAAAAAGGACCCACCTACTTAGGTATCGCATATTTTCAGTCAGAATGTAATGTAATAGTAAGGTTTGTACTTAAAAATCCAGCGGAAATTATTTTCTACATCAGACTCGAATGCTGCATCTTTATTTCACTTGTCCGTCTTAAAGCGCATCACGGATAACCTATAAGGCAGATTTTGGTCAAGCTTGGCACGGTGCTAGCTTACGACCTGGGTCAGCATTTAGTATAATTTTGTTCCGGGAACTGAATGGGTTCCAGCGGCATAGCTATGAAAATGTATCATACCATCCGCCAATTTAAAAAATAAGAAATAAGTTGACATTGACAGGGAGTTTCCTAAACGAATTACGAAACCCTTCCAACAATTTCAAATTGAATGAATTTTCTAAATTTTGTTTGCCGTGGGATATTTTGATTCGTCAATTTAAGTAAACGTCTTGACACAAACTACACCTAGTTTAAATTCGTAGCAGCGATGTCTATCAAGTTTAATACATACTAAAATTAAAAACAATGGTTCATACACCTCCAAAACATAACACCACCGTTATCCTTATACACACAAAATTTTGGTGAATTTCAAAGTGTGGTAAGATTGTCTGTGAACTCCCCTCACAGACAATCTTACCACACTTTGAAATTCACCAAAATTTTGTTCAATATTTTGCAGCTTACATCTTATTATTACTTATTTATCACATGTTAAAAGCTAAGAAAACAAAGAGTACTGTCACCCAACCAAGTCACATCAATTTCAAGCCATAAGTTCTCCAATGAACACGATCCAAACCTTCATAAGAGAAAGGACTAGAAATATCCTCTGAATGAACGTGGCTGGTATATTAAAATGGGTACGTTGCGGTCAGCGAGCATTGGCCTGAATAGCGCGCGTACCAGACTCTGAGACGCCACGTCTGTACGATCACCATGGGACATTAATGAACCAGATTCCTAATGAGTTCATAACATTGCGCCTGGTATATTAATTGCTTGAAGATAATTGAAATACAACTTTTTTTTTTATTGTACGTTCGCGACCTTTCGGCTGCTTTACAGTAACCATGGTCACGGGAGGACTGAGGTGGTTGACGTCCTAGTGTCATAGTTTGAACTGAAGTACCCTCGTATCTAGTTGTTGCTTGCGGTCCGATTTACGCAGAAAGTGCTCACAGTGTGCTTGAAGTCTTGCAATGGTGCGCTTGGTTTTGGATTTAATTATAAATATAATGAATGATAGAATCCGAAAAAAAATGTTTTATTTCAATGTGTAGTATTCGCGTAAATATAAGAAATCAATTCTTGACAATAACTTAGAAAATAGATTTTATTAATAACTGGAGCCAGCATTACTTATGATAACATGTCCTTGTACAATGTGACTTGATACATTTCAAAAGATTTATTTTGGAGGCATGGCATTCTTTGTCAGCCTAGCATCCGAACAACTATTAAGCGTGACAATTGTTTTAACAAAAGCTCTGACGTAATTATCTATATTTAAATCTAAGACTAGTTTGGTAACTAACAGTACCGTTACACGGAATTCAAGGATGACGTCACTCACAGCACAATTGGAAATGACAACCCATTTCAATGTCAAACATGTACGGCTTCAGAGGTGAACCACGCTGGACGAACCATTGAGAAAGGGCAAAGTTGAACATAATCATGTATGAAAACAGTGAAATAGTGTTTGGAACATGCGCATTTAGACTCACTACGAATGGAGTTGATTTTTTTTTTATTACATTATAGGCATGTATTTGATCTCGATCTCACCTGATGGTAAGTGACGATGAGATCTACGATGGAGCATACTTGCCTAGGTAGGAAAGCGGCAGTAGATAAGAGACGCTACATTCACTAGGCACATGCAGCGCAACTGATCTGACCCGCCATTCATAAATGGCAACACCGAACATCATGCCGGAACACGGCTAGGCCGCTTGGCGACATGGCTTTGTTCAGGTGAGGTGGTGACTAGCCACGGCCGAAGCCTACCACCAGTAGAGTTGTCACCTGGTTGGCACCACCCAGGGTCACGTGTAGGGTATCTCGAGGGTACTTAATTCTCCTACGGACGAAGGTAACTAGACCCCAAGAACAAACATAATGATGGATTAAATACTACCACCATATCTTCTAATCTAATCTATCTAATCTATCAGCCGATAGACGTCCACTGCTGGACATAGGCCTCCCCCAATGACTTCCACACATCATGGTCCTCCGCCACTCGCATCCACAGGCTTCTATATTCATATCATCATCTATATACAATTCCGAAACCAACGACAATGATAGTGAAAAAGAAACTAATGTAATAAGAACTAAGAGATTCGTATTGAATGCAATATTCAATATACATATAGATTCGGATATAAATTACAAATACATCAACGTATGGTCTTATGGAACACGCAAAATGTATATTATTAACAAGTATAAAGGAAGATACAGAGAAATTACAGTAGCAGACTAGAGCTAACCTCCTGCCTGATAATCCGGTGTTTAAACGTTATAAAATGAAGAATTTAATCAATTTTCTAAACGGGAAACTCTTTTAATGTCTTTAACTCCGTAAAAAGATCTCTGATCGCTCAGATTATTTTAAAAGCATCGTAAAAGACGCACACGCTGCACGCTAAGACGATAATTATGGCAACTCAATTAGATAGTGGACTTCAGCTGACGCGCTTAATGACTACCCGCGGTTAACTGACTTGAAATGAGGACAGGTGGTTATTAGGATTGAACGTTGTTTTTAAATCTTGCGTTCATTAGTTAACTAGCAATCTAACACATCTCAGTTTTATTATGCTCTAGCTAAGATATAGTGAAAGCTATAAGATTGATCAAATCAATCAGTGTCACCGAGAGCCGACTTGGTTCAACCATCTCATTAGCCCTCGAATTACAATAACCTAGATTTGTCAATTCAATAGACAGATCTGATAATAATAATAATGTCACTTACAAAGGCAATACAAAGCACTTTCTGAAAAAAAAAACGCTTTGTAAATTAGGGGTACATCTACAGAAACAATTAAAACATTATTTCACATTACTTCATCGACTCATACCAAATAATACAGTAGATAACAAAATCATCGACATACTCCCAACCAAAAACCACGAAACAAAACGCCCACGTGTTCATATTGGCACAAAAACCTTTCATAAAATCTATTCATGTTTCTATAGTCTACCTCACAATAGGCCAGCTTTATAAATAGATGGAGTTGAGTCATTCGGGCATAAGCTTTATATATAATTTACTGTTTATTGATACATACGAGATAAGGTGTAAGTAAAACATTGGTAGATGATAGATTTTTTTTTTTTATTACATTATAGGCTAGTATTTGATCTCGATCTCACCTGATGGTAAGTGACGATGAGATCTACGATGGAGCATACTTGCCTAGGAAGGAAGGCGGCAGTAGATAGAGACGCTACATTCACTAGGCACATGCAGCGCAACTGATCTGACCCGCCATCCATGAATGGCAACACCGTACATCATGCCGGAACACGGCTAGGCCGCTTGGCGACATGGCTTTGTTCAGTGGGTGGTGACTAGCCACGGCCGAAGCCTACCACCAGTAGAGTTGTCACCTGATTGGCACCACCCAGGTTCACGTGTAGGTTATCTCGAGGGTACTTAATTCTCCTACGGACGAAGGTGACTCGACCCCATAATACTGCACATTTATTTATTTACCCTGATTTCATGGGCACAGGATTGAACCAAAATAATTGGTATAGCTTCATTTATTTATCATAGAGTAAATGTTACCTACAAGTGACTCAACTATCTTTAGGCCAACGGCAATTAAAGCACCATTATATTATGTGCATCATCATTATGAGCTACCTTATCATACACCTTTTTTTTTCTAGGATAGGTTCCTATAAAAAGGGTTGTGTGATTACATTGAAATTGTATGTAGTCTTTAATTAATATTTTCCATTTAATTTCAACAGGCTTTGAGCACTTAAATATGACATTGCTTCTCCCTCGACATTAATATTGTTATCTTCATCATAATTCATATAATTACACCCTGTACCATCCTGTACATAGAATTTATCGACATCCCTGCCAAGTGTTCTGAGAAACAAAGATCCCTTAACAAAACATTTTCTTACACCTTCGCAATATAATTAAATTCCAAACAAAAAGCCGTTTTGCAATCTGAAAGTATTATCGTCGGACCATAAAACGACTTTTTATTCTTCTCCAGTAATGACACAGCATCATAAAGTTGTACACAAAGCGACATTCATCCGAATAGCGGCGGGAAACACGAGAGCGCGCGTGCGCTCGCGCAGCCGTCCCCGGCCACAACAATACCTTGGAATGCGGCGCGTAACCCGTTCTGTTTTAATTACTATGCGTTGACATGTTATATCATAGTCGAGACTTGATAGTCGATTAAAGGTTCACGGAGTCTAGGGCACATAGCACGGTTAGTGCATTTCGTTTATAATTGTCACACTGGTAATGATAGTACCGATATATTGAGATAGGTAACGATAAGGAACGAATTAAATAAAATATATCTGAACAACAGTGCTAAACACGATATAAAACGGAACAGACGGAATGAGTAGGCTTCATACCAAGTTATTGACGTTCTGACTCAGATGGGTAAATTAATTCTGCTAAGTGTTGGTCCAGGGATCAAATAGCGTGTCCTAATTAAATCACTTGTGGTACATAGAACAGAAATTCATCTAAATAACTTTTTATGAACGGTGTCGGTTATTATTTAATAGTATACTGTATGCTTTTTATTTTAAAATAATCACTAAATCTAGTTGGCATTCAAAACTGGTCGAAATCAACATTGTCAACAGTCAAATCAATATCCTTATAATAATGCACTAAAATCTTATTTGGATGAAAAACGAGAGAGACACCGTCTCTTTAACAATAGTATTTTTATAGATCTAATCAGATTGAAATAAAACTAATCTTTAGGATTTTATCGCGGTTTATTTTTTATTCTACGTTCCCGCGTAAACCGCGATAAAATCCTAAAGATTAGTTTTATTTCAATGTGTAGTATTCGCGTAAATATAAGAAATCAATATAGATCTAATCAGAATAATAAGTTCCTGAATTATCCAAATTCAGGTTTTAGGATAAATAAATAAAAACTTAAATTTCACCCACGCGTCATTGACATCCTAAAATGGTATTTTAGCGACCCAAAACAAGTTATTGAACAGGTGTAGAAAGCCACCTGATATCTCACCAGCTGCCAATTGAATCTTATCCTGGGATATGGTGCATAATGCAAATTGGACAGTTAGCACCTGCTGATATTCTTATAAAGCAGTACTGATAAAATAATACTACCATAAACTTTACTGCTATTGTAAGTAAAAGCACCACAACCATTTTTTTGAGAACCCTTCCTTTTATATCTTAAACAAGAAGGCTTTTTTAATTTTTTTTTGTTAATTTCAATTCCTTTGCCAGTTAATTTCAATTCCTTTGCCAGTTTTAAGGATTTTCAGTATTAGAAGCTATTCTCTGTTACCCACTCCACACATGCTTCGATACTTTGAATGACCAGGACAATTGTTTATGCTTCGTTCTTTATTATTAGACATAAGGACATTATCTAAGTCTTCGCCTCTATTATATAATAACTAGTTTACGTTAAACTCCATTCCTTCGTGTATAGGAAGTATAAACACAAAATTATAATTACTTTTGCTTATCCTACTACTCCAATTTTCAATGGCAATAAACGAATACATAATACTCAATCTTGTATCAATTTGATTCGCACGCACGCCAAACCTCTGGGCGTACGCAACTAGAGTTCAACCACCTGATTACGCAACACAACCGAGTCATGGTAATGTTTTTTTTTCTATTCCTTTAAAAGCAGGGTTGTCGTTAGAATGAAGAATTTAAAGAGCTTTTTAATTAATACACCAGAAAATGAATGACTCCACTATTTTAGTTTTATACAATTTAATGATATTAAATGCCTTCTTCTATTAGTTGATTTGAAATCGAAGGTGCGTGTTGTTGACATCTTACCAAACACACTGGTAGTAAGAACCTCCAAGTGTTAATAACTGAATAAACAGACAGTGTAGTGTTTTGGATTTTGAGGTCTTTGGCTTCGCATTTACAAATATTTGTTGTAATTTGGATGACGCAATGCGTAAGCACATTATGGTACAACATGCATGTTACTATTATTTTGGGTGAGAAAAATAAAATTAATTTTTTTTTTACAGCAACCTAGCCGTGTCCTCTTTCCTTAATGCATTTTTAAGATTTATGCACTTTTAAGATTTAGGTCCACCGGTTTCGTCTGTGCGATGTCTGTAAGTCATTCAAAGTTAAGAATTGTTAATTGTAAAATATAAATACTTTGTGAACTGTGGCAACTAAAACATTTGATGGCTATAAAATAATTCTGTGGACAATATTAAAATTGCGTACGCCCTTTTTTATTCTGCTGGCTCTTAAAAAATATCCAACAGCCCTACCAACCATGTTACGGGATACTATAGTGAGGGTATCGACGTAAACGTACACACAAATCAAACGTTCAAATAAACAACGTTCAGCAGTTGAATCGTTTAAATATTCATTCCAGTACAAGCTCAATTTAATGGCTAGTATAAAAAAGTTCTTTGTATAAATAAACTCTTAATAGGAGAAGAAAGAAGATAAGCGTGGACGAGGAAGACCAAGAATAAGCGACATGATAAATATAAAAGAAAAGGTCGGTGCCATGTCCTATAAAGATATGAAAGAAGCTGCTCTAGGTAGAGACAGGTGGAAGGAGCTTCATCAGCTACTACAACTAGTCTTTCCCTTATAAAAAGAAGAAGATAGCAATGGGCAGGTGGCAATGGCTGAATGCATCATTAATGGAAAAATATTAAAATTTTTACTAGTCAAGGTCAATCATTAACATCTTTGGCGCACAATCTCTCTGGTACCTCATTTGATACTGTTCCCGTCAGATTGACGCTGATTGACATGGCGACGCGCAATCGAGGAAGTGCAACAGTATCCGAGTTCGAGTGGTTTCGCAGCGGCGCCACAGCCGCATGCCTCGGACTCATTCAGCGAAACACGTACTTGAGAAGTGATACTCAAGATATGGATCTAAAGATATAATAGCCTCAAAAAATATTATAGATTTACTGGTGAAAGGGCATATCTTGATAAAACTGTTTTCTTTTTCTGTTGTATTTACCTACAAAGCATTTGCTTGCAATCTAAAGGTAAACACAGACTCGACCCGTATAATATCGGGCAACGCGCCGTTAGATATCTGTAACAGCTGTAACACACGTCCGTTGCAGAGCCGTAATGTTTGGATCGCACGCGGTCATTGTACTAGACTGTTTTGGAAGACAGGAAGTTTGAGGGGAGATATATTTTTTGTAGGTCTATGATAATATATATAAGGATATTGCATATGCATAATTTTTTATGTCGCCATTTGCGCAAGACTAGAACCTACCGACCTATGATCGCCGAAAATTTCTTCTGCTACTATTTTATGGTGAATTCCAGTTACTCCCGATACCATAGTAGATGGCAATTATATTCATATCTTGGAATAATAACAAAGCCAATAATCACTCTGCTTATTAATTTAAATTCGTCACGAGTTTAATAGCCCTAATACCCCTGAAAACGGCATAAATAGCCTATTTATATCAGGGTGCATTTATCAAACAAAACACCTCAATCGGTAATTAAATATGCGAGGAGAATACAAAAGTTTCAAACTCGTGTCACTCACTACATCAAGGCAATCTCCGTACACCGGAAGAAAAGGTGTAGGAGAGTACGGGATATTAATATTGGAACGAAGTTCCTTATCGCGCGTTGCGAAAGGGGGCTAGACGGAAAAAATTAAGACGAAAAGTTGTAACGACACTTTTTGTAAGCCGTGCGGCGTGCGCATGTTTCTCTGTCTGTCTCTCTCTCTCTTATAGAAAGCAAGCCAGATATTTTCGTATCATCTTTCTATTTCGCATTGAACAGTGTGGTGTCGCGACGATTATTTTTGTTGAGTGTATACAGGTTTTTTGTCCATAATAAATAATAAATAGCTTAAAAAAAAAAAATTTTATTACAATTCCTTCACTAATTAATCGAAAGGAACATCGTTCCATCCGGGTGTCCCTTGACACCTCTCAAGTTATTTTTTCTAAAAACCAACTGACCGCCTTACCTTCCCGCCATCGTGCGTTCATTTCCGCCATAGAAACCAGTTAGCCGCCTTATATAATGCTGTTATACGCAACATTGTACGTTATTTCACGACTGGAGGTCATAGCTTAAGGTACCTAAAGCGATACAACACCATAAAGAGTGGTTTTTACACACCTTATGGTATTGTATCGGATTAGGTATTTTTTTAAGCAAACTTAATACATCGAGACATCCAATGCAGAATGCTAATATCGCAAAAAAATAAATTATATCGTAAAGATGTCCAAATTTTTCGTAAAAAAATTAAAACCATTGAAATTTTGAATTTCGCGCCCTGACCTGAGCTTCCCCCTTAAGTGGTAATATTAGGGGTGGTCAACACACAGACTGTAGACTACTATTTGTATTTGTAGCACCCATACGAAAGCTGCCGAACATAATGAACTTGATCCATGCTATGTAAGGATATGTTGCTGATAGTCCCAGCTGGCATTCTTAACGTAAAGGAATATGTTTATCTGGCAGTTAGAAGTCTGTATAATTTCGATAACTCGGGCCTGTAAATACATGTACAGGCCCATGCCATGCCATGTATTTTAAACTGCTTTAATAAGTACCTTAGACTTGACACCGGTAAAATACTTAATGGACGATAATTGGAAAAGATAAGTGGACCTACTCCTAATGCTCGGTTAACACGAGAACTGTACGCAAGTAACGAATGGTTAAAGATTTTGGAAAATACGTTGGGATAAGTGTCCGGAACAGATTTTCATATATTTCTAAGTTTTACACTTGATACACGTACTGTTCTCATGCAAATCGAGCATTTTCAAGAGCAATCTAGAGCTTTTGTGGCTGAATAGTGCAAAACAAAACAGTGGTAAATAGCCAAATAAAGGTAGACTGGAAGCCAAACACCGTTAAATAAAGGTAGACTGGAAGCCAAACACCGTTAAATAAAGGTAGACTGGAAGCCAAACACCGTTAAATAAAGGTAGACTGGAAGCCAAACACCGTTAAAATCTTCTGCTTGTAGGAAGTAGAAAAATGTAGTCGTCAGTCTGAGATTCGACCTAATCATCCATGACCTGGTAAATCCAGCAATTAAACAATGTCTATGTACAAAAATGAAGGCCAGAAGAAAAGCGAGCAAACAAAGTGACCGGCTAACCTGGCATTCGCACGATATCAGTGTATGTAGATGATGTCAACTTTGTAAGTCGCCGCACCGAGTGGATAGTAAGTAGTGAATGCTATTTCAAGAGTGGAAGGTCAATGTCTGCGGTTTACGACCGCACGATATATAGATGTAAAGAATGATGAACGAATGAGGCCGTTAAAGAAGCGATGTGAGAGGGATGAACCTTAGATATACAGGTAAATGCCCAGGCGAGAGTTGTTTTACTATGTCTCTCAGAGAATGATGATATAGACCGCTTAACTATATTATTATTATAGTAATTAATGAACAGTTAAATAGTCTAGTGTTTAGTGCCAGGTTCGTTCCCTATTGCAGGTTCGAACCCACTGCTTAAAATCTTCAAAAACAGTTTACTAAAGAATATAAATATTTTTTTTCTTTATTCTGTCAGGTGTTTCTGAATAAAAAAAAAGAAAGTGGAGCCTCGGTCTTATTAAACTTGTTACCTACATATACTAGAAAATATTGGTAAAGAGCAAAATTAAGACAACAGGTGTTCTAATTTTGCTCTGGTCAACCACCTGTTATCCTAACTCCGCCTTCGTATATTCTTGTATTTCCGCCGTTTTCATGGCTTCCCAGCTCGCAACACGGCCGCTTACATACGAACATGTATGATTCATATATACTCCGCAATAACGGCGTTTATCGCGGAAATTCAGAATTAGAACGGGTTGTACAGAATTCTAAACACGGCGCGGACTTTAGTGAGCGAACGCGTCCTATTAATTTTGTTATGAAGGTGTACTGTACCAAATTGTTGCAGGTGATGGGCGACTATCATTGTCTTAAAAGAAGACACTGTTTTAATAAACACATCATCTAATGGCAGGTGTTGAAATTTTCAACACATAATTTCAAGTTATATCAAGAAGATTGAATTGGTGGTGTGTTACAGAAACAATCCTAAATATCTAACCTCATTTGAAGTAATTGATAGAACTAGGAGATACTTGGCGGAAATCCATTGTTCAACAAATGGGGGAAGAGGAACCCACCACTGACCCTCGGCTTGTCAACTTTTATAAACCAAACAAGTTGACCCATAATTAAAGAAGCCAGCAACACCGAACTCCTCTAAGATTTTAGTCGAGAAACTGTCTGTCGCGAGTGTCGGGACCCCAATTAATATGCAATTCTCCGCGAAATGAACTTCACTTGAAGTGTATATATAAAGCTGTATATATAAAGCTAATCTAAAATTATAAATCGTAAAGCGTGTGTCTAATGCAGCTAGACATAGTCCTTTGGGTATATGGCTACTCTAAACCAAGTTTGGCCCATAATAATAAAAAATAAATTTATTTGCCGTATGAGCACTCTGATAACTTAGCAGCTAAACAGAATAAAGTTAATCCAACAATGACGGAATACGTTTATCATATAAATGTCGCAGGGAAATGATAATAATAGTAGGTACCTAATGTATATATCCCTAAGGGATGTGATCAATTTCAATTTATTGTACTCCATAATTATTATGCAAGATGTTACAATGAAAATTTCTGCTACTAATAAGAACCCTTTCCAAACATTTTTGTCATACCTTTTCAGTGATTTGACGAAATCCTTAAATAGATTGAATAATTGAGTACGGAAAATGAATCACCTTACCTTAATTAGGTCTATAATATTTTGTGGAACCCATGTCCGGCTAATATACATCATGTTAGTGGAACAATGTTGGCACCCATCAACAATTAAAACTGTCCAAACAACCCGGCTAATAAGAGCATCCTGTTTTTAATAGCAATATGGCAGAACGGCATAAGTTTGTAAACACAAGGAAATAACTTAAACATCATATGTACGGCGTACCTATTTCTGATATTAAATTATTTTCCTGCTCCATAACAAGAGTTCGCATGTTGTGATTGGATGATGTGGTTATTAATTAATCAACAAGGAAATATTTGCCGAAACGATTTTCAGAGGAAACATGAAACAAAATTGGCGACACGGAATACAGACAGATGGTAGGAGAGGGAACCAAATAAAATTAAATGGATAATGTTTATGTTGATGCTGGAAGACGCCTTGTTCAGCGAGATCAAAATGATTAGGAATCATAAGCACGAATCAAGAGGAGGAATATAATCTTTATCAAATGGTTATACCGTCAATGCGGAATACTGGAAATCACGAACTGGACCACAGGTTGGCTCGGGATGTTTGCGATTCCTTTCCTTTCCGGTAACGGACCGTAAATTTTTTTTTCGGGAATGTGACCCTTATAGCCTACTGATGGACCCCCTAAAATAGTATACTCAATTTATTTTTTATGAAACATAGTTACACAATTTATAACTCCAAGAACGTGTGGGCCGATCTATATGATCTTTGGTTTTTTGAATTCGTCTCCGCCCCGAATAGCAGAATAACACTTAAAACATGGGTAAAATTCAATAAAAAAAAACGAATAATAAAGATAACTAATTTTCTCATACATTAGATTCTGAGACGGTACGAAGATCGCCGGGACGGTTAGTAAACTATAAAATAGATAGTTGGGTAACTATACCATAGTTTTTTTGAATCACACTAACTAACAGTGTTTTACTACACAACGGTAAAACAGCTGGAGTGTTTAGCGTCGTGACTGAATTACACAAAGTCGAGAAACGGTTGCGTAGCTGCGATCCGAATAACGTGCAAAGTGTACAGATTATGTCATGGACAAGTCAGAGATATTATGCCAATAGGACCTGTTAATTTTTGGAACGAATATTAAAAGAGAATACAATAATTGCTGACCCTACTAACTGTACATAGCTGGCCCGTATATTGGAATCAACATTGACCCAAATGTAACTGAATAATATAAGCTATTTTACCAAGTCATCAATTGGTAGCGAGTCATCAAATCGGGAATGTAAGTTCCGAATACTCCTCGGCAAACCTCTGAGAATTTTTAAGATTTTTACTTTGATACTAAAGCGACCGTTACACGAATTTCTCATAATTCAGAAAACCGTTCTTTTATACTGTGCGGGCACGAGAATGAATATGCTTTACAACTACAAAGACACGACTCGAGTCACCGTCAAACCATTTATTTTGTACAGGGATACTTACAAATGTATATGTACGTATAGGATTTAATTAGGCAGTAAAACCTTGAGATAATGAGAGATTCGAAGGACTAAATACAAACAGGATTGGTCCGCCCTAGAATTGCATAGGTCTATGGTTCGCACTTAAAACGAGTTTGACAAGCTGGCATCACAATGGAAAAGTTTATGTGTGCAGATGAAATTCCAACGTCAACAAATTGGGCATATGCATTGCACATTGAGCGCGCTGACGTCATTGCGCGGAGTCAGTCGCGTATCTAGTGATGGGAATAAAATGGGTTTTTAATTAATATATTACCAAAACAGTCCCGTTGCATTGTAGACGGTTGCGGAAGTAGATTCTAGAGAGTATGATAAATTTGTTGGTTGGTAAGCGCATCACTTGAGAACTGCTGGACCGTTTTTTATGTTCGTTATAATAGTCCGTTACTCGGACTATTACAGTTTTTACTACGGAAAATGTTGTTTTGTGTAAATGTTGATTTTTTTAAGCCCTTAATGTTATCTGTAGTCTGCTATGTTCCCATTACAAAAACCATTATGAAATAGGTCAGACTAATTTATGGTTGATATAAATCAAAGATTTTTTAAAATCACTTGATTTAAACCAATCAACCCCGACTATGGACAAGACCACAGATATATTAGAGGAGATATGTTATGAAAGCGGTGGGCTTGCGCTCACCTTTAGCCAAAATTACGCTAACATAGAGTTTTCGCCGTCAGTCGACTGCAACTGCACGTCGGTATCGGAGCTCTAACTTTTTTTTTAAATGCCGTGTTATTCCGTGGTTGTGTGCTAAAATACTAGCAGCAAAGTGAACTACGCGAAAGATAGAATCTCATTTCACCAGCCAGTATTAAGTATTTTATTTATTCGTCTTTAAAATCATTAAAAACAACAAATCAAAAAATATTTAATGCCTTTATTATGTTATTTTAGTTTTCATGTAGCACAACGACTTTTTTATTTTTGTACAAAATACATGGCTCTTTAAGTACCACCTATGTTCGCTACTGAGTGAATGTACGAGGCAATGGATAGATCGTCTAACGATACTTTGAATAAACTGGTGCGTCGCGTGGTACGGCCGCTGTATACGGCGACGACGCAGCACGCACCGAAGAGACTTCGTATTGGTTGGTTTTAGCGAGTGGTGGGAAACAAAACGGAGACAGCGAGTTCCCATACATTTTGAATCGCACGGCATATCTCTCGTGATCTGTGGACAAGACCTAATAACATTTTTATGTTGTGTAGTAATAACCATAGAATCTCGCTACTTACAACACAATAACTATTTAATTACTAACTGTACTTGTCAACCACGATTTCGTGACTGATTTTTTTTTCAAACCACCGTTCTGGCATTATCAAGGTTGTCGCACGCAACGCGTACAAAAGAAAGGTAAGACACGCTTCACACCTTCCGATCCTAAGTGATCCTATCGTAATTATAGTAGGGCAATCGGACGTGCTAAATCGATTTAGCACGTCGGATTGCTCTACATCATCCGATAATTGGATTCGGATAGGAAGGTGTGGAGACTGTCTAAGGCAAGCTCCCCTATTTTAGGGTAAAATTGGATTTCACCAGGCGGCAATGTTAATTAAATATTTTGTTTCTGGAGGTAGGTACCCACAAGGGAGATGGAGAATATAGAATATTGAACATTACGCTACGCTAGTAGGTATAGTAGGTGCCTGCTTTGTATTAAAATTAGGGTAGACAAAAATCATGATTTAAAAACAATACAAAATCATACCTAATAAAAATACATGTTTTATTTTTATAAATTAGAGTATTTTTGGCCTTAAATGGTAGTTTTAACTTATTACTTAACTAATCTGAACTTATTGCCAGGGCTATTTCAAATAATTATTTATTTAATTTCTGACAGATACTTATTTGTGTTTACAAAAAATACATCTTTAAAAAAAAATCATACCTATTCAATAAATCAATCTGCCCTGGCGAATAGTAATGACATGAATTTGGCCATATCTACTTATTGATATTATTGTTGCGTTAATACCTACACACGTTAAGATACAGGTGGAGCAGGACCGTTAAGAATTACGACAGTGCTGCCAGATTGGGTATTTTTTTCGCAATTCTGGGTAAAAATTTTGGCTCTGGAGAAATTTTGGAGAAATGAAATTCTTAAAGAAAAATTTGTAGAAAAAAATACCCATGCAGTGGGGATGCCTAACGTAAAAAAAAAGGTCATTCTACTGCTTCAGTTTGGAAATTAGAACAGTATTTCATGGAAAAAAATAAGAAAAGGCAAAAAGCTAAGCCGATATTATTAACTTTTTGCCTTTGGGTAAAACTCAAGCAAATTGTATCATTTTGGAGAAAAATAATTTCAAATTTGGGTATAAATAGAAAATCACATCTGGCAACACTGAATTACGATCATGTAGTAAACGTAACATTGGGTATACCATAGTACATCTAGGTAGGATTTTGAAGCTAGTGCCTACAGAGGCTACACAAGGTCACACGGCTCTGCTGACGGCACCGGCCGGGCCGCGTATCGATTCGGTCTCCCCCCGCCACGAGAGTCGAGACGCGGCAAGCCGAGAGCGAAACGACGCAAGTATCGCAGGGTTAGCATGCAGAGCAAGAAATAACCATGTCACATAATATGCCACACCTCCCCACCCTCTCTTACTTAATTCATAGGAGAAAATGGGACGGCATCAATATACCATGTTCAATATGTGTCACATTTTGTCATATCACAAATGTCAGCTTAATATTTTTAAATTAATTAAAAAGAAATAACTTACTACTCAGCCAGTTGCATGTGTTATCCACAGATGATGTGTGTGTTTTATTTATTTAGTCTCATTTTCTTCTATGAAAATCATCTTGTCTTGGCTTGCTTGCTAGCCTATTGAGAGACAACTCTGAGGAATTGTTTAAGAATGAGTCTGTGCAAACGTCTCATATAGTATTCTTTCTAATCAGTGGAGGAACACTAAATCAAGTTCTTGAAGAAGATAGGCAGGCGTTTTCCTATATTTAGCATGAGCAATTATTATAATTTATCTAATGCTTTATTACCTCAGCGCAAATATGATTTAGAGAAAAAAAAATTGCATGCTCAACACCTAATAACAAACAACCTATACTTATATTTACGCTAATACTACACATTGAAACAAAACTAATTTTACATACCTATAGCTATATTGAAATCTATTGTGTATATACTAGTGTTATCTGTTATGTACCTTTTATAGGTACATCTGCTAGCTGGCGCAATTAAGGAAATGCAAAAAGATGTTATACTGCTTATACAGAAGTCATACTATACCTATTTAGTAGGACATAATGTAGGTAAGAAAATAAATTATTTGTAGAATATGTTGCATTTATTTCTGTTTTGTAATGTGTGTAGGTATTTGGATGAGTAAGGGTCTATTGACCCTTACTCATCCAAATACCAATGGGCTATTGCCCATTGGTTTGATGTTCCAGGTTTGATCCCCATCTTAGGCATGAAACTATTGATGTTAGCCTACTCCTAGCGCAAGCTATAGCTTAGTCGGAAGGGCTAACAGCACTACCAGTGATGTTTATCACACTGTAATTGTAACTAATCATTATAAAAGTTTATGTTAAGTTATATTTTGTATAAAGTGGTAAAATTGACACCAAAAGCTAAATTATAATTGGAATCACAATGATGTGATCTCACACTTATTATTAATTATGGTCTGTGTATGTTGATAGTTAAGTTAGTAATTGATTCTGTAGGCTATGTTTATTATCCTGTTGAAACTAAAGTGTACAGTAACACATTGTAGAAGTGATTGTCAAATTTGAATTTTTCCTCTACATCAGTTTTTTGTGGCAAGTAGTTACCTACTTCATAATAGGTAGGATAAAATTGCAATGCAGGGAGGCCCATTCACTATGCTGAGATAAAACGCAGGTACATAGGTAACACACATAGGTAGGCATTAAAGTAAATTCTACCAGTATTTGCTTTACCAAAATTTATTAAATTAATTAATAGCACCTAAGTACTTATGTGTATTGATAAAGACACAGTTCATGCATTCCAGTCTCAGCCGATGCACATACCTAACTAAATTTATGCATTCTAAAGTCTACCTACATTCTTCGGTCGTCAGAACCCACATTACTAGCGTAATTATTATTCCATTTAAGGTAGGTACTATTTAGAAAGATAACAGACAAAAGGCCAACTCAACGTTACTATTTGTAAGCGGTTAACGTAAATATTTACTCACTTGTACGTATTTTTAATCCTAATATGTAACTGTGCAATCCATACACACGAATCCGTAGTCATACACAATCCACATCACAGATTCCTGACATTATATTCACATAGTTTCAACAATAAACGAAAAAGGACACTTTAGCACACAAGAATATCATTTTATAAACGTCTAAATCGAAATATTACGCGAAATTCATCACTAGCACAGAATTCCGGAATAGTTAACTTTGACAGATGTCGAATAATTATCGATAAATTGTTAAAACCGCGTTCCGTACACCGCAAATACGAACGTATCTTTTATCACGACACGGCTAACTAAACAAAACGTAGCTAGCGGGAAGCGTCGAACGAGCAACACCCGCAGAACTTGTATAATCCGAACAAATTAAAAAGATTGTACAGGCGTGCTTGATTAAATGAATAAGATACATACAGAAATGAATAGTATAAGGCTTGTTCCACCAAAAATCTGCTAAATTAACTGACTAATAAATAAAAACCTATTTGAAAATTACAAAACTTTGCGAGAATTTTTAAATAAAATACGCACGGTTATTTACTTTTTATTTGTAAATAAATGTTTTAGTACGCCATCTATTGTCGAGTAGTATTACTATTTTAGTTGGGTTTAATCATTTCTAGACAGTATTGGATGACACTGACATTTGTTATTTATCATGCCAGAAAAATATGCGAATTCAAAATTAAGGAAAATGAATATTTATGTTCGGCTTTATGTTAAAATTTGCCGCAAATTACCTTTCAAGAATTCGTAAATTGACATCTCGTGGTAAGTAGACGAAATACTACAAAAACTATTAAGGTATTTATTTTCATGTATCAACAGCAGATGGCACTGGTTTTATTTGCATTTACAGTATTACGTTTCTAGATGGCGCTGTTATACAATACACGTTTTGATATGAATAGGTATACGTAATAACAATGAAATAAAATTAATGAATATGACGTACATTTGGCCGGGTAAACTGGTACAGTAGCTAAATAACTAGCAATTATTTAGTCGCTCCTAATTCCACAGACCAAGGCAAGAATTTTATGTATCAGCTGAGGCTTAGCCTAATTTCAACTCATGTAAATATCTTTCTCTTGCACTCAACAAATAAATGTCCGCCTCCCACTACTGTCACAGTCTGTAATTTCCACATGAAATTAGTAATGTGAGTCTACTATGAGACTCCATTACTTATTGCTCTACAACGCACACATCACCTAGCGCGGGTGTTTCATGTTTAAGGTGGAAGCTGAAGAGAAATTCAAAATGTCAATGGTTTTGATTTTGAATACCATAAGGTTTGTAAAAACCACTCTTTATGGTGTTGTATCGCTTTAGGTATTTTTTTAAGCAAACTTAATACATCGAGACATCCAATGCAGAATGCTAATATCGCAAAAAACTAAATTACATCGTAAAGATGTCCAACTTATTCGTTAAAAAAATAAAAACCATTGACATTTTGAATTTCGCGCCCTGACCTGAGCTTCCACCTTAACATACTTCCTAGTTCTGTGATGTGGGCTCTGCGGCCAAATTGCTCCAAAACTGACACACGGATTTTAATTTATTTAATAGCTAATAGGTCGTTTTTTTGCTAGGTGTTTGATGCAATCGGCTCTGCCGTTATTCCTCTATCTGTGGTACACATTACCTAAGTGTTGTTCCAACCTAATCTAATTACAGAGAAGTGAAGGTGCAGTACTACTTTACGAAGTACGAACTTTGTACTCACACATTAAAGGGCTACTCCTCTATTGTGGTACTAATTAGGTGCAAGGAAATAAAATAAACATTTTTTTAGAAAAAACGGTTTATTTAAATATGCACTGAAAGACTTATACAACAAGTGATTGATTTAAAACGACTCCAGTTAGTCGTGATTTAATAAGTACGCCGAATGCGTAATTAAACTTTGGTAAATACACGAAGTATAAAAATAATCATAGATTTAATTTTTTTAGGAACCAAAGTCGGCCGAACACGCTAATAACCTAGGTCAAGATTAATTTATATCATAGTTGTGCTATAGGATAATAGGGCACCGCCCAGCAGTCTTTGAAGCTTGAAGTTTATTGGACCTTGTAGATTCTGGTGCAGGTGACATCTTTCGTGGTCATAATCTGGGAAACAAACGAAAATCATTGAATAAAAGAGTTGACAAAAAAACTGTTTCTGAAACGCCCTTTAGATGGCGTTGTTAGGTCGAGTAGTGACGTATTTTCTATAATGACCACTAGATGGCAGTGTACGTCAAATAGTATTTGTGGGAAATAATGTGGTGTGGTACATAAATGTTTCTATCCGCTTACAATTTGACAACGAAACTTGTTGAAATCTTCAATGCAAGTAAGTCTAGGCACATACTTACGTATATAGCTAGACCTTCAAATAAATCTATGTTTAGGCATCGTAAAATTTGTAATTTACGTTGAAGTACGTGTTTTATGGCGTGTTAAATCACACTAACCATGTCAACTAAAATTGGAAAATTGTTCTTTGTCAATTGCATTTCATAGCTATACGTAATGACAACTCTCCAACATAGCATGCATCAGTTTTGAAACCTTTGAAAACCTATTGAAGGCAGGTATTCTCTACCTACATGGGGTCTGTTACACTTTATTCACAACTTATCTAACAGATGACAAGTACAAATGTTGTCAGGTAAGTTGTAAATAAGGTGTATCAACAAATGCTGTAACATTTTATTGTACAGTCGGCCACGAAAGTGGTTTATCAGAGTTTTTGACGACTCCTAGTCAATGAAATTGTCCACTAAGTCTAAGAAATCTGAGAAATGTTCGAAATTTAAATTTATATAACAAACTAGCTGTTGCCCGCGACTTCGTCCGCGTGGTATTTAACAAAGACAACCGTTGACAACAGCCTGCTCGCCCATTCTGAGCCCGCGGGACGCATTGCAGGTTGTTGCTATCAAACTTAATCAGGCGCTGCGCTGCAACATTGGTTTTAATTTTTTTTCGTGAGATCCTATTTTTTTTTTCTAAAATAAAAGTAGCCTAAGTTACTCCTTGTTACATCAGCTATCTGACAGTGAGAGCCTCGTCAAAATCGGTCCAGCCATTTCAGAGATTAGCCGGAACAAACAGACAGACAGACAGACAGACAAAAATTTAAAAAAATGTTGTTTCGGTATAGGTAACGTGTATACATCTAAATGCACTTAGTAAAAAGCGGTTATTTTAATATTACAAACAGACACTCCAATTTTATTTATATGTATAGATGAAGAAAAATACCTCGCTATCTTTAGATGTGCAAATGCTATTGGATCAAGTACATACCTAATAAAGACATTTCTTGGCCAGCTATACCAATCTAATTTAATGAAAAAAATATACACAAATGTATGGAATACGAACTGCCTTCATCTCCTCGGGTCCGAACTCCCTGACGTAGGTCACCTCGCCGCCGTCAGCCGCCTTCTGCACCTGCTTCAGCGTATTGTTGCCGTCGAATGTGCATACTGACTTCACCTATGAAATACAACAAGTATAATTTGTCATCATCTTACGTCATATCGGGTTCCTAGTTAGTCTGACGGAGTCTTAACAATTAATCGATATTAAATTAGAGTTAGACGAAAGCCCAGTTCATTGGAATCCTAACTTTTGTTTTATTCATTAACAACGGCATAATTTTATAGTATGTAATTTTGTTCTGTAACATGCTTTGTAATACCATTGTATCTAATGTGATAAGGTAGGTACAACTTTTATAAATATAAGTCCCATTTCGTTTCGGCCTTTTTATTAGTACGTAACTAACGAGTCCGCGTAAGAACTGGTTAATAACTGGCCATAAGCAGGCCCTTAATTTTCATTGGGCACTTTGGGCACGTGCCCAGGGCCCTACGATCCATATGGTTATTCATATATGTAGTTCAAACGAAAAATTTAGTAATTTTGCTTACCTACTTCTTTTGCGCATTGTTAATAAAATTCTCATTTATCATAGTAATTATGACATCCCTATGACTACATAGCCCCATCATTATAAAGTCCCAGGGCCCCCAATATGCGAAATACGGCCCTGGCCAGAAGGCGTCCACTATAAGACAGGTTCCCAAGTCTCCAAGGACGTGCCCTCGTCCGTTTCGGATCCCCCGGCACTCACATCCACTGGCTTTCAGTTTTTTATATATAACTAGCTGCGCCCTGCCGTGTTACCCGCGCAAAAAATCATGTCGATCCTTTGCGCTATGAAAAATTAAAACAAACCTATCCCACGGGAACCATACATTTTGCCAGGATAAAAAGTCTATGTGCTATTCCAGACTATAGTCTATCTCTGTGCCAAATTTCATCTAGATCTGTTCATCCGTTCTGGCGTGATTGAGTAACAAACCTCCATCCAAACTTTCACATTTATATTTGTGGGATTATATTGAAATATGTTTACCTTAGCTCCATCAGCCCTCTCCTCATCGAATTCTTCACCAGCCTTGAACTTGACTTCGGTGGTCTTGAATGTGGAGGAGGTGACGAGTGTGAATTCATCACCGTCCTTGCGGAGCTCCACCGTGGGGGTCACGGCGTTAGCTGCCTTGCGGGTGATGAGGCCCACACCTGGAATCAAACGAAGAAATATGCTTGTAAAGATCTATACGATAATGTAATATCAGTTCCTTTAAAGGCAAAACACATCATGAAATCAGTAGCATTGTTGATGTCTTATATGACTGCTATGACGACTGCTAAAGAAAACAAAAAAATACAATGAATACTGAGCAATGGGAGCCTGAATAACATTGGGAGTGTTCCGAAAATTCTATCCACGTTTGCAGAATGTAGCCATAGAAAGATCTCGGATAGTAGACGGCTGTTTCGTTAAGTCAAATAAAGTTGGACAAGGAGAGGATAACAATGAAAATGGAGTGATCATTGTTCTAACGCTATGGGAACAGAACAGATACTGGCCTAGTCTCTTCATAAACCCGTCAAAGTTATGTGTAGACGTAAGCTTATACTTCTTTCCCTCCCACTCGATCATGACCAAAACGATGAGACACCACAGCGAGTAATTATCCAAAGTAACACGTAAGTCAACCATCACCACCAAATTATTCACATAAAAACTCAAAGACAACGCAAAATGTCGAAAAGAAAAGAATTGTCATTGTGTTATAAATTACGAAAGGTTTTACTATAAAGAAGGCCTTGTAATGAAAATATGTTTCGTGACCATTCTTAGCGCGTCGAATCTAATCAAGATGAAAAAGGGCGGTTAGATTTGAAGGCATATCGCCAATTAAAGGCACATTGCACTATGACTTTCACCTTGATTGTACAGGTTAATCAAGAATACGTAGTGTGAAACGATGCATAACCTAGGTGATTAACATATGCCCGCTAATTACTCTGTTAGGTCACCTTACATAGAGCAGTTAGTAAACACTTTTATCAAACCAGTCTAGTAACACAATCAATTGAATTAACCTCTAGTAAGTAGAGGCTGGGAGTATCTAACTAAAGTAAAGACTAGCTTATTGGGTAAACAGCTATAATAATACTTCCACTACGCTAAGCCCTCTGCTCCAAACACTATACCCACCGGAACTATAATATTCCTTATTCGTTCAATAGGTCTATTGTTTCTCCATGACTATATATAAAGCGGGGCTCAACCTAGCTCCCTGCGGAACGCCACTGCGGTCTGGAATGTGCACGCGCAGGCATGCAGGAGTGCAACTTTAGACGGCCGAACGGTACCTAGCTATAGCTAAGTTAGATCCACTTTTGTATATAGACGGACTTGCTGATCTATATTTAATTAATTTGAATGTGCAACGGTATCGAACGCTGTGCAAAGACCCATATATTACTTTGTAGACTGCTGTTTTTTAAATATTCTTTGCTGTAAAGCAGGACGGTTGGTTCGATCGTACGGGCGGGCGATCGTCTGTTATACTTTAGCGAAAAGGGAAAGATCTTCCAGCCAGGCGGGTGGTATGCCGGGCGGCGCTGCCGCTATACCCCAACGGTTATTGTCGGGATCTTGTATATATGTTACGATCTCCCAAAACTCTCATAGCGCGTTTCAGGATCGTATGTAGAATCGTCATGTTAGTTCTAAATGACGTCGGCAACGCCATCTGTGTGACGAGGTTGAAGAGGTCGCTACAATACCATTAGTAAAAAATTGTGTGAACAAAGTTCAAACTGATGTTAATCGAGCTTACGAGTAGTTCCGGATGAAGCGATTGCGATATGATCATATTTAATTTGTACTTTGCTACGGATTAGAGTCCGGGCATCCTTATCTGATTGGATTAAACGATAATTAACTTTAATGTGACAAATTGTAACTGGCACCAGTTGACGTTCGGTTGTATTATTGGATTTGGTTCTGGTCTGGTTTTATAACTGTTTAATATCCAGAATACAACAGAAAGGTACTTAGGCACATAATATAATGATATTAACAGACGACCGAACTTGGTACGGGCCGGACCACGCATTTAGTCCAACCGTCCGAAACTACTATATTGTCGCAGACAACTCTTTAGACTAGCCTCTATAAAAACAGATTTGGTACGGAGTGGCCCATATCCGTAGTCCAGCCCGTACCAAGTTTAAGTACTTTAAAATGAATAAGACGAAATTATTTTATTAGTGTAGAATTTAAAAACTATAGGTAGCTATAGATAGCCACTGACCGACCAGAGACCGTCATCTCACTCGTGCACTCAACCAATATACAGATGAATCGATAAATAATAACGCCCGCCCATTGGTCGAATAGTGGGCGCGGTGCAACGCCATTGGTGAACGCCGCGTGGTATGACGTCAAGGCCAACGACCTTTAAATTGGCGCAATTTTTCAATATAGAACTCAATATGAGGAAAACTTGTTTCAATAAAAATGACATTTGTTTGTTTTGAATCAGTCAGTAAAGATATCAACTATCATAGAAAATAATATTCATTTTCATTTTTAATCTACTTTCCTTCTTCTTCTTTCTTTAAGAAATGAGATGCGATGAAATAAAATGACTATAAATATGGCCTCACCCACAACTTAGCGGATATTTTGCCAATGTCAAGTAATTCATAGCAATAACACATTCAATCAATACACATTATAAATAAAATAATGGATGTGACATGACATGAAAATGGCGTCCCCACTTTCCTTCTTATTATGAGATGATTTCAAGCTGTTTATGATAGAAATATGTATGTGTAGGTATCTTTAACGTCACAAAATGTGTTATGCAAAAATGATAAGCGCGTTGTAAAAAAAAGTTATTTTATGCAATGCTATCAACGGTTATCGTGTGGTGGCCGAAGTTAAATTCCATTGTTATGTAAACATGTTAACACCCTGTCACTCTGCGAAGGTATTATCAATGTACAGACAGATAATCCATTAAGTAAGTACAAAATAAATTGATAGTGCAAGCCGCTGGCGGATCGTCAAACGTGTCCGTCCTTGCAGCGGGGCTATCCCACTAATCCCACTAATATTATAAATGCGAAAGTTTGGATGGATGTTTGTTGCTCAATCACGCCAGAACGGCTGAACGGATCTGGATGAAATTTGGCACAGAGATAGATTATAGTCGGGAATAGCATATAGGCTACTTTTTATCCCGGTAAAATGTATGGTTCCCGCGGGATAGATTTGTTTGAATTTTTCATAGAGCTCAGGATTGACATGATTTACAGAAAAGGACATAGAGGAAAAGGACATACTTTTTAATCGCGGGTAACACCGCGGGGCGCAGCTACTTTTGAATAATTCAAAATAGATTCGAAAACTTTCCGATGTAGATGTCGCTCCCGACGAGCTGTCAAAAAGCTATTTTTAATACCGGTCGGATGAATGTGCGAAAGGACCTTTTGGCGAAGTTGACAATTTTGTTTTTTTTTCTGAATATTGTGTTTCTTTGATATATAATTTGTAATATAAGTAAGATATTAATTAAACATTGTGTATATGTATTTATGAAGAATTCATATATGTACCTACACCTAGCGATTGTGAAAATTCTTCTAGGGTAGTATTCGATTCAGTGTCCGTTAACGATTTTGAATAGTTTAAAATAGCACCGCAGAAAGTAAATTAGTTAACACAACCAATTTGCCTACAAATTTAAAAAACTCTACAAAAAAACCGTTATTTCTTTAATCGTTAATAAAAAGTTGTATGTTCTACATTCAAAAATTTCCCCACAACTTTTAGCCTGCAACAGCCTACAGTACCCACTGGTACTGTAGGCTATTGCAGCGTCTGGGATTTCACTAAATCCTAGACGCATTTAGCCTTTCCGTGTGGTGAACTGTCTCGGTGTCGCCATGTTTATAAATAAAATGGCGGATACACAGAGCGATGTCGGTTAGATAACAACGTCCATTCACCTTGCAACAATATCGGTGGGTACGTACTTGCACAAACGTCATACGTTATCGTTAATAACGGTTAAAATAACAATTTATAAACATACGACAAAAAAAATAACAATTTAAAAACATGCAGCAAAAAATAATGCCTACTTAGTGGATTTAATTAATAATGCGTACCAGCTGTACTGAAATTGGGACTAACTTAACTTTCGCCACCGATTATAGCAGCCATCAAATGAAAAGACTGCATTATACTAGGTTCATCCGTTTGGGAGGTACGGTGGAGCAAACACACGGACAGTCAAAGGATTCAAAGTTATAATTCTCCTCGTTTTGCGTCTGTAGCGTACGGGCGCGAACATATGGGCCCGTAATATGTTCAATGACACTTATAACAATAAGGTCGTAACGAACGTCGGAACGTAGTCGTAACGTCATCAGTCAAAATAATAACTCTTATGGTACGATATTCAACCTTAAATGGGTCCCAAATAAAAGTCCGCGACTGTACCTACTTTCTTTAAAACAGTTGCTAGTGTTGTACTGCAAATAAAGTTGAATAAATAATGACGCATTGCGTTATCGCGGTCGTGAACCGTACAGTGGACTATGAACGAGCACACCTCTATGTAGGTACAAATTAAAATTCCTTCATGAATTTACATTTACTAAGGTACACCAAAAATATACGAAAATGAAACACGAAAAAATCCTTTAGTATAGATTCCACGGTATTTTAGACGTGGTCATTAAGTGTTACCTCAGTACCAAAAAAGCGTAACTCAAAAATCATATTTTTTGCATCAATATTTTAATACTTAATTTTATTCGTTTTTTATGTAAATATTTCTGTACATAATTTCAATAATAAATCTTACTTTATTATATATTATGTAGTTTTCATTTCGTTAATTTTATACACGTAAAATTCAGTTCGTATGATAAGTTATTTCTCTTCTCGATTCAAGCATCGCTGTTGGCTGCACAATTGGAAAATTCCACGCAATATCAATTCATATTAGCAAGCCCAGAAGTGTTAAATTAATTATCACAGTTTCTTGTTATGTCCCGGCATGACGTAAGTATGTCTAGTTCAGATTATTGCACAGATTGAAAGGAAATATAGCACGCATAGCCCGAACCCTATCCTACCCGCAGAATATGTGAAATAACCGTAGCCCGCCGACTACCAAAGAATATTTATACTTTTTTAACCTTTGCAACTACAAAGGTGTGAGAGAGAGGCATCAAATAGAATAGGCGACAGAAATATGATTTGGTATCATTAGAGATATTGCTATAATATATCAACGATGTCAAAACTGCACTCCGTTGCCATTCTGCCAACTGTATTTCTATTTCGAAGGTGACCGACTCATCTGTCCCATTTGGATTATGGAACTTATCCGTCAATCCTTGTGAATACTTCCCGATTCCGACAAGCACCAACCCATATTGTATCAGTGAAAATTTTAGTACTAAAATTAATACAAACATAGTATTGAAATAAAACTAATCTTACGGATTTTATCGCGTTTGTTATACTTTTTTACGTTCCCGACGTTTCGGCTGCTTTACAGCAACCATGGTCACGGGAGGACTGAACAGTCCTGTCCATAAAAAAACCAAGATAGTACATAAAAAGTCTGTACCTATTCAGGAATTTGTTGTTTGCAACGGCAAATGCAAAACCTTCGACATTCATATCTCTTCCACACATTATAATATAAACTTCAATGCTTAAAACGGAACTACCGATCACAATCGTTATAGAGTATGCACGGGGTCTCAACAAACAGTCTCGCATCTTATTGACGTCAATTGAGTCTGATTGTTGTCCATTTTACGACAATTGACTGGCAACGGCCGCCGCCTCCACTGGGAGTCTAATCGCTCAAATATGCCGGGATCTCATGCGATCTTCCCAATTAAATGGAAGAACTGCTTGCGATAAAATAATCCTTATTCGCAGATAGCTAAAGAAATTTTCATGTCTTCAAGTTAGCTTTCAGTTTCCAAAACCAAAGAATACCTATTTGATTGGCTAAACAGATGAAGTGAGATAAGTTAAACAATTAAATAAATTACTTTGAAGACTATAATGACCATAATAAATAATACTAGAAGACAGTATAATGTTAACTTTAACAATAGAAGATTTGATAATATCTAAACTTGACACGTACCTAACTTATGGATTTATTACAATATAAAGGTCAGTTTAAATATAAATATCGCCAGACGAACACACCAACTATACGATCCTACACTAAGCAACGCTTGTATTATGGGAACCGTACAAGGGACTGAGGGAGAACTCAATATATAATACTTATATAGATGTTGAACATCCATGACTCGGGTACAGACATTCGTGCTCATCACACAAAGATTTCTCCCTACTCCCTAATCCGGGAGCCTCGGGGCAGAAAGCAGGGTCACTACCTGATCAGGTCATCTGTTTGTTTTATCAAATTGTTCACTAGTTTTTATAAATACATTCTTAGAAACGGTTGTATACATTTTTGAAAGTGCGGTGTGGATGTAATACCCTATGTAACATAATCTTAACCACAAGGATGTAGATATCGGCAATAATGTATCGCATGCAATATCAATTGTCAGTTACCTACTAACGACCGTTACAAAGCCTCACGATATCTTAAAGCACATAATAGATATGGCACGGATAATGCAATGTATTAGTGGGCAAGATAAGGATTGACATTGGAATTAAAAATAAAGAAAATTGATCAGAAATACACATACAAGTTATGGGCTGAGCTAATCCCAAGAATTTTATACTGACAAGGGTAATAAAAGAAACAAAAATGAACGTTTGAACCTACCTTTGTTGAAGGTTGGAGCCGGTTTCCAGGCCAACAAAAATCATTCTATTTTTACATCTTTTGAGTTTAATTTTGAAAACTAAATTAAGATGAAAATTAATTATTATGATGAAGAATTATATGCTTGAATATACGCAAACAATGATTAAGGTATATCTTGTTAGTCTTCCAAGCTTTAATTCTTGAAGTAAGTTATCTGATCTTTGACCAGGACCCGATTATGAAAAGGATTTTCTGATATGAGTTATGTAGTGATGTGGATTTTCTGATCCCCGTTATAAAACGTTGATAAACTATATCCAATGTTGATATCGCTGTCATATACAAAAATTTATTGGTGTATTTGGTGATAAATATTACTTGTAATATAAAAATTTAACTTTAGAGCTACGTCAGCCAGGAGAGCATTCAGCTTCTTTGCAAGGGTACTTGGAGTTCATAGCGCATGCGCAAACAGCAGGCGGTTAGCAACCCATAACATTTCAAGGAACACGGAACGAGTATGCAAACATTCTGTTTGTCGGAGCTCATATTATCCATCCACACATAAGTAAATGACCAGTGTTTGTCATTCTCAACAGGTTATGAAAACTATAAGATCTAGAAAGTTTCGGTTTCCACCAATTTGTAAGATAACTTCTTGGAGAGGTTCAGTTAATCAATGAGGTTGAGCAAGAACGCCAGTCTAGCTAAGAACCCTGAAGCAGCTCTGGTTACTTTCTATGTGAAACTTTTATATTATAATCTGTTTCTATATGATTATCCGAAATGTATTCTTGTATGACATAATCAATTTTAGTAGGTGTGAATAGCGCTGGCACGTATCCGAGCCGGCTCAAAAGTCAAAGTCCGCAGTAAGTCCAAGGTCTGAGACGTATAAAGACGCAAAAACATTCACATTGTTTTTGTTTTTTTTTTTGTACATTTTTTAACAAAAATGCATTTTGTGGTGCAAGCTTCGAAGTTTGAACAGAATCGTGAAATTAAAGCAATACATATTTTAGCCGTAGGTATTGTTATTAGTAAAGTAAGTACTTATAGGTAACCTAGATAAGCCGTATATATACCGATAATTAGAACGAGGTAGACTAGAAGGAAACCTAAATAAAATTTTAACTAAGGATGGAAAGAAAAGGATGTAACAGCCTAAATGAGTCAGGTGTCCAATTGAAGTTGCATGCCGAAAGGTAATTATACCACATACTAAAACGTAGGTACCACTACAGGTACAAAAACTAGGAACTCCAATGAGACATCGCAAAAACACGTCAGTTTTTTGCTAATCCTATTATCAAATGGAGGAAGTGAATCATATTGCGAATACCTACATTCAACGAAGCTTAAAGATTTTTTGTTACGGGTACGGCAGAAAAACTCAATGCAAATCAAGCAATTTGATATGACAATGTGTAGATGTCGTGCTTTATATCATAAAGACTGCGAGATAATACATCTAGACGTACTTTCTGGAATTGAAGTCCGTATTTCTTACATTGCCATAACAATTAAACAAGAATATGGATGTAAGTAACTAAAACATCCCGAAGTAGTTAAAGGTATGAATTTAATAACTTGATATTGTATAGGATAATTTGTTAATGATTAACTCTATTTATTATTAAAAGACTCTTAGCCACCTTCAGCTAAGCTAGAGTTAATCTTAACTAACTATCAACCATTATAATGTCACAAGATTCAAGATAATACAATGAACAATATACGATTCGACTACATTATATTTATAACCTACCTCTCCATCAGTCATGGAGAAAGAATGTTCCAATTCAAACCATTAACAGGAATATAAAGCCTCATTGAGTTATTAATTAAATGTTGTATGGGCTCTACAAAGAACCTCGTTGTGGGTATTATCGGGATCCGATAGCGAACAATGGAGTGCAGTCATTGCGGTATTGAGATTACAAATAAGTATAATGGTTTTTTTTTTATGATCCCCGATAAAGAAGATTTGGATTATCTGTTCTATGTAGTTGACAACGTAATTTTTTTATGGAACCGAGATAAATATTGGATAATGTACCACTGTTTTTATCGGTAACGTCGAAATTTTCGTATTTGCGGTCGTAAAGTTTAGCAATGCATTTACTCTATAATCGTTTATTTAGTATGAGCGATAACGTATCCCACATTACGTTACAAAATATCATAGGTATATTATTAGCTTGTTTTTGTCATTGTGGCGCTTTACTTTTTTATTTTGACTAATTAACGTTTTTTAGTCAGAATCAGAATCAGAATATTTTATTTATCACCTGACAACCGTTAAATTATTAGTTAATATGTGTACGTAGCGATAGTAATAGTAATAAATGAGAATAGAACCATTATTCTGCACGAGTCAATGCTCAATAATGTAAAGTTATCGATACTGTAGCGACCACTTCAACCGCACCACAAGCTGCGCAGATGGCACTGCAGACGCATTCAGAACAAAGACAATTGACGTCACAATCCTGAATCGCGCTATAAGAGTTTTCGGAACAAGTAACATATATACAAGATCCCGACAATAACTGTCGGGTCTGGCTGGAGTGCCTTTAGCGCTCGCCCTCTCGTCCGGTGAAGCTGTAAAGGTCCCAACGACCAACAGCATTTTTGTCATTCCGAAAAAAAAAAATAAAAACAACTGTCGGGGCATAGCGGCCGCCCCGCCAGGCATACCACCCGCCTGGCTGGAAGATCTTCCCTTTTCCGCTAAAATACTATTATTTCCGGCATTCATCTCGTAAGTAAGATTAAATAAATGTTATGCAAGTAAGTACATATATACTTTATAAAGTTTTACTGCAGTTAGTAGGTAAAAACAAGACTTAACATTGAATTTCTCTTCACTTATTTTTTTTTTAGATATGTAGGTAGAACAGAACGCTAATTATTATAAAGATTCTCAACATGTTTTCAGCCGATCGCGCTAAATTACTCGATGTCCATGTAACAAAATAATACTTAAGTAAGAAGTTTATACCTAGATGTTGTAAAAATACAAAACAGTTAAAGATATTTTAGACCAATTTTATAATATGCTTAAGAAATCAAACCGCGTCTCCGCAATTCCACAATCTGAAATCAAATCAGTGAAGACAAAACGCGGCTATACCTACTTAACTTAATTGTACCTATTTCGAAATTTCTACTCACAGACTTAACGTTCGTCAGAAAGGTATAATTATGTGTTCACGGAGTGGATACACGGAAACGAAGAGGGTCAAATAGTTTTGTCTTTTTAATTTTTGATACACCTATTTACAGCAATTTCCCTCATATACTTCTAAAGTAAATCCTATGAAAAAAAAAAAATTCGGACTTGCATAGTTTTTGCAGCGAGGTCCGAACTCCCGAGATTACGAATAAAAAAAATATCAATGCTTATGCCAGGAATGAACTAAAAGAGCATATTAGCAGCAAGATGACAATTAGCAAAATGTGGGTGTGACGAAAAAAAAAATCGCAACCTTTTTAAATACCTCATCACAAATATAACTTTTTAACGGTTATTAAAAATATGCGAGAGAAAATAGATTCGTAAAAAGAAAGCGAAGCTGGGATCTCGATGGCGTGGACGGACGGCCACCGCGGCGCGCCGCCGCCGTCGCCAACCACCGGCCGGCGTCCGCAATCGATTTTCCAAGAACTATTCAGATGATATTACTGCAAATACACACTCACCGATAGCCTTCATGAACTCATCGAAGTTCTCGGATGAGACCATCTTGTATTTCTTGCCAACGAAGTCCATTTTCAATTATTTAATATATTTTTCTGATCGTTAAAAAAGTAGGTAGGTATGCGTCTGGCCGACCGGTCGCAACTGGAATGAATAAACTCGCGCGGCAACTACTCGCTCGATGCAGCGGGTGAGCGGAGCGCTGCGCATGCGTTAATGAACGAATCATTGAATGAATGAACGAATGGAGTAACTGAACTTAGTTCACCTAGCCAACCTTGACAGGACAGAAACGCTTTTATATGTAATATGTATGTAGTCAGAGGGGGCTCGGTGTATTATGTGGTTGAAGTTGTATGATTGTTTGTATAGTAAATTGGACGCCATTATGTATTTATTATAACGGTCCCAGTACAGAATGAATCAACAAAAACCAATCTAAGTAGGTACTTACCACAGACTTATTTATTATTGAGATTGATTATTCTTAGAAAGACTCAATTGCTATCTTTACTTTTCACCAACGGAAACAATTGATTAGGTGCATGATGCGTGGGATAGGAATATTAAAAAGGCGAATGAAAAAACCTTAATTCAATTCTATCATTCACATCAAATGGTCAAATCCGGTGCTTGTCCCATTTCTCCCTCAAACGGCCAAATATTTAAAAATAAATACGTTTTAAAATTTAAAATTCGAATAAATTCCTTGTCTACTCTTTGCTAAACTGACGATGCAATTCGATAAACATTTATCATAACCGTTAACCTTCAGCCCTTAGTTAGAGATTAACGTACCTACAAAATGTTTATACACATTGACTTACTACTGGCAGTAGATTACTAGCAAAACTAATAGAAAACACTCGATTTGGAGGTAAGTTTGATGTTATATTAAACTTAGCTACACCCCATAATTTATTCCGGAACTATTACTTTCTACATAACATATAGGTAGGCAAGTACATAACCTACATACCTACCTATGTACTTAATGCGAACTCTTTTTTAATGAATATTACAAACACTGTATTGTAAGTAGAAGACATATACAAAAAATGTCTTGAAAATCTTGAAAACGTATCGGCCAATAAACCCTAACAAGTTTAACTCACCAAGCGCCTGCCATTATTACCCGAGAAAAGTTTCCAAATCCAAACATCCACTTACTGCTAATCACTTAAATAAGTATACCAAGAAAAGACTAATTTCTAACTGAAAGAAACAGACTCGTCCTAAAGTAATACTCACAATATAATAAAAATCATTTTCGACGAAACGAAACTAAAAACTAAGCATAAGTATTACCTAGGCGCAGAAACAGCTGGTTCTAAATTTGAGGAATAAATTAATACTCCGCACCACGATCCCCGGGTTACTGGGTTACCAGTGTAGAATTATAGGAAATCTATGGCACATCTACTTTTTATATTTTACTTGCACAATGTACTTAATCTTAGTTAAGCTGTGGTTTCTTAAATGCAAAGAGTTCTTGAGTAAATATCTACTTATGATTTCTTTTTATTTAATAATCCCCTCAAAAATCCCCCCTCGCATCCTCTAGCATGATAGGTCCGTGCCCTACAGTAGGATATAATAAAAAAAACCGTCGTCAAAAAACTAAAAAGCAAAAAATAATCTAATCTTGAAATCTACCTTGTCTAACTAAATCAGATATTTAACGAATGTGAAGTCGGTGCCTCCTCCTTTTTGAAGTCGGTTAAAAAGGGCTGGTATTATTATTATTAAGCCCTGCAAACCGCGTGTTATGGGTTTGCTCCCTGTTTGCCTAACTGTGGCATCCTAGCTCCAAGAAATACTTTCGTTCTAATTTAAATTAATTATCACACTAAGTTAGTATAAGTATCTCACATGTTGTCTTGTCACAGAGCCACCGTACTTAAGAAAATCCTACAGGTATGGGGTCACCTTTTTAGTTGGACTATGGATCCCTAATAACTCATTCGCCCACACTCTGTATCACAATTACACAATCGCAAAATGTTTACAACAAAATAAAGATTGAGGCACGCCATTTTCAAATCTTCATGTCACATCTGTTATTTTATTTATAATGTGTATTTATTGAATGTGTTATTGCTATTAATTACTTGACAATTGGCAACATAGCGACAACCCTCACCCACTAAGTTGTGGGTGAGGCCATATTCATATCCATTATATTTCGTCCCATTTAGTTTCGTCAAGAAAAAATAAAATAAAAATTGTAAAAAGTAAATAGGTACCAACTTAAGTATGTACCTATTTATAAATAACAGCATTTCGATAGATATTGAGATTGCATCATCACAAAAACCTGATACTTATTGCACTCTCAAAATCGACATTCAACTATAACATATATTATTTACGAGCTTCTTGTGAAACTTGAATTACTACTTTGTTCTCAATAAATACCACAATCGCACGCGCCTTGCAGATTTTAATTTAAGTAACATTAATTCACCAGAATCGTGACAGTGGAATCCAAGTTTAAAGCCGAAGTATGGTGTACGCATGCGCGTCTATTTTAATATATATATATATACCTACAAACTGACAGTGCCTTGCCTCCAGCATCCCACCACAAGTCCGTCTGTAAGTAGACTAGTCTTCCCAGATTCGCAAAGCCGATCGCATGAACGTTTGCCAGTGAAGTGTATTATTGAAAACAATCCTCACATATCTGCACACGATATTTTTATAAGGTGAGAGGACGATTACTTTTTGGCTAATAGTTTGCACTAATAAGTAAGGGAGCATCGACCATATGTTTTCGTATTCAATTTAATATTGATCTATGAAAATTAGGAAGGTATTTAAATATTCAAACTTATTATCTATGGTCGACTTTTGCTTAGCCAAATAATGCATCGGCGTTTTAATTCTCTTGGGAGGTTGCTGTTTTTTTTGTGACCTAGATAGGTAGCTTACTTTTTTTTTGGGGTACATAGACGTACCTGCTTACTTACTGGCCATGTCAACTCCATTCTTACATTGATTCCTTGTCTTGGAGGACACTGCGTTTAATTATAGTTCTAAAAATAAGTATTTCGCTATAGTTAACCAAAAAGAGTGGACCTTGTTGGCCTTGAGTCTAATTATTTTTATTTTGTGTACCTAATAAAAAAACAGGGAACCATAGCTTAACTTAGCTAATCTATGCACAGGTTTTTATCATAATTACTATTTTTATAATGTACTGGGCATTCCTACCTACCCATGATTACTCACTCATTTTGAGGTGATTCTTTTGACGTGAAAAATAAAAGTGTATGTACTTTTTAAATATTTTTTTTTGCGGATTTTATCTCGTTTATTTTATGTTTTTACGTCGAACGTACGAATCGTCGGGAACGTAAAAACTCAAAATAAACTTTTATTTCAATGTCTAGTTTTCGTGTAAATATAAGAAATCAATATGTGTCAGTACTTTTTTCTTCAATGACCTACAATAATTTTTACAATTATTGGAAATGAATACAACTTTTCTTCCAAGAAATGGTGGTAGCCCTAGTAGTGATTTATCGTGTTTATCAATTTGTTCATATTATTTTCAACGCGACCGTACCTAGAGCGCATAGATTTAGGTACTTTAATTATTTAAGCGTATGCTAAAATGAGTACACAATTCAACAAATGTATAGGTACCTATATAAGTAGGTAACTAACTTAGCGACTAGATGAGATATCAAATTATATTATTCCGTGGTAGATACCTAGATGTATCAGCAAACAGTACGTCAAGTGCGAAATTATTCGTAAACTAACCGTATACTTTATGGTCTACCGTATTTAGGCATTTTGTATGGAGAATTGAAAGCTTTAAATACCATCCACTAGAGGCGCTTTTCAATTCTCCATACAAAATGTCTGAATACGGTAGACTATAAAGTATACAGTTAGCTCGCACTTGACGTGCAGGAGTAATTTTACCCATGAAGTAGACACTTTACTATGTGCGTTTGGTTTTCATATAGTAACTGGGGTAACTGGGACATGAATATACAAAGAGTATATATATTAGAAACACCATTTTTGCTTCTTTTCATAAATATTATAAACATCATAAGGGAAAAAAAATATATTTATGAAACAGTTTATCATCACGTGCGATATAGGCTGCCATAGAACTACATATTAAGAAGTACAAACTATGCCCCGCTCCACTCCCACCCGCTCGTTGAAGAATTTGATAACATCGACGAATGCAGTGCATCGATTGATTAGGATAACATCGTCCTAGTGTCATAGTTCCTCCCGTGACCATGGTTGCTGTAAACCAGCCGAAACTTCAGGAACGTAAAACTTATAACATAAACGCAATAAAAATAGTTTTATTTCAATATACTTACCTACATTTAAATGCGCCAGAGACTAATAAAAAGAATAAACATACCTTATGATTGTGGTCTCTTTGTGCTAGTAAAGTATTCAATTAAAACATCTAACAAGTAACAGCTATACTTTGCATGGAGGTAGATCAAAATCTGAAAACCCTGCTGATTTTTTATTGGACGAAATCGAAGCACATTCAATGCACTATTATTTAATTCTTAGCGGTATAAAAGACATAGCCTCCGAATCCAAAACAAGTATATCAAGAATTCTAGTCTGTGTGTATGTCCGAAATGTATCTTATAGTTAGGCTCAAAAGATATGATCGAAGATTGCGTGAGAGGAACCGCGGTCAAAATCTAGTATGTATAATATAAACAAAACTAATTACTTATAATATTATGCTCAACACATGGTATAGTCTCCTTGCTATTTGTTTGTTCAGTCGCTGAAAGATTAGCAGCCAGATGATCGTGATGAGAACAACACTTCATACTTACACGATTCGTCCAGGAACTGTACTTCATCACGCTGGCACCTACTCCCTTCAGGGGTGGGCAGAGGTGCACTTCAGTACATATATCGCTGTTAGATTAGGTGGCCACTTAACAGGGGGCGACCCTATTATCATTTTACCGAGCTCATTTCCGGTCAATCTCAGGGGTATTTTGGCCATAGATTAGGTATTTAATCTGTGGCCATAGGCCATAGTCTGTTCAGGCTGCCTCAGTGCGGGTTGGCGAACTTCACACTTATTTCAGAAGACATTCAATTCTCGAGAATTTAAAGTTTTATATAAATTTTTGCAGTAAGTAATCGTTTGACTCATAAATAAAAATTAAAGCACGCTCTTAAATAAGCGGGAGTTTATCGCAGGCGTCCGCTTATAATAATAATATCGCCAGACGAACACACCAATTGTACGGTCTGGTAACGTAAGTATTATGGGTACTGTACAATGAACTGGGGGAGCTCAGTATATAATAATTGTATGGATATTAAACGTCTACGACTTGAGTACAAACATTCGTGCTCATCACTCAAACGTCGCCCCTACCAGGAACGAACCCGGGTCTTCGGCAGAGGTAGCAGGGTAACTACCAACTATGCTATTAAGTTAAGGCCTTATTCTATTATCTTTGTTGTGTAGCTTGTGTGCTGGGCGGGCGTGCGAGCGCCTGCTGCGACGCGACGAGCAAGCGCGCGAAGATATTCTCCGCGGTGAACAACTTCTTCGCTGATTCGCCGCTGGTGAATCAGCTTAAAGGCATAATGGTGAGTCATTAAGATATAGAGAGCTAGATAACTTTTTATTATTCCACCACATAGAGTGCAAATTGAGGGTAACAAAATTGTATATACATACTTACTAACAATAGTGATCTCTCCCAGTCGTACGGAATACCGCCACTATATCACAGACAGTACCTTTCACTTTACTTCGCACAGACAAAACAAACGAGCAACAGCGGCGGGGAGCCAGGCCCGCCCGACGAGTCCTCGAGGCCTTCCAGCACCGGCCCCCCCACTATGGCCCTCAGCCCTTCCGAGAGGTAAGCAGGCTCTTTGACATAATATGAAGTAGAGGACATATTGGTTTATAATATGTAAACTTATGTAACAAAAATGGTGTAAAATATTTTAACAGGCCCATCAGTAGGTAATAAAGATAACATACCCAGATTATAAATAAAATTATTCGACATTTAAAAATGAAACCCGGTTCTAAACGCACGGCCAAACGCAACAGGTTCACCTTGTTTAAAAAAAACAAATATCATTTACAAAATTATCTATACATTACATATAAATAAAATTGGAGTGTCTGTTTGTAATATTAAAATACCTGCTTTTTACTAAGTGCATTTGGATGTATACACGTTACCTATACCGAAACAACATTTTTTACAATTTTTGTCTGTCTGTCTGTCTGTTTGTTCCGGCTAATCTCTGAAATGGCTGGACCGATTTTGACGGGACCTTCACTGGCAGATAGCTGATGTAACAAGGAGTAACTTGGCTACATTTATTTTAGAAAAAAAATAGGAAAACATGAAACAAATTAAAACCAATGTTGCAGCGCAGCGCCTGATTAAGTTTGATAGCAACCTGCAATGCGTCCCGCGGGCTCAGAATGGACGAGCAGGCTGTTGTCAACGGTTGTTTTTGTTAAATACCACGCGGACGAAGTCGCGGGCAACAGCTAGTTTTATATATAATCGTGATCCATATAATTCACTGTTTCATAAGTTAATATATTTTACACTATTTCTGTTACAACATATATAAAAATGAGTGTTGGTATTCATGAAATCTTGGCTTGAGAAAGATATATACTTCTTACGACGGTAATGTAATGTACATACGTTTGTTTACATAACATTAGTTTAGTTTGCTTTCAAACATGTGCTAGCATTTAGATATAAACATATTCCTATATTTAGACCATTTATTTCGCATTCCTAACACTTAAACATTGTAAGATATTCAAATTCAATGTTGTTTATTCAGTTAAGGATGTTTAGATACCGCTACACAGAAGATTAAAAAACAAACTCACACACGCCATTAACCAAATGATGTGCAAGCTGTCTGCCAAATGGCATGACAGTAGCTACAGCTACAAGTGGCTGGGCGTTAAAAAATATCCGACTAGCACCAGCAGGCGGCATGTAACTATAATAATATTTATTTCCATAAGCATGATTACAAATTATGCGGTTATATTGCGGTCCCAAACTAAGCGTAAGCTTGTACCTTGGGAACCTGGTTATGACATAATATAAGAAACTTACAAAGGTTTTAGGTAGGTAACTTATAAATTGAAACTTAAATCTAAAAATGAAAATAAAATTAAGTTGAATGAGGTGGACAAATCGACAATTTTATGTATTAAAATGAAATAAAATAAAATCAATAAATGTAACATTAAACATTTTAAAAATTATAATTAAACAAGGTGAAAATCTAATTTTGTGTGTGTGTGTGTGTGTGTGTGTGTGGATGTGTGTGTGTGTATGTGTACTGTACGAGAGAGAGTTGTTGAGAGTCTCCGTATGAAGATCGTTGAAATTAAGGGTGGACACTGTGACTAAGTAAACAATATAGACCTAATGACACCATTAAACCTTGCCGAGCAAAGAAATGGAGAGGAAGTGGGCCCCAAGCCTTAAAACTTTTAATGAGTGTCTGCAATGATACAGGCATCGTAGAACACCGCAGTCGATCCTGGTTTATCGGAGTAACAAACATTGGCACAGCAGTGATAGCCAACTTGGTAGAACGCTTGCCTCGGTACCGAGGATCGCAGGTTCAAACCCCGACTCGCACCTCCAGGATTTCTGGATTTCATGTGCGAATCTCATTTTCAACCACGATTATCACTTGCCAAACGGTGAAGGAAAACATCGTGAGGAAACCTGCAAGTCTGACATAACCCCCCGAAAGACGTGTGAAGTCCGCCAACCCGCACTGCGGGCCAGCGTCGTGGACTATAGCCTAATCCCGCTCGCATTGAGGGGAGGCCCGTGCCCAACAGTGGGATTATAAAAAGGGCTGGTAGTATATAATATAAACATTGGCACGAGGGCGTGGCGAGCTGATTCCCAGTTTTGAATAGGCCGCGAACTGAGCATAATAATTATACATACTTAGTAGCTTGGTCCTCGACCATTCCAAGCCTACATTGTTTGAATAGATTTCGCCAACACCTGGGTAGCTAACCAGACGTGATTAATTGAGGTGTAGACAGGCTGAGTAACGCTTGTAGAGTTTACTTACTCACTGGGCGGGCGAGGATAAATTAAACTGAGCTTATAACAAAATCTTCACGAAATTTTGCAAGAGGCATTTTCTTTTTATTTCAATCACCTACACACTCATACAACAGAGTACCTTCCACTATTCCATCGAGAAATACAGTGCTGTACTTGTATAAATGTATGGACTAAACACTACTAATACTTGTTTGTTTCTTGGAATGTGTGGGTCTCAGCTAATACAGAATTCCGGAGGGCGTTCAAACAAAGGTCACCCTACTGAGTTACCAGGCCTTGCTTGTGTACATAGCCAATAATTTATTAATGTAGCCAGCCATGTTGGTTGAGTTAACGGCTCACATTACACCGGAATAGAAAATCCTCTAGTAAGGCTAATCGTCAAAATGAAGATTACCTAGTAAATACCTAAGCTATATTTTCTTTTACACTTACTTCGATCCCAGGCACCTAGCAGCGGTGTATACCTAGTACCTAAGTTGTTTCAACTACCTACGTTCTTAACGCGACGGGTCAAGGAATTTCATTTCGCGTTGTTTGAACAAAGAGGGAATGTTGCTGATATTCAGCCAAGCTTGAAGCAAACTTGTAATAAATGACAGTATTTGACCATCGGCAAAATGTGGGGCCACTGTAGTAGGGTACCCTTCTGCCTATATCTGTGCCTTCAAGGAACACGTACACTTACAGACTGGATGTGATGAATTTTAAGTTCAGAGCCCGTACACATTAAAATTATATTTACAGTTCGGCCGCCGAGAGATGGCGTTAAACATGAATACAATTTTGCTCGCTTAAATAGTTTCTTGTAAGTTGACATAATAATATATTGTTTAATTATAATTTGTAAGTAAACGATAAAAATACAACCATATCATCATCGTACGAAAGAGGTACGATAAAACACGACCTGTCAGGAACGCAAAAATGTAGGTGGAATTTATCGGGTCAGGTCAATATTTCCAAATGAGTCATCAGTTTACAAAGACCTGTTGTTGAAATAATCGATGAGGTAGGTACCTTAAGTATAATTATTAATAATACCTATATTGATTTCTTATATTTACGCGAATGAAATAAAACTATTTTGAAGGAACTACACAATGAAATAAAACTATTTTGAAGGATTCTATCGCGTTTATTTTTTATTTTTACGTTCCCGAGGTTTCGGCTGCTTTACAGCCGGACCGCAAGTAACAACTAAATATGAGGGTAGCCCCGTCAAACTATGACACTAGGACGTCAACCACCTCAGTCCTCCCGTGACCATGGTTGCTGTAAAGCAGCCGAAACGTCGGGAACGTAAAAATAAAAAATAAACGCGATAGAATCCTTAAAAATAGTTTTATTTCAATAAAAATACATACTTAAATATAGTCAAAGGGGTCCTCATGTCCTGATAAGAATTTGTAAAAATGATCTTGTCATTAATATTTTATATTAAGTTTATCTCCCTCCACCGAAATATATTCCGCCAAGTGCAACTATATATTGTGCTTACATATCAACAGCCAACAGTTATCGGAAACATCAGCGTCCCCGACCAAGTCCCAGCGCCAGGTCACCTTCCTGAAGCCGGCTGCAAACACGAACCTGGACAGGAAGGCGTCCATCGTCGACGAGAACACAGGCATCACCAGGACGCAGATGAAAGGCAACATACCGAATAATACTACTACCAATAGAAATGTTATTGTATCTGTTACCTATACAGGGCGGACCAGAAAGGGTATACTAACTTTACGTCTATTTTTATGTAGGTATACTGGAACGTTCACCAGCTGTTTTACAGAACCGGACAGATATCCCATACAATATCTGTCAAAAGTGACAGTTACTACGCGGTTGCTGTTCGATTATGATTCGATGGTGTTAGCAGACTTGGGGCCCTGGGGTCTTGTAAAAGCGCCTAGCTGTTTTGTAAAAAAACTGATTCTACAATTTGAATGCGACATATATACCTACATAACGACTGTTATAGATTTTAGAATGGCAGGCCCCAGGTTGCTTTCAAAGTGTTTTATGTACCCACAACGATTAATAACTGATTCTCTGTTCAGAATTCCGCGAAGCGTTCCGCCTTTTCGACAAGGATGGAGATGGGACTATCACCAAGGAGGAACTGGGAAGGGTGATGCGCAGTCTGGGGCAGTTCGCGCGCGGCGAGGAGTTGCAGGATATGCTGCAGGAGGTGGACAGCGATGGTGACTACCAACCTTTTAATAGATTCCTAAGCACAGACATATGGAGCCCGGGTGCAGGGGTGCAGTGTACTTGGGCGGTGAGGCTTCAGGGACGCCAGAAGTGTTGATCGAGGGTGCTAAGGCCCAAGACATTATTTTACTCAGCTCAAACTAGGCAGCAAAATAGCCATAACCAATGGTGCTGAAATGACTAAGGACGCTCTAGCTGGGTTCGCACCCCTGTGCCAGATAACCTATTTACAGATGGCCTACGAGAATTGGTAAAAGGTAAACTTTTTTTTATTAGTATCACAGGATCATAATCTCAAGGACATGTGGACAATGTTCTATTCAGTACCGAGACCCACTTAAGGCACATATTAAAAGTGAATAAACTAAATAACTAGAATAGTCTTAATAAACGCACAATCCTAATATTCTGAACCACGCAGAAAACATTTCCAGTGTTAACTGCCCGATAAAGGCATCTTTATCTCTACGCTTTCTTCTTCTTTCTTTACGAAATGAGATGCGATGAAATAAAATGGATATGAATATGGCCTCACCCACAACTTAGCGGGTATTGTGCCAATGTCAAGTAATTAATAGCAATAACACATTCAATAAATACACATTATACATAAAATAATGGATGTGACATGATGATATGATAATGGCGTGTCCCGCCTTCTCCTTAAAGGTTGCAACCATGAGCCCGCAACATCAATACACATCTTTGTACTGTCAAAAATATACGCCATATTCTCCAGGTGACGGCAACGTCAGCTTCGAAGAGTTCGTCAGCATCCTGTCCAAGTCCATGCCTGGATCGGGTGGTGGCACCAGTTCCGCGGAACAGGAAGAGAGGGAGCTAAGGGACGCGTTCAGGGTGTTCGACAAACACAACCGCGGGTACATCTGCGCCTCGGATCTGAGGGCCGTGCTGCAGTGCCTCGGCGAGGACCTGTCTGAGGAGGAAAGTGAGTGACTAGCACCGCTGGAGTGAGGGAGAACCTCTTTGGAGGGAAATTTCAGAAACACGCTGCAATATGGCGAGTTATAACGTTACCATAGACAGATAAAAATATTGACCAAATGTCACACAAACACACAAGATTTTCTGGCTTACAATTGTTTTGCAACATTTGTTTTACGTACCTATATATTTATGTTCTCATTGTTATACACGGAGGCCTCAAAAGTAATATTTCAAACTATTTGACATCATAACTAATTGGGCTATAATTTAAACTTTTAATTATAGGTTAACATACAATCAACACACTTACATTATAGTCTCAAACTTGAAAGATAAATAGATAATATATTATTTTTTCTTATTTCTTATAATGATTTTGCTTTCAGTTGAGGACATGATCAAAGAAGTCGACTCTGACCGCGATGGACGGATTGACTTTTTGGGTAAGAACTAAGAAAGGAATTTAATAATATTTCTAAGAATTTACTGACCTAGCTCAGCATTAAGTGGCGTTCATTAAATCATATTCAGTTGGTATACCAAGATGACAAACGTTTACAGAATTCGTGAGAGCACTAGGCGAGCCGGAAGACGCATGTGACGATGAAGACGACGAAGACGCAGATCTGCTGCTTCCCAGAACCGTGGCAGCCAACTGAGCGTGGTCATAATTTATATTAATGCTGCTAACACTCGCTAATCTGCCTTTTATTGCTTCTCGACTAACAGACAAAGTTTCCGATTATGGTTGACTAAAAAAAACAAAACAAAAATAATTTTAAAGGTCTCATCATATCGCCCGCCATCTTGTCTCGAAAGTAGCGCCATCTATTGAGAAAATATTGCAACTCGAAATAAATCCAACAGTTTTGTCCAATGTATTCCTGGTGGGAGATAGACAACACAAATTCTAAAAATATGTATTATTACACATATTCTGGACCATAACTACTAAACGATTTTTTTCACACGTCTAGTGCTTGGTGTGTGAAAAGGACGAATATAGTGTCAAGTACTTAGTTTTGTATACAACTCATTTGTACATACTTCGTGGCTATTATCTTTCGTGATTAATGATGAGTGAGAACCGCAACGTAATACCTACTTACCTTGCTTGTGACTCGATTTAAGAAATACAATTTATGAATACCTATTTCAAAATATATTATAAGTACCTATATTTAGAATACATATTGGCTTAATATTTTTCTTCTCTCTGTTTAACTGAGAAATTGAACATATGCTTTATTCTTTGAGTTCGAAATAATCAAGCCGATTGTTAAAAATCATTCGTATAACAAAGACAGTGTCATAAAAAAAAGTTTATTTCCTCTGTGAGCGCATCAAAATACTGGCTGCTTGTTTTAAAAAATAAAACATAATTTCTAAGTGTGCACTGAATATTGTCCTCCATTGTAGCATATCAATTGTTTTTTTTATCTCTCGTCTCATATTGAAAACTATTAAAATAATTACTATTTACACTTCTAACATGTCCTATTAAAAAAAAATATGTCACGAGCTTTGAATTGTCTAATAATTATACAATATAAATACATTAATAATAATAATACATTTAAGTAAGTACTTTACAGATCATTTTGCCAATATTGATGTTGTAAATTCCTACAGAACCAATATACTTACCTATACAAATAAAATGTTTGTTTTTTTTATAATTTGGTTGGACAATAATAAAAGTATCGTCAGAAGAACACACCAACTCTACGGCCCCAAACTAAGTCAGCCCAGTATATATTACTTATATAGATATTAAACATCCATGACTTGGGTACAAACTTTCGTGCTTATCACACAAAGTTTGTCCTTACCAGGATTCGAACCCGGGACCATCGGCACGGAAAGCAATGTCACCAACTGCGCTAATCCGATTTTCAGGCCGTCAAATTCGATTTTCAGACAATAATTTAAAAAGTTAAAAGACAAATTTGGAAGGGCAACGTCTTGTCGGTTCAGCTAGTCTAAAATAAAAATCAAAACGTATGCAATAGATATTGTTTTAATTTATTTGTCATTCAAGTACGTACATAATTACAACATATTTACAGCTTACATTTCATTACATAATGTGTTACTAGAATAGTGTAAAATATTTTAACAGGTCCATCAGTAAGCTACTGATAAAGGTCACATTCCCAAAAAAAATAATCTAATAATTTGAATTTAAAAAAAAATACAACCGAATTGAGACCTCTTCCTTTTTGAAGTCGGTTAAAAAGTAACATTACATACAATGTGCGTGATAAAACGATACTGACTTGCTGCCTCAATGAATAATCATATACTGTTTACAAATGTATTTTACAAATGTATTTTATACATAAACAAGATCGTTAGCACCTACTTGTTAACCCCTAAAATATTTAACACCATTTTGTTACACCTCATATACAGGTCGATACAAATTGACATTAAGTAAAAAAAACAATACTTGTGGTAGCTGTTTATAAACCAACACGTATTATTGATACCTTCAGACAGATCGTCAAGCTTTGATAAGGCTGATAAGTTATTCGGGAAGCCATTGCAAATAGACGAAAACACTATATAAAAAAATATAGGTACATAATACTACTTCGTAATGTTCTGAACACACTTACTCTTATATGAAAATATAAAATTGCCTTTTTATGGGACTTTACTAAATTGATCCTTCACACACTTAAGACTTCCATGAACGGCACAACTTGGCACCCAATCTGTAGGGGTGGTATTTTTGTGTGACAGTCGTGTGTCTGCGGAAAGGCATTGCACACATTGCCCACCCCCCCTCCCCCGTATTCGCCCCTAACGGTCCCCAAAATGCCCCAGTGCACCCCCCCCATATCCGCCGCTGAGGGTCCCTACCGATTGGCATGTAAATGTCCAACCAACTTGCCTCTTGACATGCCGATGTGTAGGGACAAATTGGTCCCACAGATTGGGTGCCAAATCGTACCGTTCGTAGAGGCCTTTAGATTTCATATGACTGAAAAAGGCGATACCACTAAGAATATTAAAATTAAAAAGGAGCCTTCTTCAGCCAATTTTGGAGTCAAAATATATCTTTTTTTTCGTATTAGATCAGTACAATCACTATTTTCACGGTTTTAAAGACCACCCTAGTCGCTTTTAGTACCAGATTCATGATTTTGCTTTGAGTATTTTACAATGGAGTTGTCAAGTCTAGTTTATGTACTGATTTTGGCTGCAAATTCTTGAGACAGGGGCGGTAAATATGTATTGCACAAAACTACGTGAACACTTGCAAAAATAAATCATGTCTATACACACTTAGTAAGGACAAAATGTACACGTAGCCGATAGTTTTATATGTATAACGCTTTATGACCAATAAAGGCCGACTCCAGGCTAACTAATCCGAGTGATTTTACAACACAACAACATATTAAAATCTAACCTTCAACATTTATAGATATGTAATGCCACTGTTAATGGACGAAAACATTCTATAAATTTGATGGTAACAATGTGCTTTGAAATAAAACTATTTTTTCGGATTTTATCGCGTTTATTTTATGTTTTTTGCGTTCCCGATGTTTCGGCTGCTTTACAGCAACTATGGTCACGGGCGGACTGAGGTGGTTGACGTCCTAGTGTCATAGTTAAAAATGTCGTACGTTACGTACGTACGTACGTTGCTTGCGATCGTTGGGAACGTAAAAAACATAAAATAAACGCGATAAAATAAAAAAAATAATAGTTTTATTTCAATGTGCAGTATTCGCGTGAATATAAGAAATCAATATGTGAACAATGTGCTTCTCAAATTTGTACTTAACTCCATTGTGTTAGAATTGTTATACCCAATTCACAGTTCAACATCACGTGTTTCAGTGTTCATCTGCAGCTTTTGGTAACGGTTAGATCTCTTATAGGTTCTGTATTCCTGTTTACAGTAGTCTTGTATTAAAATATACCCATTTAACTCCCAACCATTGAATTATATGTTATATAACACGATGTGTTAAGATTGAATATTGAATAGCATTATTTACACATATGTAGTTAAAACTTTAGAATTTTATGAAAATTAAATCATAATCTTTTGACATGTCGCGAAAGCTGTATACTTAATTATTATCAGGTTCGTGTATAATACTTTTAAAATTTAGATAATTTTACATACATATCGGCATTAATGTAATTTATAATACAGAATGATTCAGAGAGGATATTCAAACACTTATTTCTTTACCGAATTTGTAATTATTATGTGAAATCAGTAGATCGAAATGATGATTTCAAAAAATAAATTTTATTTCCAATAAAACCAGTTTTTTTTTATGGGACTAGGCCCGCCACACACTCCCACCACTGCTACTCCTGTAAGCCAGGATCTACAGTGGTGTCCAATGAAGACACCGAGGTTTGACCCTCGGCGAGTCCCGGGATAAAGTTAATTGTCTTGGAACCCGCACGAAATTAATCGAAAGATAAATAAGAGGAGTTGGAAGAAAATTATCCACTTCCCTCCATTGCAAAGCGGGAGACAAAAAGATCTGGTAGACAAATGTCCACAGAAGTAAGACTCTTACAGCTGGACTAATTCCAGGTGTAAGGCACCACGGAGAGTTTAAATACAATTGGTCCTAAACTTGTGAGCTGATTAAACTGGTTTTATTTTTTTACTTAATAAAACCAGTTATAATTTTTTGTAAGCATTGTTTTTTTTTAAATATCCAATTTCTAATTTCACATCATGATTGCAAATGCGCTAAAGTAACGCAGGTCCAGTGGTTAGTATACACTTTCTGAACCAACCTGTATAATTACGTTATATCTCCTACATCATTATATATCTAAAATACATTCCCCAAATTCATAGAATGTTTTAATCCATGGCATTACAAACAAATAATCTAAAGTACAAAGAAAGAGCTTCGTAATTGTAAGCGGATTAAAACTTCTATGAATTTGGGGGTTTTTAACTACGCAATAAATGGTTACCTGTTTTACCGGGAAGTGATGTACTTGGGCTCCATGTGTCCGGTGTCGCTCAGCGACCGGAGGACCACGTTCCCATTGGGCATTATAGAGATCCAGGTTATTGAGGCGTGGTTCAGGGATATCCGCAGCCAACCCTCGGGGGGGAACTGGAGAGCTCTGGAAAAAGGGGTAAAGGCATTTGTTTTAAAGCATATTGGGTAGGCAGCAAAACAGCGATCAGCAACTACAATTACAGAATAATTAAGTCAAAATTGCATCACGTAAAATGATCAAAGATGGTGGTTCTACGCATGTTTAATAATTGCATGAATTCGGCACGCGCATAGCCACAATTTTTGATCACTTTACGAGATGCGACCTATACAACAGGTTAAGAAAGATCACTCCAGATATGCATTTAAATAAATAGCGACTCTTGCTGCGACGCAATAAAGTGCAATTAAAATTATTATCACCAACAAGGCGTATCTCTTTCTACCGAATAACTTTTATCCTTTCTAACGGGCGTAACCCCCCCTCCCCCCACCGGCCCGCCGCCAAGGCGGACCCACCGATGTACTTGTAGCTTCGCACTTAAATTGCGGAGTACGTCAAGCCTGCTACAACTGCCTATTATTAACATAAGCTCGTGAACATGATTAATTAGAATATGTAACCGCACCTTTAAAGACGCTCGCAAACTGGCTAGTTTTACGGCAATGTGTAGTTGTAACTTTATTGCCTTAAAATTGCCGTCTACATATATCGCACAATAATTGTCTCAATATCAGTAGCCCGGCGATATTGCTCTAATACAGCCTTTTCCAAAGTAGGCGATAACGCCCCCTTGTGGGCGCTGCAGGCCTAAAGGGGGCGGTAAGAGACCCAGAAAAAAATTGGGGCGTTGTGTAGAGGCTCACAATAATTAAATTAATTTGAAGTTATAGTGGTTTTTAAGTAGGTGAAAAAATGGGGCCACTAACAAATAATTCATTTTTAAAGTGGGCAGTAGACAAAGTAAGTTTAGGAACCCTTGCACTAAATCATACAAGCAAGAGAGTATCGCCGGCAATATTGTTGCGATACAGTGCTCAGCAAGCAACCATTTTAATGTCCCGTTTATGTACCCTTCAAGAGTGTCTACAAAATACTCACTTGCAAACAAAGAATCGTATAACATTGGCGTGACACACGAGCAAAGTGTACGTATCGTCCTTCTGCTCCGGCGGCGCCCTGTGGAAGTAGCGCCTGAAGGCGGCCTCGATGCGCGCGCCATCCTGGAAGAACTGCTGCCGGTGCGAGACCATACTGCGTTACTGTACCAGCGCATTGGAGGAGGGGGGATATAATAAGGGATGCGATGAGGATATAATAGGCGATGCGATGAGGATATAACAGGGGATACGATGAGGATATAACAGGGGATACTATGAGGATATAACAAGCGATTCGTAAAGGATATAATAGGCGATGCGATGAGGTTATAATAGGCGATGCGATGAGGATATAACAGGGGATACGATGAGGATATAATAGGCGATGCGATGAGAATATAACAGCGGATCCTATGAAGATATAACAGGCGAATCGATAAGGATATAATAAACGATGCGATGAGGATATAACAGGGGATACGATGAGGATATAATAGGCGATGATGCGATGAGGTTATAACAGGGGATACGATAAGGATATAATAGGCGACGCGATGAGGATATAATAAGCGATGCGATGAGGTTATAACAGGGGATACGATAAGGATATAATAGGCGATGCGATGAGGATATAATAGAGGATACGATGGGCATTAGTGTGTAGTAGATGTGGGAATATGGATAGGAATAATGCAAAACTGGTTAGTAAGTGACAGATGTTATCACAGTAAAGAAATAACAGTCGAGCACAATATACGAAGCAGTAATATAGACAAAGCGTCGCTAACGATAACAGTATATTGAAATATATTGGTTTCTTATGTTTACGCAAACACTATACATTGAAATAAAGCTTTACAGCAACCATAGTCACGGAAGGACTGAGGTGTTACACTTGGGTGTTGGGTACCCTCATATTTAGTTCTTGTTTGCGGTGTGAGTAAATATGAGGGTACCCTAGTTTCTAACTAAGACACTAGGACATTGAGCACCTCAGTCCTTCCGTGACCATGGTTGCTGTGAAGCAGCCGAAACGTCAGGAACAAAAAAAAAACATACATAAACGCGATAAAATTAGTTAAATAGTAACATGGTCTGTCTTGCAAGACATCATTTTGAAAAATTTAAATGTTGCAGTGGGATACAAGCAATCTTTCACGCGCAAAATTTGCAGGATTTACAGTCCCTAAACACGAAGTGATATGAGCTTAATCATTTAAGTTCAGACCATATTACAGAAGAGTTAAAGGTGAAAATAGCTTAACATACTCTTGGTTCTGGCCTCCAATGACCGACAGGCGGTTCAGGTGGGATAGGTGCTCCTTCCTCGATTAACTGGCAGTCCTTAACCTCTATATCTTTATCTAGATGCTTGGCTATGATCTTTGCTGTCTCTTGTGCTCGTGTCATTGTGGACCGAACAAGTAAGTCCCATTTTATATTGAGGCATGCTAGTCGCTGGCCTGTTAAGTCTGCTTGTAGTCTACCTGGAATGAATGGGTAAATGTATCTCACACTTAGCTATGCGTTAACGAGGAACGCAGGTTCAAACCCCAGCTTGCATCTGGGATTTCTGGATTTTCATGTGCGAATCTAATTTTCAACCATGATTATCACTTCCTAAATGGTGAAGGAAAACATAGTGAGGAAACCTGCATGTCTGAGAGAACCCCTCGAAGGACGTGTGAAGTCCGCCAACACGCACTGGGCCAGCATGATAGGCTACGGCCTAATCCCTCTCGCATTAAAGGGGAGGCCTGTGCCCAACAGTAGGACATTAAAACTGCTGGTATTATTAGCAATGGGTAGGTAACTATATAGTCCTATCTGCAATGAGATCAGTTACCCTGGACTTGGCTGCTTAAGGTGTACCCTACTGCCAAAAGCATCAATAAAACTAGTTATTGTATATATAATTTTCTTTTGTATGTGTGTCTATCTATCTATCAGCCGAAAGACATCCACCGCTGGACATAGGCCTCCTCCAATGATTTCCACACATCACGGTCCTCTGCCACTCGCATCCACCATTAGTATATGTGTACACATATGTTATTATTTTGTGTTAGTGTTCACATGTACAGTTGTGTGCAGTACATGTTTACCTGCCTCAAGAATTAAATAAAAGAATTAAAAAAAAATAACAAAATGGAAAACTGCATTATAGATACTATCTCTTAAAAACAACATTCTAAGATACTATAAGTATCTTTGAAAAGACTATTGTTCATGAGCCCAAGACTTACTGGCAGGCAGTTCGAGATTCCAAACTATCTAAACTTCAATACATCCTCACCCAAGTCAGTCAATATCCTGTCTTTATCTGTGGTTCCGTCAACATTGTACTGGCCGTGTCTGATCAGGAACAAGTGCCTCACCGCTTTGCTCTTGGCTTTCTCCAAATTTTCATTATATTTATTTTCATCATTGGGGTCGTCTGACCTCTTTGGACGGACTATTGATTCTGGTTCTCGGCTAAAAGATTGTAATATAAATAATTTTGTTTTTAATAGTGTTGCACTCACATTACAAGCACACAATGCTCACCATCAACAATAAATGCGACTTATATCAGGACCTCAATTGATTTGTACCAAGGTACTTGATTAATTAAGATGACATAATGTTCTAGCTGAGGTCTTGATTTGAATTGCATTAAGAAGTCATGTGGCTGGTATAATATATGAGTAACATTATGCTACATATGCCTATGGATAGAACTTGAAACTCACATGAACACCATGTAGGTCACCGGAATGGAATCTATTTCATCCGAAATATTGTTTTTATAACATGGATATACTAAATAGCTTATTATTGATTTTCTATCTATAAGCCGATATACACATCCACTGCTGGACATAGGATTATTGATTTTAACTTAAAGTAATGTTTAAATGTATCTACAGCAAACATTATGGAACAACCATAAGAAAATTATGTTTCTTTATAAATATAAATGATACTCACTGATCCCAGTTCCTCTCCCATTTTACACTGGGCGCATAATTAGTTGTCCATGAGTTATAAACACCGAATTTTCTTTCATTGTTACCACTGTTTATTTGATAATAAGCAAGTCCGCCACCAACTGCGCCCAAACTTATTAGAGCGATTTTATGGAGCCTTGAAAACGAAGCCATATCAGAGAATATGAATGCTTTTTATGTATAAAAACTTATTATTTGCGACGTGTAGACAAATAGTTTCTTTTTCGTAGTTAATAATACAGTCGTACCATAAAATTCAGAAAGTAACCTCACTCATTCACGCTGACTGTTACAATGTGATCACAGACCAATAAGTGATGTTCTTATATCATAAGAAAAAAGAAAAAAGAAGTGATGTTCTTCTTTCTTTACGAAATTAGATGCGATGAAATAAAATGGATATGAATATGGCCTCACCCACAACTTAGCGGGTATTTTGCCAATGTCAAGTAATTAATAGCAATAACACATTCAATAAATACAAATTATAAATAAAATAATGGATGTGACATGATGATATGAAAATGGCGTGATTGTTATGATTGTTGACTTCTTGCTTGCAACTTCTTCAACTGACAGCGAACGTAACGTAATATAGTGAGGGGGTGCAAAGATTTTTTACATCAAAATCGTTTAAAGTATGCGTATTTGTAAAACGGTTATTTCGAAGGAGGATATAACGTAACAAAAGTAATCCATATTAATCTTTTTATATTTAATTTAATTATATATAAGACTATCCGTAACGCTAAAAAGGTCAGGAAAACCTGTGTGTATTTGGAGACAATCAAACCAATGGTTATCAACATAAACCAAAAAAACTCGACTGTTTATTACCCAAACCAACTCGTATTGAGGTATTAAGTAGGTATACAAAACATATTACATATCAACATATAAATGTTTTCTTCGTTTTAATATAACGGGATATCCGTTCACAGACTTCACGGAAACAGCGATGATAATTTTCAGGTCCTTGTAAGTCTGCAATGATGCGACTTCAAATTCTTTTAGAACCTTCACACAGATTGTTTTAATTAGTTTGGTACCAAAATATCTACCTGAAAATAAATAAAAACTGACAATGTTTTAAATATTATGTACTTAATACATTAGACTAAAGGACGTCTGGACTTTTATCAAAATCCACGTGCGTACGTCCGTATTAAAATGTTATTTGATGCTCACCTAAACAATCCATGGATCCTGAGCTGAACGGAACATAGCAGTTAGGATTGCGTAACTTAATGTTCTCAGGACTGAACCTCTCGGGATCAAACTGCTCTGGATTCTCCCAGAAGCGAGGATCCCGTTGTAGCTGATATATGGGAGCCACAAGTGAGGATCCAGCTGGAATAGTACATGAACCTGGAAAAAAATAATAGAAAAATGTGGAGATGGACTAGACAAATCCCTTAGGTTATATGTCTAGCTACCTAATCTTGCCCCCTACAAAAGGTACGCATACTTCAAACATCCCATTCATATGTAAGAAACGCTCTAGAAATATTATAAACATAGTCTCACTTATGGAAATATCTTCAGTCACAGTCCTTTGCAACATTGCTCCTATAGGGAATAGTCGTAGCACTTCCTTGAACACCATTTCCAAGTAAGGCATCCGCCTAAAATCCTCATCGGTGACTGGTCTGTCTTCATCACCAAGCACACTGATCAATTCTGTATACAGTTTTTCCTGCAATAAGTATAATAGGTATACTTACTTGAGATTGTTTCTTACATCATAAAGCATGCCTATCTATTGCATTTTAATACCTGACACAATGGATGAAATGCCATCATTAAAATTAAATACGAGGACATTTTTGCAGACGCTTCTTGGCTCTGAAAAAAGGATAGGATTTTAAGATTGAATAAAAGCAAGTAAATTAATTTTATAGAACCGACTTACCGATGTGAAAACGGTAAACGTTTCTTGAACTAGTTCATCACGGTTAAATTCTTGTGACAAAATAAACCTATCTATAACACTCAATCTACTATTAACCCTTGAATCCTGTGTAGTGTTTAATACATCTATTGCGGTCCCCGAATTATTCAATTGCTCCACTCTATGTTGTATTATGGTATTGCTGAATTCTGTCATTATCTTAACGAAGCATCTCTGTACGCGATAGGATTCCGTTATCCAGAAGACTGGATCAATTTGTAAGTACCATATTGTCATTCTATTGAACACGATATTGTAGAGCCTGGATAAAACGAAACAAAGCAAGTTAATTTGTATGATTATTCAGAAAGTTGATACGCAGCATATCGGTTATTTCGTTGTTAAACTGTTACGGTTATTTGTAACAAAGTGTTATATTACATTACATGCCTATTGCAAATAAAAATATTGTATTCTTGTCTATGTTGATGAAAAAGTTGAATGGGGGAAAAGAAAACTGCTAACTGCTTAGTGCAAAAAGAAACATATTCGTCTAGGATTTAAATTTGATTTAATAGCGGTCTTCTTTTAGCTAAAAGAAGAATATTACGATTAGAGTAGATCTTTTTGGCGGGAAGTTTAACTGTTTAGTTGTCAATTTTTATTTAATTTTCCAAAAAATGTGTTTCTTTGATAAATAATGTGTAATATTAGTGGGATATTAACGATTGTGTGTTCATAAACGTGCACGAGTGAATGAAATTGAAATAAAATAGTATAACTTGGATTCATTTCGTCATCATCATCATCATCTTTATCAATATTATCATAATCATCAGGGGTACATATAATTCAATAACAATATAATAATTATCAAGAATTACTCGACACTGGCAAATATATGGCACTATTTTGTAGCTGATTGCCAACCTAAAAAGAAGAAGAAGAAAACTAGGTACATACCTAGTCGTAGAATAGAACCATTACCTTGGATTATCCTCAATTATTTTGCGAAAATGCGGTAAGTTCAGTGTTTGTTGCCTGGTTAGACCCATTAGCGTTTCTGAAAAATGCGTGCCTATTAAGTAGTAAGGTTACCTATTTATTTATTATGGACATTAGGCGTTGTTACACGTAAGGAGTAAAATGGCGAGACTGCTCTCAGCCGTGAAGATTGGTAGACATAGGTACATAAAGACCTTGTTTACTCGGCCGAGGACATTGGCTCGCCATTTACTGTTTACATGTAATCAGTCAAGTTATTAGCGATTCTCTATCAATACATAGTAATACTTACGGCAAACTGCATAACTAGTTGCCTGAACCACGTAATCGTACACATCAATCTGCCCCTTGGTTTCTCGAAGGTTCTGGAGTAGAACATCTGCTTCTCTGTTAAACACAACACTGTAGCTTTCAATAGCTCGCTTTCCGTAGTTCGGGTTTGCTATCTTCCTATGCTTACGCCAGGATGGACCTAGAAATTAGGGTAGGTAAGTAGTATCATGCTAATTTTTAAAAAATCTGCTCCATCGGTTAAAGGATTAGACGTATCTTGTCTGAGATCGGGTTTGTCCAGCAGCGGCTGTCATTCCTATGTTATATCTTTCTGTCCGGGAAAAATCGGATCAGATCGGCAAATTGGTCGTAGGTAGGTAGGTACTTAGATTTTGTCAGACCGGTTTTTTTGTGGGACGTTTGCGTTAAAGTAGTAGGGAAAATAAATGTCTTGTGTGCATTTTCTCCGACTTTTGTAGAGCCGTCTGGGATATACCTAAAATGATTACCGCGGTAATCGAGAAAGCAGCCGGAGAGCACAGTTATTTGTCTCCAAATATGTGGTGGTCATTGAATGTTTTTGTTCCATATCCGCTTTTTATACCTCTATGTGAATTATGACAATTGAGTGTATATTTTTTTTATAAATACAAAATATTAAAAAAAAAACTAGGTGAAATTAGCTCGAAACCGCCTTTGCTGTCTTACTGCCCTCTCGAATACCACAGCAGCATAGAAAGGGCGCGATTCTATCAAAGTGGAGACGAGCGGAGTGGACCCGAATAGACTAATGAGCTTCAGTCTGATTGTCTATTCCTCTCCGCTCAGCTCTTCTCCGCTTTAGTGAATGGTATGGTACCCTAAATCTGTGCGGACTATAAAATATATCAAAAGCTCCTTTGACTCCATCTGTGGATTGCCTAAGCGCGCCCAGTTACAGGATACTGTAGTTCCGGCTGAACAGATCTAATCACCTACCTGATCCACTCAGTAAACCTCCTCCGAGTATGTCCGCCATATATTTATACTGAGGTCCCTTGACGCTCGTCTTCGGACTTGATAATAGTAACTAGAACAAAACAATGCAAAGATTCACCGTACCTATAACTGGAAAATTTACCTGCTTATTTCCAAATTGGAACTACCTCTCCATAAAAGGTACCTTTAGATCATCCGGATTGTTAACTACGATATTTAAGTCGGGTCCAAGCCAAAATCTTACAACGTCTCCATATTTAGTTAGCAGCCTTTGTACCTCAGTGATTAGTTCTGAAAATTTCAATAAGTCTATTGAAAAATAATACCAAGACGATCATGTCCTCCTGTCGATCTTGATCCTTTATAATGGGGCCAGTCTGCGCCGTTTACTGGATAAAATTCTATACTGGAGATTATTGAGAATTTAACGCACGACCACGCCCGTGTTCTTCGAGAATAGATGAAGTAGACAGGTAGGTGTATCTTCTAGATAGAAAGATTTAAAATTACTAAAATACCATCATGCCCTTAATCCTCAAAGCGGTCTCGGATAGGAGAGGTGCATTGCAGTTGGTCACCTTTGTCAGCAGTGGGTGGTCGTCTCGGATAGGAGAATCGCACTGCAGTTGGTCACCAATGTTAACACTTTAATAGATGGCCTATTGCCATGGCGCTTGTTACGATAATAGTGATGTTGCCCAAAGTTATACATATCATGAAATCAGTCTCATGAATAATATCAATGAACATTCCAAGATTTAAATATATAGGTAAGTACATAATTATTTTATCACATTACCTTCAGGTTGCCCTATAAAACGGAGTGCGTTCCCAAACAGAGGGACTGTGGGAGGTCCGGGTATCTTGCGAGCCAACTGTATCATTCGTCTATGCTTGTACCTCCAAACCAACCAAATAGATGCTATGGCACCAAATACTATTAAGGAAAAGTACATTCTGAAAAGGAAATTTCTTTGAGGCCTTGAAGCTTTCAGAGTGATTCGCAAAATATGTTGGGGAAATGTAGGCCATGAAGTTGTGTTCTCAACCTGTCGGTGACATCTTGATGGGATTAGTCCTTATTGAGAAGAAATTCAGACAAGCAAAATAATAAATAAGTATGGTTCCACGTCTGGCGCATTCTAGTTAATTGACCACTTATCGATTGGCTATTTCTTTAACCACAATGGCAAAATTATTTACGTTGAAAAGAAATAGAATAGCATTTTGTTTTTTTTTTATAATGATGGCAAATAGCGTGAAGAATAGTTAGCCAGCCAATATATAGGGGGGAAAAATAATAGTGTATAATATTTTAACATGGCCAACAGTAGGTTATAAAGATAACATTCCCAAAGAAATAAATTATTAGACATTTAAAAAATTACACCCCATACAGAGCGCACGGCCAAAGGCTACTCGTTCGCCTTAATTAAAAAAGATCAAACATCAATTTCACAATTATTTTATAAATGAACGTGTTCCATATAACTTAATGATTCATCTGTTAAAATATTTTACACTATTTTTGTTAAACCTTATGTCGTCAGCGTTGAGTGTTTAGTCCCATTGAGCAGAGCCGGCACAAAATTAATGATACTCCTATGAACTTTACAGTTAATGGTGAACTATTCCACTAACTAGATAAATATTTTGCTCATTCAGGTATATGAGCATGATTCCTTTTTCCGTAAGGAATGATTTAACTTTTGAAGTGCTTTTAAATCCCGCGGGTATCCATTCTCCAAGCTCGAAGACGAGCCGGTATAATTACAAAATATTATCAACTCTAACAAAGTTTGCTATTTACCCATTAATAAGAACACTGTAGCAGCAATGATAGCCAAGTTGGTAGAACGCTTATCACTTGCTAAACGCTTAAGGAAAACATCGTGAGGAAACCTGCATGTCTGAGAGAACCCCTCGTCGTGTGAAGTCCGCCAACCCGCACTGGGCCAGCGTGGTGGACTATGGCCTAATCCGCGTCGCATTGAGAGGAGGCCCGTGCCCAGCAGTGGGACATTAAAAAGGGCTGGTATTATTATATATTATTATACGAACACTGTATGGTCTATATAACTTTTCTTACCTTCCAAGATGTTGAAAACAAGTGTACTGATACACGTCCAGCACACACAGTTGTCCGTGCAGTAGTGTGAATAATGTATAGTGCGTATATAATGTCATCAAAAGTAATTGTGCGTACCAAACGCAAACGGTGCGTGTGAAGGATACTTTGAATATTATAATGGTAGTTATGGTCCAGATGTAGAATTATGTAGTACCGCTGCGAATTGTATCGTTTTCATCGTCCTAGTGGGTTATTTTAAATCATTCGGAATCGATATCCGAAACGGATTTGAAACATTCCAATGTTGGTGTCGCTCCCGACGAGCTTCCTGACGGAAACTTTTTGACGAAACGATTTGGTATTGCCATCGAGAAACATCGAAGGTAATCCAGTTCGGAAATTTTAATAGCGATTGCGGTAATCCAGATCGGAAGTTTTCGATTCCGTTTCCGATTTCGAAAGGTTTAAAATAACCCTGACTAGTGTCGTTCCGAATTGTATTTGGGTCCATAGTTTTATTTTGTCTTTTGTTGTATGCGGTCGGATACGTAGACGGAGAAATGGCTGTGTCCGAGTCCATGCTTCAAGCTTCTAACCAATAAGCTTCTTTAAATTTCTAGGATTACTCCCTCCAGGGCTGCACAGATTCTATATATACTTACGTCAGATTTCTAACTTTTATCTTGATAAATCTACTTTAAATTCTTATCTCACTAACCTTTGTATTTAAAATGCCAAAATATCTCTCTGGAACTTTCTGCATTTATGTATCTTTCAGCTTTTTCTTGAAGGTAGGTACGTATGATTTCCTCCGCTTGTATTATGCGCATTTTCCTTGATCTTTGTTCTTTTATTTTTGTAACGAGTAGTGACCATTTTAAAATGCGACATGCGATATATTTGTGTCGCATTTTCCGTGGCTTGTTTTGTAACTATTACTTAATGCGAGTATCATTTAGAATCAACCTGCATAGGTGCGTACGTGATCGGGAAAAATAACTGACTTTGTATTTGGGTGACCTTCAGCATTAGGACTTGGCCATCCTTTTAAATGTCTTTTCCGTAAGATCGCCGTCACCTAAAATTCACGTAAAGCTGCGTGTTTTCATTATAGTAAACCATTTTCCTGTCATATATTAGTCAACAGGTATTTTCTCAAAAGTTGTTGGAATTGTTTTGTTCACTAATCGTTATAAGTATATTCTAAATATAAATAAATATCGCCAGACGAACACACCAACTATACGGTCCCACACTAAGCAACGCTTGTATTGTACCGTACAATGGACTGAGGACGAACCCAGTATAAAATACTTATAAAGATACAAAGCATCCATGACTCAGGTACAAACATTCGTGCTCATCACACAAAGTTAGTCCGCACCAGGATTCGAACCTGAGACCCCAGCGCAGGAAGCAGGGTCACTACCAACTGCGCTAATCAGGTCGTTTACGTTATTCCTTTACATTTGCTCTGCATACGAATGGTAACAACCCTATGAAGGATAATTTTCCAAAAGAATTCATGTGTATTTAATATTAAACTAATAGGTACCTACAGTTTCCCCTTAATTCACAATTTCACCCCCTTCTTAGGGGTAACTAATCTAAGGGGACTATAGTTAAAGATGAAAAGACTATCCGGTATAAAGTAACAACACAAGATAGCAGGGCCCCAAGTCTGCTAACACAATCGATGCATAATCACTTTTGACAGATATCCCCATACAATATCTGTCAAGTGACAGTTACTATGTGGTTGCTGTTCGATTATGAATCGATTGTGTTAGCAGACTTGGGGCCCAGATCTTGTTATTAGCAAATCTTTGATTGGAAGGGCCGGTTTAAATTCTTGGGGAAAATAAAAACACCAATTTATTCTCACAATTTATGAGTACACAAAAATGATTAGTAAACTATTTATATCTCGGTATGACCCGTACATTATAGCCGTGTGCGAAAGAGGCAGATATAGCGACGTGTAGCTTCAGGTCTTCTGGTGCGCCGTCAGCTTCTAGCTTGACATGTCTCAGCACCCACACCACTATTGTCTTGATTAATGCAGTTGCATAGACGCGACCTGATATCAGAACACAGATTTAAGACATAGCTACAGAAACCTTTTCTTTTTCTTCTAATTTAAGGGTTAGACCCCTGTCGGTGTAGCTGATGAAGCTCTTTTCATCTGTCTCTACCTATAGCAGCGTCTTTGACCTTGTACGACGTGACACCGACCTTTTTTATAGGACTAATGTACCTTATTCTTGGCAATCAATAAATAATAAAGTGAAATATAAACACCTACATTTCACGCATAATAATTAGGTCAAATTTTGGGTAATTGTGATACCGGCCGCACTTCCCTTCAATGCCAAGGCAATTCGGGCCATTGCCCACGCTGACCCAGTGCGAGCTAGTAAACTTAACGCGGCTTTAAAATAATATGTTTTATGCCTTCACTGCACAACAGGTGATAATCATTATTGATATGTAACAAGATTTTTGCTTCATAAATTAAAAAAATATTGGAGTTGTGTGTCCCGAGATTCATTTACAGTTCAAATCAGGGTTTAAACACGCACACATCGTTATACACACGTTGCATAGACTATCCGAAGTATAGACTTGAGTCTACAAAGTGAACCCAACCAATGTACCTACTGAGCGCATTAAACTAAACATTCTCATACAAAATATAGCTATCAGAAATCATTAGGCGCCTTTTTCACCGCATAAATATTAAAATATTTAAAAATATTTTTGAATTTATGCGTATTTAAAAATATCATCAACATAACATGACATCCAAAATGTTCCATCTATAAAACATCAAAATTTTGCCAAGATAATATCGCCAGATTAACACACCAACTATACGGTCCCACACAAAGCAACGCTTGTATTATGGTATGGTACTGTACAATGGACTGAGGGCGAACTCAGTATATAATACTTATATAGATATGAAACATTCATGATCATCACATAAAGCGTGTCCCTACCAGCATTCGAACCTGGGACCCTTGGTGCAAAAATCAAGGTCACTACCAACTGCGCTAATCAGGTCGTCAAATAAAACATGTAAGTATTTAAGAAAAACAGTTAAATATTTAAGAAGACCACCCACACGACTGGTGGTATCTTAGATCATCTATGTTGAATTCCTGATGTTTCTTACATACACAGAAACACAGACTAACATTTATTTGCGTCTTTTATTACCTATACAATCCATAGAACCCAAACTGAAAGGGATGAACGCGTTAGGGTTCCGTTTCTTCTCGTTCTCCGGCAGAAACCGCTCCGGCACCACTTTGTACGGGTCCTGCCAGTACTGTGGGTCTCGGTGCAGATGGTGGATCGGTATCACCAGTGACGTTCCCGCTGGGAGAGTGATTTTTCCTGAGAAAAAAGGTAGAACGGGAACGCACTTACTCATTATTTTCTTGAAGAGTTTTGGTATTTTTAAGTGATAAAGGGATGATTCGGCCGATTTCTGGTTAACTTTGATATTGAGTTAAGACCTGTAATTATAGGGAATTCGACATTGTATTGGTGCTGTATCCCATGTCATTGGTATTGGGCATACATACTGAATTTGTTTCATGTAACGTGTTATAGAGTTCACTTCTTACGATATTTTAGTTTTGTAGGTATATTAAGTATGGGCCCTTCGTATACATTGCGCTACACACAAGTCATCTTTCATCAAGAATCTCTAATCTAGACTTTGCAGTGTCCCGTTTAATAAACGAACGCCTGTCAAAACATACGAGCAAAATTTGCCTGCTGCAGTATTGCCACCCTTAAATTATTTGATGATCTACCCTCTCTCTGGGCCCCAATTCTCCTAAATTAAATAAAATTCACACGATTTCCATTCCAGCGATACACTATTGAGGTTCCAATACGACTATGACAGATTGGCTATTCTGCTAAAACTTTAATGTCATCTTAATGGAGTCTCATTTCAGTGTCAATGGTTGTGTGCCGACTGCCAGAAACGTCAGATAACGATTAGAATACCATTATTTAGCTACATTATATTGATACACGACTGAAGTACAGAATACGAAAGGTCAATGTCAGTGTAATGGGTGGTCAGTAGAAAGCCACTGATCTTAAAAAAACATTCAATCGACACGCTATCGACACTCCACTGAAGCGTTTTTAAATTAGCAGAATTGGGCCCCTGTTGAGACCGACTTACCTTCATTAATAGTGATGTCCTCATCAACGGTTCTCTGAATAAGTGCAGCTATGGACAGATACCGCAGCGTCTCCTTATACACCATATCCAAGTTCTGTAGCTGTTTCAGCTGCTCGTTGGTCACTGCTCCATGGGGCCCGAGAATTTGAAGTATTTCCTCGTAGACTTTGTTCTGCCAGTGAGGTAAATGGGCAAGGAAGAGGAGGACGCCTGATGCTATCTTGGCAGAAGCTTCTTGACTCTGGAATTTTTAAATAATGAAGTCATCGACAGATTATAAAATTCAGCATAGTATTATGGAGATCGCAGTGAACTTTTAGGGATGAAGCTTAAATTCCACGTACTTTGATAGAAAAGATACTAAACTATATCCTTAGTATGTTGGTTTTAAGTATACACATTATCTTTAAGTACGACTTGACAAGAAAAAGGAGATCAGAATCGGGAACATAACCCAATTCATATGAAATCCCTAGGCGTTTTCTTTCTGCGTCAATACGATACCAGCAGGTCAATTCAGCACCCGGCATATCGACCGATCGTAAAAGTATTTTCCATTCACAATAGTCGTGTTGAGAGATCTCCTTCGTCGAATCCGATGCCGTGTCGAAAGTGGAATTTTTCGTACGGTAAATAGACAATATCAACCGGCAAGTTAAGAGATGGATGGTGATACTCACGGTAGTAAACAAAGTGAAAGTATCCCATTTGATTTCTTGCTCGCTCATGTCGCCCGACAACATGAAGCGATCCACGATCCCAATGCTCTCTTCATGGGCATCACCGTTCGCCAGCGCCCTCCGTCTCCTCCTTACTATATCACTGGCGAAGTCATCGAGCAGCTTCACGTAATACTCCTGCGCCGTCTTCCCGCCGACTAACCAGTAGATGATAGGTATTTGGAGCCACCATTTTGTCATTTTCGCGAAGATCAGGTCGTACAAGCTGTTGAGGATGGTTTGCTTAAAGTTATTTCGCAGATCCACTGGCTGGGTCACCGACTGTTGAAGTCAATCGGTCAGTGTACCGGTAATGTCAGAAGGACGATTAAGAAAAGGGCTAATCAGATGAATAGATTTGTTTTCTTTAATCATAAAACACGAGAACGTTAGAGGCCATAGAAGCTTCTGTCTCACAAAATTTGGGAATACTTGGAGGAAACTCTTTAGCTCGGTTCTCTTTCAACTAATGACAAAAAACTATGACGAATAATAATGAAGTCACCGTCTCGTCTCAGCAACAACCTCGTCCATTCTGTAAAGCTTCTTGGAATCTTCTTTGGAGAGACCCATAAGTGTTTCTGGAACACAAAACAGATTTCTATTTTACTAGGTTGCAATATTATTGTTGGCTGCATTATTTTGGACACATAGTTAGCTTACGAATAATCTCGCACTTGACGTATTGAAACCACAGGCAAGTTCAATGTTACAAGTTTCTTACGGTTAACACACTGCGTTGTAAACTTGACCACATCCTTGTATACGTCGAAGGTGACCCTCGGATCTTTAACACAGAGCTCCCGGGCCAGTAGCTCCGCTTCTGTGTTGAATATTGGAGTGTAGTGTTCTATCGACCTCTTGTTGTAGGCCGGTGTTGCTATTTTACGATGATTCCGCCATGTTGGACCTGTGCAACATAGATGTAATGACTAACAGAGACGATGTGGATACACTTGATTGTGTCATCCAGCATCACTGTATGGATTTATTTCTTATTGTATGATTGTAATGATGATTAGATTGTTCGGATCATTAACCTCTATATCGAGTCAGAGAGAGTCTTACTTCTGTGGACATTTGTCTACCAGATCTTTTTGTCTCCCGCTTTGCAATGGAGGGAAGTGGATAATTTTCTTCCAACTCCTCCTATTTATCTTTCGATTAATTTCGTGCGGGTTCCAAGACAATTAACTTTATCCCGGGACTCGCCGAGGGTCAAACCTCGGTGTCTTCATTGGACACCACTGTAGATCCTGGCTTACAGGAGTAGCAGTGGTGGGAGTGTGTGGCGGGCCTAGTCCCATAAAAAAAAAACCTCTACATCGACTTATTGGCGGGAAGTCAAACAGTGAAGTTGTCAATTTTGTTTTATTTTCTGTTTTTTTTTATTAACCATAGTGTGTTCATAAACGTGTACGAATGAAGGAAATTAAAATAAAACATAATAGCTTGTCTTTTCGAGTTCTCCCAAGATGTGTGGTAAATTTTCAGTAAAATATCCACAGATTTACTTATAGGTGTAGGGGTTTAATTTTATCATCATCATCGTCATCAACATCACTATTATCATCGGGGGTAGTTATATTTAAATTAACGAAGAAACATTTTACTTGACACTGGCAAAAATGGCACTATTTTGTAGCCGACCGCCAACATAAAAAAGAAGAAGAAACTCTATGACGATTTGTTTTATCGATATAAAGACAAAAAGTAATAGAGTAGAGTTTGTAAGAAGTCTCCATACCTCCTGTCAGTATTCCCGGTCCGATGTAAGGTAACATTATATCATACGAGGACCCTTTATGGTTCACTTTGTTGCTTGTCAGCAGCATCTGAAATTATTTTTCAATATTACCACTCCAAAATATACTATAATAAAAAACTTTATAACATAAAAAGAACCGTCTTCAAAAAACTAAAAAGCAAAAAATAATCTTATCTTGACCCGACTAGCTGTTACCCGCGAATTCGTCCGCTTGGTATTTAACAAAGACACAACCGTTGGCAACAGCCTGCTCGCGCGTTCTGAGCCCGCGGGACGCATTGCAGGTTGTTGCTATCAAACTTAATCAGGCGCAGCGCTGCAACATTGGTTTTAATTTTTTTTTTCTAAAATAAAAGTAGCCTAAGTTACTCTTTGTTACATCAGCTATCTGCCAGTGATAGTCCCGTCAAAATCGGTCCAGCCATTTCAGAGATTAGCCGGAACAAACAGACATACAAAAATCGTAAAAATAAATGTTTTGGTATAGGTACCGTGTATGTATACATCCAAATGCACTTAGTAAAGAGCGGTTATTTTAATATTACAAACAGACACTCCAATTTTATTTATTTGTATAGATCACATGAAGAAACTTTAAAAAATAATACATGTGTGAGTGATATGAAAGAGATTAGTTGTGTGCAATTATATTACTTACCCTAACATCGTTTGGATTCTTCACCAATATATTCAGCTCTGGACCCAACCAGAACTTGAAGCATTGCCCGTACTCTTCACACAGGGACCCAATTTTGTCCAAAAATTCTGGAATAATAATTAATAACAAATAATATAAAACTTACAACAAATAAAATAATAATAAATTAACAAATAGGATAACGTACAACGGATATTGGCCAGGCGATCACACGAACACCCGAGCGAAGACTAGGGCACATTGTGAAAAGACCATTTTCAAACTAAAGAGGCAGGAATCGAACCCGCAAATTGCAATGGGCCAAGTGGCCTACGTTCAAACTACAAGAAACTACGTTGTATGAAAAAAAACGAAGCCTGCGCGTAGTAAAGCGGACTTGGCAGAGAGGAAAACTCAAACAAACAAAATAAAAAAAAAACTGGACATAGTTCCACGAAACAATAAGTCAAGATAAGTACCTACACTGGGTGACACATAATACAGTACCTACCTAGGTAATAAGAGGTCTGGGGGAAATAAAATTGGAGTGTCTGTTTGTAATATTAAAATAACTGCTTTTTACTAAGTGCATTTGGATGTATACACCAACAGCTAGTGGTACATAAAAAAGATTATGCTTGAGCCGCAATAAGAGCTACGGACTTCATCACGAAAATAACACCGCTCGGGCGGGGCAGTACGAGCGTTTGCCTCGGTAGGCCTGGATGCCTTCCCGAAGATTGCAGGAGTTATCACCTCCAGGGTTGACCATAAAAAAAAGAGCGTTGCCGATGACCGGGAGAGCAGGCCGGCCGGGCAACAGCGCCGCAAGCCGCAGCAAGCGCCGGTGCCTCCAACGCCACTGCAGCCAGTACACCAGCACCGCTAATATTATGGCGCCCAAGATGATGACACTTGACATGGTGATCTACGAAAGAGAATCTGTTTTTACCGCCAATAAGGGAACAATGTTCTGACGATTTGATATTAAATCTTAAGAGTCGGTAGATGCTTATTTTTTTTTTATGTTTTTGCAAAAAATACGTAAATTTTCGCAAAGTCACTCATAAGGCAAAGTCTCGCAAGTGCGTCACGGTGGTTTTATTCATACTTAGATTTATTGCGACTGGTCATAAAGCATCCTGCAACCGCTGTTTTTATATTATAGGTGTTTATTTAATTACAAGTTTCAATATTGCAACTCAGACTCTATTGGTTTTATAACATCACTGCAACAGCACAATAGATAACCTCGCTGCTAGCTGTCGCGCGCTTTTATCAAGCTGCGACGTCGACTCTTTAACCAGCCTCAAATATTTTACTGCTATAAAATTATAAATACATATATCTATCTTGTGCGCAAGAGTATTGCTTTGCGCAGTACTATTACTTTACGCTCTTGCTACCCAGAATTTTATTTAAACTACTAGCTGTTGCCCGCAACTTCGTCCGCGTGGTATTTAACAAAGACAACCGTTGACAACAGCCTGCTCGCCCATTCTGAGCCTGCGGGACGCATTGCAGGATGTTGCTCTCAAACTTAAACAGGCGCTGCGCTGCAACATTGGTTTTAATTTTTTTTCGTGAAGACCGATTTTTTTTTCTAAAATAAAAGTAGCCTAAGTTACTCCTTGTTACATCAGCTATCTGCCAGTGAAAGTCCCGTCAAAATCGGTCCAGCCATTTCAGAGATTACCCGGAACAAACAGACAGACAGACAGACAAAAATTTTAAAAAATGTTATTTCGGTATGGGTAACGTGTAAACATCCAAATGCACTTAGTAAAAAGCGGTTATTTTAATATTACAAACAGACACTCCAATTTTATTTATATGTATAGATGACCTGCAAATTTATGGAAAGTTTAAATAAATACATAGATGTGTAAATAAATAAAATAATTTAATGTAAATCATGAGTTAGTGACGTGTGTATGACATCTTAGGTAGGTAAATCAGCTGTGACATGTCATAATTGCTTTTTCAATGGCAACATAAAAAAACTATAAATAAAATAATGGTCTAAGACATGTAATAAACTATTTTGAGGATTCTATCGCGTTTATTTTTTGTTTTTACGTTGCCGACGTTTCGGCTGCTTAAGGCCTCAGCCTCGAATTTAGCGGGCAGCGGGGCGGCCGCGGCCGGCGGAGGCGGCGCGGGTGCGGCAGGATCTTATGCGTAAAATCAAAATGGACCGGTTCCAGTGTCTCCAACCCTCTTTGTCAAAATTACGGTGTTGCCTGGTCTCAAAATACGGTAGATGGTACGGCAGCTAAAATACCCATGCAGTGGGGATGCGTAACGTAAAAAAAAAAAGGTCATTCTTCCAAACAGAAGTAGCAGAATGACCTTTTTTTTTTTTACGTTGCGCATCCCTGCTCTTCCAAACTGAAGCAGCAGAATGACCTTTTTTTTTTTTTTTACTTTACGCATCCCAATGCAATGTTGCCGTAATATTTTGCTAAATCAAGTGTTCATTATAGAAATATGGACACGGACGAAATTACGGTAGAATGTGTCACCGTAATAACATGTCTACGGTAGGTGGTAGATCTAGAAAAATTACGGTAGATCTACCGTAATTACGGCATGGTTGGAGACACTGACCGGTTCTCGAAAACAGCGGCGTGGCAGCGGCGCGGGGCGGCCAACGAGCTCCGCTCCCGCGCCGCCGCCGCCGCCGCCGCCGCCGCCCCGCTGCCCGATAAATTCGAGGCTGAGGCCTTACAGCAACCATGGTCACGGGAGGACTGAGGTGGTCCTAGTGTTATAGTTTGACGGGGGTACCCTCTTATTTAATGGTCTTTTAATAAATATAGATTTACTGTTGTGTTAAAATTTCAGGATTCTTTAGTTAGTTTGATAATTACTGAATCGTTGAACAGTTTTCAAAATCTTGATTTCGAACTCATATTAGTTTGATTTACAATTTTTACAATGGTATCCGAAATATCCGTATTATCCGTATAGTGTTTTGGAAGTATCCAAATTATCCGGATTTTAAAATGAGGAGGATAATTTTATGGCCTAGTTAGTACTACCTACTTATTACAGCTATTCAGCACGTCAAGTGCGAGATTATTCGTAAGCTAACCGTATACTTGTAGTCTACCGTATGTTGACATTTTGTATGGAGAATTTAATGTTTTAAATACCGTTCGCTAGAGGCGCTTTTCAATTCTCCATAAAAAATGTCAAAATACGTTGGACTATAAAGTGTACAGTTAGCTCGCACTTGATGCGCTGCAGTGGTTACTTGAACAACTGCAGCACACCCCATTAATCGGGATTCTCTAAAATTTTACTTACCTATCAAACGACTGGCTTAATAACGTAAACTCTCTTCAAGGTAAAACCTTTTCATTTCGTTTCGTTTACTTATGAAGGGGTTTCCCTTACAAACCCCTTTATAAGATACTAGATGCGCCCGGCGGTGTTACCCGCGATAAAAAGTATGAAAAATTAAAACATCTATCCCACGGGAACCATACATTTTACCGGGATAAAAAGTAGCCTATGTGTTATTCCAGACTATAATCTAACTCTGTGCCAAATTTCATCCAGATCCGTTCAGCCGTTCGGGCGTGAAAGAGTAACAAACATCCATCCATCTATCCATCCATCCATCCATCCATCCAAACTTTCACATTTATAATATTAGTAAGTATAGATAAATACGTTAATTGACCGAGCTAGCCCAGCAAATCCTTGGGTTGTCGAGTTTGAAAACGGATTAAAAAAATAACGGCATACTTTGAATTAAAAAAAACGTGTGTATAATTAAATAGGTAAAAACTTGTTTTGAAAAATCCAACAACACGCTAGACCAGTTCGCCTTGTAAAAAATATATATTCTAGTTAGTCTAAAATATTCTAATTAGTCTGTGTAATTACGTAATAAATTCGAATGCGGAACATTGCGACTGTCGGGCTGCCCCATTCAAAATCTAAACAAGTCCCCCCCCCCCCCCCACGTAAAACAAAGTCTCTACGCGACCGTTCTGAAGAAAACAATGTTACGGAACGCGTAGTTCAAAACCCCCCTCCCGCCCCTGTAACGCATTGTAACGTTCAGAAGACCCCCCCAAATTCGTTACGTAATACTTAAACGCTCGCCTATTTGTTTTATGTGTGTATCGATAGTGAAACTAATTCAATTTTATAGTTATTCAATACTAGTCAACAGAATCCCAGACTTGGTTTTTCCTTTTCAGTTTTAATTTAATCTTAATTTTTTGAAGCAGCCGGGTTTGTAATTTTTCCTACTATAAATAGTTCCTTTATATAAATATGATATCACCAGACGAACATGCGGTAACACCCAGAGCAGGGCTAATTCCGCGAAAAGGCCGTGTCGAAATTTGCCCGGGCGGGCGGGAATCGCACCCGCACCTATCCGGTGCTGCTTAAACCACTAAACCAAGCTGTCGTCGAATGTACCTATATAAACTTATGTAGTTGTATGTACATACCTACGAAACTAATGAGAATAAATATTCCCATTTTTTTTTCATTTGATGTAGCGATACGAAAATAATTGAAGCTCGCGAGTTTGCAGACCAGACAATTTTCAAAGAAATTTTTAATTTTGACCATTTAATTTTCAAAGAAATTTTAATTTGAAATTGTTTACTTACTTTTTTTGGTTGCGGTACACCAATAAGGGAGAATTCTGATGTCGAACGCTTTTACAATTTTTTTAAATTTCTGAGCTGCACCAGCGGAAATATGGCCGGCACCACATACGATAGAGATGCTTATAACGCTAGCCGACATTTATAACGCATGACCATGAACCATAGTAATGGGCTGCCAGAGATAGAAAATAATGTTGCTACTTGAAGATTAAAAACTTCCAACCATTTGGGCAATTTATTTCTACAGGCGTGATATCTTTTTTACGAACATTGCAGAATGTTAAATAACTTTTAACAATAACAAAGGATGTTTGTCTTTGGTATGTTTAAAGATTTATTTCTACAGGCGTGATATCTTTTTTACGAACATTGCAGAATGTTAAATAACTTTTAACAATAACAAAGGATGTTTGTCTTTGGTATGTTTAAAGATTTATTTCTACAGGCGTGATATCTTTTTTACGAACATTGCAGAATGTTAAATAACTTTTAACAACAACAAAGGATGTTTGTCTTTGGTATGTTTAAAGATTTATTCATTTGATATGCATATGGTATAAATAAAAAATCAATAATATTGGTATAATTAACGGAGTTAGGACATATTTCTTATCTCCGATAAATGCTCATTCCTGTTAGACGAAGTATTCCAACGGCCCTGTCATAATTAACGCCTTTACTTGTGTATGCTCCACAGATGACACATCCACATCATCGTATATTCTAACGCAGCTTTTAGTGCTAGATAAATGGGGGGAGAGGAACCCACCACTGACCTTCAGCTCATTCGTAGCCCAGCCGTCCTGAGGATGCCTCGTTTAGAGGCGAAACACGTGTCGAATACTTTCTTAGATTCGTTCGTTTCGCGGAGAATTACATTTTATTTGGGGTCCCGTCGCTCGTGATAGATAGTTTCTCGACTAACATCTTAGAGGAGTTCGGTGTTGCTGGCTTTTTTAATTATCGATCAAACTTGTTTGGTTTATAATTGGAAAAGTTGACAAGCCCAGGGTCAGTGGTGGGTTCCCCTTCCCCCATTTGTGTAACAATGTATTTCTGCCAGGTATCGCCTAGTTCTATCAATTAAATTGTATTTTGTTTGACATCCCAGGAGAAAGTTATACCTACGGAATTTTGAAGGAGTCAATTGACTACCTTAACACTCACTCACACTTAACACTCACTCACACTTAACACTCACTCGCACTTACACACGGATATTAAGTTCACAATGTTGGGACACGCACAATAGAACTGCACATTAAGACTTGCTCAAGTGGACTATTTAAATTCCAAGAAACGTTTACCTTAAGACGACAATTGCGTAGTGCGTAGCGCATGTAACCATGAGAATGACCAACTCCATGAGTAGGTATGTTCCGGGCGATGCCGTCATGACTTTAGAAATTAAGTAGCTCTCAGCCCCAAGGCCACGAAAGGGGTGTTTGAAACTCCCCCGACATGTCCTAGCTGATTAGCACATGGCCTGATTGGCACAGTTGATAGTCACCCTGCTTTCTGCGCCGAGGGTCCCGGGTTCGAATTCTGGTAGGGACAAGTTTTGTGTGATGAACATGATTGTTTGTACCCGAGTCATGGATTTGTAATCTATACTAATATTATAAATGTGAAAGTTTGGATGAATGGATAGATGGATGTTTGTTACTCTTTCACGCCAGAACGGCTGAACGGATCTGGATGAAATTTGGCAAAGATATAGATTATAGTCTGGAATAGCACATAGGCTACTTTTTATCCCGGTAAAATGTATGGTTCCCGTGGGATAGATGTTTTAATTTTTCATACTTTTTATCGCGGGTAACACCGCCGGGCGCAGCTAGTATCTATATAAGTATTATATACTGAGTGCGCCCTCAGTCCAATATACGGTAGTTATTATACAAGCGTTGCTTTGTGTGGGACCGTATAGTTGGGTGTATTCGTCTGGCGATTTTTTTTTATATTAACACAACTGATACTTTCATTGGATTAATTACACCTAACGGCCACAGACTGGATGAGTACCTAATAATAAAACAATATACGTACAAACAAATATACATTATTTCACGACGAACTTACACAACATATGTAACGACAAGGAAAATAAAAAATTAAAAGGAGAAAGGCAAGGAACTTCGAATCATTGAAATCGTTCAAATTTAGAATCATTCAAAATCCTCACCCGTTCCTCCGCAAACCAATCAGGGGCTCATTCTGCTAATTTACAAACGCTTCAGTGGAGTGTCGATTTAATGATTTTAGACATTTGGTAGTCATCTAGTTTTTTAAGATCAGCTGCTTTCCACTTACCAGTCATTCAACTGCCATAGAACTATTTCGTATTCTGTACTTCAGTCGTGTATCAATAGAATGTAGATAAGTAATGGTATTGTACTCGTTATCTGACGTTCTAGCAGTCGACACACAACCATAATATGGGCACTGAAATGAGACTCCATCAACCAATCTGTATCAGTCGTAATGGAACCTCAATAGTGTGTCGATAGAATGGCAATTGTATAAATTGGGCCCCAGGAGTATAGCTTCTACTTTACTGGTAAATCCACAAACTACGCTATGATGCTGGGTAGATCAGTAGCGCCTTGTGTTTACCATATTACTATTATAGTTGTAAAAGCACGTCAAGTATACTTTATAGTCTACCGTATTTAGACATTTTGTATGGAGAATTGAAAAGCGCCTCTAGCGGACGGTATTGAAAACTTTCAAAGTATGTGCTTCTTTAACTTTGTCGGTGCAATATTGTCAAAACAATGTCCCAAGGTGAAAGAATATTACCTAAGTATCTAGATATATTATTTCAAGGTAACAGGGACATTAAAAACATAACGATATGGCTGGGTTGTATTGCAGCAGCGGTTTTGCTTAGTCACGTATCTATTTAACTGCTTATCTCCTTCATAACTACAACACTACGTCGTTTAGATGGCAAAATGCCCGTAGAAGTTGCCTAACTTGATGATGTACCTACGCACTATACATCGCAATGTATATTCACAACTTAGATAAGAATATTATCATGATCTTGTGTTACGTTCATGTACATGTTACGTTCTCCCAAAATTCTCAAAGCGCGATTTAGGATCGGATGAAGAATCGTCATGTTTGTTCTGAATGACGTCGGCAACGCCATCTGTGTGGCGAGGTTGAAGAGGTCGCTACGAAGTAGGTAGGTATAATTCTACTTCCTAAATGATTTTATTACGAACATTTTCGATTTTAAAATAAACAACTTAACACAGGTAGATATAATATAATTGTAACGAGAACAGATGTTAATTTCTTATATTTACGCGAACACATTAAAATAAAACAATTTTCGAATTTCGTTGGGAACGTAATAACGTAAAATAAACGCGATAAAAATCGTAAAACTTTAAATTTCAACAAAGAAAAGATTTAATAGAGTACTTTGCGCACACATAGTAGTAAGGGTCCGATGGCGACACCGGAATATGATCATTGGTAAGTTATTTTTCATGATATCTATGAAGCATGTGTTAGTTACAACGTGGTTACAACACTCAAGGACGGGTGGACCACTTTTTATGATTTTTGAGATCGAATATTATTATTTTTTTATTTTTTGGGGAATTATTTAATGGGGAATTTTATGACGCCATAAACACTGCGCTCTTGGTGAAAATGAATAATTGTTAATTGCTTAGCACTCAATGCAGTTTAATTTATCAGCAAAGCTATTGCGGTACGCAGTGGTCTACAGCACATATATGTCTGTCTAGTAGACGGGATGAATTACAAAGGAATGAAACACATAAATACACTCAGTTACAATTTTATATATTGTATATACTTATATAGGGCATAGACATTTTTGCACAGAAATGATACAATACAAATGACAACATTAGAAAAATCAGTTAATGTATAGCGGCAACATACTCGAACTAATGTGTACTACATTTGCACAAGTATCTGACTTCCTTAGGACCTGTTACAACGCGGTCACACGATGTATATCCACCACATCCCGGCTGTAAGCATCCTACGCGACACCCCAGATTACAGAGCATTGCAGATTTGTATGCAATGTTGTGTGATATACAAAAACTCATTCTTGAGATGATGCCCATGAACTTTTCCGCCTCTGCAGGAGTTAATGAGTCGGCGACGTCATCCTCGATTACAGCACCGTGCGACGTCGAATCGGCGTTCGAAAACTGAAGCACCGCGAACAACGCAACGAGTACAACAAGTAATTTGTTCATGTTGAAGATCGCACCGGGTATGAGCTTGTAATGCTTTCTCGAAGAGAATTGGTCATTATATACCTGCAAAATATGAACTATAACCCCTTTATGGCTCGATTAAAATTATCTCCTGAACAAAAAACACTTTCCAAAACATACGCTATCAACTGCAGTTGGGTAAAACCCAACAATATGTTTATAAATAAATAAATCAGTCTTAACCTTCGGCCCAATTAGCATAACAATCCAGACTATGTAATATAAAATGTGAAAGTGTGTGTGTTTGTATGATTGTGCGAGCACATAATCTGGAATAACATAATATAGTCTATCAATTTATTCGGATATGTTTCCCAAATGGGGTAAAACATATCTTGCAGCAAATAAATCAAATTGGAGTATCTGTTTGTAATATTAAAATAACCGCTTTTTACTAAGTGCATTTGTGCATGTATACACGGTACATATACCAAAACAACATTTTTTCAATTTTTGTCTGTCTGCCTGTATGTTTGTTTCGGCTTATCTCTGAAATGGCTGGACCGATTTTGACGGGACTTTCGCTGGCAAATAGCTTATATGACAAGGAGTAAGTTCGGCTACTTTTATTTTAGAACAACTTTTTCGTTAAATACCACGCGGACGAAGTCGCGGGTAACAGCTAGTGTATATACAAATTTATATAGGATTCATTGTTCTTCTGTTCTAGTAGACTCATATTATTTCAAGTCATCATCCATTTTTTATTTTATAATGTGTATTATAATGTGCATGGGCTAATGAGACGGTTAAGAGTTTCATAATGGTGAAGCAATGTTCTATAGTAAATTATAGGTGACTCGTATGCTCACTTAGGTGTTAACTTACAAGCCTCTTATGAAGTAGGTAATTTAATTTACACAACACCTTAAACAAAATCATTAACAACTGACTTTCATTTTCACACACCAATCTCAATAAGTAGTAACATGGAGGTAGGAGGTACCCATGTCGGGGTCGAGGACGACTGGGGTGTGGGCCCCGGACGTCCGGTGACGATGACGACTCCTGAGGAGGACGGCGGCGGGCGTGGCTTCCCGCCGCCGTGCGCAGCGAGGGCGCAGGGGGAGCAAACTTCTGCTCCCCCGAGACGGGCCCCGCATAAGGGGGCGAGGCACAAGAGGGGCACCGGTGCGTTCCGTTTGGAGATCCCGGAGCCCCTCCAGCATGTGTCGAAGGCGGCCACCGGGGGGGTTTTAGTGGGTAAGAAACCCACATAAACCGGCCCTCTCCCATACAGAGGCCGGGTATCTTTCGAAGATTTCTCCCCCGTCAACAAAAATAAATAAATGGAGGTACCCATGTAATAATAATATACAATGGATAAGTCCATTATTAACCCCACATTATGAGACAATAATGGATAAATATGAGTTTTCCAAGCTTATAATTTACATACATACACGCCTGCAACGCAACTCAAAAATATCATGGTTTTGTTTTAGATGCATACTAATCTTTTGCAGCTGGACTTGGGCTAGATATTTGTGCGTTATGACACCGTGTTTTATATTTTGTATTTTTTACTGGTTTGCATTTGCTTCCGCGCATTTGATGGCGCTGTATGACGTCATAGAAGGCATGGGGCCAAAGGGTATATATAATACTAGTGATGAATGTTCGTACGATTGTTGTGATTCGCATTCGCAAAGAATCATGCGAATGTTGTTAGGACAATAAGCAATGCCTTATAATCGATATAAGAGGTGGGTAATTATTCTTGTATTGTAGTTTTCTATATTTTTACATTAATTAGAATACTTTAGTAAGAACATAATGCAAATACAATGTATATTTTGCAACTTTCAGTGGACGTGTGAAAATCGACATTTGTGACATCACTAGTATATACACAAGTGATGGCTAATGCAACGCACTCGATTATTTGCAAAATTAAAACTATTCCTGTTTAATTAAAGAAATAATTTAAATTGTCATGATATGTTTTACCCCATTTGGGCAACATATCCGGATAAATTGATAGACTATATTATATAATTCCAGATTATGTGCTCGTACAAACAAACACACTTTCACATTTTATATTACATAGTCAGGACTGTTATGCTAATTGGGCCGAAGGTTAAGACTGATATATTTATTTATAAACATATTGCTGGGTTTTACCCAACTGCAGTTGATAGCGTATGTTTTGGAAAATATATTTTTTTCAGAAGATAATTTTAATCAAGCCATAAAGGGGTTATAGTTCATATTTTGCTGGTATATAATGACCAATTCTCTTCGAGAAAGCATTACAAGCTCATACCCGGTGCGATCTTCAACATGAACAAATTACTTATTGTACTCGTTGCGTTGTTCGCGGTGCTTCAGTTTTCGAACGCCGATTCGACGTCGCACGGTGCTGTAATCGAGGATGACGTCGCCGACTCATTAACCCCTGCAGAGGCGGAAAAGTTCATGGGCATCATCTCAAGAATGAGTTTTTGTATATCACACAACATTGCATACAAATCTGCAATGCTCTGTAATCTGGGGTGTCGCGTAGGATGCTTCCAGCCGGGATGTGGTGGATTTACATCATGTGACCGCGTTGTAACAGGTCCTAAAGAAGTCAGATACTTGTGCAAATGTAACACACATTAGTATGAGTATGTTGCCGCTAAACATTAACTGATTTTTCTAATGTTGTCATTTGTATTGTATCATTTCTGTGCAAAAATGTCTATGCCCTAAATAAGTATACACAATATATAAAATTGTAACCGAGTGTATTTATGTGTTTCATTCCTTTGTAATACATCCTGTCTACTAGACAAACTTATATGTGCTGTAGACCACAGCGTACCGCAATAGCCATCCAGGAAGGTAGTAGGCCGGGTACTTTGCTGATAAATCAAACTGCATTGAGTACTAAGCAATTAACAATTATTCATTGATCTAAGTGTACACATAACGTAACAATGTGGCACATTATAATCACATGCACATTTCACTGAGAGCTCAGTGTTTATGGCGTCATCAAATTCCCCATTAAATATAAAAAAATATAATATAATATATAGCTATGTACGTATCAAATTGATAACCTCTTTCTTTTCTGTTGTCGGCTAAAAATGTGTTTTACGGATGTGACATTTATTTTGCTATCCATTATCAATCAATTTATATCTAGCATTATTAGACTTTTTAAGATGGGACTGGTTTCCAACGAGGGTGTATCTGCTATATATAGCTTTATATTATACACCTATTTGTTGCAGAATGTTAAATAACTTTTAACAATAACAAAGGATGTTTGTCTTTGGTATGTTTAAAGATTTATTTCTACAGGCGTGATATCTTTTTTACGAACATTGCAGAATGTTAAATAACTTTTAACAATAACAAAGGATGTTTGTCTTTGGTATGTTTAAAGATTTATTTCTACAGGCGTGATATCTTTTTTACGAACATTGCAGAATGTTAAATAACTTTTAACAACAACAAAGGATGTTTGTCTTTGGTATGTTTAAAGATTTATTCATTTGATATGCATATGGTATAAATAAAAAATCAATAATATTGGTATAATTAACGGAGTTAGGACATATTTCTTATCTCCGATAAATGCTCATTCCTGTTAGACGAAGTATTCCAACGGCCCTGTCATAATTAACGCCTTTACTTGTGTATGCTCCACAGATGACACATCCACATCATCGTATATTCTAACGCAGCTTTTAGTGCTAGATAAATGGGGGGAGAGGAACCCACCACTGACCTTCAGCTCATTCGTAGCCCAGCCGTCCTGAGGATGCCTCGTTTAGAGGCGAAACACGTGTCGAATACTTTCTTAGATTCGTTCGTTTCGCGGAGAATTACATTTTATTTGGGGTCCCGTCGCTCGTGATAGATAGTTTCTCGACTAACATCTTAGAGGAGTTCGGTGTTGCTGGCTTTTTTAATTATCGATCAAACTTGTTTGGTTTATAATTGGAAAAGTTGACAAGCCCAGGGTCAGTGGTGGGTTCCCCTTCCCCCATTTGTGTAACAATGTATTTCCGCCAGGTATCGCCTAGTTCTATCAATTAAATTGTATTTTGTTTGAGATCCCAGGAGAAAGTTATACCTACGGAATTTTGAAGGAGTCAACTGACTACCTTAACACTCACTCACACTTAACACTCACTCACACTTAACACTCACTCGCACTTACACACGGATATTAAGTTCACAATGTTGGGACACGCACAATAGAACTGCACATTAAGACTTGCTAAAGTGGACTATTTAAATTCCAAGAGACGTTTACCTTAAGACGACAATTGCGTAGTGCGTAGCGCATGTAACCATGAGAATGACCAACTCCATGAGTAGGTATGTTCCGGGCGATGCCGTCATGACTTTAGAAATTAAGTAGCTCTCAGCCCCAAGGCCACGAAAGGGGTGTTTGAAACTCCCCCGACATGTCCTAGCTGATTAGCACATGGCCTGATTGGCACAGTTGATAGTCACCCTGCTTTCTGCGCCGAGGGTCCCGGGTTCGAATTCTGGTAGGGACAAGTTTTGTGTGATGAACATGATTTTTTGTACCCGAGTCATGGATTTGTAATCTATACTAATATTATAAATGTGAAAGTTTGGATGAATGGATAGATGGATGTTTGTTACTCTTTCACGCCAGAACGGCTGAACGGATCTGGATGAAATTTGGCAAAGATATAGATTATAGTCTGGAATAGCACATAGGCTACTTTTTATCCCGGTAAAATGTATGGTTCCCGTGGGATAGATGTTTTAATTTTTCATACTTTTTATCGCGGGTAACACCGCCGGGCGCAGCTAGTATCTATATAAGTATTATATACTGAGTGCGCCCTCAGTCCAATATACGGTAGTTATTATACAAGCGTTGCTTTGTGTGGGACCGTATAGTTGGGTGTATTCGTCTGGCGATTTTTTTTTATATTAACACAACTGATACTTTCATTGGATTAATTACACCTAACGGCCACAGACTGGATGAGTACCTAATAATAAAACAATATACGTACAAACAAATATACATTATTTCACGACGAACTTACACAACATATGTAACGACAAGGAAAATAAAAAATTAAAAGGAGAAAGGCAAGGAACTTCGAATCATTGAAATCGTTCAAATTTAGAATCATTCAAAATCCTCACCCGTTCCTCCGCAAACCAATCAGGGGCTCATTCTGCTAATTTACAAACGCTTCAGTGGAGTGTCGATTTAATGATTTTAGACATTTGGTAGTCATCTAGTTTTTTAAGATCAGCTGCTTTCCACTTACCAGTCATTCAACTGCCATAGAACTATTTCGTATTCTGTACTTCAGTCGTGTATCAATAGAATGTAGATAAGTAATGGTATTGTACTCGTTATCTGACGTTCTAGCAGTCGACACACAACCATAATATGGGCACTGAAATGAGACTCCATCAACCAATCTGTATCAGTCGTAATGGAACCTCAATAGTGTGTCGATAGAATGGCAATTGTATAAATTGGGCCCCAGGAGTATAGCTTCTACTTTACTGGTAAATCCACAAACTACGCTATGATGCTGGGTAGATCAGTAGCGCCTTGTGTTTACCATATTACTATTATAGTTGTAAAAGCACGTCAAGTATACTTTATAGTCTACCGTATTTAGACATTTTGTATGGAGAATTGAAAAGCGCCTCTAGCGGACGGTATTGAAAACTTTCAAAGTATGTGCTTCTTTAACTTTGTCGGTGCAATATTGTCAAAACAATGTCCCAAGGTGAAAGAATATTACCTAAGTATCTAGATATATTATTTCAAGGTAACAGGGACATTAAAAACATAACGATATGGCTGGGTTGTATTGCAGCAGCGGTTTTGCTTAGTCACGTATCTATTTAACTGCTTATCTCCTTCATAACTACAACACTACGTCGTTTAGATGGCAAAATGCCCGTAGAAGTTGCCTAACTTGATGATGTACCTACGCACTATACATCGCAATGTATATTCACAACTTAGATAAGAATATTATCATGATCTTGTGTTACGTTCATGTACATGTTACGTTCTCCCAAAATTCTCAAAGCGCGATTTAGGATCGGATGAAGAATCGTCATGTTTGTTCTGAATGACGTCGGCAACGCCATCTGTGTGGCGAGGTTGAAGAGGTCGCTACGAAGTAGGTAGGTATAATTCTACTTCCTAAATGATTTTATTACGAACATTTTCGATTTTAAAATAAACAACTTAACACAGGTAGATATAATATAATTGTAACGAGAACAGATGTTAATTTCTTATATTTACGCGAACACATTAAAATAAAACAATTTTCGAATTTCGTTGGGAACGTAATAACGTAAAATAAACGCGATAAAAATCGTAAAACTTTAAATTTCAACAAAGAAAAGATTTAATAGAGTACTTTGCGCACACATAGTAGTAAGGGTCCGATGGCGACACCGGAATATGATCATTGGTAAGTTATTTTTCATGATATCTATGAAGCATGTGTTAGTTACAACGTGGTTACAACACTCAAGGACGGGTGGACCACTTTTTATGATTTTTGAGATCGAATATTATTATTTTTTTATTTTTTGGGGAATTATTTAATGGGGAATTTTATGACGCCATAAACACTGCGCTCTTGGTGAAAATGAATAATTGTTAATTGCTTAGCACTCAATGCAGTTTAATTTATCAGCAAAGCTATTGCGGTACGCAGTGGTCTACAGCACATATATGTCTGTCTAGTAGACGGGATGAATTACAAAGGAATGAAACACATAAATACACTCAGTTACAATTTTATATATTGTATATACTTATATAGGGCATAGACATTTTTGCACAGAAATGATACAATACAAATGACAACATTAGAAAAATCAGTTAATGTATAGCGGCAACATACTCGAACTAATGTGTACTACATTTGCACAAGTATCTGACTTCCTTAGGACCTGTTACAACGCGGTCACACGATGTATATCCACCACATCCCGGCTGTAAGCATCCTACGCGACACCCCAGATTACAGAGCATTGCAGATTTGTATGCAATGTTGTGTGATATACAAAAACTCATTCTTGAGATGATGCCCATGAACTTTTCCGCCTCTGCAGGAGTTAATGAGTCGGCGACGTCATCCTCGATTACAGCACCGTGCGACGTCGAATCGGCGTTCGAAAACTGAAGCACCGCGAACAACGCAACGAGTACAACAAGTAATTTGTTCATGTTGAAGATCGCACCGGGTATGAGCTTGTAATGCTTTCTCGAAGAGAATTGGTCATTATATACCTGCAAAATATGAACTATAACCCCTTTATGGCTCGATTAAAATTATCTCCTGAACAAAAAACACTTTCCAAAACATACGCTATCAACTGCAGTTGGGTAAAACCCAACAATATGTTTATAAATAAATAAATCAGTCTTAACCTTCGGCCCAATTAGCATAACAATCCAGACTATGTAATATAAAATGTGAAAGTGTGTGTGTTTGTATGATTGTGCGAGCACATAATCTGGAATAACATAATATAGTCTATCAATTTATTCGGATATGTTTCCCAAATGGGGTAAAACATATCTTGCAGCAAATAAATCAAATTGGAGTATCTGTTTGTAATATTAAAATAACCGCTTTTTACTAAGTGCATTTGTGCATGTATACACGGTACATATACCAAAACAACATTTTTTCAATTTTTGTCTGTCTGCCTGTATGTTTGTTTCGGCTTATCTCTGAAATGGCTGGACCGATTTTGACGGGACTTTCGCTGGCAAATAGCTTATATGACAAGGAGTAAGTTCGGCTACTTTTATTTTAGAACAACTTTTTCGTTAAATACCACGCGGACGAAGTCGCGGGTAACAGCTAGTGTATATACAAATTTATATAGGATTCATTGTTCTTCTGTTCTAGTAGACTCATATTATTTCAAGTCATCATCCATTTTTTATTTTATAATGTGTATTATAATGTGCATGGGCTAATGAGACGGTTAAGAGTTTCATAATGGTGAAGCAATGTTCTATAGTAAATTATAGGTGACTCGTATGCTCACTTAGGTGTTAACTTACAAGCCTCTTATGAAGTAGGTAATTTAATTTACACAACACCTTAAACAAAATCATTAACAACTGACTTTCATTTTCACACACCAATCTCAATAAGTAGTAACATGGAGGTAGGAGGTACCCATGTCGGGGTCGAGGACGACTGGGGTGTGGGCCCCGGACGTCCGGTGACGATGACGACTCCTGAGGAGGACGGCGGCGGGCGTGGCTTCCCGCCGCCGTGCGCAGCGAGGGCGCAGGGGGAGCAAACTTCTGCTCCCCCGAGACGGGCCCCGCATAAGGGGGCGAGGCACAAGAGGGGCACCGGTGCGTTCCGTTTGGAGATCCCGGAGCCCCTCCAGCATGTGTCGAAGGCGGCCACCGGGGGGGTTTTAGTGGGTAAGAAACCCACATAAACCGGCCCTCTCCCATACAGAGGCCGGGTATCTTTCGAAGATTTCTCCCCCGTCAACAAAAATAAATAAATGGAGGTACCCATGTAATAATAATATACAATGGATAAGTCCATTATTAACCCCACATTATGAGACAATAATGGATAAATATGAGTTTTCCAAGCTTATAATTTACATACATACACGCCTGCAACGCAACTCAAAAATATCATGGTTTTGTTTTAGATGCATACTAATCTTTTGCAGCTGGACTTGGGCTAGATATTTGTGCGTTATGACACCGTGTTTTATATTTTGTATTTTTTACTGGTTTGCATTTGCTTCCGCGCATTTGATGGCGCTGTATGACGTCATAGAAGGCATGGGGCCAAAGGGTATATATAATACTAGTGATGAATGTTCGTACGATTGTTGTGATTCGCATTCGCAAAGAATCATGCGAATGTTGTTAGGACAATAAGCAATGCCTTATAATCGATATAAGAGGTGGGTAATTATTCTTGTATTGTAGTTTTCTATATTTTTACATTAATTAGAATACTTTAGTAAGAACATAATGCAAATACAATGTATATTTTGCAACTTTCAGTGGACGTGTGAAAATCGACATTTGTGACATCACTAGTATATACACAAGTGATGGCTAATGCAACGCACTCGATTATTTGCAAAATTAAAACTATTCCTGTTTAATTAAAGAAATAATTTAAATTGTCATGATATGTTTTACCCCATTTGGGCAACATATCCGAATAAATTGATAGACTATATTATATAATTTCAGATTATGTGCTCGTACAAACAAACACACTTTCACATTTTATATTACATAGTCAGGACTGTTATGCTAATTGGGCCGAAGGTTAAGACTGATATATTTATTTATAAACATATTGCTGGGTTTTACCCAACTGCAGTTGATAGCGTATGCTTTGGAAAATATATTTTTTTCAGAAGATAATTTTAATCAAGCCATAAAGGGGTTATAGTTCATATTTTGCTGGTATATAATGACCAATTCTCTTCGAGAAAGCATTACAAGCTCATACCCGGTGCGATCTTCAACATGAACAAATTACTTGTTGTACTCGTTGCGTTGTTCGCGGTGCTTCAGTTTTCGAACGCCGATTCGACGTCGCACGGTCCTGTAATCGAGGATGACGTCGCCGACTCATTAACCCCTGCAGAGGCGGAAAAGTTCATGGGCATCATCTCAAGAATGAGTTTTTGTATATCACACAACATTGCATACAAATCTGCAATGCTCTGTAATCTGGGGTGTCGCGTAGGATGCTTCCAGCCGGGATGTGGTGGATTTACATCATGTGACCGCGTTGTAACAGGTCCTAAAGAAGTCAGATACTTGTGCAAATGTAACACACATTAGTATGAGTATGTTGCCGCTAAACATTAACTGATTTTTCTAATGTTGTCATTTGTATTGTATCATTTCTGTGAAAAAATGTCTATGCCATATATAAGTATATACAATATATAAAATTGTAACCGAGTGTATTTTTGTGTTTCATTTCTTTGTAATTCGCCCTGTCTACTAGACAAACATATATGTGCTGTAGACCACAGCGTACCGCAATAGCCATCCAGGATGGTAGTAGGCCGGGTACTTTGCTGATAAATCAAACTGCATTGAGTACTAAGCAATTAACAATTATTCATTGATCTAAATGTACACATAACGTAACAATGTGGCACATACAAATCACATACACATTTCACCGAGAGCTCAGTGTTTATGGCGTCATCCAATTCCCCATTAAATATAAAAAAAAATATATATTACCCATTCATCGTATCACAATAAATAACGTATGACATTACAGATTTATGATTCAACATTTTTATATTTAGGTGGGTGCGTGTATATTATATATATAAGTATCTAATTTGTTGACCTAATTTTATTTAGCGTAGGAACTGACGTACACGTATCACTGTCACCCGATCGTGATTGCAACTGGGAGTACGACGAATGAGTGAGCGCACCTGTTAACATTCACAGGAATGCGGCAAAAACGGCGAACACATTTACGTACCTATATAAGTAGATAGGTACGTGCAAGTATGAACGGTCTGCGCTCAGGCATTGGTGCCTAATTAATTATTTTATTTATTTATTTTTATTACCATAATATGCAGCACGTTATATGTATCTTTCTATTCTATTACTTTTATTTCTATTCTATACTTTATACATTTATTGTGTGTATCTGCGATTGCGTCTGAGTTTGGTTACCAAGCGATATGATTAATGTCCTACTGAGGAGGCTTTGGCTGAAAATCAGCGCTGGAGGAGAATCCGTTCCCCACCAGCTCATGCTGAGCCAAACGCCTTTCGGCACAGCTCACACTGAGATCCACAATACCTACTTTATGTTCCTCACTTTTTAATGTATGTGCCTATTTGTGTATCTTTGTGTGTTTTTTACTTCTACTTTTTCATGTAAATGTACCCATTTGTGTATCTTCGTGTCTGTGTCGATTAAAAAAAAAAAAAAAACTATAATATATAGCTAGGTACGTGTCAAATTGATAACCTCTTTCTTTTCTGTTGTCGGTTGTGTTTAACGGATGTCACATTTATTTTGCTATCCATTATCAATCAATTTAAATCTAGCATTATTAGACTTTTTAAGATGGGAGGAAGGGACTGGTTTCCAACAGGGGTGTATCTACTACATATTGCTTTATATTATACACCTACGTGTGATTTTTAAAAAGAAAACAAATTGAAGATTTATGGTAAACCAGCTAACCCGATGAAATACGTACCACGAAAATGAATTATATATACTATTATTTCGGGGTGGATTTTATTCCATGTCTTAATAGTAACTCCACTATTCGAGACGGAGACATTGAAAAATAAAAAATCATAAAAAGCGGTCCACCCGTCCTTGAGTGTTGTAACTAACACATGCTTTATAGATAACATGACAAATAATTTACCAATGATCAAATTCCGGCGTCACCATCAGACCCTTACTACTATGTGTGCGCGAAGTACTCTTCAAGACCAATCTAACGAACCATAGCTCGGTGGGTTTATTCGATCTCTCATTGAATTCCAATGACTTCACCATCAGACCCCGGTCACCATGGATGAATAAACTCCTTGTAAATATCAATCGAATGAACGCACACTCGGTGGGGAAAATACTCACAAACAACATACACTCAAACCTCTCATTCACCGAGAAAACATCAAAGTACAAGCTACGTAAGAAAAATCCACCATAGAACTAACTATAGTATATTTGAGAGAAAAAAAATCCTGTTGTTACTAACAATAATTTATAAACTCAAATCTCACGTCTACTTTGTTTAGATTTTAATGTCATGTTAGGCTGTGTCCCCAGTAGGCAAACTGTTAGCGGCCGACTGAGTGAGCCGCTAATTTGTGGCGAACTGAAATTCGAGTTAGCTGCAAACTCAGATCAATTTGCGTGCGTCGCAAGCAAACTGTTATGTGTTAGCCGCTTATTTACGTCGACCGACCGACTGAATTTTCACTGTCAACTGTCCACATGACAGTTTGCGGGAAGCGGACTCACTACGCCCGGCGAACAAGCATATCGCCGCCGCCGACTGGAACCGGTTTTGCTGTGAGTCGGCCGCTCACTGAATCAATCGGCGCGCGCAACACAGCAAACTGCGTAGAGTGAGCGCAAACTAGCAAACTGTGAACACTCCATTTCAAATATATGGAAGGGCGTACTAAACCGATACGCCGCTAACTCAGTCGGCCGCTAACAGTTTGCCTACTGGGGACACAGCCTAAGTGAACTCTGTACTTAAGAGAAAGTAAATTCGACAAAGCCACATTGTACCTATATCCTTATTTCCAGGCAATTACTTCATAGTAAGGCGAGATTAATAGTATAGAATAAAATACCTACAACGCGGATCATTTTTTTATCATAACACCCTTCTCCCCTAGCCATGAGCTGTCTAATTGTTGAAATCACTGCATTCGTTTTTGAGTTGTGCTCGATCAAACAAAAATTCTAAAACACTACAATACAATATATTATAGGATTAATTGATCTTCTGTTCTAGTAGACTCATTAGTTTCAAGTCATCATACATTTTTTATTTCATGATGTGTACTTACCTATTTATTTGCTATCGCTATTTAATACTTGACACTGGCAAAATACCCACTACTTGTGGCTGAGGCCGTATCTCATCTTATTCTATTTTATTTAATTTTGGTTACAAAAATGCAAGAAGAGCATGGGCTAATGAGGCGGTTAAAGAGAAAAAAAAAGACAAGCCCGCTGAATTTCTCGCCGGATCTTCTCAGTTGAGGTCGCGTTCCGATCTGGTTGTAGAGATAAGAATTTTTTTATGACAGTTTGTAAGTGCCCCCGTAGGCCTATACGAAATAAACGATTTGACTTTGACTTTGGTAATTATTCTTGAATTGTAACTTTCAATATTTTTTACATCAATTAAGATTTTTAAGTAACAACATAATGAAAATACAATGTATATTTTTCAACTTTCAATGGACGTGTGAAAATCGACATTTGTGACCTCACTAGTATATACACAAGTGATGGCTAATGCAACGCACTCGATTTTTTGCAAAATTAAAACTATTCCTGTTTATTTAAAGAAATAATTTAGATTGTCAAGATATGTTTTACCCCATTTGGGCAACATATCCGACATACAAACACACACACTTTCACATTTTATATATAGGATTGTTACGCTAATTGGGCCGAAGGTTAATAAGACTGATTTATTTATTTATAAACATATTGTTGGGTTTTACCCAGCTGCAGTTGATAGCGTATGTTTTGGAAAGTGTTTTTTTTTCAGAAGATAATTTTAATCGAGCTGTAAAGGGGTTATAGTTCATATTTTGCTGGTATATAATGACCAATTCTCTTCGAGAAAGCATTACAAGCTCATACCCGGTGCGATCTTCAACATGAACACATTACTTATTGTACTCGTTGCGTTGTTCGCGGTGCTTCAGTTTTCGAACGCCGATTCGACTTCGCACGGTCCTGTAATCGAGGATGACGTCGCCGACTCATTAACCCCTGCAGAGGCGGAAAAGTTCATGGGCATCATCTCAAGAATGAGTTTTTGTATATCACACAACATTGCATACAAATCTGCAATGCTCTGTAATCTGGGGTGTCGCGTAGGATGCTTCCAGCCGGGATGTGGTGGATTTACATCATGTGACCGCGTTGTAACAGGTCCTAAAGAAGTGAGATACTTGTGCAAATGTAGTAAACATTAGTACGAGTATGTTACCGCTATACATTAACTGATTTTTCTAATGTTGTGATTTGTATTGTATCATTTCTGTGCAAAAATGTCTATGCCCTAAATAAGTATATACAATATATAAAATTGTAACTGAGTGTATTTATGTGTTTCATTCCTTTGTAATTCATCCCGTCTACTAGACAGACATATATGTGCTGTAGACCACTGCGTACCGCAATAGCTATCCAGGATGGTAGTAGGCCGGGTACTTTGCTGATAAATCAAACTGCATTGAGTACTAAGCAATTAACAATTATTCATTGATCTAAGTGTACACATAACGTAACAATGTGGCACATTATAATCACATGCACATTTCACTGAGAGCTCAGTGTTTATGGCGTCATCAAATTCCCCATTAAATATAAAAAAATATAATATAATATATAGCTATGTACGTATCAAATTGATAACCTCTTTCTTTTCTGTTGTCGGCTAAAAATGTGTTTTACGGATGTGACATTTATTTTGCTATCCATTATCAATCAATTTATATCTAGCATTATTAGACTTTTTAAGATGGGACTGGTTTCCAACGAGGGTGTATCTGCTATATATAGCTTTATATTATACACCTATTTGTTATTTTTAAAAAGACAACAATTTTAAGTTTTATGTTAAACTAGCTGTCCCGGCGAAATTCGTACCACACCAGAATCAAATGCATGAGAAAATGAATTATCTATATTATTATTTCGGGGTGGTTATTTTTTCATGTCTTAATAGTAAGTCCGCTATTCGAGACGGAGACACATTGCAAATTCAAAAATCATAAAAAGCAGTCTTCATAGATATCATGAAAAATAAATTACCAATAATCATATTCCGGCGTCACCATCGAACCCTTACTACTATGTGTGAGCAAAGAACCCTTCAAGACCAATCTAACGAACCTAAGCTCGGTGGGTTTATTCGGTCTCTCATTGAATTCCAATGACTTCACCATCAGACCCCGGTCACCATGGATGAATAAACTCCTTGCAAATATCACTCGAATGAACGCACACTCGGTGTCCACGCTAGTAGCGCAGACACCCTATCCGCGGGGAGAGAGCAGCGGGAGGGGAACAACAGCGCCCGCGATGACAGCGCCACCGACGCCGAGCGGCGCGCCCGCCAGTGCAAAAGGAACTTCTTCAAAGGCGGACGCGTGTTACGTCCTCCCTAAAATTATAATAAGAACTCGTACGTCTGTAAAACGCTTGTGTTTTTAATAATTATATACATCATAAATATCTTCAACATGGTGTTTTAATGTCCCGCGGGGACACTCGGTAGGGAAAATACTCACAAACAACATACACTCAAACCTCACATTCACTGAGAAAACATCAAAGTACAATCTACGTAAGAAAAATCCACCATAGAACTAAATATAGTATATTTAAGAGAAAAACAAATCCTGTAAATTCGACGAACCCACATTTTACCTATACCCTTATTTCCGGGCAATTACTTCATAGTAAATAATAGTCTATGCAAATAAATAAAATTGGAGTATCTGATTTGAAATATTAAAATAACCGCTTTTTACTTAGTGCATTTGGATGTATACACGGTACATATACCAAAACAATTTTTGTCTGTCTGTCTGTCTGTTTGTTTCGGCTAATCTCTGAAATGGTTGGACCGATTTTGACGGGACTTTCATTGGCAGATAGCTGATGTAACAAGGAGTAACTTAAACTACTTTTATTTTAGAAACACTTTTTTGTTAAATACCACGCGGACGAAGTCGCGGGTAACAGCTAGTATACAATATATTGTAGGATTCATTGATCTTCTGTTCAAGTAGACTCATATTATTTTCAAGTCATCATCCATTTTTTATTTTATAATGTGTACTTACCTATTTATTTGCTATCGCTATTTAATACTTGACACTGGAAAAATACCCACTACTTGTGGCTGAGGTCGTATCTCATCTTATTCCATTTTATTTAATTTTGGTTAAGATAGAAAGAAATAAGAACATGGGCTAATGAGGCGGTTAAAGAGTTTCATAATGGTGAAGCAATGTTCTATAGTAAATTATAGGTAACTCGTATGCTCACTTAGTTGTTATCTTACAAGCCTCTTATGAAGTAGGTAATTTCGTTTAAATAACTCGTAAAACAAAATCATTAACAACTGACTTTCATTTTCACACACCAATCTCAATAAGAAGTAACATGGAGGTAGGAGGTTCCCATGTAATAATAATATACAATGGATAAGTCCATTATTAACCCCACATTATGAGAAAATAATGGATAAATATGAGTTTTCCAAGCTTATAATTTACGTACATACATGCCTACAACGCAACTCAAAAATATCATGATTTTGTTTTTGATGCATACTGTTGCAGCTGGACTTGGGCTAGACATTTGTGTGTTATGACACCTTGTTTAATATTTTGTATTTTTTACTAGTTTGCATTTGCTTCCTTTAGATGGCGCTGTATATGACGTCATAGAAGGTATGGGGCCAAAGGGTATATACTAGTGATGAACATTCGTATGATTGTTGTGATTCGCATTCGCAAAGAATCATGCGAATGTTGTTAGGACAATAAGCAATGCCTTATAATCGATATAAGAGGTGGGTAATTATTTTTGTATTGTAACTTTCATTATTTGTACATCAATTAAGATTTTCAAGTAACAACATAATGACAATACAATTTATATTTTGCAACTTTCAGTGGACGTGTACAAATCTACATTTGTGACATCACTAGTATATACACAATTGATGGCTAATGCAACGCACTCGATTATTTGCAAAATTAAAAATATTCCTTTTTATTTAAAGAAATAATTTAGATTGTCAAGATATGTTTTACCCCATTTGGGCAACATATCCGAATAAATTGATAGACTATATTATGTTATTCCAGATTATATGCTCGAACAAACAAACAAACACACTTTCACATTTTATATTATGTAGTCAGGATTGTTATGCTAATTGGGCCGAAGGTTAAGACTGATTTACATATTTATAAACATATTGTTGGGTTTCACTCAACTACGGTAGATAATGTATCTTTTGGAAAGGGGTTTTTACCAGGAGATAATTTTATTTTATCATAAAGGGGTTATAGTTCATATTTGGCTGGTATATAATGACCAATTCTCTTCGAGAAGGCATTACAAGCTCATACCCGGTGCGATCTTCAACATGAACAAATTATTCGTTGTACTCGTTGCGGTGTTCGCGGTGCTTCAGTTTTCGGACGCTGATTCGACGTCGAGCGGTTTTGTAATCGAGGATGACGTCGCCGACTCATTAACTCCTGCAGAGGCGGAAAAGTTCATGGGCATCATCTCAAGAATGAGTTTTTGTATATCACACAACATTGCATACAAATCTGCAATGCTCTGTACTATGGGGTGTCGCGTAGGATGCTTACAGCCGGGATGTGGTGGATATACATCGTGTGACCGCGTTGTAACAGGTCCTAATGAAGTGAGATACTTGTGCAAATGTAGTACACATTAGTTCGAGTATGTTGCCGCTATACATTAACTGATTTTTCTAATGTTGTCATTTGTATTGTATCATTTCTGTGCAAAAATGTCTATGCCCTATATAAGTATATACAATATATAAAATTGTAACTGAGTGTATTTATGTGTTTCATTCCTTTGTAATTCATCCCGTCTACTAGACAGACATATATGTGCTGTAGACCACTGCGTACCGCAATAGCTATCCAGGATGGTAGTAGGCCGGGTACTTTGCTGATAAATCAAACTGCATTGAGTACTAAGCAATTAACAATTATTCATTGATCTAAGTGTACACATAACGTAACAATGTGGCACATTATAATCACATGCACATTTCACTGAGAGCTCAGTGTTTATGGCGTCATCAAATTCCCCATTAAATATAAAAAAATATAATATAATATATAGCTATGTACGTATCAAATTGATAACCTCTTTCTTTTCTGTTGTCGGCTAAAAATGTGTTTTACGGATGTGACATTTATTTTGCTATCCATTATCAATCAATTTATATCTAGCATTATTAGACTTTTTAAGATGGGACTGGTTTCCAACGAGGGTGTATCTGCTATATATAGCTTTATATTATACACCTATTTGTTATTTTTAAAAAGACAACAATTTTAAGTTTTATGTTAAACTAGCTGTCCCGGCGAAATTCGTACCACACCAGAATCAAATGCATGAGAAAATGAATTATCTATATTATTATTTCGGGGTGGTTATTTTTTCATGTCTTAATAGTAAGTCCGCTATTCGAGACGGAGACACATTGCAAATTCAAAAATCATAAAAAGCAGTCTTCATAGATATCATGAAAAATAAATTACCAATAATCATATTCCGGCGTCACCATCGAACCCTTACTACTATGTGTGAGCAAAGAACCCTTCAAGACCAATCTAACGAACCTAAGCTCGGTGGGTTTATTCGGTCTCTCATTGAATTCCAATGACTTCACCATCAGACCCCGGTCACCATGGATGAATAAACTCCTTGCAAATATCACTCGAATGAACGCACACTCGGTGTCCACGCTAGTAGCGCAGACACCCTATCCGCGGGGAGAGAGCAGCGGGAGGGGAACAACAGCGCCCGCGATGACAGCGCCACCGACGCCGAGCGGCGCGCCCGCCAGTGCAAAAGGAACTTCTTCAAAGGCGGACGCGTGTTACGTCCTCCCTAAAATTATAATAAGAACTCGTACGTCTGTAAAACGCTTGTGTTTTTAATAATTATATACATCATAAATATCTTCAACATGGTGTTTTAATGTCCCGCGGGGACACTCGGTAGGGAAAATACTCACAAACAACATACACTCAAACCTCACATTCACTGAGAAAACATCAAAGTACAATCTACGTAAGAAAAATCCACCATAGAACTAAATATAGTATATTTAAGAGAAAAACAAATCCTGTAAATTCGACGAACCCACATTTTACCTATACCCTTATTTCCGGGCAATTACTTCATAGTAAATAATAGTCTATGCAAATAAATAAAATTGGAGTATCTGATTTGAAATATTAAAATAACCGCTTTTTACTTAGTGCATTTGGATGTATACACGGTACATATACCAAAACAATTTTTGTCTATCTGTCTGTCTGTTTGTTTCGGCTAATCTCTGAAATGGTTGGACCGATTTTGACGGGACTTTCATTGGCAGATAGCTGTACCTCAAGTGCGAGATTTTTCGTTAGCTAACTTTATAGTTTACAAACTACCGTATTTGGACATTTTGTATAGAGACTTAAAAAACGCCCCTAGCGGGCGATATCTAAAACATTTGTGCTGAGTGTGAGTTTTTTTCGTTACTATATGTAGTAAACATTCGATCGTTTGCTCACGGAAACTTTGAAAGTTAACGATTTTGTACGACATGCGCGAGTGTGAGTCACAAGTTTACTTAGGTATAATTTCGTACCATAGAGAAACCTAAACCTACTTTTATAGTACGCATAGACATTTTGGGAGATTTTTCATAAGTTAACCGAATACTTTTAGACGTACGAATTGCACGAGTGCGAGTCATAAATTTGAAAGATTTTACGATACGTATCGTACGGAAACGTTCACTTTTATAGTTCGCGTCGTCACTTATGATTTTGTTGGTGAAACCGTGAAACTACAAAAAGTATTGTATTAAGTTATTTATATATCAAGTTTTATTAACACCTACGCAACACAGCCATTTCCCTGAATAGATAGACGGATAAAATAGTTGGTTGTTACCTACTAATACACCATCACGCCTGCAATCTCCGAAGGGATAGGCAGAGGTGCACTCCTGTGCACCCACATTTCGGCAATGGTATTTGGTCGCAATGAATTAGGGGGCGAGCCTATTGTCATTATACCGGGCACATTCCTCAGGCTATAGTCCACCACGCTGGCCCAGGGCCATTTGGTAAATTTCAAATAAATTTTGAGGAACGTGCAAGTTTCCTTACGATGTTTGCTTTACCGTCGGTACAGCCAATGATTCATGATTGAAAACGTGATGCGCACGTAAAAATCTGAAAGTCCTAGCGGGAGCCGCGTTTGAATCTGCGCAACTTGTCTCCAAAGCGAGTATTCTACCAAGATGGCCATCACTACTATCGAATGTTCACACTATATCAAGGGTGGAGCTAGGGCATAACCTCGTTGGATGTCGCAGTGCATGCTAGTGCTATCCCATAGCGCCCCAACAAAGGTAGACGATGGTATACCGTGGGGTTTAAGTCGGTAGCAGTCCGACATAACCCGCTCGTCTCCCGCGGAGCTTGCGGGTATCCATAAGGATTTCTCTTCGTCAAAAAACGGCATAACCTCATACTAAGGCTCTTGTTTGCAATTAAACTCAATCTAAATTATGTAAATATATATTGGAAATCAGTAAAATCATCATCATCTGCCTCACCTTTTCCCATTATTTGGGATCGGCGCAGTATGTCTTTTTCATACATTAATCTCCTTCATATCACTTTTTAAACAAACTTCTACCACTTCGTGACTTCGTGGGTCTTCCTCTCACTCTATCTATGCATATTCATACTAATAGCCCTTTTAGGCGCTCAAAATGCTTCTCGTCTCCTTTGATAACGTGACCAAACTAGCCTCCTGCTTTTTACTTTCTCTGCTGCAGGCGCTACTTTTAAACTACCTTTTATATACACACACTCCACATATCCATTATCACATTAGGTCAATGAAAATAAAACACAATGTGACAATGTTAAGGCATCTTTATTTAGTGGTTTGAGCGCATGCCGCTCAACTCATTGCACCGGGTGGCGGTGGGTTTGATTTCTATTCAGCCAACAATGAAAATGATTTTTGAATTGGAATGGTGGCAGGATTATTGTCCTGACAGTTTGAATCTACAGTTCTTCCATCCTCCTGAAAATACAATATTTGATTACTTAAGCTATTAGGTAAAGAGAGAAACACCATCACGCCTGGAATCTCCTAAGTAGTAGGCAGAGGTGCAGTCCATTAAAGTGCACCCAATTTTATCGATAGTACACTACACACACTTCTCGTTAATATGAGGTTAATTCAGCTTATATTCCACCACGCTGGCCCATGACATGCAGGTTTCCTCACATTTTTTGTTAGATTTCAGAATTGAGATTTACGCATGAGTATTATTTACGTTAAAGAGAAATATGGGTACTACCTGTACATAAAATAAAGTATCTGGATAATCAACTGTCGCGGCCCGAATGGACCGATGGCCCCACTGACCGCCTGCAGATAGGCACCGGTGCAGTACCGGTATACCTAGAACTGGGACTTGACGAATGCAACCACGCATTTTACGGCTTTTAGCTTTTACTTACCGTAGTATACATTTTACCAAGAACTCAAATTGTGGGACATTTGTTTTCATTTCAGAAATACTTAGGCTAGCAAATAATAAGTCCGCTTGTTAGTCTTGCTCATGTTCTTTACTTTCAAAACTGAATGGCTTCCATCGAATTAATAAACAATGATGGCAAATTGAAATATGAATATTGTTTTAACCAGAATAAAAATTGTCAGTCATTTGACAACCGACTTGGCTTGATCTCTGTTACTCATATGGTTGAAAAAGAAATAGCAATACAAGAAATATTATTCCTCTAGATTATGTGGTGGATTTATGGTTTTACAGAAAACGTAAAAGCCAACATAACGGCCATAAATTACGTTTCAGTCAATCGAGCATACTTTTGTATAGTATGGGAGCTTACACTCGCACGGTTTAGGTATACTAACAGTAAACTAACAGTTAAGACGTTTTCACGACAATCAATCTGTCAATGGAATTTTGAAGTAAACTGTGAAACGTGGAAAGTCTTTGTGAAAACAATATTGATATTAAATCATGTTTAAATTACATAATAACGTACCCAATGCGTAATTTTCTTGGTTAGAGGATGCTGGCTAGTGCTCATAATCAAGATAAGCGAGACAAACACTTCTGTGCAGAGTTTTAATCCTTTACGGACCTCAGCGAAAAATAATTGTGGAACCGATTGGAAACAGCGAAAAAGAATAGAACCCAGAATTAGCTGGAAGAGGAAAAGTGGCTACCTGTAATACTGATTATTTCTTAGTTTGGTTTCTTGTTGGAACATTTAGTGATGTATTTTTATTTTCCAATACTTGTGTTTCTGTGAATTATCATGTGTAATGTTTAGAATATTTCAATTAAAGATTAAGGATTAATCCTTCTATATTATTTATAAGCATCACCATGGAGAGAAGGTATCAAGAACATCCTGGATAGTACCTAATAATATAGTTAGTAAACGTGGCATGCCTATTAAGTTTTGTCGTTTGAGAAAAGAATAAACAACTAGAACGTTATATACATTTTATTGTTTAAAAAGTATTCCCCACGGTATTTCATGCACTTTTCCATACGCTCAAACCAGTCGTTATAATATTTGTTCCACTCCGAAGTATGGTACTCCAAATTGCCGATCAAAAATATTTGACTGCTTTTTCACTATACACCGGAACCGTTGATGTACGGGCTTGCGTTGTCCTGGTGCAGGATGATGCACTTCTATGGGTTGGTTTTCCGAAACTCGATGATAGTTTGTGGTAAATAGACTGTGGTATACCTACCGCTCTGCATTAATTGTCCTACGAACCCCTTGTTCAATCGTCACAATGGGACCTATTTTCGCTACGAACGTGGCTACCATTTTCTTTTGTGTTTTGTGAGCGAACAACTCTTGTCGGTTTTGGCTCATCCTGAATGTCCCAAACTATTTTCTATAAAATGATATTGTTCCTAGAAATACAATCTTGACATATTCAAGCCTTGACAGTTCTCTGTCTACGATTTCATGCGCTAGTGTGAGGTAGATCGAAGTAGGTAGCATATGCCACCTCCTCTGTCTTATCTGTTATTATGAGCTTCACACCTTTTTAGCATCCATCGTACTAATCAAGAAAATTGAAATATAGATACCTTATAACCATTAAATAAGCTCACACCAATATAAAAAATATCAACGAAAATAAAATCAAGTCATTCAACACTTTTAGCCTGGCTAACTCACCTTTCTCTGTGTTACTCATGTGGTTGAAAAGGAAATAATATCGGATGAGAATTCTTAGTCTTATCTAGACATGCATCGCGCGGATCGCGTGTGACCGATTTTTTGTTTGTCCTTTCAACTTGTATTGTTGGTCCGAAAAACCAGTCACAACGATAAGGACATAAAACAAAATATATGTATCTTGTCTCATTTAGTCGTATTGTGATACCCAAACGTAATCAGTACCTCAAGTGCGAGATTTTTCGTTAGCTAACTTTATAGTTTATAAACTACCGTATTTGAACATTTTGTATAGAGACTTAAAAAACGCCCCTAGCGGGCGATATCTGAAACATTTGTGCTGAGTGTGAGTTTTTTTCGTTACTATATGTAGTAAACATTCGATCGTTTGCTCACGGAAACTTTGAAAGTTAACGATTTTGTACGACATGCGCGAGTGTGAGTCACAAGTTTACTTAGGTATAATTTCGTACCATAGAGAAACCTAAACCTACTTTTATAGTACGCATAGACATTTTGGGAGATTTTTCATAAGTTAACCGAATACTTTTAGACGTACGAATTGCACGAGTGCGAGTCATAAATTTGAAAGATTTTACGATACGTATCGTACGGAAACGTTCACTTTTATAGTTCGCGTCGTCACTTATGATTTTGTTGGTGAAACCGTGAAACTACAAAAAGTATTGTATTAAGTTATTTATATATCAAGTTTTATTAACACCTACGCAACACAGCCATTTCCCTGAATAGATAGACGGATAAAATAGTTGGTTGTTACCTACTAATACACCATCACGCCTGCAATCTCCGAAGGGATAGGCAGAGGTGCACTCCTGTGCACCCACATTTCGGCAATGGTATTTGGTCGCAATGAATTAGGGGGCGAGCCTATTGTCATTATACCGGGCACATTCCTCAGGCTATAGTCCACCACGCTGGCCCAGGGCCATTTGGTAAATTTCAAATAAATTTTGAGGAACGTGCAAGTTTCCTTACGATGTTTGCTTTACCGTCGGTACAGCCAATGATTCATGATTGAAAACGTGATGCGCACGTAAAAATCTGAAAGTCCTAGCGGGAGCCGCGTTTGAATCTGCGCAACTTGTCTCCAAAGCGAGTATATATTCTACCAAGATGGCCATCACTACTATCGAATGTTCACACTATATCAAGGGTGGAGCTAGGGCATAACCTCGTTGGATGTCGCAGTGCATGCTAGTGCTATCCCATAGCGCCCCAACAAAGGTAGACGATGGTATACCGTGGGGTTTAAGTCGGTAGCAGTCCGACATAACCCGCTCGTCTCCCGCGGAGCTTGCGGGTATCCATAAGGATTTCTCTTCGTCAAAAAACGGCATAACCTCATACTAAGGCTCTTGTTTGCAATTAAACTCAATCTAAATTATGTAAATATATATTGGAAATCAGTAAAATCATCATCATCTGCCTCACCTTTTCCCATTATTTGGGATCGGCGCAGTATGTCTTTTTCATACATTAATCTCCTTCATATCACTTTTTAAACAAACTTCTACCACTTCGTGACTTCGTGGGTCTTCCTCTCACTCTATCTATGCATATTCATACTAATAGCCCTTTTAGGCGCTCAAAATGCTTCTCGTCTCCTTTGATAACGTGACCAAACTAGCCTCCTGCTTTTTACTTTCTCTGCTGCAGGCGCTACTTTTAAACTACCTTTTATATACACACACTCCACATATCCATTATCACATTAGGTCAATGAAAATAAAACACAATGTGACAATGTTAAGGCATCTTTATTTAGTGGTTTGAGCGCATGCCGCTCAACTCATTGCACCGGGTGGCGGTGGGTTTGATTTCTATTCAGCCAACAATGAAAATGATTTTTGAATTGGAATGGTGGCAGGATTATTGTCCTAACAGTTTGAATCTACAGTTCTTCCATCCTCCTGAAAATACAATATTTGATTACTTAAGCTATTAGGTAAAGAGAGAAACACCATCACGCCTGGAATCTCCTAAGTAGTAGGCAGAGGTGCAGTCCATTAAAGTGCACCCAATTTTATCGATAGTACACTACACACACTTCTCGTTAATATGAGGTTAATTCAGCTTATATTCCACCACGCTGGCCCATGACATGCAGGTTTCCTCACATTTTTTGTTAGATTTCAGAATTGAGATTTACGCATGAGTATTATTTACGTTAAAGAGAAATATGGGTACTACCTGTACATAAAATAAAGTATCTGGATAATCAACTGTCGCGGCCCGAATGGACCGATGGCCCCACTGACCGCCTGCAGATAGGCACCGGTGCAGTACCGGTATACCTAGAACTGGGACTTGACGAATGCAACCACGCATTTTACGGCTTTTAGCTTTTAATTACCGTAGTATACATTTTACCAAGAACTCAAATTGTGGGACATTTGTTTTCATTTCAGAAATACTTAGGCTAGCAAATAATAAGTCCGCTTGTTAGTTCTTGCTCGTGTTCTTTACTTTCAAAACTGAATGGCTTCCATCGAATTAATAAACAATGATGGCAAATTGAAATATGAATATTGTTTTAACCAGAATAAAAATTGTCAGTCATTTGACAACCGACTTGGCTTGATCTCTGTTACTCATATGGTTGAAAAAGAAATAGCAATACAAGAAATATTATTCCTCTAGATTATGTGGTGGATTTATGGTTTTACAGAAAACGTAAAAGCCAACATAACGGCCATAACTTACGTTTCAGTCAATCGAGCATACTTTTGTATAGTATGGGAGCTTACACTCGCACGGTTTAGGTATACTAACAGTAAACTAACAGTTAAGACGTTTTCACGACAATCAATCTGTCAATGGAATTTTGAAGTAAACTGTGAAACGTGGAAAGTCTTTGTGAAAACAATATTGATATTAAATCATGTTTAAATTACATAATAACGTACCCAATGCGTAATTTTCTTGGCTAGAGGATGCTGGCTAGTGCTCATAATCAAGATAAGCGAGACAAACACTTCTGTGCAGAGTTTTAATCCTTTACGGACCTCAGCGAAAAATAATTGTGGAACCGATTGGAAACAGCGAAAAAGAATAGAACCCAGAATTAGCTGGAAGAGGAAAAGTGGCTACCTGTAATACTGATTATTTCTTAGTTTGGTTTCTTGTTGGAACATTTAGTGATGTATTTTTATTTTCCAATACTTGTGTTTCTGTGAATTATCATGTGTAATGTTTAGAATATTTCAATTAAAGATTAAGGATTAATCCTTCTATATTATTTATAAGCATCACCATGGAGAGAAGGTATCAAGAACATCCTGGATAGTACCTAATAATATAGTTAGTAAACGTGGCATGCCTATTAAGTTTTGTCGTTTGAGAAAAGAATAAACAACTAGAACGTTATATACATTTTATTGTTTAAAAAGTATTCCCCACGGTATTTCATGCACTTTTCCATACGCTCAAACCAGTCGTTATAATATTTGTTCCACTCCGAAGTATGGTACTCCAAATTGCCGATCAAAAATATTTGACTGCTTCTTCACTATACACCGGAACCGTTGATGTACGGGCTTGCGTTGTCCTGGTGCAGGATGATGCACTTCTATAACCCGAAAGTTGTCGAAAGACAATGAACGGCTCAGGGCGGAGGTAGCGGAGCTCCGCGGCGAGTTGGCCGCATTGCGGGCGGATTTGCTGCGGACTCAGCGGCCTAGCGCGCAGGCGGACGCCGTTTCCCTACCCCTCACAAGTGCTCCGTATGAGCCCGAGTCGCTGCAGCGCTCGATTATTGAGGCGGTGGGGAACATGGTGAACGCCAGGTTTGAGGCCCTCGAGGGAAGGCTGCTCCCGGAGAAGCGCCTTCGGCCACCGTTGGCCTCGGACCGATCCCGGACTGACGTTCCGGAGGGTCACCTGCCCTTAACATCTAGGGCCCCTCCGAAGGTCTCCTCTAGGGCCAGGCCTAGAGTTGAGACAAGGCCTATGACACCGGCCGCTCCAGTTACACTGGAAGTTGCGGCCGAAGAGAGACGAACCCCTCCCGCCCCTCCTGCAGTCCCTTCGGAAAGCAGGAAAGGGAAGAAACGGGGGAAGAAAAAGAAGCAGGCTGCTTCTGGGGACCCCACTCAGGGAGAACCCCAAAACGCGCCTACAGGAGATTGGACGCTGGTCGCTCGGCGTAAGAGCAAGCGCAGCAAGGGCCCAAAGCCAGTCAACCAGTCCGCTGGTCGGCCGGCCAAGCCTAAGCCAGCGCGCAAGCGGAAGCTCCGACCCCCTACCACATCGGCTGTGGCTCTCAAGCTGCAGCCCGACGCTGTGGAAAGGGGCATCACGTACGCCCGCATCCTGGTGCAGGCGAAGAAAGAAATAGACCTCGAAAGCCTGGGGATCCAGTCCCTGGGATTTAAGAAGGCGGCAACCGGGGCGCGCCTCTTGGTGCTGCCCGGCGCCACCAGCGCGGAAAAGGCGAACCTGCTCGCGGAAAGACTGCAGCAGGTGCTGAAAGCGGAGGACGTCCGAGTCTCCAGGCCGGAGAAGTGCGCAACTCTGCGCATCTCGGGCCTGGATGACTCGGTCGGAACGTTTGAGGTGATGGCCGTGGTCTCGCGAGTTGGCGAGTGCCCCCTCCCCGCTATAAAGGCGGGAGAAGTGCGCCGAGGCAAGTCCGGTCTCGGCGCAATTCTTGTCAGCTGCCCTGTGGCCGCTGCCAAGAAATTAGTGGCAGTCGATCGCCTCCTGATCGGATGGTCGTCGGTACACCCGCAGCTGCTGGAACCGCGACCGATGCGCTGCTTCAAGTGCCTCACTCTGGGGCACGTTAGGGAGCAGTGCAAGTCGGAGGTCGACCACGGGAGCACCTGCTTCCGTTGCGGACAACCCGGCCATAAGTCCGGCGGTTGTAACGCCGCGCCGCACTGCTTGGTATGCGACGCGGCGAAACAACCTGCCGGGCATAAGATGGGCGGGCGGGCTTGCGCTCGCGCAAAGACCGCAAGGAGGAGAAGGAGGAAGGCTGCGACTAGGCCCACAGCCCAGTCAAAGCCCACCAACCCTGCCGCGGCTGGAGAGGCCGCGCTGGTGACCCCAATGGCCACTAATTAGTGGTCGTTGATGAGAGCCCGGGCGGCGGACTCGGGGGAGTCCGCCGTTCCGCATAGGGCTCGTGAGGAGGTGCTGTGTTGGAAGTGTGCCAACACAGCACCAGGCCATATTGGCCTAAGAGGAGGCCTGGAGAGGCCGACGTCGTGCCGGGATGTCGCGGAAGTATGCCAACGCGTTCCCGCGACCCCGGCACATGCGACGGAGTAGGACACACCGTGGAGTTTTAGTGGGTATACCGGCACTCTGCCGGGGAGTCCCACATACCCCTCTCGCCCCCCCGGGCGGGTGGGGATGCGTAACGCATTTCTCCACGTAAAAAAAAAAAAAAAAAAAAAAAAAAAAGGATGATGCACTTCTATGGGTTGGTTTTCCGAAACTCGATGATAGTTTGTGGTAAACAGACTGTGGTATACCTACCGCTCTGCATTAATTGTCCTACGAACCCCTTGTTCAATCGTCACAATGGGACCTATTTTCGCTACGAACGTGGCTACCATTTTCTTTTGTGTTTTGTGAGCGAACAACTCTTGTCGGTTTTGGCTCATCCTGAAAGTCCCAAACTATTTTCTATAAAATGATATTGTTCCTAGAAATACAATCTTGACATATTCAAGCCTTGACAGTTCTCTGTCTACGATTTTATGCGCTAGTGTGAGGTAGATCGAAGTAGGTAGCATATGCCACCTCCTCTGTCTTATCTGTTATTATGAGCTTCAAACCTTTTTAGCATCCATCGTACTAATCAAGAAAATTGAAATATAGATACCTTATAACCATTAAATAAGCTCACACCAATATAAAAAATATCAACGAAAATAAAATCAAGTCATTCAACACTTTTAGCCTGGCTAACTCACCTTTCTCTGTGTTACTCATGTGGTTGAAAAGGAAATAATATCGGATGAGAATTCTTAGTCTTACGGCCTGGCCACGGGACATTCGCTATAGCGAAAAATCGCGCGGCGCGATACGGCGGCGCGTCTTGCGATTGAAACAAACGTATAGAAATGTACTGAGCAAGCCACGGGGCGCGGCGAACGCCAGCGCGGCCGGCGGCTTGTACCGGGCGAATCGCGCGGGCGGCGGACAGCGCGACCGGCGAGTGAAACAAATACATGAATCAGTACGGCGCAGGCCACGGCGTCGGGCGATATTCGCGGCGACACGGCAGCGATTAAATTTGTTTAGTCGTTTTCGCCGCGAATTATGAACACGGAGCTGTTTATTGCCGAAATATTAGCCAGGCCGCCTATTTGGAAGTCTGGCCACCCACATCATAAATATAAGCATGTAGAGAAGATATTGTGGGAAGAAATTAAAAAAAAAATCCCAGGTTCTGAAGGCAGATTTTTTTTATTTATAGGTACAAATAATTAGTTAGTAGGTTACAAAGTAGTCTTTAAAATTATTTCTTAATTTTTTTTCTGTGTACATTCTGTATTTCTCATACTTCTTATGGAATTCTTCATCTATACCTCGATTCCTATTCAAATCAATTCAAATGTAATAAAAAAAAACATGTACTCCACAATCTCTTCCAAATGTGATGTCTTGAACAAAAATACTAATAATAGCAATATCGAGATAACTTTGATAGCAACATTTCCCTCTCGGACGTCCTTACTGATCGCGGCGGCGATCGCGACTGCCGCCGCGCCGTGCCCCGTGGCCTGCAAAAGATGCCGCGCGAATTGCTGCCCCGCCACTCGCACTCGCCGTATCGCGCCGGGCGATTTTTCGCTGTGGCGAATGTCCCGTGGCCAGGCCGTTATCTAGACATGCATCGCGCGGATCGCGTGTGACCGATTTTTTGTTTGTCCTTTCAACTTGTATTGTTGGTCCGAAAAACCAGTCACAACGATAAGGACATAAAACAAAATATATGTATCTTGTCTCATTTAGTCGTATTGTGATACCCAAACGTAATCAGAAAACGTAAAAGCCAACATAACGGGCCTAATTGTGGTTTCACTCATCGAGCAAACTTTTTGTTTACCAATAGAATACGATTGGTATTTAGACGCGAACGTTTTAGGTATACTGTCAGTTCGGACGTATTCACGTCGGACTATATAGTTAACTACCGGAAAGTTAACTATGAATCTCGCACTTGAGGTACTGACTTTCATTTTCACACACCAATCTCAATAAGAAGTAACATGGAGGTAGGAGGTTCCCATGTAATAATAATATACAATGGATAAGTCCATTATTAACCCCACATTATGAGAAAATAATGGATAAATATGAGTTTTCCAAGCTTATAATTTACGTACATACATGCCTACAACGCAACTCAAAAATATCATGATTTTGTTTTTGATGCATACTGTTGCAGCTGGACTTGGGCTAGACATTTGTGTGTTATGACACCTTGTTTAATATTTTGTATTTTTTACTAGTTTGCATTTGCTTCCTTTAGATGGCGCTGTATATGACGTCATAGAAGGTATGGGGCCAAAGGGTATATACTAGTGATGAACATTCGTATGATTGTTGTGATTCGCATTCGCAAAGAATCATGCGAATGTTGTTAGGACAATAAGCAATGCCTTATAATCGATATAAGAGGTGGGTAATTATTTTTGTATTGTAACTTTCATTATTTGTACATCAATTAAGATTTTCAAGTAACAACATAATGACAATACAATTTATATTTTGCAACTTTCAGTGGACGTGTACAAATCTACATTTGTGACATCACTAGTATATACACAATTGATGGCTAATGCAACGCACTCGATTATTTGCAAAATTAAAAATATTCCTTTTTATTTAAAGAAATAATTTAGATTGTCAAGATATGTTTTACCCCATTTGGGCAACATATCCGAATAAATTGATAGACTATATTATGTTATTCCAGATTATATGCTCGAACAAACAAACAAACACACTTTCACATTTTATATTATGTAGTCAGGATTGTTATGCTAATTGGGCCGAAGGTTAAGACTGATTTACATATTTATAAACATATTGTTGGGTTTCACTCAACTACGGTAGATAATGTATCTTTTGGAAAGGGGTTTTTACCAGGAGATAATTTTATTTTATCATAAAGGGGTTATAGTTCATATTTGGCTGGTATATAATGACCAATTCTCTTCGAGAAGGCATTTCAAGCTCATACCCAGTGCGATCTTCAACATGAACAAATTATTCGTTGTACTCGTTGCGGTGTTCGCGGTGCTTCAGTTTTCGGACGCTGATTCGACGTCGAGCGGTTTTGTAATCGAGGATGACGTCGCCGACTCATTAACTCCTGCAGAGGCGGAAAAGTTCATGGGCATCATCTCAAGAATGAGTTTTTGTATATCACACAACATTGCATACAAATCTGCAATGCTCTGTACTATGGGGTGTCGCGTAGGATGCTTACAGCCGGGATGTGGTGGATATACATCGTGTGACCGCGTTGTAACAGGTCCTAATGAAGTGAGATACTTGTGCAAATGTAGTACACATTAGTTCGAGTATGTTGCCGCTATACATTAACTGATTTTTCTAATGTTGTCATTTGTATTGTATCATTTCTGTGCAAAAATGTCTATGCCCTATATAAGTATATACAATATATAAAATTGTAACTGAGTGTATTTATGTGTTTCATTCCTTTGTAATTCATCCCGTCTACTAGACAGACATATATGTGCTGTAGACCACTGCGTACCGCAATAGCTATCCAGGATGGTAGTAGGCCGGGTACTTTGCTGATAAATCAAACTGCATTGAGTACTAAGCAATTAACAATTATTCATTGATCTAAGTGTACACATAACGTAACAATGTGGCACATTATAATCACATGCACATTTCACTGAGAGCTCAGTGTTTATGGCGTCATCAAATTCCCCATTAAATATAAAAAAATATAATATAATATATAGCTATGTACGTATCAAATTGATAACCTCTTTCTTTTCTGTTGTCGGCTAAAAATGTGTTTTACGGATGTGACATTTATTTTGCTATCCATTATCAATCAATTTATATCTAGCATTATTAGACTTTTTAAGATGGGACTGGTTTCCAACGAGGGTGTATCTGCTATATATAGCTTTATATTATACACCTATTTGTTATTTTTAAAAAGACAACAATTTTAAGTTTTATGTTAAACTAGCTGTCCCGGCGAAATTCGTACCACACCAGAATCAAATGCATGAGAAAATGAATTATCTATATTATTATTTCGGGGTGGTTATTTTTCCTTGTCTTAATAGTAAGTCCGCTATTCGAGACGGAGACACATTGAAAAATCATAAAAAGCGGTCTTCATAGATATCATGAAAAATAAATTACCAATAATCATATTCCGGCGTCACCATCGGACCCTTACTACCTACTATGTGTGAGCAAAGTACCCTTCAAGACCAATCTAACGAACCTAAGCTCGGTGGGTTTATTCGATCTGTCATTGGATTCCGATGACTTCACCATCAGACCCCGGGTACCATGGATGAATAAACTCCTTGTTAATATGAATCAAATGAACGCAAACTCGGTGGGGAAAATACTCACGAACAACATACACCTCACCACACTATATTCACTGAGATAACATCAAAGTGCAATCTTCTACGTAATAAAAATCCACCATAGAACTAAATATAGTATATTTAAGAGAAAAAAAAAAACCTTTCGTTACTAACAATTTATAAACTCAAATCGCACGTCTACTTTGCTTAGATTTTAATGCCATGTAAGTGAACTCTGTACTTACTTATAAGAGAAAGTAAATTCAACAAACCCACATGGTACCTATACCCTTAATTCCGGGCAATTTCTTCACAGTAAATAATAGTTTATGCAAATAAATCAAATTGGAGTATCTGTTTGTAATATTAAAATAACCGCTTTTTACTAAGTGCATTTGGATGTATACACGGTACATATACCAAAAAAAATTTTTTTACAATTTTTGTCTGTCTGTCTGTTTGTTTCGGCTAATCTCTGAAATGGCTGGACCGATTTTGACGGGACTTTCACCGGCAGATATCTGATGTAACAAGGAGCTACTTAGGCTACTTTTATTTTAGAACAACTTTTTCGTTAAATGCCACGCGGACGAAGTCGCGGGTAACGGCTAGTATATACAATATATTATAGGATTCATTGATCTTCTGTTCTAGTAGACTCATATTATTTTCAAGTCATTATCCATTTTTATTTTAAAATAATGTGTACATAGCTATTTATTGAATTTGACACTGGCAAAATACCCACTAATTATTGTGGCTGAAGCCGTATCTCATCTTATCCCATTTTATTTCATTTCGTTAAGAAAGAATGAAGGAGAACATGGCCTAATGAGACGGTTAAGAGTTTCATAATGGTGAAGCAATGTTGTATAGTCAATTATAGGTGACTCGTATGCTCACTTAGTTGTTAGCTTACAAGCCTCTTATGAAGTAGGTGATTTCATTTAAATATAACACCAATCTCAATAAGTAGTAACACGGAGGTAGGAGGTACCCATAAAATAATAATATACAATGGATAAGTCCATTATTAACCCCACATTATGAGACAATAATGGATATAAATATGAGTTTTCCAAGCTTATAATTTACGTACATACATGCCTACAACGCAACTCAGAAATATCATGGTTTTGTTTTAGATGCATACTATTGTTACGACACCATGTTTTATATTTTGTATTTATTACTAGTTTGCATTTGCCTCCCTGTAGATGGCGCTGTATGACGGCATAGAAGGCATGGGGCCAAAGGGTATATATATAATACTAGTGATGAATGTTCGTACGATTGTTGTGATTCGCATTCGCAAAGAATCATGCGAATGTTGTTAGGAAAATAAGCAATGCCTTATAATCGATATAAGAGGTGGGTAATTATTCTTGTATTGTAGTTTTCAATATTTTTACATTAATTAGGATTTTTTTGTAACAACATAATGTATATTTTGCAACTTTCAGCGGGCGTGTGAAAATCGACATTTGTGACATCACTATCTTCTATCTATATACACAAGTGATGGCTAATGCAACGCACTCGAATATTTGCAAAATTAAAACTATTCCTTTTCAATTAAAGAAATAATTTAGATTGTGTTATCAGGATTGTTATGCTAATTGGGTCGACGGTTTAGACTGATTTATTTATTTCTAAACATATTGTTGGGGTTTACCCAACTACGGTGGATAGCATGTTTTGGGAAATGTTTTTTTCCAGGAGATAATTTTAAGCGAGCCGTAAAGGGGTTATAGTTCACATTTGGCTGGTATATAATGACCGATTCTCTTCGAGAAGGCATCACAAGCTCACAGCCGGTGCGATCTTCAACATGAACAAATTACTTGTTGTACTCGTTGCGGTGTTCGCGGTGTGCGCCACCACCCTCGTATCAGCGACCTCGACGTCGGACGCGGCGCTTCAGTCTTCGGACGCCGATGCGACGACGTCGCGCACTCCTGTAATCGAGGATGACGTCGCCGACTCATTAACTCCTGCAGAGGCGGAAAAGTTCATGGGCATCATCTCAAGAATGAGTTTTTGTATAGCACACAACATTGCATACAAATCTGCAACGCTCTGTTATCTGGGGTGTCGCGTAGGATGCTTACAGCCGGGATGTGGTGGAATTCGATCGTGTGATCGCGTTTCGACAGGTCCTAATGAAATCAGATACTTGTGCAAATGTAATACACATTAGCACGAGTATTTTATCGCTATACATTTACTGATATTTCTAATGCTATCATTTGTATTATATCATTTCTAAGCAAAAATGTGTATGCCCTAGATAAGTATATACAATATATTAAATTGTAACCGAGTGTATTTATGTGTTTCATTCCTTTGTAATTCATCCCGTCTACTAGACAGACATTTATGAACTGTAGACCACTGCGTACCGCAATAGCTATCCAGTTTGGTAGTAGGCCGGGCACTTTGCCGATAAATTAAACTTCATTGAGTACTAAGCAATTAACAATAATTCATTGATCTAAATGTATCAGTGAAACGCTTCGAAGACTGGGGCCTTGTGGCTTGGCTTGCATTCCTGATACGATGATGTTGCACACGTTATTACGTTCCGTTTTACGTTGATTTGAAATAAATCACATACACATTTCACCGAGAGCTCAGTGTTTATGGCGTCATCAAATTCCCCATTAAATATAAAAAATAATAATATAATACATAGCTAGGTACGTGTCGAATTGAAAACCTCTTTCTTTTCTGTCGTCGGTTAAAAATGGGTTCTAAGGATGTCACATTTATTTTGCTATCCATTATCAATCAATTCGAATCTAGCATTATTAGACTTTCTAAGATGGGAGGAAGGGACTGGTTTCCAACGAGGGTACAAATTGAAGTTACATGTTAAACTAGCTGTCCCGGCGAAATTCGTACCACGCCAGAATCAAATGCATGAGAAAATGAATTATGATCTATATTATTATTTCGGGGTGGTTATTTTTTCTTGTCTTAATAGTAAGTCCGCTATTCGAGACGGAGACACATTGAAAAATCAAAAATCATAAAAAGCGGTCTTCATGGATATCATGAAAAATAATTTACCAATAATCATATTCCGGCGTCACCATCGGACCCTTACTACCTACTATGTGTGAGCAAAGTACTCTTCAAAACCAATCTAACGAACCTTAGCTCGGTGGGTTTATTCGATCACTCATTGGATTCCGATGACTCCGCCATTAGACCCCGGTCACTATGGATGAATAAACTCCTTGTGATATCAATCGAATGAACGCACACTCGGTGGGGAAAATACTCACAAACAACGTACACTCAAACCTCTCATTCACTGAGAAAACATCAAAGTACAATCTACGTCAGAAAATTCCACCATAGAACTAACTATAGTATATTTAAGAGAAAAAAAATCCTGTTGTTACTAACAATCATTTATAAACTCAAATCGCACGTCTACTTTGCTTAGATTTTAATGCCATGTAAGTGAACTCTGTACTTACTTATAAGAGAAAGTAAATTCAACAAACCCACATGGTACCTATACCCTTAATTCCGGGCAATTTCTTCACAGTAAATAATAGTTTATGCAAATAAATCAAATTGGAGTATCTGTTTGTAATATTAAAATAACCGCTTTTTACTAAGTGCATTTGGATGTATACACGGTACATATACCAAAAAAAATTTTTTTACAATTTTTGTCTGTCTGTCTGTTTGTTTCGGCTAATCTCTGAAATGGCTGGACCGATTTTGACGGGACTTTCACCGGCAGATAGCTGATGTAACAAGGAGCTACTTAGGCTACTTTTATTTTAGAACAACTTTTTCGTTAAATACCACGCGGACGAAGTCGCGGGTAACGGCTAGTATATACAATATATTATAGGATTCATTGATCTTCTGTTCTAGTAGACTCATATTATTTTCAGGTCATTATCCATTTTTATTTTATAATAATGTGTACATAGCTATTTATTGAATTTGACACTGGCAAAATACCCACTAATTATTGTGACTGAAGCCGTATCACATCTTATCCCATTTTATTTCATTTCGTTAAGAAAGAATGAAGGAGAACATGGCCTAATGAGACGTTTAAGAGTTTCATAATGGTGAAGCAATGTTGTATAGTCAATTATAGGTGACTCGTATGCTCACTTAGTTGTTAGCTTACAAGCCTCTTATGAAGTAGGTGATTTCATTTAAATATAACACCAATCTCAATAAGTAGTAACACGGAGGTAGGAGGTACCCATAAAATAATAATATACAATGGATAAGTCCATTATTAACCCCACATTATGAGACAATAATGGATATAAATATGAGTTTTCCAAGCTTATAATTTACGTACATACATGCCTACAACGCAACTCAGAAATATCATGGTTTTGTTTTAGATGCATACTTTTGTTACGACACCATGTTTTATATTTTGTATTTTTTACTAGTTTGCATTTGCCTCCCTGTAGATGGCGCTGTATGACGGCATAGAAGGCATGGGGCCAAAGGGTATATATAATATTAGTGATGAATGTTCGTACGATTGTTGTGATTCGCATTCGCAAAGAATCATGCGAATGTTGTTAGGACAATAAGCAATGCCTTATAATCGATATAAGAGGTGGGTAATTATTCTTGTATTGTAGTTTTCAATATTTTTACATTAATTAGGATTTTTTTGTAACAACATAATGTATATTTTGCAACTTTCAGCGGGCGTGTGAAAATCGACATTTGTGACATCACTATCTTCTATCTATATACACAAGTGATGGCTAATGCAACGCACTCGAATATTTGCAAAATTAAAACTATTCCTTTTCAATTAAAGAAATAATTTAGATTGTGTTATCAGGATTGTTATGCTAATTGGGTCGACGGTTTAGACTGATTTATTTATTTCTAAACATATTGTTGGGGTTTACCCAACTACGGTGGATAGCATGTTTTGGGAAATGTTTTTTTCCAGGAGATAATTTTAAGCGAGCCGTAAAGGGGTTATAGTTCACATTTGGCTGGTATATAATGACCGATTCTCTTCGAGAAGGCATCACAAGCTCACAGCCGGTGCGATCTTCAACATGAACAAATTACTTGTTGTACTCGTTGCGGTGTTCGCGGTGTGCGCCACCACCCTCGTATCAGCGACCTCGACGTCGGACGCGGCGCTTCAGTCTTCGGACGCCGATGCGACGACGTCGCGCACTCCTGTAATCGAGGATGACGTCGCCGACTCATTAACTCCTGCAGAGGCGGAAAAGTTCATGGGCATCATCTCAAGAATGAGTTTTTGTATAGCACACAACATTGCATACAAATCTGCAACGCTCTGTTATCTGGGGTGTCGCGTAGGATGCTTACAGCCGGGATGTGGTGGAATTCGATCGTGTGATCGCGTTTCGACAGGTCCTAATGAAATCAGATACTTGTGCAAATGTAATACACATTAGCACGAGTATTTTATCGCTATACATTTACTGATATTTCTAATGCTATCATTTGTATTATATCATTTCTAAGCAAAAATGTGTATGCCCTAGATAAGTATATACAATATATTAAATTGTAACCGAGTGTATTTATGTGTTTCATTCCTTTGTAATTCATCCCGTCTACTAGACAGACATTTATGAACTGTAGACCACTGCGTACCGCAATAGCTATCCAGTTTGGTAGTAGGCCGGGCACTTTGCCGATAAATTAAACTTCATTGAGTACTAAGCAATTAACAATAATTCATTGATCTAAATGTATCAGTGAAACGCTTCGAAGACTGGGGCCTTGTGGCTTGGCTTGCATTCCTGATACGATGATGTTGCACACGTTATTACGTTCCGTTTTACGTTGATTTGAAATAAATCACATACACATTTCACCGAGAGCTCAGTGTTTATGGCGTCATCAAATTCCCCATTAAATATAAAAATTAATAATATAATACATAGCTAGGTACGTGTCGAATTGAAAACCTCTTTCTTTTCTGTCGTCGGTTAAAAATGGGTTCTAAGGATGTCACATTTATTTTGCTATCCATTATCAATCAATTCGAATCTAGCATTATTAGACTTTCTAAGATGGGAGGAAGGGACTGGTTTCCAACGAGGGTACAAATTGAAGTTACATGTTAAACTAGCTGTCCCGGCGAAATTCGTACCACGCCAGAATCAAATGCATGAGAAAATGAATTATGATCTATATTATTATTTCGGGGTGGTTATTTTTTCTTGTCTTAATAGTAAGTCCGCTATTCGAGACGGAGACACATTGAAAAATCAAAAATCATAAAAAGCGGTCTTCATGGATATCATGAAAAATAATTTACCAATAATCATATTCCGGCGTCACCATCGGACCCTTACTACCTACTATGTGTGAGCAAAGTACTCTTCAAAACCAATCTAACGAACCTTAGCTCGGTGGGTTTATTCGATCACTCATTGGATTCCGATGACTCCGCCATTAGACCCCGGTCACTATGGATGAATAAACTCCTTGTGATATCAATCGAATGAACGCACACTCGGTGGGGAAAATACTCACAAACAACGTACACTCAAACCTCTCATTCACTGAGAAAACATCAAAGTACAATCTACGTCAGAAAATTCCACCATAGAACTAACTATAGTATATTTAAGAGAAAAAAAATCCTGTTGTTACTAACAATCATTTATAAACTCAAATCGCACGTCTACTTTGCTTAGATTTTAATGCCATGTAAGTGAACTCTGTACTTACTTATAAGAGAAAGTAAATTCAACAAACCCACATGGTACCTATACCCTTAATTCCGGGCAATTTCTTCACAGTAAATAATAGTTTATGCAAATAAATCAAATTGGAGTATCTGTTTGTAATATTAAAATAACCGCTTTTTACTAAGTGCATTTGGATGTATACACGGTACATATACCAAAAAAAATTTTTTTACAATTTTTGTCTGTCTGTCTGTTTGTTTCGGCTAATCTCTGAAATGGCTGGACCGATTTTGACGGGACTTTCACCGGCAGATAGCTGATGTAACAAGGAGCTACTTAGGCTACTTTTATTTTAGAACAACTTTTTCGTTAAATACCACGCGGACGAAGTCGCGGGTAACGGCTAGTATATACAATATATTATAGGATTCATTGATCTTCTGTTCTAGTAGACTCATATTATTTTCAGGTCATTATCCATTTTTATTTTATAATAATGTGTACATAGCTATTTATTGAATTTGACACTGGCAAAATACCCACTAATTATTGTGACTGAAGCCGTATCACATCTTATCCCATTTTATTTCATTTCGTTAAGAAAGAATGAAGGAGAACATGGCCTAATGAGACGTTTAAGAGTTTCATAATGGTGAAGCAATGTTGTATAGTCAATTATAGGTGACTCGTATGCTCACTTAGTTGTTAGCTTACAAGCCTCTTATGAAGTAGGTGATTTCATTTAAATATAACACCAATCTCAATAAGTAGTAACACGGAGGTAGGAGGTACCCATAAAATAATAATATACAATGGATAAGTCCATTATTAACCCCACATTATGAGACAATAATGGATATAAATATGAGTTTTCCAAGCTTATAATTTACGTACATACATGCCTACAACGCAACTCAGAAATATCATGGTTTTGTTTTAGATGCATACTTTTGTTACGACACCATGTTTTATATTTTGTATTTTTTACTAGTTTGCATTTGCCTCCCTGTAGATGGCGCTGTATGACGGCATAGAAGGCATGGGGCCAAAGGGTATATATAATATTAGTGATGAATGTTCGTACGATTGTTGTGATTCGCATTCGCAAAGAATCATGCGAATGTTGTTAGGACAATAAGCAATGCCTTATAATCGATATAAGAGGTGGGTAATTATTCTTGTATTGTAGTTTTCAATATTTTTACATTAATTAGGATTTTTTTGTAACAACATAATGTATATTTTGCAACTTTCAGCGGGCGTGTGAAAATCGACATTTGTGACATCACTATCTTCTATCTATATACACAAGTGATGGCTAATGCAACGCACTCGAATATTTGCAAAATTAAAACTATTCCTTTTCAATTAAAGAAATAATTTAGATTGTGTTATCAGGATTGTTATGCTAATTGGGTCGACGGTTTAGACTGATTTATTTATTTCTAAACATATTGTTGGGGTTTACCCAACTACGGTGGATAGCATGTTTTGGGAAATGTTTTTTTCCAGGAGATAATTTTAAGCGAGCCGTAAAGGGGTTATAGTTCACATTTGGCTGGTATATAATGACCGATTCTCTTCGAGAAGGCATCACAAGCTCACAGCCGGTGCGATCTTCAACATGAACAAATTACTTGTTGTACTCGTTGCGGTGTTCGCGGTGTGCGCCACCACCCTCGTATCAGCGACCTCGACGTCGGACGCGGCGCTTCAGTCTTCGGACGCCGATGCGACGTCGCGCACTCCTGCAATCGAGGATGACGTCGCCGACTCATTAACCCCTGCAGAGGCGGAAAAGTTCATGGGCATCATCTCAAGAATGAGTTTTTGTATAGCACACGACGTTGTATTCAAATCATTAATGCTCTGTCATCTGGGTTGTAACATAGGATGCTTACAGCAAGGATGTGGTGGAATTAAATCGTGTGAGCATAATGAATCCGATCTTAATGAAACAACATATATTTGCAAATGTAATAAACATTAGTATGTTACTGGTATACATTTACTGATATTTCTAATGTTATCATTTGTATTATATCATTTCTAAGCAAAAATGTGTATGCCCTAGATAAGTATATACAACATATAAAATTGTAACCGAGTGTATTTATGTGTTTCATTCCTTTGTAATTCATCCCGTCTACTAGACAAACATATATGTGCTGTAGACCACAGCGTACCGCAATAGCCATCCAGGATGGTAGTAGGCCGGGTACTTTGATGATAAATCAAACTGCATAGAGTACTAAGCAATTAACAATCATTCATTGATCTAAATGTATCAGTGAAACGCTTCGAAGACTGGGGCCTTGTGGCTTGGCTTGCATTCCTGATACGAGGATGTTGCACACGTTATTACGTTCCGTTTTACGTTTATTTGAAATAAATCTCATACTCATTTCACCGAGAGCTCAGTGTTTATGGCGCCATCAAATTCCCCATTAAATACACAAAATAATAATATAATATATTGTCGAATTGAAAACCTCTTTCGTTTCTGTCGTCGGTTAAAAATGGGTTCTAAGGATGTCACATTTATTTTGCTATTAATTATCAATCAATTCAAATCTAGCATTATTAGACTTTTTAAGATGGGAGGAAGGGACTGGTTTTTCAAAGAATCATACGAATGTTGTTAGAACAATAAGCAATGCCTTATAATCGATATAAGAGGTTGGTAATTATTCTTGTATTGTAATTTTCAATATTTTTACATTAATGCGGATTTTTTGTAACAACATAATGTATATTTTGCAAATTTCAGTGGACGTGTGAAAATCGACATTTGTGACGTCACTAGTATATACACAAATAATGGCTAATGCAACGCACTCGAATATTTGCAAAACTAAAACTATTCCTTTTCAATTAAAGAAATAATTTAGATTGTCAAGATATGTTTTACCCAGATTATATGCTCGAACAAACAAACACACTTTCAGATTTTATATTATGTAGTCAGGATTGTTATGCTAATTGGGTCCAAGGTTAAGACTGATTTATATATTTATAAACATATTGTTGGGGCTTACGCAACTGCGGTGGATAGCGTATGTTTTGGAAAGATTTTTTTCCAGGAGATAATTTTATTCGAGCCGTAAAGGGGTTATAGTTCATATTTGGCTGGTATATAATGACCAATTCTCTTCGAGAAGGCATTACATGCTCATACCCAGTGCGATCTTCAACATGAACAAATTACTTGTTGTACTCGTTGCGTTGTTCGCGGTGCTTCAGTTTTCGAACGCCGATTCGACGTCGCGTGGTCTTGTAATCGAGGATGCCGTCGCCGACTCATTAACCCCTGCAGAGGCGGAAAAGATAATGGACATCATCCCAAGACCGAGTTTTTGTACAGCACACGACGTTGTATTCAAATCTGCAATGCTCTGTAATCTGGGTTGTAACATAGGATGCTCACAGCAGGGATGTGGTGGAATTCAATCGTGTGAGCATAATGAATCCGATCTTAACGAAACAACATACTTGTGCAAATGTAATAAACATTAGTACCTATTAGTATGGTACTGGTATACATTTACTGATTTTTCTAATGTTGTCATTTGTATTATATCGTTTCTAAGCAAAAATGTGTATGCCCTAGATAAGTATATACAATATATAAAATTGTAACCGAGTGTATTTATGTGTTTCATTCCTTTGTAATTCATCCCGTCTACTAGACAAACATATATGTGCTGTAGACCACAGCGTACCGCAATAGCTATCCAGGATGGTAGTAGGTCGAGTACGTTGCTGATAAATGAAACTGCATTGAGTACTAAGCAATTAACAATTATTCATTGATCTAAATGTATCAGTGAAGTGAAACGCTTCGAAGACGGGGGCCTTGTGGCTTGGCTTGAATTCGTCATACGATGATGTTGCACACGTTATTACGTTCCGTACCTCAAGTGCGAGATTCATAGTTAACTTTCCTGTAGTTAACTATATCGTCCGACGTGAATACGTCTGAACTGACAGTATACCTAAAACGTTCGCGTCTAAATACCAATCGTATTCTATTGGTAAACAAAAAGTTTGCTCGATGAGTGAAACCACAATTAGGCCCGTTATGTTGGCTTTTACGTTTTCTGATTACGTTTGGGTATCACAATACGACTAAATGAGACAAGATACATATATTTTGTTTTATGTCCTTATCGTTGTGACTGGTTTTTCGGACCAACAATACAAGTTGAAAGGACAAACAAAAAATCGGTCACACGCGATCCGCGCGATGCATGTCTAGATAAGACTAAGAATTCTCATCCGATATTATTTCCTTTTCAACCACATGAGTAACACAGAGAAAGGTGAGTTAGCCAGGCTAAAAGTGTTGAATGACTTGATTTTATTTTCGTTGATATTTTTTATATTGGTGTGAGCTTATTTAATGGTTATAAGGTATCTATATTTCAATTTTCTTGATTAGTACGATGGATGCTAAAAAGGTGTGAAGCTCATAATAACAGATAAGACAGAGGAGGTGGCATATGCTACCTACTTCGATCTACCTCACACTAGCGCATGAAATCGTAGACAGAGAACTGTCAAGGCTTGAATATGTCAAGATTGTATTTCTAGGAACAATATCATTTTATAGAAAATAGTTTGGGACATTCAGGATGAGCCAAAACCGACAAGAGTTGTTCGCTCACAAAACACAAAAGAAAATGGTAGCCACGTTCGTAGCGAAAATAGGTCCCATTGTGACGATTGAACAAGGGGTTCGTAGGACAATTAATGCAGAGCGGTAGGTATACCACAGTCTATTTACCACAAACTATCATCGAGTTTCGGAAAACCAACCCATAGAAGTGCATCATCCTGCACCAGGACAACGCAAGCCCGTACATCAACGGTTCCGGTGTATAGTGAAAAAGCAGTCAAATATTTTTGATCGGCAATTTGGAGTATCATACTTCGGAGTGGAACAAATATTATAACGACTGGTTTGAGCGTATGGAAAAGTGCATGAAATACCGTGGGGAATACTTTTTAAACAATAAAATGTATATAACGTTCTAGTTGTTTATTCTTTTCTCAAACGACAAAACTTAATAGGCATGCCACGTTTACTAACTATATTATTAGGTACTATCCAGGATGTTCTTGATACCTTCTCTCCATGGTGATGCTTATAAATAATATAGAAGGATTAATCCTTAATCTTTAATTGAAATATTCTAAACATTACACATGATAATTCACAGAAACACAAGTATTGGAAAATAAAAATACATCACTAAATGTTCCAACAAGAAACCAAACTAAGAAATAATCAGTATTACAGGTAGCCACTTTTCCTCTTCCAGCTAATTCTGGGTTCTATTCTTTTTCGCTGTTTCCAATCGGTTCCACAATTATTTTTCGCTGAGGTCCGTAAAGGATTAAAACTCTGCACAGAAGTGTTTGTCTCGCTTATCTTGATTATGAGCACTAGCCAGCATCCTCTAGCCAAGAAAATTACGCATTGGGTACGTTATTATGTAATTTAAACATGATTTAATATCAATATTGTTTTCACAAAGACTTTCCACGTTTCACAGTTTACTTCAAAATTCCATTGACAGATTGATTGTCGTGAAAACGTCTTAACTGTTAGTTTACTGTTAGTATACCTAAACCGTGCGAGTGTAAGCTCCCATACTATACAAAAGTATGCTCGATTGACTGAAACGTAATTTATGGCCGTTATGTTGGCTTTTACGTTTTCTGTAAAACCATAAATCCACCACATAATCTAGAGGAATAATATTTCTTGTATTGCTATTTCTTTTTCAACCATATGAGTAACAGAGATCAAGCCAAGTCGGTTGTCAAATGACTGACAATTTTTATTCTGGTTAAAACAATATTCATATTTCAATTTGCCATCATTGTTTATTAATTCGATGGAAGCCATTCAGTTTTGAAAGTAAAGAACACGAGCAAGACTAACAAGCGGACTTATTATTTGCTAGCCTAAGTATTTCTGAAATGAAAACAAATGTCCCACAATTTGAGTTCTTGGTAAAATGTATACTACGGTAAGTAAAAGCTAAAAGCCGTAAAATGCGTGGTTGCATTCGTCAAGTCCCAGTTCTAGGTATACCGGTACTGCACCGGTGCCTATCTGCAGGCGGTCAGTGGGGCCATCGGTCCATTCGGGCCGCGACAGTTGATTATCCAGATACTTTATTTTATGTACAGGTAGTACCCATATTTCTCTTTAACGTAAATAATACTCATGCGTAAATCTCAATTCTGAAATCTAAAAAAAAATGTGAGGAAACCTGCATGTCATGGGCCAGCGTGGTGGAATATAAGCTGAATTAACCTCATATTAACGAGAAGTGTGTGTAGTGTACTATCGATAAAATTGGGTGCACTTTAATGGACTGCACCTCTGCCTACTACTTAGGAGATTCCAGGCGTGATGGTGTTTCTCTCTTTACCTAATAGCTTAAGTAATCAAATATTGTATTTTCAGGAGGATGGAAGAACTGTAGATTCAAACTGTCAGGACAATAATCCTGCCACCATTCCAATTCAAAAATCATTTTCATTGTTGGCTGAATAGAAATCAAACCCACCGCCACCCGGTGCAATGAGTTGAGCGGCATGCGCTCAAACCACTAAATAAAGATGCCTTAACATTGTCACATTGTGTTTTATTTTCATTGACCTAATGTGATAATGGATATGTGGAGTGTGTGTATATAAAAGGTAGTTTAAAAGTAGCGCCTGCAGCAGAGAAAGTAAAAAGCAGGAGGCTAGTTTGGTCACGTTATCAAAGGAGACGAGAAGCATTTTGAGCGCCTAAAAGGGCTATTAGTATGAATATGCATAGATAGAGTGAGAGGAAGACCCACGAAGTCACGAAGTGGTAGAAGTTTGTTTAAAAAGTGATATGAAGGAGATTAATGTATGAAAAAGACATACTGCGCCGATCCCAAATAATGGGAAAAGGTGAGGCAGATGATGATGATTTTACTGATTTCCAATATATATTTACATAATTTAGATTGAGTTTAATTGCAAACAAGAGCCTTAGTATGAGGTTATGCCGTTTTTTGACGAAGAGAAATCCTTATGGATACCCGCAAGCTCCGCGGGAGACGAGCGGGTTATGTCGGACTGCTACCGACTTAAACCCCACGGTATACCATCGTCTACCTTTGTTGGGGCGCTATGGGATAGCACTAGCATGCACTGCGACATCCAACGAGGTTATGCCCTAGCTCCACCCTTGATATAGTGTGAACATTCGATAGTAGTGATGGCCATCTTGGTAGAATATATACTCGCTTTGGAGACAAGTTGCGCAGATTCAAACGCGGCTCCCGCTAGGACTTTCAGATTTTTACGTGCGCATCACGTTTTCAATCATGAATCATTGGCTGTACCGACGGTAAAGCAAACATCGTAAGGAAACTTGCACGTTCCTCAAAATTTATTTGAAATTTACCAAATGGCCCTGGGCCAGCGTGGTGGACTATAGCCTGAGGAATGTGCCCGGTATAATGACAATAGGCTCGCCCCCTAATTCATTGCGACCAAATACCATTGCCGAAATGTGGGTGCACAGGAGTGCACCTCTGCCTATCCCTTCGGAGATTGCAGGCGTGATGGTGTATTAGTAGGTAACAACCAACTATTTTATCCGTCTATCTATTCAGGGAAATGGCTGTGTTGCGTAGGTGTTAATAAAACTTGATATATAAATAACTTAATACAATACTTTTTGTAGTTTCACGGTTTCACCAACAAAATCATAAGTGACGACGCGAACTATAAAAGTGAACGTTTCCGTACGATACGTATCGTAAAATCTTTCAAATTTATGACTCGCACTCGTGCAATTCGTACGTCTAAAAGTATTCGGTTAACTTATGAAAAATCTCCCAAAATGTCTATGCGTACTATAAAAGTAGGTTTAGGTTTCTCTATGGTACGAAATTATACCTAAGTAAACTTGTGACTCACACTCGCGCATGTCGTACAAAATCGTTAACTTTCAAAGTTTCCGTGAGCAAACGATCGAATGTTTACTACATATAGTAACGAAAAAAACTCACACTCAGCACAAATGTTTCAGATATCGCCCGCTAGGGGCGTTTTTTAAGTCTCTATACAAAATGTTCAAATACGGTAGTTTATAAACTATAAAGTTAGCTAACGAAAAATCTCGCACTTGAGGTACCGTTGTACGTTGGTTTGAAATAAACCGCCCACGCTGCTGGTCTGGCTTACTGTGTCTCGGATGGTCGTTGTTAGCTTATGCTGCACCACGCTCATCGCGACGTTTGTATTATTCCTTCTTTGTTAAACAAAAAAGAAGAAGTAGAAGGCAGTCCACTGGTTCGTTTATTTTATTGAGTGAGTTCATCGTATTTTATTTACGACTTTGACCCTTCATTGTATGGAATAATTTCACTTTGGATATGGGTACAATGATCACAATTGCTTGCATGAGCATACTTTTTATAGGGTTTCCCACCTTTTTAACGGCTTTTGCGTTTATCTAAGCCAAATTCAAACTTTTCCCGTGTTATAGGAAAGCCCTTTCAAAAGGTAAGAAAATTGACCACCATGTAATCACATCGACAGAGAACTTTAGTGCATAATCGATGTGATAATACGATATGAACATCAACGTGCATCTTTATTCGTAGATCTACGCAGGTAAACGTGAAATCATAAGTCAAATCTCTCAGCAAAACTCAATCGAAACCCGTTTCGATTGAAAACCCAATCAAAACCCGTTTCATATAAATATACATATATATTAACCTTTCGTAGAAACAAAGGATAGCAAATACTATTTGATGTCGGTTATTTTTGTGATTGGCAATTTGAAATATGCAAATGTCAATTTTATTACCACACAATATGTATCAAGGAAATACTTTTTTTTCGAAATGAAACAAAATGGACAACTCGGTTCAACTTTTTAGCGGGAAACTGTAAAGTCATGGCGTCAGTTATCATTAAATTTCTAAAACTAGTATTCCTGCGAGTTTTAGTGAGTGATATAAGTGGATTAACCATTATATATTATATTATGGGTTCGGTAAAGTACACGAGTGTAGGTAATTGAAATAGAGTGACGAAACTTGGCTTTTCAATTTCTCACAAAAAATCCTTAAAAATCTTTCAATAAAGTATCTGATTGAGGGATGGGGTATTTTACTTGGGCCTAGCCTTTGGGTCTGTGCTTATTCTCGAAAACTGAAATAATTTATGATTCTTGACACCGGCAAAATACCTATGGTGACGCCAAATAAAATAAAAAATTAAAGGAACATTTTAACGTCAAATCTGTTTGAATTTTTATTGTAAATATCACTCATTCATTCTTTGGTTTGGTAAAACAATTGTTAAACTTTTCAAAAAGCATTTATAATAACTGAATTTTTACAAAAAAGTATAATAGAAGTGTTTATAAAGGTAATGAAGATTTGGATAAGTACTACAAATCTTTAGTTTAATTTATCTTTACAAGCAAGTAGCTGATGAGGCATTCAACTATTTTCTGTAATTACTGGTTAATAATTATTGCACACCGTTTCACTACTTATAAATACAATAAAATACAATGTGTTCAACAAATAAATAAAGTGGTTTGTACTTTTGTGTTTATGTTGTGCAATCTTCGTCCAGATGCCGTCCGTATACACATTCTCTCGTAGCGACAACGAGATCCTGCAAGAGCTGCTGAGTGTGTTCAGTTCCGGACGCGGTACTGCTCGTGAACAGTGGAGCATACAGGCTGAACTGCTGGTCGAGCCGGTCGGATGGGACGCGCTGTGGAAACTGTCTAAGGAATTTTGTAAAAAATTTGGTATGTGTGTATGAACACTACTTCACAAGAATATAAATCTAAAATATTGTTGGACATAGCTTCAGCAGGGCAGAGTGGGGGGCGTAAATGCATTTCCCAGCGGAAACAAAAAAAAAAGGGCAAAGTGGGGGGGATAGCTGCCTTACCCTGGCCCATGGAGTCAAGCTAAAATTACAAGACCATTTTACTACTGCTTTCAATAAATTATTTGTCTCATCTTTGCTAACGAGATCAGTGAAATCAGGAAAAGAAATACTTTGTATTTGAGACAGATTAAAATTAAAAAGAGATGGTTTAATTTGAGTTCCCTTGATCAACCCCACCCTGAAGGAATCCCTGGCTATGCCCATGATTACATCCAAAACCTTCTGGTGGAGAAAGCAGTTTGTGATAAGATTACTTAATAAAAGCTGTGTAGTAGCTTGGTTTTTTGTAATATAAACAAGTTGTGAACAAGTATTTTCAGACGGTAATGGGTAGTCATAGGATGATAATATTATCATATTGTCATTTGTCTTAGTTTGCATTTAACTGATATCACCCCCACATGCCATTGTAGGGTACCCATAATACAAGCATTGCTTAGTTGTTTAGGTACAATTGATGTATTTGACGGGCAACATATTTTTTTAATTATGTCAAAATATTCAGATGAATCAATTGAAGCTGTGATCATCAAAGCCAGAGAGCCTAGTAGCATATGCTCATATTACTAGGCTACCTACAGTCAAGACTTTTTCCATTTTTCAGAAGTAAGATTCCCCTGCATAGCATACATATCAGTGACATCGGTGGACTTTGAGAACCTGTCAGCGTGTGTTGATGTGCTGAGCGTACAGCATGAGTCGGTGTCGCTCCCGGAGAACGTGGTTGACGTTCCACTTGTAGATCTGTGGCCGACTATACAACAACAAGAGCAATGTATCAATGCTGCCACCACTGCTGAGTTTATTGATTTGTTGAGGTAAAGACACCGACTATCACACTTGTCAAATGCAAACTGATTTATTTCAGGCCTTTTACAGAACCATGTTGGTTCCTGAGGCTGTAGCTGTGTAGTACAGAAGGGTGTGTTGTTTATTATTTATTACTGTTACTGTGACATTTATTATCAACTAGCTGTTACCCGTGACTTCGTCCGCATGGTATTTAACAAAAAAGTTTTTCTAAAATAAAAGTTGCCTAAGTTACTCCTTGTTACATCAGCGATTTGTACTTAAGGAATATATCCTCCTATATACCAATGGTTAGATCCACTGGATTAGGTTGCGTGTTGTCCGTCAGTCAGACAGTCAGTGTTAAGAATTTTAGGAAGTTTATATTACTTTGCCATTCATTATTAATGTTATTTTTACTAGATCATATTTAATATTACTGTCACACTTTTCCCGCACTGCTCTGTTACCCCAGGACGCAAAATTCTCAAGAACCAGTTCAGATGGACCCATTCAATAGGCTTGTAGTATTATATGCATAAGAATGCTAAATATAGTATAGTAGTATTGGCAGAGAAACACCAACTATATGGTCCCACACTAATCAAGGTTTGTATTATGGTATGGTACCATACAATGTACTGGGCGCGAACCCAGTATTCAATATCTATTTAGGTATTAAACATCCATGACTTATGTACAAACATTTGTGGTCACCACACAAAGATTGTCCTTACCGGGATTCCTGGGAGGAACCCGGGACCCTTGGCCCAGAAAGCAGGTTCACTACCAAGTGTGTTAATCAGGTCGTCGAACTTGCTGCAAGCTACGGTTTAAGATGCCTTACTCTTGATTGCGCCCTTGAACTCCTGCTTATGTAATATTTTCTTTGTTTACTCTGAATTCCCTTCCAGATTCTTCTACAACGATATATGGATGCCATGGGATGAGGCAGATGACAAGGTGCTCCTACCAAACACAATCGAAGACCGCATGCAGCTCTGGTCGGACATGCACAACGGGACCATACCAAGTTGTCCAGCTCGCACAATTACATTACTAAGAAGCAGTGCCATCGATGCTCACGAGAAACTGAGGCAGCTGGACTCCTCACTGTGCGAAGGAGCCTTTGCTAATGATGATGGTCAGTCATCACCAATATACAACACATGCTATGATATCAGCCGATAGACGTCCACTGCTGGACATAGGCCTCCCCCATTGACTTCCACACATCACGGTCCAACGCCACTCGCATCCATCGGCTTCCTGCTACGCGTGTGATATCATCGGTCCACGTTGTGGGGGGCCGCGCCATTCTAGAACCTTTCTGCCTCAATGGCCATTGATTATGCAAGCTCCTTAAAAAGGCCATCATATGAGACGATGGCGGGCCGAGACTGGCGCGAGCGGCTCACTGGTGTAGAGTGCGGCGTTATGCCTGCCAACATTTCCACCCCTGGAGCATATAGCTCTAACGACCCCTCTCTGGACAGCCAATTAAGGTAAGACAGAGCTGAGAGTCCTGCGGGCGCCCGAAGACTCGCTGAGGTGGGGCCCTGACTGACTCTCTGGGGCACTCGGGTCCGTGGTGTCGCTACTCACCAACAGCTCGCCACAAGCTGCCCGCCCTTATATTATTATTAATGTAGAGATGCATTTGTTCCAGACTCTCTTCTGCCACCGAACTACATATCTCTATGCGCGGAGATGAATGCGCGTCTCGACGGCCTCATGTCCAAGTGGACGCTGTACGAGAACCCGCTCATCCGGGAGCAGTACCTCGCCAAGACGAGGAGCAAGTGGCAGAAGAATAAGAACAAGAAGAATGTGAGTACAGTTAATAATACCAGCCCTTTTTAATATCCCACTGCTCGGCACGGGCCTCCCCTAAATGCGAGGGGGATTAGGCCATAGTCCACCACGCTGGCCCAGTGCGGTTTCGCGAACTTTGTACTTTTTTTCAGACCTGGTTAGGCTCTCAGACATGCAGGTTTCCTTACGATGTTTCCTTCACCATTAAGCAAGTTTTAATCTTAATATATCTAAATTACGTGTCACGGTGTTTGTCCGCTATGGACTCCTTAACTACTAAACCGATTTAAATAAAATTTTACACATTGTGTGCAGTTTTATCCAACTTGAAAGATAGGATAGTTTATATCGCAAATTTATAATCGTAAATATTTAACTATAAAAATATTTCCTAGAAATAATGTATATGGCAACACAAAGTTTGCCGGTTCAGCTAGTAATAGTATGAATATTGGAGTAAAAAAATAACTGTGTCTCATATGAATCTCGATTGCCCGTTCTTCTCCATAGGAACGGCATTCCGAACGGGTGATAAAGCAGTAGCATAATCTTTTTGTAACTTGACGATTCATACGTACTGTACAATAATGGTCTACGTGAATAAAAAATATTCTGGTTCTTATTCTGATTCGATTTCCAGGTGGTAGCCCTCTGGCAGGGCGGTTCCGTGCACGAGTTTGAGAACATTTCGGTGTTCCTGCGCGCGCGCCTCGGCGGCGAGTGCTCGCTGTCGGTGCTGGCGGCGGCCGAGGAGGCGCTGGCGCTGGAGCCCGACGAGGTGCTGATGTGCAGCAGCACCTACGAGCTGCCCGAGATGCCGCTCTCACAGATTGCTATATGCAGTTTTAATGGTAAGTCACGTTATATTAATAGTCCTCCTGACCGAATTTCGGTCACGTGTGTGCGCAAGCGCCGGTGTGCGCTCCCCTTAATGGTAGCACTCCTTCCTTCGATAGCTGGCAGTGGACTTTATGTAATTAAAAGGCGCTGAATCTGTCTTTAAAATGAATTCTAGTATAAATGTAGTCTTAATAATATTGCGTGACGTGTAACGTCGACACTGCGGGGCGGGCCGGGTCCGGGGGCGAACGGGCCTCGGGCCGGGCGGGGGGGCGAACGGGCCGGGCGGGGGGGGGGGGGGGGCGGGGGGCGGATGCCAAGTGGGTGGCGCAGCTCGCCCCGCCGGCGTGGCCAGCGCGGGATTCGAACAAGCAAGCTTGTTCAGCCGGTGCACTTCTCCCCCACTTTCATACTCCTATAAGTCTGCTATCCGACACGACCGGAGAGAGAACAGGCGCAGGATCGAATACCTTACGTTTTCCACGAGCTCTCTTCATTATATGGGCTCTGGGTTCTTGATCTACATACCGTGATACGTTAACCATATTTCAGGCACTACGCTAAAGGCGTCCGACATGAGGTCCTGCCTGCTGATGCTGAGTGAAGAGTGCCGCCTGCGCGAGCTGAGGCTGCAGTGCTCGCTGGTGAGCACGGTGCTGCTGATGCGCGCCGGCGCGCTGCACGTGCAGGCCTGCGCGCTGCTGGACGACTCCAAGTGCTCACAGGTACACAGTAGACACATTATGGTGCTAGTAAATGGCCCAGTTTTATGTCAATTTGTTGTTTGTAAACATAATAAGATTGCACCTTATTTTAGGTGTGCGGAAACGGACTCCTGTAACACAGAATTATAAATAACTTTGGATGCAGGGTCTTCGAAAGATTGATGTATCTGTTTGCGTCAATAGAGAATCTTTATAAGTGAAATAAAACTAATTTTACGGATTTTATCGCGTTCATTTTATGTTTTTTTACGTTCCCGACGTTTCCGAAAATCCGTAAAATTAGTTTTATTTCAATGTGTAGTATTCGCGTAAATATAAGAATTCAATATTTATTTTAAATATTATTATTGCCTATGTTATGCTTTCAGAGTGATTTCGCGCAAGGTGTGGTGGCCATGGCGGGCGCGAAGATCGTGATGGAGGACTGCACGTTCGAAAATTTCTATTCCGGTATCGTGGTGCACAAGGGAGCACAGGTATGGATGAACTATGTCGCAAATAAAACATGAATATTACTTAATCACGAGCTATTTATTGTTTAAGAGGCAAATTACATTATTATATATACAGGGCCCCAAGTCTGCTAACACAATCGATTCATAATCGAACATCAACCGCGTAGTAACTGTCACTTTTGACAGATATCCCATACAATATCTGTCTAAAGTCACAGTTACTATGCGGTTGTTGTACGATTATGAATCGATTGTGCTAGCAGACTTGGGGCCCTGGTGTGAGGGACATGATAACGAAAACATTGGGTAAAGGTTATATATATATTAATAAAATTATAGAAATAATTCATGTCGATTGTCATGGGTTATAAATATTGTAATTTTTGAGCGCGCAATGTATCGTAAACAACGCGATCATAGCATAACGCTCCGCGCGATACCCGACTCGTGCGAGTGGCGAGCACGCTCGACCGTGTCGAGTTTTAATTTACATTGCAGTTTTAGATCTTAATTGGTGATTATACTCTTTTATTATTAGCAATCACGTTCAGTTAGACTTAGTTTACGATAACATGCTAAAATCAATTTAAACATACTGAACAGATCGACTGAAAATTCCACCTAAGTGGATCCACAATTATGAGTTTAAACTATGGTATCAGTTTTGGTTACGAGGCCACTTACATCCTGTATATTTTGTATGTGTCACCCCAGTGGCTGCTTGACCAATAAATCGTTTTACTTTCTATGTCTAACCTTCAGGTGGAGCTCAGAAATTGTACCATAAAGGATTGCGGTGTGGGCATACAGATGTACTCAGGCTCACTAGTGTTACTGGACAACACAACAATTAGTAATTGCAGCGAGCAGAGCATAAGGTGTGAGGTGGACAACACTAGTGCTGTCAAGCACGCCGAGTGAGTGCGCTACGTATACTATTACTATATTCTAACCCCCAAATTTATAGAGGATATGTGTGGGATGGTGAATAAAGTTTAAAGTAAAGTTTATTTCGGTATAAACATTACACATGGCAGTTAAGGAGCGGATCCAAACTAGGCGGAAATGAATTTTAAATATAACTAAATCACAAACTACAGAATCATTTATCATCTTCTATTTGACAACTCAACTGACATGTAATATAATTTCTTCATAAAACATACTATCCAGAAAGAAGGTAAACTTAAATAGGTTCTTCGTTTCAAATAATAATACTCTTCCCACATATATAACTTTATCAAACGTCATATAGTACTGCGCACAAGAGTTTTGCTTTGCGCAGTACTATATGACGTTTGATAAAGTTATATAACCTCTATAAATTTCGGGGTAATTATGTTGGATACATTAATCCCTGAATTTATAGACGTTTTATAACTTCATCAAACGGGAAACATGGTCACGGGAGGGTTCTCTCCCTAGTCCTCCCGTGACCATGGTTGCTGTAAAGCAGCCGAAACGTCGGGTACGTAAAAACAGAAAATAAACGCGATAAAATCCGATTTTTTTTTTCAATGTGTTTAGTATTCGCGTAAATATAAGAAATCAAATGTAACATTTCCCTTTTATTTCAGCTTGGAAGGCTTACAAGTGACGTCGAACTGTAAAATAGGCTGTGGCAATCTTCAAAAGGAAGTGTTAATCGTATCACAGGACGCGAGCATACTTTGAAATGAAAACCACACCGAGAATAAAACTCACAGCGTGGTGTACTCTCTTTTATGTTAATTTGAAAATAATTCCAATATCGTTATGTTGTATCATAGATTAAATTAAATAGAAGATTGACAATCACCATACATTACACCGTGGCTCAATGTTTCGCCAAATAGCTCTCTAAATTCGGTGGGCGCCACATTGCAAGCTCTTTATAAGTTGCAAACATATTCCGCGAGACGCTGATAGTAACCGAATATTAAACCACACAATAGATGGCGTTGTCGTACAAAATACCGATGAATATCAGAAAAGCTCCGTGTGCTGGTTGGGCGGAGATGTCATTGCCCTCGTTAAAAGCTAATACATACATGTCGATGAGAGATATACGTGTATATCGTTGTTCTGCTCTTCTCGCGTACAGTTACAAACGAAAAATTATAGCAACAAGAGTGAAATAGTATCCGAGCTGCAGGAAATTGTGTTACAGCGCTTTCTTGCGGCAGTATAATGTACTATTACAAACTTATCCTATATGAAATTACAATGTTCACGTAAAGGTTCAGTCTGACGTTTCTCATGCATAAAATCCTGCATTTGAGACTCACAGCGACCTCTATGACGGCATTGAGAACTTATAAACGAAGCTACGCAGTTTTGTATGGCGATTGTCAGTCCTATCTTATATGTACCATGTTTGTATTTATGCAACAATGTGTAATTGAATTAACGCAAAACCTGAATGTAATTTGGTGAAATTGTTAAGCAATTACTATTCCATGTCTTAAAACGAAGTTAATAAGGTTCTATTTATAAAAAAATACCATTTGATATTTCATTTTCTTTAGGTTCAAAATCCGAATGTCTTTTTTACTTCACATGGTCGTAAGGTACTTGTTGATGCTGGGTCCAAGCCGATTAAACTGTATTTCATGCTCTAGTGCATAAAAATGTTTACTTCTAAGACTAACACATTTACATCATGCAGCCAAACACAATAATACTCCATAGAAAAAAACTTGTTACTTTAGTTTAATTCTGTATTGCGAAATAAAAAAAAATAAACCAGTTAGAGATGAGAATTACTAACAAAAATATTATAAATAGCACAATAATTATGATATGGCAGTATAGGTCTCTGACAGCCTTATATTTTATGAACTATTTAAAAAAAGACAGTGGCTAAGCACACAGGTCTTAGAAGTATTTTTGTTGTCTATTGGGTCTGTGTGGCTAAGATATATAACAAACTTACAAGCAAATTCGTACATAACGAGTTTGCTAGTTTTACCCGTTATTTCATGCATCAGTCTTCTCAAAAAATATGGCCTCTTTTGCCGCTTGCGTCAGACTGATATATTCAGCTTCAGTGCTAGATAAAGCAATCACTTGTTGCTTTTTATTCTCCCATGATATTGCTCCTCCAGCAAATCGGAAAATATATCCACAGTAGAATTTTCTGTCGTGGTCTCCACCGTGATCTGCATCAGCGAACCCTTCTATATTCCTTGCAACCATTTTTTATCACGGAGACGGAGAGAAGATTGCTTGCTAATTCTGGTACATATAAAACATTTTGTACTTGAATGGTATGTTCTTTACCATTATTTCCAATAACGTTCAAATCTATTTTGCCACAACTCTTTACCGGAAGCATTTTGTCGTTGGCAATTCAGATGCTTGTAATCGGAGGTGGTGACTCGTCATAGAGCCAGTGATGCAGAGTGTTGTTTTTTAGTGCATAACATTTTTTTTATTACAATTCTGCACAAAAATAAACATTTACTATGTGAATAAATTAAACTCAGACTTCTTGGCAGGAAGTCGAACAATGAAGTTGTAAATTTAGTTTTATTTTCTGAAAATTGTGTTTTTTGTTATATAATGTGTAGGTAATATTAATGGGGTGTTAACCATTGTGTGTTTATAAATATGCACAAGTGAAGGAAATTGAAATAAAACAGAATAGCTTGACTTTTCGAGTTCTCCCAAGATGTCCGTTAAATTTTCAGTGAAGTATCCACAGCTTTGATAGAGGTAGGGGATTCATTTCATCATCATCATCGTCATCAACATCATTATTATCATCAAGGGAACTTATGTTATTTAAAATAACGAAGAAATATTTTACTTGACACTGGCAGAAATGGCATTATATTGTAGACGATTGCCAACATAAAAAAAGGAAAAAATTAAAATCAGTTGGTGATGGGTTTGCGTTATTTCAATTAAACGTTATATTTTATGTTTTTATTTCTATTATGTCGTGCCATACAGGTTCTTATTGTAATAATAAATACATAATTTATTTTTTTAAATTTAAATTCCGTGGTACTAATCAAATTGAGATAAAAGTCGAAAACTGAATTACTTCCTCTTCGTACTTGGCATTTCAGCTATTATTTCGGATAATGTTTACATGTTGAAAGCCGGTAGGATCCTATTTTTTTAACCGCAGTCATCCAATTTATAATTAGGGAATGTGCAAAATTCAAATCTATTCTGGTGCGATACTTACGATGTTATTGATAGAGTAGGCTCTCTAGAATTATTGTAGGTAATAAAAAATAATAATATAGTGTGGTCAATTGAGCGAGCAGCTTTATTAGTTATTATAATAATACGGTAAACCGTGCCTTTATGTTACTGTACTGAAGAAGATTTTAAACTCGCGGCAACAAATGATGACATTTGTGACAGCTTTAAAATCATTCCTTTTTATTAAAAAAAAATGTGGGGGTCATTTTCATATCATCATGTCACATCCATTATTTTATTTATAATGTGTATATTTATTGAATGTTTTATTGCTATTAATTACTTGACATTGGCAAAAACCCACTAATTTGTGGGTGAGGTCATATTCATATTAATTTTATTTCATCGCATTTCATTTCGTAAAAAAACAAATAATCAAATAATTTTTTGGTTTTCACAGATGTGTCCTCATTCGTTGCCGCGACTGTACATTGTAATCTCATTTCCGATAAGTATGTTATAAATGTTTTAATTAATAAATATTCGTATACGTTGGTTGTGTTTTTGTTCTTCTCGAGCCCACGATGGTCATAGCTTATTATGTTCGTATTTTTATTATTGTCGATAGGTACCCCAACTTAAACGCAATGACAACCCCAGTTTGTGATAAACATATGCCGCTTAAATGCCGGCTATACTTTCTCCACTGTATCGCGAATCTTTTACGGAATTGACATGCAGTGGTTCGGCCGAGTAGGTACTACACGTGAATTTTTCAAGTAGGCACTTCAACACCACCACAAGCTATGCAGATGGCGCTGCAGACGCGTTCAGAACAATGGACAATTGACGTCACAATTCTGAATCGCGCTATAAGAGTTTTTGGAGCAAGTAACATAATATATACAAGATCCCGACAATATCCGTTGGGGCGTAGCGGCCGCCCCGCCAGGCATACCACCCGCCTGGCTGGAAGATCTTCCCTTTTCCGCTAAATAAGGAATAGCAAAAAATGCTTTCAGGACTCTAGACCGATTTTTGTCCCGTTCAATTGATTGATTGGCCAATCAGATCTGATCGAGAGGGCGCTTCGCTACCGCCAACCTTCAGCATACATAGAACGTTTTAGTGGAAAAAGGAAGATGGGTGGTATGCCTGGCGGAGCGGCCGCTACTCCCCAACAGCTAACGTCGGGATCTCCTATATATATATGTTCAGGATTGTATAGATAATTGTCAATTGCTCTGAATGTCGTGTGCAGCGCCATCTGTGTAGCTTATGGCGCGGTTGAAGAGGTCGCAACAACGTGATTTGTATTGAAGTCATAATAGTATTGGCGTCAGTAGGTAAATGATGCAGACTGAAACATTAATCGGCGGGAGATTATCCCTCGCTCACATCAGTCTTAGTTTAGTCATCTTTAGGACTTTGTACCGGTTCTGTGTGACAGACGTTGGCATTGAAGAAAATTGTTTTGCTTAAACTACCTCTTTCGGTTGCTACGTTCGCTAATTGCGCTAGAATTGCTGTGTAATCCTACCTACTATGTAGATAATTATTTTAAAACTAGCTGTTACCCGCGACTTCGTCCGCGTGGTATTTAACAAAAAAGTTTTTTCTAAAATAAAAGTAGCCTAAGTTACTCCTTGTTACATCAGCTATCTACCAGTGAAAGTCCCGTCAAAATCGGTCCAGCCATTTCAGAGATTAGCCGTAACAGACAGACAGTTTTGGTATATGTACCGTGTATACATCCAAATGCACTTAGTAAAAAGCGGTTATTTTAATATTACAAACAGACACTCCATTTTTATTTATTTGTATAGATAAACATGGTATCCGGTTGTAAAGCTAAAAAAAATATGTACCTAAAAGGCTATTTGGATAGAAAAAAAAGTGTGAAAAATGAATCCCCTACCCTTGTCAGTAAAGATGTGGATCTTTACTGAAACTAGACATCTTGGTAGAACTTGAAAAGTCATGTTATACTTTTTTATTTCAATTTCCTTTCCACGTTTATTAACATACAATGGTTAATATACCACTCACGATATTACACAATATTTATCAAAGAAACACATCTTGAATACCTAGTGGCGATGTTCCAATATCACTTCATTCATCCACATGATAATGGTTGATGACATAAGTCTATAAATAACTGTAGAATAATACACCTTATACACCTCGTCCGACCAGTCACAAGCAGTTGCGCGCTGTGTATAACCGCGCGGCGACACGCGTACTTTTTAAATTAATATTCTCGCGTCGTGATTGTGTTCGTTTTTGTTTTAAAAAAATGAAACCGTTCGATATTGAAAATGAGAATTACCACATGGGCCATTTGTTTGTTGACGTGATGAAGCAAAGGCCAAAAGAAATTTGCCAGGTAGGTGCTTTATTTGTTATTTATTTTGAACTTAGTAGGTAGCCTACGCTACTTCGTTCGGGGCAAATAGTAGGCCATATTGATTTCTTATATTATATCCAAGATGTCACCAAAAAGTTCGTAGTGCTCATATTCATCAGGTGAGATCGAGATCAAATACCTGCCTATAATGTAATAAAAAAACGAATAACATTATGAATAACAAAGCATTTGAATCCCTTTGTAAATAAAATAAAATGGGTATATACTTACATGCAGTTTCGTTACACGGATTGTTATCTGCAGCAACATTTGTTACAACACGCTTGAAAACAAACAAACTATAAACAGATAAAGTTATAATTGTATTTGCAGATCGCGTACCTAGGTTCGGACGTGATCATTATTTGCCATGACGAAGTAGGCAGGTAGGTATTACCTATTTGGTATGTTGTGGTTAGCAGGCCTCCCTCCATTCCAAACGGCCCTGGCGGCTAGCATAAAAAATATCGTTTAGTTTTTGCTTATAGGACTATAAGCAAAATCCAGGCGATATTTTTTATCATAATAATAATATAAATATTCTTAATCCCACTAATATTATAAATGTGAAAGTTTGGATGGATGTTTGTTACCCAATCACGCCAGAACGGCTGAACGGATCTGGATGAAATTTTGCACAGAGATAGATTATAGTCTGGAATAGCACAAAGGCTACTTTTAATACCGCTAAAATGTATTGTTCCCGAGGGATAGATTTGTTTTAATATTTCATAGAGCAAAGGATCGACATGATTTTTTGCATAGGTAGTGGTAGTTTAGGGGTCAGAAAATGACATAATGCACGATTCCTATGGGATAGCATACAGGAACCGTGCATTTGCAAAAGGACATAGAGGAAAAGGACATACTTTTTAATCGCGGGTAACAGTTGGACATTAAAAGAGCTAATAAAAAAAAGTGTTTTGCTTATACACACCTACAGCACCGATGGAGACCAACCATAGAGTTTCTTGCCCGTTATTCTCCGTAGGAACGACATTCCGAATGGCTGGTACAGTTACAGCTTAGCATTTTTGTAACAATTTTGACGATTCATAAGTGGTTTGCATACAATAAAAAATATTCCGATTTTATTCTAATTCTTTAGACCAGGTGTTCTCAACGTGACCCCTTGGGGGTCGATATAGGTTTCCCAGGGGTCAACATAAACGAAAACTGATTTAAGGGTCGACGAGGTCTAAATATCGACCCCTATTTATCAACAAGTTCTTATTTGAAACTTTCAAGATACTGTATAAGTTGTGTTACGTGTAGGTACCAACTTGTTATAAGAATGACGAATTTTAGTAGGAAGTTGAATTTTTGTTCTTTTAAAAAACTCAACAAGTCGATTAGCGTGCACAAGTTTATACAAGAAGACATTATTATTTTGTATCAATAGCAAAAAAAACTAGGTAAACTGAGGTATCAGTTCATTTTGGAAAAGGGGTCTTTTGCCCAAAATAGGTTGGGAATTCCTGCTTTAGACCTTGATTTAAATAGAGGTGATAGCATGATTGATGAGGATGTCTGAACATCAGCTTCTTTCCTCTATAGCAAACTTCAGACTCTGAAGTGTGCTCTTAGTGTGAGTTTCATAAGTACCTATTGCAACACCGATTTATAAACGATAGTGGTATATAGAGCATTCGATCATACAATCGGTGTTTGAGACATACACCTGCAACACCTTCTCTTTTCTACAGATAGACGCAGCTACCGGGGAGACAGAGACCAACGCATCAGTGTTATCACGGTCTATTCGATTAGCGCGTTGCCTGCGCCGGTTCGGGCTGAAGCCAGGACACGTGCTGGCTCTGGGAGGCAAGAACCATCTGGACTTGCACATCCCATACTACGCGGCGCTTTTGAACGGATACCCTATTGTTGGAGTCGATCCACTTTTCAAATTTGGTAAGCTCTTATTCATTTGTTTAACATGGGTCGGGTTTGAAGGGCAGTAAGCAGGAACGTCTAATGTAGATACTTATTTTTTTTAATGGATTCACTTACCAGTGTGTAGTTATTTTGCTTTGGCAATGTTAAGTCAATTATCGGAGATTCTATGCAGGTTCAATCCGTAGACTAGGCCTTATAATCCCCCCTCAACCCTATCTGCAAAGTGGAGAATACTTTACTAAACCGAGATCTTGGGACCACTAAAAAAGTATTACATAATTTTATATAAAATATCTGCACTCGTATTAATTTATCGCATCGTAACGTCATCGAGAAAGCACTTTCATTGTTATTTATAAAACCCGTTGTGTCAGCAAGACTGAACGAAAACGCTTACGTTACTGAAACGCTACGTTAAAAGATCGTGCTTGAGCCACTGGACTTTGACTTTACAGCATAAGTGCTAATCTAGATTGTAAATTATCTCACTTCTTATAGCTACTTTATAATCATCATAAAAAGAGGTGTAGTTATTGCAATCATTTAATTATTTTATATTGCCGTCTTATTATCATTCATATTCAACTTTTGATTCAACTAGCCAGCTAGCAACCTATGTATACTTATTTTATAGGCCACTGAATCAGGAATTCAGCAAGTCTAAATCCGGATAAGGTAATAAGGTGGAATCCGCACACTGACTAGGCCTAAATACATAATTTTACGATGGGAAGATATGCCTAATCGCTCATTATTGTTAACCGACCTCAAAAGGAGGAGGTTCTCAATTCGGTTGTATTTTTTTTTAGATGAAATTAAATCGCTCTTCAAGATATCGGAACCGAAAGTCGCGTTCTGTCAGGTGGAGCAGTACGGTGAATATGCGCGGGCTGCGCAAGAGTTGGGCTTCGACACTAAAGTGATCGCCTTCGATGATGGCGACCTCTCGATGGCGCGTTTCATCCAGGAGCACGATGACGAAGAACCGGACGAGAAATTCGAGTAAGAATTAGACGAAATAAATGTCAAAGTCAAAGTCAAATCATTTATTTCGTATAGGCCTACGAGGGCACTTACAAATTGTCATTACATTTTTTCCTTAACACTACAACCGGATCGGAACGCGACCTCAACTGAGAAGATCCGGCAAGAAACTCAGCGGGCTTGTCTTTTTTTTATCCATTATTTTTACAAAAAAAATAATAAAAAGTAAGCTCCAGTGTGTTGCCATGCGCTGCGCACACACGCTACACTTTAACATTATAAATATTGATATTAGAGCAATCAGTCCCAGGCTGCTTTATCATCCAAATAATCCAAGATTCTGTAATAACCCTTACGACATAAATTACTTTTAACAGTTCTTTTAAACTTACTAATGGGCAAATCTCGGATTCCTTTGGGAAGTTTATTATAGAAGCGTATACATTGTCCCATAAAAGAATTATTTATTCTGTGGAGACGAGTGACATGCACGGATAGTTTGTCCTTATTACGAGTGTTAATAACATGAACATCACTCCTTTTTTCAAAATTATGAATATTTTTCTTAACATACATTAGATTTTCATAAATAAATTGAGACACCATAATGTATAAGTACCTAATATACACACTGACTTTACGGTACCAAACCAAGTATAATAGAGCTTATATTATGTATTGTTGCCCAAAGTCAAGGCTCTGTGGATCTTGGTTCACAGGATTAAGTGTGGGGGAGGTAGAGTGTAGCTGGCCAAGCCACTGTAGCGACCTCTTAAATCTCGATGGCGCTCGATACAATCCTGAAACGCGCTTTGAGAGTTTTCAGAGCACGTAACATATATACGAGATCCCGAAAATAATCCTTAGGGCATAGCGGCCGCCCCGCCAGGCACACCACCCGCCTGGGCCCCAAGTCTGCTAATACAATCGATTCATAATCGAACAACAAACGCATAGTAACTGTCACTTTTGACAGATATCCCATACAATATCTGTCAAAAGTGACAGTTACTATACGGTTGCTGTTCGATTATGAATCGATTGTGTTAGCAGACTTGGGGCCCTGGATGGCAGATCTTCCCTTTTCCGCCAAATTGGTGACCCCTCAATAGTAGGTAGGTACATAATATGTCTGGAACGGCATTCCAGGGTAGCAACTTTCGATCTGGATAAGGTCTACACATGGCTGACAAGCACGGGCGGAACGACAGGTGTCATTAAGCTGGCGGCCTTCAAACACCGAGTCTGGTTGGACAAGATGTTCTCCTTGAGGGCGCTATTCTCCAGGGACTTTGATAAGTAAGTACTTATACACTAGCATCTACCTATCACTACTACTCAAAAGCAATGATAGCCAAGTTGGTAGAACGCTTGCCTCGGCAACGAGGATCGCAGGTTCAAATCCCGGCTCGCACCTCTGGGATTTTTCATTTCATGTGCGGATCTCATTTTCAACCACGATTATGGAAATGGGGGCGTTGTGTAGAGGCTTAGGGGGCGATTTGTAATTTCATCTAGAAGGACTCTTTGACACCGACTTATAAAGGTCTCGTTTAGAATGAATGTTTAATCTCCGCTAATATAGCTCACAATAATTAATTTATTTTGAAGTTATAGTAGTTTTTAAGTAGATGAAAAAATGGGGGCGCTAAAAATAATTTATTCTCAAAGTGGGCAGTAGACAAAATAAGTTTAGGAACCCCTGCTTTACACATTACACAACCCATTTTATTTTGATACAAAAATGTACCCTACCCCTCTTTACTTGCACGGGGGAAGATGTGTAGATGTTTTTGTGTAGAACAAAACCCGGCATGAAACTAATTAAACACTTCAGGGAAACGGAGAACAAGCCGGCATTGAACCTTTCACCCATCCAGTGGATATCTGGGTACTATAACGCGATAAGCTTGCCTCTGATGAGGCAGATCAAGGTTCAGACCTCCGCTCCAGCCACCATTGATCACGTCATTGATATCATCAATAAGTATAGGGTAAGCAGCCAAGCAGATATAATCTAGATATTGATTTCTTATATTTACGCGAATACTACACATTGAAATAAAACTAATTTTACGGATTTTATCGCGTTAGATTATGTTTGTACGTTCCCGACGTATCGGCTGCGTTAAAGCAACCATGGTCACGGGAGGACTGAGTTGGTTGACGTCCTAGTGTCATAGTTTGAACCGGGTTCAAACTATTGTACTAACACTAGGATTGAGTAGTTTAGTTTTATTTCAATATAATCTAGTAGTATTATCGTCACCAATTTTTGCAGGGCACTCCTGAAAAAATTCATGAAATTTTTCCTTATAAAAATGTCCCGCAAAATGCATTTAACTTATGCATATGAGTATTGTTTATATGTGTATTACTTTCAAAAGAATTGTCGAAATATGTTATTACGAGTATAATATCCAAGAATTGGGATCCTCTGCAAATTTGCGGATCGTTTTATGCATTATAATTTTCGTATGTACGCGATTGGATTGTCACATGGCCGCCTTATGCGCAAGCGCTGCTCACATTTACATAGAGCACTCAAAGTGTGCTCCTTTAAGCTAACCTTTTTTAATTATCTGTGGCTCACAACCACCACCTTTCCCTCGAGTATAAACATATCTATAAATTTCAGCCAGTTAGCTCTATGTTAGGGCCATCACTAGCGTCATCTATACTGAAGAGTGAGAAGGCTTGCGATCTGACGTGCTTCGACAGCCTTATATTAGCTGGAGGCAAAATCTACAAGGATATCATCATTGAACTAAGGGTATGTACACACACCGTCATTCAGTGCCGGCTCGAGGCAAATTTTAGGATGCAGCGAGATCCGAGTACTGCGCCTCCTTGCTTGGCTTTACCAGTATTCTGGGCCCCAAGTCTGCTAACACAGTCGATTCATAATCGAACAGCAACCGCATAGTAACTGTCACTTTTGACAGATATTGTATGGGATATCTGTCAATAGTGACCGTTACTATGCGGTTGCTGTTCGATTATGAATCGATTGTGCTAGCAGACTTGGGGACTAGACTTTTCCGGGATAAAACTTAGCCTTTGCTATTCCAGACGATGTGCCAAATTTAATCCAGATCCGTTCAGCCGTTCTGGCGTGATTGAGTAACAAACATCCATCGATCCAAACTTTCACTTTTATAATATTATAGTGGGATTACAAATGCGCTATAGAAGCGCCGGTCCAAGACTTAGTATACCCTTTAAGAATCATGCTGTATACTATCCTTCACGCTTTACAGAAAAGGGTGCGACCAGACGCAATGGTGATAGAGGCGTACGGTCAAACGGAGAATTTGGGACCGATCCTGATTCCGAACCCGGATGGACCGATCGGCAGCTGCGGCAAGGGCATGTACCCGTGGCATGAAGGCAAGGTATGCAACACTATGTAAACAATAAAGAGGCTTTTCATGATTGGGTCAATTATCCAACAGAGAGGGACAGAGCTACATGCAAGGCGATGTCTGTTTCTTATAACATTTTTTTTCTGGGCGATTGTTCCAATTGTGTAAGCACACGAGTAAAAAAACTCTACAGAGACCAAGCTATATAGTAATGGCTCGCTACGAGTCCACTCAAACACGCGACCTACAGGCCTGTCAATTATACCCTGAGCCAACGCAAACTGGTTTGTACGGAGGTGAAGCGTCTATTAACAATGAGAACTCACGCGCAAATCCCCGTGCTATGTGTGAGTATGTGTGAGTGTACTCTGAGCAGGGCCCCAAGTCTGCTAACACAATCGATTCATAATCGAACAGCAACCGCATAGTAACTGTCACTTTTGACAGATATTGTATGGGATATCTGTCAAAAGTGGAAGTTACCATGCGGTTGCTGTTCGATTATGAATCGATTGTGTTAGCACACTTGGGGCCCAGGTCGTTTGTATGCAGTTTGGTCTCTGTATGGATATTTTACTCGTGTGGTGTAAGGGCCAAGAGAGAGAGAGTAGTAGTAACGAATTGGACCTATCCAATTCGTTACTACTACTCTCTCTCTCTCTCTCTCGCTCTTGCTCTGGTGTATTTTGTACCGATCAGAAGGTATTGCTTTTGAATTGAAAACATTTTTATTACAGTTAGTGGATCCAGAAACGGGCAAGGATATTACTGAACCGAATGTGCCGGGCGAGCTGTGGACAAAAGGTGCCAGTTTTTCTGTGAGTCCAACATTTGTCTATTGCCCCGCGGATCGTGATTGGTCAATTCAAATATAGACATGAATTTATCTCGTCGATATAAGCTAGGCAACTACTTTTTAAATTGGACTTGGCTAGACATACACTCAAATAATCTGATACGTACTCGTGTAAGCCAGGATTTATAGCCGAGTTTAACAAAGAGGCAGGTAAATTAAGGAGTTATGAAGCTGATGACATTGCATGGTTTTGCATGCAGCATTATGAAATTTAAAAAACAGAATATAAGATTCAGTTTGCAAAAACATAGCAATGGGTCTTACTACACAACTATTCCCTTATACTTATGTCTGTATTTCTATATACAGGAGTACTACAATAACCCCGAGGAGACATCGAATGTGTTCACTAAGGACGGATGGTTCAAAACGGGGGACATGCTGTATATAGATGAGCACGGCAACTACTTCTTCGTTGAGCGCCTGAAGATGCTGATTAAGTATCGAAATTACCATGTAAGTATACATAGCCCACGGTGATGGTTCCCCACAAGGTGGGTCGTTTCCCCACAAGGCGAATAACGTTTCCCCACAAGGCATATAACGATTCCCCAAACTATGGAATGCTTCCCCACAGCGTGCAACTATTCCCCACAAATTGAGACGGTACCCCACAAGGATGGTAGATAATATCCCAGTTCTAAGGAAGCTTGCGGATGCATGTGGTGGAGGACCGCGTTCCGTAATTAAGTTAAACCAAAATTTTACATTAAAATCGTCATGGGTGGATTCATTTACAAAACATAATTATACCTTACTACTTACCTGCAACTAGGTACCTATGCATATTACAGGATTTAACACAAATTGTGTAACATATTTCAAGATATTGATTTCTTATATTTACGCGAATACTACACATTTAAATAAAACTATTTTTTTCGGATTTTATTGTTTTACGTTCCGACGTTTCGGCTCCTTTATAGCAACCATGGTCACGGGAGGACTGAGGTGTTTAACGTCCTAGTGTCATAGTTTGAACTGGGGTACCCTCATTTTTTGTTGTTGTTTGCGGTCCGATATATACAGAAAGTCCTCACAGTGTCTTGAGATTTTGCAATGGTGCGCTTGGTTTTGGATTTAATTATATTAATTACTGGATCCCAAGTCGGTGGTAGCACCCAGCCATTAGGATGTTATTCATTTTCAATAGTCTCACGTATCATCGTTGGTCGGGATCGGTTTTCTTTTGCAAGGATCTGTGGTTGATCAAATCTAGTATAATGGCGGGTGCGATCCTGTACATGTTCACGGATCGCACATTGATGTAACCACGGTTGCTGTAAAGCAGCCGAAGCGTCGGTAACGAAAAACATAAAAGGATTACCTAAGTGTTCTCATTTCAATTGTACTTTTTACTAGTATCTTATATAAATAACAGCATAATCTTATCTGCTAATAAACAGTATGGCATTTAAGCGGGTATCATAATATGTATTTACGTACTTACGTGCTTTTAAAATTATTAATTGTGACGTCAATATAGATAATTTGCTAAACAACGTGATACAAAAAAATGTGTATGAAATTAAAAATGGTTACATAGGAGGAAAAAAATCTTCTATATTCCCATGGGAAGGATTGGAATTTCCCGCGGTAAACTTGTCACATTCCCCACAGGTGGTACCCCCGGAGCTAGAGGCCGTGATCCGGGAGCACCCCGGCGTGGAGGAAGTGAGCGTGACGAGCATCCCGCACGAGGAGGACGGAGAGCATCCCGTCGCGTGCGTGGTGCGCAGGCGCAGCGCCTCTGTCACTGCGCAGGAGATTAAGGACCTCGTAGCTAGTACGTATTAGCCAGTCCATTGTACGCAGTACCCATAATACAACTGCTGCTTCAGAATCAGAATCAGATTTTTTTTATTCACGTAGACCATTAAGTACAGTACTTATGAATCGTCAAAAGTTACAAAATACTATGCTACTACTTTACCACCCGTTCGGAATGCCGTTCCTATGGAGAAGAACGGGCAAGAAACTCCATGGTTGCTCTTTTTTTTAAAAGATCTTTTACATTTTTGAGAAATACATTGTCATAGGTATGTGTGAACAATGTAGGAACGGCTAATCAGACTTTGGTCGTCTTCGTGCGGGACCGTTAATTTAGTGTCCTCGTCTAGCGATATTATTGTTAAGCATATTTTTTTTAAATTACAGCCAAACTGTCAGATGCGAAGCAACTGCGAGGCGGCGTGGTCTTCGTGGAGCAGCTGCCTTATACGTCAACAGGGAAGGTGGCCCGGGGAAAACTACGGGAGTTAGTCCTCAACGCTCAAAGAGAATAGACAGTATTATATTTAGTAAACAGTGTTTTTTTTTTACTGGGATTGTATGGGAAAATCGCATCCTTACGAGATATAGTGAAACGGTCTTAGGAACTTTTAGTTGTATATTGTGAAATAAATGGCGTAGGTACTCAATCTATTGAGTACCTACCTACGCCATTTTTTTCAATCTTGGTCAGGTGTGAGTGGTCCATAAAGAAGCATAAAATATAAAAAAATTTTTAATGCGGATGTAGTCACTTTCATGTTAGGTTAGTCATATTATATGATTGTATCGGAAATAAAAAAAATGGGACAGCAGAAGTTGGTCATAAGTGATAGCCAAGTTGTTGTTAGGTAGCACACTCGCCTCGGAAACGAGGGTCGCAGGTTTAAGCCCAGGCTAGCAACTCTGGGGTTCCCGGATTTCTTATGCGAATTTAATTTTCACCCATTATTATTATTTGCTCGTGTCTCGGAGAGCACGTTAAGCCGTGTCCTGAGCCTAAGTCTGCAGTCGTTTTGAAGTGCCGTCCCATCGAACTGTGAGAGTGAGATTGGCCGGCCTGACCGAAATTCGGTCACGGGGACTACTATTGCTCATAGGACCGGTGAGGCAGAACGGTTCAGTAATGGCGACCACGGTAAACAAGGGAGACTGGTGCCATTGCAAGAAGCCGCTGGACGCCAGCGCTGGAGGACCACGATATAAAGAAGCCACCCATAGTCGGTACTTTGAAAAACAAGTATTTTTAGGATTTTTGTTTGTTCGAGTATTACTCAAAAACTACAGAAACGATTTCAACGGGTCTACCATTATTGAACGCTCATGGTTAGACAGGACTGGTGTTATGATAAATAGAAGATAATTTGTTATATTCTATACTTTTATTTTCAATAGTGATTAATCTCTCCTTACAGCGCCCGCTAGCGGCAACGTGCTGCATTTTTAGTAAATTTTACGTACATTTCAAATCAAGCTTCAAAATGTATGAGATTTGGTTTTTGTATGTACCTACCTCAGTACCTACTAACCCAATACAATGTGGACAGAATGGAACCATATTCTCTGTCTACACAATACAGGCTTTGAGTTAGGGCCTGGAACCGTGTAAGCCTATGAACGGAATTTGATTGGGTTTTTGGATGACTTTACTGCTGTAAGATTTGGCTTCTTTGGTAACTTTGGATTCGGATAAGATTATACATAAAACCCCTTCGAAAGAGTTTCCCATATAAAAAGTACGCCTTTCATGACAAAGTTCGCTTTTCTTTTTTAATTTAAGCCCTTGGAGAAACCCCTTCAAAAAGGAAAGTTACGATATAAGTCATTCCGTACAGTAGATCAGTCAATTTTTACAACTTGAACAACTAAATATTGAATTCTTATATTTACGCGAATACTACACATTGAAATGAAACCACAAGCAACAATTAAATATGAGGGTACCCCGTTTCTAACTATGACACCAGGGGCCCGACCGCCGATCTGCCGCGATAGGAAGAGATTGTATTGCTTTCATTATTTCCGACCGCCTATATTAGCGCTGCTCTCGCTTTAGGTATTGCATTCATTTGGTTGGTTATTGCATTCCGTAGATAGAGACTGCGTTTCGATAATGCATATTGCCTTATAAACTTTGATTTAATAAAATGTTCTCGATGTTACTAATTCTACAAAAAATAATTGTTCCTTGTTGTTTTGTAAATTTCTCGTATGGTTTCATAAATACAATTATAATTACATTATATAAAATCTATTTTTTCTGAGTTTCAAACTGTCAATTGCGGAAAGAAATCTTAGGACCGTGTAGTTTTAACAAAACGCATTCAGTCTTTACATGTATCAGTGTGTAAAGTGGAGAGATTTATAAAATCGAAAAAATAATAATTCTTGAGTAAGTACATATTAGTTGAGTTAATTGTCGTCACATAGGTTCATTATTCCGTATAATAAATGTGAATCTTTGGTGTATTGTATTGTATGTAGGAGTACAAATACGTCGCGGTGCCGTGTTTGCCGCCAACACAATTATTACTGTTATTTTAGGTTTCTTCGTAAAGGAAACAGCCAGACTCTTTAGCAAATACCTAGAGTTAATGCACCTACACATATTTCTATAAATCTTTGATGATTAAGCTCCCGAAAGTGCAAGTTTATTTTTAACCTAAAACAATGTATACTTCAGTAGGCCGGCAACTCGTAGAGTGTCCCATATTCAATCGAATATGATGGTGGAGTGGATGGTGGCCCACCCATTTCAAGCTAGGGGCACCATGACCAACTGCCAACAGGGAAAGCAGCAGGCGCAACGCCTGTGGGAGGAGGTGGCCTCGAGGCTTAATTCAGTTGGTGATGGCACGACCAAAACTGCCAAAGAATGGCGCCAGGTTAGTACTTCAGCCTATTTGATAACAAAAGTATAGTATAAAGATAGGTTTGTGCTGTACCTCACTACTTACTGCTCACTGGGTGGCTATTACATGGGTGATATATAATCTATTAAGAAAAGGGGAGACTTGAGGTTATTGAATGACATATTGACTGTGTAACTAACTGTTTGTTTTTGCATGTTGCATGACTTAACTAACTCTTGTGTGTTGCCTTGCGCTTTAGTACTGGAGCGACTTGAAATGTAAGGTGAGGAAGAAAGGGGCAGCAATGCAACAGCATGCCAGCGGCACAGGTGGTGGGCCATCATGGGGGTGGCATTTTGACCCCATTAGAAGACAAGATTTTGTCCATAATGGGAGTTCAAAATGTCATTGGCAATGAGAATGTCCGTATTGAAGTAGATGTATGTTTTATTTTATTGTGTTTTATAATTTATTGTGCTTTTATTTTTGTCTATTGTTTGTACTATTAATGTCTATTTTGCTTTGCATGATTTCTAGTCATATAAGAATCATAAGAATAAAAAATATTCTTAATACTTACACAATATATTGAACAATATATACTAGTATGGTTGAACTAACACAATACACCTACGTATTATAAAATTATTTTTGTACCATTCAAATACACTCTATTTACACACAGATGCAACAAATAGTCATATGTCGTTTTATCAGATGGGCATTGATGAGCCGAAGCTGACAAGGAGTGGATCCATCAGCCCGCCACCACTGCCCCTTGCCTATGCATCGCTGACTTCACCACCGGGCACCTCTTCTACCCATGGCAGTATGAAACATCTATAATTATATTAGTAAAAAATATATGTACATGAATTATCTGTTTTTTTCCTACTAAGTAAAATAATAAAGTTTTTAATGCTGTAGGTGTTAAACAAGGAGACAGTTTGCTTGATGGTAAGAATTACCGTCGCCTATAGGTTTTGGGGAGGGACTGAGGGCTATTGCCACTAAGTAATTATAAATATACAAACAGTCAGTCATTAGTTAGAATATTGTGTATATTTACAAAAGTACACTGCATCAATATTTCATTTTCAGTTGGTGAACTGCCGCAGGAGGAGAGACTGCCTGAGGTGGAGTCTGAGCTCTCCGACGTCCAACCTTCGCCATGCCCGCCCTGTCGTCCTTGTATGTTCTCCCCACTAAAAAACATTTCTTTGGTCTATCTCACCATTACATGTCCTTTCAAAGCCGTTCTCTCGCAGAGCTCTTCTTTACATATTTTATCAGCTAATTATACATTGATCATGTCTCAGAAAGAAACTTAAAGCGGATATTTATTTTGAATAAAACACTCAATATTATTGTTTCAGTGAAAAGAAAGCGCGTCGCTGCTGCAGGTGCGCATGCTGACGGTTCCGGTGACAGGTCTAGACCCCAAGTTTAGACTGAGCTTTGTAACCATCACTATTGCATTGTAATATAATATAATCAGACTATTATGTCGCATTGCTGGGTACGGGCCCAGAAAGTTGTTATATACAGTGATACTAATAGGTGTAATGAATTCGTTACAGCGGCGGCTCCGCGTTGGGTGCTAGAATTTGAGAACCGTCGCATCTTCGAGGAGGAGAAACGGCGAGAGCTTGACGCGGGGCGGCTGGCGTTGGAGCAACGGCGGCAAGAGATTGAATTGATCAACCACCTCAGTCCTCCAGTGACCATGGTTGCTGTAAAGCAGCCGCAACGTCGGGAACGTAAAAAACATAAAATAAACGCGATAAAATCCGTAAAATTAGTTTCATTTCAATTGAACAACTAAAGCTCAATGAACGACTTGTCCAGGCCCTACATACTATGGATGCGTAGAATGGAATGAAAAATGTTTGACAAATTGTCAAAATTTGTTTAGGGCTGAGCGATATTAATAAAATATCGATAATACGTTATTATAACCTTCAGTATGTCAACGAAATATCGTGATTTTTAAGAATTATACAAGAAGAAATAGAGCGTTGCAAAATTGTCGCTAGGCTAGACCGAATGTAGATAATAGATGAAGGTAGACCTCTGCGCTGAAGAATATATCATTTTCATTACTCACTCGAACGACTCTCACTAAATCACTCTTCTTCTTCTTTTTACGAAATGAAATGAGATGAAATAAAATGGATATGCAAATGGCCTCACCCACAACTTAGCGGGTATTTTGCCAATGTCAAGTAATTAATAGCAATAAAACATTCAATAAATACACATAATAAATAAAATAATGGATGTGACATAATGATATGAAAATGGCGTGTCCACTAAATCACTCACTCACTCAACTCACTCTTAAGATAAGACTCACTTATTAGAAAGTTGATACTTATCGGTGAAAATTGAGATTTCGATTTTGACCCTTAATATCGATATTTCGCCAATATTGATAAACATTACGCATCCCTAGTTTGCTTACATCTGTCAAAATCGGACAGCTGGCTCGGTTGATTGTCGATCGATCTTACTTGTTCGTCCGAAGATTGTTGATAAAATGTATTTTATCGCTATTTTATAAACAAAGCCATGGATGAAAACGAATTCTTCAGACAGACGGTGCAGCATTTGGCGACATGTTTGTCCAACATAAACCCAACGCCATGGGAAAAGGTAAAAATGACGACACCTATTTTGTAATCATGATTATTAGGAAATAACAATGTTTTGGATGAATAATCCTTATAAGAATAGATTCTACGGTTACGGTGCCTATCAGTGGAAAGTTGTAGGCAGATATTTGTGCTATATCATATCGACTATTATTTATTTTCTTTTTAGACCAGAAGTTAGAAATAGGTTCGGTATGATCTCATCCTGTCCGCCTGTATGTTATCATGAGCTTTGAATGGAAAATAAGGTGATTCATCAACATATTGTTAATGTTGGAAAGCAAATTTTGCGCTTATGGTTGAGTGCTATAAAGCTTAGCAGTAAACCTTGGGTATATTTTACTGTAAATTTGATGTAGGCACAAAATATGACAATATATGGGGCATAAGCTAATGAGCTGGTGACCTTGGAGTTAATTAATAAAATATTATTGTAAACCATTGACTACTTAAACCTTATTTCCATGGCAAGTATTCTAACGAATTGGCTGATTGATTTTTGATGATGTGTTGTCATAATGACATAATATAGCCTTATAGGTGAACAGCACAGAATGTGAGCCAAGGTACAACATTTGCCTGCCTACCATTCATCAAGTAATATCAATAAATAATACAATAACTAAGTAAGAATGATATTTTTTGTATTTACATTCTTCTGTGTTTAAACTCTGGTTCAAACTTCTGAGATTTCGGATTATCATGTTTGAATCTCATTTTAAAAAAATGATTATCATTTGCTGTATAGTGAATGCAAACATTGAAACCTGCTTATCTGTTGAAAGTTGTGTGAAGTTCACCAAATTGCACTTCGCCAGCGTGGTGGGCTATGGCCTAATTGCTCTTCTAATTAAGAAGGAGTTTTGATGGTTTTATCGCAATAGCCTTACTTCTTATTACGTTGGGACCAAAACTTGGGTACACTGCACCTCTGCCCACTGTCTTGGGAATTAAAAGTGTAATGATGTATTACTATTATTCATAGAAAAAAAACCAAATTATGGTTTTATTTATGGTCTAGGTAAACACCCTCTTCATGCTGTGTCCGCAAGCTGGCTCATCCCTGGTGGTAACCCCTCGTAGCCAGGAGGCATCCATAGCCCTCGGGCTCTATTTCCTGCAGAGTGGACTCCAGCATCAAGACAAGCTGCTGCCATACTTCCTCAAAGTGTTGAAGGGTTTAACGAATGCGCATTTCGAGGAGCCGGTGTGCAAAACTAAAAATGGAGACCGTGAGTTGATCTCACCATATTATATATCATTTTATATATATAGTAATACTGTAATGTTTTTTTTCTCTGTGCCCTTCTTTTGCCCAGACAAACACACCAACTATATGGTCCCACACTAAACAATGCTGCCTGGTATCATGGGTACTGTACAATGGCCTGATGTCGAACGCAGTATGTAATGCTTATATAAGGTGTAACAAAAATTGTGTAAAATATTTTAACAAATGAATCAGGAAGTTATACGGATCACATTGATGTACAAAATAATTGTGTAATGCATATGTGTTTTTTTAAACAGGGTGAACCGGTAGCATTTGGCTGTTTAATAATTTGATTGATTTCAGTGCAAATATTATCTTTATAACCTACTTTTAGCCCTGTTAAAACCATTATTGTAACTCCTTATATTGATAATAAACATCCATGACTTGGGTATAAACATTCATGCCCATCACACAAAGATTGTCCTTACCAGGATTCGAACTGGGACCCCCGGCACAGAAAGCAGGAACACTACTAACTGTGCTAATCAAGTTGTCAAGATCAACATTTTTTTTTCCTAAAAAATGGAAAGGTTTGCAATAAACTAAAGACCTAGCATACGAGGTCATGAGAACACTGCCGGTGAACATTTAAAACATTTAATATGTTTCAGGTATACCGATGTCAGAGAAATTCAGCTTCTGCCTAAACACTCTCCTCTCCGACGTCGCCACCAAACATCACGCGCTACGCGAGGAGATCATCACAGCCCAGATCGAGCTCATGTCCAACATCACCAAAACCATCATCGGTTGCCACGAAACCAGAGACTACAGCGCCACCGTCACCAAACTACAACTCTGCAAAAGCACTATACCAATACTCATCGGTCTAGCTCGCTCCATGGGCAGATACTCCTCCATGGACCCGCCGTTACTCTGCAGACTGTTCCCCCAACCACCGAGCCCAGTTAAAACGAAAGAACCCGAACCGAACATTGAGTATTCAACGTTAGATAAAAAGAGAAAGTTCAACCAATTCCGACCGATAATTCCAAGGTCTTTGTCCGGCAATCTGAATGGAAACAACGAGAATATTCTCGAGAACGGTAGCGACACTATTGATAGCACTGGGGGGACATTGAAACGGGGATCGCTGCATAGCTACAGCTCTGTGCCATACGATCCCACTACATATTTCTTTCACAAATTCGGGTCGAGTTTCAATCAGTTCCCGTATATGAGGTTCTCGGAATCGCCGGAGAAACGGACCAGCGTACAGTTCTATGTTACATATCTGCAGTCTATATTGTCGTTGGCTAAGAAGATACTGACGAAGGACTTGTTGGCGTTTGTGGATGAGGAGGCGGAGGATATATATGCTTCTGGACAGATTCAGGTAAGAGTTTTTTGTTTACTTAATCATTTATATTTCCTTACTCCATGGACATTATGGCCACAGTTGATAGAAGCCCTGCTTTCTGTAGTGACGTTCGAATCCCGATAAAGGAAAACTGTGGAATATTTATACGTTGAATAATGGTATTATATACCAGCCCTTTTTAATATCCCACTGTTGGGAACGGGCCACCCCTAAATGCGAGGGGTATTAGGCCATAGTCCACCACGCTGGCCCAGTGCGGGTTGGCTTCACACATCTTTCGAGGGGTTCTCTCAGACATGCAGGTCTCCTCACGATGTTTTCCTTCACCGTTTAGCAAGTGATAATCGTGTTTGAAAATGAGATTCGCACATGATATCCAGAAATCCCAGAGGTGCGAGCCGCGGTTTGAACCTGCGATCCTCGTTACTGAGGCAAGCATTCTACCAACTTGGCTATCACTGCTCTACTCTACGTTGAATAAGTATATAAGTTATTATACACTGGGATCTTCGCCAGTCCATTGTGTGGTGCCCATAATACAAGCGCTACTTAGTTAGGGTCCGAGCCGTTGATATGTCTGACAATATTATTATTATATTCCAGGTGTTCCCTTACAAATCGTTCTCGGAGACATTGAACCTAGTGATGGTTACCTTAATGCGAGAGTTGCTGCAGCATCAGAAAGATCTTCCTGGGCCCTTCACCAAAGATGTGCAGGTGAGAGGTTGCACCTACCTTTCAGTCGATCAAGTCTACCTATTAATTTTCTTCCTCTCATTCTCTCTCTGTTTCTAACACAATCGCGTCGATTTTATTACAGACTGAATGAGTCTATTTAATCGACTTTATCGATTGTCAGTGGTATAGTTAATGTTACTTTTGGCAGGTTTTGTAAGGTCAATGTGTCAAGTGACAATAATGTTGACATTGTTATTCGATAACGAGTCGACTTTTTAGTAAACTTGTAGCTAGGGCGGATCCAGGATCTTGTCAAGAAAGTGGGGAGGCAATTCCGTTTGGGGGTGGGGTAATTTTTGAGTGATTTTACCTATCCTATTTTCAAAATGAACTGATACCTCAGACCCTTACAGCCAAATTACTTTAAAAATCCTATCTCTAGTTTATTTTCTATTGATACAAAATAATAATTTCATCTTGTACGAACTTGTGCACGCTTATCGATTTGTTTTGTTTTTAAAAGTACAACAATGATACTTCCTACGAGTACTAAAATATTAGTCGTTCTTATAACAAGTTGGTACGTAACACAACTAATACAGTATCTTGAAAGTTTCAAATAAGAACTTGTGTTAATTAATAGGGGTCGATTTGTACACGTCGTCGACCCCCAAAATTAGTTTTCGTTTATGTCGACCCCTGGGAAACCCCTATCGCCCACTTTGGGAATCCCTTGTCTATATTATTTCTTTGTTTGAAGTTGCAACATCATTTTAACCGACTCCAAAAAGGAGGAGGTTATGAATTCGGTGGTATTTTTATTTTACTTTTTTTTTTCTTAATTTCAGGAATTTGTCAAATGTCTGTTCCTGAGCGGTCAGACGGAGCTTCAGAGTCGACACCATGACGCCTCGGAGAGGGAGGACCGAGAGAGCAACTTTGCCACCGTTAACAAGTTCAAAGTGAATGTAATGGCCAACTCCGCCTGCGTAGATCTACTCGTGTGGGCGATTGGTGATGAAACAGGTGATTTGTACCTAACGCGCTTTATGTTTAAGGTTCAATTTTAAACGGCGAATAACTTCGCCAATGTTATTGGTTTCCAATTTCAATATTGAAATTAAATCTCTTTATAATTAAGGTTGAAAATCGGATGATGAGTAAAAGTCTAAGGCTGGTAAATATGTGGACAAAATGTCATTGCCTGTAAGCGATGATACAAAAGATTCAGTTCTTTAGGTTTAAATTATAAATTCAAACGATAACCGCCCATATTAACATGTTATGAGAGGCGAAGAAATAGGTAATCTTATATTTATATCGTAGCACATTGGGTGTAATGTTTAAAATTGGCTATAACATCTAAATTTAATACTTGTCATTACAGATATTTTTTCAAAAAACAGACCTTTGTAAAGCTATTGTAAATTATTGACAACTTTCTATGAATTTGAGGCTTATTATTTATGTATCTTATTGGGCTTTTGCAGTGGACGAAGACTATCACGTGCCAGCACTTATAAACGCTCTAACTATATTAATAGGTATCTCTATGAGTGGGTTTTAGAGTGACCCCCCTTGATATAACGTTATCCTTCTCGCTCTAACATCTCGCCATCAACTGAGACAAGTCGCGATAGACGTATGTTACTGCAGACCAACTACGGTTGTCCATAATCATTATCAACCATTCAATGTAATATAAACCTTATTTTGTGGCATTTATGTGGTTATTCGTTTGCCGTACTGATACAGAAGCATTGAAAGCAAAGGTTTAATCAAAATTCAACTGTACCTCAATGAGATATGTTTGAATTTTAAGTGTACATGAGGTAAGATGTGAGTGTCATGCAAGTGCACATTTTAAATAATATTTAAAATCACATTTTAAACTGAAACATTATATTATACTAGCTGCGCCCGGCGGTGTTACCCGCAATAAAAAGTATGAAAAATTAAAACATCTATCCCACGGGAACCATACATTTTACCGGGATAAAAAGTCGGGATAATAGCCTATGTGCTATTCCAGACTATAATCTATCTCTGTGCCAAATTTCATCCAGATCCGTTCAGCCGTTCGGGCGTGAAAGAGTAACAAACATCCATCCATCTATCCATCCATCCAAACTTTCACATTTATAATATTAGTATAGATTAATGGACTCTTATTGCGACCTGTCTCACATTGGGGACGAGGAATGATAACCACATTTACGCTTATGTTTATAAAGTTGAGTTTTGTTTGGGATGAACTAACCAGAAATTTGTTTTAATATAATAGGTCTAAAACAAATGATCATTAGCACTATTTTCGAATACAGTATTGTGTTTTCATCCTCATTAATTTTTAACATATCTCGTTTGGTGTGTAATTTTTTTCATATTCTATAAACTGAACCCAATGAAATCTAGAGGGAAAAGTATTCCAACTATAATGTCCCTAGAATTCGTCCGAAAAAAGTAGACAGTAAATAAGGGGGCCAGTGTTGTTATATTGCATTCCCGTAAATAATTTTAAATAATATGAATTTTTAGATGTTGTTGTGGAGTTGCCCTGTGTCACTAATTTTAGTTTTCCTTTGGATTATTGTCTACTATTTGCGGTTGCAATGCAACGTAATGTTGATGTTTGCATAGGTGCGGACTCGTTGTGCGGCCGGTTGACGGAGAAGATTAATTCGAACCATAACCACAAGTTGATTTTGGCACACATGCCTCTGCTGATGGTCTGTCTCGAAGTAAGTAACTGTTTAATAATGATATCGCCAGACGAACACACTAGTTGTACGGTTCCGAACAAAGCAGCGCTTTTATTATGGGTTGGTACCGTGTAATGGACGAAGGGCGATCCCAGTATATAAAAACTTATTATACCACCGAGATTTGCGAGACACGCAAAATCTTAAAGCGTTCCACTTTCTTGGGAACGTAAAGACATAAAATAAAAGCGGCAAAATCTGTAAAATAAGTTTTATTTCAATGTGTAGTATTCGCGTTAATACAAGAAATTAATTACGTTGGGTTACTAGAAAAGTAACAAATCGAAAAAAACGTTTGCTTTAAATTTTCTTAGTAACATTCTTTCACTCCTAGTAATCTTATTTTCAACCATGATTATCACATGCTAAGCGGCGAAGGAAAACATCGTGAGGAAACCAGCATGTCGGAGAGAACCCCTCGAAAGACGTGTGTAGTCCGCCAACCCGCACTGGGCCAGCGTGGTGGACTAATCCCCCTCGCATTGAGGGGAGGCCCGTGCCCAACAGTGGGACATGAAAAGGGCTGGTATTATTATTATATTCCTAGTAAGCTACATTATCATTGACTGCTATAGGCTATGTGTTGTCAAGGTACCGCGGGCGGAGCCGTGAGTAGACGCTAGACATATAAAATTCCGTTATCCAGGGTCTCGGTAAACTGGCCACCAAGTTTCCGACGATAGCGAACACCTCGATATACTGTCTCCGCGATTTCCTGGTGACGCCGTCCCCCATCCTCTTCAAGCTGCACAAGCTGGAGCTGGAGAAGACCGGGAAGGAGCATATGAAAGTTACGCGTGAGTTAATTATGTTTTCTTTTAACATGCTATCATATTCGCTTATGGCAGCCTTTCCCAAAGTGGGTGATAACGCCCCCTTGTGGGCGCTGCAGGCCTAAAGGGGGGCGGTAAGAGAACCAGAAAAAAAATGGGATCGTTGTGTAGGGGCTTACAATAATTAATTTAATTTGAAGTTATAGTGGTTTTTAAGTAGGTGAAAAACTGGGGGCGCTATAAATAATTCATTCTCAAAGTGGGCAGTAGACAAAACAAGTTTGGGAACCCCTGGTTTATGGGATGCTTATATTTTTTTGAACACCACACAGTTCAAGGCAAGGAACTCCAAGGGTTAACCGAGTCAGGGGTGCCAGTGAAATCGACTCCGTTCGAGAAACTAAGGGACGCTGCCATAGAGAACTTGTGCGTGGCGCTAGAGGCGGCGCTCACGGTGGACCCGTACTGCGTGCCCGCGCTCGTCGGCTCCGTCAGCAACCGCCTCTTCACCGCCGAGACCAGTGACAGGTCAGTGACACCAGCGCTGCCTCTCCGGTACTCAACCAGCTTAAATATTACACTGGCCAAGCCGCGACGGGTAAAAGTACACTGGGAAGTACATTAAACTGTCCCGTTTACGGCGTTAACGGTATAAGTTTTCACCTGACAGCTGCTACATTATATTGATACGCGACTGAAGTACAGATAATACGAAATAGTTCAATCTGTTATCAAAAAGCCAGTGAAGTTGACTACAACTACTTGTGAACTGGGCCCCAAGTCTGCTAACACAATCGATTCATAATCGAACAGCAACCGCATAGTAACTGTCACTTTTGACATACATTGTATGGGATGTCTGACAATAGAGACAATTACTATGCGGTTGCTGTTCGATTATGAATCGATTGTGTTAGCAGACTTGGGGCCCTGGAATCGTGAAGACCGGACAGTAAAGCATATACAATGCTTCCACATACTTACTAAGCTGTGTGTTTTGTTTTAGCGAATCGTCTCTAATCAGCACGAACATAGTCATAATGTTGGGGCACGTGGCGGTCGCGTTGAAAGACACCCCCAAGACCACAGACACCATCTTGCAATTCTTCCAACAGAGGTCAGTTGAATCACATTAAAAAGTCTCTGTGTTAGCTCCATCTAGTTAACTCTGAATATATTGATTTCTTATATTTACGCGAATACTACACATTGAAATAAAACTAGTTTTAAGGATTTTATCGCGTTTATTTTTTGTTTTTACGTTCCGTTCTGCGTAGATCGGACCGCAAGTAGCAACTAAATACGAGGGTACCCCCGTCAAACTATGACACTAGGACGTCAACCACCTCAGTCCACCCGTTACTCTGTGTACGTTACAAATTAAGCTGAAAACACTAGATGTCGCTGCCAATAATGAATAGCAATCTTTATGCTAATCGATTGTATAAACGTGTATGCAAAGGCAGTGCCATAGAGAAATTGTCTGGAATGTCTATGATAAAAAAAGTAATACGAAGAATAGAGGAACCTGGATCATACTATTTCTATTATAAAAAAATCTCCATCCCGAAACCTCGACAGTATCTTACATTGAGGGGAGGTTCGTGCCCAACAGTGGGACATTAAGAGGCCTCATATTATTATTATATAATTTTGTTGTTGCGTGATACAAAACACCGAGCTATGCTCCGGGACTCGCCGAGGGCCAAACCTGGACTTCATCGTTGGTCACCACTGTTGATCCTGACTTGAAGGAGTTACAGTAGTGTGATTGGACGGTGGGTCAAGTCCCAAAAAACGGACTTAAGGGGGAAGCTCAGGTCAGGGCGCGAAATTCAAAATGTTAATGGTTTTTATTTTTTTACGAAAAATTTGGACATCTTTACGATGTAATTTAGTTTTTTGCGATATTAGCATTCTGCATTGGATGTCTCGATATATTAAGTTTGCTTAAAAAATACCTAAAGCGATACAACACCATAAAGTTAGTGAAAGTAGCAGTTTTTCCACCTTAAGGAACTGTTCTCTGGGGTAGGTTATGCCGTGCGCCGTCGTCCCTGGACACGCTGATCGTGGACCAGCTGGGCTGCATGGCGCTGGCCAGCCCCGAGGGTTCCGCTCACGACGAGATCATGCGCATGTTCACCGTCATCACCGTGGAGGCCGCCAGCGCCGCCTACCACCACACCGACGATAGAAAACAGTACAGGTACGACTTATAGCAGTGATTTTTTTTTTTTTTTTGTTTATTAGGATTACCAACGATTATGATAGCCAAGTTGGTAGAACGGTATGCCTCGGTAACCTCGTTAATCCTCGGTAATCCGGTAATGTCCGGCTCCTCGGTGTCCGGTTGCCTCGGTAACGAGGATCGCAGGTTCAAACCCCCCCGGCTCGCACCTCTGGGATTTCATGTGCGAATCTCATTTTCAATCACGATTATCACACGGTGAAGGAAAACATCGTGAGGAAAGCTGCATGTCTGAGAGAACCCCTCGTAAGATGTGTGAAGTCCGCCAACCCGCACTGGGCCAGCGTGGTGGACTATGGCCTAATCCCCCTCGCATTGAGGGGAGCCCAGTGCCCAGCAGTGGGACATTACAAAGGGCATTATTAGCAAAGGCATAATATTATATTATATTATTACGATTTATAACCTTGGGAAATAGGGAGGAGGCTTTATACCCTGCACAGATGAGAAGAAGTGCCCGCGCACATAGCGGGTGTTAAATTTTTCTGTAATTTTCTCGACAGCTTTTATTTTTTTATTATCCTAACCTGATTCGGACTATAAAGATTTTGGGGAAACTTTTTTTATTTAAATTAACATATCGAAATTCTATCTGTGTGTAGTATACCTGTGTGTAGTATAGATTAAAAAGTATGTATATCCCATAGGAACCGTGCATTTTACCGGGATAAAAAGTAGCCTATGTGCTATTCCAGACTATAATCTATCTCTGTGCCAAATTTCATCCAGATCCGTCCTGTTTTTTTGGCGTGATTGAGTAACAAACATCCATCCATCCATACTTTCACATTTATAATATATATACTAGCTGTTACCCGCGACTTCGTCCGCGTGCTATTTAACAAAAAAGGGGACGAAGTCGCGGGTAACAGCTTGTCTAAAATTAAAAGTAGCCTAAGTTACTCCTTGTTACAGCAGCTATCTGCCAGTGAAAGTCCCGTCAAAATCGGTCCAGCCATTTCAGAGATTAGCCGGAACAAACAGACAGACAGACAGACACAAATTGTAAAAAATGTTGTTTCGGTATATGTACCGTGTATACATCCAAATGCACTTAGTAATAAGCGGCTATTTTAATATTACAAACAGACACTCCAATTTTATTTATTTGTATAGATATGTTATATTATATATATGTGTCGCGTCAGGCACGTGTCGGGCGCGGTGCTGAACGCGCTCGCGAACATAGCGGCGAACGTGCGCGGCACGGGCGCGCGGCTGGAGCTGCTGACGCGGCTGCTGGAGCTGTTCGTGCAGCTGGGGCTGGGCGGCGAGCGCGCCACGGACCGCTCGCCCGCGCCCGTGCTCAAGGCCTCCGGCAGCGCCGGCAACCTGGGCGTGCTCATACCCGTCATTGCGGTCAGTACCGCCACGCTTATTTTTTTTATTACATTATAGGCAAGTATTTGATCTCGATCTCACCTGATGGTAAGTGACGATGAGATCTACGATGGAGCATACTTGCCTAGGTAGGAAGGCGGCAGTAGATAAGAGACGCTACATTCACTAGGCACATGCAGCGCAGCTGATCTGACCCGCCATCCATGAATGGCAACACCGAACATCATGCCGGAACACGGCTAGGCCGCTTGGCGACATGGCTTTGTTCAGTGGGTGGTGACTAGCCACGGCCGAAGCCTACCACCAGTAGAGTTGTCACACACACACATACAGGATCATACATACACAGATACAGGATCTTGGATTGGAGCTTACATTTTTATTTTATTTTGTAAAAATAATGAATTTCAAAAAAAAAGACAAGCCCGCTGAGTTTCTTGCCGGATCTTCTCAGTTGAGGTCGCGTTCCGATCCGATTGTAGGTCAAGAAAAAAAAATGTAAAGACAATTTGTAAGTGCCCCCGTAGGCATATACGAAATAAACGATTTGACTTTGACTTGACTTTGACGATTTCCTATACTCACGTGAATACTACACATAGAAATAAAATTTCATTTTATGTCAAAAATGTCATCTGTCAATTAAGTGTTGGTAAGTATTGTGAAAAGCTCATAGTCGAACACCCTGTTGGTCGGGTGCCAGGTGCTGGTTAAAAGGCTGCCACCGATCAGGAACCCGAAGCCGCGTCTGCACAAATTGTTCAAAGACTTCTGGCTGTATTGCGTCGTCATGGGCTTCACTGCGGCCGAATCAGGTGCGTGAGTTACTTCATTATTCATTTATTTCTATATTTTTTAATTTTATCCACCAATTAAAGTTATTGAAATATGAAAGGCGATGTATGGGTGCAGGGCTCAGTCTAGGATGAAAGTCTCTAAAGAATAAAAGATGAAAAAAAAAATCGGTTCCTGAGACGGTGCGGAGGGGGGGGGGGGGGGGGAGTGGTGCCGTTCCTCACCTCTTTCTTTTCTTTTTTTTCTGATTTCTCCATTGCGCCCGCGCATCCATACTAGCACTACTTAAATATAATAGGTACGCCTATCACAAATGCAGGAATTAACAGTGGGCACCGAAAAAATAAGACTCTATGACTTAGTCATAGACATTTTTGACGCGGCATCTGTACGTCAAGCGCGAGATTATTCGTAAGCTAACCGTGCACTTCATAGTGTACGTATTCAGACACAGACATGTACGGAGAGTACTTTAAGCTGATATAAATGAAATTATAAGAAACTCTTTAAACATATGTATATTCACGGTATTTCTAGCTGCTGACGTAATATAAACAAAACATAGCCGTCAAACTTAAACTAACAACAAAACTTTTTGCTAGTTCAAATGGCCAGATGTAAAATTCTATTAGGTAAATAAACCTTTTTATTAAAAACATAAACCTAACAATTTCTATGAATAACTTAGAATGTATAAGCTGTTACCCGCGACTTCGTCCGCGTGGTATTTAACAAAAAGCGGATAAAGTCGCGGGTTACAGCTAGTCTAAAATAAAAGTAGCCTAAGTTACTCCTTGTTACATAAGCATCTGCCAGTGAAAGAGCCGTCAGAATCGGCCGGAACAAACAGACAGACAGACAGACAAAACTTGTAAAAAATGTTGTTTTGGTATATGTACCGTGTATACATCCAAATGCACTTAGTAAAAAGCGGTTATTTTAATATTACAAACCAGACACTCCAATTTAATTTATTTGTATAGATGTGGCGTCGTATCTATTATATTTATATCTTCGTATAAAATACAAAATAAAAAAGTATTCTAAAATCTAAACTAGCACTATACTTTCTATACTGTCTGTACATATGAATAACATGTGATGTTACATAGATGTATCTAAAATTGTTATTGTCTCCTCTTCTATGGCGACGCCTGTAGCCATGCGAAAGCGTGAGTAAACATGCTTATAGAAAACTATATAGTTGTATGTTGTTTTTCGATAAGGTGGAAGCGCTAGTTCATGGCGCGAAATTCAAAATTTCAACGTTTTTTAGTACATGTATGACGCGTTATTGTTTTGTTTGTGAATGCGGCATAATGCATTGAATTTATTAATCCATTAAATTTCCTGTAAAATTTATTTTAAACAATACAATTCTCCAAAATTTTTTTTTGTTTTTTTATAAATTTTCGATAACAGTATCGCGTTAGATCAATTTTAATGAATACTGAATGCATCAAAACATTCAATGCCATATGCAGCCGTCTCAAATGTCAAAATTAAATCTCAATTGGTATCAAAGTGGCTCAAATTTTCGTACAAAAGTTAAATACCGTTGAAATGTTGAATTTCGCGCTGTGAACTGGCGCTTCTACCTTAAGCAATTCGATTGTGGTTTCATGGTGTTGTATTGACAAAGCAATCTGGTTCATATAGTACGTCCATATGGTGGGCAAGCCAACTGAACAAATGTGGGCGCCAATATTTGGATCATCGGGTTGGCTCACGCTAGCCGACGCGACGCCAACGAGAGCTTGAAAATTGTTAATATAACACCAAGGGTATTGTCCTAATAGATCATGAACCGATGAACTTGATTTTAGTATATACATAAAAAATGGGACCAATCTGTCAGCATATCCTTTCAAATAAAAAAAGAATTTTCCAAATCGGTTCATAAACGACGGAGATCTGAGATAACAAACATGTAAAAAAATACAACCGAATTGAGAACCTCCTCCTTTTTGAAGTCGGTTAAATAGTCGCGTAACAGCTTACTATTGGGACAATGCCTTACGATTTGCAGTGTTAGCATAGCGACCAGTGATAGCCGTTGATTTGATCAAACGTTTGAACAAATATATAAAAAAAACATCGTAGTGTGTGTCAGTGACCTTTTTCCTTTTTTTTTTGACAAAGTGTGCTTCTAGGTTGAAATTAGCGAGTGCGTTGTTAGTTTTGTATTTTAGTTAGATGAAGCTTTTTGGATAAACTGAAGTTATATATTTTTTTAATTTGGTTTTTGTGTGATAGTTAGAGGCCTTTTACATAATGATCTTGGAATGTAACGATTCATATTGTGATACTGTATTTGCTATAGGTATCTAGTACCTACCTATAATAATATGTAAGGCCATAATCGTATATCATATGAGAATTATTGCAATTTTAAAGTATCATAGCACAAGTTTCGGTGACTTTATCTCAGTTACATAAATGTTTGAATTAAATTTTCACAATTTTAATAAGTTTCTCGACTAACATCTTGGAGGAGTTCGGTGTTGCTGGCTTCTTTAATTATCGATCAACTTGTTTGGTTTATAATTGGAAAAGTTGACAAGCCGAGGGTCAGTGGTGGGTTCCTCTTCCCCCATTTGTTTAACAATGGATTTCCGCCAAGTGTCGCCTAGTTCTGTCAATTATACAATTTTAATACTTACCCCCGGACTTAGAGACGTTTTATAACTTTATCATACGACGTATAGTAATGCGCAAAGCAAAATTCTTATGCGCAGTACTATATAACGTTTGATAAATTTATAGAACGTTTATAGACGTTCTATAACTTTATTCGGGGGTTAGTCTTAAAATAAATATCTATACATCGTGTAAATTACCACAAGACCTGGAAATAGATGGTTTATGTTTAAGACTTACACAATTTAAAAAAAAACCATTATTGGAGTTTTTCATAAGAATATTTAGGATATTGAAAGGTGCGAGTAACTTTTACAATCAATTGGTAACAACTAGTTAATGAAGTTCTTATAATTAAAATCTGTTAAAGTTATATCACTCGTTGCACTATTTCACTAACACATTGTATACACACACACTGACCGAATATTTGACTAATATTCCCCAGGTCTCTGGCCCCAAGAATGGTACGCGGGCGTGAAAGAGATAGCAGTAAAATCGCCCTTCCTTGTCTCGCAAACGTCGCTCCGCTCTGAAATGCGAGAGTTGCAGTACACGTCGGCTGTGAGAAACGACTCGGTGTCAATGAATGAACTTCAGGAACTGAAGACTCAGATATCTAATTTGCTGGATCACCCGCCAGATGTCACTGTCATGGTGAATAAGTTGACGTTCGCGCCGTGCATGTACCTGCTGAGTGTTTATTGGTTGGAGACGCTCAGGTATGTCATTCCTTTTTTTTTTATTTCTTTTCTTTTTAGGTTGGCAATCAGCTACAAATTAGTGGGAGTTTTGCCTGTTTCGAGTTTTCTTGATAATTGTTATTAAGTTATAAGTATCCCTGATGATAATGATGAAGTTGTATATATATATATGTATATTATAAATTTTCAAATAGTTCGATTCATTTATTTCGCGATGTTATCGTTATAAAAAGTATGAATGGACTTATTTAATTTTTAACAATATTGCTTTTAGCAAAGTTTACACCTTATTTAATTTTTGTTTCAGAGTATCCAACTCGCCTGAGCCGAGTTTACAGCCAATCATAGAGTATTTGAGCGACACCGCACTACAAAAAGACAAGGCTGGCATGTGGCAATGTGTTGCTAGGTAAGAAAACGAATATAGGTGAAAGAAATATTTTATTTTAAGACCTCCTTACTCCAATCACTATAGCGTGTATCAGATGTGAGATAATATTTTCGGTACAAATCTAATGAGGGAGGTAATTTTTATCGGTAAATGAATTCCGAGTTGTTGCAACTTCTGTGGTTAGATACGAAGTCCAGTTACGTCCGGGCCACACCTGCGCCTAATGCAGTTAATTAACGCGTTAATCGACATAGAATCCCAACATCGTGTGTCGATTAGCGCGTTAACTAACGGCACAAGGCGCAGGTGTCGCGGGAGCGTAAGGAAAACGGTCCCAAAAAAATAATTGTCAAACTTATAATTTTCCAGTGTCGGTGACAAGGTGTTCCAGAAGTTCCTGGACGTGATGTCGGACAAAGTGAAGGACGAGTCCCGCGAGAGGGAGCTGGAGGGCCACGCGCAGTTCCTGCTGGTGAACTTCAACCACATCCACAAGCAGATCCGCCGCGTCGCCGACAAGTGGCTCGCGGGGCTCGTGGACAGGTTCCCGCATCTGCTGTGGAACTGCCGGGTAAGGCTCCCCCCCTTTTATCTTAATATATATATAGATTATGTGTCACGGTGTTTGTCCGCTATGGACTCCCAAACTACTAAACAGATTTAAATAGCATTTTGCACACTGTGTGCAGTTTTAGCCAACTTGAAATTGGATAGTTCATATCTCAATTTATAATCGCAAATATTTAACTATAAAAATATTTCGTAGAAATAATGTATATGGCAAAACAACGTTTGCCGGGTCAGCTTGTAATAATATATAATACCGCTATAATACACTGCTCAGCACGGCCGTCCCGTCAATGCGAGGGGGATTGCGATGTTTTCCTTCGCCGTTTAGCATGTGATAATCGTGGTTGAAAATGAGATTCGCTCATGAAATCCAAAAATCCCAGAGGTGCAAGCCGGGGTTGTGAACCTGCGATCCTCGTTACCGAGGCAAGCGTTCTACCAACCGAGCTGCTTCGTACAAAGATTGAACCACATCTCCGAGGTTTCATGTTCGGATTGCACTTCGTACTCTATTTACAATATATATTTATCCTTGGGCCGTTTGGGCCATGGTTGAAATGAAATGAAATGAAATGTATTTATTCGTTAGAGATATGGTTTGGTTTACATAAAGATGTTAAATAAATTAATTGTACAGCATATCTCGCCTGCAATAGGCATGCGAATATTGAATAAAATAAGATGAATATGCGGTTCACGACCACTTAGTGGTCAATTATTATGAACTGGCATATTTACCCTAGCTGAGATATAACCAAAACTCAAAACTATTCCTAAAGCTATAAGTATAATAATTCTAATCTTATCCTTATAAATATATTACATTATTCTTTATGTTTGAAAAACTCTGGTAAAGGTTAGAGCTGTAGCCAGGAATTCATCTCGGGGAGGTCTAGCTCTTGACCAGAGACAATAGGCAGGAACTTGAATAATCCGAAAAGAGTCGAATATATAATTTTTGGGGCGGCAAGCCCTTATAGGCCCAGGGGGCATGGTCCCAGGGTGCTTAATCTACTACTGTGCGTACTCCACAGGTTCTGTGGTCGATGCTGGATATCCTGCAAGTGCTCAGCTTCAGCTTGGAGCTGGATGCTAACCAGGAGACGCCCCTACTCAAGGTGCCCGGCACCGACTTCACCATGCAACTACAGGATACGTTGGAAGGGAGAGAGGTGAGGATTTCTTATTATTTTTCTTAACTGTCAATTTACTGCTGATCTTATTTTTATTTAAATTTATAGCACGTTTTCTTTATTTACAATGGTATTACAAACCACTTTTTAAAAGTAAAGCTACCCTAAGTAATATTGTTTTCGATACAGAAGCTGTAACCAGGATTTTTTTAATTTTTAATCGGTCTCTGTCGGTTCATGGATCACCGGAAATCTACCAAACTGATTTTGATTATACTTGGCGTAAAGATACCTTATATCCCGAGTCGTCATATACGTACATACGATAATTATTATCCCGGAAAATGGATGGATTTCCGCTGTATTAACAAAAAAAAATTGTATGTCAAAATGCACTTTACAGACTTTGGTATGACATGGCATTATGATAGCTTATAACAAAGTCAACATTAGGTATAAAACAAAGTCAACATTGTATCCCAAAATATGTGAAATGTGTGATGAGCACGGTTGTTTGTAACCCGAGTAATCGATGTTGAATATCTATACATATAGGAATTATGAACTGGCACCGCCCCCAGTCCATTATACGGTACCCATACTACAAGCGTTGCTTGGTTTGGGACCGGACAGTTGTGGTGTTCGCCTGGCTTTATTATTATTAATTAAATCGTATCTGGGTCCCAGGGCCCCAAGTCTGCTAACACAATTGATTCATAATCGAACAGCAACCGCATAGTAATTGTCACTTTTGACAGACATCCCATAAGATATCTGTCAAAAGTGACAGTTACTATGCGGTTGCTGTTCGATTATGAATCGATTGTGTTAGCAGACTTGGGGCCCAGGCTAAATTGTAAACGTATGAAATTGGTTCGCAGTGTATTGTGAAAGATTTCGCGGACCGCTGTCATGGTATAGTCCAAGAAGCCATGAAGTGGGCCCCCCAGTCCACGCGCTCCCATTTGCAAGAGTATCTCAATCAGGTAAGACATGTAACAAAAAACTTTACCAACTAAAATTATTGTCTGATTGCATCTGTTCTCTGTGAATGAAATCCATGCTGTGATTGAAACAGATCTTCGACGTCAAAAGTCAAATCTTTTATTTACACACATAAAGGCTTCTATGGGCGAAATGACTTATCCCCGAATTTATAGACGTCTTATTACTTTATCAGGGTCATATAGTACCGCGCACAAGACTTTTATTATTTGGTAATGTTTTAGAACGTCCGTAAGACATCTCAGAAAATATGTTGGGTTCATAGAAGTTTGATGATTAATCATTTTGTCCTTTTGTTGTATGAAATACATCAAAATAATCACTAGTTCGTAACGGAAAAAGTTTGGTAAAAATGTATTGGAGTTATTGTTATTGTAGGTTACAAGTTCTGATTACAAATTGTATGAAAAAAAACTTGAGAGGTGTCAAGGGACACCCGGATGGAACGAAGTTCCTCTATTATTTTTTATTATTTATTATGTACAAAAAATCAATAATTTTGGGAAACAAAAATATATGGCCCCCGGGTGGGCTCGAACCACCAACATTTCGGTTGACAGCCGAACGCGCTAGCCAATTGCGCCACGGATGCACTTGTGCAATGTCTCGAAAATACTGAGCATTATGTAAATGCAAACGACAAAGATAACAATTATTTTTGTCAGCGATAGATGTCGCTAGCATGTTTTTGAACGAGGTATCGTTATGTTTATGGGTTTTATATAGTAAACTATACTTTCGTTGATAAAAATGCTTACAATTGGTCGTTACAACTTTTCTGCTTAATTTTTCGTATGAATTTTTTCCGTCTAGCCCCCTTTCGTAACGCGCGATAAGGAACTTCGTTCCAAAAATATTGAATAAAATTTTAACAACTCAATGTTTTTGTTTCAAAACTGTGTAATGAATTTTATGTTATAACTGAGACGATCCACATAAAAAAAAAACCATTTCAGACTATGCCAAAAATATTTTCTCAAAAAAAAGACCTGGGGTTTCCCAAGACAGTTTGCCTGTATGTCCTAAGGATTTGGAATTCCCCATACTGTCCCAGTTAATGAGAAACTATGTATATGGTTAGGTGCCAAACTCGACCCTATGGCATCACTGCGGGCTGGCGCTGGCGACGGGCGCGCTGCTGGGCGCCGCGGGGTTGAACCGCATGTCCGCGCCGCTGCCGCGTGCGGCGCTCGAGAAGCGGCCGCTGTGCGTGACGCACGACTCTGCGGCGCTGCTGGCTGTCGTGTCGCAGCGCAGCCGGTACGCGGGCGAGGTTCGTATCCATTGCTCTTTAATTTAAAGTAAATGTAATAAAATATATTTTTTTTCTACGTTTGGAGTTTTACTGTGTTTGGCTTCATGGCCTAATTGTCTTAGTCTCAGAAGAAGTAAACACTTCTATGCACTAGAGCAGGGATTCCCAAATTTATTTTTTCTGCTGCCCATTTTGAGAAAGAATTATTTTTTAGCGCCCCCATTTTTTCGCCTACTTAAAATCCACTCTATAACTACAAATTAAATTAATTATTGTAAGCCTCCACACAACGCCGCCATTTTATTTCTGGGTCTCTTACCCCCTTTAGGCCTGCAGCGGCCACACGGGGGCGTTATCGACCACTTAGGGAAAGGTTGCACTAGAGCAGGGACGGCGAACCAATGGCACGCGACACAATATTTTGGGCACGTCACCTATCACAATAACTCATAATGCACTTATAAGAAAAAGTGTGAAGTAGGTACAGATATTCTATTTCACGAAGTCCGTTGGGCTATGTATGTCATAGTGAATGCATGTACACATTGTTTTAGTGTGCGTAAGCTCAGAGGCATAGTCAAAATTATAGTAGTAATCACAGTCAAAATGATGTGATGGCACGTCTATGACCTCATTTAACATTACTTTAGAAAAAATGGCACGTTGATACATAAAGGTTCGCCAACCCTGCACTAGAGTATGAAACGCAGGTTTAGTCCGCTTACGCCCAGCATGAGGGTACTTTAAGAGTACGTGAAGTGTAAAAAAATGTGTTAGTGTTGAAATAAAACTATTTTTAAGGATTTTATCGCGTTTATTTTTTATTTTTACGTTCCCGACGTTTCGGCTGCTTTACAGCAACCATGGTCACGGGAGGACTGAGGTGGTTGACGTTCTAGTGTCATAGTTTGACGGGGTAACAATAGTTTAACGTAAAAACAAAAAATAAACGCGATAGAATCCTTAAAATAGTTTTTATTTCAATGTGTAGTAGTCGCGTAAAAACCGTAGTAAAAGAAAGGATAAAAGAAAGGATCGGTGTCATGCCGTATAGGGAGGTGAAAGAGGCTGCTCTAGATAGAGACAGATGGAAAGAGCTTCATCAGCTACACCGACAAGGGTCTAACTCTTAAATTAGAAGAAGAAGTGTTCGCGTAAATATAAGAAATCAATATGTGTTAGTGGGAATCGAGGGGTCGAGTCACCTTCGTCCGTAGGAGAATAAATACCCTCGAGATACCCTACACGTGACCCTGGGTGGTGCCAACTAGGTGACAACTATACTGGTGGTAGGCTTCGGCCGTGGGTAGTCACCACCCACTGAACAAAGCCAGGTCGCCAAGCGGCCTAGCCGTGTTCCGGCATGATGTTCGGTGTTGCCATTCATGGATGGCGGGTCAGATCAGCTGCGCTGCATGTGCCTAGTGAATGTAGCGTCTCTATCTACTGCCGCCTTCCTACCTAGGCAAGTATGCTCCATCGTAGATCTCATCATCACTTACCATCAGGTGAGATCGAGATCAAATACTTGCCTATAATGTAAAAAAAAAGAAAAAATAAAGAGTGTGTGTGTGTAGATCTCGGGCGCGGTGTACGCGGAGGGCGGCGGCGAGGCGGCGGTGTGGCGCGTGGGCGCGCGGCTGCAGGCGGCGCTGCGCGGCGCGTGCGCCGGCGCCGGCGAGACCGCGCACCGCGCCGCGCTGTGGCGCGCCGCCGCGCTGCTGGTGCACGCGCGCCAGCACCACCAGCCCGCCGCGCCCGCCGCCAGGGCGCTGCTGCACGCGCTCGGTCAGTACCACCACCACCCGCACCCGCACCACCAGCCCGCCGCGCCCGCCGCCAGGGCGCTGCTGCACGCGCTCGGTCAGTACCACCACCACCCGCACCCGCACCACCAGCCCGCCGCGCCCGCCGCCAGGGCGCTGCTGCACGCGCTCGGTCAGTACCACCACCACCCGCACCCGCACCACCAGCCCGCCGCGCCCGCCGCCAGGGCGCTGCTGCACGCGCTCGGTCAGTACCACCACCACCCGCACCCGCACCACCAGCCCGCCGCGCCCGCCGCCAGGGCGCTGCTGCACGCGCTCGGTCAGTACCACCACCACCCGCACCCGCACCACCAGCCCGCCGCGCCCGCCGCCAGGGCGCTGCTGCACGCGCTCGGTCAGTACCACCACCACCCGCACCCGCACCACCAGCCCGCCGCGCCCGCCGCCAGGGCGCTGCTGCACGCGCTCGGTCAGTACCACCACCACCCGCACCCGCACCACCAGCCCGCCGCGCCCGCCGCCAGGGCGCTGCTGCACGCGCTCGGTCAGTACCACCACCACCCGCACCCGCACCACCAGCCCGCCGCGCCCGCCGCCAGGGCGCTGCTGCACGCGCTCGGTCAGTACCACCACCACCCGCACCCGCACCACCAGCCCGCCGCGCCCGCCGCCAGGGCGCTGCTGCACGCGCTCGGTCAGTACCACCACCACCCGCACCCGCACCACCAGCCCGCCGCGCCCGCCGCCAGGGCGCTGCTGCACGCGCTCGGTCAGTACCACCACCACCCGCACCCGCACCACCAGCCCGCCGCGCCCGCCGCCAGGGCGCTGCTGCACGCGCTCGGTCAGTACCACCACCACCCGCACCCGCACCACCAGCCCGCCGCGCCCGCCGCCAGGGCGCTGCTGCACGCGCTCGGTCAGTACCACCACCACCCGCACCCGCACCACCAGCCCGCCGCGCCCGCCGCCAGGGCGCTGCTGCACGCGCTCGGTCAGTACCACCACCACCCGCACCCGCACCACCAGCCCGCCGCGCCCGCCGCCAGGGCGCTGCTGCACGCGCTCGGTCAGTACCACCACCACCCGCACCCGCACCACCAGCCCGCCGCGCCCGCCGCCAGGGCGCTGCTGCACGCGCTCGGTCAGTACCACCACCACCCGCACCCGCACCACCAGCCCGCCGCGCCCGCCGCCAGGGCGCTGCTGCACGCGCTCGGTCAGTACCACCTGCCACACCACGCGTACAATAAAAACACCCCTGTCCTTTTTTCTAATAGGACTAGGACATAAAATTACATATTAATTTACTTACATACATATCATATGTCTTATTTTCATTATATATAAATTATTGATATATATATATATATATATATATATATATCTTCCTATTATATATACATACATATGTTCTCTATATATATATTCTTCTATATAATAAACTAGCTGACTCGGCAAACGTTGTTTTGCCATATAAAATAAATTGAGATTTAAACTATCCTATCTCTCAAGTTGGATCGAACTGCACATGGTGTGCGAATTTTATTATAATCGGTTAAGTGGTTTAGGAGTCCATTGACGACAAACATTGTGACACGAGATTTATATATATTAAGATTAATAGTACTACTCATCCAAAGGCGAGCATGCACACATACACCAAAAATTATGCACCTTCCTACTAATTTGCTACTATAAGTCTACACTTATATCTCCAACATTGTGAGAGCCCTGGTACCCATAACACAAGTTAAATCTTACAATGGGTAGCAGAGTTTATCCTATTCTCAATGTCACCAAGACTATGTACAACTTATAATGTTTGATGTGCAACTTTATATGAAATAAATGATTTATTATATTATTATTATTATATAGGACCGCCGCACACTCCCGCCACTGCACTACTTGCAAGTACTTTTGTATTTGCAAGTATTTCCCGACTGTACCAGGGCGCCCTATTACGAAACGAAGCCCTGGGCCCCAAGTCTGCTAACACAATCTATTCATAATCGAATAGCAACCGCATAGTAACTGTCACTATTGACAGATACCCCATACAATATCTGTCAAAAGTGACAATTACTATGCGGTTGCTGTTCGATTATGAACCGATTGTGTTAGCAGACTTGGGGCCCTGGTTTTAAATGCTGGTACCGTAAATACGTCCCAACCCTACTTTGTGAGCTTATTGTTTAATATACATTTGTTGTATGAATAATATATTTCAATCCATAGATCGATAATATGGAATAGAATAGAATTAATGAATTACATGTTTACTTCAGTATACAGTATGGTTCAGAACGGCTATGCTAAGCCTTGACTTAGTATATTTTATGTTGGGAACAAAATTAACATTTCTGAATCATTCAGTATACATTTGAATGCAATCTGACTGACAGTGATTAACAACAAAACATAAATACATTAGAGTCAGTGCCTTCCCCAATATTGTTTGATCTTAAATTGATGATAATGCTTGCGAGATGTCCACAGCGTGGTCCCAAGTGGAGATCTTCACGGAGGACGCTGTGACCACGGCAGTGGAGTGCTGGCAGTGGCTCAGCACAGCCCGCCCCGAGCTGGAGATACGGCTGCTGCAGGAGATATTCGCGGCGTGGCAGTGCACGGTCGACAGGAAGATGGGCCTGTTCTCGGTGCAGACCGACGAGATCAGCCCCCTGGCGGCACATGAAGGTACAGTAATAATACCAGCCCTTTTTAATTTCCTACTGTTGGGCACGGGCCTCCCCTCAATGCGAGTGGGATTAAGCCATAGTCCACCACGCTGGCCCAGTGCGGGTTGGAGGACTTCACACGTCTTTCGAGGGGTTCTCTCAGACATGCAGGTTTCCTCACGATTCCTTCACCGTTTAGCAAGTGATAATCATGCCTAAAAATGAGATTTGCATATGAAATCCCAGAGTTACATGCCAGGGTTTGCACCTGCGACCCGCGTTTCCGAGGCGAGCGTTCTAACAACTTTGCTATCACTCGTTTACATTTGTGTATATCGACATTTATAAGTATTTGGACCGTAAAGCGACGACCTGATTAGCTCAGTTTGTAGTGAACCTGCTATCTGTGCCGAGAGTACCGGGTTCGAATCCTGGTATATACAAACTTTGTGTCATGACCACCAATGTTTGTATCCGAATCATGGATGTTCAATATCTATATAAATATTATGTCCTGAGTTCGCCCTCAGTCCATTGTACGGTACCCGTAATAGAAGCTGTGCTTAGTATGGGACCGTACAGTTGGTGTGTTCGTCTGGCGATATAAAAGAAATACATACGTCTTTGTTCCCCGTTGACTACGGCTACAGTCTGGGTGTTTTCAAGTCGAGAGTGAACAGGTACCTTCTAGGCAAGTATGCTCCATCGTAGATCTCATCGTCACTTACCATCAGGTGAGATCGAGATCAAATTATTATTATTCCAGCCCTTTTTTATGTCCCACTGCTGGGCACGGGCCTCCCCTCAATGTGAGGGGGGATTAGGCCATAGTCCACCACGCTGGCCCAGTGCGGGTTGGCAGACTTCACACATCTTTCGAGGGGTTCTCTCAGACATGCAGGTTTCCTCACGATGTTTTCCTTTACCAAGTGATAAAATCTTGGTTGAAAATGAGATTCGCACGTGAAAAATCCCAGAGGTGCGAGCCGGGGTTTGAACCTGCAATCCTCGTTACCGAGGCAAGCGTTCTACCAACTTGGCTATCACTGCTTTTAGATCAAATACTTGCCTATAATGTAATAAAAGAAATAAAGCGTGCTGGGTTTGTTTAGGTGCAAAGCTGGAGCCGCAGGCGCCGTTCGTCGCTGCGCACGCGGTGTGGATACGGTACCTGTGCGAGGTCGCTGAGACCGCCAAGTACAATAGCTTGGAAAAGGTTGAAATGCTCGCTAGCTTGTTACACAGGTTAGTAAAACTGCGGAATATATATCTATACATATAAATAAAATTGGAGTGTCTGTTTGTAATATTAAAATAACCGCTTTTTACTAAGTGCATTTGGATGTATACACGTTACCTATACCGAAACAACTTTTTTTACAATTTTTGTCTGTCTGTCTGTCTGTCCGTCTGTCTGTCTGTTTGTCTGTCTGTCTGTCTGTCTGTTTGTTCCGGCTAATCTCTGAAATGGCTGGACCGATTTTGACGGGACTTTCACTGGCAGATAGCTGATGTAACAAGGAGTAACTTAGGCTACTTTTATTTTAGAATAAAAAAAATAGGATCTCACGAAAAAAAATTAAAACCAATGTTGCAGCGCAGCGCCTGTTGCAAGTTTGATAGCAACAACCTGCAATGCGTCCCGCGGGCTCAGAATGGGCGAGCAGGCTGTTGTCAACGGTTGTCTTTGTTAAATACCACGCGGACGAAGTCGCGGGCAACAGCTAGTATATATATATATTCGGAGGTTATATATATCTATACATATAAATAAAATTGGAGTGTCTGTTTGTAATATTAAAATAACCGCTTTTTACTAAGTGCAATTTGGATGCAAACATACTACATATACAACATATTTTTTAAATTTTGTCTGTCCGTCTGTTTGCTTCGGCTAATCTCTGAAATGGCTGGACCGATTTTGACGGGACTTGGCAGATAGCTGTTGTAATAAGGAGTAACTTAGGCTACCTTTATTTTAGAAATCCTTTTTGTTTAAATACCACGCGGACGAAGTCGCGAGTAACAGCTAATACAAGTAATGGTGTAGCCCCACATTGGTTTGGGACCGGTGTGTTCGTCTGGCGATATTATTATTATTAACAAGGATGGGGTCAATGACTCCGGTTGATGTTGACGTGTCTAAATTTGACATTCGATCTTTAAGTAAGTATAATGCAGCGTGACCTGATTCAGTCATAAATTGGTTGTAAACACAATTCAATACACATACAATCTCGCTGAGTTTCTTGCCGGATCTTCTCAGTTGAGGTCGCGTTCCGATCCGGTTGTAATAATAAAAATGTTTATTAACCAAAAAACTGATTTACAGAAATTTTATGTATACATACATTGTGGTTACAATTTTAATAATAATATTTTAAATACCTGTCAGTTATTGACAAAAACTTCCTGCACTAGGTCAGGCCTGTCTCGCAGGAAGTTTTTATTTAATTATAGAGATTAACCTAGATAGCATAACAGTTGCCAGTTCTTATAATAATAAAAGCAAATGAAATAGTTTGACAAAATTTTGTCATGAAAGAAAAGATAAAAAATAAATAAAAATAATGGTAATGGAATTAAATTAAATAAGGCACCTACTAGCCTGTGAAAAAAGATAATGATAATGATGATGATGCACTTGTTAACTAATTTGGTAACGGTAAAAAGATATCAAAATAATAACATAAAATAATAATTTTAAAAAACACTTCTTAAGAATTTTTTTATATATAATTGGTTGTAGAGTTAAGGAAAAAAAAAATGTAATGACAATTTGTAAGTGCCCCCGTAGGCCTATACGAAATAAATGATTTGACTTTGACTTTGATTATGTTGTGTGCAGGTCTTTGCCCATAACCGTTGGGGATGTTCGCGACCACATCAATAGGCACGTGGAAGCCGTCGGCGTCCGGTTCAAGTAAGTTATTGTTAACACGTGGTCCTTTTCATGCTTCATGGGTTCCGACACCTTATAGTGAGTAAGTAAGGCGACGCCTTATAGTGAGTGCGACGCCTTATAGTGAGTAGCGCGACTTCTTATAATGAGTAGCGCGACGCCTTATAGTGAGTAGCGCGACGCCTCATAGTGATCGCGACGCCTTATAGTGAGTAGCGCGACGCCTTATAGTGAGTAGCGCGACGCCTCATAGTGATCGCGACGACTTATAGTGAGTAGCGCGACGCCTTATAGTGAGTAGCGCGACGGCTTATAGTGAGTAGCGCGACGCCTTATAGTGAGTAGCGTGACGTCTTATAGTGAGTGTCACAACGACTTATAGTGGGTGTCACAACGCCTTATAGTCAGTATAATTATCGTCGCCTTATATTTTTGTTTCCTTATAAAATATGTTGTTGCTACATATGAATGTAATCCTACTAATATTATAAATGTGAAAGTTTGGATGGATGGATGTTTGTAACTCAATCACGCCAGAACGGCTGAAAGGATCTGGACGAAATTTGGCACAGAGATAGATTATAGTCTGGAATAGCACATAGGCTACTTTTTATCCCGGAGAATGTATGGTTACCGTGGGATAGATTTGTTTTAATTTTTCATAGGGCAAAGGATCGATATGATTTTTTGCGTAGGTACCTAGTGGTAGGTTAGGGGTCAGAAAATGACATAGGCTAACATTTATCCCGGAAAAATGCACGGTTCCTATGGGATAGCATACAGGAACCGTGCATTTGCATAAGGACATAGATGGTAGGATAGGTTCCCGTGGGATAAAGGACGCAGCTAGTGTAATTTCTTAGGTAGTTGCTGAATTAATTTTAATGTTGACACTAGAATTTTGTAAATGATATAGCCAGATTAGTAATTTGCTGGCTAATTATATTTGTGACAAAGTTTTCATATTGTTATATTATTGTTTACTGTGTATTTTATATTTTTGTTTTTGACTGCTTACAATGTCAAGTTTGCACGCTGGAAGGCGAAATATGGCGAACATTTTATACTTAGTTAGTACTTTTTGTTTTTTTTGACCTGCTGCTAAAGTCTGATTAGCCGTTCCTACATTGTTCTCACATACCTATAACAATGTATTGCTGAAAAATGTAAAAGATCTATTTAAAAAAAAAAGAGCAACCATGGAGTTTCTTGCCCGTTCTTCTCCATAGGAACGGCGTTCCGAACGGGTGGTAAAGCAGTAGTATAATATTTTTGTAACTTGACGATGCATAAGTACTGTACAATAATGGTCTACGTGAATAAAAAATATTCTGATTCTGATTCTGATTCATTAATTTATATCTTTGACCATGACTGTAACCTACCCATATTAGCAAATAAATAATTTGAATTAGAATGTGTAATGTGTTACGTGTGCGGGGTCAGGCTGCTGTCGTGCGGGCTGTCGCTGCTGCAGGGCGAGTCGCTGCCGCGCGGGCTGGCGCGCAACGTGCTGCGCGCGCGCGTGTACAGCGCGTGCCTGGACTACTTCTGCCGCGGCCCGCACTGCCCCGCCAAGGCGGCGGGCGCGCTGCGCGAGGACATCATCGCGCTCATCAAGTTCTGGCAGCTCATGCACTCCGACAAGAAGTATCTCAAGAGCACCGACATCGGCGGTCAGTGCTCCCTCTTCTACTTGTGTGTTTTAAGTTAGCAATCGGCTACGAAATAGAGATAGAGATAGATTTTTGGGGTCGAGTCACCTTCGTCCGTAGGAGAATTAAGTACCCTCGAGATACCCTACACGTGACCCTGGGTGGTGCCAACCAGGTGACAACTCTACTGGTGGTAGGCTTCGGCCGTGGCTAGTCACCACCCACTGAACAAAGCCATGTCGCCAAGCGGCCTAGCCGTGTTCCGGCATGATGTTCGGTGTTGCCATTCATGGATGGCGGGTCAGATCAGTTGCGCTGCATGTGCCTAGTGAATGTAGCGTCTCGATCTACTGCCGCCTTCCTATCTAGGCAAGTATGCTCCATCGTAGATCTCATCATCACTTACCATCAGGTGAGATCGAGATCAAATACTTGGCTTTAATGTAATAAAAAAAAAGACTATTTCGCCAGTGTCGAATACTAGATATATATATTATCTTAATATATATAAATTACGTGTCACGGTGTTTGTTCGCTATGGACTCCTAAACTACTAAACCGATATAAATAAAATGTTGCACACTGTGTGCAGTTTTATCCAACTTGAAAGATAGGATAGTTTATATCTCAATTTATAATCGCAAATATTGAACTATAAAAATATTTACTAGAAATAATGTATATGGCAAAACAACGTTTGCCGGGTCAGCTAGTATACATATAAAACAAAGTCGTGTTAGTTACAACATTTATTACTCAAGAACGGGTGGGCCGATTTTTATTGCCATTAATTTTTTGACGTTGTCTCCGCATTAAAATATGGGGAATAAATCACCAAGAAATAAAATAAATATAATAAATTTTATTATCAACTAGCTGGTACCCGCGACTTCGTCCGCGTGGTATTTAACAAAGACTCAACCGTTGGCAACAGCCTGTTCGCGGGTTCTGATCCCGCGGGACGCATTGCAGATTGTTGCTATCAAACTTAATCAGGCGCAGCGCTGCAACATTGGTTTTATATTTTTTTCGAGAGATCCTATTTTTTTTTTCTAAAATAAAAGTAACCTAAGTTACTCCTTGTTACATCAGCTATCTGCCAGTGAAAGTCCCGTCAAAAACGGTCCAGCCATTTCAGAGATTAGCCGGAACAAACAGACAGACAGACAGACAAAAATTTAAAAAAAGGGCGTTTTGGTATAGGTACCTTGTAAACATCCAAATGCACTTAGTAAAAAGCAGTTATTTTAATACTAGCTGCGCCCGGCGGTGTTACCCGCGATAAAAAGTATGAAAAATTAAAACATCTATCCCACGGGAACCATACATTTTACCGGGATAAAAAGTAGCCTATGTGCTATTCCAGACTATAATCTATCTCTGTGCCAAATTTCATCCAGATCCGTTCAGCCGTTCTGGTGTGAAAGAGTAACAAACATCCATCCAAACTTTCACATTTATAATATTAGTATAGTAAGTATAGTATAGATGAAATCGGTGTCCAATAAGACAACTTTAATAAATTGAGCAAAAATGTTCATCATCATACTTATTTTTCTCGACTTTTCTAGGTAACATAGTCAATTATATACATCACTAGCTGCGCCCGGCGGTGTTACCCGCGATAAAAAGTATGGAAAATTAAAACATCTATCCCACGGGAACCATACATTTTACCGGGATAAAAAGTAGCCTATGTGCTATTCCAGACTATAATCTATCTCTGTACTAAATTTCATCCAGATCCGTTCAGCCGTTCGAGCGTGAAAGAGTAACAAACATCCATCCATCTATCCATCCATCCAAACTTTCACATTTATAATATTAGTATAGATTAGTATAGATTAGTATAGATTAGTATAGATTATAATATTAGTATAGATAAATCACTTTCGTAAATCAGGCTACTAAGGGTTAATTTGGAGGCAGAACGAAGTTCGTCGAGAAAGCTACTATTAATAATTATGAGTACCCCCGATGATAGTGACGATAAAATGAAGGGATTCATTTCATCATTCGTATCAATAAAATTGTCGATACTTTTGGGTGATGGTGAACTCGAGTTATTATATGTCATTTTTAATTTTCGTCACTCGGACACATTTATGAACACACAGTGGAAATATCCCACCAATTATACACATTTACCACCAAATTTATGGACGCTCTATAACTTTATCAAACGCCATATAGTACTGCGCAAAACCAAACTCTTGTGCGCAATACTATATGACGTTTAATAAAGTTATGAAACGTCTATAAATTCGGGGGATAGATTAAAGAAGCCCAATTTCCTAGTGGCAGCCGTGACCGAAATTCGGTCAGGAGGATTATTAAGCCAAAAATATTTTGTTTAGGTGAATTCGAGCTGATGGGTCCGAGCAGTCGGCAGAGTGTGTACACGTCGAACTCGCCAACCGACAACCGATCGTCGGTCAACAGCAGCGACATCGGCAGCCGACAGACCACGGGCTGGATCAATACGGTGAATATTGACGACTAGGTTCTGCCCCCGGCTCCGCCCGCGGTTACACATCTGACCTATACTATGTTCGTAATTGTGCCAGAAAATTTGTTAATATTCTGATTCCTGTGTCGACTAACCATCAAATTAATAGACGGACAGTTAAAATAAATTATAATGGCATTGTAACGTACTTTTTAGAGGACAAAGTGTTATAATGGCTTTATAATCCATTATAACTTTCTATAAAATTAATGGGTAAATGTTTTTATTTCATTGCATTTATTCCATTTCATTTCATTACATAGTATTTTGTCGAAAACGTTCGATTTATTTGAAAGTAACACATACTTTGATTTCCAAGCAACAAATAATAAAATATATTGTGATGGCCTGACTTTTATTTGGGAAACGTTTTGTTGCGAAAACACGTAATTAATTTCTGAAACGAAACTGTTTATAAGCCAATATTTATGAAGTTTTCCATTTGTGATGGCTAGGTGCCGATGTCGACGACGACTCTCAGCAGCGGCGCCGGCAGCGTGGCCGGGAAGCGCTCCAACCGCAGCGTGAAGCCGCCGCCCAAGCCGCAGGACACCTTCGTCAAGGACTACGTCAAGAAACGAAACCTCATCCTCGAGCTGATGGTGAGACCATTCAATCCCTATTTAAGACACTCGCTGTCCGTAAAGCCGTGTACGCACTTTTGCACACGTAAATCGATTATAAATCTCGCAGCGTCCGGAACCCGGTAGGCCTATGAACTCTTTGAACGACTTAACTGCTGTCGTATTTGACTTTATGGTTACACATTCATTTTGCTTACCTTCTGGAAGAGCTTTCCTATACGAAGTTTAGATTCGGTTAAGTTACACGCAAAACCACATAAAACCCGTTCGAAAGGGATTCCCTTATAACGCGCCCCTATGTTTTTCATAGACAAAGTTTGTAATTTTGATTCAAATCCCAGGTAACCATTGGGACACCCCTTCAATACGGAAAGTTACATTACTAAACAAGTTTTTCAATGGATATGTAAAGTTTTAAGGAAACCCGATGAAGGAGGTACCCCTTGAAAGACTGCGGCCTGTTGAACGACTTTTCCGGGCCCTAGTACGAATCGTGCCATACCAAGTGTTGCCTTAAAGCTTATTTGCTATTTTTAACCGACTTCAAAAAGGAGGAGGTTCTCAATTCGGTTGTATTTTTTTTTATCCCACAGGCAGTAGAAATAGAGTTCTTAGTGACTTGGCACAATCCTCACGGTAGACCGGAGCAGGCGGTTCCGGGTGAAGATAACATAGCGACTTGGCGGTCCAAGCCCAACACTGAGCGCACCTGGCGGGACTACGCCAAGCTTGCCTGGGAGATCAGTCCCACGCTGGCGGTGTTCTTGCCAGAACGGTGAGTGACTTGGCCACTTGGCCGATTGCACAATTTGCAGTGACGCTGCTTTCTGTACCGAGTGTCTCGGATTCGATTCCCGGTGGGGGTAAATTTTGTGTGATGACCAAGTATGCTTGTACTCGTGTCGTGGATGTTTAGTATTTATATAACTAGCTTCTGCCTGTGGCATCGCCCGCGGTACATCAATGAAACATAGCCTATATCACTCAGCGATAATGCAGTTTTCTATTTATTCTCAATTTAAAGTAACGAATAACTAAAAAATTAAATGCCATCATAACTGTTGTAATTTCGACCGTATGCCTGCTAACTAAAGTCGTTTTCAGGTTGAAGAACGAGGCCATAGTATCTGAGATCCGTCGGAAGGTTCAAGCGCATCCGACTGCGGTATGCCACGTGCCGCAAGCGCTCAAGTATCTAGTCACCACGGAGACGTTGCTTAGTGACGCGCACGAGGTGAGCGACGTATTTTGATCCTTATATCTATGGATATAGAGTTCATAATCGGTTGAACCTTTTTCGTGTCAACATAGGTTCTGTAGCGATAAGGGCTATTGAAAATGACAGTACGATACGGTTCGGACCAAATTCAAGGTCTGGCCCCTACCAAGTTCGATCGTCTGACTGACTCTCCAATTAGGCGGAGCAATTTACTCCGCAATTAAAATCCACTGAACCAAAGTACAGCAGATCTAAATATAAGGGGACGCTATTGGTTAATCTTCACCACCCCCCGCTCCCCTCCACCTCAATGGATTGTCGGGCTTATGTTGTACTAGTTGTTACCGGCGACTTCGTCCGCGTGGTATTTAACAAAGACACAGCCGTTGACAACAGCCTGCTCGCGCTTTCTGAGCCCGCGGGACGCATTGCAGGTTGTTGCTATCAAACTTAATCAGGCGCAGCGCTACAACATTGGTTTTAATTTTTTTTCGTGAGATCCTATTTTTTTTCTAAAATAAAAGTAGCCTAAGTTACTCCTTGTTACATCAGCTATCTGCAAGTGAAAGTCCCGTCAAAATCGGTCCAGCCATTTCAGAGATTAGCCGGAACAAACAGACAGACAGACAGACAAAAATTGTAAAAAATGTTGTTTTGGTATATGTACCGTGTATACATCCAAATGCACTTAGTAAAAAGCGGTTATTTTAATATTACACACAGACACTCCAATTTTATTTATTTGTATATAGATTGTATAGATAACCAATGGTTTAATTTGACTGGTACTCCAACAGCTAGTGCACATGGTGACGTGGGCCCGCGTGTCGCCGGTGGAGGCGCTGGCGTACTTCAGCCGGCAGTACCCGCCGCACCCGCTGTCGGCGCAGGCGGCGGTCAGCACGCTGACGTCATACCCCTCGTCCGCGCTCCTGCTCTACATCCCGCAGCTCGTGCAGGCGCTGCGCCACGACACCGTGAGTATATGACGTCACCACACACCAAACTACACACTATACTATTCATTAGTCTTTACACTAGGTTACACCAGGGGTTCCCAAACTTTGAGAATTAATTATTTTTTAGCGCCCCACTTATAAACCACTATAACTTCAAATTAAATTAATTATTGTAAGCCCCTACACAACGCCCCCATTTTTTCTGGGTCTCTTACCCCCCTTTAGGCCTGCAGCGCCCACAAGGGGGCGTTATCGCCCACTTTGGGAAAGGCTGGACTAGACCGTAATATCCATGCCACTCCTATTCGGGACGAACACACCAACTATACGGTGTCACTAAGCAACGCTTGAAGCAATCTTGCTTTGTAATGCCAATGCAAATGGATTCGGGAGTTTATATTTATTGGACAGATGGGATACGTGGCGGAGCTGATCAAGTCGTTGGCGAAGAAGTCCCAAGTTGTGGCGCATCAGCTGATATGGAACATGCACACCAACATGTACACCGACGAGGAGATGCACAACAAAGACCGTGAGTGATGGGGAGGGCTTAGTACGAGTTCCGACTGCAGCGAATACCGATCGAGTGGTTGAATCTTTACACACATTTCACTCGCCAGCGCCCCTTTAGAAACGACGCCGCCTTTAGAATGGACGCCGTACTCGTAGTTGATATTCGATTACTATCAGCATGTTTTTATTCATATAAACCACATACACGTACGTACGAATTATCAAAAATGGCACTAGATACTCAGTTAAAGTTAAACACTCAGTTACTCAGTTAAGTTAGTTAAGTTAAAGTGGTTCCTGTGGGATAGATTTGTTTTATTTTTTCATAAAGCAAAGGATCGGCATAATTGTTTGCATAGGTAGTGGTAGTTTGGGGGTCAGAAAATGACATAGGCTAATTATTATCCCGGAAAAATGCACGGTTCCTATGGGATAACATACAGGAACCGTGCTTTTGCAAAAGGGCATAGAGGAAAAGGACATACTTTTTAATCGCGGGTAACACCGCACGGGGCAGCTAGTATTAAAATAAATATTATTGTATCGAAATTCCGACTTTACATAATGATTACAGATGCTCTAAAGAAACGCAGGTTCCAGGCTTAGTATACCTCTTCTGAATTGCCCTGTATATATACACTATAGACAGTAATCTTTACGATGAGACCAATTAAGGCTTATCTTGCGTGTTAAACATAGCATCGTTAGAGCCCAAAGTTTAGCCTGTTTTGTTATTTCTAAAATATATTTTCTATTTCAGCTTTACTATTCGATATCTTGGAAAATCTGATGAAATGCATAGTTGACTCCCTATCTGGGCCCGCTAAAGCCTTCTACGAACGAGAGTTCGGCTTCTTCAGTCAAATAACCAATATAAGTGGAATAATCCGACCGTTCCCGAAGGGTGCCGAGAGGAAGCGAGCCTGTCTTGAAGCGCTGAAAAATGTTAAAGTAAGTATCCATCGAAGGCACACACTGCAGGCCTAGCACGGCCGTCTGTGATGGGGAAAAATGTGAGATATCCGACTTTGTTTTATTCACACCTATGATTATAAAAAAGGGAGAGAAAGTGTGTGAGAGAGAGTTGAGTGAGTGTGAGAGAGAGAGAGAGTGAGAGAGAGAGAGTGAGAGAGAGAGAGAGAGAGAATGAGAGAGAGTGAGTGTGTGAGAGAGAGTTGAGTGAGTGTGAGAGAGAGAGAGTGAGTGTGAGTGAGAGAGAGAGTGAGAGTGAGAGAGAGTGAGTGTGTGAGAGAGAGAAGGAGAGGGAACGTGTGAATGCGAAATAGTGACATAAGTCTTGTCTTGGCCGGCGTGCTAGCTTTGCTGCTGGCTATATGCCTCACCAAAGACGTCCACACATCTGAGTCCTCTGACACTCTCATCCACCGCGACCTTCACCGCTTAGCTAGTGATAATTATGGTTGAGAATGAGATTCGCACATTCAATCCAGAATTCCAGGTTTGAACCTGCGTCCTTAGTTACCAAGGGGAGTGCTCTACTAACTTGGCTATCAATGCTTTCCCACAGTTTTAATTATAAAACAAAATCTGTTTATAATGTTGATAGTATTTTTTGTTATTTTATAATTTTCAGGTTCAGCCTGGATGCTATTTACCTTCGAATCCGGATTCTATGGTCGTCGATATAGACTACAAGAGCGGTAAGGACGACATTATAAATAAATAAATATCGCCAGACGAACACACCCACTGTGTTGCCTGCAAATAAGAGATCATTATACGCCCCCAGGTACTCCGATGCAGAGCGCGGCAAAAGCACCATATCTAGCCAGGTTCAGGGTACGGAAGTACGGCATCGCCGAGATGGAGGCCATCGCGATGGGGGAAGACCCACCCACGGTGAGTATTATACAAAAAAAGTTTTTCTAAAATAAAAGTTTAAAATCGATTATAGAATTGAAATAAAACACATTATAACTAATATATTATCGCGTTTATTTTATGTTTATTACGTTCCTGATGTTTGGGCTGTTAACAGCAACCATGGTCACGGGAGGACTGAGGTGTTTGACGTCCTAGTGTCATAGATAGAACTAAGGTACCCTCAAATTTTGTTGTTGTCTGCGTTTACGTCGGGAACGTCAAAATCATAAAATAAACGCGATAAAATCCGTATAATTAGTTTTCATTCAATTAATTAAGAAATCGATTAAAAATATACCCACAGGAGGAAGGCAAAGACCGTTTCACGGGCATAGCGTTGGAGACGTGGCAGGCCGCCATCTTCAAAGTGGGCGACGACGTGCGCCAGGACATGCTGGCGCTGCAGGTCATCTCGCTGTTCAAGAACATCTTCCAGCAGGTCGGGCTCGACCTGTACCTGTTCCCGTACAAGGTGGTCGCCACCGCGCCCGGGGTGAGAACTTGAACTGTGTGATACCATGGAATAGCAAGCTTTATGCTAATCTATTAGCATAAGGATTGCTATTCATTGTTGGCAGCGCCATCTAGTGTTTCCAGCTTAAATTGTGAAGTATACAGAGTACACTAGATGGAGCTACCGCAAAAGCCAGTGGTCAGACACTGCAGCAGGGTTATTTTAAACCAGGGGTTCCCAAACTTATTTTGTCTAATGCCCACTTTGAGAATGAATTATTTTTTAGCTCCCCCATTTTTTCACCTACTTAAAAACCACTATAAGTTCAAATTAAATTAATCATTGTAAGCCTCTACACAACGCCCCTATATTTTTTCTGGTTCTCATACCGCCCCCCTTTCGTCCACTTTGGGAAAGGCTGTTTTAAACCATTCGAAATCGATATCGGAAACGGAATCGAAAACTTCCGAGCTGGATTACCGTAATCGCTATTAAAATTTCCCAATTTGATTATCTTAGATGTATCTCGATGACAATACCAAATCGTTGTTTCAAAAAGTTTCCGTCGGAAAGCTCGTCGGGAGCGACATCGGAAAGTTTCATTCCGTTTCCGATGTCGATTCGGAATGATACCCTACTGGTGTGTTTTTCGCGGATCTATCGAAAGACAGCTGCCTGGGGAGCGTTCAAGTATTACGTAACACAATGTTTGGAGATTTTTGACCCCCCCTCCCTCCCTCCATGTAACGCGCCGTAACGTCCCCCCCCCCCCTAGTAAAACGTAAAGTCTACGCGACCGTTCTGAAGGGTTAAAACAATGTTACGTAACGCATAGTTCAAAACTCCCCCTCCCACCCCTGTAACGCATCGTAACGTTATAGAAGACCCCCCCCCCCCCTCTACCCAAATCGCGTTACGTAATACTTGAACGCTCCCCTGCCTAAGCAAGGATGTGTGAAGCTATGTGGTAAGCAATTATAAATTGCCCATTCTATTGTAGTGTGGCGTCATAGAATGCGTGCCGAACGCGAAGTCGCGAGATCAGCTCGGCAGACAAACAGACATCGGAATGTACGATTACTTCATCAAGAAGTATGGAGATGAGACTAGCAGAGAGTTTCAAGTGAGTGGTTATTTTTTTATTTTCGTATGCGTAGTAATTTCGCTCCTCCAGCGAGTCGAGTGAATTTTTTTTATACTATAGTAACTTTTTTTAACGTGATTCCGCCGGCAAATGCAACAATATTCTCTACGGGATATAATTTCTCGACATGTCAAATTATCTACGTCCTATTGTTTTTTTTTTATGAATTTGGCAATTCAGTAAGTAGAATCAGAATCAGAATATTTTTTATTCATGTAAACCATTATTGTACAGTACTTATGAATCGTCAAGTTACATAAACATTATGCTACTGCTTTGCCACCCGTTCGGAATGCCGTTCCTATGGAGAAGAACGGGCAAGAAACTCCATGGTTGCTCTTTTTTTTTTAAATAGATCTTTTACATTATTGAGCAATACATTGTTATAGGTATGTGAGAACAGTGTAGGAACGGCTAATCAGACTTTAGCAGCAGGTCAAAAAAAAAACAAAAAGTACTAGTATAAAATTACAGCTAATGGCTACATGGTTCCCAAATTTACAAATTACTTATGTAAATGAAAATAAGAAGGAAGAAGAGAAATACAAAATCCAAATAGCCTGCTCGAACAAGGTCATTTATATTCCTGAGGAGCCGGACCAGCATCCAACCAAGCATTTTTATCCTTAAGATAAGCATCTAGTGTATAGTATGCCTTCTTACATAGCGTATGTTTTATGCACTGTAATAGTCTATCCCCCGAATTTATAGACGTTTTATAACTTTATCAAACTTCATATAGTACTGCGCAAAGCAAACTTCTTGTGCGCAGTATCATATGACGTTTGATTGGGGGGGTTAGATAAGATGAAAGTATATTTGTTCCTAATTCTTCATACTGTTTTTTTTTATTATATGTTATCAATGCAACGTATAAATATGTCGCATCACGTAAAATGAGCAAAGATGTCAGCTCAGCGTATACCCAATTCACACAGTTGGGCATGCGCAGAGCCGCCATCATTTCTCATTTTATATGGGGCGACCTATATCTATGTGTAAATAGTATTTTTTATTCAATGTGTAGGCGGCTCGTCGTTGCTTCGTGACTTCGATGGCTGCGTACAGCGTGATCGGGTTCCTGCTTCAGATCAAGGACAGACACAACGGCAACATCATGCTCGACACAGACGGACACATCATACACATAGGTATCCCTCATCATCATCATCACCATCATCAGGTGGACGACGATCACAGCTGGATATAGGTTCCAGAGCTATGTCGAAATCTATATACCCATACTGTTTAGGAAACTGGTTGTTGTCGCTCCCGACTAGATGTCAAAAAAAGCATTTTTTTAATGGTAATTTCGGAATTTGACTTCACATAATGATTAGAAATGCGCGGAATAAGGCGGCAGGCTCGAGGCTTAGTATACCTTTTCTGAATCATTCTGTATAGCGATTGCGGATAATAAAATACTCCGCTCGATGATGTGATTAGGTTATTTATTTATAATGTGTATTTATTGAATGTGTTATTGCTATTCATTACTTGACATTGGCAAAATACCCGCTAAGATGTGGGTGAGGCCATATTCATATCCATTTTATTTCATCGCATTTCACTTCGTAAAGAAATAACTTTTAACTAGTTCAAAGTGGTCGCATACCGAACAATCTCCGCTCCGCTTTGGTGTAAACCAGGCCTAAGGATACCCACTATTTGTTCCAGACTTCGGGTTTATGTTCGAGTCGTCCCCGGGCGGCAACCTGGGCTTCGAGCCGGACATCAAGCTCACCGACGAGATGGTGATGGTGATGGGCGGCAAGATGGAGGCGCCGCCCTTCCGCTGGTTCTGCGAGCTGTGCGTGCAGGCCTTCCTCGCTGTCAGGTCGATATGCACTCTATACACTTGTCATAAGATATATATAATACTACTTAACGGTGAAGGAAAACATCGTGAGGAAACCTGCATGTCTCAGAGAACCCCTCGAAAGATGTGTGAAGTCTGCCAACCCGCACTGGGCCAGCGTGGTGGACTATGGCCTAATCCCCCTCGCATTGAGGGAAGGCCCGTGCCCAGCAGTGGGACATTAAAAAGGGCTGGTATTATTAACCGTCGGGTGCCAGAATCAGCTGTCGTCATTCAAAACCTCATCTTCCTTTTCAGACCGTACCAAGAGGCGATAATATCAATGGTCTCGCTCATGCTCGACACCGGTCTGCCCTGCTTCCGCGGCCAGACCATTCGTCTCCTTCGCTCCCGTTTCGCTCCCAACTCGACAGAGAAAGAGGCAGCGGCGTTCATGCTGTCTGTGATCCGCAACTCGTTCCTGAACTTCAGAACCAGGACTTACGATATGATTCAGTATTATCAGAACCAGATACCGTATTAAGGGTTTTTGGTTAAGGTGTTGGACTTTAAACTTTAAACCAATGTGGATGCAGTACGGGACGCGTATGCCTGAATTTTAATACGCGTGTATAAACAGTCGTATTTATAGAGCCGGATTAAAACACGCTTTCAACGCTGTGTAAAGTTATATATGTAATTATATAAAGTAAATTGGCATTTAGAAATGTATATAACAAATAAAAGCTTCAATTCTACAAAAAAAAAGTCATTTATAACTGTCAATTTACTGTATGTAATTTGAAATATTACTTTGGCTAAAGCCTGCTGTAGAATTGAATTGTGTTAATTGCAGTTTTGTTTTTTTTAAATATGGCAACAATGAATATGTTGGCTTTATGTGTATGCTTGGAACGAAGGCGTGGTATTTTCCGGATTAAGCCGAATACTGATTTTATTCAATCTGGCGTATGACTATTGAGTTCATACATAGTCTAGTCACAACAAATATAAAGATATACTTACTAGCTTACCAGATCAAGTATGGGATTATAAAATTATTCCAAAAAAATATTTTACGTATTTACCTTATAAATGTTGTGTAATGCCATTTTGTAAATGGATTCAAGCTTCTATAAATTCGACTGTAACATTTAAATCTACGATTTGAATCAGTACTTATTAACGAAATTATAATGGAATTTGGGAAAGATGGGGAATTGAAATGGAAAAGATCACAATGTTTCTAGCATAAAAGAAATATTATATTGATAGTAAATATTTTACCTCACCCCAATCATTTAAATGATTAAATATTGATAATATCATCGGCTTCTAAACAAAACGAGTTAGTTTATTGTTACTTAAACCACTCGGGTGCAGTTAGCGATAACTGTAGGCTGGGGTTCTGGGGTTCCTCTGTTTATTCAAAGTTATTTCAACATAAAGGTGCTAATCCAGTTATTTACTTATAACGACTAAACTAAAGGATAATGGTCAATTTGGACTTATGTTTGGTAAATTTGTTCAATAGTGATGAGATCTGGGCCCCAAGTTTGCTAACACAATCGATTCATAATCGAACAGCAACCGTATAGTAACTGTCCGTTTTGACTGATATTGTATGGGATATCTGTCAAAAGTGACAGTTACTATGCGGTTGCTGTTCGATTATAAATCGATTGTTTTAGCAGACTTGGGGCCCTGATCTGGTACCTATCACATGAAAGGTCTTGGAGTGTTATTTTTTTACTTCGATTGCTCCATTTACACTTATGTTCAAATCCAGCACGAAAATTGTGTTTTTTTAATCAATTATTTTTAAGCCATATAATGAAATGAAGAAGATCCTATAATCTTTTATATGACATGGAACTCATCACTGTGTGTGTATTGTTGAGTGGACCCAGGGTTCATACAAAATTACCCACGGTCTTTGACGTAACTAAAATATTGCTATCTCGTTTTAAACATTACATTCATATAAAGGATGGAATTAACTTTACTGAAGATTTGTGGACGTATCATGAGAATGAGTACCAGTATCTCACAATTTCTGTCCAGTAATCATGGTTTATAAATCTCTTGACGTTACGCTATAAACGCAGTTCAAAGGATTTTGAACCTTGTTACCATTATAATAACAATATCGAGTTGTAGGTATTATTAGCCGAGCTGTTTTTGAATATTTACGTAAGAGTAATATATTATTTATTGTACGCAATGTACCCTACTTCAATGTTATGTAGGCCCGTTTCTAGTTTAGTATAAGATGTTACTGAAGGTACAGATTGTTTAAATAGTTGCAATGCGGCCCGCATCAGTGTGCAGTGTCCTTTAGAACCCACGAAGGCGCGTTCTTTGTGATGTATGGGTTGCTGACCGACGGCTGTTATGAACCCTATACAATAAACTTAACTTAAAACCCTGACCGCTCTGCTGTCTGCGAATGGGCTTTGTTGTCGCCTCCATTGTTTGTCTATGCCATCGTAACTCCCAAATCAGATGATCTGATTTCAACGCGATTTTGTTGTCTGGTATAAGTATTATATAATGTTTCTTGGCTGTCTAAATGTAAATCGGTATTAATATACTCAGATCCTGAGTCAAGAAATCGTTTAATATTTAAAAAAACGATTTATTTTTAAATCGCCTCTATTGGTTATTTATGCTATCTGTACCTTGTAGTAAGTTGAAAGAAGCTGTTTTAAGTGTTGTGTTGAAATTAATTGTATAATTTATTGTTGATGGTACCATTTTAACATTCCTATGGATAGTTCATGTTGTTGTAACGAATATTATATGGTTAAGGTTATATATGCGTTTTATTTGTCTCCATTACTCTATGATCCTTTTGAGGCTGCCCGCCCCCCCCCCCCCCCCCAGAAACAAGTATATCTAATGCTTCTAGGTATTTCCGAGTGCTATGTTTACAGGTTCGTGTACTAGTCGGAATTATTGTTACATTTTTATTTTAAGTAGGGAATTTGGAAAAAAATCTTGTAAACGGCTATGGACTACAAATATTTGTACAAAAGATAATATGCAATGTGAACACATTGTACTGATGGTCTTGGGAAGAGATCTTCTGATGCAGCATCTTTAAGACTGCAAATGCTTGCGCACAAGACGTAATCAGGATAAAATAAAATATTTATATAATCTGTGATATTTACTCAAAATCCATACTATAACTTTCAATAAACGATAAATAGTATTCAATTTTTTTCAGGCCCCTCTTCACTTTGCTTATATCCAAACTGGGCAAATGTTCCTTCGTATGTTCAGGGAACTTTCTAGAAAAGGCGGTTTTGTCTTGAACGGCCTTTGTATTAGTTTTGGGGACCCGTTGGATGGATTTCGCCTTTGCTAGTATTTGGTATAAATGTGAGAGGGCCGCTTTACAGTAATGTTTGGGATTATTCTCACTTGGTCCTCGGAGTATGAGGAGAGTGTCTCTCTTCATTACCTCTAGACTGGCGTCATCAGTTTGAATGAGTTCACTCTGAAATCAAAAGAAAAAATATCAAGATGAGATCAGAGGGTTATAATGGCTATATCATATATACAAAAGCGTATATTTCAGGATTAGTCAGCTTAAGTGGAAGTGGGCTGGTCACTTCCAATGAACAAAATACGAGGGTGGACATGGCTGATTTTTTTTATTAGTCCTTTAGTTTTTCCTGATGCTAAAACAGACATAGATAAAAAAAGGTTAGCTATGGCTACTTAGCTTAGACTGTATCTGCTGTAGCTGCATCACATAGCTTATTCGCTAAAAGACAAAAATAATACCGATGGAGTTTCAAGAACAACATATTAAGGACAAACCAAGCTGATTTGTGTAGAACACGCGTATATTGAGAGTTCGAAATACGCCACAGTATCACCTAAGTTTGTTTTTTTTTTTTTTTTATTACATTACAGGCAAGTATTTGATCTCGATCTCACCTGATGGTAAGTGACGATGAGATCTACGATGGAGCATACTTGCCTAGGTAGGTGTTCTATAAAAGCACAGATAGTTAGAATATTATTACCATATTTTCGTGTTAAATATGTTACCTGCAAGCATTTCTGCGCAACCGATTCCACAGCAATTTCTGGGTCTTCAAAGTTAGTGTTGGCATCCAAATTGGCGCAAATATTTAGTACACATATTGTCCCTTCTGCGGGATCTATCTCTCCATTGTAGTACCTCATTATGAACACATAAGATGCTAATACATTTGTTATGTTGTACTTTATTGTTGGTGATGGCTTCACTTTCTGTGTGAATTAAATATAAGATTACATTCTTAACAATTAACTTTATTATGTGTACTAATTCACCCTCACTTAGGCAAATACCTCCACAATCATCAATCAAATATTATACTAGTGACATTGCATAACCACATAGCCCAAAATATATTGATTTGGGTCTCTGATCCTTGACAGAAAACCTTCTGAAGGTCAAAGAAAGTTCAGATTTGGCAAACTTTACTATTGTGAATAATCTCGCTTGTTCCATAATCTTATAGGAGGTTGGCAAGCTAAGGGCATGAAAACCTAACCCCCAATATTAACAAATCTTTCTAGGTATATTACTTACTGTTAGCAAACTAAACTCAGGTACAACTTTCAACTCCGGGGAGTTCTTTAACACCTTATTATCATTACAACCCACATCCTCCACCAATTTTTTCTCCTTATAACTCATCCACCATGGCTCCCACTGCGGCATTATAGTTCCAATCTCCCCCTTATTCAGAATGGCCTCAAACTCATTCCTCTCATCTTCGGTCAAAGCATTCCAAACAGCATCTGCGTCATCGAGGTTTAAATCTTTAATCCTATCTTCAATATCAATCTCGTCAGCGTCGTCGGAATCAATAGATTCATCTTCTAATAAATCATCAATATCAACGTCTTGGTCTTGCATTCGTTTTAGTATATCAATCATTTTCTGTTTGGACTCATCGTCTGTGTGGTATGTAGCAAGCTCTGTGGTGACACATTCTTTATAAAAGCTTTCGGAACATTGTGTGTGTTTGTCCGACTTGTAGCAGTCCAGTGAACAGTAGAATACCTCGCAGCGAGGACAGCAGTACTTGCTCAGATTATCATTGCACCTGGAGATGTTGGAATAAACTTATTTTGTTGATTATGATATGAGTAGGCACTATAATATGAATTTTCAGGATAAGAGTAGCCTATGTGGTATTATATGGTCATGAGTACCGCAGGTTCAAACCCCGGGTTGAACATCTAGGATTTCATTATTTTCAACCAGATGTCACACTGTAGGGTGACGGAAAACATAGCTAGGTAAGCTGCATGTCTCAGACGACATCGCGAAAGAAGTGTGAAACCAAACTAGCACTGGGCCAGCGTAGTGAACCATGTGAACACTAATCCTCCTCGCATTCATGAAATGGTTAGTTATAAAGCTGGTAAAGAAGCAATGCCGGTACAATGTCATGATGTATTAATAAAAGTAAATAGTGTTTACTTACAAGCCACAAATATTCTGCGCGGCATTTACAGGTTCTTCATCTGCCATTGTTATGAATTACCTGTAAATTATGTTTTATATTCAGATGTATTATGTGGCGCATAGACCGACCGCTCCAGAGTGTACAATAATTGAACCGCTCGATAGTCAATTCACGGGGAAATCCACGAACTAAAATAGAGCGTTTACTGCGAACAGCTGTTTTCGTTATTTTCTCTATACCGCCGCGCCGTTTTCCTAGCATGAATATGACATGAACCTATGGACCTGACAAGTGACAGCAACGGGCAACCTGACAGACAGTCAAAGTCACAGAGGAGAGACACAGTCCTGACAGAGACACAATATTACTATAGAGTTTACAAACTAAATGAAGTAGGTGCACTTTTTATAACCGCATTTTAGGGTTTCTAGTACATTTTACCTTTGTTCCTTACAAAACCATAAAAAATAATGTAAAAAAGTAAAGCGAATAAATGTAAAAACTTTGAAATTTGGAAGAAATTTACCCTTGCACTAAAGAGATTTTTGAAAATTAAAACGCAAACTTTGTATGAGGAATACTTTTTTAAAGTGACGATTGGGCATAGTATCGTAAATACTACGGTCTACGACCATTATAAAAAAAATGTCATGCTGATATTATTTTATGTTTTTGAAATGGTATGTTGTAACAAAACGCACTTGACATTTTATTTGGATTGTTTTTTGCGTTTGTTGCTGTCAAAATTTCAAAACAAACAATATTTGTTTATGTGTACTGTGCTGTGTAAAAACATTCGAAACAAAAGAAACAGAATTCCAAAAGTTTGTAAAAAAGTTAGTTGGTGATCTGAAATAAAGTTAGATATCTTCAAATAACCAATGTCGGAGCCAGAAATAGTGGAAGATTTCTTTGGGGTTTACTTATTATATTGTATGAATCCCAAATATAAAGGTCGTACTTACATTGGTTACACGAGGGATCCAAACAGGCGTATTATGCAGCACAACCGTGGCACCTGGGCAGGTGGTGCCTATCGCACTAATAATAAAGGCCCCTGGTGAGTATCCTGGAACCCGTCCCCCTAAGGTTAAGGAATAATCTAAACTAAGAAACGCGGCCATAGTTTACGTTCGTAATTGTGCTAGTATCCAGATTTTACCGCTCGTAATTGTGCTACATTGTTTCCAGATTTTACGAAATCACGTTGATGTTCAGAATATCTAATTCCCGATAGTTTTACAACTTATACAGATGAAATACTCTTCTTCTTATGTTGATACCAAAATATTAAAGCGATATGTGAAAAATGTATTGTCAATTATGCCACTGACTTCACCAGCTATCTTAGATCCATTTTCACGCCAATTGTACCTACTATATTACTAGTGTAGCATAGTAGTAATATCAGTAGCATACTGGAGTGGTGCGTATAATGATATTGAATAAATATTTCCAGATGAATACACCAACTGTATGGGCCCAAACAAGGAAGCGCTTGTGTACCGATGTACATGCTATGGACTGGAGCGAGCCATAGTCACATCCAGACTGAGGCAAATGAACACTGAAAGATTACTTCTAGAATTATATTACATATATAGATTCACTTTGAATCCCCTCGGTGATCACCTCCATTCTCGTCCAAGTGTAATGAGTGGAATGTTAATTCCATCAATGATGGTTACTTGTTTTTTGTTTCAGGAAAATGGTGATGATAGTTCATGGATTTCCTAACAACATATCTGCTCTCAGAGTAAGTCCTGCCCATAATTATGTTATGGAATGATTGCTAGTGAAGTTAGGTAGGCAGGAGGAGTCTCCTGCCCAGCCCTACAAGGGTTACTGCCGTGATTGTATTTGCTTTTTTAGCATTTTAATTATCAGAAAAGTTAATTCTGAAATATTTTGTTTGAATGGTACAGCTAATGGGATATAGCAAAACCATTCGACCAGAACTTGGTCACATCCCTGGTACACCACAAATAGTGACAGGGAAACTTAGTTTAGTAGTATGGTAAATTATACATAAGTACCTACTTAGATAATGCTTGTTTTTTTCATAGTTTGAGTGGGCCTGGCAAAATCCAACAAAAACAATAAGACTCCAACACTTAAATTTGAAGAAGATACCCAGAAAAGAGTCCGAATTCCAGTTTCAATTTCGAGTCATGAGTGAGATGCTCCGTGTGGGACCGTGGTGCCGTTTGCCTCTGCTCATCCGATGGCTAGAGAATGAATACATTCAGGAATTTCATGTAAGAAACTTATTTCAATTAAAAAAATAACAATAATTTAGAATTGGGAAATACTGAAATTGCATTATGAAAACACCTGCATGTCTGAGAGTATCTTACAACTTTTTTGAAAAACATGTCAAGTCGACCAACATGCACGGGTTCCTATTATATTCTGGGGATGCCATGCCATGCCAGGCAGGACAATAAAATGCTTGTCAGGCATATTACAGATCATATTTTCCTTACTACCTATTCTTTATATTATAAGGTAGATATCACAAACAAAATTGAGTAAATAGGAATTTATCCTTTTTTAGCCTGAACGAAAGCCACCTGGTCACATGACAATATGCCACGGACCAGTCAAGAGCAAGAACTTGAAAAGATCCAAAACACTTACCACCACGGATGCCTACGAAGAATGTCTATTATGCTCTATATTAATAATGAATGGCCGAACAAAAATAAAATGTTTGAACATGACGTGTGACCTTATAGCCCACATAACATGTCTAGCTGATTTGTTCTTAACTCCTGGTGAATATGTGCCTGTGGAAGGCACATGTCCAATCTGTTGCACAAATCTTAAGTGGGGTGATTTGATAAGGAAGATAAAGGGATGTTCTCAATGTGGTGATGAAGAAAATGATGATGATATTGTATGCACTCAGGATAGGCAATTTGTTGATAATAACTCATGGTTCTTAGATTGTAATGACGATTTATGACGAAATATAGAAATAAAAATAGCTAAGAAGACTGACTTTATTTATTATAGGACGTAACATACTCACCATTTGAAATCTTGATAATCATAAATAAATGAAAAAAAAAAATATGTTAAAATTAATAATTTATTTACACGCACTATAATTAGTGAAAAATGTATAGAATAAAGTTGCTAGTAACTACCAGGTACATCATTATAAATAATATGTTATTGTAAATAAATCTATAAATAATAGCTATGTACGTACTATAATTAATATACAACAGATTTTAAGAACATTACTGGTATAATGTTTTTTTACAATTAAATTTTCTATATCTTTGCCAATGTGCAGTAGTAGCCCAAACAAACTGCACAGGTTTATTTTTTTAAATCCCAAACTAGCTGTGTCTGAAAAAAAATGATCTTAAGGTCTTTTACACTGTCAATTCAACCGCTCAAGTGAAAGAGACTGATCCGTAAGTAGGTAGAACAGACATTTGAAATGTGTCTTAATTTTCACTTAACTTGGTCCTGCCCTATTGGGCAGTTGAATCGACGATTGCCGATTATGGTTATACTCTCAGGTCATCGTAAAACTTGCCTGGGGTTGAGATATTTTTTTTCATTTTCTTACTTATTTAATACTTATAATTAAATCTTAATTTAACACTCATAAGACTTACGAGATAGTTCACATTCACATACATATTTCAGTGTTTGGTTTATACCCACCACGAATGTGTTTCGCAGAAACAGTTAGTAACGCCATTTAAGTAGGTAGGTAGTAGGTATAAATTGGAATTTGATAGTCAATCCTACATTCGCTGCTCCATCCATAAATTTAATCGTACGTACCTACTCTAAAATAAATAAAACAGTTCCATATTTTGTTATTGCTAATTAGCGATTATAAATGCAATTCATTTGGTTTCGAATTTAGTAGGTCTACGCACTTAATAATCATCAAAGAAATCACCATCATCATCATCATCGTCGAAGTCGTCGTCATCAGCTCCGGGGGGCACGAACGCGCCATTCAACACTTCACCAATGGGCTCCTGAAACCCAAGCACTTTAGCGAATCCGTACACCAGTCTCATGACCACTAGTCTCGTGAAGTCCACAGGCGTAGTCTCCTTCCTCTGCAGTGTCAGCTGCTTATCCGTTGGATAATCCTTTATCCTCCTCTTCATCTCACAAGGCGGTAACACAAGAACTAACGCCAAAATAACGAAATACAAACGCGCCATTTTGTTTTAATTTACCGCCAAATTTACTGTCAAATATTTAGGTGCGTTCACTGATTTTTTTTCAATAAAATAGCATGATAAAATTATTTTCGACCGAGTTGCTGTGGAAAGTGAAGAGATAACGGAATGTTGGCGCACGGGCGAACGAAGCAGCCACCGTTGCTATTGTGTGCCATGCCAATACGTAGGTATATGAACTGTCTTTACGCGGGGACTGATTGAAATGTATTAACAGTTAAGCATATTGGGGCTGCAGTGAAAAGGAATCTCATTTTGCGATACTTGTTCATGCACTTGTTGGTATATGACTTGTGGTTTCATTAAAAAGCGTCTTCGCTACTCGCAATAAGCCTCATTTTGCGATAGGTATACTTTACAGCGAAGGAAAGCGGGTCGCTTTGCTTATTAGCTTTGGGACGAAAGATTTATCCTTATGCTATGTAATTAGTATCAGCTTAGTTTTGGGACAGTCTTAGTCGACTATCAAAAGTAGTCCTAACATTACTGAATTAATATTTTCCTGGTTAATACCTACTATTCTAGAACATAAGTTCAGTGTTACCTATTACAAAATTACAGTACTACCTCAAGTAGGTAATGCCTAGATATGTTGGTAGGTATGTATATGCCAAAGGTCATGACACGACTGCTACTTAAGACCTAGTTTCTGCGTGCCGACACTACACGCATTCTGAACACCAAACCGCAAAAAAGAGTGCTTAAAAGTAGGCCGAGTTGATTGAATTGCTATCTGTAGCTATATTTATTCTAAGAATGTGGTCTACTTAGATCAAACATAGGTACCTACCTAATTAGGTGTCTACCTACCTACCTTTTTATTTTTGTTGTTTATTCCAACAATCCGTTCAATTGCAAGCAATCGTCATGTGGATCCCCAATAAAATACATACACTTTATAGTTCAAATCTGGTAGGTAGTCGTATAGACACTTTCGTTCGTCACGCACGCGATGCGCAGTCGCAGTATTTTATCTAAGACAATGATTTATTAACGATCATTATCCAGCTGTAAAACGAGACATACATGTTTGAGTTTAAACGTTATGACGACGATCAATAAATCGAAAGTATTTTTAATTATCTATGCGCATTTAATTTTGTGAAAAGGGAAGATCTTCCAGCCAGGCGGGTGGTATGCCTGGCGGGGCGGCCGCTATACCTCGACGGTTATCGTCGGGATTTTGTATATATGTTACGTGCTCAGAAAACTCTTATAGCGCGTTACAGGTTCTGATGGAGAATCGTCATTTGATCTGAATATCGTCTGCAGCTCCATCTGTGTATCTTGTGGCGAGGTTGAAGAGGTCGCTTTTGCGCAAATGTCTATGAATGTTTCTCGCTTTCCCCTTCCACTTCATATTGTTTCAATTAGTGATAAATTAAAAAATAAAAAAAAAAAATTTAAAGAACCTTCCAATTTGACATCTATTTGAACATTTGGCGTATTCAGTATAACTAACTGTACGCTAAGTCGTGTTTATGACGTTTTCGACATTTTGCTGCAGTCACATCTCTTAATTATCATTTGCTAATGGAGAGGAGAGGATGTTACAGTACTCTATATTCGTATTGTCTTACTTCAGTGTAAAGAAAATATGCTCGTTCATCTTATAGCTTATAATGACTTAGCACGTCCTTTTCACGTACTTTAAAATGCAATAAGGATAAATATATATGTACCTACCTACTCGTCGCACATCAACAATGCAAAACCATATGCATATAAATTCATTAATTAACTATTATATTACTTAACAAATAAGGAATAATCATCGATTTCTAATGGATGCATCCGATTCTCGATATAGTAAAGAGTGTGTGCGTCACGTTTGGTGAAAGTGTCTTATGTAGACCGCACCTTAGCCTGGTTCCGATTTACTTTTTCGTATTGAGTTTTGTTGGTACTTATTTTATTTATGGAATATACAATTGAGAATATATTTAAATTCAGAACTGTGAATGCATTTATTTAAATGGAATTCATTTTAACGTATAAGGCCATATGGATAAATTAAAACATATGAATATGGATTCATACTTACAATGATTGAATATTAATAATAAAACTTAAATTCCGATTGCTTAAACACTTCACTGAAAAGAAAAAAAACAACGTCTAGAATTTTATAAGTAGTATGCACCAAGCATTATGGTCGGCTTGCAGACGGCCACAAACACTGACCTCTATGGTATACATCGCTGGACTAATCATAAGCCCGGTTATCGTGTGCCTATTTGATTTTCGCCATTTTGGCGCTGATAGCGGCAGTGAGGGGGAATGGAACTAATAATAGAGATGGGACAGTGATATGATACATCGATAAAAATGTTTATGCTTAAACCTACCCATGCAGTAAAATGAAAATAATTATGATCCATTCCTTTAACAATGGCTAATGTCCAAAATAGTCGAGTGGTTAATACTAAGATGAAGCAAATAATGATAATGATTAGCCGAATCGCTCATGGGTAGGGTAGGTAATTTTAGGATAAGCCGAAACCGGACTAAAGGGTGGTGTGTGACTGGCTAGATCCTACTTAAATAAGGATCGTTTTTTAATTAGAAATGAGGTAATGTAATGTTGTTTGGGAAGCAATGGAGTAGGTAAGGTATTAATAGAAAATAAAAATCATCAAAGTAGTACATGAGTTATGTTTAATAAAACAGTCATCAGAGAAGTGTTTTGAACAGATGTAATCATATTTTTTCGGACGCCAACTAGGCTTTTCAATGTTTTTGAGCCATAATTCTAGTCTTCTATTGTCAGTCGGAAACCTGTGAATTAGTAAACATTGTTTTAAAATAATATGTATTTGATAATACAAATCTGTCTTCGGCGATTTTTACGTTCTTGAACGTTCTATCTATTTAAGATATTGATAGAAAAAATATCGATAAATTTTATCGACAAGGAACTTTTACAGCACTATTGAATTTTATTGTTTATAAAAAACCGATAATATAAAGACAAATGCGTTGTAATCACGTATAAATAAGATTAGTAACATATTTTTAAGTGCCTATAATATCAATAGAAGTTTTAATTTCTTGAATATTAGCCGTAAATTCACTTACTTGTGGAATGTAACCCCACTTCCCTTCTGGTAAAGAGTTTTGCATAACACGCACTCTTTCATGGTTTACCTATTAACTAACACCACTTATTTATGTATTAACTATATTAATACGACACAACAAACAAGTTTAATCGCGTTAAACCTTCAAAATCACTTTATAAACACGGAGACAATGTAAACAAAACAACGGCCATTTGCATTTTACGTCAGATTTAGTTCCTTCCCCCACGCTGGGGGCGCTTCAAATAGGCACAATAGATAGCTGTCATTTTAAAGGATATCATTAGTCTAGCGTACTTGTATCATGGACGTCAGTGGCCACAAACCACAAAACAGAATAGGTATGATGATTCGGGCATAGATTACATAATAGTTCCAACCTCGGGTACCTACAACATTCGTGCACATCACACTAAGTTTGTCCCTACCAGGCTTCGAAACCAGGACCCTCGTCACAGAAAGCAGGGCCACTCTCACTGCCAACTGCGCTAATCGGGTCGTCAAATTTTTTACACAAATTTCAATTTCACATTTCACGCCTCAAGCTGTTTATTAAAATACTAAATAATAGGTAGGTATTTATCTATGAAATTGCCGTTCTACAGTACTGGCCATTTCAAATCAAAATATTTCCTTATGGTTAAGAATTCTAATTTCAAATTAATTTTATTTTAAAAACATGGAATTCTTTTTCAAAATTCGTAATTTGTTAATTGATTAGCGTTGTTTTTTCATCGTATTTGAATCTTTTTCGTCATTATGGATACCTATGTTAATAATTCGAGTAATTATGGAATTTGAGTACCGTCGAATTCGAAAGGCTCCAATCGACGGCACCTTTCAACAATGGCCCCCAGTGATAATAGTGTGCGTTACACACACAAGTGCGTTTCGTATCGCCACGCGCCCGGCCACCTGTCGAATGTATTAGTGTGAACAGGACGGGGGATAGCACGGGATATTGGTGATATTGATCGGTTCGGAAGAGCTCCTCGCGCCTCATGCCAGCCTAGTACTTTCCGATCAGTTACCCGTTATCGGAAACCGCCGATACTTTACCGATACCTTGGTTAATCGATTACTATGTATTTTAATTGGTATCAAAAAGGTAGCATTTCAATGTGCATTAATTCATATTTTTAAATCAACTTAAATTATTTACATAAGGGAGCTCATTTAAAATGAATGAAGTAAGTATTGTTCAAGCAAGATTCCTTATAATTTATGATCTTCCTTCATAGGTCGAAAACATATGGATCAATAGGTATGGAAACTTTATTTTTATATCGCCAGACGAACACACCGACTATACGGTCCCAATACCCTAAGCAATGCTTGTATTATGGGGGCGATCCCAGTATATAAAATTTATATAGATATTAAACATCCATGACTCGTGTACATACTTTCTTTCTCATCACACAAAGCTTGTCCCTGCCGGGATTCGAACCCGGGACCATCAGCGCAAAAAGAAGGGACAGTACCAACTGCGCTAATTAGGTCGTCGAAGTTTTAATTGAAATATTTTATTCTACCAAGGTAATTTTGCAAATAACGGCTGACTCATCTTTATTCTTACCAAATTAAGTTTAAAGGACAAACAAAATAAAGTCGTTTAAAAGTCACAAACCTGACACGGATTATGACTTCAGAATCAGACTATTTTTTAATCTTGTAAACCATTAAGTACAGTACTTATGAATTGACAAAATAGTTACAAAATGCTAAGCTACAACTTTACCACCCGTTCGGAATGCCGATCCTATGGAGAAGAACGGGCACGAAACTCCATGGTTGCTATTTTTAAAAAGATCCGTTACATTTTTGAGCAGTACATTGTTATGGGTATGTGAGAACAATGTAGGAACGGCTAGGCAGACTTTAGCAGCTGGTCAAAAAGTATTAACTCTTCTCCGTACTAAAGTACTCCGTAAAGTACGTTATCTTTATATTTAGTCAGAAAGTTCAAATATGTAATGATTCAATTATTATACTGCAATAGAAAGTGACAGTATATTTAGGCCATTGGTAAGTACTAAACATATTACAAATAAGTATCTATACATAATATAAATAAAATTGGAGTGTCTGTTTGTAATATTAAAATAACCGCTTTTTACCAAGTGCATTTGGATGTATACACGTTACCTATACCGAAACAACAATTTTTATAATTTTTGTCTGTCTGTCTGTCTGTCCGTCTGTCTGTCTGTCTGTCTGTCTGTTTGTTCCGGGTAATCTCTGAAATGGCTGGACCGATTTTGACGGGACTTTCACTGGCATATAGCTGATGTAACAAGGAGTAACTTAGGCTACTTTTAATTTAGAAAAAAAAAATAGGATCTCACGAAAAAAAATTAAAACCAATGTTGCAGCGCAGCGCCTGATTAAGTTTGATAGCAACAACCTGCAATGCGTCGCGCGGGCTCAGAACGCGCGAGCAGGCTGTTGTCAACGGTTGTCTTTGTTAAATACCACGCGGATGAAGTCGCGGGCAACAGCTAGTATATCATAAGTTACTTACACTGATCGCAATGTTTTACTGTTTATATAACAATAAGATATAGAATGTTAAATATTAATAGAACCATTGAGTCCTTAAGACATTTTCACGTACTGGTGCATTGTTGCAAATAAGTATTGCATTTTAAGTCAGAATTTCGCCGATCGTATAGTTAATACGTTCGCTTTATTCATTGACATTTAAAGGCTTATTGACAATGGTAATGACCGGAACGGAGGCATACTAAGATAACAATGAAACAATTTTTCGATTCACTTTAATACGTGTAGCGTAGAGAGAGATGCAGGCCAACAGCCAGATGGTCCGATGACTTCAGGAAGTTTGCCGGACTAGAGACTAGATATTTCAGACTAGAGCAGCCTTTCCCAAATTAGGCGATAACGCACCTTGTGGGCGCTGCAGGCCTAAGGGGGGAGGGGGGGCGGTAAGAGACCCAGAAAAAAAATGGGGGCGTTGTGTAGAGGCTTACAATAATTAATTTAATTTGATGTTATAGTGGTTTTTAGTGGTTTAAGTGGGCAGTAGACAAAATAAGTTTGGGAGCCCCTGGACTAGAGTGATACAGGATCAGAAGGAATGGCGTGAAAGAGAGGCCTATACCTAGCAGTGAGTTGATACGTAGTGTAGGTGCATATTATAGAGAAGTGAGGTCGGCCTTAACAACGGTTTTTTGTTATTACTGGCAGGGGAATAATAAAAAAATCCGGTGTTATAATAATTATAGCCAGAGGAGTACTAAGTCGTTTTTGTTATCATCTTCTGATCTCGTTAATAGGATTCGTGATCAGCTGTCAAGTTAAAATTAATTATTATGGTTTTTTGTTAGTGTTTTTAATCATGACGAGAATTTATTTATAAATATGTTGTCTTATTAATAATGTTTTTATGGTTGAGTGGTCTAATAAATACTATGCTGTGATTTTACGTTTAGTTTTATGTGTTATTAGACTCTTTGAGAGTTAAAAATCTGCTAGAAAAAATCTTCTACTTAGGATGGAATTTCCTCAGAAACGTAATAACTGGCTTTAGATAAACGAGCGAGGAAAACTACACTTGATGAGATTTGTATCGACTTGTAGGTGTTGGGCTCTGTAAATAGGGTATTACATAGAACTATAAATATGGTGTCATTCATAATGGTCAATACTATACTGACCTTAGTACGACCGTAAGGAGTAACATTTAGATGATTAGAGGTTTTCTGAGTACTTATTGCACGCTCCACACCCTCCGATTCTAACAAATAATTTCTTATCGAAAATGTGTAGGGCAATCGCACCCTCTAAATCCTCTTGGCTTACACATTATCCGATTTCATGCGATCATTTCGATCGTACAGGAAGGTGTGGAGCCTATCGAACACTTTCACACACAAACTTCACGCGCAGCGATACCTAAACAAATGAGAAACATGTGACTTGCGCAACCATAGTACCTCGCCAATACATCAGTTGTAAACCTGCTTTATAGCTTATGTAGTGTTACCTAACGATATATTATGATCTGCCCGCGGTGGTCGGGTCAGTGTGCCCGCTGATTCTCGACGGAAAACATGATAGTACTATTAATATTGTCCGCGCTGACTGTAAGTAAGATTTGGTGATTTTTTTGAGTGATACAATTATGTGCATTGTGAGTTGCGGAATACTGACCAATTTTGTATGGCAAATAGTCGATTTAAACCGGTCCTGTGGTCCGATGTACATGGTGTTTTAAAGGCCCCCCTTGAACCCCAATATTTGGTTATACATGTTTTTGTCAGTCTGTGTCTGGTACTAAAGCTTATCAACTAACTAGTTTGATAGCCAATATTGACTTAGTAACGTTTCAATGTTTTACAAAAGTTATACAGTTGTGTAAAATGGATGGCGTTTTAAAATTCAATGTAACTGATAATGTATGTAATTGTAGTCCGTTATTAGGCTTGTAGCTTACTTACAGACGAATAGCACATATATCAGCACTTCAAGTGCGAGCTAACTGTATACTTTATAGTCTACCGTATTAAGACATTTTGTATGTAGAATTGAAAAGCGCCTCTAGCGGACGGTATTTAAAACTTTCAATTCTCCATACAATATGTCTAAATACGGTAGATTATAAAGTATACGGTTAGCTTACGAATAATCTCGCACTTGACGTGCTGAATAGAACGATATTCTGTACTTTATCTTTATCCTTTTGCCTACAAGATACCTACAGTACGATGTAGAGACCCAACTCAGAAAGTGTGTACGTAGGTACCTATATAATGTAGATGTATAGTACCTATTGATATTGTTATATAACTGGCCGGCTTGCGATAGTTACTTTCAGACGTAAGAAAGTTATGCCACAGAGTAATCTACTAGGATACAGAATCTATACTAATATTATAAATGTGAATGTTTGGATGGATGGATGGATGTTTGTTACTCTTTCACGCCAGAACGGCTGAACGGATCTGGATGAAATTTGGCACAGAGATAGATTATAGTCTGGAATAGCACATAGGCTACTTTTTATCCCGGTAAAAGGTATGGTTCCCGTGGGATAGATTTGTTGAAATTTTTCATAGAATACCAAGAAATTAATTTTATCATACATTTGATTCTGAGGAGGTACGAAGTTCGCCGGGACAGCTAGTAAATAATAATTTTATTATCTTCCTTTCTTTTAACTGCCCACAAACTGCTATGCAGTTTGGCAGGGTATAATCTATGTAACATAGAATGTTGTTTCTTTCTAATAATAAACAAAAAAAAAAAAAAAAGTCCTTTATCCATTTGCCATAAAATAGTACAACGGAATCCTTATAGTGCTACTATGTCTGTTTGTCTGTCAGTTTTAGGGTTGACTTCAAAAGGACCATGATTTGGCCAGTAGTTTTCTCTAATTTGCGAAAAGACACACATACATCCCAGAAATGACGAATCAACCTCTGCATCGAAACAATGTCTCCACGATTACTCTTCCAAAGATATTTAGATAGCGTACCAACGCAATCAATTAACAGTCTTATTATGTATGTGTGTAAAGATTATTTTTTGATGTTTGCAGGTAGCTTCAGCAGGACAAGCACCTTGCATTGAACTTAACGATGGGAACAAGATTCCTATGGTTGCCCTGGGAACTGGCAGGGGGACAGCGACATCAGTGAGTTTTTTTAAGTGACAATACAAGTGTTGAAACAGCAATAGTGGTGACAATGGTAGCCTTCGTAACTTACTTAGATAAAAGTTCCGAGTTCCATCCCCACTCAGACCATTAAACTATTGACGGACGTGAGCCCACTCTTAGCCAAGTTTTAGCTTAGTTGCAGAGGCTAACAGTACTAGACATTTTTATTTTTAGAATGATCCCATAGACGAGGTCCGCGATTCCGTCCTCTGGGCTATAGAGGCTGGCTACAGACACATAGACACAGCTGCCATCTACAACGACGAGAAGCAAGTCGGGCAAGGCATAGCCGACGCGATAGCTAAAGGTGTTGTCAAGAGGGAGGATCTGTTTGTTACCACCAAGGTCAGTTGGATTTAATGAGAGAGAAGAGTAACGCAATAGTTATCACGTATTAATAATATTGCTTCTGTTTGGATTCTAAGGAATTCAATCATATCGATGCTAATAGCAACTCGCGAGAGGAGTGATGTTGGAAAGGATGAAGTTGTTTTTTTTAGTTTTTCTGTGCTTATTGATTTATTATATTTACGCGAATACAAAACACTGAAATAAAACGAATTCTTCGACTTGGGATCCAGTAATTAATAAAATTAAATCCAAAACCAAGCGCACCATTGTAAGACCTCAAGACACTGTGAGCACTTTCTGCACAGATCGGATCGCAAGCAACAACTAAATATGAGGGTACCCCGGTTCAAACTATGACACTAGGACGTCAACCACCTCAGTCCTCACGTGACCATGGTTGCTGCAAAGCATCCGAAACGATGGGAACGTAAAAACATAAACGCGATAAAATCCGAAATATTAGTTTTATTTTTCTGTGCTGATAAATAGCCTATCATATTGGTGTAATATTTAACCCATTGTATAAAAAAATATTCTATGCCAGGTATTATCTTTAGATGATAACCCAAGATGTCGCGTCACGATCAGTGCTGCCAGTTCATTGGTCAAGGATGGCCGATGACGTAGGCAGTCTTGGGCCAATGACCTAGTGTTTGTGTTTTCTTTTGTTATTGCATGTCTTCTGTTTTCAGCTATGGTGTGACAAACATGCGCAAACGCAAGTCGTGCCTGCCCTCAGGGAATCGCTTTCCGAGCTGGGGCTGGATTATGTGGATTTGTACCTCATTCACTTCCCTATTGCACTTAAGGTGAGCATTTCTGAACTAATACTTACATATTATTAAACTACTGAGGTTTTCTATACATTCAAGACTTAAAGAAAATGCAGCAGTAAGGTATTTGGAAATTACTCTATTCAAAACCAGTTAAATTTTCAAATCTGTTTACGCATCACTCCGAAACTGCTAGACCAATTTGAACTGGTTTTTTGCGCTCGAAAGTCTGAAAAACCAGACGAAGTCGATGTTGACCTCAATGTGACCTGTGCCTAACGGCGTAAGCGCAGGCAAAGAGACAAATTATAGGAGACCGAAAGCTCTTTCTAACGTTTTCTTATACTCTCCTTTCCAGAGCGATGGATCCCCAGACAATATCGACTATCTGGACACATGGAAAGGGATGGAGGAAGCCAGGAAGCTGGGCCTGACGAGATCCATAGGCGTATCCAATTTCAACAGCACGCAGATGGATCGACTGGTGGCGAATTGTGAAGTTAAACCTGTCGTTAATGAGATTGAGGTAACAACTTAACCGCCAACACACTTGTGTGGCGACATCTAGATGGGGTATAAGGAACTACAGTTTAGATCTGGGATTCCCAAACAATTTTGGGCAAGAAGCCCCTTTACCATAATGAACTGATACCTCAAACCGCCATAGCCAAATTACTTTAAAAATCTCTAGTTTTTGTCCTATTTATACAAAATACTTACCAATTTACGAAATGGCGAATAAATAACGAATGTTTGTACCCGAGTAATGGATGTTTAATATTTATACAAGTAATATATACTGGGTTTACCCCCAGTCCATTGTACGGTATCCATAATACAAGCGTTGCTTAGTGTGGGACCGTATAGTTGGTGTGTTCGTTTAGCGATATTTATTTATCATATTTTAATATGTATCATGTGATACATATGCTTGAAAGTTACTTGCTTAGCTATTTAACAATTTATATGTGGAGTTGTAGAAAACAAATCAGTAGACAAGCAGCTCGTTTTCACTTACACCCTACTTCAACCAGGTGAACCCAACAAACACCCAGTTGAAGCTGGTCGACCACTGCCAGAAGCTGGGTGTCGCTGTCATGGCGTACAGTCCTTTTGGTTTCCTGGTGTCCAGGAGACGAGCTGACGCCCCACCACCGCATTCCGACGACCCTACCATTGGGACCATGGCTGCCAAGTACGGGAAGACGGCAGGACAGATCGTGTTGAGATATCTGGTAAGAATACAAGTTAGGTAGGTAGGTACATCCTTCAGCCAGGCGGATGGTATGCCTGGTGGCACTGGCCGCTATACCCCGATTGTTGCTGTCGGGTTCTTGTACATATGTTTCGTTCTGAAAACTATCATAGCGCGTTTCAGGATTGTATCGAGAATCGTCATTTATATGGACATTGTATTCAGCGCCATCTATGTGTCGGCGTAGGCAACATGTTTCTTGAATCGAGGATTAAGAGGTCGCTATGGAAGCTTTAAATATAGGTTACATGATTCCTGCTATCATGAAAGGTTGCCGTCTGAATGCTACGACATACGCTTTTGACATGCGCGCTGTCTTCAGATGAGTTTTTTTATAATAATAATGTGCGTTTTAATGAGCCTAGGGCCTAGGGCCTAGACTTAGATCATCAGATTTAGGTAGTCGTAAATGTTTTCTAGACCAAATTGCAATTAGGGCAGGATGTAGAAAATATTCTGTCTCCGACAGTGTGCTAATAGATGGCACCACTTGTTAATGGAGTCTTCTTTTTTATGAAATAATATGACTCCATTTAAATTCTCTCTTTGAATATTGAAGTTTATTTTTTTTCGCCTGGATTCCGAATGAATAACTTAAAATTATATTTATTAAATGCATTAATTCAATCATTGGCAATGTCAGAAATAAGTATTTTTTTTTTCATATACATAAGTAATTACAAAACACAACCGGATTGCAAGGTCACTTATAAATTATTTTTTCCTTAATATTTAATAACAATATTTTTACGGATAAACATTGATTTAAATATAAATTGAAATGTCAAGTTCAATTTGGATATTAGTTTTATTTACGTGGAACTTGAACCATTAAAATTTATAATTTGACCTCAGTTAACGATGCAGATGATAGTATAATGAAGTATTGGTTTATGAATATGTTTATTATCAACGATTCATTATACAAAAGATATTCGCCATTATTTGGTAACATCATATAGTGGGGAGAATTGGGTCGTGATCTTTCTTTCTCGCACACGCGCTGACTAGTGGCAGTGACGTCACAGCCCTGCAAATTTTAGATTTTGATCGAAAACTTTGCAAGTTTTTATAATTATACAATACTGTTTACATGAAAGTCTCGGGAAGAGCTTACTATAGAAATGATCCTATGGAGTAAGGTCTATATAAGGGACTCGCCGAGGGTCAAACCTCGTTGTCATGGGACACCACTGCAGATCCTGGCTTACAGGAGTAGCAGTGGTGGGAATGTGTGGGGCGGGCCTAGTCCCTATAAAAAAATACTGTTTACATACTAAACAATGTTTATTCATTCCAACAGGTCGACCGGGGACTAATCCCCATACCAAAGTCATCCAACAAGGATCGTATCGCCCAAAACATTGATCTCTTCGACTTCCAACTGACCGAAGACGAAGTGGCCAAAATCAGCAACTTCAATAAGGACATCAGGGTCATTGACATAAAGGATTGGGCGGACTATCCTAATTTCCCGTTCTAGGTATAATGCTAGACACTGCCTACACGCCCCCATCTCCTCTAAGCTAGGCTGCATAGTGCGAATTAAGTTTGGATTTATTTCCTAAAAAACGTGATTTACAAAATATTGCAGCCCCGACCGACGCTCCTGCGTTAAGCGTTCTACGTTCCGCGTTCTTTGAAATTAATTTATAAGTTTCTGACCGCTTGCTGTTACCGCGGGTCCTATGATACCCTTGGGGACGAGGATCACAGGTACAAACCCAGGATCACACTAATGAGATTTAATTTGCGAATCACATTTTCGACCATGATTATTAGGCTTGTGTTGGAGAGCAACTACAGCTGGTCCTGCGCCTGATCTCTCTCCGACAGTGTTTGATTGCCGTCCCATCGGACTACAAGAGTGAGGAAAGAGAGAGTGCACCGGCGCTCGCGCACATACTTGTGCAATTTAATATCTCCCGTGTAGTTCGCTAGTCGCGGTGGTTGACCGAAATTCGGTCAGACTAGATATTATTATTATGCCATCATTATTACAAATAACGCGGAACGCTGAACGGGCTTCTGTGTGTTGGAGATACAAGTAAAAAAAAATAAGTTTCACGATCGGCTCCCTCTTGCCATAGACACAGCATTGTTTGAGCTAGATACCTTTACATTATAATCCTATCTATATAGCCCTATCTCTATAGATAGGGCTATAGTCCAATAATACCACTGACTGGAGTATGTATATACTTTGGAAAATGGATATTAATGAATAAAAAATAAATTGTTTATTTTAGTTATGTGCCAATAATTTGTAAACAGCTCGCACTGTGAACGCACGCGGTATTAATTAACTACTTAATTTTATAAGTAAATAAAGATTAAATTTTATCATTTTATCAACGTGTTTTATTAACATTGTTACCTAGTTATAATGTAAATATATATTAAAATAAGGTGAACTTAGAATCACTTAGTTATTTGGTGCGTAAAAGACATTTCAATATTTGGTTTACAATGGTGGTGGAGTGGAATGGGTGGGGTCGAGTCACCTTCGTCCGTAGGAGAATTAAGTACCCTCGAGATACCCTACACGTGACCCTGGGTGGTGCCAACCAGGTGACAAATCTACTGGTGGTAGGCTTCGGCCGTGGCTAGTCACCACCCACTGAACAAAGCCATGTCGCCAAGCGGCCTAGCCGTGTTCCGGCATGATGTTCGGTGTTGCCATTCATGGATGGCGGGTCAGATCAGTTGCGCTGCATGTGCCTAGTGAATGTAGCGTCTCTTATCTACTGCCGCCTTCCTACCTAGGCAAGTATGCTCCATCGTAGATCTCATCGTCACTTACCATCAGGTGAGATCGAGATCAAATACTTGCCTATAATGAAATAAAAAAAAAAAAAAAAAAGAGTTGTTAAGAACTTATTTCTGTGTCAAGAAATTAGTACAACACACACCCTAAGTATACGTGCACACACATGCAAAATAAAATAATGTCTGTACACACATTTAAGGAAAAACCTACACACAACCATTATCTTTATATGACGCTAATGGATAATACCCATAAGGCTTTGGCAGAGGTTACGCCTTATATCTTGATTACACGCAGCGAGTAAAATGATGAGACAGTGCTCTCAGCCGCGTGCTCGGCCGAGTAAATAAAGGTTTATTCAATGTCAAAGTCAAATCGTTTATTTCGTATATACGAAATATCCAGCCTTTCCCAAAGTGGGCGATAACGCCCCCTTGTGTGCGCTGCAGGCCTAAAGGGTAAGAGACACAGAAAAAAATCGGGGCGTTGTGTAGAGGCTTACAATAATTAATTTAATTTGAAGTTATAGTGGTTTTTAAGTAGGTGAAAAAATGGGGGAGCTAAAAAATAATTCATTCTCAAAGTGGGCAGTACACAAAATAAGTTTGGGAACCCCTGCTATATACTAATAGATTTTCTCATATATCTACCATGTACAGACAGCGATCAGTTACATTTTTTTATAATTTTGAGTGAAGTCCGTAACAGACACATAGAAGCATTAGTCGGGAGATTATAAGGCCACATATCCACCATCACGACGAGGATATCTAAACGAATCATACAAACCGGTCTTTAAAGACGACCACAGCGTGCAAGACTGAGCAGGTTTTCAACGATATTTTCCTTGATGATTTGTAGCGGTCATCAATCTAGATTAAGTGACAACCTGCTTTAGTCATCATTATAATACAAAAATACATTGGTAAATGTAAATCTTAATATCATTGGTCGTATATATGCCATGTAGCCATTAACATGTAATTTTATACTTACTTAGTACTTTTTATTGACCAGCTGCTAAAGTCTGCGCAGCCATTCCTACATTAATCTCACAAACTTATAACAATGTACTGCAAAAATGTAAAATATCTTTAAAAAAATAAATAAAAAAACCAAACTTTAATTAAGTCGGTACTCAAAATAATTACCTTTGCCGGATAATGATGATGTAAGATTGAGTTTTAGTATTTCGCAGGACCTGGAAATTTTGTTAAACATGTACCACATCAGTTGGAAGAAGCTCGTTACTCAGATTGTACAGGGTATCAGAAAGTGAGTACCATGAACCTTTGTGGTCCTGCATGAAGATCCTGGCGAGGACCAGCTGAGCATGGCTGTTCAGTCTAAAGGGTGGTTATCAGAAGCTTCAACACACAATTGAAAATGCCACAGTTCACTGCGAGATTGTCTCACGATACTTGCACGGCAGCCATACTTCGGAGTTATTTCTCATTTATTCACAGAATATCCTGCAGATTGATGGGAGGACACGAGACAATTCCTCGAACACCACATGACAACTATCTGCGGCAGCAGGCGCGGTATATCAATGACGGTTGTCGCATAAAATGCAGATGGCAAAGGAAATCTATGTACCGCAGATCGAACAATTACTAATTAGAGTAGGTATGTTAATTATTATACGAGTATTATTACGATGTTAATGTTGATTTGCCAAATATGTTGTGTATTTACTAATTAATCTATTGCTATGTTTCCTTATATACATACAGGATGCTCATCTTCCTTCATTGCTTTGATTGCCATCGCACGCAAACCAGTTTGACTAGAACAGAAAATTATAACAATCATTTTGTTTATACAGTACGATTGTTTATGATACGTTTTTTTTGTGTGTGTGTAATATGCCAACACGTCAAGTGCGAGCTAACTGTATACTTTATAGTCTACCGTATTGTGACATTTTGTATGGAGAATAGAAAAGCGCCTCTAGCGGACGGTATTTAAAACTTTTAATTCTTCATACAAAATGTCTAAATACGGTAGACTATAAAGTATACGGTTAGCTTACGAACAATCTCGCACTTGACGTACAGGTTGCATGCATGTTTAAGGTTTGACAATTATAGTGTAAAACATTATAAAGGTCGACGCTCACTTCCTTTGCTTTAGAAAGAATCTGAGTTAAGAGATTTGTTTATGTATTTAACTGAACAGACAGAAACCAGATTATTGTTTCGCAATTGCGAATGCTTCCGGCTAATTAATTTGTCCATTTAATTTTTATAGCAGTTTATTTCTCACAAACATAGGTACAGAATTGGGACTTTTTGGTGGGAGTTGAGCAACGAAGATTCAATTTCGTTTTATTTTCCAAAATATGTGTGTTTTTGATATATAATGTGTAATATTAGTAGGATATTAACCACTGTGTTTCATAATTGTGCACGAATGAAGGAAATTAAAATGAAATAGCATAATTTGACTTTTCAAGTTCACCCAAGACGTCAGATAAATTTTCAGGAAGTATCCAGTATCCATAAGATACCAAGAATGAAACCAAAAATGAAATAAATATAAACATCACCAGACGAACACACAAACTATACGGTCCCACACTAAGCAACGCTTGTATTATGGGTACCGTGCCATGGACTCGGGGCGAACCCAGTATATATTACTTATATAGATAACTAGCTGTTGCCCGCGACTTCGTCCGCGTGGTATTTAACAAAGACAACCGTTGACAACAGCCTGCTCGCCCATTCTGAGCCCGCGGCACGCATTGCTGCAGGTTGTTGCTATCAAAATTAATTCAGGCGCTGCGCTGCAACATTGGTTTTAATTTTTTTTCGTGAGATCTTATTTTTTTTTCTAAAATAAAATTAGCCTAAGTTACTCCTTGTTACATCAGCTATCTGCCAGTGAAAGTCCCGTCAAAATCGGTCCAGCCATTTCAGAGATTAGCCGGAACAAACAGACAGACAGACAGACAGACAGACAGACAGACAGACAAAAATTGTAAAAAATGTTGTTTCGGTATAGGTAACGTGTATACATCCAAATGCACTTAGTAAAAAGCGGTTATTTTAATATTACAAACAGACACTTCCAATTTTATTTATATGTATAGATAAACAAAGATTATCTCTACCAGGATTTGAACGCGGGACCCTCGGCACACAAAGCAGGGTCACTATCAACTGCCCTAATCAGGCTGTCAAATGAATCTTATAAAATGATTTAGTCTAGTCCAAGGTTTTTGGAAATACATACCTTGAAGCCACTACGAACGGCCCGACTTGGCACCTAATCTGTAGGGCCATTTTGTATGGTCCCTACCAATTGGTATGTCAAGAGGCAAGTTGACTAGTCATTGACATGCCAATTGGTAGAGGCTAATCGGCGCCATTGGTTGAGTGCCAAGTTATGCTGTCCGTAGAGGCCTTTAATCCTAATCTATTTTTGTAAGTGTGGCATCAATAAAAAATCTAAATTATAGCCTACTAGCTGCGCCCCGTGGTGTTACCCGCCATTAAAAAGAATGTCCTTTTCCTCTTTGTCCTTTTCTGTAAATCATTTCGATCCTTTTCTCTATGAAAAATTAAAACAAATCTATCCTACGGGAAATATACATTTTACCGGGATAAAAAGTAGCCTATGTGCTATTCCAGACTACAATCTATCTCTATGCCAAATTTCATTCAGATCCGTCCGCTCTGGCGTGATTCAGTAACAAACATCATGAGTAACAAGTTTCAAATTTATAATATTAGTGGGATAATGATATATTGTGTGTAAAATTTATAAAATCGTGTGGCAATCGTGTCGTAACATGTAAAACAAGTTTAAGTTATTTTCCGAGCAAGCACAAAGCTTCAAGTTTGTGCTGTTTTGCTCCAGTCGCGAGGTGATCGTCTCGCGTACAACATGAAGACTATACTGACCACATCGGCGCTTTGTGCCATCTTTATCGTAAGTTTTTTTTAAGTTATAACTATATTTAAAATAGGAATAGGTAGTAGTGTATACCCAAGTTATATCGATACTATCCGATGTAATTTTATAGTTACAGAAGGCAATTGTCGAGATAATTGTTCCAATGTCGTGATGCCATTATTTTTCTCCATGGTTATCGATGATGACACATCTATAGCGGGTACCATTGACTGTATAAATATACAGGTTCTGGTTAGATAAGTCCCTACTTATCATGTAATTTTTTTTTTGTTATATAAATGTACTTACTGCGGCCTGCTTGGCAGCATATTGGCTTATTAATGTTGTTGTATAGAAAAAAAATATTGTGCAATTTTACGTAAATAATTTTATTACACTATCACGCCCGTGTTTGTCGTAAGGGTAGGCAGATGCAGTGTTATATCACGCACGGTATTTGGTACCAGAGTGAGTGTAATTATTTAATAAGTGGGAATCTATTGTTATATTGATTTCTTATATTTACGCAAACACTACACATTGAAATAAAATTAATTTAACGGACGGTCCTCCCGTGACCATGGTTGTTGTAAAGCAGCCGAAACGTCGGGAACGTAAAATAATAAAAATAAACGCGATAAAATCCGTTTAATTCGTTTTTATTACAAACTATTATTATCTAGAGTTTACCGTATCCACTTTATTATTTTTATATGTAGCTTAGAGGATTTACCTAGCTTGTATTATTACTAAAAACAATAATGGAATCATATAAAACTAGCTGTTACCCGCGACTTCGCCCGCGTGGTATTTAACAAAAAAGTTTTTCTAAAAGTAGCCTAAGTTAGGTACTCCTTGTTACATCAGCTATCTGTCCCGTCAAAATCGGTCCAGCCATTTCAGAGATTAGCTGAAACAAACGACAGACAGAAAAATTGTAAAAAAATGTTGTTTTGGTATATGTACCGTGTATACATCCAAATGCACTTAGTAAAAAGCGGTTATTTTAATATTACAAACAGACACTCCAATTTTATTTATTTGTATGTATAGATTATTTTTATCTAGAATTTACCTTACCTACTTTATTATTTTTATATGTAGCTAAGGGGATTTACCTACCTTGTACTATTACTAAAAACAGTAATGGAATTAAATAAAATTATTACACCTACACCGCAGACGAAGAAACTGACGGTGTGTCGCAAGCGGCAAATTAAAGCACAAAAAACCAAACCCATAAACTAAATTGGATTAGTTTTTTGTGCTTAAATATATTATGTTGTTTTTCTGCTTAAATATTATGTTGATCGCGACACTCGGTCTGAATTATTTCTTCGTCTGAAGTTGGGATTAATATTTTTTTTTCTTCTTTTTCTGATACCTATACCTATACTATACCTATACTCTACTTATGAAGGCTGATGAAAGATGTTACTTTTTTTTGCACACACACGACCAACGTTTTACTGTAGTTACATTCATACATTTAATGTTATTTGTTTAAGTATTAGTTTCGCAATCGTGAGATAAAACTAAAGTGAGCACTTAGCGTGAGCGTAGATAGGACCGCAAGGAACAACTAAATATGAGGATACCCCGGTTCAACTATGACACTAGGACGTCAACCAACTCAGTCCTCCCGTGACCATGGTTGCTGTAACACAGCCGAAACGTCGGGAACGTAAAAAACATAATAACGCGATTAAATCCGTAAAATTAGTTAAGTATTTCAATGTGTAGTATTCGCGTAAATATAAGAAATCAATATTATGAGATAAAGTTTATTTCTCAAATAAGTTTGACAGTTTTTCCATAGAATACCTTTGAATCTGAGGATTGTAGAATTAGACCCTTATCCATAGCTAATTTATTTTTCAGACAATCGCAGCGTCGCCAGGCAAAGCGCCAGTGAAGCAGCTGAGCGATGGCTACATTATTCCCGCACTCGCTCTGGGAACCTTCGGTTTTGTAAGTATTTGTTATAGGATCACTATGTTGCTCGTCTTGTCTGTCTGTGAAGACTTATTGTTAAGGTCAAATTACACTCTCACACTCACACACACACACACACAAACTTGCACATTTCAGAACTCACTCAATGCAACTTTTAAAATGTAAACAAGCTTACAAGCAGACTAGTAAATGGTCTGGCATAGACTAAGAAGTTTCTGACGTAGTTTTTTTTATTTGTGTGCGTGAGCGCATGTGTTTATATGCTAGAGCAGAGTTTGTTTATGCTTCACTTGTAGCGCCCGCCGTGTGTTGTATGAATATTCTAAAAAGTCTGTGTAAAGATTCTGGGCCCCAAGTCCGCTAACACAATCGATTCATAGTCGAACAGCAACCGCATAGTAACTGTCCCTTTTGACAAATATCCCATACTATATCAGTCAAAACTGACAGTTACTATGCGGTTGCTGTTCGATTATGAATCGATTGTGTTAGCAGACTTGGGGCCCTGAAGGACAGGAAAACATGTCGTGACACAAACGAGGCTAATACCTACATAATGGTAAGGTTGCGAGCCGACTGTGTCTCCACGCATGCGCGCAGGCATATAATAACATAGTACCTACATGCCTAAGTATGATCCACATGTGACCCTGCTTTCTGCCCTGTCCTGTGTTTGAAACTTAGTAATGAGCACGAATGTTTGTACCCGAATCATGGACGTTTATCTATGGTACCTAAGTCATTAGGTACATACTCAGATCGCTCCAGGGTTACGGTAACCATAATACAGGCGTTGCATAGCAAACACACCAAGTTTGCTTGGAGATATTTCTTCTTCTCCTTTTTTTTAGTTGGCAATTTAGCTACAAAGTAGAGCAATTTTGCCAGTGTCGAGTAATTCTTGAAAATTGTGTTCGTGTTAAAAGTACCCCTGATGCAAATGATAATGAAAATCACGATGATGATGATGAAATGAATCCCCTACCCCTATCAGTAAAGCTGTGGATACTTTACTGAAAATTTACCGGACATCTTGGGAGAACTTGAAAAGTCAAGTTTTACTATTTCATTTTATTTTCCTTCACTCGTGCACATTTATGAACATGAAAAGACCAAAAATTAATTAGATAAAAAATTTAAGCGACACACGTCACTAAGCATTAATCTTATTTTATATATTTTGAATTTGGATCATGAATGATTGTGAAAGGTGAAGTATGAAATGAGGTCGCCACAAACGCACAATGGTTAATATCCCACTAATATTACACATTATTTATCAGAGAAACATATTTTTTTTAAATAAAACAAAACAAAAAACTTTAGCGATATTTAATTATTTTCGTAACACCCTGGAACCCTAATAAGCACAGTTTTCTTGAGGCAGCTCTTCAGAGATTTCACTACACGCCCTCTTTTCAGGATGACATCCCAAAAATCCGTCAAGCGGTGAACTGGGCGGTGGAGGCTGGGTACAGGCACATCGACACGGCTGCTCTGTACGGCAACGAGGAGGAGGTTGGAAAGGGCCTCAGTGACGTCATCGGGAAGGGCCTGGTGGAACGAGAAGAGATCTTTGTGACCACCAAGGTAAGGACACATCACACAAAACAATGGCTGGAGGTTATTCAATTAAGATGCTGTATTGTGTAGGGGCCTTACCATGATTTACTTATCAGGCGACATAAAAAAAGTAGAAGGTTCTCAATTCCATTGTTTTTATTTTTTTATTTATTTTGAGAAGATCCAATCAGTGGTCGTTGTAAAAAAAATGACAACAATTACTCCTAGAAGTTGATTTTTTTTTCGATACAGCTGAACATGACATTATACAATAACTAATCAACAATGGCGTAGCACAGATTTCAATCTGTGGTTAAGACAGCCTCACCTCGCATTTTTTTTGTATGAGCCCCATTGTTTTATACTTTGCAGTCATGGTAAGTAAATTGAGTTGAATTTGAGTGCACCTAGAGAGAATACCACGTACAAAAACAAAACATATGCTTAAAATATATTCATGCTATTTAATCTTATAGTAAAGTTGCGTATAACGAAACGTTCATTATGATGGTGGTATTTCTAGTACGATTAAGGACCTTGTTGCTACCGCAAGAAGGCCCCTAATTACACAATCTAGCGTCTAACATTACCATTTTTTCTCAGCTATGGAACGACAAGCACGCCCGCAACCAAGTAGTACCTGCTCTCCGGGAGTCCCTCAAGAAACTGGGGCTGGATTATGTTGATCTGTATCTTATTCACTCGCCTGAGGCTACAACTGTAAGTATACCCATTGTATAGGCTCAATAGTTGCTCTGCTATCTGTGCTGAGGGTCTTGGGTTCGAATGTATTTATTTAAGTAGTCTCTCACTATCATTCCCACCTGTTTTTGTTTATTGATGTATCTTAATTCATTGTGGTGATATATTTTCTGTTGATATATTTTCTGGTGATATATTTTCTGGTAATATATTTTCTGATGATATATTTTCAATGCTATGTACCTGTGTTAATTCATTTCGTTTTGATCTATCTTCATTTATTTTGACTTGAAAGTCATATTTTTGATTCAGGGTTAAAATAAATAATAAAAAGATATATTATATATTTGAATATTATATATTTGATGCCATGAATCAGAATCAGAATATTTTTTATTCTGTATTTATGAATCGTCAAAATAGTTACAAAATGCTAAGCTACAACTTTACCACCCGTTCAGAATGCCGCTCCTATGGAGAAGAACGGGCAAGACATCATGGTTGCTAATGAACCTATTTGTTATAGGCCGACGGCTCACCTCTTAAAATTGACTTCTTGGAGACGTGGCAAGGAATGGAGGAGGCCAAGAGACTTGGTCTGGCCAGGTCCATCGGCGTCTCCAACTTCAACACCACACAGATTGACAGGATCATAGCTAACAGCAAACTTGTGCCTGTCATCAATCAGGTTGAGGTAAGAACTCCATTAACATAGACTTGGAATAACTACGGTATTGATTTTAGTGGATAATCCATTTCAGTAAGTATTGGACTTTAAGGGAATGACGAACGAAAAGGGGATGAAGGGGAAGATGGGATTGGGGGGGGATTCCTTAATGGAGGGAATAATAAATCCTTGATCTCGCTAGTCCCTCCATCTAAGCCGAAGCTTAAGCTAAGATTCCTATCCCATCCGAAACCTCTCCCAGAGGAGGCCCCTCTAAGCACAAGGCCTAAAACGATTTTACAGATTTTTTTTTAAATATTGATAGGTCCACCCATCCAAAACGCAAGAGGATCTAATCCGCGACTGCCATGAGCGTGGGATCCACGTGATGGCGTACAGTCCGTTCGGCTTCTTCGTATCCAGAGACGGCCCCAGCAAGCCCGGAGTCAATGACCCTAAGATCCTCAACATCGCTAAGAAGTATGGCAAATTGGTGACGCAAGTTGTTTTGCGATATTTGGTAAGTGGACTTGAGGGATTTGACATTATTTGACGCTAGCCTGAATAAGTAAGACAAAGACACAGGCTCATAAATGTGTGGCTTAATGCTCTGTTTCGCTCTGTATAAGGCATACAATATCTGTCAAAAGTGACAGTTACTATGCGGTTGCTGTTCGATTATGAATCGATTGTGTTAGCAGACTTGGGGCCCTGGTAGCCTGTGCCTGTAGCAAATGTGCGAGGCTTGTATAACTATTACGCCGTCTTTAATTTGGAGGGTAGGTGGTATATTATCTATCCTACTTGATAGATGTATAGCGCACAGGCGCGAGACCCCTTGTACAGCGCGGGGCCCGTAGCATTTGCTTACTCTTGCTACGTGACTTATCCGGGACTGCATATAATTAGTCCCGCATAAGCCTTGTAGCACGTAGCGTAGCCAATCTTATAGGATTAAGCTACGCGAAAAGAATAGATGTGCTGTGACATTGATTCATTCATGTCTATGAGAGTCATGCGTACTTAGTAGTACTCGCTGTAGAAATGCCCAGGGATATCTACTTGAGTATCTCATCCACTCATTCGTATGCTTTTTCGCTTTCGCTTACGACATTTACGATCGTATCGTTATGTAAATTTACAATATCGTATCGTTATGTAAGTATTCGTTATTTTTTACGTAAGACACTTTCACTTTGTAGTATTTAACATGATCTAGATTAAAATTTACTTATACTTAGTATCAAGAAAAAAATCTTGGAAGTATGACAGCAAGTGCAGATAGTTTGAATAGCTAACATGCCTTTCAGGTTGCTTATTTTGGTTAATAAAGGGTGTCCCAATTGTGCATAAATTTATAACTGATGTAAATATATTAAATATACTGTATATTTCTGTGGGATACCTAGTTGTAATGTTATGTTGTTTTCCCCGAAGGCGTAGATAGTGTATAAAACAATTGTGTAAATTATGCTTGATTTATTTTAAGCACGGTAGGTAGGAGGAAGGGATTTTTGGGAATTCAAATGAGGGGGGGGGGGAGGTTGTATGAAGTGTGTATGAAGAAAAGATTGTATGAAAGTTTTTTTTCTCTAATTTCAGGTCGACCGTGACCTTATTCCCATCCCGAAGTCCACCAATCAGAAACGGCTCCAGGAGAACATTAATGTCTTCGATTTCCAACTGACCCCTGAGGAGGTGAACATCATTAGTAGCTTTAATACTAACAGCAGCATCTTCGACGACTAGGGGTCCCAGGTTTGATTTTCATTCCAGGTCTGTATTTTGTTATTTTAGGTTTAAGTTATCAATGTCAATAAAAATGTGTCTTAATTAGAAGTACATATGAAGTTTTATTTCAGTAAAAAATCCATTCAACGTGGCAATGCTGCCAGCGTTTTGGGCCCCCTCCCGGCAGATGGTGGTGGGGATTTGCTGAGTGCATTTTGAAATCAAAGTAAAAAATAATTAGAATTGAAACCTTCTCCTTTTTTTCGTCGGTTAAAAGTATTTTCAAAGCAGTATTTGCAAAGTTCAAGCAAGTCTGTTGAAAATAGTCCTTGAGACAGATCTTTTTATAAAACCTTAATTGGGTTTTAATGAGCAAATACAAAAAAAACAAGACAATATTTATGAAATTTTTATAATATTTATGAGTGCGATCATATAGCATTGTCTTATAAAACTATTTTAATTACTTATTGGATTGAAAATATTTACATAATACATATGAACGATTTTTATAAAAGTTTTAATTTATTTACAACTAGCTGTTGCCCGCGACTTCGTCCGCGTGGTATTTAACAAAGACAACCGTTGACAACAGCCTGCTCGCCCATTCTGAGCCCTCGGAACGCATTGAAGGGTTTTGCTATCAAACTTAATCAGGCGCTGCGCTGCAACAATGGTTTTAATTTTTTTTCGTGAGATCCTATTTTTTTTTTCTAAAATAAAAGTAGCCTAAGTTACTCCTTGTTACATCAGCTATCTGCCAGTGAAAGTCCCGTCAAAATCGGTCCAGCCATTTCAGAGATTAGCCGGAACAAACAGACAGACAGACAGACAGACGGACAGACAGACAGACAGACAAAAATTGTAAAAAAAATTGTTTCGGTATAGGTAACGTGTATACATCCAAATGCACTTAGTAAAAAGCGGTTATTTTAATATTACAAACAGACACTCCAATTTTATTTATATGTATAGACTAAAATTTTTAAATATTTCCCCATGAGTTAATAGTTCAGGATGGAAACAAATTAAAAAAAATCAAAGACCATAAGAATCGGCCTACCTGTTCTTGAGTTATAAATGGTGTAACTAACACGACTTTGTTTTATAAAAATAGATGAAATTGCAATCACTTTTCTTTTGAACAATTCAATTGTAAATAAATGAAAACTTTTTATACATTCGGGAGTAAGTCTATAAAAAAAAACATTTATATAATAAATCTAGCGTAGTGATCCACTTAGTCTAATATAAGTCCAGTATTAGTTTTTTTTTTTTTTTTTTATTACATTATAGGCAAGTATTTGATCTCGATCTCACCTGATGGTAAGTGACGTTGAGATCAACGATGGAACATACTTGCCTAGGTAGGAAGGCGGCAGTAGATAGAGGCACATGCAGCGCAACTGATCTGACCCGCCATCCATGAATGGCAGCACCGAACATCATGCCGGAACACGGCTAGGCCGCTTGGCGACATGGCTTTGTTCAGTGGGTGGTGACTAGCCACGGCCGAAGCCTACCACCAGTATAAAATACTTACTTACAGTGGACTTAAAATAGACGTAGCAATATTCAGAGAACCTATTTTATTAAAAAGAAAACCTAAACTAAATAAAATATCACAATAGCTTAGCATTCTGTTGCGACTTTATGTTCATTAAATAAAAAAAATTGTGTTTTCGCAATGCTTTAAAAAAAAATGCATTTATGGGAAATCATTTTAAGCATAAAGCAGAAATCTACCTGTAACTATACGTTGTAACAATAATAGTGTAAAATATTTTAACAAGGCAAACGGTAGGTTATAAAGATAACATTCACAAAAAAATAAATCAAATTATTAGACATTTAAAAAATTACATCTGTACTGAGCGTACGGCCAAGCGATACTGGTTCGCCTTGTTTAAAAAAAAACAAACGTCATTTTCACAATTATTTTATACATTATAACTTACCGATTGATCGATGAAAATATTTTACACAATAGTTTTTGTTAAACCTTATATTTGTTTAAAGAAAGTCAGACCAAAAGCTATTAGCAGCCGTGTCTCGAGTTTAAATAAGAATTAAAATTATTATAAAATTAACACACCTTGTATTCCATCGAAAATTATGAATAAGTCATACATTACTTGCTATGAGTCTACGCTATGACGTCATCACCTGATGTACCGTGCATAATTAAAGCCGCATCTCTTGCTGAATGTTTCAACAAAAACACATACACAAAACATTTAATTTCGATATAAATGACCATTACGCCCTGTCCCTTTTACATTGAGGAAAATGTTTGTATGTGTTGTGTAGTGTGTAGAACAAAACGCTCGTTGGATACGCGACTTTACTTGAACCGCATTCATGGTAGGCAACGACGTCATATCCCTCAAATAATCAATCAATCGACAACTGTCTGAAGGAGCCGTCGATTCCAAACAGCTCTTCGTAATTGGTCGGCTTGCCGGGTCTAAGAGACTCGTTGGCGATGATCGAGTCTTGCGTCTGAAACCATTCTTTGTATTCTTGGAGCTTGTATTTCCATTGCTCTGGAAATAAAATGGGCATTTGAGTATATATTTTGTAGTTACTTATATATAACTGAAATTATAATAAACTTTAAACTAAACCAAGTTAATAAGTACTAATAAGTATAAGTTATATTAAGCCAATATGATAATTGATCGGATAAAGAAAGGCATTTAAAATGGCGGCGGTACTGTCAGCTTATACTGACTGACTTGACAACCTGATTAGCTCAGTTGGTAGTAACCCTGGTTTCTGTGCCGAAGGTGCCGGGTTCGAATCCTGGTAGGGACAAATGTTGTGTGATGAGCACTATTTGTACCCGATTCATAGATGTGTAATATCTCAATATAAATATAATAGTTGTTAACTAAACATCCATGACTCAGGTCCACGTTCACACATTCGTGCTTATCACACACAATTTGCTACAGTCGGGATTCGAACCCCGGACCCTCGATACAGACAGCAGGACCACTAAACGCAGTGCCAATCGGGTCGTCAGAACTTAAGCTCGAAATTGTTCTTTCTAATGGATATGGTTACCTTGTAGAGCCGCCATGGTGCCGCACTCACCACCATACTCCTCAGGCAACATCTCCTGCGGTATGTACTTGTATAGGTTCTTCACATCCTTGTGGATGTAGATCTGGAACACAGGTACATGTTCATGAACTTCGAATGTCATATTTTGCATATTATTTTTTTTACATTTACGCGAATACTACTCATTGAAATAAAACAAATTTTAAGGATTTTTTCGCGTTTATATTATGTTTATAACGTAACTACGTTTCGGCTAAAACATAATATAAACGCGATAAATTACTTACAATTAGTTTTATTTCAATGTCATATTTTGTATTTGATATAATTTAATAGGCTATTAAAAAAATTGTCCTGATTTTTTCAGATTTTTTTTATTTTTTTTTATTTATTTAAATTACAAAGAAGGATTACAATTTTGTTAAAGTGGTGCAAAATAAACTCAAGTGATTTTTTCTGTACACCACTAGCCAGATCTTCTCAGTCTCATCCTGAGTACCTCAGGATCTTCTAAACGGTTACAACGTTGAGGAACAATTTAAAAATACTATTTGTAAGTGCCATTGGCCTACAGAAACAGATGATTAGATTTTGAAATTGATTGTATGATAAGACCTCACTTGAGGTCTTATGATTGTGAGGTTTTGGATTGGCTAATGAATGAGATGATTGTAGGATCAAAATCTAGGCTGGAGTATTTTACTATGTGCAAATGTCCATCGTTTTTTATTAAGAAAAACAAAGGAACAAACAAAGGATCTAAGGGATTTCCATTTTGGGTGGTTACTCACCCTTTTTCTGATCTTCTCCTTCAGAAACGGTTTGACGAAGTTCACGAATCGCTCGACCAGCGGCGACGTGTTTATTATATGCACCTCTTTTAATTTGATTGGGTAAGCCTCCTGCGAAAATAACCATGATTATATTACATTTGTTTATTCGTATATCATCCTAACCCAAGGGCACCTCGAGAGGTTCGCTTGGAGATATTTCAAACAGATTTAACATCCAGTATGTACCAAAATTCGTTATAGAGAAGTGCATAATTCAGCAAACATGCAACTTGACTTGATTATATTAATGGCCTTTTACGTCAACGACTGTAAGACAACTGCAGGACTGGCAGTGGAAAAAGGTGGCCTGTAGTGACCTCATCAACCTCGCTACAAGATACACAGATGGCGCTGATCATTCTCCATACAATCTTGAAACGCGCTATAAGAGTTTCCGTGCACGTAACATATATAGAAGACCCCGACAACAACCAGGCATACCACCCACCTGGATGGAAGGATTCCCTTTACCGCTAAGGCCTTACCCAAATGGTTAGGGCGTATGCCACGCGCTGGCTGACAGCAAAGGGAATTAGAAATATTGGCACACTTCTAAGCCAATTTGCGCGATCGGCCTGAACCCGGGCAATAAAGTCGTGATACTAACCTGTACACAGATCATGAACTTCTTAATTGTAGCAGCAGAGAGTTTCGCCAGCATACTGGGGCCAAGTATATCCGCGTCCAGAACGTAGATGTCTCCAGCGACGCCCTCCTTCTCTTCGGTCAAGCGCACGTCTCCAATCATGAGAGCCAGCTTTAGTGTGTCAGTGATTTGCTGGGAGTCCAAGTTGGGATGGATACCTAGATATAGACATCAAGTAAATATACATTTGGTGGCATAAAAAAGGACGTTCCCACTCTTAGTCTGACACTGTCCTTCGGCAAAGAAGTGGGAGAGTCCTTTTTTTACGAAATGAAATGCGATGAAAGGGAGAGTCCTATTGGCTTAAATACACTGTTTGACTGACTTTGTCCCTTGGCAAAGAAGTGGGAGAGTCCTATTGGCTTAAATAGACATATGTAGGTGCCAAAAGTAAGTGAAATAAATGCCGAGTTGCTTAGGTAAGGTACATCAGTTTCACTGCCAAGCTAAGTTTAGCTAAGTGTACTATATGTAGGTACTATACAATCGACTGGGGGTGATCCCAGAATATATAATCCCTTATTCGGGTAGAACATTCGTGTTCATCATACAAAGTTTACCCCAACCGGTATTCGAACCCGGGACCCTCGGCACAGAAAGCGAACAATGCTACCGCATAATGATTACCTTTACCGTAAAGAAATTGAAAATTATTGTTAAACTTTAATAGATCGAATCGGTAATGTATACAGAATGATTCAGAGAGAGTGTACTCATTCTGGAACGTATGCTCCTTTAGCGCATTTGTGAAGTCAGAACTTCGATAAGTTATCGGTTTTAAAAAAATATTTTGTTTTCTTAAAAAAATGACAATCGTGTTTTTTTTTTAAATTTAAAATCTAAATTCTGACTTGACATTATGGTTGCAAATGCAATGAAGAAGCGCAGGTAAAAGGCTTAGTATAACCTTTCTGAATCACCTGTATACCGTTGTTTACGGTATAAAAATACTCACCTCTGCATATGGTCACTCTTCTGCCATTTGGCGTAATTCCCGGCAATGGCGGGCCTTGTCTGTTGAGAAAAAAAACATCTATGACTAAAGGTAGGCGTTCTGCGTTCCCCGTTCTTTGAAATTTACGAAGAACGCTGAGAGCCGAAATTCTCATAATGTAATTGATAGAACTAGGCGATACTTGGCGGAAATCCATTGTTAAACATAGGCTCTTATGCAGCTCTATTTTTTTCCGTCTCCTTGCCGAATAGCAGAAAAATCTATTAGTTCCATACATTTGATGCTGAAGCGGTACGAAGTTCGCCGGGACAGTTAATCTATACTTCTATATATCTATATATTCTATATCTATATTCTATATAATAATATTATAAATGTGAAAGTTTGGATGGATGGATGGATGGATGGATAGATGGATGGATGTTTGTTACTCTTTCACGCCCGAACGGCTGAACGGATCTGGATGAAATTTGGCACAGAGATAGATTATAGTCTGGAATAACACATAGGCTACTTTTTATCCCGGTAAAATGTATGGTTCCCGTGGGATAGATGTTTTAATTTTTCATACTTTTTATCGCGGGTAACACCGCCGGGCGCATCTAGTTAAAAATAAGAAGAAAAAAATCCTCATGCGGCAGCGTGCCCAAGATGCTGGCCGCATTTACTCACTCTAGCCAAAGCCACCACTGCACTAGGCAATAACCGGCTCTTGGGTCGCCTGTTGTGTCGACCAATCATCCCACTAATACTATAAATGTGAAAGTTTGGATGGGTGGATGTTTGTTACTCAATCACGCCAGCACGGCTGAACGGATCTGGATGACATTTGGCACAGAGATAGATTATAGTCTGGAATAGCACATAGGCTACTTTTTATCCCGGTAAAATGTATAGTTCCCGTGGGACAGATTAATATGGTAGCATACATACTTTTTGATTGCGGGTAACACCGCGGGGCGCAGTTTATTATAAGTTTTTTTTATCAAATCTAGGCCAAACTTACATTTTATTAGCCATAATATCGTCCAGTTCCGGTCTGGTTACATCTCGGTTCGTGAAGAACTCGGGGCAGGCGGCTCTCATCGTGAAGTACATGTCCAGCTTCCGCTTGCACTTCTCCAATGAGAAACTACTTCCGCGCAGAAACGTCATTATTGGAGGAATCTCTGTGGAGACAAAATGAATGAGGATTTTGATTGGTTTGAACATTAGTTGCTTGTCATTGATCAAAGCATCGGCAAACGAAACAATGAATATATAATACAATCTGACGGCCTGATTAGCTTAGTTGGTAGTGACCCTGCTTCCTGCGCCGAGGGTTCCGGGTTCGAATCCTGGTAGGGACAAGCTTTGTGTGATAAGCATGAATGTTTGTGCCCGAGTCATGGATGTTAAATATCTATATAAGTATTATATACTGAGTTCCCCTCGGTCCATTATACGGTCCCCATAATACAAGCGTTGCTTAGTGGGACCGTACCGTTGGTGTGTTCGTCTGGCGATATTATATGATAATAAATATCGCTAGACGAACACGCCAACCGTACAGTTCCAAACTAATCAACGCTTGTATAATGGGTACCGTACAAAGGACTGGGAGCGATCAAGGTATAACATTACTTATACAGATAATAAACGTCCATGATTCGGGTACAAATATTCATGGTTATCACAAAAAACTTTCCTGTACCGGCGGCATTCGAACCCGGGACAGAAAGCAGGGTCACTAACAACTGTGTTAATTAGGACAAAACAGTTCTCTTTTAGATGTCAACCGCAGTAATTACAGTTTTTTTTAGTTTAACTTAAAGTTAATTTGGTGAAGAAATTGGCTGCGGTTATACTATGGGAACTCGGTTGCAAAATTCTTGGGTAGTTCATCTGGCAAGGTTGTTCTGAATTTGTATATTTATACTGCCCGTTGGTGTAATAAATGAGATTATGAATGCACTAATCCAGCCTATACGGTCACACACGAGTGAGGGAAATCCAAGAAAAATGGTATAACTTGACTTTCCTTCACGATACAGGCCAGGCCAAGTATGAGGGTCATAATCAGGTCATTTTTTTTTAATTTATGTACTCTCAAGATGTCTGACAATGTATCCACAGCTTTACAGATTGCGGTAGGGAATTCATTTCATCATCGTTGTCATCATTATCATTAAGAGTATTATTACTAAAAAACAAGCATTAGACTATTTTTACTCGACATTGCCAAAAGTGGCTCTCCTTTGTAGCCGATTGCTTGCAGCAACAAAATCTAGATAATTCTTGGGAATGTCGTTTCAATAAGTAAGATCTTACCCCAATCATCAGGCAGATGCGGCTGCTTCCTCAGCCATTCTCTGATGGCGGCCAGGTCTCTATCGTTCGTGGTCACGTCTTCCTTCAGCTCTACGCGGATGCTCTTCCACATCTCGCCCGAAGGCTGGACCAGCAGCTCTTGCTTTAGCTTCATCGTTTAACTGGAATAAAGGGGGGCTAAGTTCAAATAATTGCTTTCAAACGTATTTCTCTCAGACAAGCTGTCAACCTCACGAGGATTTTCATGACCGTTTACATTTGATAATCATAGATGAAAATGAGATTTGCATATGAAATCTAGAAATCCTAGCAGGTCCGGTGCGAGCAGGGGTTTGAACCTGCGACCCTCGTTACCGAGGCGAGTCTTATATCAACTTGGCTATAATTACTCTTCTTCTAATTTAAGGGTTAGACCCTTGTCGGTGTAGCTGATGAAGCTCTTCTAGAATAGTTTTCTGGAAGGGCTTCTGACGGATCATCAAGGAGCGGTACGCCGGTTTTTTTTGAACTGCGATGCAGAAAGCCATGGGATACTACTGCACTATTCTCCCATAAATATAGCTGATGAAATATTATTACTACAACTTCTAATTACTCAGAAATATACACATTATTGCGTACATCTCTGGCTAGAGAGATGTACGCAATAATGTAAAATGTTGTTAGTTGAAACACATCTGAACATCAATTTCAACAAAGAACTCGATACAAAAGAAGAGGCTGTCAGGGTCAGCTGTGATCTCGACTGCAGCATCCAGCCGGCGGCGCGTAAGTTCGTTGTGCAACGCGCTGATGCAATCATACTACCTATGAGTTAGTTGTCATCATCGCAATGATGTCTTTATTGAATGATGAGATCGAAGATTGATTGTATAAACGACGCACACACACACACGCATTAGAGAACGTCTCAGAATAAATAAATATAAATATAAATATCGCCATACGAACACACCAACTATACGGTCCCACTTTAAGCTTAACGCTTGTGTTATGGGTACCGTACAATGGACTGAGGGCGATCTCAGTAGATAATACTTATATACATATTAAACATCCATGACTCGGGTACAAACATTCGTGCTCATCACACAGAGCTTATGGCCCTACCAGGATTCGAACCCGGGACCCTCGGCGCAGAAAGCAGAGTCACTACCACTGCGCTAATTAGGCCGTCATCAGAATGTGTGTAAAGATATTCTGAATAGTTCAAAATGTTCTTAATACTCCAAACACAATCGACTCGTGTGGGAATCAAATGGCATTGGAGTAATACGTAATGTGTAACTTACATAAAACGTGTATACTTTCCATTTTTTAAAAGCTTGACAATATTTGAAATAAAATAAATTTTACAGATTGTATCGCGTTTATATGTGTCTACGTTCCCGAATCATGGTCACGGGAGGACTGAGGTGTTCGACATCCTAGTGTTGTATGAACGGGGTCACCCTCATATTTAATTATTGTTGTAAAATCTGTAAAATTAGTTTCATTTCAATGTTTTCTCGTAAATATAAGGAATCGATTGTCAATATTGTTGATTAAATTGGCTTGACCTTAATTTGTATACGTATGTCGTGCGTATGCGCATATATCCATCAAGGTTAGTGCGAGTTGCGTAAATAGCTCTTTTGTTTATTTAGGCGAAAAAAAATGTTTGGGGGCCCTACCTATGTAGTTAAATAAGTTAAGTTAACCTATGCTTAGAACTGTCAATGTCCTGTGTACCTATAGCCGATTCGTGTAGCCTACGTGAATTCACGTGTACTTAAGGTCGTAATTCGCCTGTACACCCAAATCAGCTTGGTTTTTGTATTTCAATACGTTGTTCGCGATATTCCGTCTATATTATTTCCTCGCCTCAGACACTGGCTAAAAATAATTTTGGATTTAGACATGTCAAATTGTCTATTGCACCAATTAAAAAAAATGTGTACAGATACAGGCTGGTTACAATATTACAATAGTACTAGCCATATGCCCGATTTTAACCTAAAAAAATTTTTTTTCAAACAAACTTTGATTTCCCCCCATTTGACCTTTTAGGGCTCGAATTTCTAAAAAATCCTTCCTTAGTTCACGTCTAGGGTACTCTCCGAATAAAATGTACTCTCTTCATTCCAAATCTCTAGGTCCAAGGATGAGGCCGTGCCTTGTCAGTCAGAGTTACGAATTGTATTAAGTAGAACATATTGAAATAAAACAAAACCAACGGATTTTATCGCGTTTATTGTATGTTTTAACGTTCCCAATAATTAAATCCATAACCAAGCGCACCATTGCAAGACTTCAAGACACAGTGAGCACTTTCCGTATAGATCGGACCGCAAACAAACAACCAAATACGAGGGTACCCCAGTTGAAACTTTGACACTAGAACGTCAAACACTTCACTACTTTCGTGACCATAGTTGCTGTGAAGCAGCCGAAACATCGGGAATGTAAAAATGGGACCAATCTGTAAGCATATCCTTTCATATAAAAAAATAATTTTCGAAGTCGGTTCATAAATGACGGAGATCTGAGGTAACAAACATAAATAAAAATAAAAAAAAATAAAAAAAATACAACCGAATTGAGAACCTCCTCCTTTTTTTGAAGTCGGTTAAAAACATACAACAAACGCGATAAAACCCGTAAGATTTTTAATCACAGGAGTGTGTCTTTAATCAATAGGTTTTTAGAAAAAATGATTATATCGAGGCCTGGGTTGGCGTGGCCCGCGATTTGATACGGGTAAAACCCGTAAGATTAGGTTTATTCCAATGTGTGTTCATGGATGGCGGGTCAGATCAGTTGCGCTGCATGTGCCTAGTGAATGTAGCGTCTCGATCTACTGCCGCCTTCCTACCTAGGCAAGTATGCTCCATCGTAGATCTCATCGTCACTTACCATCAGGTGAGATCGAGATCAAATACTTGCCTATAATGTAATAAAAAAAAAATGTGTAATATTCGCGTAAATATAAGAATTAATAAGTAGAAGATAGATACGAACTTCATAACGGTGTAGGTAGCTAGATAGATCAATTTGCATGTAATCATTATGTATGTATGTGATGTGCGATGATTGTAAACAGCGGTATGTCAAGCGGACGTGAATAATTGCGAAGTGCGAACGTAATTCATATAACTATGCGTGCTGCAATGTGCGTCATTGGAATAAAAAGTTGCGAAAAAATGATCAATGATTATATTATATTATATTCGCATAGTAAGATAAAAATATAGTACGTGTTTTCGAAGCGTCTTTCATTCGTTGTACTTTAAAAACTAGTGGACTAGATTTGTTAAAGCAGGGTTTCCCAGCCTTTTTTGCATGGTGCCCCCCCGGATTATAAAAAAAAATTCATGCCCCATATTATTCTTCATTGCTTCAATAAAAAACACATTTTTTTGCGATATTTATTTCACATGATTTATTATTTATTAATAGGATGTTTGTGCCTGCATTTTTTGAACCAGTTGGTCGATATCAGGTTCTGTTTTTGGCAGAGCTATCATCAAATCATACACTTCATGCCCCCCTAAGATCTCTCTACGCCCCCCCGGGGGGCACGCCCCACCGGTTGGGATGTCCTGTGTTAAAGGGATATCACAGATATTTCTCGACAAAACCGGCTGCCTACCAGACATTTGCTTCCGGCCCTTGAAATGCGACCTCAATCTTATTTATCACGGGTGAGTCAGAACACGCCTTTGTTTTATATATATAAAACATAAATTATGGTTAAAATTAAGGTTACGATTTTCAGATATTATTATATTGTTGGAAGTAATAAAAAGGTAAGAGAAGGTTGTTTCACCTGACTAAAGTAATAGGATCTTTGAGTTACATTGCAGGTATACGATGCGATCTATCTTCCTTCCATCTATACCTAATGTTCCCTCTTATCAACTAGTAATATCGCCAGACGAACACACTAACTATACGGTCCCATACTAAGCAACGCTTGTATTATTGGTACCGTACAATAGACAGAGTGCGAACTCAGTATAAAATAATACTTATATAGATATTAAACATCCATGACTCGGGTACAAACATTCGTGCTCATCACACAACTTGACCCCACCAGGATTCCAATTCGGGACCCTCGGCACAGACGGCACGATCACTACCATCTGAGCTAATCAGGTCGTCGTATAAACCTTTCAACTATACATTATAAGAATCACAGTTACTTACTCTGAATGCCAGAAATATGACTTATCAATCAGTAGAATCAATAACCTATCAATAATTAAGTCAAACACAGAGATATGAATATTCAGAGAGGATTTCAGCCTTCGCATTAAGCTCAGTCTAGACATGTTTCAATCTGTTGTTGCAATTGTGTCTAAAATCGTTCACGAGATCATAAGATAGCAGATAAACTCGGACTTAGTCATATTTATTCATAATAATCTAGTCCGAGTTGAATCGTATTTTAAATCGTATTTTTGAGATTTTTATCAATGTAACTTTAGCGAGTAACAAACGAAGTTAGAGCATGAAAATTGAACAAATGTATTGTTTGGAAACAAGAGTTGTTTGACTTGTAATAAAATAAATAATAAAGCAGTGATAGCCATGTTGGTAGAACGCTTGCCTCGTTAACGAGGATCACTGGTTCAAACCCCGGCTCGCACCTTTGAGATTTCTGGATTTCATGTGCGAATCTCATTTCACGGTGAAGGAAATCATCGCGAGGAAACCTGCATTTCTGAGAGAATCGCTCGAAAGACGTGTGAAGTCCGCCAACCCGCACTGGGCCAGCGTGGTGGATTATGGCCTAATCCCCCTCGCATTGAGGGGAGGACCGTGCCCAACAGTAGGGCATTAAAAAGGGCTAGTATTATTTTGATAAATAAATATCGTAGATATAGCTATTAAAGCTTGGTAAGAGCGCTTTCTCCGTCACACATGCAATGACATTTGGTGGTGACGTCACAGCACTGCAGCTTTGTACTGTTTTCATTGTTTTTTCTGCTTTAAATGGCCTACTTTTTGTCTGCGGGCGTTTTCCACAAATCGACGACCAAGACCTTAATTTAGCACGTCCAAATGACCTACTTAGTCATAATATTTCCTAGAGAAATGTCGTTATAAAGAAAATAGTTTATCGGCGCGATTAAATCACTATAGTGGTTGCGATTGCTGCGTTGGCGCACGGGGTAAATGCACTTAACTGTAGTCTCTGGCCCATAGACACCGCACAAAGTAACGGTGAATTTTGCGAAATAATGCCAACATAATTATAGATCTGTTCGTAGCATTGAGTTATCTAGTTTGTCAGTTCTAGTTGTAAGAAAATCACAGCTTCCAGTCTTGATGATTGAACACCATGCAGCATCTACGGGAGTTGTATGCTTGTGACGATATGGGATCACCAACCGTTATATCTAAAGTTTCTATGACGACCTAATTAGCGCAGTTGGTAGTGACCTGCTTTCTGCGCCGAGGGTCCGGGTTCGAATCCTGGTAGGGACAAGCTTTGTGTGTTGAGCATGAATTTTTGTACCCCAGTCATGGATAATTATCATCTATATAAGTATTATATACTGAGTTCGTCCTCAGTCCATTGCACGGTACCCATAATACAAGCGTTGCTTAGTGTGGGACCGTATAGTTGGTGTGTTCGTCTGGGAATATTATATTATATTCTTCTGTGACCTATATTAGTAGAAAGTGTCTTATAAACTACCAATTTGGTATGAACCATCGTTCGGGAACTAGATACTACCGAATAAATTTCTGCCTGAACACCCTTAATGGTAGTTTTCGCATAGCAACACTTAGCTTAGTGCTAGGCTTATCCACCGCTTTACTGATAGAGGATTTCATTTAATCACCATCATTGTCATCGATATCATTATTATCATTGGAGGATCTACTGATGGGCTGTAAGGACTGGTACCGGTCGTAAAATAAATAAAAAAAAAGTCATAGCTCGCCATTTGGCTCAGAATGAAAACATTCTTAAGGGCAGGCAGAATAGAAAGCGACCTAAGACCTTGTCTTTTTACGTAACATACAAAATCAATTGTCCAAGGTCATTCTACAAATCTGAACAAAATCCGAAACAATATTACTCGCTATAGCATTTCGCAACTCATCGAATCCACATTGGGCCACACGTTGGCAAATCACGCTTGGCTTCGTCTAGTACTGTCTTTGGCAACTTGGCCTTGGTCATAAGCACCATATTGGCATTGGGCTTGCCCTTGAGTTATATTAGGAGTTCACGAGTGTTAATGGTGCTTAAAAATTCATGTTTGGTATGAAAATATAATCACAGTGCCATAATTATCACTGTGCTCTTGGGATTAGAATCATATTGGATTACACGTAAGTTTAGTTTGTAATAATGAACAATGATCACTACAGCTATATTATTTCACACCTTTCGTATTGCAGTAGTCTATTATCTTGCTTCTTCTTCTCCTAGTACCATCTCTTATCTGAGGTCGGTTATCAGCATAGCCATCTTGGCTTTGGAGACGGCTGCCCGAAGTAGGGAACAGCTACTCCGCCTGAACCAGTCTTCAGTTTTTTCATTTTTTTGCTGTCATTGTGGAACCATACGGCAGGGCTATACCTTAGTCCAAACAACTGATAATTGGCGGTAAACCAACATGTTTCCCGGGGTTTTCCGGGGAAGATATTGAGGTCTACAAAAGCTTTAAAGTGCTTCTTTAATCCTAATTTTAAAGTAGGACACCTTTTAATGAAGCTGATGAAGATTCTGACAGCCATATTTATGGGATAAAACTATTATTATAATATACGGTTTAACAATAATAGTTTAAAATATTTAAGGGATTAACAAGTAGGTGATATCGATCATGTGTGATACAGTGTTTGATTTTTCTGTGAGCAAGCGAGGCAGTACCGTTTCACTGCGGACTTAGTACGTAGTGTTTTCTTTTCGAGAATGTGACCTTTTAACCTACCAATGGATGCATACAAATATTGTACAATATTTGAATACTAGCTCTGCCCCGCGGTGTTACCTGCGATTAGAAAGTATGTCCTTTTCCTCTATGTCCTTTTTTGAAAATCATGTCGATCCTTTGCTCAATGAAAAATTAAAACATATCTATATCCCACGGGAACCATAAATTTTACCGAGATCAAAAGTAGCCTATGTGCTATTCCAGACTATAATCTATCCTTGCGCTAAATTTCATCCAGATCCGTTCGGCCGTTGTGGCGTGATTGAGTAACAAACATCCATCTATCCAAACTTGCACATTTATAATATTAGTGGGTTATTTAAATATAATATTTCCTTGATCCCAAGCGCTAACATAAAACGCGATGTAACGGTAGCTACCTATTGAAATCTATAATCGTCACGTGCGACGTGGCCTTGGGATGATCTTTTGATAATTGTTCAATCATCTCCATTGTGCAATATTATTGTACAGTCACGTTTTATAATATACAATTGCTGTTTTTGTTTGTATATTGTATATACATACCATTTAATGGTTTAACCTTAGAGAACCTCTTTTGATGCTTGTTTTTGTAAATAGCAACTCAACATATTTGGGGTCGAGTCACCTTCGTCCGTAGGAAAATTAAATACCCTCGAGATACCCTACACGTGACCCTGGGTGGTGCCAACTAGGTGACAACTCTACTGGTGGTAGGCTTCGGCCGTGGTTAGTCACCACCCGCTGAACAAAGCCATGCCGCCAAGCGGCCTAGCCGTGTTCCGGCATGATGTTCGGTGTTGCCATTCATGGATGGCGGGTCAGATCAGCTGCGCTGCATGTGCCTAGTGAATGTAGCGTCTCGATCTACTGCCGCCTTCCTACCTAGGCAAGTATGCTCCATCGTAGATCTCATCATCACTTACCATCAGGTGAGATCGAGATCAAATACTTGCCTATAATGTAATAAAAAAAAAAAAAAAAAACATATAGAATGGTAATTGAAATGATACAAATTTTTCGAATTTTATCGCGTTTATTTTGTGTTCTTACGTTCCCTAACTATGACACTAGGACGTCAACCACCTCTGTCATCCCGTGACCATGTTTGCTGTGAAGCAGCCGAAACGTCGGGAACGTAAAAATATGAAATAAACGCGAAAAAATTCTAAAAATTAGTTTCATTTCAATGTGTAGTATTCGCGTAGATATAAGAAATCAATATGTAGAATGGTCATCATTTATAAGCGTTGTGAATAAATCAAGTCTAGTGATGTTAACCAAACCGGTATAAGTCAAGAGGCCGGGCCCTAGTACGTTGCGACCGAATACCATCGTCAAAATGTGCGTACGTAGCGCTCCTCTGCCCACCCTTCACAGATTACAGGCGTGATGGTATATATATGTTATATTGATTAATACTCAAGCCCCAGCCCTAAGCAACACTTATTTGATACTTACCGTACAATGGGTAAGGGAGACATGCAAGATACGAATACGATAACGATACGAAAATTTCGCAGGGAATCGAAACCTCGCAATCTCGTACGTCAGGCCGAAAGTGAGCCAACCAGCTCACAATTTAATAGGTCGACAATGGTGTGATTGGCTAATATGTGTACTTATGGTACGTTCAAATAAGAAGATTTAAGTAAGCACGTCTTTTGGACTTTTTGGCGGAAAGTTGAACCTTGAAGTTGTAAATTTTGTTTTATTTTCCAAAAAAAGTGTATCTTTGATAAGCAATGTGTAATATTAGTGGGATATTAACCGTTGTGTGTTCATAAACGCGCACGTGTGAGGGAAATTGAAATAAAATAGTATATCTTGACTTATGAAGTTCTCCCAAGTTGTCCGGTAATTTTTCAGTAAAGTATCCACAGCTTTACTGATAGGGGTAAGGGATTTATTTCATTATCAACATTATCATTATCATCGTACTTATAATTAAATAACAATTACTTGACACTGGCAAAAATAGCACTATTTTGTAGCTGATTGCCAACCTAAAAAAAAAGTACGTTTTTAGTTTTTTTAAATTTGTGTCCGTTAGATCGGTTTATTCTTTTTGTAGCCTGAGTGGTGTCCTCCCGATTCGGGATAGAAAGAATAAGACAATATGAATTAGGTTGCATGGCATGTCAATATTGAATACGCCGCGGTTTATGCTGTCAACAGGTTATATTGTGAAACAAATGAAGTGTCGTTAATCTTTAACAGTCGACGATAATAATGTATACCGTGGGATATGAAAGTATTGCCATGTTATTTTAACGGGGAAAAGTCTACAACACAATGGAAAGAATTTTGGTTAGTATCTAAGCAGTAGCGTAGCATAGGTCATTAACATCCGGTGCGGATTTAAAATTTGCCGCCCTCTTATTTTTTCTATTCATTATAAAAAAATATGGCATGGTAACGACAAAAAAAAACACTGAAAGAAATTATTATTTTTTACTTAATATTTTTTTTCTCTAGCCGCCACCTGTTAAATGCCGCCCCCCCCATGCTACGCCACTGTATCTAAGCGTTAATAGTCTGCTGAAAGTCAAGGTTAATATCTATACCGGATTCTGTGACGATCCCGTTATTCCGGAGGAATCTTTCTATTTACATTACAAAAATCAACAAAGATTTTGTACTTATAAGTTATCACTATGCTTGGTTTCATTAAAACCTGCCCAGCAAATTTTGAATTTCTTTTTAGTTTTCCCGCGAGAGCTCATTCGTTTCCCGGTATAAAAATAATAGTGTTCTCCATTGGTGTACGATATAAAGTCTGATTTCAATTTAGTTTTAATGTTCAGACCTTTGTGTCCGATGGTGCAGGTCGTTCAAAATTTAAAAGTGACGAAACGTTGACTTTCACATCGTGTACTACCAATACATTCATACTAGCATTTGCTTAAAACACACGACTTTTTTTTTGGACACACGAAGTAAAATTAGTTTTTTTTTTAAATTATAAAAATAAGGCTCACTTGTAAAACTCCACACAGCCGAAGCACAAATCACAGATAATAATAGTTCGTATTTTTGTTAAGGCAACCGCAGAGGTCACGACTGCCGAGGTATAACTCTCGGCGCGTACTAAGAGGAGCGACCTCACCTCACCTCTCTCTTGATGTTGAGAAATGTACCCAGACACATGTGTGGTATACATACGGATGTTTCTTCGCGTGTGCCCAGCGGTAGTATAATTGTTTTGTCAGCTTTTGAGAAGGAAAAGACTAGGAAGAAGAACCACCTTTTGTATAGCTGTAGGTGTTTTAATAACAATATTGTAGTAGGTTATAGAGCAATATTGTAGTAGGTTATAGAGCAATATTGTAGTAGGTTATAGAGCAATATTGTAGTAGGCTATAGAGCAATATTGTAGTAGGTTATAGAGCAATATTGTAGTAGGTTATAGAGCAATATTGCTGCATTATTGGAACGAAGTTCCTTATCGGACGTTGCGAAAGGGGGCTAGACGGAAAAAATTAAGACGAACAGTTGTAACGACACTTTTTGTATTTACATAATGGTCAGTATTTTCGAGCCATTGCACAAGTGCATCCGTGGCGCAATTGGCTAGCGCGTTCGGCTGTTAACCGAAAGGTTGGTGGTTCAAGCCCACCCGGGGGCGATATATTTTTGTTTCCCAAAATTATTGATTTTTTGTACATAATAAATAATAAAAAATAATAAAGGAACTTCGTTCCATCCGGGTGTCCCTTGACACCTCTCATGTTTTTGATATTTGTATATATTTTTGTATTGCTGTATTATAGTATTGATATAAGAAGTCTGAGTATAAATAAAATAACATAATTTTCAAGTTAGTTAGTTTGACGACCTGATTAGTGCAGTTGGTAGTGACCCGGGTTCGAATCCTGGTAGGGCCAAACTTTGTGTGATGAGCACAAATGTTTGTGCCCAAGTCATGGATTTTTAATATCTATATAAGTATTGTAATATGCTGAGGTCGCTCTCAGTCCATTGTACGGTACCCATAACACAAGCATTGCTTAATGTGGGACCGTATAATGGTTTGTTTATCTGGTGATGATATTATTAATATAATAAATTAATTACTGGAAAATTATATAAAACTATTTGTATCTTGCGGTTTGTACGTAAATTTAGATCGCAACAAATTTAATTAAATTCTCTTGTAAAAGTAAATACTTAATTAAATTTTTCAAGTAAGTTCGTTTATCACAACAAGAATACACATTTTAATCTGTTTATGTAAGTATAGAAGTTGTGGGTTATCCACGTTCTGTTGACTCAATTAAGCGCCTGTGTGTTTACACGCGCTCAGCTCCAAGGAATCGGAAAGTCCATCGAAATGGGGGTAAGTTAATAGCGTAACGCATTGAACGTCACCTTCGCACTGTATCCTAGTCCAATCAAAATACAGGAATATAAAAGTTTTGTTAAATTTTAAAACTGGTTAACGAATCATATTGTAGTCTCTATTTAAAACCGGATATCGCGTAGCACAGGTGTTTTATACTTGAAAGTAGACCTCCAAACACCGTTACGTATCTACTTATAAAAATGTTAGTATCTATACAAATAAATGAAATTGGAGTGTCTGTTTGTAATATTAAAATAACCGCTTTTTACTAAGTGCATTTGGATGTATACACGGTACTTATACCAAAACAACATTTTTTACAATTTTTGTCTGTCTGTCTGTCTGTCTGTTTGTTCCGGCTAATCTCTGAATTGGCTGGACCGATTTTGACGGGACTTTCACTGGCGGAAAGCTGATGTAACAAGGAGTAACTTAGGCTACTTTTATTTTAGAAAAAAAATAGGATCTCACGAAAAAAAATTAAAACCAATGTTGCAGCGCTTGCACACAGCCTGCAATGCGTCCCGCGGGCTCAGAACGCGAGCAGGCTGTTGCCAACGGTTGTGTCTTTGTTAAATACCACGCGGACGAAGTCGCGGGTAACAGCTGGTATTAATAATAATATCGCCATACTAAGATACAGGCTTCCGCCTAGTTTGGATCCGTAACTTAACTGCCATGTGAAATGCTTAAACTGAAATAAACTTTAACTTACTTAACTTTACTTTACACACCAATGTACGGTTCCAGACTAAGCAAAGCGTGTATTATGTGTACCGTACTCTGGAATGGGGATGCTAGTATTACTTAGATATTAAATATGTGTGACTCAGGTACAAATATTCGTAGTGCTCATCACACAAGGTATGCACCTACCGGGATTCAAACCCTCGGCATAGAAAGTAGGGTCATTACCAACTATGCCAATCGGGTCATTACTGAAATAAAACGGATGGATGGATGGATGTTTGTTACCCAATCACGCCAGAACGGCTGAACGGATCTGGATGAAATTTGGCACAGAGATAGATTATAGTCTGGAATATCTCATAGGCTACTTTTTATCCCGGTAAAATGTATGGTTCCCGTGGGATAGATTTGTTTTAATTTTTCATACTTTTTAATCGCCGGTAACACCGCGGGGCGCAGCTAGTATAAAACATAGCTCATATAGTATCCTTTTTCTTAGTTCAGCGGACGGTCATTGCTACCTTTGCCTTGACATTTACAGAACATGTAACTGCAAACATCGATGTCTATTAAGAAAGACGTAGATAGGTTTCTTGCGCTCGAAAATGCCACCACAGACGTGAGCTGCGCGGCGCACCTGCTATTCAGTCTAATTAGTCTAGCTACATCGAAACGGCACAGCGCATCATATGTCTGTCTCGCTTTTGATCGTGCTAAATGTCATGCTATCTCGTTTGCACTGCCATGGTATTGCTTAGTGTGTGCATTCAAAGTTAGTTAGATACGCGTCAGTACTAGCATCACATATCTACCTAATAATTGTGGCCTGGCCCTGGATATAAATGGAATGGTGAGAAAATAAGTAAAAATCGGCTTTTTTTAATACATTTGTGCTCTTTTGTTTTGCGACTATTTGCGTCATTGTAGTGAACATTAAATATCTTTAATATATAAGGCTTAAAAAAATAGGTCACAATATTTTAAGGGGTCCATCAGTAGGCTATAAGGGTCACATTCCCGAATATTTTTCTTTTGAAATTTATAAAATAATACAAATCAAACACTGTATACACACATATATTGTACATAAACGTGATCGTTTTCACCTACTTTTTAATCCTTTTAAAATATTTTACACTAATTATGTTACACCTTATATATAAAACTGTAATATGGTCTTGACTGTACATTCTTCTTCTCTCTTGACAAAATGAAATGCGATGAATATTATAATATGGCCTCACCCACACCACACAAAATGGCGTATATAGGGCCTGTACCCACCACGGAATAGTCGCAAAACTGTGTCATACAATTCTCTTGTGTTGTAATAAAAATGAGGCCTGTATTCAATAAGCAGGACTTGTCTCGCGGATTTTCTCAATTGTATTCCCTTAATGTTTCAAGATTCGAAACTTCTTCGAACTCTAGTAAAAAAATTAAATTAAAAAAAAAATCGTCAATATTGAAGTACGACGTCAAATAATATTATGTATTTTTTTACTTTTTATACGTCGTGACAAAAACAACTTTTTTATACATGTCTCCTGATTAATTTGTTACTAAGATATAATATTGTGGGACTGTTTTTAGTGGTGTTTTAGGAAATTCCTTCCAAACGTTCTTGAGATACGATCCTGATAGTTTGTGGAGAATGTCTCGGTCCAGGGATCCTATGAGGGGGGTGGAGGACAATTGGCACGGCAGCCCTGAGTACAGCCAAGGCGATAGGGATGACGAGACAGATGCACAGGTATTTCCTTACCAAAGACCTTTATTTGTTTTTAACCTCCGACGCGTGGTGAGTGTAGGCCCCTCACAAGGTGTACCGATGATATCACACGCGTCGCAGGAAGCCGGTGGATGCGAGTGGCGGAGGACCGTGATGTGTGGAGATCAATGGGGGAGGCCTATGTCCAGCAGTGGACGTCTATCAGCTGATAGATAGAACCTCCGACGCACCCGCGACGCGGGTGTTATAAATTTAAGGCCTATTTATGTCTGCTGCTGTGTGTTTGTCCCTCCCGAACGCTCAGACCGATTTCGACGCGGTTTTTTTATATTTGAAAGCTGGTTAAACCAGGATGGTTTTCGGCTATGTTTGGTGAAAATCTGTTTTTCCTTTTTAAGATCAAATCTCTTTTCCTAGTTGGTGTATTATCTATTCTACTTTCACTTGCCCGAACAACTTGAAGTTTGCCACCCTCTATAAATTTGATGACACTGCAATACTATGAAAATCTTGACCTGATGCTGCAATCAGCACGGTCTGCAGACTACCCAACCCCTCGAAAATTATAGGTCGTGTTTTTGCTCATTGAATTGGTCATCGCATGGCCAAGACCTTATGAGGAGTAGGAAGGTGGCCATAGGAACTCAGCTTTATTGATCGTAGATCCACCGAGATTAGGCTCATTCGATAGGTCTCGAAGAGTTTAACGTTGACAGGGTATGGGTTGGATGGAAAAGAAGATGGAGAAGAAAAAATAATATTAAGAAAATAAGAATCTCGCCACACAAAAACCAACGCTGAAAACGGGTTTTTGTGTCGGGGGTTTCTTGAATCTTCTCTTGTTTTTAACCGACTTCAAAAAGGAGGAGGTTGTCAATTCGGTTGTATTTTTTATATTTTTTTTTTATATTTGTTATTGTTTGTCAGGTGAGGCTTAATTTTATTTTATGCTTTTCAGGATGAGGCGGGCATTGATCACCAGTCTCTCGCGAGCATCTACAGGTAATAATCTTAACACCTGTTCGGAATGTATTACTATGGAGTGGAACGGGCAAGTAACTCCATGGTCGCTCTTTTAATAAGGCTGTCAAACATTGTTGTGTATAAGTATGTGAGAACAATGTAGGAACGGCTAGCCAGGCCTGAGTAGGTGGTGAAATATTACTAACCTAACTACCGAATAACTACTAAAAGTTGAGTTAGACTAACGGCCAAAAACTCAAAGGATTATCAAGTATTTAAGTACTTAATGACTTGACGTCGCTACGTTACATAAAAAGACAATTTTAGGTCTCTGGCGGTAGGAGCGGTGCGCGGCGGGGGAGGTACTTAGATCTCTCCAATCATCTGATTGGTGGGTCAATCGTCCCTTGCACCCTACACCACCCCTGCCAGAATCGAATTGCAAAATTAGTGGCCGGCAACTGAAACTTGATTATTTTTAATTCCACGTTAAAATTAAGCTGCCCTCAAATATGAGTTACGTTTAAGTTGTCAGAGGCTAGATAGTACAAATCTAATGAAATAACATTATATTCTCTGCAGTCTGAACTACTTCCAGGCTGCGATGTACGCTACAATACTGGAGGACACAGTAACAGAATTGCGAATTCTACGTAAGTATTGAAATAAAACTAATTTTACGAATTTTATCAGCTTTATTTCATGTTTTTACGCTCCCGACGTTTCGGCTGCTTTACGGCAATCATGGTCACGGGAGGGCGTGACCATGGTTGCCGTAAAAACATAATATACACGCGATAAAATCTGTAAAATTAGTTTTATTTCAAATTAATCATGCATAGAGTTATATTTTAAAACATTGCCAATGATTTAGATTTCACCCTGTGTAGCCGTATAGCCCAAATCTAAGTTCGCCTTGAATCGGAAAGATTCGGCCCTTTAAACATTATTTGTCTCACTCCTTCTCTATCCTATGCCAGGTGAGTGCAACAATGAGCTCCGTATTATAAAAACGTTATCCGACATGGATATGCTTCTCGCTCTGAAGTTCAAAATAGCTCAGCCCCAGGTGAACGATGAGCTGGATGGCATAGACCGTCAGAGCCTGGGCTGCATGCGATACAAGCTGGACAAACTGGCGGCTGACAGGTTGGAGACTACTCCTCAAAATCCTCTTCGGTCTTTTCAACCTATTGTAATGGTCATAAGGGTTATTTTTCAGAGATTTACCATTTTGCTTAAAGCCTTCGATTGCAGTAGTACCCAACCATAAGTTATGCATATTAGTACCGTTCTTCTCACATAAAGTGAGCCCCTACCGGGACTCGAAGCATGGTCACTGACATCTGAGCCAACTAACAATTTTCTCACTCTAAATATTTTTTGAAGAAAACTATTAATTGATATTTATCATACAGCAGTGATAGCCAAGTTGGCAGAACGCTTGCCTCGGTAACGAGGATCGCAGGTTCAAACCCCGGCTCGTACCTCTAGGATTTCTGGATTTCACGTGCGAGTCTCATTTTCAACCATGATTATCACTTGCTAAACGGTGAAGGAAAACATCATGAGGAAACCTGCATGTCTGAGAGAACCCCTCGAAAGATGTGTGAAGTCCGCCAACCCGCGGTGGGCCACGGAGGTGGACTATGGCCTAATCCCCCTCGCATTGAGGGGAGGTCCGTGCCCAACAGTGGGATATTAAAAGGGCTGGTGTTATTATATAGATAATTTTTTTTTCAGAAAATTCATGACTGATGTTCTTACGGATACCTACCTGAATCTGTCGATGAGAAGAAATTATAACGTGTTAATTGAACGCATCAATGAGATTGAGGACAGAGACTCACACCTGGTTGTACTTATAGATGATGAGGCTAGGAATAAAATGTTAGTCTGTGGTACATTTTATTTGAACGATATAAAAAAAAATGATAGAAATTATGACACACTACTCACTAGTAATTGAAATAAAACTAATTTTAAGGATTTTGTCGCGTTTATTGTATGTTTTTACGTTTCCGACGTTTCGGCTGCTTTACGTACGGCATAAAATTAGTTTTATTTCAATGTTGTATTAGCATAAATATAAGAAATCAATGTGACTCACTAGTGAGTTTGTATCCTGACAGCGGTAAGTAGGAACTTTTGAATTCGAAACATAGCTTATATGTTTGAGGCATATAGTCCATAGATAATAATCCTTAATAAACGCTCCCTAACCCTATCAGAAAAGTGGGAGGTATTTTACGAACAAATTACTGGTAATCTTGATGAAACAGAGAAACTGGACTTTTCAATGTTTAAGAAAAACGATACACAAATTATAAATAAAGAAAACATGATATTTTTATGAAACAAAATTGACAAACTTTCTCTACAACAAAATACCCCTCTTCGAAACTGTGTATTTACTTATAAGTATAATTGTTTTTGTTTTATCGTGTATTTTTTTAAAGGAACCGTCGAGAGTTATGCAAGCAACTTAGACAGCAAAGGAACCATTGTAAGACGATCACATACGACACAGATATAATTATAGATTCCCTCAAGTCGCAAGTGGAAGTAAGTGACACTAATCTCTTAGTATTTTTTTTTAATAAAGAAAGAACTAAGGTAGTCTCTCTTCCTTTAAAATAGCCTCACCCACCCAACGGTAGGTGTTTTGCCAACTTCAAGTAACAAATAATCCATAACAATATAAATTGGGAGATTCTATGCAGGCCTAATCCTTATAAGCCCCCCCCCCCCCCTAACTCTATCAATAAAGTGGCGGATACTTTACTGACAACTAACGGACTTCTCGGGAGAACTGGAAAAGTCATGTTACACCATATGGTATTGTTTCCCTACACTCGTGCACTTCACTTAGAAAAATCAAAATCTGGCTTCCATCGACTTTATAACTTATTGATTAATTACTTTCTCTGTGGACACGATCAGTGTTGCTATTTATTTGAGATATTCAATAGAATTAACACCGCTCATTGGTTGAAGATGGTGACGTAGTATTGGTCCAATCATATGGCTTATTGAGAATACCTATTGTTTTTTTTTCTACCATGACTTCACCATGTGTCTCCATAAATCCCTGGAGCTTATTCTTGTGCATCCATGCAAGGAACCGCTCGCGTAAGATTTGGTCGGCCCATTGCATTGGTGACCTTTCGCGCAGTCTGATGTCTTCCACTATGACCTGTTCAGAAAGACGGTTTATAGCTTTGTATACCACCTTAAGACTTCTCCACAGAATTTTAATAGTTCATGGTTAGATGGAACATCTCTAGTGGATATTTCCTGCATCAAAACCGAATCGAACCACTATGATATTGAAGGCACTCTAATCTCCGAAGGATGCAGCACTTAACGCCGAGGTCCGGGGTCGCTACATCGACAACTGGCAGCGGGCCCGCACCGAGCAGCACAATGACACGATCCAAGAGGAGGAGGGCGTACCCTCGGATGTCATCAACTATTACCACCAGAGGTCAGACCACGAGCACAGGGTGCACACGGAAGTGGAGTTGCTTACCAGCATTATGATCAATGTAAGTGGACAAGAACTTAATGCTGTAGCCTGTTTTGTTTCCTTTAATCGAACCTGAGGTAATTAACATTTAACTTACAATAATGAATTAAGTACTGCGTGAGTATGTATTACTTATTACCGTGGATATGGTGTTGCCTGCTTACGTGTTGTTGATTTTCTTGTCAGTCTACCTTTTTTTTTTTTTTGTTGACGGGCGGGAAATCTTTGAAAGATACCCGCCCTCTGTGAGGGATAGGGCCGGGTTATGTGGGATTCTTACCCACTAAAACCCCCCCGGTGGCCGCCTTCGACACATGTTGGAGGGGCTCCGGGATCTCCAAACGGAACGCACCGGTGCCCCTCTTGTGCCTCGTCAGTCTACCTACAGCAACATCTTGTAAAAAAAAGAGCCTACCTAACCACAGATTCGTGGCGGCTCTTCTCAGTGGAATCAACATTTCGAAAGACAAAACGCTCATAGACACTTTTACTTCAATCGTTTCTTTCATCCATATTTTTCAGGAAACTCTTCAAGAAGTGGAGTCCTGGATGAATAAGTACGACAAGGATATGGAGGCATTGGACCTAAAAATACAGGTCAAGAAGAATCACTACCAGAACACGTTAGACAAAAGGATTGACATGGAACACACGGTTAGACCTTATCTAATGTACTATTGGGGATTTTTTTCCTTACACCTTTTGTAAATTTTCGTTTGTTTGTTCACAAATCGCTTCGTGAGAGCAAAGCAAAAAATTACCTTAAGATGAATAGACAGTAATGTTAAAACAAATTTGCTTTCGGTGTTTTATTTGCCCATTTAGTATCTGGTATATGACATTATTTAATACAATAAGTGCTGTGGATGTGACTCTATGGCCACATTTAATTTAGTCATTATTCGTGTATATAATTTGTACGTTGGTTTTGTCTTAAGACACAAAACCAACCAACCAACGGGAATAAACAAAGGAGCAGCACCAGTGCGCATCTTTTACATTGGGTGCCTACTTGGCTCTATCATTAAAGTCTGCCTGCTGCGAAACCAAACTTATGAGTTAGAGTTCCTATAGTTTATAGCGGGAAAGGGAAGATCTTTTAGCCAGGCAGGTGGTTTGCCTGGCAGGGCAACGGTTATTTTCGGGGTCTTGTATTTACGTATTCCAAAAACTCTGACACCGCGATTCAGGATTGTATACAGGACTGTTATTTATTCTGGACGTAGTATGCAGCGCCACCTGTGTATCGTCGTGGTATGTGTGTCTTTCTTGTACCGACATTTTCAAGAAGTCGCTATAAGTTTAACCCTCTACATTTCTACAGGGTAATTCTTAAGACTAACTACCTTTGAAATAAAACGAATCTTAAGGATTTTATCGCGGTTTATTGTACTAACTACCTTTTTATCCTACAGTATGAGAAACACGACCAGCTTATGAAGGACTGGGTCCACTTCAAAGATGAGCGGGAGAAGGCCCGACTCTACGTTGAGAAGATGACCAACTCGGCGATCGTGGTGCAGGCATGGTGGAGAGGCCTGCTGGTCCGGCTTCAGCTTGGGCCGTACAAGGTGGCAAAGAAGAAGGGCGCTGGCCCGCCCGGAGGAAAGAAAAAGAAATAGTCTATCCATCCATCAGCCAGGAGGCGTCTCTCTCATCCACTACATCTCACTTCTATATATATTGTGTTACTATTTTAAATTATATCTCTCTCCACACGGGCTATACCCGGATCTTTGGAAGGCTTGTGCGGGGTCATGGGTCCAGCACGTAGAGGCTCTTTTTGAGAACTTTTATGTTATGTCAACCACCTGCTGGGGTGAATTGATGAAAATGATAGCATAAACAGCGAATTGACCTCAGCAGACGGAGGAACTATTGCAGGAATATGGAAAGATATTTATTATTATTATGGAATTTTAAAATGTTTTGTTAAAAAATATATTTTTGGAAATAAATATAAGTGTTTATAATGCGATATTTTTCGAGGTTTAGTAGGTATTACACATATTATGGTAATCATTAATTTTCTGTAGTCATTTATTTTGGTGCAAGTATTACAAATAAACATTTAAAGTTAGTTATTTTGTTTTTTTATTTTTATAAATAAGCAGTATCTTTACAGACGAGGAGTAAAATTAGGGCGATGAGTTCAATTCACACAATGCTTAGTTTAAACTAGCACAAAGACTTTATCTTTGATGTAAGTACATCATACTTGCCATAGATCACATTGCGGATTCATCTCACGTACTAAAGATGTATGTTCCATTGTATGCTAAGCGAAAACGTCAACATATTAGGAGTACTTAGGTTTGATGTCCTACGCAACTATCTTGAGGTGACTTCCCTGCGTCGTTAACATACAGGTCTGGCGGCATACTACGAACAATAATAGCTCGTACAGTTTTGTGCGCGTTTTACATACGTTTTACATAGGTCACAAAAAAATTGCTTTAAATAAAAATTTCCATGCAATTCCCTTCCCAGCCTAAAGCTGTGGTCATCTGTATCATTTAAAGACGAGAGAGATTTAAAGACGAAGTTCCCGTTATGTGGCACACTAGCTGCGCCCCGCGGTGTTACCCGCGATTAAAAAGTATGTCCTTTTCCACTATGTCCTTTTGCAAATGCACGGTTCCTGTATGCTACCCCATAGGAACCGTGCATTTTTCCGGGATAAATGTTAGCCTATGTCATTTTCTGACCCCTAAACTACTACTATGCAAAAAATCATGTCGATCCTCTGTTCTATGAAAAATTACAACAAATCTACTATCAGCCTGGCTATCACTGCTTTTATAATAAAACAATATAATAAATCATTGAAATGATGAAATTAGCCTGCACTCATGCAAAAATGCCTATTCAGACATTAGTAATATTCGCTACCGCTGTGGGCAGCGTAAAACCATACGTGGGCGCGTATTCTGGTTTCGCGCTAGCCGCGGAAACACAAAATAGCCGGTGGAATACTGCTTGCCTGGTATTTTTCGATAAAAACAGCGCTAGTAAATATCGCTTCTATTCTATCTGAATAGGTCTTTATCTCCACAACAATAAACCAGGAAACATGTGGCCACGTACGCTGTATATACTTACGTGGGCACTTATAAATATATACAAATAAACAATTGAGTCGTCGTCGTCTCTTGACGTACAACTTCGATCGCAATGTCAGGGCCGACTATTGTCTTATATACATACGTAAAATTGGTTCGGGAAATGGACGGGAAGCTGTTTTAACGTCTAATTCTTCTTCTTCTTTTTTTAGGTTGGCAATCATCTATAAAAAAATGTGCCATTCTTGCCAGTATCAATTAATTCTTGATAATTATTATTGAGTTATATGAACTCCTGATGGTAATGATAATGTTGATGACGATGATGATGGTGAAATGAAGGGGAATCCCCTACCGGGAATGAGAGTCTAATCCACCGGGAATGTGTACGTGTTTTTATTCCATAAGTTATATAATTTTCCATACTAACAGATAAATAATTTTCGAAATTAATGCAACAATTCCAAAAAAAACACGTTTAAAGATTCCGGCCAGAAATAAAAAAAAATGCGGTGTCAAGTGACGTCACCACTTTAAGTAAGCATGATTGCGACGGAGAGAGCTCTGTCCCACTCTCCCCTCACTACTAAATTATATTAACATATTTCTATAATATGACATACCACTGTCATATTACAAATTAGTAGGTACTTATAATTTAAATACAAATAATACCAAATTACCCTATTTTTCTATTCGCAATAAGTGAAATGCTTGAATTAAAAAATTACTTAATCTATGGAGAGTTGTCTGAAAGATCCGTCGATGCCAAACAGCTCATCATAGTTGGTCGGCTTGCCTGGTCTGAGTGCCTCATCAGCTTTGAGTGACTCTTGGGCTTTAAACCAATCTGTGTACTCCTCAAGCTTCTTCACCCAGGCCTCTGCAATGAAAATGCACATATTTTTTTAAATTCTGGCTTCTTGTACACACATCGATTTATCTCCAAACTAGGATTCCCTGTACATATCATGGGTAGGTACTTTACAACTTGGGTATTAAATGGGGGACCTCTTATAGAGGTTTTATAAAGACTATTGAGGAATAAAACTAATCTAACGGATTTTATCGCGTTTTTATATGTTTTTTACGGGCCCGACAATATACTACCGTAATAAATATGCTTTTATCTACTATTTTAAAGCTGGCGAAGAATAAAGACTTATCAATCTATGAAATATCATATTGTCTGTATTGACATGGGGGAAGTGGGACCCACTACTGACCAAGGGGCTGTCAACTGCTTGCTCTCTGCTTGCTGCTTGTGAAGCCGAGGGGCAGTAGTGGTTCTCTCTTCCCCCATTTCTTTAAGAATGTATTTCTGTACCGCCTAGCTCTATCAATTATATCGTCTGTATTCCTTAAATGGCCAGGTAGAGATGCTCTGATGTATAAACTATGTTGCATAGAATCTTACTGTTGGTGTCCTCTAGTGACTCGCCGTCGCCACCGTACTCGGTCGGTAGCAACTCCTTCGGCACATGCTTGTACAGGCTTGTGACGTCATTGTGGAAGTATATCTGTTGGAAATGAATGATCAAACTTTATAATACTAGCTGCGCCCCGCGGTGTTACCTGCGATTAAAAAGTATGTGCCTTTGTCACTTTCTGACCCCTAAACTACCAGTACCTATGCAAAAAATCATGTCAATCCTTGTCTCTATGAAAAATTAAAACAAATCTATCCCACGGAAACCATACATTTTACCGGGATAAAAAGTAGCCTATGCGCTATTCCAGACTATCACTACTACACTACACTACTATAATCTATCTCCGTGCCGAATTTCATCCAGATCCGTTCAGCCCTTCCGGAGTGATTGAGTAACAAACATCCATCCATCCATCCAAACTTTCACATTTATAATGTTAGTGGGATGATCTTTCAAAAAATGAAAACTTTTGGTGGCCTCATTGTTGCCGAGTGGATGTTTTGCGCTTTGTTTACTTACTCTGTTTCTCATTTTCTCTTTGAGGAACGGTTTGACGAAGTTGAATACAGCATCGATCAAAGGGGATGTGTTAATAACGTGAACTTCTTTTAGTTTAACTGGATACGCTTCCTGAAATACATACAATTGTGTAATTGATAGAACTAGGCGATACTTGGCGGAAATCCATTGTTAACCTATGGGGAAAGAGGACCCACCACTGACCCTCGGCTTGTCAACTTCTTCTCTTTCTCGATTAACATCTTAGAGGAGTTCGGGTGTTGTTGGCTTCTTTTATTATCGATCAAACTTGTTTGGTTTATAATCGAAGAAGTTGACAAGCCGAGGGTCAGTGGTGGGTCCTCTTTCCCCATAGGTTATACAATTGTGATCATTTAAGAGAAATCACAGCACATACCTCCTCTTGTGACATGTGTCGAAGGCGGCCGCCGGGGGGGTTTTAGTGGGTAAGAATCCCACATAACTCGGCCCTTTCCCACACAGAGCCCGGGTAACTTTCAAAGATTTCCCCCCGTCAACAAAAAAAAAGGGGGATACCTCTTATGGCAATAGGAGGCATGTGCTCTGCTACGAAAAGTAGGATAATATTTATAATTTTTTATCATATAGTTTTCGTTTCAATATTTTAAGCATGCTAGTTTTTTTTCTCGTTTCAATGTGTTTAACATTCTTATTCATTAATATACATAAAGCTATCTGATTTATCTAATAACATAGTACACATTTTATAGTATAACAGCCAGTTATGTCATATCGGTTTCTTCTTCTTCTTCTTTTACGAAATGAAATGAGATGAAATAAAATGGATATGCAAATGGCCTCACCCGCAACTTAGCGGGTATTTTGCCAGTGTCAAGTAATTAATAGCAATAATAAATTCAATAAATAAACATTATAAATAAAATAATGGATGTGACATGAAGAAATGAAAATGGCGTGTCCCATATCGGTTTTAATCCTTTCTAACACATATTTCTATGTTTATTTTGACAGATCGGTAGCCGGACAGAAATTTAAAAGCTACGAGTATCAGCCCTTGTAACGAAAATATTATTGACTCCGAATATTCTTTATGAAAAAGTATTCCACGAATAGACGTGAATAAGTTCCAGGCGGCAATAAGAGCGTAAACATTTTAAGGGGTCCATTGGCAGGTTATAATGGTCACATACCCGAAAAAAAAAAATTGAATTATATTTCAAAAATAACACTACATACTAAATCCAGGAAGAAACAGTAGAGTCTGGCTTTCACACAAAAAAATCAAGCACTGTATACACATATATTTTATACATAAACGTGATCGTTATCACCTACTTGCTAAACCCATAAAATATTTTACACTGTTTTTTTGTTACACCTCATTGTTGTTATTTTATTTTTTATTACGATATAAGCAAGTATTTGATCTCGATCTCACCTGATGGTAAGTGACGATGAGATCTACGATTAGCATACTTGCCTAGAAGGTACCTGTTCACTCTCGACTTGAAAACATCCAGATTATAGTCAATGGGGAACTAAGACGCCGGTAGCGTGTTCCATTCCTTGGCAGTTCGCACGATGAAAGTAGAAGCAAACCGCTTAGTACGTACCGAAGGAATGTCCACAGTGTACGGATGACACTTGTCCGTGCGTCTTGTACTAACATATTGAAGCATAAAATTAATAGCAAGCCGATTGATGTGCAACGGGATTCGCGTGTATAGTTTGACCACTACCGGGGTACCGTGCCTTGGGTTTTTGCGCGGCGAGGCGGGGGGAGTATCGGCCGTCCGTCCGTCTATTCCTACCCCACCCCCCACCACGCCCCGCATTTCTGGGGCGCGGCACAGCGGTAGTGGTCAAACTATACTAATCAAATTGGCTTCATTTCTTTTGCTTCAATTTTCGCTTGAATATGTTGTTGGTGACACTTCTCAATTATTTCTTCATCTAAGGTCCATACAATAAATTACGAATCCAATCTCTTTACCTGCACACAAGTGAGAAATTTCTTCAAAGCCGAGGGGGATATCTTGCCAAGATGGCTGGGCGCTACTATAGAAGCATCCAGAATGAATACATCTCCCCCCACTCCCTCCAACTCCTCCATGAGTCTGACGTCACCAATCATCATGACAACCTTGAAAGCGTCGTTCAGTTGATGGGTGTCCAGGTTCTTGTCCAGACCTGAAGCATAGAAATAACAATATCACTTGATAAACACATCAATGGTCTGAAACTAAGCAACGCTTGTATTCTGTACAATGGACTGGAGGCGTTTCCAATATATTATTATTACTTGTGTATATTCAACATCCATGACTCGGGTACAAATATTCGCGCTCATCACACAAAGATTGCCCCTACCGGTATTTGAATCTAGCTCCCTCAGTACAGAAAGCAGGGGCACTAGTAACCATACCAATCAGATGATCGATGTTTAAGACCTGGGATTCTTAACAGTTAAGTCAAAGTGAAATCGTTTATTTCATACAGGCCTACGGGGGAACTTACAAATAAATGTCATTAAGATTTTTTTTTCTTAACACTACAACCGGATCGGAACGCGACCTCAACTGAGACGATCCGGGGAGGAAGTTGGGGTTCATTGCCATTGAGCGCACCTAACTATAAACTGTAATACGAAAAGTTAAGCCACAATAATGTCGTAGTTTATTTAAGGTTGACAGCAACTCCAAAACTCTTCGTGATCGAGTAATACCAGTAATTGTATAAATAATGATTGCAAAATAAAAAAAAAACCCCACGAACCACGAAATAATGGTAGCTAGCTATCGTCCAGATACATCATCAGACCCTCGCAATCGTATTTTGAGAATTGAATCCAAGCTTAAGGCCTCAGCCTCGAATTTAGCGGGCAGCGGGGCGGCGGCGACGGCGGCGCGGGAGCGGCGCTCATTGGCCGGCCCGCGCCGCTGCCGCGCTGCTGTTTTCGAGAACCGGTCCATTTGATTTTACGCATAAGATCCTGCCGCTCCCGCGCCGCCGCCGCCGCCGCCCCGCTGCCCGCTAAATTCGAGGCTGAGGCCTAATAGTTTTGCATGTAGGCATTAAGGAGTTTATCCTCCGGCTCCATCATCAGTTCAGGTCAATGGTACCATATTGTTACATCGTAACCAAAAGTTGTATGGCCAAAAATGTCTGGGCCGTTAGAAGTGGGTAAAATTCACGGGCAAGTTTTTTTTTCTTACAAATACCAATATTACTTGTAAAGCGTATTGGAAATATAAAATTATGTAGAAGTACACTAACCTCTGCAGATAGTGATGCGCCTTCCGTCAGGTGTCAATCCAGGTAGTGTTGGGCCTTGTCTGAAATGAAAGAAGGTTTAATGAATAAAACTAATCTTACGGATCTTATCGCGTTTATTATTTATTTTTTTACGTTCCCGACGTAAATCCGTAAGATTAGTTTTATTCAATGTGTAGTATTCCCGTATATGTAAGAAATCAATATGAAATAAAGTTTAATTATTTTAAAGTACATATTGGTACAGTCATTGGCCTCATTTACTAACCAATCTCTGCAGCCTACTTGATTAGCTGAAAAGCTTTAGTGGTTCCTGAATCATCATTGACTAGTTCCAATTCATGATTTCTATTGTAGTCAAATAATGTATGCCATATATTCCTTGAAACCCATACTTACGCTCTATGGCTAAGGTCGATAAGTTCTGGTCTTCTGACATCTCGGTTTGTGAAGAACTCAGGGCAGGCGGCTCTCATTGTGAAGTACATGTCCAATTTCCGCTTGCACTTCTCCAAGGAGAAGCTGCAGCCTCTCAAAAAGGTCATCAAGCAGCGGTCCTCTGAAACAGGTTTTGAGATATTTGAGTCGTTTTTATGCAAATGAATTATTCAAATTTGTGTGTGAAGAATTACAGGACCACATATATTATTTAGATTTCTCAATCACTTTACGACTATACGTAACAGTCTATTGTTACTCCGAGTTACTGTAGGTTTGCTAACTGCCGGCCCTGATGCCCAGGGCCTTAAATAACAGGCTACCCTCGAGGTCGAGGACGACTGGGGTGTGGGCCCCGGACGTCCGTCCGGTGACGATGATGACTCCTGAGGAGGACGGCGGCGGGCGTGGCTCCCCGCCGCCGTGCGCAGCGAGGGCGCAGGGGGAGCAAACATATGCTCCCCCGAGACGGGCCCCCATATGGGGGCGAGGCACAAGAGGGGCACCGGTGCGTTCCGTTTGGAGATCCCGGAGCCCCTCCAACATGTGTCGAAGGCGGCCACCGGGGGGGTTTTAGTGGGTAAGAATCCCACATAACCCGGCCCTCTCCCACACAGAGGCCGGGTATCTATCGAAGATTTCCCCCCGTCAACAAAAAAAAAAAAAAAAACGGTATGCTAACTGATGTGATTTGAATATTATCTTGGAGCAATTTGGTGATACAGACAGGACTCTATTCAAGGAGTTGAGGTAGTATCACCAATCCTGAGGAACTTATCCGAAAGACAGAAATGCCTTCTTAGTCACCCCTTTCTGCGTTTTCAAAGCAAAACAAGCGTACCCCACTCATTAGGGAGATGCGGTTGTTTCCGCAGCCACTCCTTGATCGCGGCGAGGTCTCGGTCCCTGGTGTTGACATCCTCATTCAGCTCCACCCTGATCTTCTTCCACATCTCGCCCGTAGGCTGCACGAGTACCAGTGCTGACGCCATGGCTGCTCTGCAAAAGAACACGTTTTAAGTTGATATAACCTTTCCTTAACCTTTGATTTTCTCACGCCTTTGTGCTTAAGGTAAATAACCTTATGCCCGATGACTTTGGAGTTTTATTTTTAAAGGTTTTTATTTTGGTTTTTAACGTGAGATCTACACCACTGATTCTAAATCCGAGTATTTATAATCAGAGGCGTAGCTATATGTAACCAAGGGGCAAGGGGGGAAATTGGGGCTCTTAGTATACCTAAACCAAATAATTTGAATCAGCTCCTTATCGCGCTCTCCAGAGCATTATAATGCTAAGCTACTTATAATTGGGCACACTTTGAACGACTACGTCTCGCTGAACGACTTGTCCGGGCCCTGGTTAAAAGTCGAACATTCTTTATTCAACTAGGATATTATATAGAGGACCGCTTGAGTTTGGAGGCCCCGGGGCACTGCTCCACGAGGTACAGGCCTACGGTACCCAAGACACTGTCATAATTATATCTAAGTAAGCCAATGTAATAATTATCACACATTTTGAGTCTAGTATTGCTTAAATTTAGCTACGATTATCTGATAAACTTTTCCGCTTGAAATATAAGTTCTTTAGTAATTTCTGGCCATAAATATGATCCAAACATTCGTGATCAATGTTCATGTTCGTATTGTTTGAAAGCGAATGTGTTGTGCACACATAAGATATTTGAAACACAAGGTAGGGGCACACCTTGTGGAATGACCACGAATGTTTGTATCCTAGTCTTGGATGTTTAATATCTACACAAGTAATTATATACTGGGATCGCCCCCAGTCCATTGTACGGTACACATAATACATTGCTTGGTTTGGGACCGAACAGTTGGCGTGGTCGTCTGACAAAATTATCTGTACATATAAATAAAATTGAAGTGTCTGTTTGTAATATTAAAATTACCGCTTTTTACTAAGTGCATTTGGATGTATACACGTTACCTATACCGAAACAACATTTTTTACAATTTTTGTCTGTCTGTCTGTCCGTCTGTCTGTCTGTCTGTCTGTCTGTCCGTCTGTCTGTCTGTCTGTCTGTCTGTCTGTTTGTTCCGGCTAATCTCTGAAATGGCTGGACCGATTTTGACGGGACTTTCACTGGCAGATACCTTATGTAACAAGGAGTAACTTAGGCTACTTTTATTTTAGAAAAAAAAATAGGATCTCACGAAAAAAAATTAAAACCAGCGCAGTTGCAGCGCAGCGCCTGTTGCAAGTTTGATAGCAACAACCTGCAATGCGTCCCGCGGGCTCAGAATGGGCGAGCAGGCTGTTGTCAACGGTTGTCTTTGTTAAATACCACGCGGACGAAGTCGCGGGCAACAGCTAGTTTAACATTAATTTAAACAGCTAATCAGAATGTCGATCGAAGTTAATGTCTACATGCTGCTGTCGCAAGAAATTGCCGACGATTGAGAGCTGGCAGGTGTCGTTGCAACATAAAACCGGGAACCAGTACCTTCTAATTGCATTTATACACGAGAAATGTTGTCATATCTTTGGTTCATACACCAGCCTCCTACTCTATTCACTAATGTAGTCAGATCGAAGTTGGATCTACAACCTTATACACAAGTACTTTCTACGGATCGCAGTTTGGTGGAAAAGGGAAGATCTTCCAGCCAGGCGGGTGGTATGCCTTGCGGGGCGGCCGCTATGCCCCGACGGTTCTTGTCGGGATCTTGTATATATGTTACGTGCTCCGAAAAGACTCATAGCGCGATTCAGGTTTTTATTGAGAATTGTCTTGTAGCTAGTTATATTGTAGCTTGTGGCGAGGTTGAAGAGGTGGCTATAGCAGTATACAGTTTTCAGTTGACGACTTTATTAGCTCAGTCGTAACTTCCAACTTGGTAGTTACACTGCTTTCTGTTCTGAGGGTCTCGGGTTCGAATCGTGGTAAGTTGGGCCAAACACGGTGTGATGTTTGTGACCGAGTCATGGGTGTTTAATATCTATATAAGTATTATATACAGGCTGCTGAGTTTGGGACCGTATAGTTGGTGTTTCCGTGTGGCAATTTTTATATATTATTTTTATTTTTAATTCGTTGATGACAAAATAGTAACGCAGGTAAAGAGCTATCACTATGTTGGCCGCATGTGGCCGGATTCTATTTACAATAGTAGGTACTTGTTGTATTCCATAAACCAGTTTTGTTGGCCTTCATGTCACCGCGACTTATTATACATGTAGTTTTCGTAGCTACGGAGCCCATCCCATTTCCTTACATATTGAGTCACCAGTATGCCTTTAGAACCATCTTTATCAACACGTCTTCTTACCAGTATTCCTTGAAGGAGCAGAATGTGTGCCGTTCTCAAGTTATCTTTTATTATTGACTAGCTGTTGCCCGCGACTTCGTCCGCGTGGTATTTAACAAAGACAACCGTTGACAACAGCCTGCTCGCCCATTCTGAGCCCGCGGGACGCATTGCAGGTTATTGCTATCAAACTTAATCAGGCGCTGCGCTGCAACATTGGTTTTAATTTTTTTTTTGTGAGATCCTATTTTTTTTTCTAAATAAAAGTAGCCTAAGTTACTCCTTGTTACATCAGCTATCTGCCAGTGAAAGTCCCGTCAAAATCGGTCCAGCCATTTCAGAGATTAGCCGGAACAAACAGATAGACAGACAGACAGACAGACAGACAGACAGACAGACGGACAGACAGACAGACAGACAGACAGACAGACAGACAGACAGACAGACAGACAGACGGACAGACAGACAGACAGACAAAAATTGTAAAAAATGTGGTTTCGGTATAGGTAACGTGTATACATCCAAATGCAATTAGTAAAAAGCTGTTATTTTAATATTACAAACAGACACTCCAATTTTATTTATATGTATAGATAATTAGGCTAAGTAAGAAATGGGAAACATGTGCATGCTGTGCTTGTGTGGTACTGGTGTATGTGTTTATGAGTGTGTGTGTGTGTTGTGTGTGTGTGAGTGGATGTGTGTGTTTGTGTATGCGCGTGTGTTAAAGATTTTACGGGGGGGGACTGAGATTCTGTTTATTCTTTTAAATAATGATCTTGGCTATTCATTGTAATACAATGTGATTTGCGGGTTGCGTTGAGAATATATAATTGACGAGCGGCGACGATCGGGAATTCTTGAAATAATGTCACACTAGCAAAACGATAGGGCAGGTTTACAATTATGTTATAATGACTGCTTGTTTAGAAGTAGGATATTGTGAGGCATCACTGGTGGTGAATTTCTCGTTACTGCAGCTTGATTGAACCCTGATTTTAAGTATATTTAACAAGAAGAAAATGAAAAACAAATGAAAAATTCAATAAGATAATATCACCACATATAAGTTACATATTGTTATCTTGGAACCGTAAGCGGAAGGCTTATTAATTACTAGCTGTTACCCGCGACTTCGTTCGCGTGGTATTTAACACAACAACAAAGACACAATCGTTGGCAACAGCCTGCTCGCGCGTTCTGAGCCCGCGGGACGCATTTCAGGTTGTTGCTATCAAACTTAATCAGGCGCAACGCTGCAACATTGGTTTTAATTTTTTTTCGTGAGATCCTATGTTTTTTTCTAAAATAAAAGTAGCCTAAGTTACTCCTTGTTACATCAGCTATCTGCCAGTGAAAGTCCCGTCAAAATCGGTCCAGCCATTTCAGAGATTACCCGGAACAAACAGACAGACAGACAGACAGACAGACGGACAGACAGACAGACAGACAAAAATTGTAAAAAATGTTGTTTTGGTATAGATACCGTGTATACATCCAAATGCACTTAGTAAAAAGCGGTTATTTTAATATTACAAACAGACACTCCAATTTTATTTATATGTATAGATTACTTCTTATCAAGGAAAACCGGATGCTTGCAGAAGTGAGTGTAAAAATAATAATCCCACACAAAAATCTTGTATACCAATATAAAATTGTAAGTAATGAAACCTACCTTGTGAACGAATTGTATACCTTAATAGCTATGCCATAGATACTGTATTCGAACGATACTATGTTCTTGTAATGTATGATAATAGGTTGTTCGAATTGATAACATTTCCTGTCCTGATAACTACAATGTAGGAAGTTAATTAAAGCACTAAGCTAACACAATAAAGTTCATTTTAGTTTTATTACAAGGATAGCATGTTCGTTTACTCTTACCCCCGAATTTATAGACGTTGTGCGCAGTACTATATGACGTTTGATAGATCTATAAAATGTCTATAAAGTTGGGGGTTATTGTTTATTGCGAACAGCTTTTTATAGTTTTAATTATACTCTAAAATACTTGTTTATTATTTCGATACAGAGCTTACTATATTAAATTATGAATACAATTCTAACAATTAGATGAGGCTGTAAACATACTCCATTTGTCAACAGACTTGTCAAAAAATGCAACAACGCGCTAAATCCGCGCTAGCAGACATTTCTTTTAATTTTTTAACCATCTTCAAAAAGTGGAGGTTCTCAATGTCATTGTATTTTGAAATTGACTGTATCACACTGTTACTGAGATCTAGTCCATAGTATGAGAAGTATTGAAAATCGTGAAATATTTATGAGACAGTTAATCGTGGAATAATTTGATACTAGACGATTTTACACTTGTCTGGCGATATTAATTTGTGACGTCAGACGAAAACACCAACAGCATGCGGTCCCAAACTAAGCAACGCTTGTTGTTTTGGGTACCGTAAAATGGACTGGGGACGATCCGAGTAACACCCAGACCAGGGCAAGATTGTTTGCAAAATTAGCCCGGACGGTAATCGAACCGCTGCAGCGGTGCAGGCAACCGAACTACCTACGTTTGAACCAGACCAAACTGTCGTCTTGTTGTCGTATAAGGATGAATACACGATTATTCATAGAACTAATGATATAACCCATTTGGTATGGCACATACTTAAAACTCTATCTGTTAACTTATTCACTAAATAATCTTAATTTTTTAAACTAAATTTTATCTCACAAAAAATAAAAATATATAACTCACATTAAATTTATCTTTTAAAGGCACTTATTTTGCAATCGAAGCGGGACCGGCGCAGGCGCAGCCGCTGTATCACAGACTGACCCGACGCGCGACGGAGCACTAATCTTAGGTAAGATCACATTGGATGTAGTTTCATAATGGAGACTGCAGAGCGAACAAGGATAAAACGAGATATGAAACTAAGAAATGTTATTTGCTAAACAAGGTTGCAAAGTTGTTCTTTGGTGCGAGTGCTTGGATTGATTATCGAGCAAGCGAAGGATGCAAAATAAGAGCAAGATAAGACTGAACCAGGAACGTAACAAGAGATTGAAGGGCACGTTACTCAAACAATTTTACAGCCGTGCGAAACACAACTTTTCATCTTTCTACAGCGAGGAAAATGCTATGCTAATTTAAGAAAAACAATTAAAATATTATATTTAATAAGCGTGTCATCCATAACATTAAGCCTACCCTGCAAACTATATTTATTTATTGAACACAAAACAGGTTACAATCAAGTTTGTATTAATGGTATTATATCATCTATCCAGTTAATATTTAACTAATATTACACATTATTTATGAATGAAACACATTTTTTGAAAAATAAAACCAAATTGATAATTTCACTCTTCGACTCCCCGCCGAACCATGTTTCTGAACGTTTCATTATATTTTATTCTTTCATAAGAAAAAAGTTAGGTACATCCGGTACATCATCACAACAGATTAACTAATATGCTCTTATGCATAAGATCTTCACGTTCCAAATTCAAATACCTTTGCCACTCATGGGGATAAAATGTAATTTTGCAAGCAGATCGCGAACAATAAAGGCCGCCTTTCCGAGCCAGTCAGATCAAAAAGGAATTAAGTAATGTAGATTTTTCTAGCGAATGAGATATCTAATAACTTAGTTAAGCCAATCTGGACATCTTTATATTATTTAAGTGTTGTGTTATTAAGAATGATTAGACTTGACGGCCTGATTAGCGCGCAGTTGGTAGTGACCCTGCTTTCTGCGCCTAAGTTCCCGGATTCGAATCCTGGTAGGGACAAACTTTGTGACATTAGCACGAATGTTTATATCCAAGTCATGGATGTTTAATATGTATATAAGAAATATATACTGAGTTCGCGCTCAGTCCATTGTACGGTACCCATAATACAAGTATAATTGATAGAACTAGGCGATACTTGGCGGAAATCCATTGTTAACCTTCTTTTATTATCGATCAAACTTGTTTGGTTTATAATCGAAGAAGTTGACAAGCCGAGGGTCAGTGGTGGGTCCTCTTTCCCCATAGGTTCATAATACAAGTGTTGCTTAGTGTGGGACCGTATAGTTGGTGTGTTCGTCTGGCGATATATTTAGGCTTTTAGGCATTATAATATCGGTGTATCATGAAACAATATGAATTTATGTTTACGTCATTAGATGGGTAGGTAATACATGTGTTACACAGACACGTGTGATTCAGAAAGCGTATACTACGCCCTGAACCTGCGTTTCTTTGGCGCGCTTATTACCATGTATATCAGGGGTTCCCAAACTTATTTTGTCTACTGCCCACTTTGAGAATGAATTATTTTTTAGAGCCCCCATTTTTTCACCTACTTAAAAACCACTATAACTTCAAATTAAATTAATTATTGTAAGCCTCTACACAACGCCCCCATTTCTTTCTGGGTCTCCTACCGCCCCCCTTTAGGCCTGCAGCGCCCACAAGGGAGCGTTATCGCCCACTTTGGGAAAGGCTGATGTATATTATTATGTAGACTTAATAAAACTGTTTTGTTCACCAAAAAATCACAATGGTCATTTTGCTGGGAATCTTTTTTATATTGTCTTATCGAAATTCTGAATTCATATAATGATTACAATGCACTAGATGCACAGGTTCAAAGTTCAGTAAACTCTATTTGAATCATTCTGTATATTAGCTGTGCTTCAATTTAAGGTAAAGTTTTTAAGAGCCTTTTTTTTTATACGTTATAGGCAAGTATTTGATCTCGATCTCACCTGATGGTAAGTGACGATGAGATCTACGATGGAGCATACTTGCCTAGGTGGGAAGGCGGCAGTGGAACGAGACGCTACATTCACTAGGCACATGCAGCGCAACTGATCTGACCCGCCATCCATGAATGGCAACACCGAACATCATGCCGGAACACGGCTAGGCCGCTTGGCGACATGGCTTTGTTCAGTGGGTGGTGACTAACCACGGCCCAAGCCTACCACCAGTAAAAAGGAGTTGCTGGTCAGCGAAGGGCGGTGACGCAATCCTTGCTTCACACAGCACAATAGTATTTTTTAGCAATTGACTTTTACCTAATAGAGGCCGGTAATATTTTGTAATCGCAGAGAGAATTCGGCTAAGGTAAACTGTGTAGTAAGTATAGCGATGGCGTCTGTATATTCCCTTTAAAAATATTTTTATTCTCATCTCATATTTCTTAAGTGTTCGGGCTGGCTGCAGGGTTGTCAACTGTTTTGGAACTAAAATAAAAAACATACACACGCTACACTTTGACATCTTTATAGACACTTAGGCAATTTGGGACTGTTATAGGTATTTGGGAATTTGATACTATGTGACCGAATTGCTATATCATCAAATATCATTCATATTTGGGGTCGAGTCACCTTCGTCCGTAGGAGAATTAAGTAACCTCGAGATACCCTACACGTGACCCTGGGTGGTGCCAACCAGGTGACAACTCTACTGGTGGTAGGCTTCGGCCGTGGTTAGTCACCACCCACTGAACAAAGCCATGTCGCCAAGCGGCCTAGCCGTGTTCCGGCATGATGTTCGGTGTTGCCATTCATGGATGGCGGGTCAGATCAGTTGCGCTGCATGTGCCTAGTGAATGTAGCGTCTCGATCTACTGCCGCCTTCCTACCTAGGCAAGTATGCTCCATCGTAGATCTCATCGTCACTTACCATCAGGTGAGATCGAGATCAAATACTTGCCTATAAAAAAAAAAATACATATAAGCGAAGGCTCATATTTGGGCCGGCCACAATTATTCGCTTGAATGACACTGCGCAATGCGGCACTGCAACTGAACGCATTGCACACCCATCCTATTGCGACGGCGCGAATTAGAACGTAACGCCAAACGCAAGCGAAGATTTCGGTCAGGCGCACTTACCGTACAACGCGGATGTAACAGTTAGTTTTTTAACTGAAATATTATGTACCATGACGACGTGATGTAACAGTTAAACAGTTTTTTCATGGTAATTATGAAGCAATATCCTTAAAACATCATTTGATGGCAACATTAATTTTACCGTTCTGTTTTATACTTAAAATTTGTATATATAGTAATTTTGATTTAGAATTAAATGAAGTTGGAAACACTAGGTTAGGGCGCGAAATTCAAAATTTTGAAGGTTTTTTTAATTAGTTACAAAAAAAACAATATATGGGTCGTGTTTTTTTTGTTTGCGACTATGGCATAGTATAATGTGTTTATTTATGTATTAAAATGAAACAATAGACCGAAGTTAGTAAAAACAGCGGTTTTTACAAACATTGGAGTTGTGTGTCGCTTTAGGTCAATTTTAAAGGAAACTTAATACATCTAATCATCTAATTCACAATGCCAATTTCACAAAAATCTAATCTCATCGTAAAGATGTCCTTAAAATTAAAAACCATAGGTATTTTGAATTTCGCGCCTTGACCAAGCGCTTCCGGCTTAAGATGTTTTTGGGTTTCATGATAAAAAAAAAATATAATTGTATGGTAATTAAGTTGAGCTGAGTCATGAGATTTAATTGGGTGGTATAAATGTAAACTCTGCTTATTTTTTAATGCTTTTGCACAAAGATAATTTTTTGCTTCATACACGGCTGATTTATAAACCCGACTAGTGTGGGTATTGGTAAAGAATCTGTATGACTCATATGATTTAAGTGGTTCTGGAGCTTGATAAGAAAGAAAGATACATACTTACTTGTCTCAAAAGGAAATAAATGAAAGTACAATTTATAGTAAAATATTTATTTAATAAAACGTTACTTAACATAAATTCATAGACGTTAATTTACATAACACGTCTTAACAAAGATACAACAGAATCGAGCAAAACTTTGGTTGTCAAACAAAAATACATGTTTCAATGAATAAAAACTGAACGCAACATCTAAAACAGTTCAAGCTCTAACTCAAAGAAAACAAGTACATCGTCAAAATACACAAACGATAACTGAAATAAGCGATAGTACAGATATGCGAATACCCTACCAAGGTGGAAAGTGCGTAGCCACGTTTATAATGCCGTACGGACGTGCAGCATCTCAACTCCGTCTTTTAAACTTGGTAGAGCAACGTAAGGTTGTAACATTTTAGTCAATGACGAGTTGACGGAAGGAGCCGTCGATGCCAAACAGCTCATCATAGTTGGTTGGTTTCCCTGGTCTAAGAGTCTCATTGGCTTTCAGGTTCTCCTGCTCCGCAAACCAGTCTTTGTATTCTTCTAGTTTTTTGACCCATGCATCTGGAAAGGTAGATGATAACTGAGCAATGGTGTTAGCTAAACTACATTGTAATGTTAGTGTCATACTTACTAATATTGAAATAGTCAATTGTTGTACCTTAAACAAACTTGCGGCATTACAACTACTTTTAACGAAATTAACACATAGTTTTTCTAAGGATTCTAGTTCTCCTTTGAAAGCTTACGTGGCAATAGTGAGTACATCGCCGTAAATGTGCAATTATTATTATATTGCCTATAGACTTATTTCCTTTAGTCATCTTTTACGACGTCTTATTATCACTGTCATGGAGATCGACTCGGAGTAGATTCGATTACAAATTGTATCAAATAATAATGAAAGATATTTGTAAAATGATGAAGTCAAACTATTGATAAGTCAAGGTAATCCTTAAAGACAGTGCAAATAGTTAAATGGCTTACTGTGTAAGTCATTCATAGGGCCCGCGTTGCCGCCGTACTCTGCAGGTAGCATCTCCTTAGGAACATGTTTGTATAGATCATTGGTGTCCGAGTGGAGGAAGATCTGAAAATAATTTGGGAAATAAATTAAAATGTATCTTACAGTGATTCCACATGTATCAGGATTTTATGTGTAACTTTTTTTTTGTAAAAAGTATAATAATAAGAATAAGCCTTTCCAAATGTCTCACTGTTGGATACAGGCGTTGTTTCAATGAGAAGATGATTCAGGTCATGGTCCTCCTAGCCAGCCTAATTTGAGTAAGCGGCCTTATTCAATAATTTGTCAGGTTCTTTTAGAGAAGCAAGATTTATGTTTTTATCTAGTGATAGAAATAATATTGTAATAGTTTTAATGTTAATTACCCTTTCTTTAATCTTGTCCTTGATGAAAGGTTTAACGAAGTTGACGATTTTGTCGACGAGCGGCGACACGTTGATCACATGGACTTGCTTCAGTTTGACGGGGTAAGCTTCCTGGTAACATCAAATTATCCAACATAATATGATATATAACTATATTTAGGCATAAAGAAAACCCTTAAAATGCATTAATCACCGTATTCTTCTTTCTTTACGAAATGAGATGCGATGATATAAAATGGATAAGAATAAGGCCTCACCCACAATTTTGCGGGTATTTTGCCAATGTCAAGTAATTAATAGCAATAACACATTCAATAAATACACATTATAAATAAAATAATGGATGTGACATGATCATATGAAAATGGCGTCTTTATCTTGATCACCGTCATTAGTGATGAATATTATTATGTATGTTAAGATTAATATCATGACATTGGCTTGACTTCGATATTTTTTATAAACGTTCATGAAGTCAATGGTATTTAGAACAACTAAAGTCGAATATATGTTTAGGTCAGCACTTACAAACGTGTAAGCAGTTAGTAGTTTAAGTACATATATACTTACAAACGTGTAAGCAGTCAGCAGTTAAAGTACGAGTATAATAGATACGTCATTAATTACTACTAACCTGAACACAGACTAGGAATTTCTTAACGAGCGTAGGTGTGAACTTTGCAAAGTGGGTAGGTGTAGCTACAGACGCGTCCAAAATATACACGTCTCCTGCCACTCCTTCCTTCTCCTCTGCCAGTCTGACGTCACCCAACATCAGGGCTAGCTTGAAAGCATCTGCTACGTTTGGAGTTGGGGCTTCCTTGTCAAGGCCTAAGATGATAAGGTGGGTATAAGAGGTTGTATTATAGAAGCTAATCAATTGATCTTTATAGTATTGTGTGTACTAAGCACTTGATTACGTACTGATTTGTTAATCTTATTGTGTACTTTCTATGGCTGCCAAAAGAAGCCTAAGTTAGCAAAGTATGTTCCTTCAAGAAAGATCAATTTACTCTTGCAGTTCGATAGTTTTTTTTGTAGATAGCTTATTGTTTATTACTGGTTCACAATTAACAGTATTTATCGTATAAAAAAAGGTTTTCTTCAAGATGTTACCTCTCATAAGAATGACACGTCTTCCGTCGGGCGTGAGGCCTGGTAGTGGTGGCATTTGACTGAAATTCAGAAGGTTTATCTTTAAATTCCTTACATACATTTTTAATTTACATAAAGCGGTGTGAATTTCAAAGTTCGTGACCTCGTGTTTGGAGTCAATGTAATCACTCAAATTTATTTTTAAATCATCAAACTATACCTACTTGTTGATGTAAAACCTCATAAATTAACATGGCTTCACTCCCAGACTAGTAAAAACAGTGCCGCAAGAAACTTTAACGTTAACAAAGAAGACAAAAATAGTTATTGGATATAAACGTTGTTTTCAATGTGTCTACTTGCCACAATCGCAGACACTGATGTAGTAATGATTACTAGCGGTTTCATGTTAAACACTATTATATTCACATAACAGCGTAGGTATATTAAATAAAGCTTGCATTTGCAATTACTTGTAGTGGTTTTGAATGGTACCCATTTTACTGAATACCGGCGTAATAACGATGACGAAGATATATTATTCTAGAAACCAGTGATATTCATACTGCCTTATAGTTAGATTCTCTTAAATACGTATCTAGTCTGTTTCTGGGCTATAACCTTTGTGCAGACGTAGTGGTCTTGAGCGAATTTCTACTTTACACGAGACAAAATAAAAAAAGACTCCCTAAAACCCTCTACTTCATAATTGTATCCAACAGGTAAAGAAATATTGGGTTCATTTAAAAACATTAACCCCCAAATGTATAGATGTTGTGTTACTTTACCTAACGTCATATAGTACTGCGCAAAGCAAAATTCTTGTGCGCAGTACTATATGACGTTTGATAAAGTTATAAAACGTCTATAAATTCGGGGGTTAATGTACGAAAGTCAAACGGTGGTATTTTACTCACACTAATTTCAATATTTCTTGAAGTTCGGGACGTGTGACGTCACGGTCGTTGAAGAACTCTGGGACAGCGGTGCGCATAGTGAAGTACATGTCCAGCTTGCGTTTGGTCTTCTCCAATGAGAACTTGCAGCCGCGGAGGAAGGTCATGATGCGTTGGTTATCTGAAATGAAGATGGAAGGAGAACTTATAAGAGTATTGTTAGAAGGCTTATTAGATTAGTTTGAAACCTGACTTCACTCCTTCCAGTAGAGTCGATTTTTGTATAAAATCAAATTATGATTTCTTCTTACTTCACGAAATGAAATGCTATGAAATAAAATGGACACAAATATGGCTTCACCAAAAAAATATAATGTAATTCGACTTTAGACATAAGAGCAGAGAGTTGAGAAGCTACTCAATATTCAAGCAGATATGAATCCTAAATACATATGAATAGAGGACTATCAGTTGCTTCTATTTCCGTATCTGGTCTTTTCTGATCTTTCTGAAGTTGAGGATAAGTTTGGCAACATGAGAGCAGGAAACACAAGACCTGTCTATGGTCAGAATGCAAGTGTCAAAATTTAGCGACTTTTATAGTTTTTTCAAATGTTTAAAATAACTGTGATTTGGTATTAGGTAGACCTAATTTATTATTCTTCTGATCTCTTTTCAATCTACGTAAGTTCTTACCGAACTCATCAGGTAGATGTGGCTCCTGCTTCAGCCACTCCTTAATGTGCGCCAGGTCAGCCTCCTTGCAGTCCGCTTTCTCGTTCAGCTCCTCACGTATCTTCTCCCACATCTCGCCTGCTGGCTGTTCCAAAGTCATGTTGGCTTCTTCGACTGGTCCTGGTAATGTAAGTGTACAATATTAAATTGCTTACCTAAGTGGGTAATGAAATTAAACGTACAATATGACGCTTGTCAGCATCTATATAATGGTCGCTAAAGGCAACTGAATGCAAGATATATTCTGACAACAGGTCTTATATGACCCTTATAGGACTGTTAGTGGCATAAGTTGGATTTAGGAAAACAGACGGCAGCTTTTTCTTCGTTCTTGTAAATATATTATATATACACACTGAAATGATACTTATTTTACGGATTTTATCGCATTTATTTTATATTTTTTACGTGACGTCGTGACGAAACGTCGGAAACGTAAAATAAAATTAAATAAACGCCATAAAATCCGTAAAGTAAGGTTTATTTCAATGTTATCAATCAGCCAAATTAACGAAGAAATCTGCTAAAGATAATAAAAATGGTTCCCATTATTATATTTACTGGTTTAAGGGGGAAGCTCAGGGTCAGGGCGCGAAATTCAAAATGTCAATGGTTTTTATTTTTTTACGAAAAATTTGGACATCTTTACGATGTAATTTAGTGTTTTGCGATATTAACATTCTGCATTGGATGTCTCGATGTATTAAGTTTGCTTAAAAAAGTACCTAAAGCGATACAACACCATTAAGTAAGTAAAGGTAGCGGTTTTTACAAACCTTATGGTATTGTATCGGATTAGGTACTTTTTTAAGCAAACTTAATACATCGAGACATCTAATGCAGAATGCTAATGTCGCAAAACACTAAATTACATCGTAAAGATGTCCAAATTTTTCGTAAAAAAATAAAAACCATTGACATTTTGAATTTCGCGCCCTGACCCTGAGCTTCCCCCTTAAGAAGCTATGCGCTATTAAACTACCCGTTTATTATACTAATTTTGTCCCAGCTGATTCGAATCGTATGCATGCCATGTCCCTTCATTATTAAATAGTTACCATTTAAGAACTACGTCGAAAGTCGTCGGTGGCTATGTGATACATTACTGGCGACGTATACAGCTATCATTTTTAACATTGGAACAAAGTCGACGGCTTTGTACGTGTTTTGTATGTGTTTAAATGTATGACAAGTTGTATGTGCGAGTTAAACGTTAATTTTCTACTTAGTAATACGTACCTATTGAGATAAAAGTGTCTCTACACTATGACTTTGTTGATACATGTTTAATCTGTTACTAAGTATTACTAGTAGTAAGTACCTATGTATTATTTAAAAAAATTACTACACCGTAATATATTGATTTCTTATATTTACGCGAATACTACACATTGAAATAAAACTATTTTTAAGCAAGTAACAACTGAATATGTGGGTACCCCCGTCAAACTATGACACTAGGACGTCAACCACCTCAGTCCTCCCGTGACCATGGTTGCTGTAAAGCAGCCGAAACGTCGGGAAGGTAAAAACAAAAAATAAACGCGATAGAATTCTTAAAAATAGTTTTATTTCAATACACCGTAATATATACGCCATCACGCCTGCAATGTGGTATCCTGTATAATGATTGCTCCGAAATGTCACCAATCTATACTAATATTATAAATGTGAAAGTTTGGATGGATGGATGGATGGATGTTTGTTACTCTTTCACGCCCGAACGGCTGAACGGATCTGGATGAAATTTGGCACAGAGATAGATTATAGTCTGGAATAACACATAGGCTACTTTTTATCCCGGTAAAATGTATGGTTCCCGTGGGATAGATGTTTTAATTTTTCATACTTTTTATCGCGGGTAACACCGCCGGGCGCATCTAGTGTTACATATATTATAATCCTACTCTTATCAGAAGAACAATCTAGTTAAATGTGTCGCATTGGAGATAGAACGATAGGACATACGAATTTTGTGGGAAGAAAACCGCATCAACCAAACGAGATATTAAAATGGTTCATTGAAATAAAACGAATCTTAAGGATTTTATCGCGGTTTGTCCTTAAGATTAGTTTTAATTCAATGTGTAGTATTCGCGTAAATATAAGAAATCAATAAAATGGTTCATTCAAATGTCAAATGGTACATGGTAATGGCAATTATAACCTGATAGGCTGATATGGAATAGACGAGATCGCTGATTAGGTACCTACCTACTTCTTGCCTAGTAGCGAAATATGAGGGACAAAAAACCTACTATTTCTTGATTAGTAGAAATTTGTACACGAAACTTTTTTTAAGTGCAATTACGTGCCGTGACCGTTTTTGTTCAGCGAAAAATGCGATTTTAATGCTTTTTTGTCGACTTTCACCGTCGTTAGGCAATTGCTAAGCCTCTCGTGCGGTCACTTAACGCTCTGATTGTTCATAAGTACTTATTATCATGCAGAATATGCATAAACTTGCTGCCTAATTGAAACTGTATACGGTGCGAAATTATTTTGCGACGGTGACGACATCTGTTGATGAGTTTGTGAGCTAATTTGTGAGAGCAATCTTGATGTTTTTCTTTATTATATTTTATTGTTGTAATATGATGTTGTGAAGAGCATTTATTTTTTATCACACAAGAGGGCACTGTCCTACATTTTTTTTTTCAAAGAGTTTATTAATATTCGAGATATAATTATTTTTATTAAAAAGTAGTTTTTAAATCTGCTAGGGTGTAGAAATAGGGTTGGAAGATTGTTTGGGATATGCACTCGAGTTTATTAGTAAATAAAATAAAATAAGAGAAAAGTATAAAACTTGAATTTGAGCGTAGAACTACAGTTTTTACCCCTTTCCCTACCCTACTTAATTTAAGATTCGGGGAAACTTTTATGTTTATTTTCTATTTGTCCCAAAATTGTCTTTTCTTAGTTTATCGTATTTTAGCAGACTTCCTGACAGCGAAATACATAAGTACTAGAATTTATTAATAAAAGTCTTAAACTCTTGAAATACCCGGGAATCATAGCTACGACCGCGACCTCTAAATAAGGCGAACGACACGCCTGTATTATCAACTTTATGCTTGAAAGTATGGAGATACCATTGCAACAGCATTTATCTACGTTTTTCATGAAATCACATAAAAACTCAACTATAATATAATGGTCATAAGAATCACAAATGAAGCAAAACGTGATACGTGACTTCCGTGTGTCTACCGCGCCACCTAGCGGTCCGAACCGTTACTCTACCTAGAGCCGTAATTACGTGGAAAGTTAGAAGTTATTTAGGTGATGCGCCAAAAAAATACTGAAAAAGTAGCGTGGCTCGGAGATGCCATTATAAAAAAAAATGCTGTGAGCAACACGTTCGTGAGCAACACGAACACTCGGTGGCGCTCGGCTCTTCTCGGCCAATATTTATATGCTCTCTTATTAACAAATCTATGCACCACTAATTAGTATGCTTTTTGAACGTCTGCCGACTACTACTTTTCATTTTCAAAAGTCATTTGTTAATGTGGGAACCATGTAGCAATTAACTTGTAATTATATACTTAGAGTTCGTACTTTTTTTGACCTGCTGCTAAAGTCTGCCTAGCCGTTCCTACATTGTTCTCACATACCTATAACAATGTACTGCTCAAAATGTAAAAGATCTTTTTAAAAAGAGCAACCATGGAGTTTATTGCCCGTCCTTCTCCATAGGAACGGGGCGCGGCGCGGCGTTCCGAACGGGTGGTAAAGTTGTAGCTTAGCATTTTGTAACACGCTACCTAATCGTAAACCTACTGCAAATATTTTTAGTTTCTTTAGTTGTTTTCTCGAGACGAACACATTAAAATAAAACTAATTTTAAGGATTTCATCGCGTTTATTTTATGTTTTTTACGTAACCGACGTTTGATGCGCATGCGCTGCTTTACAGCAAACACGATCACGGCAGGACCGAGGTGTTAGACGTCCTAGTTTCATGGACTTGGGGTACACTCATATTTAGCTTTTGTTTTCAATGTGTAGTATTCGCGTAAATATAAGAAATCAACATGTGAAATAGACACACAACCAAGAATTCTTAAAGCATACGTTTCAGAGACATCAAAATATTGTAAAAATAACTTTAAACATTTTCTGTACGACGATCAGATTACAACAGTTAGTAGTGAACCTGCTTTCTGTGTTGAGGATCCTGGTACGGACAAACTTTGTGTGATGAGCACGATTTTTTGTATCCGAGTGATGTATGTTTAATATCTATATAAGTATTATATACTGAGTTCACCCTTAGTCCATTGTACGGTACTCATAATACAAGCGTTGCTTAGTGTGGGACCGTATAGGTGGTGTGTTGTCTTGCGATATTATTATTATATAATATATATTTTTTATAATAGAATACCTTTAGAGTTGTGATAGAGAAATAAGGACTATATTAGCTTGAGTTATAGATATTTACTCTGTTAGATAAGATGTAAATACCACAAAATCTCAAGTGCAGTTTCTCCTCGTGTCATTGACCGCAGATACATTGCACGCTGCGCTCTTAACCACAGCTACTACTTGTTATTATAAATTGTAATGCATATGACATTTAAATGTACCTACATTTTGTTAATTTTACAGTTTGGTAATAAGAAATAGGATTTAAAGATCATATCGATATGCGTAGCGAAACTTAAATAAAAATATCTTAAACTTATTTAACTAAATAGTTAAACATCTGTGTCTTAAGTTAACACTGTATAATTTTGATTTTTAGGCACATATAGATATTCAAGGAATCTAGCTCAATCATATTTTACAAGGTATAATTGAAATAGTTTGCAATATTTTAACAGGTGTACAAGTATGTCATACAGATCACGTTTATGTATAAAATTAAATGTGTAAATGATTTTAATTTTTTTTTATAAAAGCCAATCAGTAGTTTTTAACGTGCTCTTAGTATAGTACGTGGTGTAATTTTTAAATTACTTATAATTTGATTTATTTGTATGGAAATGTGATCTTTATAACCTACAGTTGGCCCTGTTAAAATATTATGTGAGAGATGAGAGAATTGAGAGATTTCTGACGTGTCATGGAATATTTATTTTCACCGATAATAGTCTGAATATTCAACATTATCGTGTTATTAATTCAATCTTACCAAATCCTGTATCTCGACACAACGATACACACAACTTAATATACTTAAGATAAATATTATAATATTCACCTTTGAAATGGAATATCAAGTCACAAGCCAAACTCTCTACGATAAACTCACTGGCACTTTGACGCAACGTGTTTGTGGTTTAACAAACACGGATTAGAATTAAAAAAATAACGAAATTCGAAAGGATTCCTTTTTTGAATTGGTGTGCGTACGCACGCGACTCGCGAATGCGCACGCGACGGTTGGTTCGCGGTTTTTATGATTTCGTCACGCAACACGAGCGCGACTGCAGTTGCGATTGGGGGGAGTTTCGGGGTACAAGTCTCTACGAACGGTCGACCGGGCTCTACATATTGGCATATATCGGGGCAAGCTTGGGTAGTCACTGACAAGCTGATTGGTAGGGACCCTGCAGATTTGGTGCCAAGTTGTGCCGTTCGTGGAGGCCTTTAGTGATACTTTTGTGGTGCGGCTGTAGAGTCTACAGATTGCAAGTTGTTAGATGATGATGCTAAGGGTTCGTTAGTATGATAATCAGTAATCATGGACATATTTAGGTTGCTTCAGTGACCGCTCCCCGCGAATTCGTGGGTCGTGTGTAAATTTTTTAAACGTAGATCGTAGTAACGTAGAGTAGTAGTAGTAACGTAGAGACTATTGCAAACTGCTCCAATATTAACTATATACTATTACAAAGCGGTAACGGATGAGCTGATTTATAAACTATATAAGTACTAGCTGGCCCGGCGAACTTAGGCTTAGTATTCCCTTTTTTAATCATTCTGTATATTCACCATCAAAGCAAAGACATCAACGCGTCTGCGCAGTACGATTTACGGTTTAATTTAACATTTAGTTATATCGAGTTTCCTAACTAATATATATCTAGATATTGTATTCGTGTGTAGCCAATGTTATATCATAATTTATGCGGACACAATGAGGTTATAGAGCAACCAGCTGAAATTATCAGAGATAATAATACGTTGGTTAACACTAGCGTGTCAAGTCAAAGACAAATCATTTACGTATAGGCCTACGCACCTACAAATTGTAATGTTGCTCTTCTTCCTCTCAACTCTCCGGTCGCAACGCGACATAAGCTGTTTGTCGTCAGACAACGACAACTGTTCGTCACCTGACAGCGGCTCAGTCTCAGGCCCACTACGACCGAGCCTTGAAAGCGACCGACCGCTTGTCTTTTTAACAGTTTATTTTATTATCACCATTCAATATCATGCAATGTGATGTGATGGTATTGAATCGTGAATCATAAAGAGTTTTGAATGCATAAAGAAACGGTGAAAGCGTATATGATTTTAAATGGCTACATTTTAGTATTCCTGAATACCGTATACAAAATGTTTGTAATGTATAATTTTGCACATTCACTGTAATTCTTTGGCTTAATAATATTCTGGTACGTATAGTCGTGTGGTTTTATAATAACACTGACTTTATTGAGGTCGTCGCTGTGGACTCTGGCTTACAGGAGTACCAGTGATGGGAGGGTGTGGTGGTCCAGATTTTGATTGTTAAGACAAAATATATCGGGCTTAGAAAGGCTCACTCCATATTCCATTTATGTATTTATAGTCTGGGGAACTATGGGACTGATATTTGTACACCTCTGTCGAGTCCCATAGAGAATGTAGAGTGTTAACTTCTCCTTCATATAAATACTAGGTAAACATATGGGGGAGAGGAACCCACCACTGATTGACTTTTCCACTGACTGACTGACTTTTCCAATTATAAGCCAAACAAGTTAATCGATAATGAAGAAGCCAGCAACACCGAACTCCTCTAAGATGTTAGTCGAGAAACTATATATCACGAGTGACGGGACCCTAAATAAAATGCAATTCTCCGCGAAGTGAAGCGAATCTAAAAATGTAGTATTTTCAAAGGATATTGCTGATGGCTAAAACTTACCAGCAATGAAATTCCATACAACTTTGCTGGCGCCTACTCAAGTATGTATTTTAAATGGATATTGCTGGTGGCTAAAATTCACAATAAAAGAAATCCCATTCAACTCTGCTGGCGCCTATTCAAGTATCGCGATAAGGTGGACTTTCTTCATAGAAGATTGTCAAAATAAAGACCAGATAAATTACAAGCATTTTTTAGTAAAAGCTAATTAATGAACATGTAGGCTAGATTAAAGATAACAAAAATCTAAAGCTTCTGTGTGTACAGCTAATTAATTAAAAATAATAATCAGTACAGTAATATATATGATAAGCATCTTTTATATGATGATAGTATATTTAATTCAAGTTAATAGTTACCTAATCATCTTCCTTTCGAAATGAAATCGTATTTTTTTTGCTATTGTAGCCCTGAAATGTTTGCACCTTCTAATCTGATTTATTTTCTTATGAAATTTCATAATTATTGCATGTAATGAAATTTACTTCTTGGTTAAGTGTCGGCATTAAAGCACATAATAGAAAAGCCTCATGCTTAGCTAGTAAGTCAGTCTTTCTACTTTACTACCACCGGTTTAGAAAGTCTGTTCTTCTGATAAGAGCTAGCCAAAAACTCAGACATACTTTTTTTATTAGTTTATCTTCCATTTCAGCATGATTTCAGTCTTAATTTGGCGTATTGTCACGTCATGAGTATGGGATATATGTGAAAAATGTCGTTCCTATGTTTTTCACATGATGTATATATAATTACAAAACATTCCGGAATGTCATAAGAAAGAAAAATGTAACTACTTTTTGAATCTTTATTTTCATATAGCAGTGATAGCCAAGTTGGTAGAACGCTTGCCTGGGTAACGAGGATCGCAGGCTCAAACCCCGGCTCGCACCTCTGGGATTTCTGGACTTCATGTGCGAATCTCATTTACAACCACGATTATCACTTGCTAAACGTTGAAGGAAAACATCGCGAGGAAACCTGCATGTCTGAGAGAACCCCTCGAAAGATGTGTGATGTCCACCAACCCGCACTGGGCTAGCGTGGTGGACTATGGCCTCACCCGCCCTCGCATTGAGGGGAGGCTCGTACTCAGCAGTGGGACATTAAAAAGGGCTGGTATTATTATTATTATACAGTTTATTTTTATAAAATTTCGATCGTATTTGTTTGTTGATTAATTATACCGATCAAGTGTCTGTTCAAACTCTGCTGTTGGTAAAATCTTCTGAACACGATGGAAGCCATATTTTATTTAATATGAAGTGATCTATGTATAATGATTTGGGACATTCAGAGCATAATTTTGTTTCGACATCACTCGCACACAATGAAACAGCTCTGTGTGAATTCCGTAGCCGTAATGTTCAGAGAGTGACTAATAGTGGTGACTCACCGGTGTGGTGTGATTCCCCCCACCAGTAGTGGGGCGAGTGAGTTTCCATTGTAGCACGACAACATTATTCCACAATTGTGTATTCATGTGCATATGGAATCATTACGCAAGAGTAATTTTGGGATGAATATAGGTACATATAATCCCACTTAATTAATATTATAAATGTGAAAGTTTGGATGGATGGATGTTTGTTACTCAATCACGCCAAAACGGCTGAACGGATCTGGATGAAATTTGGCACAGAGATAGATTATAGTCTGGAATAGCACATAGGTTACTTTTTATCCCGGTAAAATGTATGGTTCCCGTGGGATATATTTGTTTTAATTTTTCATAGAGCAAAGGATATATGGATATATGGAGCATAGAGAAAATACGCTAATAGGGAAAAATATACTATATTATATTGACACAGAACATATTATACGAGCGTACTGTAAATTTATAGCTTATGAGATAATTCGGTCGCATAGTAATGTTCCTTTGAACCTGTTGTCGAATAATTATCTAACCCTGGAGACCCAACCTTCACTTGTTTATTTTTTAGTACGTCACCCGTTCTCATTCACCAATTTGCCGTCTACAAATGGAAACTTCATACAAGTGTTATTATGTTGAAATACACTTGCGGCTGCGCACCGCCAATGTCAGATTCGTTGCTCCGTTTTGGAGACCGTCGCACGCCACAAGCAAGAATCACATCAGTACTTACGCTAAGTATAACGGATGCTGGTAAACTGCGTGACGAAATTGTTTGGGATAATCTATGGTTTCCTATCGTATTTAATGAAGTGTGAACTTGCAACCCTCCAGTTTTAGGGAGGGGAAAAAAAACACTGATATCTTTTTTTCTAATCAACAAAAAAACAAAGGAAAAATACTGTTGAGGTTCATTTATATAAAACTAATTTTACGGATTTTATCGCGTTTATTATATGTTTTTACGTTCCCGACGTTTCGGCTGCTTTACAGTAACCATGGTCATGGGAGGACTGAGATGTTAGACGGCCTATTGTCATAATTAGAACTGGGGTACCCTCATATTTAGTTGCTGTTTGCGGCCCGATCTACGCAGAAAGTGCTCACAGTGACTTAAGGTCTTAAGGGAACGTAAAAACATAAAAAAATACGATATAATCCGTAAGATTAGTTTTATTGCAATATGTAGTATTCCCGTAAATATAAGAAATCAATTCGTTTTATTCAAATTAAACTTTCTATGTGATAAATACATTTAACAGGGATGGTGCAAGTGGCCCTAAATAATCATGAATTACAACGTGCCTCGTCTATATTATTTTGTAAATGCTTTTAAACATCACACCTTAAGTATAACTCAATTAGTTATAAAATGCTCTGTTACTTATAATTAATATATATATTATATGTGAAGTAATAGCATGCAGCGTTTATTGCCCTACAAGACGGATGTGGTGAAGTAAAGATTGCAAAATTCGATCGCCGTGCAATATGTGTGCGCACTTTTTCATGTCCTGTGACCATACGATTGCATTATGACATAGGACAATAATAATATGTCATAATGATTATGACTCTTTATCTACCAACAATTAAATAGTAGGTATACTACTCATAGTAATCATAATCAAACCCGAAATATATTTGGATCCTGGCTTTTCAATAGTATTATTTATAATACACCAAGATAAAAAACTCTAAAGAATAATCTTCTGCAAGGAGACCAGGGATACATGTATATATGTACCTTCCTGATAGAAAGTAGTCAATTGTTTTATCCCGTAAAATATAATATTGTCATTGTCTAAAATCTCATTGGTCTAAATCTAACGTTATAAGTGGGTAGTTTTATATTTGGAACTCAGAGGGTAGACAATAATCAGATTTTTTTTATTTATGTTATCAATTAAGTATAGTAGGTAGATAATAAGAATCGTCATGAATGTGACCTAATGCTAAGCTATAACTTTACCTATTGGGAGGAACGCATAAACAACTCCTAAGTATATAATTTGCCTTATATAAAATCCAAATCAAGGTAAACTAGAAGTGGATTCTAGTGGGCATTCCCAGACTAACCACGCGGCTTCCCGAGGCTATCTCGGGCTTATTCCTGGCTGTCTGATATTTGGACAAGGTCGCTTAACACGAACGCTCGCGCTCCTTTGTGTAATCTGTAAAGCGCTAAAGATATTAGGGAAATGGCCCAAAAAAGTATAACTCTATTGTCACTCTACTGTTATTTATAGCGCGTGACTCGTTGCGTGCCGCACGTTTGTAAATTTGTTACCTTCGATTAATTATTCTCTTTGTTTCTACCCCTAAATGTGTAATTTTACCGATTTGCACTTTTTTATTTTTTGCTAGCTCGTAGCACTGATGGCCGTTGGGGCAGAAAGGTTCTAGAAGTGTGACCACGAGCCAAAATACCCAATCACATCACACGCATCTTAAGAAGCCGGTGGATGTGAGTTGCAGAGGGCCGTGATATGTGGACGTCATTGGGGGAGGTTTATGCCCAGCAGTGGACATCTTCAGTAGATTGATGGATGGATGGAATAATTATTGAAGTCACACTCCTTGGTTTTGTTCGACTTTAAACCCGCGGATTAGAAAGTCCGCAATGCGCAGGCGCACTTGTCTCGCGGCGGATCAGCGCTCATTGCCTTCACTCTGTGACTAACATATACATTCACTTATTTATGTACCTACATATATGAAGTCAATATTATCAATATGTATTTAAAGTTTCCGGGTATACAAAATATCGTCTGACCTGGATTTGATGCTATCACTATGTCATTTTTTGGTTCAGTAGATTTCGACGTGATGTGATGCGACAACACAAACAATTATTATGAAAATGGCGGATCGAAAATAATGTCTCTACAATTATTGATTTTCAAAAATATTCAAATGTTCAATACACAACCAGAAGTATGTTCCGGTCTTATTTTATGTATATATATATATAAATGTATTTTCATGGATTGTAGAGCCCCGCCGGTATATAGAGTCACTGGTTACTCATTTAATATTATCGTCAAGCTACGAGCTCTTAGAAGGTATGTAGAGATGGCATCCTCGGTCGGCGACACACTGTCTCTACCTTTCACTGTACATAAATTACTATAATTTTGAACATAGAGTCGTAATTGCTGTAACTGTAACAACAATTTTATGTTGCATACTTTTTTTCAGTCATTAAGTCCGTTCGTAGGTTGTAATTTGGCTATGAAAATTTATATTTAAAAACGAATGCTCTGGAAATGTCGTGATAGTTGAGTGTGTGAATCATAGGTATTCGACTTTTTTCTGTAAAAAGTCATCGTGCATCTTCCGACACGTTGTCAACAGACTCCAAACTATAGCTCCTTTAACAAAAAAACCTTTTTTTTTTACGTGGTGGAAATCTTCCAAAGATATTGCCAGTCCTCTGTGTGGGAGAGGACTGGGACATATGGGATTTTTACCTACATAACCCCCTTTCCGCCCGCTCGCTTTCGGGAGCTCGTCCTGGGGGGAAGGGAATTGAACCTCCTCCCTACGCTCTCGCTGCAAACGGCGGCGGTGAGCCAGGCCCACCACTATCCTCCCGAGAGTCGTCGTCGTCACTCATCGGTCATCAGGTTCCCACACCGCAGTCGCCCGCCACTCCAAGAAAACCATGAGAGTCGAGAACTAATAATTAGGGTTCGTTCGTTAGGGTTGTTTGCTATTCATCAAACAACGCCAGAGAACAAACTCTAATCGTTCGGACTCTAGAAGGCAATTTCTTAAAATATTTTTATGGGACCACACTGGAGTTAGCCTTTACCAAACAAAAAAGAATTATCGAAATCGGTTCAGAGATGCGTGAGATAATATACGGTAACATACATAGAACGAACTGTTCTTCTACTTTTTGAAGTCGGGAAATAAACTGTGATTCTATTGGTATTAATTAATACAGGGCCCCAAGTCTGCTAACACAATCGATTCATAATCGAACAGCCACCGCATAGTAACTCTCACTTTTGACAGATATCCCATACAAGGTCTGTCAAAAGTGACAGGTACTATGCCGTTGCTGTTCGATTATGAATCGATTGTGTTAGCAGACTTGGGGCCCAGTTCAATTGGATAGCAGGTTTACAGGTAAGCTATTATCGTGCTATTATCTCTATAATAAAGCAATGAAACAACATACAAAATTATTTATTTACATAATTAAGTGTAAAACATCACAGTGTTACTGCAACAGCGAGCAGAAATACAATTATGCAATTTGAAAAAGATACAGGCCTCATTCATAATCGCCATTACCATAGCCGTAGCTAGAGTTTGTTTCAGGGTAGAGCAAAGCAAGAAAACTCGAATTGAGCCATTATCTTTTTATCTTTAAAATTCTACCACCAAAGGAACGTCGCTCTTTCCCTGAAGTCACTGCTCTCATTTGCCAAGATATATAGAGGCACATAATTTCTTAACATCAGTAGTGATAAGATCTTATATTTCTCACTTGACTCCATAAGCCAGGGGAAGGGGCAGCCGCCCCTCTCTGCCCCATTGTGGCTACGCCCATGGACATAACATCAAGTAGAGTCTGAGGTCTGCTACATAATTAAAATACGCAGGATACCCACTCATTAGTTTAACTCAAACCAAATAGCACAATAACTATTAAAGCATGGGAAAATTTACAAAAAAAAAATAGATAATACAGATAATTAATTATCTCATACATTTGTTTCGAAGGCGGTACGAAGTTCGCGGGAACAGGTAATCAAATATAAAATGAGCTCATCGCGAGGTGCAGATTAGACGGCTCTTAACTGGATACGCGGTGCTTTGTGAACTGGACGTATATCCCTATTGGTTGATACATTACATGCTAAACCACTCACTCGTCAACAATACGTATCTATAATTATTAATAATAATAACACTGTCCCACTGCTAAGCACGTGCCTCCCCTCAGTACGAGGAGGATCTAATCAACCACATTGGTTCATTGCGGATTGATGAATTTGTATTGGGATCTACATTTTGTACCATAAATTGACACTAGATTCCAATACAAATTGGGAAAGGACAGAAGTTAAACTTTTATAAACCTAAACATCCTATTTATAAAGATTAAATTAGTAGTAACATAGAGGGGTTTAGCCCCTATATGTGATATTACGCGGATATTACTAAGAGCCGAATTTTGACAGGTTACATCACATTCTGTAAATAGTTAAAATTATTTTTTAGGGGACTATGAGGTTATAGGTACATTTAATTTTCATTTGTAACTTAATAAATTTAACGGTTCCTAAGAACAGATAACAAATGTAATCCTAAAAGGATTCTATATTTGAACACTGCAAATATCTGTAAAAAGATTTACTTAAGAATAATTTCACGAAAACAAAATTGTGGGTATAGTAAAAAACGTTTTCTTGATAGACCTTACTTTAAAATGTAGTTGGTAAGTATATTTTATCACTGGTCACTTTCAATGTCCTGTAAGCACCATGTGCCCCTTCAGCCAGGTCGTCGTGCCTGTGCAAGGACCTGCACGAGTGGGTCCTCGTCATCACATTGTAGGACCCAATGGTCCCTCGAAGGGTTCTCATGGCGCTCTTCGGTCTGGTCCGAGTTTTCATCTCCGGTTTGAGGTCTGTCTCGTAAAACTTGCGTTCTTCTATTTGAAGCCATTTCGAGTTGGACAAGAGCTTTTTGGTCCATTCGTCTGTGGAGGAAAGGAAGTTATGAGTCTGTTTTTATGTATATAAGATCGTGGTTTAGCAATTTGAGTGGAGGCTGCATAGCTCTATCTTATATTTTGAATTAAAAGTAACGGATTTTATCGCGTTTATTTTATGTTTTTACGTTCCCGACGTTTCGGCTGCTTTACAGCTACTTTACTTTGTAGAGTTAAGAAAAAAAAAATGTAATGACAATTTGTAAGTGCCCCCGTAGGCCTATACGAAATAAACGATTTGACTTTGACTTGACTTTGACAGCAACCATGGTCACGGGGGGACTGAGGTGTTTGACGTCCTAGTGTCATAGTTTGAACTGAGGTACCTTCATATTTACTTGTTGTTTGCGGTCCGATCTATGCAGAAAGTGCTCACAGTGTCTTGAGGTCTTGCAATGGTACGCATGGTTTTGGATTTTGTAAGACCTCAAGACATTGTGAGCACTTTCTGGTGTCAACGTAGTGTTATCGGTATAGCAATTTGAACCGTAATCACTCACCATTGAGGTCCTTCATGGCCCCAGCCCTGCCTCCATACTCGTACGGTAGCCCCTCCACTGGGAACCGATCAGGTCCCAGCACGTCATCGATGTGATCAGCTGAGCTGTGCAGTTGGACCACCTTGCGTCTCCAGGGGTAGAGGCCTATATGCAGGAGTAGAAGTGACATGGTCTTCAGACGCTGGGTGTTGATGATATGGAGTTCTGTAATCCGGAGGGGGTACGCGTTCTGGGAATAGAAAATAAAAATTATTTGTCTATGCTCGCGTGGATTTCGATGATAATAATATCGCCAGACGAATACAATAACTGTACAGTTCCAAACTAAGCCAAGTTTGTAGTATGGGTACCACAGATATATTAGAGGAGATATGTTATGAAAGCGGTGGGCTTGCGCTCACCTTTAGCCAAAATTACGCTAACATAGAGTTTTCGCCGTCAGTCGACTGCAACTGCACGTCGGTATCGGAGCTCTAACTTTTTTTTTAAATGGCGTGTTATTCCGTGGTTGTGTGCTAAAATACTAGCAGCAAAGTGAACTACGCGAAAGATAGAATCTCATTTCACCAGCCAGTATTAAGTATTTTATTTATTCGTCTTTAAAATCATTAAAAACAACAAATCAAAAAATATTTAATGCCTTTATTATGTTATTTTAGTTTTCATGTAACACAACGACTTTTTTATTTTTGTACAAAATACATGGCTCTTTAAGTACCACCTATGTTCGCTACTGAGTGAATGTACGAGGCAATGGATAGATCGTCTAACGATACTTTGAATAAACTGGTGCGTCGCGTGGTACGGCCGCTGTATACGGCGACGACGCAGCACGCACCGAAGAGACTTCGTATTGGTTGGTTTTAGCGAGTGGTAGGAAACAAAACGGAGACAGCGAGTTCCCATACATTTTGAATCGCACGGCATATCTCTCGTGATCTGTGATGGGTACCGTCCGAAGAAATTATTTCAATTAAAAATATCATCACATACTAAGTGCGCGATGAAACACTACTGGTTCGCCTTCTTTATAAAATACAATCACTTTTTACACATTTTATATACAGCAACATGATTGGTATGATCTTATCCTTCAATCAATCCTTCTTATCCTTCGTTTAAAATATAGTACGCAATTTCTGTTAATACCAGCCCATTTTAATGTCCCACTGCTGGGCACGGGCCTCCCCTCAATTCGAGGGGGGCTATTTCTGTTACACCTTGTATAATTAAGAAAAACATTTTTTTTTCTATAAATCTATATAAATCTATATAAAGCCATTCGAGCTTCAACCTATTTCTGAAGAGTTGAGTTAGTACTTACCTCCATAGATGGCGCTAAATTACTTTCTAAGACCCTGAAGCAGTGTTTTTACCCAAGATGCTGGTATTTTAGTATTGTCACTTATCGACCCTTATCGACTTGTTGAGTTTTTTATAAGTACAACAATGATACTTCCTACTACATTTTTAGTCATTCTTATGACAAGTTGGTACACGTAACACAACTAATACAGTATCTTCAAAGTTTCAAATAAGAACTTGTGTTAATTAATATGGGTCGGCCTCGTCGACTCCCAAAATCAGTTTTCGTTTATGTCGACCACTTTGGGAATCCCTGATCTAAAAGCGTAGTTGGATAGTCTCCGTTGGTCGAAATTGGTCGCTGTGACCGAAATTCGGTCAGTACGACCATAGTAACTATTATATAATGGAGGATTGATATACACCTTTATACACCAAACGAAGTCCTTCCAGTAGGTTCCTCTGAAGTGGTTCTTGATGTGCGTTGGCTGCAGATCCCCGACGTCTATGAACACGACCTCCTCGCCAGGAGTTGGATCTTCACGTAATCTGGAATCACGACGTTCACCACATTTAGGGCCTTATAAAGCCAATATAAAGTCTTCATTTTGGCTGCAGTAACTAGCAGCGTGAAATTAAATTAAAACGAAAAATATTTATTCAGCACAGACGAGTTTTTTTTTAATAGGATTAGGCCGGCCATAGACTTTTTTTTTTTTTTTTTTATTACATTATAGGCAAGTATTTGATCTCAATCTCACCTGATGGTAAGTGACGATGAGATCTACGATGGAGCATACTTGCCTAGGTAGGAAGGCGGCAGTAGACAGAGACGCTACATTCACTAGGCACATGCAGCGCAACTGATCTGACCCGCCATCCATGAATGGCAACACCGAACATCATGCCGGAACACGGCTAGGCCGCTTGGCGACATGGCTTTGTTCAGTGGGTGGTGACTAGCCACGGCCGAAGCCTACCACCAGTAGAGTTGTCACCTAGTTGGCACCACCCAGGGTCACGTGTAGGGTATCTCGAGGGTACTTAATTCTCCTACGGACGAAGGTGACTCGACCCCAAAACTTAGTAGACTTCCTCTACTATTACTCCTGTAACGTGTGGATCCCGGCTTATAGTAGTAACAGTGGGAGCATGGTCTCATCTTAAAAGAGCACAGAGGCAAGGATAGGAAGGAGAGGAAGTTCATAGAAGATAGGCTGAAGTAAGTATTGTTGAATGTCTGCGACTTCAAACACGTGGATTTTGTTTTTTTTTTTCTATCCTGGAGATATTATCTATTTTCCAGGATAAAAGTATCATATAAATAAACTGTTTGTAAATGTTATCACCATGCCCAGCTTCAGTCAAATTCGCCCAGGACTCGAATGGATTTGAAAACAGTTTTTTTTTGGATATCCCGGGTAACTGTTATATTTATCTGTACGAATTTTTTTATTCGGATGTCGGTCTCACCGTATTTTCCAGACAGACATAAAAAAAAAAACTAGACATCTGTATTACATACGATAACTTTTTTCCTAAAATCTTGAGCAAGGTATAGTCGTAGTGTGTGTTACGTACATTATCAAATAATAATATGATACGCTTAAATATCATTATAATAAGAGCCCATTGTTATACGCATATACATTATAGGTCTCTGGTGAGACTAACCAATGTGCAAACAGTCTGTACAGACAATGGATCGCGTTGTGGCCTTTGTCACACCATCGCTGGGCTATTGTTCTGCCACGAATCTGATTAAAAGGTGTGTTTACTTTAATTTTGGTATTCTCCTAAATTGATAGCTTTAAAAATTCACTGTATCTAGCAATAAATTCGGGAAACAAATATATTTAGAATTCTTCTGGATTTATTTTTGTAATATTTTTCTTGTTCGTTGCCAGCAATTAGATAGCGATATGGCAACTCTAGTTAATTTTTGTTTGATTCAACCATTAGGTATTGTAAATTGAACCTTGCTCAAGACTACAGTAGGTATATAGTATTTAACCATAAAGTGTTTTAACCCCCCCCCCCCCCCATAAAATCACATCAATTAGCGGTAGAGTCTATACGTAACGCCAAAGACTTTAAATTGGTATGGTTACGGCTCATAATACTGGGTATAGTTGGTTTATATGGTTTATAGTGGGCATGGTCATATAACTATGATATATACCTGATATCTAACAGCATGAGCCATCTTGCAAGTAAGGCTCTGGCAGATAGGGGCCTGCCCTGCGCCGTGGGAGCTGGCAGACGAACGAGAGTGACCCTCCTGCCGCCGAGGCTGCGCGTGCGCAGAGGGACGATATGCCTGTAATGACGTCAGAGTAAGTTAACACGATGTCGGGTCCAAGTGTGGGTGACTTCACACATCTCTCGAAAACTATACATTTTCTCACATACATGGAGGTTTTCTCACTATGTTTCACTTTACCGCTGATCATGATTAAAAATGAGATTCACAAAATACTTACATTAAATCTAGACATCTCAGAGTAGCGAGCAGGGGTTTAAACATGCGGTCCTTGAAATAAATATCGCCAGACGAATACACCAACTATACGGTCCCACACTAAGTAACGCTTGTCTTATGGATACCGTACAATGGACTGGGGCGAATCCAGTATAAATTACTTATATAGACATTAAACATCCATGACTTGGGTACAAACATTTGTGCTTATCACACAAATTTCGCCCCTATCAGGATTCGACCCGGGACCCTCAGCACAGAAAGCAGGGTCACTACCAACTGCTCTAATCAGACCGTCAATTATACTTACACATCTTGACAGCTTGATAAAATATCCTCATCATCCGGATGCCTTCTATGCCACAGTTCCGTCAGTCCCCCGGGGCCTCGCGCCTCGTAGTACCGCCTCGCACGCCTCGCCGCTTCCGCCTCGTCACCTTCACAGGTGACCGGGAAGAGGCCAAGGACTACTAGTTCATCAGCCGTGGCAGCCCTGGATAGGTTGTCACGGGCCCATCGTTCCGCAAACGACGCTGCCGGTGGCATCCTTGATCTGGAGATTAATTTTTGTCTTTAAAAATATGGTAAGGTAAAGATCGTATAATGGATGAGTGCAAACATCGTTTTATTGATCGGTCCATTAGCAGTGATAGCCATGTTGGTAGAACGCTTGCCTCGGTAACGAGGATCGCAGGTACAAACCACGGCTCGCACATCTGGGTTATTTGGATTTCATGTGCGAATCTCATTTTCAACCATGACAATCACTTGCTAAGCGATGAAGGAAACATCGTGAGGAAACCTGCATGTCAAAGTGAGCCCCTCGAAAGACGTGTGAAGTCCGGCAACCTGCACTGGGCCAGCGTGGTAAACTATGGTCTAATCCTCCACGCATTGATGGCAAGCCCATGCCCAACAGTGGGACATTAAAAAGGCTGGTATTATTATAATAATGTATTTGATATCTATCTTATGACTTTTAAGCTGTAAGAAAATGAGGGCATGGTTCAAATTATCATTATTATTTCCATTGATTCTGGACCATTTTTCGGCTCACTAATCGAGGGGATCAGGGCAGCATATATGGTTTTTATTCCTACTGTTCAGAAGAACCATACCATGATCTGACAGGATCGGTACTTGATAGAGAGAGACACAGCCTTACAAAAAACAGGCAGCCATCAATGTCTTATTTCTTGGTATAAGTAGCTCTGTCCCTCTCTGATAGGCCTTACATGTCAAAAAACATGAACTTGTGAGATAAGCAATTATAACACTTAAACACATCGTCCTTGCTTTGTACGGTAAAAAAACAATAACAAAGAAGTCTGTACCTGCCGTTACGTCATCCAAGGGCAGTGATCTGAACCTGACCGATGGTGACAAAAAATGGGTTACCACGTGATTTTGAACGCGCTCGTGCATCGTATAGAGTCGTGAGTCAATTGACGTCCATTTTGAATGATGACGTTAAAGATATTAGGGTTTTTGGAGAGGTTTTTTGGGCATACTTTATATAATTGATAGAACTAGGCGATACTTGGCGGAAATCCATTGTTAAACACATGTTCATAAGGAAAGGCTCATTCGTAGCCCAGCCGTCCTGTGGATGCCTTGTTTAGACGCGCAACACGTGTCGAATACTTTCTTAGATTCGCTTCGTTTCGCGGAGGATTGCATTTTATTTGGGGTCCCGTCACTCGTGATAGATAGTTTCTCGACTAACATCTTAGAGGAGTTCGGTGTTGCTGGCTTCTTTAATTATCGATCAACTTGTTTGGTTTATAATTAGAAAAGTTTACAAGCCGAGGGTTAGTGGTGGCTTCCTCTTCCCCCATTTGTTTGGCATACTTTATGTTAAGGTTTTATATGTTCCCGATAGCTTCCTAGCTAGCTCTTTTTTCCCTTGCCTCCCTTTGCATTGTCATTTTAATCTATAAAAAACAAAGTCATGTCAGTTACACCATTAATAACTCTAGAACGGATGTACCGATTTTGATGATCTTTGATTTTTTTAATTTGTCACCGCCGCTAATAGCTGAATAATTATTAACACATTGGATTTTTTTAAATATTTTCATATATTTGATTCTGAGGCGTTACGATGTTCGCCGGGACAGCTTGTGTCAAATATATCTGTCTGAAGTACAGGATGCTGTAACCTAGTGAGACCTCTTAAAATCCGTGCAACTAGCCGACGACGGTGTTGCTAACTATTGTGAGAATTATATAAATATACATATAAGATGCGTCGTCCAAAAGTTGACTCACGAGTTCAGTGCACTGGCGTGTCAAAATTTACCTCTACCACCCACAGCGTCGCTACTGTCTTTGCAATCCTATTAAAAACAGCATCTTTTTGTTAGTTCAACTTTTTCCCACCGGCACAAATAACTTTGTACCCACATTACTATCATTCAAATGTAGATTGGTATAACGGATAACCGACCAATGAATACCGTTGCCGAAAAGCTAGAAAAGATACAACTATTGTTGTAGCGTAAGGCGTTTAATTACTAATTAGCTTAACGGTAAACAGCGTAATCCTAGATTACAAGTTACCGCGCCCATAATTCTGGAAGCCTGAAGAATAAAAAAAAAAATCTGGAGGGTTACAAATCCATTCGCAATGACATCACAAAATAATTTACTCGTAAATACTATTTAAAAAAGAACCTGTCAAAATGACGCGTTCTAAAAACATTTGATTCTAATTTCAAAACCGTCCCACCCAATAGGATACATGCCATTCAACTGAGAACAATGCACGAAAATGTAGCCGTATCCTATCACGGAATTCCCTTGACATTACACGAATGTGTACTGGATCGCTTTCATAATACCAGCTCTGTTCAGACTTCGACGGAATCCGCTTCTCAAGTCAGGTATCACCATTTTGTACCGCGCTGCGAGCGTGCAGTGTTTCAGTTGTGGCCCGCACCTCGGTAGTAAAATAACCTTTGATCGGGTTTCCTTGAGCTATAATTGCATTTACATACCCCCCAAATAACCATACGCCAGCTCTGGTAGTTTAAGCGTTTTATACCTCTTCCAGCACAACTGGATTGTTTTCTTACTTAACCTATAGTGACGGACAAAGCCAAGCGAGGCTGCCTCCACTTGCTCAATATGTAGGTAGCTCAGCCGAGGCTTTCTTATTTATAAAACCTGTTGTGTGAGCAGGATGGCATATGCTAACGTTACCGAAATACTTATATATATTGTGCTGGAACCACTAGGCCCCAAGTCTGCTAACACAATCGATACATAATCGAACAGCAACCGCATAGTAACTGTCGCTTTTGACAGATGTCCTATACAATATCTGTCAAAAGCGACGGCCCTGATTGCTAGTACTAAAGCACTTAGGCTGGGCGTGCTCGACAAGTACCCGAGACGAACCGAGTTGTACGTTTAATTGCGTTTGGAAAAATACCGCATATAACTGCTGAAGTCTGAATAGAGCTGAAGGTCAAAGTTAGAAGGTTATTATGTGGGATGAAGACAATGACTTATTATATTCCAATGAACACATTTTTATCGTGAAGTTTAGTGCATTAAGTTTAAATTAAATGCAATCTTTAAAAAATTATTATCTTTGATATTATACCGACCACCAAGACGTCTCCAAGCTCTGGAAGATGCTTTTAGACGTATAATAATTAGGAAGTCATCACTAAATAATAATAATTTGGGTCATAGATCAATGAATGAAATAGATACCGCTTTTATTTCTATAGTTACTAATAATTGTTCTTAACATTCTATCATATTATAGCCTCTGTCTTAGAAGTTGATTTAGTCACGGAACTTCCCACAGCTGTTGTTAGAGGTCAAATTCAAACGATGCAAACCTTATAGTGTAGTTAGTGTCTATGAATATTGATATAAAATGGAATTAAAAGGGAATGTCTTATATTGGCATTTTCTATTATGTATGGATCCGCTCATAAAAAATATGTTAAATATTGTCGTTGCTTTAAAAGTAATAACATTAATTTGTGTACTGGCATTAGATGATAATTAAGAAAAACCCAACTTTATTAAAATAAAATATATAATAAATAATTTAAAATTACGTTGATTTAGGGACTTTTTGGCGGGAACGCTAAAAAGTCCGCGAGTGTTGATTTGTTTTTTTCATATAGCATTTATGGTACCCATCAATATTTTTTTATAAATAATATAAATAGCCAGTCACATTCGCTTATTAAACTACAAAAAAAAAAGAATTGGGTCTTCTGAATTAATTTAATAAAGTTTACGCATGTAATATACCTAGCGCAATAAACAAAACTACTGTCACGAATAGAATGTTATAACTATTGTATTGTTATAACTATTGCTAAACTTTTTTTAATATCTTACACAAATTTTATCTAAAACTTTATTACTTGCCACACGCGATGTTGTGACACAAATTTCACATAAAATACTTAAGTACCTATGTAATTTTTTTTTATGTCAAGTACCAGTGTTGCCAGATGTGATTTTCTATTTATACCCAAATTTGAAATTATTTGTCTCCAAAATGATACAATTTGCTTGAGTTTTACCCAAAGGCAAAAAGTTAATAATATCGGCTTAGCTTTTTGCCTTTTTCTTATTTTTTCCTTGAAATACTGTTCTAATTTCCAAACTGAAACAGCAGAATGACCTTTTTTTTACGTTACGCGTCCCCACTGCATGGGTATTTTTTTCTCCAAATTTTTATCCAAGAATTTCATTTCTCCAAAATTTCTCCAGAGCCAAAAATACCCAATCTGGCAACACTCTCAAGTACTAACATATTTTACGCGTGCTATACATAGTTGTGCTTATCAGACGGATTATGTGAATTAATCTATGTATTTTCTTACGTCATGGTCTTATAAAACTGGTAACACATTATAAATTGTGTGACCAAAGGATTGATATTATTAAATTAGACGTTTAATGCCAATGAACTGTCAAATAAAGCACAGATATACAGACTAGCATCTGCCCGCGGCTTCGCCCGATGTACCTACGTCAATAGTACCTACATAGCCTATAGCACTCAGGGTTAATGTAGCTTGTTATAAGTGAAATAATTTTCGGAATCGGATCCGTAGATCCAGAGATTACCTCTCATCTAAACTTTTAAGCTTACAAATATTACCTATATATAATACTAGCTGTCCCAGCGAACTTTTTACCGCCTCAGAATAAAATTAATGAGAAAACGAACTATTTATTTTATTATTATTTTTTAGATTTTTTCCCATGTTGACTGCATTAAATCGACCACCCGTTCGTGAGTTATAAATAGTGTAACTAACACGTTTTTTTATATACAGATTAGTATAGTTAATTGAAATCACTGCGACCTATTATGACTGTTTCACCCAAGTATACAGATAATTATAATTTCATCTTGTACGAACTTGTGCACGCTTATCGACTTGTTGAGTTTTTTAAAAGTAAGTAAGTCATCGATATCGACCACTTTGGGAATCCTTGCGCTAGCGATATTTATGAATTAATTTATAGCTACAGATCGCTTACGATCCGATTATGAATACGCGACTCGTACTTGGTGACCGTATCAGGAAGTCACCTCGGCCGCGACTGGTAGGTACTTCCTTACAATCCAACTGATTTACTAATATCAGCTGTATAAACTTGTTTATGTATATCTTATACAGCAGTCCCGGCGAATTGCGTAGCGCCTCAGAATCAAATGTATGAGAAAATGAATTATCTTTATCATTATTTTTTCGGTTATCCTGCTATTCGGGTCGGAGACGAATCACGAAAATCAAAGATCATAAGAATCGGCCCACCCGTTCTTGAGTCATAAATAGTGTCACTAACACGACTCTGTTTTTTATATGTAGATGGAGAAATGGATGTAGGTATGATATTTAAATAAGTTACAGAGGAGGTCATATCGACCTTATTGATTTCTTATATTTACGGGAATACAACCAGTGGAATAAAACTAATTTTACAGATTTTATCGAGTTAATTTTATGTTTTTAGGACACCCGTCCTCCCGTGACCATGGTTGCTGTAAAGCAGCCGAAACGTCGGGAACGTACAAACATAAAATAAACGCGATAAAATCCTTAAAATTTGTTCAATTTTAACGTGTCGATTATGTTTATTTATAAACTAGCTGCGCCCGGCGGTGTTACCCGCGATAAAAAGTATGAAAAATGAAAACATCTATCCCACGGGAACCATACATTTTACCGGGATAAAAAGTAGCCTATGTGCTATTCCAGACTATAATCTATCTCTGTGCAAAATTTCATCCAGATCCGTTCAGCCGTTCGGGCGTGAAAGAGTAACAAACATCCATCCATCTATCCATCTATCCATCCATCCATCCAAACTTTCACATTTATAATATTAGTATAGATTAAAGAGTAAATAGTGTTTGTTATTATTAAAGCAATGCGAGCAAGTAGCGTTTTACGTGCATAGCGGTGTTATTTTTAAATATCTAATAATATAATTGATGTCTTTATTTGGGAATGCATTTTTTATTCTAACCTGGCCATCTTATAAAATATTGTAGACTATTACAACTTTTATTGTATAATTTGTTATCTTAATTGCGTATAAAAGCCAAGACTCTACTTTCGTGCAGCAAGTATGCGATGGTCCAGAATATTGAATTAATGACGTCATTTCCTAAGTCTTGTTTTATTTTTAAATTATCCATAAACAACATCAAATTTTCACATGACGCGGTAAATGATATTATTCTCTGTTCATAATTAACACTAACTTATTTAGGCTTCCAATCTCATTACTTAGCGTACTGCTAAATGTTTTTATTAGAGGATATAGTTTTTCTCCAGAATAATTAGCGCTGGCAACATTTTTTTTTCATTACCATGTATGTATTATACTGTAAATAGATCGATTATAAATCTTCTATGTAAGGTTTATCAAAAATAGTTGAAATATGTTACAAGATGAGTGAGTAAGTTATATGTAATAAAAAAATTACTGCTAAGTACCACAAATCACGAAGAGAGCTTTATTTTACGATATTTTTATTCAACTCTATCAAAAATCGGTTTTTAGAAACTTAAATCGTAGTTTAAAACTTAATTTCTTTTTACCACATCAGATGTAAACGTTTACGCGAAGATAAGTCGGTACTTTGACGAATGTCGTCTATTATTTTGTTATAAACATTATAAAAAAAAACATTTTATTTGGTCCTCGAAATTCTCATGAAACTAAATTAATAAATACTTAACTATAAAAAAATATTGTCTTCCAAAATCAAATTATCAAACCAAAATACAGGCATCAAATAAAATTGCAATAAAAAAAAGAACCAAAAATCACACATGGCGCAAAAATAAACCAAATGCCAATGAACTATATAAGCAGGTACGTAAACAAAATATCATACCCAGTTCGCAACGTGCCAGTCTCACGGTTCGTGCACCACTGACTCACTGCTCGCGGCGAGCTGTTCCTCGCAGTTTCCTTGACCCTACGTTCGAATGTTTATTATCTGTACTTTATAAAATTTGGCGGCAGAAAAACATACTTATTTCGCAAACTTATTACTTTTAACAATGTCACTACTGTATGAAAATCTGGCATAGAAAATCACATTTTCAAAATAAGAACGTTACTTCTATTTTTGAATATTTTTCTTTTACCAATAAAACGGTTTGTGGTAGGTTTTTTTTAAACCAAAAAGCGTTTTAGTCATAGATAGTACATAATATGTTACTTCGTAAGTACCGGACCAGTTGTACCAATTCATTGGGCTTACAAGACAATTTCCAGTAAATCATATGCAAAGTTCTCAGCGGAGATACATTATAATAATAATTCTAGAAGCATATTATTATGTCGCTAGTTGTTTCCGGAAGGACGTATATTACAGATAAATTAATATTTTCAATTCAGTATTTTGCTATAAATATTCTAATTACCTACATAAAAAAATGCATGAAAATATAGATTTATGGATTAAATTAAAAAGCACTGGTGAAAAATAGCGACTTTCACTTAATTACTGTGACGTGTAAAAAAAATGATTTGTTTTTTTTTATAAAGTTCTCTAACTATATTTAGTTACGGTAGTGTTGAATTATATTGTTATTCTTGGCTCTATATTGTAAACGTTAAAGACTTTTTTCATGTTTTTGCCTGCCAGTGACTGACTCATTGAGACTTTGATTAGACGCGATCGCTAACATAGACTACTTTATACAGCTTCATAGTTATTTTTTGGCACCCCATCCAAGTTTGTTCTACGATTACATGACACTTACCTATTAAAGTGCCTCTACAGAACTAGAAGCAACCTTCTCGAGATAGACAGACATTTTATTCGTTTGCAATCTTAATTTGCTAATAAATACAAAAATATAAATTGATATTATAGCGTACAAAAGTAATTAATTTCTTCAGTTTGATAATAAATCTTCGAAGCAATTACATACTATGTAATCCTTATTGTTATTAGTTAATGAGACAACTTTTAATTGAAATATATCTATTCAAGGAAAACTTGAAGACGCATGTAATTATCCCATCACGTGAGACCGAGAAGATGTCGTAAGGGAAAACAATTAAGAAAATCGACTTGTCGATAACTTCCCGCATAAAAAATAAACTACCGGCCATTGGGTTGAGTGGTTGTTGGACGATTTCGTTCGCGTGGTATTTATCATAACCACAGATCATGATAAACTCTCTATATCTCTAACTCTCATATATTATCTGTGATCACAACTATTAGCAATAGCCCGCTCGCGCGTTCTCATTACTAAAATGTTTATTAAAAAATAGGGGTTGGTAATAGAAGGGTGAAAATTTAGGGTTGTATGTATTTTTTCATGCCACATTATAAAAAATAAAAATGGTGTCCAAAAAAAAAAAAAATAAGGGTGGAAAACCCTTATCACTTAGGGGTATGAAAAATAGATAGTAGCATATAAAATTATGCATATAAAATTTCATAAAAATCGGTCGAGCCGTTTCGGAGGGGTATGGTAACTAACATCGTGACACGAGAATTTCAAATATTAAAAAGTACTAGTTAAAAAGACTAAAAAGTCGTTGCGGAAGTCTGACTACCTTTTTTATTTTATTTTTTGAAACAATTCATTTTAATACATTCATTTTTACATGACTTATTTCACAGTAGCTAATGGACGATCATTTTCATTGAACGTGGTAATAGGGAACTTTAAATTCCAGGTATTCTGAGTAAGTATCTGTAACGCCCTTTATAAATTTTGGAGATTCAGCAAGTTCTAAGCAAGTAGGTAGTACTTGACCTAGCATTTGCAAGTAATATCGGTTTGTGGTGTCAGGTTTATTTTATCGCTATGGGCGAATAATGGGTACTTAAACCTCTCGAGTATTACTTCAGGGAAAAAATCAAGGACACACCAATGATACAATACTATCTGCTCTATCGAATATCGATTATTTTGAATGCGAATAATCGATTTCAGAGCCATTTTAATGTAGAGTCATTGGCAAAGCGGCGCGTGGTATTGTGTAAAAACTTATCATGAATTGAGATGTTATAAAATGAGCTAATTTAAAACTTTGCGTATGTAAGAAAATTAGCACCAATGACGTAATTTCTGCTGTCTGCAAAATAATCCGAAAGTAAAGGTCGATCAATATATCTATACAGGGAATAAATGCAGGAGCACGTGAAGCCGTCGGTCCTGCACCTGCGGGACGATTCAGAACGTTTCAACGAGTATCCGAATCAATTCGATTAGATATTTTTTTTTCGACAGCGATCTTTCAGGGCCTAATCGTAGATTCGATACGACCACGCAACCGAATGGTTGGATTCGACCAGATCAGTTTACAGAGTAATTTTGATAAAACAATTGACATAAAACTAATTTTAAGGATTTTATCGCGTTTACATTATGATTTTTACGTTCCCGACGTTTCGGCTGCTTTACAGCCACCATGGTCATGGGAGTACTGAGGTGCTCGAAGTCCTAGTGTCATAGTTTGAAACGGTAAAATTCGTTTTATTTCAATGTGTAGTATTCGCGTAAATATAAGAAATCAATATCTTCAATAGAAATAACATTGCTTAATGGTCGAAGATAGCGGATGACGTAGACTTGGCTCAATAATATGGCCTGGCTGTCACAGAAGAAAAATCGCGTAGCATATTTTTATACCATAGACTAATTCATATATTTTTAATATTGTAGAACGGTAACTAAGAAAACAACAAACCAATGACGATGACTAATGGGAAGATAATGGGACAGGTAATTGCCAATGGGCAATTAAAGATAACCTATTAATTATGATAAAATATAGGTATGCCCGTAAAAACCTCCAATCGCAAATTGATGACAAACTATTTTAAGACTTAAGATAAGTCATAGAACATCAACGTTTTAGAATTCCGTACGGCAAAAGGAAAGAAAAAATATGTTGAACAGGGTTTTCGAGTCTAATGGGTATTGTAACTACTAATTTTGTCGTAAAACTGCGATGTAAATTAAATTGTGATACGCTCGAGCGCGCTCATCACTCTGACGAGTCGGTCATCGCGCGGAGCGTTGTGTTATGATCGCGTGATTTACGATACCTTGCGCGCTCAAAAAATACAACATTTGTAACCCATGATTTCTATAATTTTATTATACGCATTCAGTGTATCTTTTACCCAAATGTTTCATTACCTTGCCCCGTACACCCTTATTTACGAACTCAGTTACTTAAGTACCTACTTTTAAAATCTACGTCATCCAGTCTAAATTACTTTTGTTTGTCTACCGAGGTCACAGGTTTGCCGCCACAGATCTATTTACGATGGGTCTTCGATATATCAAAGGTAATGAAGCTCGCATTAGAGCACCGATCAATAATACTAACAATATACGAGCGAACATCTGGCGCGAACCCGGGAAAATTGTGCGCATGCGTGGATGTGAGTTGCCAGATTAAAAGAGGTGTAATACCAAGAATTCGCGGTAAAATTATTAACCTTATTTAATCTTGGAAATAAAAGAAAAGATCAATGAAAAGAAAAGAGATTACGCAATCAAAATAGGCATGGTTATTACTGGACTAAACTTTTTATCTGATTTTAAGTGTAGAAAAAAAACATACTTCTTTACCATAATAATGTGACATGGTGAGCATAATAGTACTAGCACTTATAAAGTATAAGATTGTAGATCTCACTCGAGTTATTGTTGTAATATTATATTTATGTAAGTAATCAAGTTTGCTTATGTGTGTGTGTGTAATGTAAAGACAATGTCATCTCACACATATCTTTAAAATGCCTGCTTCACTTCTTAACCCGTGAGTCACTTATGTTTCTATGGTCAGTGTTTTTTTTTATGGTACTCACTTCCTAGCGCGCAAACAAATGGTAATTTTAACTACATTTCTGGCAACTCTGCATCAAACGTCAAATCGAGAAATCCGAAACAAAAATTATGTCTTGAAATAGAATCGTTTCTTAATCGTTTTTTATCATTATTATGAATGAAACAGTGATAATTGTCGATCGAAATCAACGTTTTAAACGTAAATAAATATTTTTACGTACGTTTATGTTAAAATTTATGTAGATCTAAAGTCAAAATGAGTGTAAAACGTATGTGTTCAGATAACACTATAATAAAATTAAATTGTTGATGTTTGTAGGTTGTTGAATTGTTGTCTTCCGCGTAGTTTGTACATATCGTTGTTTCGTTATAGCTTGTTGTGTAAAAGGTTGTGGTATATACGATTGAAGAGATAACATTTACTGTGAAAGGTAAGCTCGCACACAAAGTATATATCTTTAAGTATAAGCATCACACAATAACAGTATAAGTTGATCTGCACATGACTGTACATAGAAAATAGTTATAATAATATAATAAATCCAGCCCTTTCTTAATGTCCCACTACTGGGCACGGGCCTCTCCTCAATGCGAGGGGGATTAGGCCATAGTCCGCCACGCTGGCCCAGTGCGGGTTGGCGGACTTCACACATCTTTTGAGCGGCTCTCTCAGATATTTAGGTATAAGTACCTTCACAGTAGATAATATTTAAAAAGAGTGAAATAGTCGGGGGCGTCTGAATATCAAAGCTTCTTGATTGTCTGTCTATTTCATTGAGAAATACGCGAAAGCTTTGGCCTTGAGCCATACACCCTTAGCTGGTGTTAACGCGTGCTCTTTATTCGTATTTTACGTACACAATATAATTATTTTAGTATTTATTAGCGTTCAGGATAAAAATGGCGTACATACTTGTTTAGTTATTATTTTTGAAGAGGAAGTGACGACTGTTTGACAGCCGTCGAGAGCGGGAGAACGGCGCGGCAACCTAACGCGATAATAAAAGGGTTGCCAGCGCAGACAGCTGGTATTTATTCGCAAATACTAATTAAATTTATGGCATGATCTATGCACATTTTCAAATGTCCAATGCACCCCACATGGTCTCTTCCACAGATATATATCTGTGGTCTCTTCTATAGAATAGTTTTATCTGAGGTAGGTACTAATGTATTTTCATTTCGTTAACTTGATATTTAGGACTAGTTACATGGCAACATTTGGTTACAACATCAGAGAACATAATGCCAATTTGTAGAGATGTCTTTGAGTAAAGCTCATAATTACGGTATCTGTAATGTACATAATTATCCTAATAATATCGGCTCTGACTCAGGGCTGCGGCTGATATAATATGTCGTCAGACAGCTTGCACAGTCCGTAGCTCGAGACGACAGAATAAATATCTGTAATGCCACATATAAATATTAAATAATATAATTATATCTCCGTAAATAATAATGTATATCAGCATCTGTACATTGTATATGTAGTGTATATACACTACGGTATCTATTCACGTTTACTTAGAACTAGAAGGTAAGTATTCTATTATTGACTTACTCTATTTGTGATATCAAATATTAATTAGGTAGGTAATTTTGAAAATACATAATGGGGAGAGAGTGGAGTCGTGCTCTTTCTCTATTGCACACGTGCTGATTTACAGCGGTGACGTCACGGCCCCGTAGCTTTTTATCGTTTACCTCTGATCGTACGCATTGAACTCCGCATATTTGTAACTTTTTTTGTATATCGATAATAATTCAACCGTTAGTAATTGTAAAACATAAATTATATAATTATGCAATACAAAAATTGGTATCTAAACAATAGGCTAAACCAACCCAAGCAAAATTACTCAGAAGCGTAGTCATGTTAACTACGTGAAAAATTATAAGAAGGTACTCTTGGGTACTTTGAACTTTTCGTAGCGCTACAGATTCAGGGCCGTAGCCCGCTGGAGTTAAGTATTGCTACGCAAGATCCCAAAACAGACAAACAACATTCAGCGATCGACTTTCTGTATTCCTAGTTCTTCATAACCTTCCTTAGCTTAAAGTCTTCCTAAAATAACTATATTTTACTAGTTGTCCCAGTAAACTTCGCTCCACTTCAGAATCAAATGTATGAGAAAATGAATTATCTTCATTATCATTTTTTTGGGATTCTGTCCCGTGTTTTAATAGTTATTGCAGTATTTGTAACAAATTCAAAAAAACAAAGTTCAAAAAAGCGGCCGTCCCGTTCTTGAGTTATAAATGGTGTAACTAACACGACTTTCGAATGGATCATTATAGCCTGAATAAGTACCTTCATGAACACCTAGAACTCCTATGTTCTGAGCTTAGTATACGCTCTCTGAATCACTCTGTATAACTGAATTAAACATTACGAAATAATACATAATCAATAAGTACCGACGCGATCGTACAATATTTTATTGACTGGATTCGAACTCAGTGATGTGTCTATGACAGTTAACATTTAAGCTTGACATTAACATATTGCAATACCAGTCTTTTAACCGTGAAATAAGATGTTATTATAAAACGTAAATGTAATGTATATACCTACAGTTTTAGATCTTTGTTTTTTTTGAAGTCTTCGCCCCGAATGGCAGAACTATTGAAACCTGGAAAAAAAATTAAGATAATTAATTTTGTTATACATTTGCAAACTAGTTAGGATATAAATACGTAGTAGCGATATTTTAGCTAAGAATAAAAAAAAGTACATAGGTACCAATAAGCTAAGAATAATCAAAGTACATACCTACATTGCTCCCCAGAATACATAATGCGGTACAAGAGACGCACGTCGCAAGCCACCAGATCATCGCGCCATTCAGACAAGAAGTACACAATACGTGAGTATTATACATAGCCGTTAAGGTCAATTTCGCATGAATGCGTATAACTGTACAGCCACAGCTTTGTACTGGCTCTGTACCTGATCAAACAAACCGTTTGGTGAGCAAAGAGGGTTGATCGTTGTCATTTTGTTTCGGCAATGTGTTTTATGATATAGAACCGAACCGAACCGAAAATAAAACCGATTTAAATACCGATCGAATCTTTCCATATATTTCGCAGCAGGGCCGCTAAATGTTCCTGCTCCACCTGCGTTCGAACGCGCGTGTTAACACAATACAAGAACCTCGTTTACCAACTTGGATAGACCAAGCATGCATTATTATTTACAGAGTTGGGCTGTGTCCCCAGTAGGCAAACTGTTAGCGGCCGACTGAGTGAGCCGCAAATTTGTGGCGAACTGAAATTCGAGTTAGCTACAAACTTAGATCAATTTGCGTGCGTCGCAAGCAAACTGTTATGTGTTAGCCGCTTAGTTAGGTCGACCGACCGACTGAATTTTCACTGTCAACTGTCCACATGACAGTTTGCGGCAAACGGACTCACTACGCCCAGCGAACAAGCATATCGCCGCCGCCGACTGGAACCGGTTTATGCTGTGAGTCGGCCGCTCACTGAATCAATCGGCGCGCGCAACACAGCAAACTGCGTAGAGTGAGCGCAAACTAGCAAGCTGTGAACACTCCATTTCAAATATATGGAAGGGCGTACTAAACCGATACGCCGCTAACTCAGTCGGCCGCTAACAGTTTGCCTACTGGGGACACAGCCTTATGCATATGTGAGCGACTTGCTCATACTATTATGTTGTACATTGCTATCTACACACCGTGCATGAAACCCGCCATGTATGTGCACTGTCAGGCACCTATTCAACTTTTACGATCCCGTTACGTATTCATTCCTCCGGCTTCCCCTTCAGAGTGGGGGGGGGGGTCTAACTTTATATCACTTGGATCGTTGCCAGAATGGAACGAGTCCCGCAGACGCCTGAGGGTTCCGTCGTAGCAATGTTGTTGGTAGTTTTCGCTGACTAAGATACTAGTATCCATCGTATTAGCTCATCTGTTCTATAGTGCCTACTTGAGAATAATATCTATATTTTAAATAAATAAAATTGGAGTGTCTGTTTGTAATATTAAAATAACCGCTTTTTACTAAGTGCATTTGGATGTATACACGGTACATATGCCAAAACAACATTTTTTTTAAATTTTGTCTCTCTGTCTGTTTGTTCCGGCTAATCTCTGAAATGGCTGGACCGATTTTGACGGGACTTTCACTGGCATATAGCTGATGTAACAAGGAGTAACTTAGGCTACTTTTATATTAGACTAGCTGTTACCCGCGACTTCGTCCGCTTTTTGTTAAATACCGCGCGGACGAAGTCGCGGGTAACAGCTAGTAGATCAATATAATTTGTGGAATTACCAATGACTATAGTTCTAAATTGCGGGTTTGGTTCACAAGTCAGTTAATTTAGGATTGCTTTTGGGAATTCTCGGATAATTTTCGTGTTATGGCTGAATTATTAAATGCTCGCGTATCGTCCTAGAGATGTTTCCAGTTCAAGTGAGCTGGAAATTGCTCTGCTAATAGGTCCTAGGTCCCGGAAACCGGAGAAGAATGCTTCCACTAAGTCGTTACGAAAACGATCTCGTATCGTGTATTTTGAAATCCGTGAAAATCAGAGGGAGAAAGGAAAAGCTGACAGCTGACGATGACACGTGATCATGCGCAGAGAATACCATAGTTAATTATGGAAATCATAAGTCACTATTAGGTAGGACGCCATTTTCATATCATCATGTCACATCCATTATTTTATTTATACTGTGTATTTATTGAATGTGTTATTGCTATTAATTACTTGACATTGGCAAAATACCCGCTGAGTTGTGGGTGAGGCCACATTCATATCCATTTTATTTCATCGCATCTCATTTCGTTAAGAAAGAAGAAGAAGAAGTCACTATTAACAGAGTAAACACACACAATAATGAATACATATCCATTTTGCTGAACGCGATGATATTTTAATTGTGAGGTCACAGTCAGACAGTCAGTCCCTTGTAAGGTACGTAAAATACAAGCTTGTATGGAACCGTACAATTGCGTTGGTGTGTGTGTTTGTCTAGCAATAATTACTTTTATTATTATCTATAGGTACCATACATAAGCCTAAATAAATCTTCCAAGATAGTAATCATTATTATTTCGTAATCATCTAGTTAACGCAATTTCACGTTTAAGGGCTCTTACACAAAACTGCGATGCGATGCGATGCGACGCCGCATCGCAGGAATGCGCGATGCGAATCAGATCGCAAGTTCTTGCGGTGCATTCGTGCGAGCTCGCAGATATCTGCGATGCGATACGTATTCGCAGTTATGTGTGGGAGCCCTTATCAGTACGTCAAGTGCGAGATTATTTGTAAGCTAACCGTGTACTGTACAGCATTGTACTGCAGCTATATTCAACCTGCGGGCCGCCTGCGCCGGGCTTTTGTGGTTGGCCGATCTGGTGTTACTTTATTTTAAACCATTTTGAATTTCGCGCCCATAACAACAATTGAGTGCGCGCTGAGTGAATAGGTTCTACATAACACTACCGTGCCGCGATGAATCCGTTCATAGTTGTTTAATTCAATTTGCAGCAATAACGAAAACCTAAGAAATCATTACCTATTTTTATTTCTTTTGCGGCCCACGACGCCACGACTAACACATGTTTGTGGCCCCTATGAAAAAAAGGTTGAGTAACACTGCTTTATAGTCGTATTTAGACACATTGTATGGAGAATGGAGTAGCGCCTCTAGCGGAAAGTATTTCAAACTTTCAATTGGCCATATAAAATGTCCAAAGACGTAAATTATATAGTATACGGTTAGCTTACGATAATCTCACACTTGACGTATTGTACCTACCTAAGTACGACAGTTAAATTCTACGTAGTACAAAGAACATTAATCAGGATTATTTGTTTATCTGATGCTCCAATCGAGGCTCTACTGCCTGAACGTCTCAAGGTCATTTTCGCGTGGCAATTTGTCAATAGCGCTATTGCTCGCTAGAGCCCTGAGCCTGTACCGTTCAAACGAAAATTGTCTTATGTGAACGAGCAGTAAAATCCGCAATGGTGTGTGTTGGGGGATAACTTGGCAGCTAGCCAGTTCGCCACGCAGTCAGCAGAAAACTCCGGGTAAATTAATTAATAGTTTTCTTGTTGACAGCCGATCTTAGCAAGAAAATGCCATTAGCCATTGGCCGGATCCAGACAGCCGCCCTCCATTGTATGGTGTCCATAGTCTGCTTGGTTTGGGACCATTGTATTTTATGTGTTGGATATTTGTTTATCATTTATTTCACGACTTGCACAGAAAGGTTGGCATGAATGAATGGTATTTATGTGATGCTTTGTAACCGATGACTACTCCTGGTGGGTTTATTCTGTAATATTATCTAGGGGCAGTGATTCCGCCAAGACCAGGGCGGCTGTCCCCTTTTCTAGAAGCAGCACTTAGGCATCTTGTTGACCGGTCCCATGATAAATGACATTACTTCGCAAGTGAGCAATAACAGTTTGGCGTAAGTACGTTGAAGAAAAACTTTGTCATCAATAAGTAAACAATTCGAGAACTTTGTTAATATTTAGAATTGTAAGTATCAGAACGGACAAATCTGACGTAGTATTCTTTTTGTTAATAAAAATCTTATACTTGAGTTAGGTAATAGGTGTAAAACTTATGGAATAAATCGTGCGCACCTGAGTTGCCAAGTTTCCAATCCCTTTTGTTTTTATCAAAGAGAGCAAATAAGCAAAACTTTGAATCCCCCCTAACGGCGTCGCCCCCGCATCGGTGTTGCCAACTTCCAATTAATTCTCGATTGTTTGTTAGGTTGGCAGCATAGAAAAGTTTTGAAAAGTTGGTGTCTCGTCTCTTAAAAACAACAGAATTTCGATAACAAGTCATGACTTGATTGAAAGTGTATTATTTATAGCTGGAATATTTACGGCGTTTGTCTATGGACTAATTAAACACACCGGTATATATACTTAGCAGAATATATTATGCCCGTGTGTGTATATTGATTTTGGAACCCAGTCGTATTATTTTCTCTGAATGAATTCAGGATTAAGGCCCAAGTGATATTATTTTACTTTAGTTACTTATTATATTTTATGTAGCTACTTATTATATTCTAAAGTAAAATCATCGCAGTTTGTTGGCAGTGTATGCGAGTGTGACATAACCTCTACCGTTTGTACCACGAAGGAATATAGTATATCTCGTAGGTACACTGGCATGGCGTAACGACTAGTGAACCAGGTGGAGTGAATAAAAAAAAAATCAATGTCCTTTGGTTTTTTTTTGTAAGATCATGTTTATTAAAACGGGCTTGGCCTTAGTAAAGGTGGTGACAGTGTGTTGGTAACACACTGTCACCACCTTTACTAACTACAGCGGAGACCAACGAAGACGTCAAAGTTTGACACTATCATGTCTGTAAAATATAATTAGTTTGACAGGAATAACGCAGAGTTTGACTTCTGTAGATAACTCTATCGTCACTCCAAATTACAGGCGGAATCCCGGCGCAATCTCTGGTCCGATCAAGCTTTTACTAGGCCCAGCTTCTTCAACTTTCATGATTAAAATTTTATCCTGAAATTCGGATTTGGATGAATAAAACTCTTTAAACAAGTGTTAGAGGCTCGTTTGTCGTAAAACAACTTTTAATTAAAGCAAAACTTTACAAGTAAAGTTTTCAAATTTTACCAATTAATTTGTTTTTAAAAGTTACAAAAATATTATGGATTAAGATCGTCCTACTTATCAGTTGTAATTGGAAACCGGATATTTTGAAAAATAAATAAAGATTAAAATTAAGCAGGTATCAAAATGCACTCAGCAAATCCCCACCACCATCGGCCGGCAGGGTGCCCAAAACGCTGGCAGCAGTGCCACGTTGAATGGCAACGCTGATGTGTTGGCCAATATATGTGCCAGGGTTCTGGTCACCAGATGTCTCCACCAGACGTTTTGAGAGCTCCCTGTAAATCCGAAAGGCACCCGGTCCCCCGGTTTTGTTGATATATGTACTATCTACACAGAATAAGCTCATAGTGCGGTTTTATACTAAATTATAGAGTTATCTAACTACCTTGGACAACATATTATGTACTTACCTTTGTCAACGAGAAAATCCTCCACCGCAATGTAGTTCCATTAACTACATTAGAAACCTACACGAGGCCGGTACCGCAATGCAATCGCGAGAAGTGCATCCCACCGCGAACGTTGCCAAGTTTCATTGGAAATTGAAATTTCTTTCCCGCAATTTTTAATTTTTAATGCGCATTTTCGTGTGCTCTTCTCGTGTCGTACTATCGCGGACTTTTCATCTTGCCTACATTCGTTGTTGAAGTGAAGTTTATTTTTAATTGAACGGTATACAACGTATTATTATTTGAATTAACATTAATTAACCTAAAATTAGTTTATATTGGAATCAAGAGCAGATGTATTTAATAAAAAAAAGCTCCAATGATAAAGACTGACGTCACGAGAGTAACAAGTAAGGTACGTTAAAGTATAGTTTGAGTGTCAAAGCATAAATACTAACCACTAACAAAAGAATCCAAACAAAAATCAACTTTGTGCCATAGTTATTTTGAAGGATTTATACGTCTATAAAGCCGTCAATAAAACTATTATAATTTATGCATCCAGTAAATCAGCAGTGAATACGTATAAAATCGACTGTGAAAAGAGCACGGCAGCCATTTTGTTCTCCGACCATGGACAAGCGTAACTACGATTTTTGTTTTGTTTTTTTTTATCAATAAATTTTGTGCGCCGAACGGTGTGGCTTGAACTGCGTGTTTTTTCTATATAAGTTTGGTTTTCCAATTTGTTTTTTTTTCCATTCCAACTTGGGTACTATCCAATGTGTATATTTTATGCGGGATTTCAGGGTGTTAAACTTTTTTTTATTCGCCTGAAAAACAACGGTCGTACGAAAGTGTAGTTGACAAGTTATTGGTATTAATGGGATCCAAACCTATGCACGCACAGTGCTGCCATGAAGTTGGAAACCCATAAATTAATAAGTGCAGTCTACCTTTAACCCCTTTCTTAATCGTTTTATTTAAATATGACGTCATTATAATTAGATATTTTGCCAGTGTTTTTTTATATTTAGTTGACAGCATTGCTGCTTTATTTACAAACTAAAAAAATACATTCGGTAATTCCAAATGCTTTAATGTTTTAAAAAGCGAAGTGATTATCGGTTCACGCACTTCCCATATCTTCATGTCACATCCATTATTTTATTTATAATGTGTATTTATTGAATGTGTTATTGCTGTTAAGTACTTGACATTGGCAAAATACCCGCTAAGTTGTGGGTGAGGCCAATTTTTTTCAATTCAATTTTTTTCATCGCATTTCATTTCGTAAAGAAAGAAAGAAAAAGATAAAGTTAAGTGAAGATGCAATGTCAACTTGAATCCCAAAAAAAATCTCAAAGAAGATAAGTACTTGAGAATTACATAGTTTACTGAATAACATTGTGATGGACCAATCAATCCAATGTAGCAGATTTTAAACTAAGTTATAACATTCATCAATTGCGTTCAGCTCGGGTATCTTTTTAATATAACTTGAAATGGTAGGCTAACGAACCGCGATAGAGTGGGATAGACAAAGAAAAGGAAGATTCCTCATGTATTCAACGTTTTAATAACATTAAAAGCCCATTGGTCCGCACGGAGAAGCTGGGCTCAGCTTCAGTTTGTATCAACATACAGGCGGGAATATTCACAGACATGCACGAATGAATTGTCTACACATAAATGCCTGAAAATCAGTGATAGCCAAGTTGGTAGCTTGCCTCGGTAACGAGGATCGCCGGTTCAAACCCCGGCTCGCACCTCTGGGATATCTGGATTTCATGTGCGAATCTCATTTTCAACCACGATTATCACTTGCTAAGTGGTGAGGAAACCTGCATGTCTGAGAGAACCCCTCGAAAGATGTGTGAAGTCCGCCAACCCGCACTGGGCCAGCGTGGTGGACTATGGCCTAATCCCCCTCGCATTGAGGGGAGGCCCGTGCCCAGCAGTGGGACATTAAAAAGGGCTGGTATTTTAAATGCCTGTGCATATTGACGACCTAATCAGCTCAGTTGGTGACACTGCTTTTTGTGCCGAGCGACCCGGGTTCGAATCTTACAGGGACAAACTTTGTGTGATGAGCACGAATGTTTGCACCCGTGTTATGGATGTTTAACATATATACAGGTGATTTAGAAAGGGTATACTAAGCCTTAAATCTGTGCTACCTAAGCGGATTTGTAATCATTATTAGAATTCAGAATTTTGATGGATACGTGAATTTAAAAATTAATAGTCATTTTATAGGCATGTAAATTTATTTTTTAAAATCGTTTATCGAAATTCTTACTTTACATAATGATTGAAAATGCGCCAATAGAAAAGCACAGCTTCAAGGCATCGCTGTATAAGTATTATATACTGGAATCGCCCTCAGCCCATTATACGGTACCCATAATAAAAGCGTTGCTTAGTTTGAGACCGTGCGATTGGTGTGTTCGTATGGAGGTTTAAAAAAAAAGCAAAAGCACGACTTACATCAGGGTTTCCCAACCTTTTTTTCATGGTGTCCCTCCGGATTATAAAAAAAATTCATGCCCCCCTGTCATGTTTTTCGTCATTGCTTCAATAAAAAACACAAATTATTTTTACGTTATTTATTTCACGCGATTTATTATATATTAATGGGATGTTTGCGCCTGCATTTTTTGCACCAGTTGGTCGATATCAGGTTCTGTTTTTGACAGAGCTATCATCAAATCATACATTTCATGCCCCCCCCTAAGATCACTGTACGCCCCCCTGGGGGGCACGCCTCACCGGTTGGGAAGTCCTGGCTTACATGATCATGTTATTTTGAAAATAAATATAATTACTAACCGTTCCGTACAGGAAAAAAGTGAACCCTAAATTTCTTAATCGAAATCTGTCAGTTCATGTTCCGTATTTCACCTGAAGTTTCAGATTCAACGTAGAGATTCCCAACAGTTTGAAATTTGTTCTACATCCGTTCGGGAAATTTACAAAACATTTTTGAGTTCGACGTTAAATCAAGTTTATATTTGTACGATACTGAGGCCAAATCGGCAATCTTTGGATTTTTGTCGGTCCGCGCATCACGAGAAAACTGCGGGACGGATTTTGTGATAGCTTACTCGGGTCATGATATACTTACGTAATTATTTTAAAAACTTAGTTTAGCGAGGATTTGCTGAAACTACTGTTGCGATTCAAAAAATCCTTTCATTAATATAAAGCTACATTATCACTGTGTGTTATGGGCTGTGTTCCATCGAGGTACCGCGGGCGAAGCCGCGGCAAGAAGCGATACTCAATAAAAGTACTACGCGGTTTTAACTGTAACTTGGCAAAGAGATAGCTAACGTACTGGGTGTACAGTCATTTTATAATCCCGGGAAACTAACAGGTCTCCCAGGATATTAAAAAAAAAAAAATGTCTAGAGCTTAATAGCGTTTTCAGTTTCAGTACCTGCGTACATGTATTATGTACCTACGTTGTTTTTTATCAGTCAAAGCATCTGCGCGTCATTTTTCTAGCATTTTTTCTTGGCTTGACGACCGCAATGTAAAAGGACATTTATCTTTGATCCCTAACGACTTCTGACCAAGATTGAATATTACCATGCTACGTAAACCCAACTATCCTTTTCAACGCGATTCAGAATATAACCTCACTCTCTTTTGTTCATAGCTCACTAGTAGGTACACTGACTGTCTGTGAGCGCCGCTAGGAGGTGATTATGCGCTTGCTAGGCGTAATTTAGTCGCTTGCTAAGCGGTGATTATGCGCTTGCTAGGCTTCTGTTGTCCACTCCGGTTAGCAGGGGACCGCTGTTTAATTGTACTTTGAATAAATGCTGCGCTATGTCATATGCCTTGGTATTTTCTATTTATTTATTAAAATTTGGAAAATACAGCAGATTATAAAATAAAAGTGTATATAGTCTTAAGCCTACTACTTTCAGCGACGAATGAATGTGAAAAAAAAAATATAATACATTTTGGCAAATCAATTTGGCAGCCGTATGTAGCCACAGTAACAATTATTATTAGTATATTGAAAAAATAATAATAATAAAAGTTTTGTTACGGATTGAGAAGGGTTTTACACATGTTCGGCATTGATGTTTTTTGTTGAATAAAAATAGATTGTAATTCTAGAGCAGTATGACTTATAATATATCGAAAAGAATTGCAAACTTCTCTTATTTTTAACCGACTTCAAAAAGGAGGAAGTTCTCAATTCGGTTGTATTGTTTTTTTGTAACTAACAAGTATCATCATTCGTTGCCGCGTAGAACACCAACTCCTGATGTAATCGTATCGCCATTAACAAAGCATGCTGTCACTGTCATTCTTATTAATAAAATATGTGGTGTGAGCGTGATGAAGCACGAAAAGGTTGGTTTCACTAGGCCCCAAATAAGTACGGGTGTGTTTTTACTCCTCAATGTTCTTCTCAAATCTATACATATAAATAAAATTGAAGTGTCTGTTTGTAATATTAAAATAATCGCTTTTTACTAAGTGCATTTGGATGTATACACGTTACCTATACCGAAACAACATTTTTTACAATTTTTGTCTGTCTGTCTGTCCGTCTGTCTGTCTGTCTGTCTGTCTGTTTGTTCCGGCTAATCTCTGAAATGGCTGGACCGATTTTGACGGGACTATCACTGGCAGATAGCTGATGTAACAAGGAGTAACTTAGGCTACTTTTATTTTAGAAAAAAAAATAGGATCTCACAAAAAAATTAAAACCAATGTTGCAGCGCAGCGCCTGATTAAGTTTGATAGCAACCAACTGCAATGCGTCCCGCGGGCTCAGAATGGGCGAGCAGGCTGTTTTCAACGGTTGTCTTTATTAAATACCACGCGGACGAAGTCGCGGGCAACAGCTAGTAATAGTATATAAAGAAATACATCTCACAGGCAATGTACCTACGTGTAATATAGAACTTTATTAAGTCCCGAGATTCCCCCAGCCGGCATCCCCCGTCACGTAATAGAGCAGTTAATTAGGGGCTCGCAGGGCTGAGCTGGGCTCATGACACGTGACTCGGTGTATGATACCACCCTTCACCCTTCACACCCCCTGCAGATAACGGGATGGGGATGTTCACAGCTATTCTGTTGCGATAAGCCATGCTATTTTTCCCTCTTGATAAAAATAACTGGCTATATATCGAGTGATTTGCAATGCGGTTTTATCTATACATCTTCTATACAACAAATAAATAAAATTGGAGTGTCTGTTTGTAATATTAAAATAACCCCCTTTTACTATGTACATTTGGATGTATACACGGTACATATACCCAAACATTTTTTGTTACAATTTTTGTCTGTCTGTCTGTCTGTCTGTATATATACTTCAAATAGTGTACACCATTTTTGTTAGATATTACAGGGTGTATGTGGATTCGTAATGAAAACTGATACCATGGATTCAACCTATGATTCTGGACCCGCCAGAGTTGGAAATTTCCATCGATCTTTTCATGAATAATAGGTATATAATATAGGTATTTTTTCAGTAGTTTTGAATTGATTTTTTATTTTTTTCATGAAATAACTGACTGAAATGACTTTCACTATAAAAGTCTATCTCACCGTGATTTAAATAAAAAATAAACATAAATTCTAATTTAGGCCTAAAACTGCAATGTAAATTGAAACTCGCCACGCTCGAGCGCGTTCATCACCCGCACGTGTCGGGTATCGCGCGGAGCGTTGTGTTGTGATCGCGTGGTTTAAGATACACCGCGCGCTCACAAATTACAACATTTGAAACCCATGACTTTCAACGCAGGTGATTTTTATAACATTATGAGCATTAAGTGTAACCTTTACCCAAACTTTTTCAAAGTCCCTTACATCCTGTATAGTACCAAAAATAAATAAAAATACGTACAAAAAGACACGGTAAAGGCGGTCACGTCGCATGGAGATAAGTTAAGCGCCCGCCCAACGATACTGAGTGATACCTACTTCCCTTTGAAATCGAAAACATGTTTCACGGCGGCAGTCTAACTTTCTGTTGAAAGCTTTCAAGTTTTACTGTAAACACTTATTCGAGTTTAAGTATAACACCTAGAGGCAGGGTACTTTGTAGTATGTTTACAATTTTGTGTTTAAATCTTTTGTTTTGTCATAATTACAAGTTTTTATTGTCCCAAGTTATATGAAAATTCATGTTTTGACTTGTACTTGAAACGAGCTGAATGCAGTCTCACAGTTTTAACATAAATTTACAAATAGTGTATTTTACTGTCACGAGAAAATAACTATCTTTCAGTAGCAACTTAAACAATATAAATGGATGGTAATTCACCATATTTGTCTTGTTTCCTATAAAAACAAATAATAAAAGAATCTTATAATAATTCTAGGATAATAATACATTATACATAGACCTAGAGAACATGATGAATGGCGATATTATTATTATCGGCTTTCTATGACGCCATGGCACTAATTATTTTTAGTTTCATGTCAAAGTTTGTATATCAGGTATCAGGTGTCCACCTTCAGATGTGGTCTATATCATTGTAGCGACCTCTTAAAACCTTGTTGCAAGAAACACGTTCGCCGCGACGGTACACAGATGGCGCTTTTTCCGCTATATACCAACATCAAGTTGGTACTACTTTTAAATTAAAAAAATAGGACCGCTATACATTTCAAAACAGCTGAACAAATTCAAATAAAATACGGTTGGAGAGTTACACGAATAATTGGCTTCTCGCACCACAAAAAATATTGAAAGGATAAAAAATAAAAAGCGGAATAATTATTAGATTTATTTATCAGTAAATACAGCATTGACTGTAGGTGCGTGTAAAAATCAAAATCGACAAATCGACCATCGATTACAAGAGATTTAAAACAGGAGTATAGAATAATTAAATGTTCTTAGCTATGATGCCATTAATCCAAGACAAGAATGCTGTTATATTAACAAAAACCGCCGGATAATAACTGCAGAGCTTGCCAAACGATGTAATGCCCACTTGCACGTTGTTCCACATCAAGGGGCCACCGCTGTCATACTGAAAATAAATCAAATAATAATAATAGGCACGCAGGGCAGCTTGTGGCGAGCTGTTGGTGAGTAGCGATACCGCGGACCCGAGCTGCCGAGTACCTCAGAGAGTCGGTTAGGGCCACCATCTCGGCGTGGCCGCAGACCCGAGCTGCCGAGTACCTCAGAGAGTCGGTTAGGGCCACCATCTCGGCTTGACCGCAGACCCGAGCTGCCGAGTACCTCAGAGAGTCGGTTAGGGCCACCATCTCGGCGTGGCCGCAGACCCGAGCTGCCGAGTACCTCAGAGAGTCGGTTAGGGCCACCATCTCGGCTTGACCGCAGACCCGAGCTGCCGAGTACCTCAGAGAGTCGGTTAGGGCCACCATCTCGGCTTGACCGCAGACCCGAGCTGCCGAGTACCTCAGAGAGTCGGTTAGGGCCACCATCTCGGCGTGGCCGCAGACCCGAGCTGCCGAGTACCTCAGAGAGTCGGTTAGGGCCACCATCTCGGCTTGACCGCAGACCCGAGCTGCCGAGTACCTCAGAGAGTCGGTTAGGGCCACCATCTCGGCTTGACCGCAGACCCGAGCTGCCGAGTACCTCAGAGAGTCGGTTAGGGCCACCATCTCGGCGTGTCTTCGTCGACCGAGTGGAAACCGACCCACGGGTGGCCCGCAGGACTCACAGCCGTCTTGCCTTAGTTGGCCCGAGTGTTGTATGACTAACAACACTCGGTTGTATGACTAACCAAAGTTTCAAGATCATTTTTATAACTTAAAAAAGCGTTTTTTGCTTACATGACAAACCCCTCTGCCCTTGACTCCAGCGCACATCATTCTGGCTGTTATATTGGTCATGTCCTTGTAAATGATTTCACATTCACTTTGGTTCACAGACGGCAGCGATACTTGACGTAATATATCCGACTCATTGCCGAATGGCTGTAAACATAATAGAGAAAGAATGATAGAGACAGAATGAGATTTTTTTTTATTCATGTAAACCATTAAGTACTTATGAATCCTCAAAATAGTTACAGAATGCTAAGCTACAACTTTACCACCCATTCGGAATGCCGTTCCTATGGAGAAGAACAGGCAAGACACTCCATGGTTGCTCTTTTCAAAAAGATCCGTTACATTTTTGAGCGGTAAATTTTTATGGGTATGTGAGTAATAATATCGCCAGACGAACACACTAATTGTATGCCAATGTAGCCGATACAAATTCTCGCACAAAATGATGTATAGAGCTTAGGAGCACATTATAAAATAGGCCCTTAATCTATACATACATATAAATAAAATTAGAGTGTATGTTTGTAATATTAAAATGACCGCTTTTTACTAAATGCATTTGGATGTATACACGGTACCTATAGCAAAACAACCTTTTTTAAAAATTTTGTCTGTCTGTCTGTCTGTCTGTTTGTTCCGGGTAATCTCTGAAATGGCTGGACCGATTTTGACGGGAGTTTCACTGGCAGATAGCTGATGTAACAAGGAGTAACTTAGGCTACTTTTATTTTAGAAAAAAAAATTGGGTCTCTCGAAAAAAAATTAAAGCTAATGTTGCAGCGCTGCGCCTGATTAAGTTTGATAGCAACAACCTGCAATGCGTCCCGCGGGATCAGAACGTGCGAGCAGGCTGCTGCCAACGGTTGAGTCTTTGTTAAATACCACGCGGACGAAGTCGCGGGCAACAGCTAGTATTACAAATATAATCTATTAAGCCATAGTCAAGTACTTAATACAACAATAATGATACCAGCCTATTTAAATGTCTCACTGGGGCACGGCCTTCCACTCAATGCGAGGGGGATGAGGCAATAGTCCACCACGCTGCTCCAGTGCGGGTTGGCGGGCTTCACACGTCTTTTGATGGGTTCTCTGAGATATTCAGGTTACATCACGATATATATTTCTTCACTGTACCTCTTATAACTTACTATAAGTTCCTTGTATAACTTACTTCTGTGAATCCCCATCCAGTGGCATTGAGCAACGTTCCCGGCTTAACTTTGGTTCGTTTATCAGCCAATGTAACTTTAGTAACATTAGCCCCTAAGGATATTTTCTTTTTCAGCTTCACTAAACATATGTCGTAGTCGTACTCTGTTGTAGTTTCGAGGGCGTATTTCTCGTGGGGAATAGTTTTGTCCACACCGTATATGTTCCCTTTGTGGACATCATCGGTCCCCACAGCGATCAGGAACGTAACATTCCTAAGGAAAATAAATATGTTTCTATATATAGAATGTGTATCTATACTATCACTATACTATCTAAGGGGTGATCTCGAGATTTACTCATCCGATTCTATAAATCTTTCACTAAAAAGAAGCTGCATTATCTCTCAAACTCAAACTCAAATCATTTATTGCGAATTATGGGTAGATAGATACAGGTGGTAGAATGTTGGTAGTGTCACCATATTCAGCCATATGGCATGCAACATCCATTTAAAAGGTACATGTCAAATCATTAAGTTATCAAAAGGTGTTCTACGTGCTATCCCACTAATATCCCACTAATCCCACTAATATTATAAATGTGAAAGTTTGGATGGATGTTTGTTTCTCAGTCACGCCAGAACGGCTGAATGGATCTGGATGAAATTTAGCACAGAGATAGATTATAGTCTGGAATAGCACATAGGCTACTTTTTATCCCGGTAAAATGTGTACTCTACACAATACTTTTTATATGAATAAACTAGCATTCTTAAGTTCGAGATATCAACGTTTATTTGGTGAACCCGTTTTTTTGCTACCGAGTGTAATTAAATTTAAAAAAAACAGAGACTTACGGCTCGACGCAACAATGTGCAGCGGTCAAAATGAACCATTCGTGTACAATGGTGCCTCCACACAAGTGGTCGACTTCATTGAGTTCTTTGCGCGTGCGCAGATCGACCATATACGGAACATCCGAGATGGGCACAGATTTACCTCCTATGATACCCACTTGCGGAGATTCTCTGACGCCTGGAAATTAATTCGAATTATTATCTCCTCACAGCTGCGATTCGCCATGAGTTAAAATTCGGCTTCGTTCGTAGATATAAGAGTTCTTAGTAAAAGCTTGTGAAAGGCTTAGTCCCATAAAAGCGTACTGATGCTACTGTAGCACTTAATTTACTTATTACATTTAGTGCGAAAAACGCGCGGTGTAGCACAATCAAGGATATTATTGGACATTTTCATGTTTTTTTTTATTAGCAACTGATTATAATATCTAGCCAATTGTCCACCAGTGTCCTGTAACATTTCTGGTTCATTATTTAAGTATCCCTGATACTAGCAATGACATAGACAATCATAAAAAAAAATGAAACCCCCTTCCCTTAGATTCAAAATTACAAAACATCATAGGAGACCCTGAAAAATAAATTTTCACATTTTTTTTTTACATTATGACTAATATTCTGCCAAATATTTTAAAAACCTCAGTCTTATGAAAATAATTACTAAATTGACTGCTTAAATTTTCTGCGTAAAAGTCCCAGCGGGATGATGGTGAATGAGACCTAGGATGCTGCCGTGGATAAATTTGATGATAATCATGATTAAAAACACTTACTGTTACTAAAAACATCTGTTGTGAATGCGAGGAGTAGCAGCACTTTTAGGTAAAACATGGCGGCTAGTCCACGAGAGAACTGTAGAATTGTAGCCTGGTCCACACCATTTATACCTACCCCACTGTTATCTAATAGGAAAACTATTCCAATTATCACTGGACCAACAATCAATGTAGGTACTTAGGTAGCGATTTAATTAATTAAAACATATATAAAATCATATTATAGGGTATTGAAACATATATAAAATGTAACAATAATAGTAAAAAATATTTTAACAGAGCCAGCAGTAGGTTAAATAATCAGATTTTTTTTTCATTTAAACGATTAAATACAGTACGTATGAATCGTCAAAATAGTTATAAAATGCTAAGCTACAACTTCACCACCCGTTCGGAATGCCGCTCCTATGGAGAAGAACGGGCAAGAAACTCCATAGCCGCGTTTTTTAAAAAGATCCGTTACATTTTTGAGCAGTACATTGTTTTGGGTGTGTAAGAACAATGTAGATACGGCTAGGCAGACTTTGGCAGCCTTATAAAGATTACATTATCAAATAAATAAATCAAATTATTAGAGATTCGAAAAATGACACTCTGTACTGAGCGCACGGCCAAACGCTACTGGTTCGCCTTGTTTAAAAAAATCAAACATCATTTACCCAATTATTTTATACATCAACATGATCCATATAACTTACTGATTCATCGGTTAAAGTATTTTGCACAATTTTTGTTAAACTTAATATAGTGTGCGCTGAACATTATAACGGTATTTATCTTATGCTAATTTAGATAAAATGATTTTAATTAACCATTTTGTTTTAACTATTATTTTAGATGATTAATTTTTTAGTTTGATAATGAGGTCGATGCAATAATTAAAATATATAATTAAGCCTTGATAAACTTTAGCGCGTTTTACGTCAATATGGTTTTTTTACATACAGTGTGACCAAGAAAGGGTATACTAACATTCGAACGTGGGCTTCCATAGCGCAATTGTAATTACAGGGTAAAGTAACAATTTCATTATTTTTTAAATATACCTACTACAAAAACATTAATTGCCATTTGATGGGAGCAATTTTTGTTTGTAAATTGACATGACATTATGGCGATAATATTATCTGTTATTAATTATTATCTATATATTTAAAAAAAACCCTTGATAGGAGAAAAAAAAATACATTTTATCTCGCATTCATATTATATTTTAAAAAATGACAATTACATAAAAAAATAGCATTGGGTCCCTGGACAAACAAAGCGCACAAACGAAAATTTAAAAAAAAAATACCAAAATTAAGCTATGCATTGTTTTTTATATTTGCTTTCTGTCGATAAAAAAAATCGGTTAAAGTAAAAGTGACTTTAAATGTTTCGGGCTATGGTGTGCCTAATCCAGGGCTCTATTACGGAAATCTTCGTGTAGACAGCCGGACCGTTACCGCAACGGAGGCCAAACGATGTTATTCCGACTTGAATTTGATTCTTCACTAGGGGTCCACCACTGTCGGCCTGTAAATAATACAAACATAAATACATAACAATGATAGTACACCCCCTTTTCATATAATTAAAAAAAATACAACCGAATTGAGAACCTCCTCATTTTTGAAGTCGGTTAAAAATACACGCGACGTATTGATTACCTCCTCATTTTTAACTCGGTTAAAAATCTATACTAATATTATAAATGTGAAAGTTTGGATGGATGGATAGATGGATGTTTGTTTCTCAATCACGCCAGAACGGCTGAACGGATCTGGATGAAATTTGGCACAGAGATAGATTATAGTCTGGAATAGCACATAGGCTACTTTTTATCCCGGTAAAATGTATGGTTCCCTTGGGATGAAGGACATACTTTTTAATCGCGCAGCTAGTAAAACGCAGCTAGTATCTTTTTAAGAGAAGGGTGAGGCAAGCGAGCGTTTCTAAGATTATGAAATCCAGATTATGACATTCGGTTGAATAACGCCGCCCTTAGTGTGAGGGAGATGCAATTCTTAAGCCGGATACGCCACGGTATACAGAAATAGGCTTTATTACTTACAGTACAAGTGTCCTTCCCATCTTCTCCAGCGCAAAACATTCTTCCCGTTAATCGGTTAAGTAAATAATACGCTTGACATTCACGACGCTTCACAAATGGTACCGATACTTGACGTAGTACACTTGACACGTTCCCATTTGGCTGTGAAAAGTAATAAGATAGGTACAGTACCGAAGGCTATGTAAAACCGAGGGCCCCGGGGTAATAATTTTATTGGGGCCATTGAAATAAAACTTATTTAACAGATTTTATCGCGTTTATTTTTATGTTTTACGTTCCCGACGTTGCAAGCACACCATTGCAAGACCTAAGACACTGTGATCACTTTCTGCGTAGATCGGACCGCAAGCAACAACTAAATATGAAGGTACCCCTGTTCAAACTATGACACTAGGACGTCAACCACCTCAGTCTACCCATGACCATGGTTGCTGTAAAGCAGCCGAAACGTCGGGAACGTAAAAACATAAAATAAACGCGATGAAATCCGAAAAAATATTTTTATTTCAATGTGTAGTATTCGCTGAAATATAAGAAATCAATAGACACAAAATATTCATATGCCACAAAAAACTGCAACTAAAACAGTTAGCATTCCGATTAGCACAAATTAAATACACACCAAATGGGCTACCAGTTCAGCTTTTTCTGCTTTGTGCCAGACAGAATCACAGCACAACTGGTGCAGTCAGCCCAGCGGCCGACCTTAAAGTACAAGACCATGCTATCGTGTGACTAACTTACTTGTGTGTATCCCCACCCAGTGGCATTGAATCTCATTCCTGGCTTCAACTTAGTTTTCAGATCAGCTACTTGAATTTTTGATACATTTGGCCCGAAAGTTAATTCCTTGGCCAGCTTCACCAAGCATATGTCGAAGTCGTGCGTTACATTAGTATACCTCTGGTGTGGAATAATTTTTTCAACATCGTACAATGCCCCTTTACCGATATTGTCCGTTCCAACAGCTACTGTGTACTTCCGATTCCTGAAAAGTTAAATTCTAAAATATATGCCATCTTATTTGTACTCCTAAAAATTAATACAGGAATAGTAGGGATGAATATACTAAAAAACTACATTAACTCTCATCCAAAAGCCAAATGAGAGACAAAGTGGTATAGAAACGTTCAACGATCAGGCTAGTAAATTTTACAGCTCAGATATTTTTTTGTAATTTTACCGAACTCCGAGATAGCTAGGAACAAAGTATCGTGAATTTTTGTCTTGTGTCCGATTTGTTTTGCCATTTACTGGACACATTTTCTGGGCTTAAGTCCAGTCCAGTTCAAGTTCGGGTTTGTCTACTGTATTATACTGTAGTATACAAAAAATACAATCACGGTGCCGTCGTCATTGCATTGCGAGTTAATTGTGTACGCGACTGCAAAATACCACTTAATTCAAATCACGTATTTCCCTATCCAGAACCACACCACCAATGAGATAGATAGATCATGAAGCTAAAATGATAGAGGGAGAAAGACATACGGTACGATGCAATGGGCCGCTGTCAAGACGAACTTCTCGTGGACGATAGAAGCTCCGCACCAATGAAAGTTTCTATTCAATCGTAACGACGCCATGTAGGGGACATCTGTGATGGGAACTGGTTCACCACCAATGATACCCACTTTTGCAGATGTTTCCATATCCATTGCTGCAAGCATTATAGGTCCATCTGTGACGAGATTGGTTACTATAATTCTTGTTTGTTCGTTCGAGGAGGGTAACACTACTGGCCCACTGTGAACTTTATTGTCAAACGATAATGTTAACTTTACTTTGATCCTTAATGTCATGTTTACTGAACTTTGTAATGTATGGTCTGTATGGACCGCAAGTAACAACTAAATATGAGGGTAGCCCAGTTCAAACTATGACACTAGGACGTCAAACACCTCAGCCCTCCCGTGACCAAGGTAGTAAAGCGGCCGAAACATCGGGAACGTAAAAACATAAAATAAACGCGATAAAATCTGTAAAATAAGTTTATAATAAACAACAAGTAATAAATTAATAAACATTCTTTTACGTTAACAAACAAACGTTTGTGTTTTATTCGGTAATTAACATGTTAATGAATAATAACTTACTGTATCCGAATGAAGCGGTAGTGAACGCGAGGAGTAGAAGCACTTTGAAGTGAGACATATCAACAGGTTCAATAATGGAATGTGGTACTCAAACCCAGTTCCACATTTTATACTATACTTTATCTAAAAGGAAAAAGGGTCCTAATTATTAAAATCATGCACCCTAATGAGTTTAATCTATCATTGAAAATAATAAGTCATCGATACACCGCAGGCTAGTTAGGATCCTCTAGATCAGGGATTCCAAAACTATTTTGGGCAAGAGACCCTTTTTCCAAAATGAACTTATACCTCGCACCTCCACACACAAATTACTTTAAAAATCCTTTCTCTGGTTTTTTACCAATTGATACAAAATAATAATTTCATCAATAATTGAAACCCTCGAAACGGTGAAGGAGAACATCGTGAGGAAACCTGCATGTCTGAGAGAACTCCTCGAAAGATGTGTGAAGTCCGCCAACCCGCACTGGGCCAGCGTGGTGGACTATGGCCTAATCCCCCTCGCATTGAGGCGAGGCCCGTGCCCAGCAGTGGGACATTAAAAAGGGCTGGTATTATTATTATAATAATTTCATCTTGTACGAACTTGCGCACGCTTATTCACTTATTGGGTTTTAAAAGTACAACAATGATACTTCCTACTACAATATAGGGGTCGATTATAAGTCGTCGTCGACCCCCAAAATTGGTTTTCGTTTATGTCGACCCCTAGGAAACCGATATTGACCGCAAGGGGTCGATATACCACTTTGAGAATCCCTGCTCTAGATTGCAGCATAAACTTGATTCATACCGAAAACCGACTTAATTCTTAGTATACTAAGGTTTGAAGAGGACCTTCGTACAACGCGCGTCAAAATTCGGGTTATTCTCTACTAGAGTGGAACGAGACGGGTTGGTGATCTTGACTTTCAAAAGATGTACATGTTTCCTCACAATGTTGGCCTTCACCGTTTAGCATGTGATAATCATGGTTAAAATGAGATTCGCACATGAAATCCTGAAATCCCAGAGGTGCGCGTCGGGGCTTGTATCTGTAATCGTCGTTACCGAGGCAAGCGTTCTATCAACTTACCTATCACTGCTATTTATATCATATTATAATATCACGGAATATTTTTTTAATGAGGTCGTTGCAATAACATCAGATAACGTTTAACAAACTCGTATATTTTACATATTTAAAACTAGCTGCGCCCCGCGGTGTTACCCGCGATTTAAAAGTATGTCGATGCCTATGTCATATTCTGACCCCTAAACTACCACTACCTTTGAAAAAAATCATGTCAATCCTTTGCTCTATGAAAAATTAAAAGAAATCTATCCCACGGGGACCATACATTTTACCGGGATAAAAAGTAGCCTATGTGCTATTCCAGACTAGAATCTATCTCTGTGCCAAATTTCATCCAGATCCGTTCAGCCGTTCTGGCGTGATTGAGTAACAAACATCCATCCATCCATCCAGACTTTCACATTTATAATATTAGTGGGATATACAAATTATATCAGATTTTTGGTGCCATAACCATTTGAAGTTAGTAGTATTCGATAAACCAAAGAGTTTCAAAAAGTCTTTATTGAACTTTACTGATAAGGAAATTGCTATAAAAACTCGTGTTCAAGATAAAATGGAAAGTTTTACCGTTTATCTAATTTATCTTCAATTCCCCGCCTCCTTTGAGGTTGGGATGAGAAAATAATTACACTAAGAGACTTGCCAGCCATTCGGAAACTCATTTCAGCACGTTTTATAATTTCTATTCAGAAAATTTCATTAACAGACCGTTTCTTTACAAAGGATTTTATTATTTTATATAATTACTTACATTCTTTTTAATTAAAAACTGTTCAATTTGTAGGTATTTTTAGTCATGATTAAAATTTATTGGTCTAATAAATTTTGTATTCATTAAATAAATAAAAATCACTAGTCGAACACACCTGTAAGGTCCCATACTAAGTAATGCTTGTATTACGGGTACTGTACAATGGACTAAAACCCCGAGGTGCGAGCCGGGGTTTGAATCTGCGATCCTCGTTATCGAGGCAAGTATTCTACCAACTTGGCCATCACTGCTATTGAATTGCACTGAATTTAAAAAATCACTTCCAAATTTACTGGAAGGTCCACGTGCCTATAGCCGATAAATCTTTTTTTTTTATATATAAAATCTGCGACTCAGTTGTGGGTACCCACGCCACTCCGGGTATAAGAGCGGATAATCCGGGGAACTCCGGTCGCTGGGCACGGATCAAAATTACTTTTTCCATTCATCGCTGGATCTTTTCTTTCTTATTGGATCGATGGGTATGCCGACGGGCAGATTAGCGCTGTTAGTAGTGTCCCTGCTTTCTGCGCCGACGGTCCCGGGTTCGAATCTTGGTAGGGACAATAACTTTGGCGATGAGCACGAATGTTTGTACCCAAGTCATGTGTGTTTAATATGAGTTCGCCCTCAGTCCATTGTATGGTACTCATAATACGAGCGTTGCTTAGTGTGGGACCGTATAGTTGATGTGTTAGTCTGGCGATATTATTATTATTATTCGTTTGGAGGTGCTTTAGTTCCTCGAATATTATAAAAGTCATAAGAGAGTTAATGCTATAATAAAGCTTTAACAGATCCATCGCTAGTTACGATGGAACAAAAGACACTTAAAACTGCTAAAGCAGGTATATTATGATAGAGATATGATTTAAATATTATCATATAGCAGAGGCCAAACTTGAGGGTTTAAGTTAGAAAGAAACCAAGGATAATATCTAAAGATATCTCACCCGAGCCAGAGGTAAGTTAATTAAGTGCCACGAAACTGAAGGGATCTCAGATATATAAATATTTTATTTGTATTTTTTCGGGCCTCTCTGATGGTGTATTAATAACGTCACTGTGGAAGACTCCACAACGCCTCCACAGCCTTTCTCCCCCTGTCCCCCACCACCCAGCCAACTGTAATAATATTTTGAAGGAGTAAAACGCTCTAGATCGGGGCGCGAAATTCAAATTATAACGGTTATTTTTAATTTTTTTCTTAATTTTGTTGTTGCCAGCAACGAAAATTACCGACCTACATAGTATCAAGGATAAGTATGTAGTATTCAAATCCAAATTTGAAAAGGCCTATACGCTCATAATATCTTTAAGGGATTTTGAAGCTATTCCCTAAAAGCGAGGGTTGATTTTTCCTTAGACAGATTTATATATATATACCCTAGTGCAACCATGAGTGTGATCAGCAATAAATATTCATTACTATTTTATTTTCGTGGATTTATTTACCTGTGGACATGTTTGTGTAGACGGATACCAAATAGAATTCATTAGATGCATACATTTGCTTAGAAAAAATATCAGGGTGTCGATATACAAGGCGTAACATTATTAGTGTAAAATATTTTAACAGATACATTAGTAGGTTATACAGATAACATTCCCAAAGATATAAATCAAATTATTAGAATTTTTATAATAGCACCATGCGAGATTCTTTAAAAAAAAACAAACATCATTTACACATTGATTATATACAGCAACGTGATCTTTATACTCATTCAACCCTTAAAATGTTTTACACTATTTTTGTTACACCTTATATATTTTTATGGAGGATTATTTTCGTGCGATACATGGCCGTAAAAAACCGATTCGCTAGAGTTTAGCATTTCCATGTGAGAACCTAAACCTGAGACAGTGATGAAGGTATATATTGAAATGAAATGAAAAAAGTTTATTCGACACAGACACGAAAAATTTACATGAAAAAGTAGAAGTAAAGAACAGACAAAGAAGAAGAAGTATAGTTAGACAGTAAAGTTTAACTAGTCAATATCAAGCTTTTATCGTCTCTCAAAAAGCTATTTAATTTGCATGGACCATTGATTCATCTGTTATAAATTCAAAAATTATATCTGATCCTTTAATCTTTAAATCCTCTAATATCTTAGCTAAGCTGTATAATCTTCAGACAAATACACTCTTATGTTTTATAAGGTATTTAAAAAAACTCCAAATATCCGATTTATTTTTCCAATTTTTGAAAAAGAATTATAAAAGCCTACTAATTCTATAAAAATGACATATATCAACATGCTTCCGACAAGCTTCCACTTAGTCATTATATCCGTAGTTATCAATCCAGTACTCCAAAGAGCTCGAAGCTGTCTGCGTCTCAATACCACATCTCCTTTAAGTAAGTGGACAGCAGTCTCTAAATAACGTAGGTTCGACACAAAGCTTCCAATGTGAACACCCACTCTCAGATACTGGCAGATACCGACGCGTCAGTTAATCCCGGTGATTTGTTGGGAGCGGTCGCGTCGACGCTTGAGAAAATTGCCGCCAAAACTACGATAAAAGACATGATAGATAGTGTTGATTAATTGGGTCGAATAGCTGTGAATTTGATTGTGATCTCAGTGAAAAGAGATTGCAGTGAATTAAAGTAAAGCTGTGACATTTTTTTTGGTTCAATTGGTAGGGATTTAGAAAAATATTAGTTGGTCAAATGGAAAAGTGGATAGACCAAAATAAGAATGATTGAAAAACTAATAAAACGATTAAAAGTGAAAAATAAAGTAGTAAACAATGTTTATAATTAAAAATAGACAAGTTCCGTGGCAGATACTGAAATGAATAGATTCGACAATATATCTAAACAGGACAGGGAAGAAGACAACAATGCTAAAGCAAATTGCACTAAGCAGAACAAAATTTTGGGTAAGCACCGTTAAAATATGAAAATATTTTTTTTTGTAGTACCTATAACGTTTCAAATCTATGATTGCGCGCATGGAGCCCCAGGAAAACAATAGAAAAAAATAAATGTCTATAATAAGTGTCCGCAACACCATTCTACAATATCCGTCAATATAGTAAGTGTGAACCACAAAATTGAAAAGCACATCCACACATACATATTCACTTGCTTTTAAATAATTAAAATGAACATGCACTCATTTTCAATTACCTTTATATCAAATATGAATAGCTCTGTCGGAGTGTCTTTATACGCTCACAGCAAAGACTTGTTAGAATATTCAGGCATCATAAAAGTGAAGCTTAATAAAAAACTAGTCTACCATTTTTGGCTTTACTTTTAGCGCACGCCGTGTGTTGTCTGAATCTAATAAGTCTGTGGCTTACAGTCAGGAAGTAATTCGTGCAGTAGATAACACAAATGGATTCCATCAGATCCTATTTCTGTTCACCCTTCTCCTCTCATGGTTGCTAATTGAGTAATCAGGTGGAAAAAAATGATTTAAACCAAGTATTACGGACTTATAGATGCGCTATGTTTATCTTAATATTGTTTGTTTGTTAGTCAAGGCGTGCGAATCGTAAAACATAATTTAGGATGTGTATGTAGATGACATAATTAGATTGTAAAAAAATCTATTAATTTATGCAATGTTCTAAGGCAACGAAAGTAGGTTATTGACTATTTCAAATTAGTTGAAAGGAAAACGTACTACTTGTCACTTCCATACACATTTAACAATGCTGTAGTGTGAGCGGGACAGAGGACTCTTACGTTAATGTAACGCTACGCAAGAAGATGCTGCTTTTTTTTTTTTTTTTTTTTTATTACATTATAGGCAAGTATTTGATCTCGATCTCACCTGATGGTAAGTGTCGATGAGATCTACGATGGAGCATACTTGCCTAGGTAGGAAGGCGGCAGTAGATAGAGACGCTACATTCACTAGGCACATGCAGCGCATCTGATCTGACCCGCCATCCATGAATGGCAACACCGAACATCATGCCGGAACACGGCTAGGCCGCTTGGCGACATGGCTTTGTTCAGTGGGTGGTGACTAGCCACGGCCGAAGCCTACCACCAGTGCTAGAGCCACTGTTCAGTTGTTTACGAGTCCCGCATCCACCATTTCCCTGTACCCCTTTTACCTCATTCATGAGTAAGTAAGCAGCTGAAATAACACAATATTTTTCTTATGGGCATACCCATTGCGGTCAGCAAACATTTTGAGCAACAAATATTAGGTAGTATTTTGTCAAGAGTTTCATTTGTTATTACTATGTTATTAGTATTTAAAGAATATCTTGTATAACAGAAGATATATTAATATATGTTGGAATAAATTAATTTACTCAATATAATCCCCCTCGCGTTGATGGGAGGCCCGTGCCCCACCGTGAAATATTAAAAAGGGCTGGCATTATTATTATTATACTAAGTAACTATGTTGTAAACCACTAAACTTCTTATATTTTATGTAAGTACTTACAACAATGTTTGCTATTACTTATACTACAATTGAGGGAATTATCTCAGATTTCAGCGAGACAAACCAAAAGAAAAACAATGTTGCCAAATTCAAAACAGTCATTCAATTTAAAATACGACGCGACTTTAATCCGAGACTTATAGCCAAACACCCTTGATTTACAGCCGAGATTGCCGTAATAGGTTCGCATTTTTACTCGTAAGTCATATTTTTTTGTTGAGGCAACAATTTTATAAAAATATTCTCGTCTATATATTCGTGCAAAAGGACAACAAACATGCGCTGGCTGAAATATGTGTACTTGTTACCAATAAATTGTGCTTGAGATTGGATTTATTGTATGCTCATGCAGACATGTTTGTAAAACTGCTGACGTTCAGTATAAAAAAAAAGAATTTACGAGATACTTTTCGTAAAATTACACTTTTAATAGTATTTTTTTTGTGTCTGGTGTTTTTTTATTGAAAATGTATGTAAACGTTTTAGTTAAAGTATTTAAATTTTGGTTAACTTTGCAATACTGAATTGGATATTAAGATTTTCAGCAAGTCCTTTTCATGGTTAAAGGGTGAAATGGTATCTCGTTTAGCCACTGGGGACATAGCGAGCGGTAATAATAGAGCTATACATGCCAAACAAAAATGACCTTTAGGTGTACCACCATTATTACTAGTACATACACCTGATAACGTTCAATAACCTTGTAAGGGTAGATATATTAAGACACGTCACGTGTCGACTTACCTTCTTGTAGAAATAAGAAAAAAAATATGATTTATTTTTTCATTATTCCGCCGCCGCCGCCGGATGAAGCAGTGTATCGAAACTTATTGAATCATTATTTCACGCAGTATATTATGCCATGGCTTTGGGTTATCGATTGCTTTGTTAATATAGGGTTGGTGATAACGTTATTCAGTTTAAACAAATGGGGGAAGAGGAACCCACCACTGACCCTCGGCTTGTCAACTTTTCCAATAATAAACCAAACAAGTTTGATCAGAATGAGAATATTTTTTATTCATGTAGACCATTAAGTATACAGTACTTGGTTTTTAAAAATATCTTTTACATTTTTGAGCAGATCGATCATTAGTGAACTCTATTTAACCGGTTAATTCGAGAAAATTACCCGGTTTTACATAATTATAGGTTGGGGACCTGTTCTTTTAATTAACCGATAAAAACCGTTATGTGCCTGTAAATAAAATGAACTATGTTTTTGATAGGTTTTTTTTCTTTTGTACACAGAGTTGGACCTGGATTACTTGGAGCGAGGTGGAGGGGGCGCCATGACGGTGGGCGGGGCGCCCAGCGTGGAGCCCAGCCCTGACAGCCTCGATCTTGTCAAAGTGGTGCTGCTCGGCGCCCCAGCTGTTGGAAAAACTAGTATCATACAGGTAGGTACATCTCATTTTATCTTTACAACGCCCCCTGTATTAAAACGCCTCCATTTGGAAGGATATCACTCCCCCCCCCCTCGTTAACGACAATGCTCAAACACGATACCAATTTTATTTATCTCATGCATCAAGATCAAAATAATGTAGCATTTTTTTCTTTTTTTTTTTTTCATCAATTCGCAAAGTTCGGTTTGTTTTCGAATTGGGATTGATCGAATATTCACGCTCTTTTGTTATGTTTGAAGTTGTATTCCTAAAGCATTACAGTTGATTTTAATTAACCAACTTCAAAAAAAAGGAGGAGGTTCTCAATTCGGTTGTTTTTTATTTTTTTTTTATGTTTGTTACCTCAGATCTCCGTCATTTATGAACCGATTTGGAAAATTATTTTTTGATATGAAAGGATATGCTTACAGATTGGTCCCATTTTTTTCAAAAAAAATTCTGATCATGGGATCCATGAGGAATTGAGAGGACTCCTCAAATTTTATAGGCAAACCTATAGCAATTTTGGTATTTTTATCAAGAAGTCAAGCATTTGCATTCAGAAAGTATCATTTGCTGAAGTGAAAGTGATGAAGAAGACAAATGGCCACCGGAACTTGTCAGTGATACGTATTTCACGGGTTGCGCCAATATAATATCGTTTATGATCGTTAAGCGACTATGACAAAGCAAATTTAAAGAAATGGTTCTGATGAATATGGCACCATCAAACTGATCTGATGATAAAACCAGGAGGAACCGGAACTCTGTAATAAAACAACGTATCCAAGCCCTGTTTGGGCTTATTGAAATTGTTATGGAATGCACTTTGGCTATAAATAAAACTTTTTCGTGGATGTTTCGATTTGGATTATTCTTTTTTTTACAGAATAAGGTAGACCCTTTTAAAATTCAGCGAGATTGATTCAATCGTTTTTGTTTTATCTTGATTTCTTTGAATCTATATTTATCTCGCGATGATGTTGTATTTGGTATACCGATTATCCATTAAAATTATTGAAATAAATGCCTTTTTAGTGACAAAGAATAGTAAATATATCCACTAAAAAGTGTAAAATAAAAAACTTTTTAACAAAATAAAAACCGTCTTCAAAAAACTAAAAAGCCAAAAATAATCTAACTTGTAATCTACCTTGTTTAACTAAATCAAATATTTAACTAATCTGAAGTCGGTGCCAAATAAACAACCGACGTAGAATAGCAAAAGTATACTCCAGTAACGAGATGCGCGGACCAATTTGTAGGTATGTAGGCAGACCTGCAATACTCGACTCAGTAGTTTTTTTGGCACCGACTTCAGATTAGTTAAATATTTGATTTAGTTAAACAAGGTAGATTACAAGATTAGATTATTTTTGGCTTTTTAGTTTTTTGAAGACGGTTTTTATTTTGTTAAAAAGTTTTTTATTTTACACTTTTTTTATTTTGTATACAGTATGTTATTAGTTTGTAATTATAAGGTAACAATGCAAATGGTGTTTACGTTTAATTGGCTGTGCAATCAGCAAGCTACTTTATATACACTTAGCTTGGAAGATCTATTGTAACACTCGTTGGTAGACGTAAAAGTAAAAAAAATAATAAAGAAAACCCTAAATGACACGCTAATTTTAAAAATATATGTATTTACACTATTTATGTTATATTTTATACATAATGATTCAAAACTCAACTCGTATCCTCAAAGACAAAGGAAAATAAATAAATTCATACCCAAACATAGAATCCCTAATACATAGTATTCCACCCAAGGTAACTCATTTAACAACGACAGGTACCATATTACGGCCATAATACAATGTCGCTAGCCATAAGCATTAAAGTTAGGGATGGGATATACTTGCTAAATTCAATACTATGGCTTCCAAGTATGAGTATGTAAAAATACCAGGGTCAAAAAACCAGGTATTCAAATACTTGAAAGTATTTCGCGGCTCGCATCGGTGACGATTATATACCTAACTAGCTGTTGCCCGCGACTTCGTCCGCGTGGTATTTAACAAAGACAACCGTTGACAACAGCCTGCTCGCCCATTCTGAGCCCGCGCCGCGGGACGCATTGCAGGTTGTTGCTATCAAACTTAATCAGGCGCTGCGCTGCAACATTGGTTTTAATTTTTTTTCGTGAGATCCTATTTTTTTTTCTAAAATAAACGTAGCCTAAGTTACTCCTTGTTACATCAGCTATCTGCCAGTGAAAGTCCCGTCAAAATAGGTCCAGCCATTTTAGAGATTAGCCGGAACAAACAGACAGACAGACAGACAGACAGACAGACAGACAGACAGACAGACAGACAGACAGACAGACAGACAGACAGACAGACAGACAGACAGACAGACAGACAGACAGACAGACAGACAGACAGACAGACAGACAGACAGACAGACAGACAGACAGACAGACAGACAGACAGACAGACAGACAGACAGACAGACAGACAGACAGACAGACAGACAGACAGACAGACAGACAGACAGACAGACAGACAGACAGACAGACAGACAGACAGACAGACAGACAGACAGACAGACAGACAGACAGACAGACAGACAGACAGACAGACAGACAGACAGACAGACAGACAGACAGACAGACAGACAGACAGACAGACAGACAGACAGACAGACAGACAGACAGACAGACAGACAGACAGACAGACAGACAGACAGACAGACAGACAGACAGACAGACAGACAGACAGACAGACAGACAGACAGACAGACAGACAGACAGACAGACAGACAGACAGACAGACAGACAGACAGACAGACAGACAGACAGACAGACAGACAGACAGACAGACAGACAGACAGACAGACAGACAGACAGACAGACAGACAGACAGACAGACAGACAGACAGACAGACAGACAGACAGACAGACAGACAGACAGACAGACAGACAGACAGACAGACAGACAGACAGACAGACAGACAGACAGACAGACAGACAGACAGACAGACAGACAGACAGACAGACAGACAGACAGACAGACAGACAAAAATTCTAAAAAATTTGGTTTCGGTATAGGTAACGTGTATACATCCAAATGCACTTAGTAAAAAGCGGTTATTTTAATATTACAAACAGACACTCCAATTTTATTTATATGTATAGATTTATATGAAGATATGGAGCTATGTTCAATGCAAGTTTTTTGAGCCCTGGCAGCTAGGTCTCACGCCCGACTAGCAAGTACTTACACACGCCCGTACCAGGGCTCCCTACGTCGAAGCGAAGCCCTGGTATTAAAACCTAGTATCGTAAATACGTCTTGTCCCTAAGTTAAGTGTACAATTATCCCGATACGTGATATAGGCTCGGGGTTCCACGTAAATTGCTCGGGTTATATCACTCATGTTATAACGGTGGATCCTTCATATTGAGGTCGCAGGTGTGAGATGTCGGAATATGGAATTCCTAATTACGCAGCTTAATTCTGATCATGTTTTATGGATAGGATAATCTGGGTTGTGATTTATATTAATGATACATTAGTCACTTGCCCCCAAATTTATAGACGTTTTATAACTTTATATAGTACTGCGCACAAGGGGTTTGTTTTGCGTAGATGTATATAACGTTTGATAAGGTTTTAAAACGACTAAACATTCAGGGGTTGGTGTTAAAATTTGATACTTTACAGACCATAGTATAATAATAGGTATTTTTTTTCGTGACAGCTATGTCACGTGATTGGCCCAATGCTACGTCATCCGCCATCGTCGGCCTATGAGATGCCAATGAATGGCAGCACAGATCGTGACGTAGTTGCGGGCCATCGTCGGCGTAGCATATATTTTAATACCATGGTCTAGACCAACCACGTAGCCAAGCTATCCTGGTTCGGGCACATGCCATTCGGAATACATCGGATTTCATCGTACACATCATCGCCGCAGCGGCAGCATCAAGAATAGTTCTATCGCGTTTCATTGCGTTTTGTTATTGGAACGAAGTTCCTTATCGCGCGTTGCGAAAGGGGGCTAGACGGAAAAAAATATCACCAAAAGTTGTAACGACACTTTTTGCTATCTTTGTCGTTTGCATTTACATAATGGTCAGTATTTTCGAGACATTGCACAAGTGCATCCGTGGCGCAAATGGCTAGCGCGTTCGGCTGTTAACCGAAAGGTTGGCGGTTCGAGCCTACCCGGGGGCGATATATTTTTGTTTCCCAAAATTATTGATTTTTTGTACATAATAAATAATAAAAAATAATAAAGGAACTTCGTTCCAGCCGGGTGTCCCTTGACACCTCTCAAGGTTTTATTGTTGTCGCTGTTTAATATGCAAGGTATAAAGATGTTCATCTTAAGGTCTAGACACGTCTCGGTATTTACCCTTTATCAGCAGAGTCAGATAGTCTCGTGTTCACTCCTATTTTTCATAAATTCTATGTTCCCTTTTTATTTATTTAGATGTGTTGTTCCTCTATGTACTTTGTATAAAAAGGCAAGTGCTTACGCGGGCCCGCGCCTCACGGAATAAAAATAATACGTCAAAATGATTGATTACATTTCAAACGATAGATTAGTGTTTTTTTTTTCTGGAATATTATTGTGTTTGGCAGTGTTCATATATCAGTATGATGTCGGTATTTCAGTACCTATATAAAATATCGACTGTTATTTGTGTATTCGTTTTTGGTAGGTACCTATGTTTTTCAGGATAACACAGGACACAATTCAGGGTGAGCTTGAATGATTGATAATTCATTAGACTATAGTCATAATTATTATAGCGGGAAAATTCCCTCGCAATGTGAGGGGAATGTTGGGTGTAGTCCACCTCATAGGCCCAAATTTAAATTGACGAAATTTACACACCTTTTTTCGATGCTGTACTGAAAGATGTCAGCGCATGAAACCTAAAAATCTCCCTTCTATTCGTCCTTGTTGATATCTCAAAACTAACAGACATAACCACAGTGACACTACCAAAATGTATTCAGTGAACATCATGAAAATATTCCATGAATATTTTACACAACTTGCTTATTTGTATACGCAGTAGGGGCACCCCACACATCTGGGGTATCTGCGCCCGGAATGTAGTCTAATTAACGTTGCGGCTCAATATTCAGGATGCTGTGTTTATGGCGGTTGTTGATAAGGGTTAAATTCCCTTATTACAAATTATAATTAAAGTAATTTACGGTGTAAAGTACGTACCTAATTGAGTTTTAATGAGTTTTCAATGACCATATTCTGTTCAGATGGAGCAACGAATTGAATCAATATGTTGAGAGATCTTCTTATTATGGTCCACTGGGAACTTTATGCGAGGTGGTATTAGGTCGTAGTTTGATAAACCAGAGCCTGAATAATCAATTAAAATTAGCCGTTCCTAGCCTAGATTAGCGAGGGAAATTGACTGATGAAAACACTCGGGCGAGGCAGCACGAGCTTGCCTTGTTGGCAGTCCGCATGCCGCATGCCTTTCGAGGCTCTACCGGCCTGGACACAGCTATTGGGTAGTGTTTAACACTTTTCATGGAACATTGAAAGTGCTTAGTCATGGCGCGAAAAACTTGAGATTTTTGATGATTTTTATTTTTTAACGAAATCATTTATAGGTACCTATTTGCGATGTGATTTTCTTGTTCGCGTCGTTGAATAATCGTTGTTCGTGTAATATCGTGTAGTTTCGGTCATGATTACCAATAGTATATTGTATCGAATGTAGCGTATCGAGCGGCGTTATACACACAAAAAATAATTACAATATACAAAGTTTCGTATCGATGAGATAAATATTAAAATAAATTGAATCCAAAATAAACAAAGTTTGGAAAATGGGGAACGCGATGTTATCATAGCGAAAGTTATGTTTAACATTAGTTAGTATGAAACTCGTACTGGCAGGAAAGTTTGTTTAACTACACAGTTCTATGAATGCGGTGTTTGTTTAACTGGTATTTTTGTACCTAGGTAGGTTTTAGATGAAAAACTATAGGATAAATACATCCCCAAATTTATTATGCCTAGCTTCATGCTAGGCATTATATCGCATCAACTATCCATCAACAATGTCATTACAAAACACTTTTAAAAATAATATATTTGCATGATGCCATTTGTAAATAGATTCAAATTATCTATCTATAAATTTGGGGGCAAAGAAAGAATATCATCTCAGATAATGAGATATCTAGAAATTATACCAATTTAACAAATTTTAGCCGTCCAACACTGAATGATTTTTACGTAAATAAAACTATTCCAGAGCGAAAATCATATATCATAAAACCACCAATGCTTAACCCCAGAATTCATGCCTAGTATATGACGTTTGATATAGTTATAAAACGACTATAAATTCGGGGACTAGTTTTTAAATATCAAATGGACATTTACTAAAACATTTGTATTGTTACAGCAATTCGTTTGGAGCGACTTCACAGAGGAATACATATCTACAGATCGCAAACACACGTTCTATCCGTCGGTGATAATCAACGAGCACTTATACGAGGTGAAAATCACTGACGTACCAGTCATACCTTATTTCCCGATCAACTCGTACTACGAATGGGCGCACTACCGCTTCTACGGACTCCGAAGTGCCACAGCATACATATTAGTCTTCGATCTGTCGAACGTCGAAACATTTCAGTATATCCGAACTCTGAGGGACCAGATGGTCGAGAGTCGCGACATGAGGAACGTGCCCGTTCTAGTTGTCGGCAACAAACAGGACCTCCTATGTAGCAGTACCCCGTCAGCGACCAGCGGTCTTCAGCAGCTCGCGATCGCTGAAAGCGCTTGCGGGGACTCCAGAGAGAAGAGAAGGACAATTGTGAACTTGGTTCGGAAACACTGGAAGTGCGGATACGTGGAATGTTCAGCGAAGTATAACTGGAGAGTCATAGCGGTGTTCAAGGAGCTGATGGAGATGATAGATGCAATAGAGTGGAGTGGCGGGGGGCGGAGCGCTGAACCTCCTCCCGACTCATCAACTGGAGGAGCAGGGTCTCACGAGAACCGCTGTGTCGTTGCTTAGCACCGTCGAAATTCTTCTAAGGCGATCTGTTATGTTGCCGGGAAGTAATGGTATTTTTTTTTTTTTTAGAATATATACACCCTAAACTTGAATCTGGCATAAGTGATATCTTTTGAGAAAAGATAAATGTCCGCCGTTACCAGGTCTGTTCTCACTTTATGCTAAGTATACTCGGCAATACTGACACTCGACACATATGTCGACAGACATTAAGCGACAAGAAACGAGATCTGCAACTCGGTGTCTTCGATACTCAGTCTAAATAGATTGATTGTCTACGGCAGGGATTCCCAAAGTGGTCGATATCGACCGATAAACGAAAACTGATTTTGGGGGTCGACGAGGTCTAAACATCGACCCCTATTAATTAACACAAGTTCTTATTTGAAACTGTCAAGATACTGTATAAGTTGTCTTACGTGTACCAACTTGTTATAAGAATGACTAATATTTTAGTAGGAATATGTATCATTGTTATAAAAAACTAGAGATAGGATTTTTAAAGTAATTTGGCTATGGAGGTCTGAGGTATCAGTACATTTTGGAAAAAGGATCTCTTGCCGAAAATAGTTTGGGAATCCCTGGTCTAGGGTCAAGTGTCTTCAGAGAATCCCTCTCCTTATTGCTAATGAAGCCATTAATTTTCGAGGCAATCTCATTAATCTTTGTTTATCTTGTCCAATTTAATTAAGTAACAGTATCCACGAATCTCAGTTCGGTGTTTTATTTATTTTGATTTAATCCAATTGAGTGTTCACAGCTCGTGTTCGGAGATTTCTATGAATTCGTTGCTCTAGAAACTTGTGTCGGTAACTTTGGTAACGAGGTTCACTTGAATCCAAACTTCCAGTAAATTGAACCATGGTTTATGCGCTTTTCATTAATGTTCTTCTTGTACGACCTCATTAGCTCAGTCGGTGATGACCCTGCTTTCAGAATTTATAAAAATGTGATGAATTTGGAAGATTACTATTGATTAATTTTTATTTAAAAGTAAAGAATCAGAATATCTTTATTCACGTAGACCATTAAGTACAGTACTTATGAATCGTCAAAAGTTAAAAAATATTATGCTACTACTTTACCACCCGTTTGGAATGCCGTTCCTATGGAGAATAACGAGCAAGAAACTCCATGGTTGCTCTTTTTTTTTTTAAAGATCTACATTTTTGAGCAATAAATTGTTATAGGTATTTTTTTGTATTATATATATTGTATTATATTATATTTTTTTAGTAATACATTGTTATAGGTATGTGAGAACAATGTAGGAACGGCTAATCAGACTTTAGGAGCAGGTAAAAAAAAGTACTAAGTATAAAATAATAGTTAATGGCTACATAGTTCGCACAATTACAAATTACTACCTAAAATATTTTGAATATCATACAACCTACCTACTCGCTACTACCGCCTTAGACAAGTACACAGAATTATGTTGGTCGTGTCTGAAAGGCGGTTACGATAAGATATATACCTATTTCAGGTTTTCAAAGGATTTCAAAACCAGACAAATACTTACTACTTTAACATCAACAAAGTGAGTGGACTGATCACGAACAAGATACCTATGCCAGGGTTTTTATTTATAAAGGCCGTCGTCCGTTAAAGCCGTGTAACCGAGAAATATTCCACCAATAAGAACGTGTTATTGTAACCAATAAGAACGTTTTATATATATTCTGTCCGCCATTTTATCACATGAAATATGAGCGATCCTCCATTTTTAAGCCCTTCTTTTATTTGGTTCAGGTATGTTTGTAAGAAAATCTTGCAAGTCGAATTTAAATTTTTTTCTGACGGTTTGTATCGTGACTTTTTATTTCTTCTTTTTTTTGGGATGGAAATCAGCTACAAAATAGTGTTTTTTGCCAGTGTCGAGTAATTCTTGATTATTGTTATTGAATGATATGTACCGCTGATGATAATGATAATGTTGATGGCAATGATGTTGATGAAATGAATCCCCTACCCCTATCAGTAAAGCTGTGGATAGTTTACTGAAAATTTACCGGACATCGTGGGAGAACTTGAAAAGTCAGGTTATACTATTTTATTTCAATTTCCTTTAATCGTGCACGTTTATGAACAAAAATGGTTAATATCCCACTAATATTACACAGTATTTATCAAACAAACATAATTTTGGAACACACAAAATTGACAACTTCACGGTTGAACTTCCCGCCAAAAAGTCACAACTTTTTTTTTTTTATTTGGCATCACCGTAGTTATTTTGCCAGTGTCAAGTAATATAAATTATTTCTGTTTTTTAATATATGCACAAGCCCAAAGGCTAGGCCCAAGTAAAATACCCCCCATCCCTCAATCAGTAAAGTGATGGATACTTTACCGAAAGAGTTTTCATGGATTTTTTGTGAGAAACTGAAAAGCCATGTTTCGTCACTCTGTTTCAATTACCTACACTTGTGCACTTTACCGAACCCATAATGGTTAATATTCCACTTATATCACTCACTATAACTCGCAGGAACACTAGTTTTAGAAATTAAAACATAACTGACGCCATGACTTTTCAGTTTCCCGCCAAAAAGCCCGTCACAACTTTTTACATGCTATTCACTCTACTTTTTCAGTGGCCAGTTAGTGGTCATACAGCCTCTCCAATAAAAAATATAGTTGGAAGTTGGACGTATAATGTCGAGACGAATCCCGAATATAAACGATCGATTATGTTTTTATTAAGAAAGACCATTTTAACAATATGTAAGCTTTAAATTGAGAGGTTCATGTATTTCTTAGATTCATTTCAGGGTAATTTTATACTTTTCTACTTACACCTTGATGTCTAATTAGAATTCCGCATGGTATTTAATAATTTGTGAATACTGTGTACAAAATGGAATATAAATAAAATAGAAACTTTTCATATTTATAAAATTTACCCTCATCTACATTTTCATAATTCCAAAGTGTTTTGTTTGAACCTGATTTTTTTTATGTCCGCTAGTTTGATGTATCTACTCTTGGCTTTTATTTTTATATCGACAGTAATTATTCGAGGTGGCTCGGACCGGAATTAACTGGGACCACCGTTCCAGTTGACTAATTTTATAATGTTTTTCTTTTGCTGACTCAATCCGAGTCAGCAACCTATGGGGGGATTGTTACCGCTGAGAGGAGCCCCGTACCCAACAGTCGGACGATTAGTATTTATATTACAGGGTTTTTTTTTCTTTGCAACTTTACTAGTTAAGGAATATGTTCAGTGGTCCTTAACTGGGACCTTTTAGGCTCAGTAGACAACGGTCCGAGTCGACTAATGATTGTAACGGCGGTATTAGTTTCGACATAAGTTTTTTTTTTTCACTGATCACCCTTGAGGGTATTCCCGGTATAGAAAACATCTGTCTTTTTCTTAGCGCATAGATCGTTCGCCAAACTGTGCTAGTGTTAGATTACTCTGTGTTGTGCTTTTTCTACCTACGTGCTTCCTCTACTAGAAAAAAAAAATTATTTATAGGTATAGATATTGATCCATTTGTAAAGATATTTACAATGTGTTGCATTTAAAATTTAGACTGTATGTTACTGTGACATGTTTTTAACTATAATGTAGTGATTAATTAATTTATTATTATCGTTGTAAGTATTCTTAGATATATAAAACGAGACACCATTTTATTGTAAAAGCGATGTTGGAAATAAATGATTGTACTTATTTTTCAAGTAGATTAAAAAAAATACTGTACATCACAATTAAACACAATGTTTTTTTTTTTTTTTTTTAATTACATTATAGGCAAGTATTTGATCTCGATCTCACCTGATGGTAAGCGACGATGAGATCTACGATGGAGCATACTTGCCTAGAAGGTACCTGTTAACGCTCGACTTGAAAACACAATATAATATTTATAGATTATGTCATTTTACTGTATACCACATTATGATACAGTTGAGCTTAGTTAGTCATTACAATCCAGGCGGGATTGCAGCCCGAGGAGAATGCGAGGGCGTCATGGAGCCGAGATTGTAATGACTAAATAGTCACTCGTATCATATGACGTTTTCAACACACTTGTCATGAAAAAAAACATAAAACATGGCCACAGAACAAAAATGGTGCCCGGTATTTTCGAGCTCCAGTTGCAATGCCATTATAACTGTCTATAAATTTGGGGGTTAGTCTATAAAGTACTTACTGGATCTATTATGTATTTTTTCATGAAAATCAACTAAGTATATCTCCCTGTATCAAGATGACCCGTTGATCTATACATTATTTGTTTAAAAAAGTGTCAATATCAATGTGTTTTTAAAACTCATTTGTAATTAAATAGAACAGGTACCTAAGTATCCAGGTACTTGAAGGATGTGTGGCCAAAGAGTAAACTGCAGTGTTGGACTACGATGTAAGTAACCATAGACAATCGTTATACAAATGTTACACGGTGCAATAAAAAAGTTGTGAAGGATTTTAACTGGTTATAATTATTTAACACATCGCCCACAGGTTTCTAAAATAAAAGTCGCCTAAGTTACTCCTTGTTACATCAGCTATCTGCCAGTGAAAGTCCCGTCAAAATCGGTCCAGCCATTTCAGAGATTAGACGGAACAAACAGACAGAGAGATAGACAAACAGACAAAAATTTGTTATGGTATATGTACCGTGTATACATCCAAATGTACTTAGTAAAAAGCGGTTATTTTAATATTACAAACAGACACTCCAATTTTATTTATTTGTATAGAAGAAATCTGTAGTGGGAGCGATACAATAATTTATTTTCTATATTCAAGGTAGATAAAAATCAATATCCATTTTTCGATTCGTTCGCAATCATTAAGGTGGAAGCTCAGGGTCAGGGCGCGAAATTCAAAATGACAATGGTTTTTATTTTTTTATGAAAAATTTGGACATCTTTACGATGTAATTTAGTGTTTTGCGATATTACCATTCTGCATTGGATGTCTCGATGTATTAAATTTGCTTAAAAAAGTACGTAATCTGATACAATACCATAAGGTTTGTAAAAACTGCTACTTTTACTAACTTTATGGTGTTGTATCGCTTTAGGTATTCTTTTAAGCAAACTTAATACATCGAGACATCCAATGCAGAATGCTAATATCGCAAAACACTAAATTACATCGTAAAGATGTCCAAATTTTTCGTAAAAAAATAAAAACCATTGACATTTTGAATTTCGCGCCCTGACCCTGAGCTTCCACCTTAACATGATACGTGTAGACTATGTAAGCCAATTGTAGGCCTAAATCTCGGAACGTCGATAAATCTGTGTAAAGGCAAGTCAATTTGTAGCTCGACAGTGTGTTAACAGAAACATCGGACGGGCGGATGCGACCAGAATTAGGGCAAGAGCAGGGTTGCCAACATTTTTCTATATCGGATTTTGTTTAGGGTATAAAAAAATATAGCAAATGATGAAATATAACAGAAAATCTTGTTGGAATTTTGGCGGGAAACTGAAAAGTCATGGCGTCAGTTATGATTAAATTTCTATAACTAGTGTTCCTGCGAGTTATAGTGAGTGATATAAGTGGAATATTGACCATTATGGGTTCGGTAAAGTGCACTAGTGTATGTAATTGAAACAGAGTGACGAAACTTGGCTTTTCAGTTTCTCACAAAAAATCCATACAAATCTTTCAGTAAAGTATCCATCTCACCATCACCATCCATCATCAGGAGTACTTTTACCTGAATATTTGTTGAAATACATAATTTGTTTTTTCCTACAACATGTTAAAAGTGACAAAAATATATTAATAATATATTGCTGATATCCAATAACGAAAATATAGACGAACCTGATTAGCGCAGTTGGTAGTGACCCTGCCTTCTGCGCCGAGGGACCCGGGTTCAAATCCTGATAGGAACAAGCTTTGTGTGATGAGCATGAATATTTATACCTGAGTCATGGATGTTTAATATCTATATAAGTATTATATAATGAATTCGCCCTCAGTCCATTGTACGGCACCCATAATACAAGCGTTGCTTAGTGTGGGACCGTGCAGTTGATGTGTTCGTCTGGCGATATTATATTGTTAGCGGTTCCTATCGAATTGTATTAAAAAATATATGCACGGGGAACCGAGGGTAGATTTAATTAATTAATAAGAATAAAATCACATGAAAACATGTAATTACACAACGAACAAACTCAATTCTTCAATATTTGAATCCAACATAAATAACTCAAATTTAACAATTCCAACGAGCTATAACACGTCTTATCGCTACAAAATTCGGAGAGCGAATGAGCGCAATGTCGGGGAGCGCGCGCCTTATATAGGCACGAAGGCGTGAACTGTCAAACTGTGTTGCCATATCGCTAATACGGCCTCTCCTGACACTTGGTCGTCCTCGAACATGTCTTCATTGCTTGGCAGTCTTCATTGCTCGGCTAGTGGGCTCGGGAAGCTTCCGGGAGAATGCAGTCTTCAATGCCGGCCGGATGCGACGTTTGTTGAACCCCGTTGTCCATCTCCAGTGTGAGTGCTCGAGAGTAACTGGCTCTCGCAGCTAGAGAAACTGGTAGATGGATCAGCCGCAAGGGAGTCACCTTCAGCTGAAAGTAGAAAATAAGGAATATCAATATCTTCCCTATAACTTACTTCAGTATATACGCTGAAAATTCGTATATCCCGAGGCGAGAATCATCTCGAAGACATGACCCAGTTAACATGTCTCGACGCATCAGACATGACCTAGTTAACATGTCTCGAAACCACAGGCATGACTCAGTTGACATGCCTACACCGGCGGAGAATAAACTCAACACCACAGACATGGCCCAGTTATCATGTCTCTCCTCTTCTTCTAAGTCGTGACGCTCAGGTCAGAGCGGTCGTGGTCGTCATGCATTGGTTCTGGGATTGATGTTGCTCGCCTCACGATGTCTCGCCATCTCTCCCCGATGGATGCCATCCTGGTTTACTCATGCAAGAGGCCGCCAATGGCAGACTTAATCTGGTCGGTCCATCGCATGTGCGACCTTCCACCTTCCACTCTGCCTTGTACAACCAACCGCTCTATGGAGTCATTTTCTCGAAAGACTCTCCGAAAGACTTCTAAAGACCAACGTGCGCACTAGCCGAATTTTAGTGGCTTTGGTGATGCTCCTGTTTTTCCATATTCCCCTTAGCCTATCCATTGAGGATCATGTCTACACTGGCGGAGAATAAACTCGTTACCACAGACATGGCCCTGTTATCATGTCTACTTTGGCGGAGACTAAACTCGACACCACAGACATGGCTCAGTTATCATGTCTACACTGGCGGAGACTAAACTCGACACCACAGACATGGCCCAGTTATCATGTCTTCCTGGCAGAGAATAAACTCGACACCACAGACATGGTCTAGTTATCATGTCTACACTGGCAGAGACTAAACTCGACACCACAGACATGGCCCAGTTATCATGTCTACACTGGCGGAGACAACTCGACACCACAGACATGGCTCAGTTATCATGTCTACACTGGCGGAGACTAAACTCGACACCACAGACATGGCCCTGTTATCATGTCTACACAAATGGACACAACGTAACAGACATGACCCAGTTAACATGTCTGCTACACGGCTTATAATATTGAAAGCACACTTAGCTTAATGTCCAAAATTGCGACACAAGCCTCGGGGGTCCACTCTCCTGGCCAGGCCATCATATGCTCGGCGGCAGCCCGAGTGATTTTGCCATACGAACCACTCAGTAGTTGTAGTTCATACCGGCCATGGGGTAATACTTTAATGACCCGGTAAGGCCCTCTCATCCCCGAGTCCAGCTTGCCTGTAACAAGGTTTTAGTTACAAAAACATTATCATTTAGCGGAAAACTTCGTTTATAACATTCCGATTTTTATTTACGTAAGTGTCCTGTTTACGTCTATTTTCATCAAGTAGTTCACTAGCGCGCTGCCTCTATAGCTCCCTTAAGCCCTCACGATTCGGTCGTGTATTGTCCAAAGCAGCGTCACGGATAAGTGACCTTATTACTGGCGTAACTGCTTCTACCCCAATTAGTAAATGTGATTGTGATATTTGTGTGGTTTTATGCTTAGTACTGTTAATAATGAGCTGCATCTTCCATAAAGACGCTTACCATCGATTGTTACGACTGGTAGTCTCGATGCGCAACATATTAAGTTACATGCGGCAGTAGCGTTCTACCTGACCATTTTCACTATGCATTTCTGGAGTAATAAAATTAATTTGACACCCCATATCAGAGGCCCATCCTTGAAAGCTCAAACATTCAAACATTCGCCCTCCATCGTACTCCATAAGTTTAGGAGTACCAAATAGTGATATAGCATTTGAAACTACCTGTTTAAGTTTATATGCTCATGTTGGTCATGAAAGATCCTTAACAAACTTAACCTATCACATCTTGGTATGAAGCATAGAAATCTGGGTTCACTCCCAGCAGTAATGTATTTGTAATAAGGCAACTCATTACGAACAAAATATCGGGACAAGTCTAACTCATTATTTAGGACTTTGTCAATCAGCGTACGAGTCTCTTCGTCCGCTGACTGAGCTATCTGCGCCCAGTTTCGTGGTGTATCAATGTGGCAAACATCTACAGGACTCCGACCCAGACAACCCGCGTGTTGTATCATTACGCCCTTACGATATTCCGACTTTAAGTTGAAATCCTGCATGTACATCCACCAACACGCAACACGGGGCAACAAGTCCCTTTTTCGCTCAGTTAATTTAAGTGCGTTATTCAGTCGGTTACAATTCTAAAAGAAATTCCCAATAGGTAATGACTAAAGTTTTGTAAAGCTTTAATAATTGCCAAAGTTTCAAGCTCGTATGAATGATATCGTGGCTCGGCACCTTGAGTTGTTTTGTTAAAATATGCCACAACCCGTCTTTTACTGTACCCATGCATCTGAATGAGAACTGCACCACAACCGACTGAACACGCGTCCGTGTGCAGCTCCATTGGCAATAGTCGATCGAAAACAGCAAGTATAGGTTCATTTGTAAGGCATTCAATTATATACCTCCGAGAATTTTCCTATTAGTCTCTCCATTCGAATTTAACGTTACTCCGCAATAACCTAGCTATGGGTACGGTTCTAGATGCATAAGTGGATATGTATCTACGGAAGTATCCTGCCAAACCAAGAAACTGTCTGACCTCCCATACGTTAGTGGGTACTGGTGAATCTACCAGGGTTTTGATTTTACACTTGCTCGGTCTAACCTGACCCATTGAAATCGTACGACCTAAATATTCCACTTTCGTGGCTACAAAAGTACAAGGCGATTAATATGGTCTTCTATCAGCGGTAATGGATAGCGATCCTTAACAGTGATCGCATGTAGTGCACGATAGTCGACACACATACGATCCTTATCGTCCTTTTTCTTTACAAGAATAATTGAGCTGGCATAGGGAGATTCCCCGAGAGAGATTAAAGTCTGCAAGGTCCATAACAAATAAGTGTTCCACTCATTAACTCAAAATGCATATGACCAGTCGTTACCGTTGTCCACGCAGTGCCAACGATTAGAAACTACTCAAATTCATTAATGACACCCAATAATCTTTCGCGATCATTACCCTCGAGAGGTGTATTAATCATCTAAGTTAAGGAGGAACACACTGCGGTCACTATTTAATGTCGAACTAGGAATTCGAGTAATTCGTTGTTCATTGTTTGCACGAATGTATTGCACATCGTCACGGTTTAAGACATCGGTCCCAACAAGTACAGGTACATTCATACATTTATGAGTAACACAACTAGTACACTCAATATTTTGGTCACCCATACCACTTAAAACTTGGTATGTGGGTAGTTGTGTACATTCAAAATATTTAAGTACAGCTTTTGAAATTAGCGACACTCTGATCAAAATTAGAAATATAATAATGGGTTGATCTGACCTTAGTCAATGCGCTCAGTGCGCCAATGAGGCGGTCGGTGACATCCAACGAAGTCGAAGTACTTGCGTGCGATTTACCGATGGTGCCATCATTCGATCTGGCAGTAAGTGGTAGTGGCGCGGGCGGTCGAGGTACAGACACGATGGCGTCAACCGGCGCCACGATTGCACGCTCCGCCGACGATACCTCCGCCGACTCGTTGCTTGTTGCGGGTAGACTGCTATTTTCTAGCGCGTCAATGCGCGCTAGAATAATGCTGAGCTGGTCTTGAAGATCTCCTGCAACACTATTTTGACCACGCCTATTCCTAGTACTACTTCGAGTGAAGGGTCGATCAGCCATGATGAAACACATTTAAAATTTCACTTAAAACTCAACCCAAGCTATCTAATCAACTAATGATTATTTTTCGCTTGCGACCAGAGCAGATGTAGGCTACAGGAGCCTATCCCACTTCTGATGTTAGCGGTTCCTATCGAATTGTATTAAAAAATATATGCACGGGGAACCGAGGGTAGATTTAATTAATTAATAAGAATAAAATCACATGAAAACATGTAATTACACAACGAACAAACTCAATTCTTCAATATTTGAATCCAACATAAATAACTCAAATTTAACAATTCCAACGAGCTATAACACGTCTTATCGCTACAAAATTCGGAGAGCGAATGAGCGCAATGTCGGGGAGCGCGCGCCTTATATAGGCACGAAGGCGTGAACTGTCAAACTGTGTTGCCATATCGCTAATAATATTATATTATTATTACAATAAATACAACATTTTTTTTCAAAATTATAACGGTCAGCCGTCTACCGCACTAGAATGTTATGTATTATACTTATACTAAGGTTGGTAACCCTAGGCTTGAGTGCTGTTACACTGACCGCACGAAATTCGTAGGTATTCCCAAATTGCAAGCTACAGCTTTCAATTTGTCAAGTGTAAACATACTAGCCATTTGTGACATCGTAGAGCAGGTTCCAGTATTATTCTAACATGTATCTATCTGTCAGATTAATACACTATTAAGCGTTTAATCCCCCAAGGAGAAGGCCAAGGTGCATATCAGTACACCCACATTTTGCCAATGGTATTTGGTCCAAATTTTATAGTGGTGAGTCTATTGCTATTATACCTGGCATATTTCTCCTTCATTTGAAAACCTTTTAGGCCATAGTCCACCACGATGGCCCAGTACGGTTTGGGGAACTTCACACGTCTTTTGACAGACATGCAGGTTTCCTTACGGTGAAGGCAAACTTCACAGTGAAGCAATTGGTAATCATTATATATTGAATATGATAATCGCTCTTGAAAATCCCAGAAGTGCAAGCCAGGGTTTGAACTTGCAACCTTGTTAGAAGGCGAGCGTTTTACCAACTTGGCTATGGAAGTCAGAAGCCTGAAAAAAACTGAAAACTTTCCTAGGTTACTCGTAGTCTCATTAACTAGGTCTGGATGGACAGATGAAGATCTTTCCGTGTATAATATCCCTAATAATTAAAGTCGGAGTACATAGAAAGACATCCCCAAAGATATTTAGTTTATAGCTAAGATAAAAAAAGAACTGGGTAAAGTGAGTATATTCTCATTGTTTGAAAACCTAAACTGAACTCAATTGATGTTATTGGTAAAGATGAAATTCCGTTACAGGATTTCAGGCACCGATTTAATTTGTTTAAGTGAAAACGTTTTGGGCGTATTTTGATCTGAATCAGACCCATCTTTTGACGACTTTGGCCGTCAGTAGGTTATTTTTGTTGCTGACGTAATTTGATTATTTGTGTAGATTTGCGAAGGTTCTACCCTTTTTAATCTCCGCTGTGGATATGAAACACACGTTTCAGGGAATAATTCCACTGGTTTACAACGATAACATACTTTATTTCGATTTTGTGAAATGTTCGGGACACCTGACATATCCTCACTATATTAATTAAATACACGTTTATGAACCATACATTATTAATAGGTATTGCATGGCTTTGATTTATATACGAGTACCTATCTTTCTATGGTCGACGTCCTGATTAGCGCAGTTGGTTGTGACCCTGCTTTCTGTGCCAAGTGTCCTGCGTTCGAATCCTGCAGGTACGGATAAACTTTGTGTGATGAGTACGAATGTTTGTACTCGAATCATGGATGTTTTATATAATTAATTTGTACCGGGTTCGCCCTCAGTCCATTGCACGGTACCTATAATACAAGCGTTGCTTAGTGCGGGACCGTATAGTTGGTGTGTTCGTCTGGCGATATTTATTTATTTATGTAATTACATCCTAATACATCGAAAGTAGAAACATCGATCATCGTGGATGAATTGAATAAGCGTGGGACAATCTCTATCGTGGTAGGTACCAAGAGGAATTGTGGGTCTTCTTGGTCACAATGTTGTGACTAACAGTGTGATCATCAGGAATGCGTCCTACATGCGACATTTGTTTTTTTTATTGTGAATATTTTGAAACCGATTTTTTTATGTAAGTAAATTGCGTATATGTTAGTCAATAAGTATTATAACTTAGAAAACGTATAAATATCATGGTTACCGTACATAGAAAATGAAGTGAGGATACCCGTAATACTTAAACCTGTGTAAATTATTATTTTCCATGAAAAAAACATTTCCTGAAATTTCCTGAAACAAATCCATAACCAGCCTGTAAGCCTACGCTCAACCTACTAGACCAAGCTTTAAAGGAAGTAATTCAAAATGAGGAACATCGCTTGGATAATATTTAATATTTTACCTAAAACAGACTTAAGTAGTACATTCCCACTAAAATGTTACCTAAAACCGAAGCCCTGATACCCTCCACTCAACAATCTGAGGGATTTATATTCAGTCTGTTAATCCCCCGGACGGATATAACAGTTGAATGAATTGACGTATCTCAGAATAAGCAAATTAACTTTTCCCAAATTCACAGAAGTTTTCATCCATTTACCAAATGTCCTTACAAAGCTCTGAAGCTATTATTAGATTTCATTTATTGTGTGGTAAAAGTGTTAGATTCCTTTTATACATAATAATAATAATACCAGCCCTTTTAATGTCCCACTATTGGGCACCCTCAATGCGAGTGGGATTAGGCCATAGTCCACCACGCTGGCCCAGTGCGGGTTGGCGACATCACACATCTTTCGAGGGGTTCTCTCAGACATGCAGGTTTCCTTGCGATGTTTTCCTTCACCGATTAGCAGGTGATAATCATGGTTGAAAATGAGATTCGCACATGAAATCCAGAAATCCCAGAGGTGCGAGCCGGGGTTTTAACCTGCGATCCTCGTTACTGAGGCAAGCGTTCTACCAACTTGGCTATCACTGCTTATATATACACATACAAGCATATATACCTACCGTTGAATTCATATAAATTTCAAACAGAAAATCGTAATAAGATGACAAGAATTATATACCTACCTCTATTACTGTACACAATAATAACATTCTCCCGCTTTTACATCAAAGTACATAGGTTTATTTCCATATAGGTACATATAAAGGACTCTTTCCACCGTCTGGGGATTGCAAATTCAATCAAGTACAACGCTCTTTGATCTACGCCTTTACGAGACGAGCTATATGCAGAGAGCAATGTATAATGGAATAATTGGATTTTATCAGCCATGTTGGTAGGTAAATCTTATCAGGTATGTATAGTATATATATATTTATAACCCAAGAACGGGTGAGCTGATGTATGATCTTTGATTATTTGAAATTGTCTATGCCTCGAATAGCAGAATAACTACGAAAATAGGTAAAGAAAAATACAAAAAAATTGTAAAGATAATTCATTTTCTCATAAATTTGATTCTGAGGCGATACGAAGTTCGCCGGGACAGCTAATGTTATGTAGTTAAGTATATTTATATTCGTCTTAGCTACTAAAAAAAACTTCGCACTGTAATACCTGTCAGCCATCACGTCATGACAGAAGCATGTTTGTCACTCATAAAATATTTAAATCATTCCAAAAAAAAAAACTGATGATCCTAAAACGGCTGAAAAGGTTTTCACCAAACATAGCTAAGAACCATCCCGATTAAGCCAGCTTTCGAAGAAAAAACTGCACCGAAATCGGTCCACGCGTTTGGGACACAGACAGACCCACAGGCACATACACAGACAGACAGGCCTGAAACTTATAACACTGCTATGCGTGGGGGGTAAAATTTTTTACTATATAAGCATGTTAAAACCATCAAGAAGGTCTGTTACACTCTCAATCCTAAGCTTACCCGACCCTTATACAACTGTCTCCCTTACTCAATAGTCACAGCTATTATCTTGTGTAATGACCTCTTTGTATGCATGTGAACCGGCCCGATCTAATCTCAAAGGGAATTGTTAACCAATACCAGCCTCGCATTTGATCTTACAATTTTTTCTCGTTCGAATGAAGATAGCAGAGAGATGTGATCCTATTTTAGAACATGTTCGATATCGATTCGAATTCGGTCTGTCTGTATTTTATGTTCTCTACATTTAAGGTCTTATTTGACTTTTTGGCGGGAAGGGGAACCGCGAAGTTGTCAATTCTGATCATTTTCCAAAAAATGTATTTCTTTGATAAATAATGTGTAATATTACTGGGATATTAACCACTGTGTGTTCATAAACGTGCACGAGTGAAGGAACTTGAATTAAAATAGTATAACTTGACTTTTAAAGTTCTCGCAAGATGTCCGGTAAATTTTCAGTAAAGTATCCTCAGCTTTACTGATAGGGGTACATATCATTCAATAACAATTATCAAGAATTACTCGACACTGGCAAAAATGGCTATTTTGTAGCCGATATATATACAGCAGCCGAAACGTCGGCAACGTAAAAACATAAAACAAACGCGATAAAACCTGTAAAAATAAGTTTTATTTCAATGTATAGTATTCGAATAAATATAAGAAATCAATAGACTTGTAGCGACCACTTCAACCGCACCACTAGCTACGCAGATGGCACTGCAGACGCATTCAGTACAATAGAGAATTGACGTCACAATCCTGAATCGCGCTATAAGAGTTTTCGGAGCACGTAACATATATACAAGATCCCGGACAATAACCGTCGGGGCATAGCGGCCGCCCCGCCAGGCATACCACCCGCCTGGCTGGAAGATCTTCCCTTTTCCGCTAAAGACTTAAATGGAATAACAATACATTTAAAGTACAATTTAGTTTTATTCGCCAAAGGAAGAGCAATAACTAGGGCGTATGTACATAACGTCTACAGGCATACAAGTACCAAACTTTCCGAGAACATATACCACCTACTCTATACTCACTACCCTACGTGTATGATAAAGTTTGAAGCACAGTCAAACTTTATCATACACGTAGGGTAGTGAGACGCGAGACAACTAACGGATCCCTTGGGCACATCGCGACTTTCATCTATACATATAAATAAAATTGGAGTGTCTGTTTGTAATATTAAAATAACCGCTTTTTACTAAGTGCATTTGGATGTATACACGTTACCTATACCGAAACAACATTTTTTACAATTTTTGTCTGTCTGTCTGTCTGTCCGTCTGGCTGGACCGATTTTGACGGGACTTTCACTGGCAGATAGCTGATGTAACAAGGAGTAACTTAGGCTACTTTTATTTTAGAAAAAAAAAATAGGATCTCACGAAAAAAATTAAAACCAATGTTGCAGCGCAGCGCCTGATTAAATTTGATAGCAACAACCTGCAATGCGTCGCGCGGGCTCAGAATGGGCGAGCAGGCTGTTGTCAACGGTTCTCTTTGTTAAATACCACGCGGACGAAGTCGCGGGCAACAGCTAGTTATTTATATACAGGTAACGACACCCCTGAGAGAGCTCGGCCATATATTACAAGTAATACACTTTTTATATACACTACTAGCTGTTACGCGACTTCGTCCGCGTGGTATTTAACAAAGTCGCAAACCGTTAGCAATAGCCCGCTCGCGCATTCTGATTACTAAAGTGACTATTAAAAAATAGGGGTTGGTGATAGAAGGGTGAAAATTTAGGGTTGTATGTATTTTTTAATGCCACATTATACAAAAAAAAATTACCATCAAATAAAATAAAAATGTTAGGGGTGGACAACCCCTATAACTAAGGGTATGAAAATAGATAGTAGCCGATTCTCAGACCGACTGAATATGCATATAAAATTTCATAAAAATCGATCAAGCTGTTTCGGAGGAGGATGGTAACTAACATGGTGACGCGAGAATTTTATCTATACATATAAATAAAATTGGAGCGTCTGTTTGTAATATTAAAATAACCGCTTTTTACTAAGTGCATTTGGATGTATACACGTTACCTATACCGAAACAACATTTTTTACAATTTTTTGTCTGTATGTCTGTCTGTCAGTCTGTCTGTCTGTCTGTCTGTCTGTCTGTCTGTCTGTTTGTTCCGGCTAATCTCTGAAATGGCTGGACCGATTTTGACGGGACTTTCACTGGCAGATAGCTGATGTAACAAGGAGTAACTTAGGCTACTTTTATTTTAGAAAAAAAATAGGATCTCACGAAAAAAATTAAAACCAATGTTGCAGCGCAGCGCCTGATTAAGTTTGATAGCAACAACCTGCAATGCGTCCCGCGGGCTCAGAATGGGCGAGCAGGCTGTTGTCAACGGTTGTCTTTGTTAAATACCACGCGGACGAAGTCGCGGGCAACAGCTAGTATATAATATGATTACATTCGGCAAAGCTATATTTTATTCAAAGGGTATGTGAGAACAATTTAGGAACGGCTAGACTTTAGCAGCTGGTCAAAAATAATAGTATTAGTACCAGATAAAGCCAACATAAACTTTACTATAGTTACTTAGGTCTGCCTCAAGCGACGTTAGTACGAGGCGGGCCCCGGAAATTACGTTGTTCTGTGCAGGAAGCTCCTGCATGCCTTGAGGCTGTACTCCTAAGTTAGCGGTAAATACTATAAAGTCTGTCGACTCTATATGTAGAGTTATATTTGAAACTTAGTTTAAGACACTGTTATGCTAGAGGCGCTGATCAATTTTCCATACAAAATGAATACGCAAACTATCCAGTAAAATACACGTTTCGCAATAGTGCTACGTTACGTTACATTTTCGATGGCGCAGTTGTTAGTGATCCTGCTTTCTGTACCGTTGGACCGAAGTTTGAGTCCTGGTTGCGGCATAACTTGCGTGATGACCATGAGTACCTGAATCATGGATGTTTAATATGTATAAAAAATATATACTTGGAGCGCCCTGTACGGTACGGCCCATCATTGATATATTAGAGTAGATCAATGGTATCCATATAGAAGCGTTGCTTAGTTTGGGACCGTACAGTTGGTGTGTTTGTCTGACCACAGACACCATATATCTGGTAGGCTCTGCTTGTTAATAATAAAAGATCCGGGTATAGCCCGTGTGGAGAGGGTCATATAATAATAATAATACCAGCCCATTTTCATGTCCCACTGCTGGGTACGGGCCTCCCCTCAATGAGAGGGGGATTAGGCCATAGTCCACCACGCTGGCCCAATGCAGGTTGGCGGACTTCACACATCTTTCCAGGGGTTCTCTCAGACATGCAGGTTTCCTCAAGATGTTTTCCTTCACCGTTTAGCAAGTGACAATCGTGGTTGAATATGAGATTCACACATGTAATCCAGAGGTGCGAGCCGGGGTTTGAACCTGCGATCCTCGTTACCGAGGCAAGCGTTCTACCAACTTGGCTATCACGGCTTCCTTCCTGCTTCTGCTTGATACCCCAGCCAAAATACGTTTATATTATGTTAGTTAGAACGATACTCGTTATCCCGAGATCCCGTATAATAGGATACCGAATTACAACGTCAGGAAGCCCTGTCGGGAACATTACGTGTTTCCACGATGCCTGCCAGAGAAGTGTGATAGATTGTGTACACACAAGAGCAAAGATAAATAACGACATCAGCGGGGTTATTTTAAACCATTCGAAATCGATATCGGAAACGGAATCGTCAACATCCAAACTGGAATACCGCAATCGCTATTAAAATTTCCGAATTTAATTATTTTCGATGTTTCTCGACAAAAATACTAATCAGTTTTTCAAAAAAAGTTTCCATCGGAAAGGTCGTCGGGAGCGACACCAACATCGGAAAGTTTCAAATCCGTTTCCGATATCGATTCCGAATAATTTAAAATGACCCCCCTGGTCTCTTTACGTCAGATAAATGTTGGCGAAAAATGCGTTGTGATACAAAGAAGTTATTGCAACGGTTCGGCAACACGTTTTTTTTTATCGTGGGGAAACCCTCACGGATACGCAAGCGTCAGGGGAGGCAAGCGGGTTATGTCGGACTCCTACCGGCTAAAACCCCACGGTGGTCCTCTTCCCGCCTCGTGGTGAGAGGGCCACGGGAACGCTTTCGCACTCGTCCGCAACGATGAAAAAGGGACGGCGCGCGATGGAGTTAATGAAAGGAAAAATGAAAAAGTGGTCCAGAAAATTGAAATAAAACTTTTTTCGACGGGATTTCCACAAAACAGAGTCTGTGGGCGGCCTGCTAGAACTAAATAAGTATATAATGCTATTTTTATGTATTTTTATTTATTAGCTATCTATCTTTCTCTGGCTTCTTATAGTATTGCGTCCCTAGGGTGTCTCGTACTACCATCACGTTTTTCCAAAGGGGTGAGCAGGGGTGCGCTGTACTACGGCCACATTTATTAACTTTTCTTTTTCCTTAGTGTTAAATATACCATGAGCCCTGGGGTGGAAATTATAGACTTCTTGAGATTTATATAATTATAATTTCATTAAATACTCGGAACACTTTTCAAAACAAACGATGTCGAGGAGACGCCATAGATAAGAAAAATAAAACCATAGATAACATTATGAGAAGAGCATTTTTCATAGATTATTGTCCACTTAGATAAATCTTTTACTAGACTTATATTGTAGAAATTTAGTGTTAACACCACTGAAAAGTCGATAAAATAATAACGGAAATCTCAATGTAATATAAGGTCTACACGAAGTTATCAGTCAGCTTTATAGCTCGGAGCTATACCACGATAGAAATATAATCAGTCGATTGGTCGAACTATTCATTCATGCATTTATTGCTAGTCAGCGGGTTGCCTATTGGCTGGGTGCTCTGATATTGCCAATAACTGCTTTTGCCCGCGGCATCAGTTATTATGCCCTGGTGTAATTTATGAGCGATTAACGATTGGTCAAAGTCAAAGTCAAATCGTTTATTTCGTATAGGCCCACGGGGGCACTTACAAATTGTCATTAAAAAAAAATTCTAAACTCTACAACCGGATCGGAACGCGACCTCAAATGAGATGATAGAGGTGTGAGAATAGTTCTAATATTATCTATAACTAGCTGTCCCGGCGAATTTCGTACCGGCTCAGAATCAAATTTGTGTGGTGTGTGATATAATTAATAATTTTATTTATTCATTAATTCTACTCCCGTGACCATGGTTGGTTGGTTTTATTTCAATTTGTAATATTCGCGTAAATATAGGAAATCAACTGTCTTTATTGTTATTTTTTTCTCTTTTTTTTCACGTTTTAATAGTTATTCTGCTATTATGGGCGAAGACAATTTATAAAATCAAACATCATAAAAATCGGTCCACCCGTTCTTGAGTTACAAATGGTGTAACTAACACGACCTTGTTTTATATAAATCACCGTAATGACTCATAGAGTCCCAAGACCTGGACTTGAACATCTTGTACTAAATTGAATGTCAATATTTTAAAAAATCTAAGCTCTTGAATTGCACCAAAAAATTTCTAATCTTCCAGGAAAATTAGGTCATGCGGACTGAATGCCCTATGTAAGTGGTCGGAACTACCTTGCCAGTTCACAGCATCACTCATCATCTTGTACATACATTTTTACTATTGTAACATAACATTGACGTTGTACAATTAACTAGATTTTTTTTTATTACATTATAGGCAAGTATTTGATCTCGATCTCACCTGATGGTAAGTGACGATGAGATCTACGATGTAGCATACTTGCCTAGGTAGGAAGGCGGCAGTAGATAGAGACGCTACATTCACTAGGCACATGCAGCGCAACTGATCTGACCCGCCATCCATGAATGGCAGCACCGAACATCATGCCGGAACACGGCCAGGCCGCTTGGCGACATGGCTTTGTTCAGTGGGTGGTGACTAGCCACGGCCGAAGCCTACCACCAGTAGAGTTGTCACCTAGTTGGCACCACTCAGGGTCACGTGTAGGGTATCTCGAGGGTACTTAATTCTCCTACGGACGAAGGTGACTCTATAATCCACGAATCAGCAATCTGTGAACATTTACAGGATCGCACCTGCCATTATATTAGATTTGATAAAACACAGATCCTCGCAAAAGAACACCGATTCAAACCAAAGATGATACGTGAGGCCATTGAAATTAAAAAACATGCTAATTTCAATAGGGAAGATGGCTGGGTGCTACCACCGACTTGGGATTCAGTAATTAATATAATTAATCCAAGCGCACGATTGCAAGACCTCAAAACACCGTGAGCAGTTTTTGCGTAGATCAGACCGCAAGCAACAACTAAATATGAGGGTACCCCAGTTTTAAACTATGACACTAGGATGTCAACCACCTTAGTCCTCCCGCGACCATGGTTGCTGTAAAGCAGACGAAACGTGGGTCGTAAAAACATAAAATAAACACGATAAAATCTGTAAAATAAGTTTTATTTCAAAAATTAATAAGTTAGAAGTATAATTAAGAAAACATGCTGTCACTGTCATAATTATTTATGAAATCTATGGTGTGAGAGGGATGGAGAACATTACGTTTCCGAAACAGTACGTAATAAAAAAACTTTTTTAACAAAATAAAAACCGGCTTCAAAAAACTATAAAGTAAAAAAAAATCGAATTTTGAAGTCTACCTTGTCTAACTAAATCAAATATTTAACTAATCTGAAGTCGGTGCCAAAGAAACAACTGAGTCGAGAATTGCCGGTCCGCGCCAAAGGCTATACCTACAAATTGGTCCTCACATTTTGTTACTGAGTATACTTTTATCCACGCTTTCGTTTAGCGTTTATCCACGCTTGTACAGACTCGCATCCTTAATTTCTTTGGACACGTCTCAAGGCGAGAAAATGACTCCATAGAGCGGTTTTTTTTTTTTTTTTATTACATTATAGGCAAGTATTTGATCTCGATCTCACCTGATGGTAATACTAAGCATTGAACGTGCACTTCTATAGCGCATATGATATCATTAGATGTTTGTTTTTTGACAACCTGATTAGCGCAAATCCGCAGTCCCGGGTTCGAATCCTGGTAAGGACAAGCTTTGTGTGATGATCATGAATGTTTGTACCCGAGTCATGGATGTTTAATATCTATATAAGTATTATATATTGAGTTCGCCCTCAGTCCATTGTACGGTACCCGTAATACAAGCGTTGCTTAGTGTGGGACAGTTGGTGTGGTATTATTATGTTATTAAAACAAACATTTTTGTATTTCTAATTACGAAGTGAATAATATTAATATTCTGGAAAATTCAGGGCGGTATAAATTACCGGTCTTAACGAGGCGGGTATAATTTATGCGACCAATTTGTATAGCGCTCGTTCATTAGGAGCAGAATAAACAATTTTGTGGTAAATAGGTAGTAAACTTTTAAATTTGTATCAGTTTGTTTTAATATTAAACATTTATTAAAATTCACAGATGAAAAGCGCTAAGTTATGTCATTGTACATTTTAACGGCTAAAGTATTAGAGGGAGGCCATTTTCATATCTTCATGTCACATCCATTATTTTATTTATAATGTGTGTTTATTGAAGGTATTATTGCTATTAAGTACTTGACATTGGCAAAATAGTTGCTAAGTTGTGGGTGAGGCCATATTCATATCCATCTTATTTCTCATTTCGTAAAGAAAGAAGAAGAAGTATTAGAGAAATTAAGAGATTTCTCAAGAAATATCCCTTTCAAGTTTACAAGATAAATAATACTGCTTGTCCCGGACTTAACTTGCACATGTAAACGAAAGTCGCTGAGTGTTCGCCCACTATTCCCTGTCGTATGTTTCCAGCCGAGATATTCCGGTGGGATTCCGATGCCTCATTTAAGACATTCCCCATTGGGAATTTCAATTGAACCTGATATTGCTGAGTACCAAAAATGTCATAAAAATATAGGTATTCTCATTTTGACATACATTACACAGGTAATATTAAGCACTGTAAATTTTTTTTCACTTCTCACGCTCGTAAAGTCAGCGGACTAAAACGGTATTTTATTTGCTTATGCATTCATCATACATTCAATATTCGCATGCCTATTGCAGTCGAGATATGCTTTACCATTAATTCAATTAACATCGTAATGTAAACCATATCTCAAGTGAATAAATTTCATTTAATTTCATCAGATACGTTTCTAAGTAATACCACTTACTCATAAATTATTAGATGTAATCAAAACTCGCACAAATTAATTTATTTACAGCTTTTTTTCATATTCCCATAGGAGACACTTACCTACTCTTCCTTACGCTCCAGTAATATACCAACGATAATATGTGAACCTAAATAAAGTAATTACATTATAATAATATGACAAACCCGCCCCCAACCCAGGTAGGAGTTTGATAAAACTTTCATCCCCTTATCTGGGCCACTGGCTAGGATTTGGAGGCCAAACAAATTCCCGCCGGGAAAGATTTAATACATGGCTTCCAACTTGATAACCTAAGCTTAGTAGAGCTTGAAAGTGTTAGGACGGCTAGACTTTATAAGGAAATGAAAAAAATATAAAGATTATAAATGTAAACAAAAGATGTTGGTAGAACGCTTGCCTCGGTGACGAGGATCGCAGGTTCAAACACCGGCTCACACCTCTGGGATTTCTGGATTTCATGTCCGAATCTCATTTTCAACCACGATTATCACTCGCTAAACGGTGAAGGAAACATCGTTAGGAAACCTGCATGTCTGAGAGGACCCCTGGCAAGATGTGTGAAGTCCGCCAACCCGCACTGTGCCAGGGTACTGGACTATGGCCTAATCCCCCTCGCATTGAGGGGAGGCCCGTGCCCAGCAGTGGGACATTAAAAAGGGCTGATATTATGATTATTATTTCTCTCTCCACACAGCCTATACCCGGATACTTGGAAGGCTTGCACGGGGACATGGGTCCAACACGAAGAGGCCCTTTTTGAGAATTTTAATGTTATGTTCTATTCAGAACATTGGCAAAGTAAAACATTTGCGAATTGAGTATTTGCAAATAATCTTTTATAAAGTAATAAATTTGTGGGCGTACGATATTTGTCACCGGTACGTGAAGTGCGAGATTATTCGGAAGCTAACTGTATAGTTTATGTTTATTTACACACATTACCTATATGGCAAATTAAACAGCGCATCTAGCGAGTGGTATTTTAAACTTTCAATTCTCCATGCAATGTGTTTAAATACATAGACTATGAAGTATACGGCTTACGAATAATCTTGCAGTTGACGTCCGGGATAGTTTTCGACCCCTTTTTTTTATAAAATGATCATTTGTCATACGTTTTTTGTCTAACAATAGTGAACCGTGCAGGGCAGCCGCCCAGGATAAGGGTCACCCCTTGTTAAATGGTGCCACGTCCCAAGAGCGACAAGGACACATTATATCATTGTCACCGTCTATAAAGCCCAGAACAATAACACCAAGATATTACGTGTGAGCTCTAGTTCTTTAAAACAAATGCTTTCCATTTATTTTATCGTTTCTAAGACGACATTGGCCAGGGAAATAATATTGATACTTATAGCATAATAATGTTTCTAGGGCTCGCAGGTTCGGGAGAATGTCATACTAGCTGTTTATTTAAGCTATCATCATGCTGAGTTTCATAAGAATCCGTCCAGTAGTTCTCCCGTGATGTGCGTGTGACAAAAATTAAAAAATATGGCGGATTTGGCCTCTGTATTGAAAACGATGTCGCGACTATTTTTTTTTTAGTAATCTTCAATGTACGGACTTCACCAAATTACATTATGAAAATTTGTATAGATGGTCAAAACATTTCACTGTACTAAAGAAAACAGCTTCGCAAATTGTCAAATCATCTAGTCATAAAATGATGTGTACTTTGGCAATTAGAACATTGTCCAATTACAACAATATACTTAGTGTCGGATTAAGTATGCAGTCACAAAAGCCAGACTTTTAGCTTCTCTTGATATGATTGCTGTCTACAAATGTTTCCACAAATCGACATTATGTTAACTTAAGTTTAGGTCCATGGGGTCCAAGCACCATTAATTTTATAGAAGATTGGTCGACGCAACCGGCGACCCAAGGGCTGGGCATTTCCTTGCTCAGCGAGTAGCTTTGGCTATTCAGCGAGGAAATGCGGCCAGCATCTTAGGCACGCTACCGCATGGGCCAAATTTTTTACACTTTTTGTAGCTTTTCTATACTCTTTTAAATTTATATTAGTTTGTAAATATTTAAGTTATTTTCTTTCTGATTATTGTACAGATCAGAACTAGTTTGAATAATAAATAAATATAACTTAAGTTATTATTTTTGACTATCTGATTAGCTCAGTTGATAATGCCCTGCTTTTTGCATCCATGGTTTGGTCCCGGGTTATAATCCTGGTAGGGACAAAGTTTATGTGATGAGCATGAATGTTTGTATCCGAGTCATGGATGTTTCATATCTGTATAAGTATTATATACTGGGTTCGCCCCTAAACCATTGTACAGTACCCATGGTGTGAGACCGTATAGTTAGTGTGTTCGTCAGGCGATATAAAAAAAACTCTATTACGTATTAATTACCACAATATATTTTTTTCAACTTTTTTTCCTTATCGGGAACTGAGAAGATGGCTATCATCGCGATCTTCGCGTAGACGTCATTATCCTTAACTGCCTTAGAGCATTAGCGAGCAGGTGCTTCCAATTTTATTTATGTAGAACCATCAGCGAGTATCGCAAGGGCCGCCTTCAACGAGGGTACTTGTAACGAGGGTAGCGTGTTAATGCGTCTACTTTTATAAAACTGAGTACAACCACTTGTTGACAGTGGTACAGGTTATAAGCAGCCAGAGTTATATTTATACCTCCTAGCGTCGTATGCTCACCTGGTACTTTTGCAATAAGTACTTCAAGCACAATCCTTTTTACGTACCGTTTCGGTGACGTAAAGTCTTCCATCCCTCTCACACCACATGTTATACATAAGTATGACAGTGACAGCATGTTATATCGATGTCGTCACGATTATATTAGCAGTCCCTGCTTACCTTATAGAGCTGGAATTTGCTAGTACCGAAGATAATATTGGTGGAGATGGGTGGTTTTGCTTTTTCAAAATCCCCACCGAGTCACATTCGTTCTGGAAACAGAAAGAGATATGCCACGAACTTCTATCTTTGTACTACTCTAGCCTGCCTAGCTGTTTTTAAATTGTTCGCACATGTTCATAATAATGTACTACTAAATACAAGTTATAAGAAACCTGACTGCGAAAAAATAAACATTAAATAAAAGTGAATAGAAAAAAAAACAAGTCCAGTAGCCGGATTTATTAAATTACAAGACTATTAAAGTCGTTTCAGCACGTTGGGAGCGTAAAAACATAAAATAAACGCGATACAATCCGAAAAAATAGTTTTATTTCAATAGTTCTCATGTATTACACTTATTTCCGCTTCCTCCTTTATTTCAGTTACTCGTTGTCCCAGGTGTAATGGTTCCGTAGATCCATTACAGTTTTGTTTGTTATGGCTGATGCTCATTTATAGTCTTGAAAGCTTCTGTTTTGTAGGTACTATACAATATTACAGCACGCTATTTATTGTAATTATATACTTAGAGTTAGTACTTTTCTTTTTGACCAGCTGCTCAAGTCTATCTAGCCGTTCCTACATTGTTCTATTGTTACCAATGTTAGGTATTAATGAGGTGTGTATGTCTTAGATATACGATCATATGTATGATCATAGAAATTTTGGGGTCGAGTCACCTTCGTCCGTAGGAGAATTAAGTACCCTCGAGATACCCTACACGTGACCCTGGGTGGTGCCAACCAGGTGACAACTCTACTGGTGGTAGGCTTCGGCCGTGGTTAGTCACCACCCACTGAACAAAGCCATGTCGCCAAGCGGCCTAGCCGTGTTCCGGCATGATGTTCGGTGTTGCCATTCATGGATGGCGGGTCAGATCAGTTGCGCTGCATGTGCCTAGTGAATGTAGCGTCTCGATCTACTGCCGCCTTCCTACCTAGGCAAGTATGCTCCATCGTAGATCTCATCGTCACTTACCATCAGGTGAGATCGAGATCAAATACTTGCCTATAATGTATATAAAAAAAAAATTCGACACAGGAATTATGATACAAATAGGTAGTTGACTAAATTGTATAGAATGTAAAGACAGAATATAATTTGAATCTATCAGAAACTGTACTAATAGATAGGGGGATTATATGTTATCATATATTTATACCATATATCTAGAACGTCATTATTATAGTATTATATTAAATACTAGCTGTTGCCCGCGACTTCGTCCGCGTGGTATTTAACAAAGACAACCGTTGACAACAGCCTGCTCGCCCATTCTGAGCCCGCGGGACGCATTGCAGGTTGTTGCTATCAAACTTAATCAGGCGCTGCGCTGCAACATTGGTTTTAAATTTTTTTCGTGAGATCCTTTTTTTTTTTTAAATAAAAGTAGCCTAAGTTACTCCTTGTTACATCAGCTATCTGCCAGTGAAAGTCCCGTCTAAATCGGTCCAGCCATTTCAGAGATTAGCCGGAACAAACAGACAGACAGACAGACAGACAGACAGACGGACAGACAGACGGACAGACAGACAGACAGACAAAAATTGTAAAAAATGTGGTTTCGGTATAGGTAACGTGTATACATCCAAATGAAATTAGTAAAAAGCTGTTATTTTAATATTACAAACAGACACTCCAATTTTATTTATATGTATAGATGTATATGTATATACCATATGTATATGATCATAGATCTATGTCGATTATGTAATATCCCCCTAAGAATTATGCTCGCCATCAAAATCCACCACAAGACAAAAGTCATCATAGATGGTACGATACTCTAAAAACAGTACGAGATTATTCTCTGAAAAAAAAAAACTCGTAACAACCGCAAAAACGAGCTATCAAGTGAACGCTGAAGAAAAAGTTACTTTATGTTATGACAATAAAGGTTTTCTCATTAAACTTAAAAAGTGAGGCCAACTTTGTAACTGGCCAAATTACCGGTGGCTATCGTAGATAAGGCAAAGCTTAATAGGATTGTTCACGAAACGCGAGAATGAATTTGAATGGGGTATACTTTTCAATTAAAGTTATTTGGAAAATGACTGGAATACCTACTTTATAAGAGCCAAATGTATAAGAACATAAGAATAAGCATAGACAACGCGTGTAGAACTATTTAGTGACGTGTCCAAAATAGCTATCAAAGGCTTTTTGTTTTATTTTTTAACTAAGAAGCTGTTCATAAGATTGCAACTCAATTGAATAGTCTGAGATTTAAAATTATTTGTTTATACTTGTAGCGACCACTTCAACCACACCACAAGCTACGCAGATGGCACTGCAGACGCATTCAGAACAATAGACAATTAACGTCACAATCATGAATCGCGCTATAAGAGTTTTCGGAGCAAGTAACATATAATATACAAGATCCCGACAATAACCGTCGGGCATAGCGGCCGCCCCGCCAGGCATACCACCCGCCTGGCTGGAAGATCTTCCCTTTTCCGCTAAAAACATAATTTTGTGTAAGCGTTATCAATTGTTCTCTCAACATATTTTGCATTATGATTGATAGTCCTTATAAAGCGTACAATTATAGCTTATTATAAAAAAGCTGTAAAATAAAACTAGTAGGTCCATGTGTTATTATTTTACAGCTTTACAAGGGCTCACATATGTGGATAGGTGTCCACAAATAGTAAGTTAATTCTCTCACGCATGACATGACCCCAAAATAAACTTGAATGAACTGTCATTGCTAAAATAAATTTTCAGCTCATTCCTCCCTAAGATGCGAATTAAACTTTTTAAGTAGATACAATCAATTACAACCATTAGAGTTCCCTGAGGGCCACCCATAAAATATGTTCGTATAAATTGGGTGATCAATAAAATTAAAATTCCCTAAATAGTGCTGTCCCCATACAATGAAGTTCTATCAATGCGACTCAAATCAAGTTCTTATGATCTACATCTCAGATCTGTATCAGCGGACTTGATTCAAGTAAGGAGGTCCTGATTTGCGTCGTATACTTCATGATGAGAAAAAAATATTTTTCAATTTCTCTTATAGTATGTAGATCGCCCCAATAAAGTATTTCCTTATTTAATCTTATTAAATTGTGCTAAGGCATTTTGAGAAGGATGTATCTTCAAAACACATTTAATTTATGGTCAATCCTTTACCCAGTAAGCAACAGTGAGACCTTCAAGTTTTAATTAAAACGCCGAGATGGGGTTGGTTAATGAATCTTGATTATATTTCGCAACCAACATTTTGTTTATCACTAAAAGCATTCAAAATGAATGAAGATTGAAGTATCGGAGATAGTTTGTTGGATGTGAATCTATCCGAATATGTGGATACCGAATAATTACCGAACATTCGGCGCATCCCTAGTACCTACCTATATCTATACATATAAATAAAATTGGAGTGTATGTTTGTAATATTAATATAACCGCTTTTTACTAAGTGCATTTGGATGTATATACGTTACCTATACCGAAACAACATTTTTTACAATTTTTGTCAGTCTGTCTGTCTGTCTGTCTGTTTGTTCCGGGTAATCTCTGAAATGGCTGGACCGATTTTGACGGGAATTTCACTGGCAGATAGCTGATGGAACAAGGAGTAACTTAGGCTACTTTTATTTTAGAAAAAAAAATTGGATCTAACGAAAAAAAATTAAAACCAATGTTGCAGCGCAGCGCCTGATTAAGTTTGATAGCAACAACCTGCAATGCGTCCCGCGGGCTCAAAATGGGTGAGCAGGCTGTTGTCAACGGTTGTCTTTGTTAAATACCACGCGGACGAAGTCGCGGGCAACAGCTAGTATATATATATAATATTAGTATAATAAGAACATGTGAGACCCAGTCATTAACTAAATGACGTCATAAAGTACGTCATAAATGCTTAATACTCGGAGCAAAGGCGTTAAATGTCGTATTATTTTCGGTAATTAACTTTGGATATGAACTTATATGATTATTTCGGTATTAGGTTTATAGGGTTCGGGCCAGAGCGATTAGGGTTGGCAGACTTATGTTAGTCAAAGAGATATATTCTTCTTAATGTGTATTGACTTATTATATTTACGCGAATACTACACATTGAAATAAAATAATTTCGCATTTATTTTATATTTTTACGTTCCCGACGTTTCGGCTGTTTTACAGCAACCATGGTCACGGGAGGACTGAGGTTTTTGGCGTCCTAGTGTCAAAGTTTGAACTGGGGTAGCCCTATTTAGTTGTTGTATGCTGTAAAGCAGACGAAACGTCGGGAACGTAAAAACACGTTTTATATCAATTCTTTATGTGTATTAAAAAAACACTACCATATTATGTAAATTAACGATAGTTTATTAAAAACAATAAACGTGACAATAGTGAATACAAATACTTTTTATTACAGATCACATATAAAATAGATGGTTGAAATAAGAAAAAAATACAATAATATATTTCTTAAAGAATTATTTCTCCGCGGCTTCGATTTGGCTCTGCTGCTCGCCTACCATTGGCCATAGCGTAATGATACTACCCTATTATATATGTTGAACTATAATATATCAAATAGTAAGAAACCCATTAAAATAGGTCCAGTTGTTTTTAGTGTAACTTGAAACAGACCAACATTCTAAATACATAAGGAGTTTATGTATTTAGAAACATCAATTTTCAATTGACATAATAGTTACATTTTAGATCTAAATAGGTACTTAGAGAGATACATATTAACATATCGTCTGAAAAAGTTTTTTGTCTAACTTTTACTATCACCAAGTTGAGTTCTATCTATCAGCTAAAAACACGCAGAAGTTATTAAAATTATTCGTACTAAGTTACCTACAAACTAAAGATTATCCCCCGAATTTATAGACGATTTATAACTTTATCAAACGTCATATAGTACTGCGCAAAGCAAAGCTCTTGTGCGCAGTACTATATGACGTTTGATAAAGTTATAACAAGTTTATAAATTCGGGTGTGAATTTTTTTGTTTTGAATTATTAATGTGTCTTACTTACCTTCATAACTATATACTTATTTATATTTCCCAGTAAAAATACTTATTTATCTTAAAATATATTAGATTCAGTTAAGTTAGCTTGTCAGCTTCTTAAACTGACTTGAATGTAGGTCTTCGTTTTTTTTTTCATTCTAAAATTGATGTAAGTATGTTTTTCTTCGTATATCTCTAGAATAGACGAAGCCGTTATGCAAATCTTTCTCAATATTTAAGTTTACAATTAATAAGTCCATAAGGCTGATAAGTAGGTATAAAGTTAAGAATAATACAATAATCTGGAGTATGGTGTGGTATTTCCTCTACTTGAGTTGTACTAATACCATGAAGTAGGTAACTACAGCCCCAAGTACCTGAAATGCATGACAAAATTAATAGCGATAATATGGCGGCACATTTGTTCTGACTGGTCTAACAAAAATAAGATAATTTTTTTATGGGTTTAACAAATAAGTGATGTATAAAATATATGTGTATACAGTGTTTGATTTTTCTGTGAGAAAGCGAGACAGTACCATTACACGGCGGACACAGTAATTAGTGTTATTTAAAATTATTATTATTTTTTTCGGGAATGTCACCCTTATGGACTACTGATGGACCCCTTAAAATATTTGACACTATTATTGTTACACCTTAAATAATCAAAATAATTACTATAATTCCAGAAACTTTGGATTTAGCTACACATATCAAACACGCCTTTAGACAATAACTACTTCAATGTAAATACCAAAGTAAGCTTCATTTCAATGGCTTTACGGGCACAATATGGTTTTTCCGTCCTTTACAAAGCAAGCAATACCGAATCATAATGTTCAAGATATCCATTTACTTACAGAAGCAAAGAGATCAAGGGAAACGGTGAAGAACTTGGCTCCAGAGATGCTCATGGCCTTCTGGCACTGCTGGCAGACTATCTGGACGAAGGTCTTCGCCTCCTCGGAGCCGTCGTACCATTGGCAGGAGTATGCCGCCTCCATTACCGATGAACTCTATATTATAAGAAATAAATTAAATTAAGAACGTAACAGTCGTGTATAAAATATTAATATACCCGTTGAAATAAAACGAATTTTATCACGTTTATTTGTTTTTTTTTTTACTTTCCCGACGTTTCGGCCGCTTTACAGCAACCATGGTCACGGGAGGACTGAGGTGTTAGACGTCCTAGTGTCAAAGTTAGAACTAGGGTACCCTCATATTTAGTTGTTGCTTGTGATCCGATCTACGCAGAAAGTGCTCAGTATCTTGGGGTCTTACAATGGTGCGCTTGGTTTTGGATTTAATTACTGTAAAAATAATAAAATGAACGCGATAAAATTCGTAAAACTAGTTTTATTTCAATGTGTAGTGTTCGCGTAAATATAAGAAATCTATATAAAAATATACTTTATAACGATTTTTTTTCCTATTTTGTGATTTTTTTTTCGTGAATCTTATTAGAGGCTGCTCGTTGCTCCTTACCTCTTCAATGAGCCGGTTTCCAAAGATGCAGAAGTGAAACACTTGTCCGAGAGTGTAGACCAGATAGCCCACGGTACTGAACGCGTATACGTTAACACCGTTGATCTATAGAACATAACACAACACGACAATACTTAGTCTGGATGCGCAAGAGCACGTATGGCAATCTTTTTAGAAAATATATTTATACTTTTATTTAAGTAAGAAAACCCCCTGGGCTCAGAACGCGTGAGCGGGCTATTGCTAACGGTTGTGTCTTTGTTATATACAACGTGGATGAAGTCGCGGGTAACAGCTAGTAGAGATAAATCTATTTTATCTAAATATTAAATAAATAAGTATCGCTAGACGAACACACCAACTGTACGGTCCCACACTAAGCATGGATTATGGGTACCGTACAATGGACACCGTACAAGGGACTGAGGGCGAACCCAATATGTATTACTTATATAGATATTAAACATCCATGACTCGGATACAAACATTCGTGCTCATCACACAAAGCTTGCCCTTACCATGATGTGATCCCGGGACCCTCGGCACAGAATACAGGGTCGCTACCAACTGCTAATCAGGCGTCAATCCCTCTCAATCTCTTTCCTTGATATGAACTACGCCAGGGATAGAGCAAAACTCAACATGATCCGTGACATAGGATTTGTCTTGACTCCCGCGGTAGCCACCCTGGTGTGTATAGTCCTTAATTGGTTGATTAAGTTAAATACCTTAGTCGCCTGGTAAGCCAGTAGTGTGAGTGTGATGGTCGACACGAGCATGTGGAACAGCAGAGCAGTTCCGTATGTGTCTCCAATGGATGCTACCAGCCTGAAAAATGTTAGTTTTAGTTATTTGACTCTCTTTATAATGTAGAAAGAGAAAAAACGGGAAGCGTCTTTAAAAACTATAATGGACTAGGGACGACCCCAGTTAGTATACCGGTACATATCTTAAAAAACTGCGCGTCTTGAGCGCATTTTGATCACGTGTCGATTTTAAAAAAATAAAATTTTATTCCGTAAATAAATGACAAAATTTTGAATATTGTAATTTATTTTAATCGACTTGGGTACCGCAATTCTGACTTTACATAATGATAACAAATGCGTGAAGAAGCGCACAGTCACAGGTAACTATAGCCTTTTTTAATCACCTGTATGAATACTCAATTACTTAAATAGCTATTCAACATTGTAGTGTTGCACAAACACAATAACCCCACTAATAGGTCTTAGTTTGTACAAAGTGCATGGTTGTTTTTTTTTTTTTTTTAACACATTAGATTACTTTGTGAACATTGCTGTGGGTTATATGTTAACTTAATTGTTTTATAGTACCATAAGTTTTAGTAATACACAACATGTAACTGTTTTTTTGTCCCAATAAAATAAAATAAAAATAAAAAACATCCATAACTCGAGTACAAATATTTGGGTACTTGGGTGCTCATCACAAAAAGTTTGCAATTACCGAGATTCAAACCCAGGACCCTCAGTACATAAAGCAGGTTCACTATTATCTGTACCAATCGGATCGTGTCTTAGAATACATATCTACCTATAGTAAAAGCTTATAATCTATGCCAAGGTATAAGATTATTTCAATCCCTTTAAACAAAAGAACAGCTAACAACACTGTAAGAAAGTCTTACCTAAAACATTCCAACAAGTCAAAAGCGATAGTTAATGGACAACAAAGTGCTCTCCGCCACTTCAAAGGTTACGTAACGGTATTTCAAAAGTCTTAAATAGTCTTGGGACCACTGATAATAAGCCCCAAGGCACCCTAGGCGTGCGCTCTAACTTAGGCGGTCTGAGGTAATTTAAACAAATTTACAGGCATATATTTACCCATAAAAAGGCAGTGATAGCCAAGTTGGTTCGGTAACGAGGATCGCCAATTCAAACCTCGGCTCGCACCTCTAGGATTTCTGGATTTCACGTGCGAATCTCATTTTCAACCATAATTATCACTTGCTAAACGGTAAAAGAAAACATCGCGAGGAAACCTGCATGTCTGAGAAAACGCCTCGAAAGACGTGTGAAGTCCGCCAACCCGCACTGGGCCAGCGTGGTGGACTATGGCCTAATCCCCCTCGCATTGAGGCAATGGCCCAACTCAATGGCCCAACAGTGTGATATTAAAAAAGGGCTGGTATTATTATTATTATAGGTAGGCAAAATGTATGTATATATTATTGTACCTCTGCATTATATACTTGCGAGTCTCGCGACATGTGTGTTTATTGTTGATATTAAATCACCAAGGTGCAATATCACACGTGCTGTTTCTCATAACCTACCGTCATTGCGTTCGACATTGCCCTTGGCTCGATCAATACGCAACCTATATAGTTATTATAAAACTATGATAGGGCTGTGTCTTTACAAATGACGTTATAAAAAATATCAAGCTGCAGGGCAAAGTCGCGGTAAAAAGCTAGTTATCAATATCGTTATAACTTGTTCTCTGTTCAGATATAGTGGTTTTATTGGAAAGGCCTCGGTAGGCTCTCATCAGGCTCATGGATCGATATGTATGATCCACTATGTAGTAATAACTTTTCGGTAAAAGTTGTGTACTTTTTAACCGACTTTAAAAAGGAGGAGTTTCTCAATTTGGTTGTATTTTTTTTTATTGCTACATAATATAAGGAAAGTATATATAGGGTGTAAGGGGCATGATAACGAAACCTTTGGGTAAGGGCTACACTATAATAAAATTATAAAAAATCATTTATGTCGAATGTCATTGGTTACAAATTTTAAAAATGTTGAGTGCGCAATGTATCTTAAACAACGCGATTACATGATGGTCCGCACGATACGCGACGCGTGCGAGTGACGAGCGCGGTAGAGCGTATCGAGCTTTCATTTACATTGCAGTTTTTGGTCTAAATTAGTAATATTTTTTTTTATTTATAATCACGTTAAGAAAGACTTGTATTATGATTTCCTGCGAAAATCAATTTTAAAAATAACTGTAAGAAAATCGTAATATTTTGGAAAAGATCGACGGAAAATTCCAACACTGGGGGGTGCAGAATTAAATTATTAGATATACGGGGTGTAAGTGGCTTCGTGACAAAAACTGATACCATGGATTTAACTCATGATTCTGTCTGATAGGTAAGGTCTTAAGTGTGACCGTTAACCAAAATTTTCGTTATCATGCCCCTTCCACCCTGTATATTTCCCCAACTGAAGTTACAGGGCGCTTAAAAAGTTCATGAACTCTACTGTAGGGTATAAAAAAACCTTAAATTATTGTAAGAGCGCACAAATTTCAAGAGAAATTCATTCAGTATATAAAATACCTTCACAAAGTTCACTACGATTGAAACAATAAATAAACATCACTCTTAATAAATGAAAGGAATATAAATTATCTGAAATGTCATGAAAATTAACTGAAATGACTTTCTCAACGGTCTCTACAGTTGACTTTCATAAGTTACTGAAGCTTTCATAAGTTACTGAAGATTTAGCAGCTGTCACATTTTATATTTTATTCGGGAGTGAGGGCGTAAGTTTGAAGAAATATTACAAATGCAATGGAGCAAAGGAGGTATAGGGAGTTCTAAAACTAGAGGTAGGTCGAAGTACACTCGCGAAATTTAATTTATATCCCATTTAAGGTTGAATATCGTACAGCAATTGTGTACCTTACAAGCTACTATTTGACTGACGTCACTAGGTCATAAGTGTCTTTGAAAATATTAAGGAATGGATCCCATATTAAGGTTTGCGACCGTACCTTGTGAACATATATAAAGGCTGCTGCGATACATTTTCAAATAACTTAGTTAAAACTATATTCTACTGTTGGCTGTTGACTGTTTTACGCTGGCTTTACCAAAATGTTTATAGAAAGATTCTTGGCTGGCTAAGAAAAAAACTGCCTTATAAAGCCCATTGTAAAGCTCCGTTACAAACCTGACAACATGCTTGTGCCTCTCCACCCAATACTTAATGGCTGATCTGGCCAGCATCTCTTGTTTTGCCGTCAATCCATTCGGGTTGTTCGAGATCGGCTGCCCGAAGTTCTGCAGTCTACCACCAGCGCCGCGCAGTGTCATCCCGAAGTCTTGCTGAGTGGAATAAATGCCGCGAATGTCCATGTCGACAGGGTCCGGGACTTTTTCTGATTTCTCTAAAGAAATTGGAATAGTTATAAGATAGATACCTAGACAATTACCTCTGTCTATCAAGGTTAGGTCTTTTAGAAAAAGGTTCAAGTATGATCCCAAACAGACAGCGTGTGGCGTTCGCGTTCTACATTCTTTGAAATGTAGGCGTTGCTGATCACTTTTTGCTTGTACTGGCGCTATGAAACCCATAAATAACATCGAACAAGGAACGCAGAACGCAGACTGCTAAACTACATCCAGATCAGATATCTGGGCTTCATCTAGATATCAGTCTTGTTTATGTGGTGATCATCTTAGTTACTTCAACAATTATTACACTACGTAGGTACTTATACAGTTATTTTTGTCTCCCACTTAACTATGCCAAGGTAATTGGATTTTTTTTTACTACTATATTTCTTATGATTATCTTAACTTAACTTCTTTGTTGGTTGGAAGATTATTAACATTTTCCTGTAACTTGCTCAGGGTCCCTGGTATTTTTCTCGGAGACTGCTGTAAATCCTTCCAGAAGTAACAGTCCTATAAAAAATGGAGAAATTTCTTCTCACCCGTGGAAGAAGCTCTGAACAGCTCAGCAGTATTCGGCCGATATGTGTCCAATGAAGCACTGAGTTCCATTAGTGGCTTCAAAATCGCCTTCAGATGCTGCAATTGCTCGCACGCAAAGATCAGCCACGAGCAGAACATCACGTCGATCAAATTGGCGATGGCCATTGAGAAGAAGAGCCAGTATACCTGTCAATGGGGAGAACAGTTGGGAATGGTGATAAAACTGCATCCAATAATGGACCTAAATACGTAGGGATTATGTCACAAAACCTGACCGCTCAAATCTGTAGCCATTTATTTAACATGCAAGTCTTCGTAGTCCTTAGAAGGGACAGTGCTGAACCAGCGCTGGAATCGATGGGAGTTTGTAGAATAGCTGGGCTGGAGTATTTATCACAATAATACTGTCCAGACCGATAATGTTTTAATATCTAATGGATGGATCATCGCTAGCGCATGTCATATAATTAAAAATATATCTGGACATGCTATTGTTTACATGCTTCTTTAGTCTGTTCTATTGTCTATGTCAAATATCCACATGCGTTTATATAATTTTTTTGAACAAAAAATCAAGTCGATATTTAGATGTAAGCTCCATAGTGATAACATTATGGTTCGGGTTTTTAGTTAGACATCGTTTAACTAAGCACAAGTCCAAACCGCGTTTAAATATATTTCAACGTGGTACAACCACGAATGTTTAAAGTGAGAAAACTTTTCTAATAACTCATTGTAACTCACAAGATTTTTGTACTTAAACTGAGTTCATTGTCTTCAAGTACGTTCATCCGAGCAACTTCATTATGATAATATAATTTACTTGGTTAAATTTTGATTATAAATGTGTTTCATTTATAGACTTATAAATGTTATATACGTATACCTTTTTATTGTATTTCTAATAAAAGCATTTTTAAGTATAACTAAAATTTACAATTAAAGTTAAAACTAAATAGGAAAATAAAAAAAAACACTTAAAAATAGTATGACAACAAACTATGTATCAAAAAGACCTTGTCCGCGTCGAATGTCGGCAAGAATGCTGGCTGCCTTTCCTCGCTGTATTATCAAGCTAATTTTTTGAGCGAGGAAAGAGCCAGCCCTCCTGTCACCTGTGGAGGCAATCAACCTATAACTTATAAATTAATTTTGCCAAGCTGTTAGCAGCGTTATGTTCTAAATTATTAAGATTAAGATTTATTTGTACCTGAAAAGCGAATGCAATGACGTACATAGTACCGCTCATGGCGTTGAATGGGTACCAAGCTTTCAGAGGCAACCTGGGGGCGGGTTCTGTCAGGGTCTCATTCGTTTCTTTGCTGGCAATAATTCGTACTGACTCCCCAAAGAACGTAAGTGTTATCCAGCCTGCAATCACGAAGAAAATTGTTATTTTTTACGGAAATCTTACAGGACTCTTACAAGATCATAGATGTGATCAATGTGGTACTATATTATCATATTTATCGTATAAGGTGTATATTAATTAAAATAGGTATATAACACATTTTTAAGAGATTAACGCGTAGGTCTTACAATTCACTTTCAATTTGAGTTCGATTTTTTTTTATTCCTAAAGCTTTCGCAAGCCAAGTATCGTTTTACGGCGCACTTAGTAAGTGGGCGTATTTTTTTTTTTGTGGGATTGTCATCTTTATTACCTACCAATGGAACTCGGACCTCCTTAAATATTTTAAACCTTATATTAACCACATACTTGTTAAAATAATAACGCAACTGTTGTCTGAATATTCTATTAAGTCTGTGATATTAACTAAGGCATGTGATACTTTTAATGGGGGAAAATAAAAATTATAGAATGATAGAATATGGCTCGGAATGGAAAAGAATTAACTTACTGACAACTGACAACGCGGTCATCGCGCAGATGAAATACAGCAGCCTTTTCGTCTTCGTCAGCGAGATCTGATGGTACCGGGCATCGGACTCCGTGAAGAGAGGGTGGCTGTTGGACTGGTTCCATACTGCTAAGGTCCTGATGGTAGAAGTAATAGCCAATAGTTACCTACACTTGCTGCCAGAACCGCCTTACGCTGAATATGGAGCTAAACATTTGAATACCAAGTTTTTTAAACATAGAACATAGTATTCAATTGCCTGAGTTTTTATAATTTGAATTTAGAACCTTTCATTAGAACGCTTTTTGTATTTTATGAAATTTTAAATTTAGAACCGAACAGATTTTATTCGAACGCTTTAAAGCACGGTGACTTCACTTTTTAAAACTTTATGGCTTTCATCGTGTTAGCTTACTTAAATAATGTATCAATGATAGCTTACATAAAGAAATATTGTCAAAGCCCTTTCATTACCTCATGTGTAATATTATGCCGCCCAAAGGCCCCTATGATGTTATAATTGAGTGAACATATACAAATTGCGTAATAAATCAAAGAGCTGTACAAACAATTGTGCTAGCTCTTGTTTTGTGCGCTAAAAGCAAAATGATTTCAAAGGAAAATTGTATTCTAGGAATCCTTTGTCGTTCGTTAAATCAAAGCGAACACTCTCCTGTAGGAATACCATTTTATTTCATTGTTTTATTGTTGAATTTCAATATTGGACCTGTTTTACATTACAGAATAAAAGTAGGTATTATAAAACCTATATTTAATTTTCTTGGATCTGATAATCGAAGACGCCTATTTTCAGATTTTCGAAATTACAATGATTAATTAGAAAAAAAAATCGTCTCTATTTAAATTGAAAGCTACCAATAATATTACATTTGCTGCTAAATCTTGTCCCTTATATATATATATATATAAAACAAAGACGCGTTAATTACACCATTTATGACTCAAGAACGGGTGGGCCGGTTTATATGATATTTTTTTTATTTATCTCCGTCCCGAATAGAATAACTGAGTAATTAAAAAATATGGGAAAAAATCTCAAAAAAAAAATAACAATGTTCTCATAAATTTGATTCTTAGGCGGTACGAAGTTTGTCGGGACAGCTCAAAGTCCCTTATACAAGATGTTAATATGTTTAACGACTTGGAAACGTCAGTTAAGAAAACTCTAAAGCATAGTCTTATTTAGTCTCATCATTTATCGCTCTTTACAGATACGGCCGCATTGTAAGATGCTCTTAGGCAAATTGTTTTTTTACAATAAAGTTGATGAGCGCCGTTTCGCGAGACATTGAGTCGCGAATTTTGTAGTCACGTGAAATGGGAAATTTAGTTTTAAATTATGTTTCATATTCTGCAAATAGAAAATTGGTGTCACGACCGCTCTTTCGAAATAAGTTCTAACTATAGAGAGTTAAGAGTTCTAGCTTAGTGTATACTAGATTTGTATATGCTCCTGCATGATGAGTTAAACACTCATTCGTCAGATAGATCTGTCTATAGACAACAGCATCTTATATCTAAGCATACTTTACTTATGCATTCAATACTAAACAATGACATCTAAATCATCATCATAAATAAATATTAATAATAAAGCTGACCCCAAAACAATGCCTTGCGGTACTCACCTATAAAAGTTCTTAGAGCTCAACGCAAAGAAGCCGAGTTTGATGAGTGTATGGGCGAAGAACAACACTGTGATGGTGTTAGCAGTCAGCTCGTTGACCTCCTCAGCATATTGAGCCATGTTGATACCCATGAGGGCGTATTGGAGCACGATCAAGAAGGTGTGCACGCTGGAGTAGACCTTGCGGAGAAGCATTGACATCCCAGAATTGTCTGCGAGGAGGAGACTTTGGTTAGACTTGAGGGATGTCGGCGTCTTCATTTAAAATGCATTTTAAGCTGGTTGTAAAGTTATACGGTTAACCTACTTTCAGTATTAATGTCGTGTAAAGTATCATTACACCTTTTGCTATATATATGATAAATTGTTCTCCTGCAAAATTACTAACTATATTGTAACTAACGAATTATACTACATTTAGTATACTAACCATTAGAAGAAATTTAGAATCTAGGTTTATTTCATCTGTGGCTAAGATTCTGAAATGTCTGAATATTCAAATCGACTAGATTTCGTGTAATATTCAGAAATTGCATTAAGCTGAAGATACTGAAAAACGGTATTAAGAAGCCTTATCTTGGAAGCGTATAACTTTTTACGATCTTGTTATGACTGAGATAGCAATATCGTGGTGCGAACGATGTGTTACGTCATATACTACTATTAACTGTAATTTTATACTTAGCTAGTACTTTTTTTTGACCTGCCGCTAAAGTCTGCTTAGCCGTTCCTACATTGTTCTCATATACCTATGGCAATGTACTGCTCAACAATGTAGAAGATCTTTTTAAAAAAGACCAACCATGGAGTTTCTTGCCCGTTCTTCTACATAGGAACGGCATTCCAAACGGGTGGTAAAGTAGTAGCATATTATTTTGTAACTTTTGACGATTCATAAGTACTGTACTTAATGGTCTACGTGAATAAAAAATATTCTGATTCTGATACTTACCTGAATGATAGTTGAACAGAAAGTGTCCGGCTAATTGCATCAGCTTGATGTTTGGCATCAAGTCTGACACCAGACCCTGGGTCTTCACTTTGTTCATCATCTGAAAAAGTATTAGGGTTATCTTCCTGATTCCACGTTTCAACAATTTTGAGGATTGTGACTATTAATTATATCATTAAAAATATCTTCCAAATGTTACCGTAAAGCAGCCTACATAATTCATATTAGAAAGATGGTCTGGATCTTGATAGGGTTAATTAGAACTCTTTTTTTTTTTCTCTCTCTCTCTCTCTCTTTGTTTTGTCGGAGCAAACCATAACTATAGCTTATTAGACCAGTATTTTACTAGCATTAAATTTCGTATTGATATTCCACCTTCAGATATAAAATTCTCTTGCAAAAGGGTTTATCATACTCATGTTTCATTTTAGTATTTACTTGTAGTAAGTCATATTTATTTTCATTACTACAATTTGGTTTTTATTTTTAACGTCCAAAACTTTACGAACCTTGGCAGATTTTAATGCACTTCCTCAGTAACCATACAATTGTTCCTAATTCCGAGTCTTCCAAGGCTTCACTCTCATTTTCTTCTTCAGAATATTTTCAATTAACCGACGCGTGTACCGTTTATTCAACTTCAGCTAATAGACTGATTGATTTTTCATTTCAGTGTCATATTGCTTTTCATATTACAAGTTTCAACTGACGTGTCGTTTTCAAAGTCACTCCATCCAATGGCGTCGTTGGAGCCGTGAGAACTCACAAGTGGCCCCACACCCGGCAATTTCTTCGTCTTAATTATTAATGATTATGTCTCTTGATAATAGTATGAAGTCCTCGCTATTACGATCGATAGTTTTGAGTCGGTCAATGCTATTGGTTTATCATGTTTGTGTAGGCCACGGATTCATTGTTTTTCTTCTATTTGCTATCGATGTCGGCATATATGTTTAAATATTTTTCATTCGCCTTTTTTTATGAACATATTCTTACTAAGTCATTTAACTCAGCAACTTATATTTTAGTCTATATAACAATTGTACTAGTTCTTTGAGAAAAATAATTTGGACTATTAACTAGCTCGTTACTTCCCGCATTCACAACCGTACGACAAGACTTGTGTCGACCGATTCGGTAATTGAATTATGAAATGTTATATGTAAACACAGCGAGTGATCGAATCAAACTATTCGGTTGCGTATTTGTATCGAATCATGGATTCAGTCATGAAGAATGACCCTGAAAGATCTTCGTCGAAACAAAAAAATGTCGATTCGAATCGATTCGGATACTTGATGAAACCTTCTGAATGGACCCGCTGATCAGATAGGCCGTTCTCGTAAACTCAGATATTCCAGGTTTGATTTCCATCTTGGTCATTAAGATATTGACGTGAGCCTACTCCTTTACGGTTGGAGGGGCTAAGGGACGAAGAAAAGGGTCAGATAAGAGTAAGTAGTTAGGTTGGTAGGCACTCACAACTTTTTGTGGAAATTTTTCATAAAAACTTTAACGTAAGTAATAACACTGGAAATACTAGTATTCTTTATTGCTTTTTTTCCAACATCAATTTATTACACTAACTCATCACGTTTTGGGCGATCACAGAAATGTCTTAGTGTGTCTCAGTGTTCCCAAGCAAATTTCAAACTTGGCAACACGATTTCAGAGCTGGAAATGGAAGAGTTTGATTCTCATAGTCGTCGGAGAATAATATTTTAGTTCAAATATTACTTTTACAACTGTCTCCAGTGGATTGATGTTTATCGAAGTGAGAGATTTTTTTTTCTATTATCATTCTTTCGTTATTTTCCTCAACATTCTCCAGAAGTTATTACATATTGTTTGTCTTCAATGTTTGCTACAATATTGCCTCTTGAATTTTTGTTCTGAACACAAAGATAATAAAAACAGCAAATTCATAAAAAATTACAATACTTTTAGGTTTACAAAGCGGGTGCAAACATTCATGCTTATCGCACAAAGCTTGTCACTACCAGTATTCGAAGGCGGAACCATCGGCGCAAAAAGCAGGGTAGCTACCAACTGCGCTAATCAGGTCGTTCGCGATATTTGAACGGAGAAGGCTGACGTTAAAGTAGTACATGGAAGGCGGGTCAGATCAGTTGCGCTGCATGTGCCTCTGTCTACTGCCGCCTTCCTACCTAGGCAAGTATGCTCCATCGTAGATCTCATCGTCACTTACCATCAGGTGAGATCGAGATCAAATACTTGTTTAATTCACGACTCGATACATTTCAATTTTTTTTTTTCGTGATTGACTGGTCTAGGTGTTACTAAAATTACCACAAGTCGACTGTATAGTACCCACAATTGACAATACAAATGTTGCTTAATTTGGGACAATATAGTTCGTGTTTTACTGGCTATATTTATTTATTACCAGCTTCTACCAGCTACTTCGCCTTCGTTACCTCGATGTAATATAGCTGCAGTATTCAGGAATAGTGTAGCTTTCTATAAGTCAAAGGATTTTCAGAATCGGGTATATGTACCCGTTCCGGAGATTACACCCTACAATTAACAAACTTTAAAGATTCATAGTATCTAATTGGAAATGTATATTTCAAGTGATCGTAAATGTCTGTCACAATTGGGACTTTGAACTTTTACCGGAAAAGAGTAGTTCTTCCAGCCAGGCAGCGCGCTGGCCCAGTGCGGGTTGGCGGACTTCACACATCTTTCGAGGGGTTCTCCCAGATATGCAGGTTTCCTCACGATGTTTTCCTTCACCGCTTAGTAAGTGATAATCGTGGTTGAAAATGAGATTCGCACATGAAGTCCAGAAATCCCAGTGGTGCAAGCAGGGGCTTGAACCTGCGATCCTCGTTACCGAGGCAAGCGTTCTACCAACTTGGTTTTCTCTGCTATCGTGTATTAATAATGATTATATTGTGGGTATACATAATTAGTATTAACGCGTCAAACTAAGTACCTACTTAAGTGAATCCGCACGTGTGATAACACTATCAGCAGCATTCATTGGACCTTAATCAACAGTTAGCCCGTGTTGATTAAAGTTCTCATTAATGGATGAAATTAATCGTACCATCACGGTTCCAACTCGTCGGATTTAGATATCCTGTTTTTGATTGGATTATGTCAAAGGAGGGAGAGATTATAAAATAGAGTGAGACATTGTTCAGTTGGTCGACTTGGCTTAGCTTGACTTTGGCTGTCGGTCGTTAGGATGTCTTTTGTCGTCTTTTGTTTTCTGTCTTCAAAGCTGTGTGAGGAAGCTTGGTGATGCGAGAATGCGTAGTGGAGCTGGCAAACCGGCCCGTCACCAGTACGCCAAGTGCGAGATTATGCGTAAGCTAATAGTATATATATATAGTTTTGATAGTGTTTATAGTCTACCGTATTTAGACATTTTTATTCATAAGCTAATCGTGTACTTTATAGTCCGTATTTATACATTTTGTATGGAGAATTGAAAGTTTTAAATACCGTCCGCTAGAGGCGATTTTCGATTATCCATATAAAATGTCTAAATACGGTAGACTATAAAGAATCAGAATCAGACTATTTTTTATTCACGTAGACCATTAAGTACAGTACTTATGAATCGTCAAAAGTTACAAAATACTATGCTACTACTTTACCATTCGTTCGGAATGCCGTTCCTATGAAGAAGAACGGGCAAGAAACTCCATGGTTGCTCTTTTTTTTAAAAGATCTTTTACATTCAGTAAAGTATACAGTTAGCTCGCACTTGACGTGCTGATTAAGTTTTCTATATTTTGTTTAGTGAAATCGTGGACATCTTGCGCATTACACCAAACTTTATTAACTTCACAAACCCTTATAGCCATCGTTATCCTTCTACAGCTTTCGACGTCTCTTCCATATACGTTCCCATAATTATGTTATGTGAAACGAACCTATGACCACGATAACATGATCTCTGGAAACCTTTGGCTCAAGAACTTAATGCATGTCTGGAACATAGGGTTTTTTTTGTAGCTGGCTGGTTACATTATTCTTAAAGACACAAACAATAACCCTCTCGTTGGACTTTTTGGCGGGAAGTTGAACCGTGAAGTTGTTAAATTTTCATCAAAGTATCTACAGCTTTACTGATAGGGGTAGCATTCATTTCATCATCATCATCGTCATCAACATTATCATCAGGGGTACATATGATTCAATCAAGAATCAAGAATTACTCGACACTGGCATAAATGGCACTACTTTGTAGCTGATTGCCAACTTAAAAAAAAAGAAGAACCCCTCGTTTTTAAACAAGAAGTTTTCCAAACATTATAGGTCGCATATCGTTTTTGCGACTGACCCCTATCACTTGCAGAGACAATATAATATATTCTACAATTATCTATTATTATGTTCCATAGACTAGTCTGTTGTTTTTCCTATTTCTACGCAAATTCATTTCCATACATTCACCATTAGTCCTAAACTTGAATTATTATTTTCATGTTTTAAAGATTAGAAGAATTATTATTTTTATCTGATATATTAATAGGCATAGGGAGTCAAGAAACATTTATTTCCTAGATGCATTGAAGATTGTGAAGGTGGGTAAGTACTGTAATGTATAAATTCAATACTCGTTTGTGTCACGATCCAACAAATTGGCATCGTACCGTATATACCACGTAGTACCTACGTAACAAAACGTGGAATTTAATACACGTCTCTTGAAAGGAAGGGAACGCTTTAATATTTCTTAAGCGTGTCTACGACTCCCGTTAGGGTGCTTGGGAGTGGATACTAAAATTTATTTATGACTTTATTAGAATGTTGGAACCAAGGTGTTTGTGTTTTTAATAAAAGAAGTACTTACTTACTACATACTACTTACTTAATAGTTTTTTATAATACTTAATGAATGAAGGCCGCAAAATGGTCTTTAAATGGCGTTGAGGAGAGTACTGCTACACATATAGATTTTTATTATATTTACGCGAATACTACAGATTGAAATACAACTAATTTTAAGGATTTTATCGCGTTTATTTTATATTTTTAACAAACAACAACAAAATATGAGGGTATCCCAGTACGAACTATGACACTAGGACGTCAAACACCTCGGTCCTCCCGTGACCATGCTTGCTATAAAGCAGTCAAAGCGCTGGCAACTTAAAAACATAAAACGAACGCGATATCATTCTTAAAATTAGTTTGATTTCTTTGAGGAAAGGTTCAATTCCATTTGAAAAGACATATTCCAGCATTAAATTTTATTTTCCTGCACTCGTGCACGTTTATGAACACATAATGGTTAAATATTCCACCAAAATTAGATATTATGAATCAATAACAACATTAATAAGAAACATATTTTTCACAAAACATCACAAAATTGATAACCTTTCTCTCCGATACTCCCAAAAATACCCCGTAATACTTTTTAATAAATAACTATCGAATATCGTGACGTTTATGAAAAATTTGAAATGGGTCCTCACTTTTCCGATATATAGGGTCTGTGTTTTATGATCGAGTGATCGATTTATGGGGGCGCAGGCTGACACTGATAGAGTTGATGTCGGCTTGGATGGATTCTGTGGCATAATCTGATGAAAAGCGTTATACAGTGTGACTCAGAAAGCGTGTAGTAGCACATTTGACCACGCGCTTCTGCGATCATCTACAAATAGATATGACTATTAAAAAAAGTCTCCCAAAAAAAATTGTATTGCGTTTTTTTTTTAATTGACTTGTTGAAATTGTGACATCACATTTGAAATTCGCTAAAGAAGAGCAGGTTTAATTGTTAGTATACTGTTTCTGAATTACGCTGCAATGATCTACTTATTCTACTGAGACTTGACTTAAAAGTGCGTCAGAATGCCTTCCCATGGTGCTTCTGCAATATATCTGTCGTATATCCGCATCCTTTAGGTACTTGAATAAAAGTCCAATTTCAAATTTCAAATTCTTAACAAACACTCTAGCGACTGGACCCGTAGCAGTAGCAAAGACGATGTCAAGAGATCCCCAAGGACTCTTGTCAGCTCAAGATGGCTCAAGATGTACTTTGAAGTGCGGTATGAGAACTGATACCATTTTTTCAGCAGCCTTTTTAATTAGGTTCAGGATTAAGGGGGAAGCGCAAGGTCAGGGCGCGAAATTCAAAATGTCAATGGTTTTTATTTTTTTACGAAAAATTTGGACATCTTTACGATGTAATTTAGTTTTTTGCGATATTAGCATTCTGCATTGGAAGTCTCGATGTGATATGAAGTTTGCTTAAAAAATACCTAAAGCGATACAACACCATAAAGTTAGTAATAGTAGTTAGTAGTAGTAGTAGTAGTAGTTTTTGGGGTCGTGTCACCTTCGTCCGTAGGAGAATTAAGTACCCTCGAGATACCCTACACGTGACCCTGGGTGGTGCCAACCAGGTGACAACTCTATTGGTGGTAGGCTTCGGCCGTGGCTAGTCACCACCCACTGAACAAAGCCATGTCGCCAAGCGGCCTAGCCGTGTTCCGGCATGATGTTCGGTGCTGCCATTCATGGATGGCGGGTCAGATCAGTTGCGCTGCATGTGCCTAGTGAATGTAGCGTCTCTATCTACTGCCGCCTTCCTACCTAGGCAAGTATGCTCCATCGTAGATCTCATCGTCACTTACCATCAGGTGAGATCGAGATCAAATACTTGCCTATAATGTAATAAAAAAAAAAAAAAAAAAAAAAAAAAAAACCGCTACTTTTACTAACTTTATGGTGTTGTATCGCTTTAGGTATTTTTTTTCAAAACATTTTTTAACCTACTTGGGCCATCATTGTGGATCATGACCTTAATCCGCTTTATATTGAGAATGAATGTGTGTAATCCAGAAATCTACAGTGAACAGTAGATATGTTTCCTCAAAGACAATTCTATTTCCGAGTCGGCAACTCGGTTACCGGCTCCACAGACAATAAACAACTTTGTTGATGTGCCGTTGTTATTGCAGTTTGAATCCCTGAAGTATTTATTGCTGAGACTTTCCATCATAAATTGAAGGGTTGTAAGTCTAAAGGGTCTAAGTGCCAATTTTATTTTTTAGAGATATAACAACAAAAAGTTGCTTGGCTTGGCACATAGATCGTATTTTTGTAATAATATAGATTTTTTCTTTTGGCACTTGGACCCTTTAGAATTACAACCCTTCAATTATTCATAATAATATAGGAATTTCATGTATAAAAATATCTGAGTATAAAGTTACAATCGTCACGATAATAATATAACTAAAACTAAACTAAATAAAATAATTAATCCCTAAGTTTGCCGATGATGTCGTGGCATACCTACCATGCCACAATTTGTAACCGACTTCAAACAAAAGGTGGTTCTGGTTTTATATATTGTAACTGTGACCTCTCATACCCAATGACTACAAGCGCACTTTCTGTGTCACATAGTACCTACTTGTAAACTGTACTACCCACAACACCATCTCAAAGTTACTTACTAACATTTCCACAAACAATAATCAACTCTGTAACTAGATGTTGCTTTCCGCTAGTTAGAGTCTCGTGTCTAGAGTCTACTTGTTTCGCTGAAAGTCTATACCCGCTTTGTCTTAAATAGCTCTTAAAGTCAACTCGGAGAGTAACTAACCTCTAGTTACTCTCCGAACACGTGAACCTTATCATAGTTTTAGCATATCAATAAGTAGGTATGGCCAGACAACACACCAACTGTTTGGTTCCAATCTAAGCAACGACAGTATTATGGGCATGGCTGTACCCAGAAATACACTATGGGGGGGATCGAGTTAACCTCGGGGGGATTGAGCTCTGGACCAAAGATATTGGTAAGTACCTTTGTGTAAAACAGTGGGTTGTCTATAGCATTTCGAGGGGGGCTTTGAACCCCCCACCCCCCTGTCTACGATCTTGTTTATGGGTACCGTACTATGGACTCTTGGTTCAGGACAATTTATAAACGGATCTATTCTGAATTTTATCCAGGGGGTTAGGTATCGAATTAATGTTTAGCCTGCATGGTCAGTGAATATATTATGGCTATTTGATGACTGGTTCTGCTCTAGAGTGTGAAGTGAGAAGATGAATCTACTGTTTTATTTGACGACTAGCTGTTGCCCGCGACTTCGTCCGCGTGGTATTTAACAAAGACAACCGTTGACAACAGCCTGCTCGCCCATTCTGAGCCCGCGGGACGCATTGCAGGTTGTTGCTATCAAACTTAATCAGGCGCTGCGCTGCAACATTGGTTTTAATTTTTTTTCATGAGATCCTATTTTTTTTTTAAATAAAAGTAGCCTAAGTTACTCCTTGTTACATCAGCTATCTGCCAGTGAAAGTCCCGTCAAAATCGGTCTAGCCATTTCAGAGATTAGCCGGAACAAACAGACAGACAGACAGACAGACGGACAGACAGACAGACAAAAATTGTAAAAAATGTGGTTTCGGTATAGGTAACGTGTATACATCCAAATGCACTTAGTAAAAAGCGGTTATTTTAATATTACAAACAGACACTCCAATTTTATTTATATGTATAGATGTATAGATGATAAAAGTATCCGAAACAATTCGATTACAATTTTTCTTGTTAGGACGACAATCTTTCGTAGATTTGATACGACTACGCAACCAAATGGTTCGATTGTGTTTACATAGTACAATTCATAATTCAAGTTTCATTGATAACCGAATCGGTTGATATAAGACTTGTCGTAAGGTTGTGAATCGGGGCCTTATTGGCACAGTTCTGTACCGAAGGCCATGGCTTAGAATTGAGGTAGGGGCAAAGTTTGTGTGATGAGCACAAATATACCCGAGTCATGGACGTTTAATATGATCTATACAAGGTGTAACAAAAATTGTGTAAAATATTTCAACAGATGAATCAGTAAGTTATATGGATCACTTTGATGATACAATAATTGTGTAAAAGATGTTTGATTTTTTTTTTTAAACTAGGCGAACCAGTAGCGTTTGGGCTTGCGCTCAGTATAGGCTGTAATATTTTTAATGTCTAATAATTTGATTTATTTCTTCGTGAATGTTATCTTTATAACCTACTGTTGTCACTGTTCAAATATTTACCTACGAGTAGATACTTCAATTGCACGTTCCGTAAAGTTGGTGAGTTCGTCTGGCGATATTATTATTATTAGATATATATATTTGTTTTAATCAACGCGGCGTTCGTATAAATCTAACGAGATTAGGGTAGGTATTGTTAGTTTAAATTATGGCAGTCAAACATTGACATAGGTCGGTCAGCGCTGACGTGAATATTCCGCCCAATATCATATTGTGCGGACCACAGATAATATATGTTCGGGATAAGTCTCATAAATAACGTCTTGGACAACTTTTATAGCCTGTATTGAAATATTGTGGGTGTGTGTGTGTCCATAATAGGAGTTATGAAAATATTAGCTAGCGATTGGATGATTGAAATTGATATCTTGATATATATAAATTAAGTGTCACGGTGTTTGTCCGCTATGGACTCCTAAACTGCTAAACCGATTTAAATAAAATTTTGCAAATTGTGTGCAGTTTTATCCAACAAGAAAGATAGGATAGTTTATATCTCAATTTATAATCGCAAATATTTAACTATAAAAATATTTCCTAGAAATAATGTATATGACAAAACAACGTTTGCCGGGTCAGCTATAATGATACTTTGGCATTAGACGCGGTTATTTTAAAATGGTGTAAGAAAAATCTGTACTTCGAGGATTAACTTCCCGCCAAAAAGTCACCATTGCATTTTCTTTGTAAGGTATAATTGAGAGGATGGAATAGTAAAACCTATTCTATAGATTCTATATATTAAGCATTTATTACAATGTTTTCAGTACTGTTTCATTCACTAGAATGTTGGCATTACACCTATTTGATTCTTGCAACCAAATATCGACCTTAATGTGTCGAACCTTTTCACTCCGCGACTGTACATAAAAGTAAAAGTATCACAAGGGAGTAGAAAACAACGCAGTAGCAACAAAAGCTATACAATTTTATTGCTTTGGTGAGATATTACGGCTCTGCTGTATTTGGCTATATCGATCGCGGTTCAGCCATGGAATATAAGCCTAAAGGTTTCTTATATACAGTCTGAATCGGAATGAAAAATAATATTATTTCTTAAAAAAAAATTTGGCTAGATAACGAAAACCCAAAGATATTTTATGATGTTTATAGCTTTGTGAGCTAAGCTATGATCGGTTCTATATTATGGTATAGCGCTTGTATATAACAATTATATGATTCGGAGCACTCTATCTGTCACCGTTCATTACATGCGGAGGTAAATAACACCATCGCTTTCGCGCTACCGAACATAGATGAATTAATGACTCAGCTATTTTTTATTAAGGTGGAAGCGCAAGGTCAGGGCGCGAAATTCAAAATGTCAATGGTTTTTATGTTTTTACGCAAAATTTGGACATCTTTACGATGTAATTTAGTTTTTTGCGATATTAACATTCTGCATTGGATGTCTCGATGTAATTAAGTTTGCTTAAAAAAATACCTAAAGCGATACATTACTCCAAGGTTTGTAAAAACCGCTACATTTACTAACTTTGGAGTATTCGCTTCCCCCTTAACACGACCCGTAGCATCCTCTTTCGCTTCTAAAAGGAATTTATTTTATTATAATACTTGGGAATAAAAGTGGGGGCTGTAAAAGGAGACTAGTCCGGAACGGCCGGGCGCGGTACCCGAAATAGTGGAAGTTACGCGGGATCGCGAAGTGGCAAGTAACCTCATAAGGCTTATATTACTATTTCAGCACGTCAAGTGCGAGCTAACCGTATACTTTATAGTCTACCGTATTTAGACATTTTATATGGAGAATTGAAAAGCGCCTCTAGCGGACGGTATTTTTAAACTTGCAATTCTCCATACTAAATGTAGCTTACGAATAATCTCGCACTTGACGTACAGAACACAGATTTCATATAACAACATGTATCTCAATGACGATACGATTACGTTAGGAGTACACACACATACGCGGGCACTCACACACGCACATAGTTCGCAAGAACATACACATATTCGAACTATTAAAAAAATATATTACAATATCCGACCATAAATATTGCACATCGGCAATAGAAAAAAAAATCGGCTTTGTAGAGCGTCATCTCTTTCACTCTTGCCTCCAGCCGCTAGTCCCTTTCTAAAGGTCGACGTGCAATATTTACGGCCGGGTGCTATACTCATGTTTACCACCTGATAGGTGTTTACACCTTGCACCTTTATGTGCCATTATTTTTGTTTTTCTAGGTTGGCAATCGGCTACAAAATAGTGATATCTATGCCAGGAGAGTGGAGAGGAGATTTGAAGGATTGAAAGTTTTAAATACCGTCCGCTAGAGGCGCTTTTCAATACTCCATACAGAATGTCTAAATACGGTAGACTAGAACGTTTACAGTTAGCTCGCACTTGACGTGCTGAGCTTACATTAACGTGAAACCACGTTAAACATAGTCCTTATTAGATATTTCCTGCTTATTTAATTAAGTATTCAGCTTTCAACCGAAAAATGTTTAAAATATTCTGTTTCCCGAATTGGTTCTCGGCTTTCACGAGTGGCTTATTCCAGCCGACGTTTCCGTCTTTACAATTATTTTACTATTCAACGAGCAATCATGTCGCTTCATTTTCGCTGTAAATTAAAGATAACGCCTAAATGTATTATGACAAGCTATTTTCCTCAGGGAAAGCGGAAAAAATATTTCCGGAGAAATTAAATTGAGTTGCGGGACAATTTTGAAATAACATTATATTTACATCGAGCTGTTGCCCGCGACTGCGATATAACTTTTTCATATATAAGCTGATTGAAATAAAACACAAATACAATTTTAAGTGAAGCAACATTACATTAGTGAATCATGCACTCAAATCGGTTAATTCGTATCTGAGATTAGCGCGTACAAACGCAAAGACAAACAGACAAAAACGAACAATCATTGTTTTAAGTTCTATAGCGTTCATAATAGCCCTCAATAATAGATTTTCTCACATATAGAGAGACGGCGATCAGATTTTTTTTTATTATATTGAATATAGATACTTCCTGAAACTGGTTTGCTGAACCATGGTCTTAAGGCCTCTACGAACGGCACAACTTACCGCCAAATCTGTAGGGTAGATTTAGGTCGATGTAAGGTGCTTAGCAATTGTCATGTCAATGACTCGCCAGCATGTCTCTTGACAAGCCAATTGTAGGGGCCCTACATCGGCTCTACAAATTGGGTGACAAGTCGTACCGTGTAGAGACCTTAACGCTAGATAATGCACTTAGTATTGATGTCATATGAGAGCAAATCCTGTCTTGAATTCGTTTATCGTTTGATCCCAAGGCCGTATCCAGGAATTCACTGAAGTCACAGGGTCGAGCTCTGGACCAGAAACATTTATAGGTACCTATGTAGGTTTTCAAACCCTCCTCTGATTACGGCTTTGTTTGACCCTAATACTAAATATATCTCAACCTATATCCTATTCGAGTTCGCTAGAGTTTTCGGTGGTTACTTTCCCATCGAAAACCTTATTTTTTGTTAGTTCATTTATTAATTTACTACGTGGGTCAGCGAAATTTTAACTATGCAACGGTTGTAAGGTAAATTCTGAAGTTATATTGTATGTTTGTTTTCAGTAAGTAATGTAAGTTACTAACAAGGCTATATGTAGACGAATGGTTGTATCCTACAAACTCGACTAAGAAAAAAATGACAATACATGTGACAAAAAGAAATCAAGCCGTATCTTAGTGCTCGATCTGCTATACATTACACAAAATAGATGATAATTATGAACTAGAAATCGAACCCTACATCTCATGATCGGCAGACTGCGATGCGATCACTAGACCAACGAGACGTACTAAGAATGAAGGAGAAAACTAGATGTATGTAACTCTCACGATACAAACTATGTTTATAACACACTATAATCTGATGCTAGACAATTAACTCGAAATCCACTTATCGAAGTCAGCACTTAGAATGGGTTAAGAGTAAGAGTAGCAATAGGGTAATAGGAACAGCGAATTTTAAAACTATAAACTGAAGTCTTTACTTATGCGTGATATGGTCATATAGATACAGATAAATTAAACTTGGTAAATAAAAAAAAATCTACAAAATATGTTAAAAGGGGTATCATTGAATAGGTATTTGAATATCATCTACAAGTTGTTCATGTCATTTTTCATTTCGAATTACCATTTAGCATCTAAAGCATAATATATATTAGTAATCATAAATATATAACACAAACGCGATAAATCCTTAAAATTCGTTTGGGGTCGAGTCACCTTCGTCCGTAGGAGAATTAAGTACTCTCGAGATACCCTACACGTGACCCTGGGTGGTGCCAACCAGGTGACAACTCTACTGGTGGTAGGCTTCGGCCGTGGCTAGTCACCACCCACTGAACAAAGCCATGGCGCCAAGCGGCCTAGCCGTGTTCCGGCATGATGTTCGGTGTTGCCATTCATGGATGGCGGGTCAGATCAGTTGCGCTGCATGTGCCTAGTGAATGTAGCGTCTCGATCTACTGCCGCCTTCCTACCTAGGCAAGTATGCTCCATCGTAGATCTCATCGTCACTTACCATCAGGTGAGATCGAGATCAAATACTTGCCTATAATGTATAAAAAAAATATATATATATCAATGTGTAGTATTCGCGTAAATGTAAAATAAAAAAGTATATGTATAAAATCAAAAGCAAGACAGCGTGAAAAGTAAACATTAAATAAACATTGAAAGGAATAAAACAAGTCCAGTACGTCCAGTGCGAGATTATTCGTAAACTAACCGTATACTTTATAGTCTACCGTATTAAGACATTTTGTATGGAGAACTGAACAGCGCCTCTAGCGGACGGTATTTAAAACATTCAATTCTCCATACGTCATTGATAAATTTCATTTTTCCGCTATTCTATTATCACCCTGTCCTACCCTTTTCCTTAGAGATTGTACTCTTAACACATAAACTGTTCCAAGTGTTCCACGCCGACCCTCTCAGTTTCCACTCTTTTGTAACGTAATTATCGCTTTCTCGCTGTAATGTGCCGTGTTCCTTGGGTGAAAAGGGGGCAGTTGGGGTAATGTAATAAAGTGTAATGGAAAATGTTGGAAAAGTATATGTTTTAACCTTTTTTTATAGAGGCTTGGCCTACCGCACTATAGAGAGTGATTCAGGAAGGGTATACGTGGAAGTGGAGTAGAGCGGAGCAGGGCTGAGTGGAGCGGGGCTGAGCGGAGTAAAATGGGGTGGAGCGAAGTTGAGTGGAATGGAACGGGGTAGAGCGGCTTTAGCAGAGTGAAGCAGAGTGGAGTAGAGTGGGTTGCACTGGAGCGGAGCGGTGCAGGGTGTAACAAATCGGAGAAAGGTGGCACGGAGCGGAGCGGAGTGGGGTGGAGTGGAGCAGAACGAGGCGGGATGGAGTGTGGCAGATCGAGAGCGAATACAAAAATAATATATTCTATCTCAAATGACAACAACCTTCGTCAACACACATACAGCAAATCAACTCATGTCAACAACAACGTGTTCTTATTTTACATGAATCATAATCTGGTTGGGGTGGCTGTCGCAGCCGGGGGCCGGCTGGATGGGGCTGTCACGTACCCCTTACTGTACGCTTTCTTGGAAACTCGTGTGAGGGCGCGTGTGGAGCATCGCTAAGTTATAGAAATATAAAATGGGTGGGGCAAGAGGTGAACGACCGGCGTGTTATTTCACCAACAATAAACCTTTCTCAAACCAACAATAACCCTTTCTGATGCTTTTTCGCAATCATGCGCAAGAAATAATCCTCAATTATATGAACGGTAAGAGGAAGCTCCAACGACAGCCTGAAGGTATTTGCGGAGAGTTGGATGGCCCTACTTATAGTAGGTTTATCAAGAAGCTCGTCTGACGTGCGGCTGGATAAAGCATAATTTCTGGGGGTGTAAGGTATGGTATGCAGGTCTAGCGACCAAATTTTTTTTCTGTAAAAGCTTTTGACTTGGACCGCGCCAAAAACGCGTGAAACCCACCCCTGGACACTGCTTAGGACGGGGAAAACATAATCACATTTACCATCCCTTACATGTATAACAAAATAAGTTAAACTAAGTGAATTGGATTTGGTGAATGTAGAGCAATAGTTTTAATTGTTTTACCTTGCCCCGAGGAGTTTACATTTACAAATACTTATATATTTACCATGTGCCCAATTGTAGCTTCAAAAAACATTCAGTACATAAAAACTTTGAGACCCTTTTGACCGACGACGTAGAGGTTGAATATCCAAAAATCTCTCCTTAGTGCAACTCTATAGCTATCTACTCAGAATACATCCTCCGATTTTTTCTCAACATGTTTTTATTTGCTTTTCTATTTAAATTTAATCTTGAATTATAGGCGCCACTTTTACTTTTATTTGAAGCTGTATATTTATCTGTGGAATATATGGTTCATTGTTAAACTTTTGATACCTAACATGTAATCCTGACTATGGTAAGGTACTATTGTTTATTTTCCCAAATATTTAAAAAATATACAAATATCTGGTTCCACCTCCATAGGCTGTGCATTGTCTGACTGTCAGTCAGTCACTGTTAATATCTTTTTGGCAATAGCAATGGCAATGACATCACTGGCCGTAGTTCAGTATGGTTTTACTCATCGGTAACTTTAAATGTCTTTAAATTGCTTTTTTTTTTTAATAATTTTCCCATTAATAGTCATAGAACACAAATCATATAATTTACCAAAGGATCCATTTTACTAAGCCAATAATAACTTTAACTAAGTGCTTAAGTGCTTCATAAATAAACAAAATGATTAGAATGCTGTTCTCCCTTGAAATTTCATAAAAATTTGAAAGTTATTACTCACAGTGAAATTAAAACCAGCTTTATTAGAAGGCGCCCATATTGTAGTAACTTTTCTAAATATACATGAAACATACAACAGACAAGACGGTCCGGTTTATTTATACTTATTTATTTTTTCTTTATAAAATTAAATAAAAAAAAGACGTAATGGTAGGGGATTCGTTTCATCATCGTTATCATCATTCGCATCAAGAGTATTGATCATTTTATAACAACATCAAGAAATACTCGACACTGGAATAAACGGCTCTATTTTGTAGCCGATTGACAAACAAAAAAAAAGAAGAAGAACAGGGAACCGTTCACGGTGTTGTTAAATCTTGTTGAATTGTTCAATCGCTAAATCTATGGTTCAGAGTTTCTCTTAACACGTGCACGTTCAAAGTTCTAATATCCGTATGTTTACACAGTCCACGAATAAGTTTTTATTTAATTTCTTTCAAATACTTTTTTTTTTTTAATTTGGCATCACCGTAGGTATAGGTATTTTGCCAGTGTCAAGTAATATTTTTTTTTCTGTTTTTGCGCATATGCACAGGCCCAAAGCCTAGGCTCAAGTAAAATACCCCCCATCCCTCAATCAGTACTTTACCGAAAGATTTTTCATGGATTTTTTGTGAGAAACTGAAAAGCCATGTTTCGTCACTCTGTTTCAATTACCTACACTTGTGCACTTTACCGAACCCATAATGGTTAATATTCCACTTATATCACTCACTATAACTCGCAGGAACACTAGTTTCCCGCCAAAAAGTCTTTCAAATACTTACCAAAAAATCTTTTCATTCAAATGTGTGGAAATTAAGTGGGCATTTATTGAATATAGTTGAAATATACAATTTGAATGTCAAAAAGTTATCGATAAAAACAGTGAAAATATGCTTTCTTTTTATATTTGAAGGGGATATAATAATATTTCTTATTTCCAAACAGAACAAGGCGCTCAGGAAATTGAATTCAATTTTTTCTTACAAAATTCTTGTAAGTCTGTACAAGTACCTGTACTGTCTTTTACAATGTCGTAGGGCTTTAGTAAAGGCGATGTTGAATGAGCAAACAAAACTGAAGCTATCCAATCTATATAAATATATAAAACAAAGTCGTGGAACTTACACCATTGATAACTCAAGAACGGATGAACCGATTTTGATGATCTGTGATTTGGCGGCGGAAGATTGCCGAGACAGTTATTGCCGCGGACATTTGCTTTATTTTACATAATGTTTTTTTTTCTTGATAGTAGATAGCTTTGTGGACCTATGGCTGATAGATCAGGCATGGTCTAAACCTGAATGACTGAAGAACTGATGGACTTAGCTACACTTTTGTATACATGACATGACATAGATCCAGAAAGTCCTCCTATTTATAAGTATAATAGTGTAAATTAGATACTTAGGCTGTGTCCCCAGTAGGCAAACTGTTAGCGGCCGACTGAGTTTGCGGCGTATCGGTTTAGTACGCCCTTCCATATATTTGAAATGGAGTGTTCACAGTTTGCTAGTTTGCGCTCACTCTACGCAGTTTGCAGCGTTTCGCGCGCCAACTGATTCAGTGAGCGGCCGACTCACAGCAAAACCGGTTCCAGTCGGCGGCGGCGATATGCTTGTTCGCCGGGCGTAGTGAGTCCGTTTGCCGCAAACTGTCATGTGGACAGTTGGAAAGAAGCTATTGACGTGTCCGGACGTGTTTTTTGCATCGCTTACATAACTAATCTCTACGCACACACACCACAGAAACCATCGTGACCAACACAACCACACCCTTCGTACAACTTCGTGAAAATTCGGTCGGCCGACCTAATTAAGTGGCTAGCTCATAACAGTTTGCTTGCGACGCACGCAAATTGATCTGAGCTAACTCGAATTTCAGTTCGCCGCAAATTTGCGGCTCACTCAGTCGGCCGCTAACAGTTTGCCTTCTAGGGACACAGCCTTATATCATGATTATGTCTATGATCAAAGGCTTTTTTTTCAATATATGATCACATGTGTAAATATATGATCTTTTTTATTTTTACACGAATCAAACTGCATGGCGATTCTCGAATCCTTCTTAAAGCGTGACGTTTATTTTCAGCGGATTTTATTACAAACGATTCTTTAATATAATCCGCTGGTACTAGGGCCCTCTTGTCCTCATACATTCGTGGCCCGAGGGGATCCGATATTAGAATACGTTTCGCGAAAAATATTTCAGCGATACAAGATGAAATATTTTCAGTGAAATATACGCGCCCGTCTCCTTCAATAGAGGAATGTCGAGAAATTAAATTTTCCTTTTGTAACGATTAACGTATGGGTACTTAGTATTGGCGGGAGAGAGCTTTTATCATTGCCTTTTAAGACTATAACAGTTTTGTGTGTATTTTATTAGATTGATTTTGATGTAAATTCCTACTTTGGGTAAACTGTTTCTTCAAAAACGACAAGTACAGACTAATAGTACAATAATATCGCCAGACGAACACACCAACTATACTGTCCCACACTAAGCAACGCTTGTATTATGGGTACCGTACAATGGACTGAGGGCGAACTCAGTATATAATACTTATATAGATACTAAACATCCATGACTCGGGTACAAACATTCGTGCTCATCCCACATAGTTTGTCCCTACCAGAAATCGAATTCGGGACCCCCAGCGCAGGAAGCAGGGTCTTTACCAACTGCGCTAATCAGGTCGTCGTAGTAGGTAGTATGTTATGTAAATATAATATACAAAGCACCTATTGGAATCGGTTCATTCGTTCTTGTGTACCACCAAAGAGATGGTTGCTGCAAAGTAGCCGAAACGTCGGGAACGTAATAACATAAAACAAACGCGATCAAATTCGTAAAATTTGTTTTATTTCAAAGAGGTAAAACTTATAACATCCCTGTTTACGATGCGTCGGGTACAAAAGCTATTGTAGATATTAATGAAATCGATAATCGGCCTTCAAGGTGGAATATATTAAAGTATAGCGTCATAAATATAGAATGTCGTCGAGAAAGATCCTACTGCGGGCTTCGCTGCAGAAGAAACGTAATGTTTTTACTCACGGTTTTTTTTCATAATTTCTCATATACTTTAAGTAGGAGTTTGTTTGAATCAGAAATTATTCGAACACTTTTCATGCAGAAGAATCAGGGTTTGAGGCATTAATTTCAGCCATGTAATCAATCATAGTGATAACATTATAGGCAACTGTTTATAGAAATCCTTCGGTTTTGCATCGGGGCAAGCATGCGTCATTGACGAGAACATCGATCAATATTGCTCGACTATTCAGTGGTGATTGGGTTTGGTGGCTCGATCATTCAGTGGTGTTTGGGCTTGCCGATTCGAGCTATGTTAAAGCAATACTTTAAAACTCCGGGCCCTCCTCCAGCTTATCAGGTGCCTCAGCAAACCTCATGTGATGGCGAAATTTGTTAAAATATTTACCTCCCTATAGTTTGAGATAAGTCAAATAATTTCGATCAGGGCCTTGGCACACGCATTCAAAAGGCCGGCGGTGCCCCTGATGCCCACCTTTGCTTATACCCCTTGCAGCCATGGGTAGACATGATCCTGGACATCACACCTTTTGTCCTCGAGCCTGCCTACCGGCTAGAGGTGCATTATTGCGAGCCCTGTCCTCTCGCCAGTCTATTGGTCGGCATGGCAGAGCCTTGAACACTTAAGTTATAATCCCTTGAGTATCGTATTCATTTGATATTCAACAGTCAGATGCTGTCATCTTGACTGACACTGACAGTGTAAGACGCTTATCTCTCTTTGTACGTCGAGGCTGTCTCGACTTTGTTTAAATCTCAATGGATTTAGAAAATTTCGTTCCAAGAAGATGACGTAAAGTCTGCGACATACAATGTCTGGAGTGGCTGTGAAATAGGCGAATTGTTTGAGAATTATGACGTCAAACTGTCAGAAATTATAACTCAATGAATACTTTAGGTATTAGATAATTCCGTTTTCTAATATTCAGTCTCCGATTAGTTAACCCAAATAATATGTGCAAAGTTTACGAAGATTTTCGAGATCAGAATTATTCCTCCGCCGCCAGCAGTGTTGAACTTCTGTCTCACAGAATGGTCGGATATTTCTCGCAAGAGTTTTCTTGGAGCGGCTTGTAAAGTTGTAGCTTAGCATTTTATAACTTTTTAGCAATTCATAAGTACTGTACATAATGGTTTACATGAATAAAAATATTCTGATTCTGATTCCATTTTTAAGTAAAGTAAACACAGCATGGAAAAAGTACTTATTTACACTGTAGTAGAGAGTAGATTACATACCCATTTATGGGTGGAGAGTTATTTACGAATCGCCCATTTCATAGCCTCATTCATAAGAAAAAAAAACATCTAACTCATCCCAAAGTATTTTGTATTCAGAAAACGCGAAGCCTTTTAAGAAACTTGCAACAACTGTTATCCAACACGCAGACTTCGTCAATATTAATGCTCAACTTTTAGAAGGCACTCTAAGTCTTTTTTTTATATTATGAATAAACGGCTATAAGGACAGATTGTACCGAAGATTGAGCTTTATAAAAATCGGGTAATTTTTCATATTACTTTGCGACATTCGCTGTTGTATTAGGTATAACAAATTACACAAAGTGTGTGCCAAAAGTCATGGGATATAAATGTTGTAATTTTTGAGCGCGCAATGTATCGGAAACAACGCGATCACAACACAACGCTCCGTGCGATACCCGATGCGTGCCAGTGACGAGCGCGGCGAAGCGTATTGAGTTTTATTTTATATTGCAGTTTTAGGCATATTATTGATAATTGTTATTAAATCGGTAAAAAATAAATGTTATTAAAATCACACAACAATTGCCTCCCAAAAACCTAATTCACCCCCCCCCCCCCCCTTTATGAAATCCTGGATCCGCCACTGAATCATTTTGGTCGTGGGACGTGGTCCAGTGGTAGGATGACCTTGTGATCTTGCGGACTGATGACCACGCTCTCTACCTAATGATCGTATATACTCTACCTAGAGTCGTGTAACGCCTTTTCATAAACCAGTCCACAGTATTCGAACATGATGTTTTCTTGTAAACAACGTTCTTGTTCGTATTATAAGGCATCTATAAATACCATTATTAATCCATAACACTTTGTATCTATGGTATTTACGTAAGCATTCGATCGATAAAAAGTTTTACTACGCGCTTTTTTGTAGTTCATGTAAAAGGCAGAAAGAATTAGCACCATGGTTGTCTGTAGAGTGTATATAAATTTTGCCGTGATGATCCGCCTTTCCGATCTCCCAACCACCAATCAGGATTCCGTTCCAATCAATCAATCATTCATGGAAATAAAAATTGATTTTTCAACCATTCATTCCCACAAAATGCCCCGTCACGATCGAGTTGAACTTAAATAATAGAGGGCTTCGCTCTGCAAAGCTGACCCACATAGGTTCAACGCGAAACGTGAAGATATGAATAATGGAAACCTATAATGAACTGAGTTCTGTGAGCTATACATTTTTGCTATAGGTACGTATCTACAAACCTAACAAATACTGTTTAAAATGTGAAATAGCGGCATAGCGTAGGTACCTAATGATATTCTAACATATTATTTAAGTAATTCTATTAGCTATGTTTATAATGTTCAAAATAAAACTTTAGCGGAAAAGGAAAGATCTTCCAGCTAGGTGGTGTGCCTGGCGGGGCGGCCGCTATGCCCCGACGGTTATGGTGGGAACTTGTATATATGTTACGTGCTCCGAAAACTCTCATAGCGCGTTTCAGGATTGTACTGAGAATTGTTAATTGTTCTGAAATTAATTGTTCAATGCGTCTGCAGCGCCATCAGTGTAGCTTGTGGCGTAGTTGAAGAGGTCGCTACAAAACCATTTTACGTGCTAACTAAAAACATTGATCTAAATCTTGTGACAGTATGAAGTTTGGTGTATGTAGGTACCACTGAATACTCAAAGTGTAGCTAAGAATAAATATATTTTTGAGAACTACCTAGGCGATACTTAGCGGAAATCCATTGATATACAAATGGGGGAAGAGGACCCACCACTGACCCTCGGTTTGTCAACATTTCCAATTATAAACCAAACAAGTTGATCGATAATTAAAGAAGCCAGCAACACCGAACTCCCGTTGTTGGTTGGGGTCCCGACACTCGTGATAGATGGCTTCTCGACTAACATCTTAGAGGAGTTCGGTGTTGCTGGCTTCTTTAATTATTGATCAACTTGCTTGGTTTATAATTGGAAAAGTTAACAAGCCGAGGGTTATTAGTGGGTTCCTCTTCTCCCATTTGTTTAAGAATAAATTAACAGACATAAAGGCAAATATGTCAACCATATTCCAAAATCCTCGCATTTTAAGTGTCGCAAAATTAACAAAAGCCCCGCTTTGGGATGAATCACGATCGAACCGATTTAAACCGGATAATTACCAACAATGCTGACAATCCGGTTAAATTCCGAACCGGTGTTAAATTGCCCCGCCGCACAACCGGACATCGTAATTTATGCCGGACGCGGTTTGAAGGAATTGATGTGCAGTCTGCTTGATTTAACTCGCGGCTTATGATGTTAGCAGCTTTTAGTCTATACCTAGTATTTGGCTTTTGAATATAGAAGGGTTGGTAGACCATAGACAATACCGTAAAGCCTTATTCATCGTGGTGTTTACAACTATAGGTACCGACGTAGACCATAGACAATACGGTATAGTCTTAGACGTCTTGGTGTGTGCAACTATAGGTACCTATGTTGATTAAATAAATCAATCCTTAATAGGCGAACGAACTTCGAAATGATAATTGTAAGCAATTTCCATAATTGATTTCTTATATTTACGCGAATACTACATATTGAAATAAAACTAATCCTATGGATTTTATCGCGGCTGCTTTACAGCAACCACGGTCACGGGAGGAATCTAAATTCTGATTCTAATTATATAGTTTTATGTTTCATAAGTTAATGCTATTAGTAACTCAGAACGCAGACTAATAGCGTGTGGGCCGCGGTGCCTAAATAAATTTATTATGCCATGCCGCCGCGAGTATAAATTTGCAAACAATGTGTCTCGGTACGATTAGATAATGCCGGGTTATTTGGCAACGACTCTAATAACAGTGAAATAATACACACGAACAACCAAATGTATAGACAGTTCTAATGGCAATATAACGAACTTATCAGAAGAAAAAACATTTGTTTTTGTTTTACCAAAAGCGTTTTTTGTTGAATTCTTAAAAATAAAATAATACATTTCTAATATAGGAGGTTTAAACCACATTGGGTATTAAGGGTTTTTTTATTTTTTTTATGCAGTGACAGGGAAGATTTTCCTTCGGCTTCCCTTATAGGAATATTCACTCACTCGTCCTATAAGGAATCTTCAACAGAGCTATAGATGTAATCAGCATATTTTTTTGGGAACAACATAATGTCATTAAGCCTTTACAAATTCAATTTATTCAATATTGATAATTAAAACAATAACTTTTTTATTTTTTTTTATTTACGGCCTAATTAGCGCAGTGGTAGTGACTCTGCTTTCTGTGCGGAGGGTCCCGGGTTCGTATCCTGGTAGGGACAAGCTTTGTGTGATGAGAACGAATGTTTGTACCCGAGTCATGGATGTTTAATATGTATATAAGTATTATATACAGAGTTCGCCCTCAGTCCATTCTACGGTGCCCATAACACAAGCGTTGCTTAATGTGGGACCGTATAGTTGGTGTGTTCGTATGGCGATATTTATTTGTTTGAGTAGCTTTATTACAAAAATATAAATTACTCTTATTTATACCATGCTTAATATTTATGATTTTCAGAGTAGTTGGACTTCTGGCTGGCTGCCGAAGCCACGGAACCTGGTTTGTATTTTCCTTGGGCAGCTAAGCCGTTGGCCTGCAAGAACATAACATCAATAAGAGATCATGTGGGTGTATGTTAGGATAATCTGGTTGTAGGTATATTGATTTATAATATTTACGCGAACACTACACATTGAAATAATACAAATTTTATGGATTTTATCGCGTTTATTTTACGTGTTTTACGTTCCCGACGTTTCGGACCGCTTACAACAACTAAATTTGAGGGCACCCCAGTTCGAACTATGACACTAGCACGTCTCACACCTCAGTCCTCCCGTGACCATGGTTGCTGTAAAGCAGCCGGTACGTCGGGAACGTACAAAACACGTAATAACGGAGATAAAATCCGTAAAATTAATTTTGAAATAAAATTAATTTTACGGATTTTATCTTGTTGTTGTAGGTGTTATAAAAATAATCACAGTTACAATACGAGTTATTTTTTTTTCCAACAACACAGTTGCTCTATCAGTAAAGTAGGTAAGTTCTAATCAACTCAATAGTCAACGTTACTGCTCATGTATTGGGCAGATAAACAGCCAAGTTAGAAACATGATAGGTATATTACACTGGATTTTGACATCTATGTACATATATAAATGTAAAAAGCTAGTTGACGGCATTCCTTCGTGCAATTAGATCATAGCTTTCAACGCCTTTCAGAAGCTTTCATCAAATAAAATTGGAGTGTCTGTTTGTAATATTAAAATAACCTTTTTTTACTAAGCGCATTTGGATGTATACACGGTACATACAGCAAAACAACATTTTTTAACATTATTGTCTGTCTGTCTGTCTGTTTGTTCCGGATAATCTCTGAAATGGCTGGACCGATTTGGACTGGACTTTCACTGGCAGATAGCTGATGAAACAAGGAGTAACTTAGGCTACTTTTATTTTAGACTAGCTGTTAGCCGCGACTTCGTCAGCGTTTTGTTAAATACCACGCGGACGAAGTCGCGGGTAACAGCTATCTATGATAAATGTGAAAAGCTAGTGGAAGGCATTTCATCGAGCGATAGATCATAGCTTTCAACGACTTTCAGAAGCTTTGATTGACATTAAAACAAGCAGCTCACTTATGTGGCTGAAAAATTACCTTTGTCCGCTTCAATAGCTCCTGTTGAGCTGCCTTCACGTTTTCATCCTTGCCCGCCCAAGTCTTCCACACGGATGCTTGCAAAGCTCTGCCGTAGCTGAATGTTAGTGCCCACGGTTTCTTGAGCTGAACCAAGTTGATTGCGTTCAGGTTCAAGGTAGCTTCTTCTTCTGATTGACCTCCAGAGAGGAAAGCGATTCCTGGAAAATACAACGGCATAATACAAGCATTGCTTAGTGTGGGACCGTATAGTTGGTGTGGTTTAACGATATTTATTTATTTACAAATTCTTAAGCGTGGCGCAATGGAATATTGTCTTACCAGGTACAGCAGCTGGAACGGCTCTCAGCAATGCTGTGACCGTTGCCGTAGCTATCTCTTCAGGAGTGTTTCTTATCTTACATTCTTGACCTGGTGTTGGGTGAATTTCAACAAATGCCATTTTTCTTATCATATCGGTGAACTTTTTCATTTATATATATTTTTTATTTTTTTCATGTTTAATGTAATATTTAGGATACTAAATACTCCCTTATTGGTAACCATCAACGTATCTTTTAAGACTATGGAGAAAATTCAGTTTGAATTCTGGTTTCCACCGATGTGACAATCCGGCACCGATTATCTTTTCTGTACACCGATATGATAAATTTATTCACCGATGTGATATACATATACAGCGATATGATAATCTATCCACCTTTGAACATCAAAAAAGAAATAGTAGGCTTATACATTTTTGAAGGAGTGACTAAGAACTGAATACCTGAACTAAGGGTATTATTTTCTTAGAATAAAAAATAATGTTTTTTTTAATTATCATTGTGTTTATTTAAAAGAAGTATAAAAAACAAAAATTTCTTGTACGTTATTGTACAATACACATTTATTAATGTGGCGATCAAGCTAATTGTTTTGCCATGTGTAGGTACACTTAAAACATTGTGGCGTTCTAGGTTCAACAATACTAAGAATAGAAACTTTATATAAGAAAACTTTATATACCTAATTAATCAGCCTTTTAAGTTTAACCTTAATCATAACAACACTACAATAATCACAGCTTTAATTATCACTTAATTTAATATTTTTAAAATCTTTGTTCTCAGTGCGTAAGTATCATAGATTACATAGAGATCGCTTATATCTTACATCTAGCAAATAATCTTTACCCTTAAAAAAAAAACTTAAATTAAATCTGTCAGTATAATTTGGTTATTATGTTAATCAGCCTTTAAGTTCAACATAAATCACTACAGAACTTGAACCGTCTTCGTACTCCACTTTTATTAAATTGCACCATAATTAGACTTTTAAGTCATAGAAGACTATGTAGTATACCTATAGTTAATCACAGCACTTAATTACGTACTTTTATAATTATTATCTGTTACAACAATTAAACCTCTTTTTTTCAATTAAAACTAAAAACAATAAAAATAAAAATTTTAAAAACAAATCAGCCCAGATCAAAATAAGTCATCATCAGTGTCACTGCAACCAAATATATAATTAAATCTCTGTTTGATGTCAGGAGTTGGTTTACGTGGCTCATTTTTTTCTTTTTTAAAGTTAATTTTAGATTTTATTCTAAATATTTCCTCATCGGTGTCACTGTCTTCCACGGTAGGACTTGAAAATCTATTAGATGCTTTTACCGTATCCTCTTTATTTACGAATTGAGTTGATTCCTCTAAACCAACTAAAATGTTCGTGTCAATTTTCTCTAAAAATGAACAGGCAGGAGTACTTTGATCAAGATCTACATAGTTCAATAGCAAATTTTCAGACATTTTTGTCGAAGAGGATGATCTGGGTGCCGCATTTTCCGAGATTTTTAATGTATTTGATGGTGTAAAATACTTTGAATGTGATGGCTGTGGGAACAAAATTAATTTGTCAGTTAACTTTACTGGTCGCATTTTAGTGATATCTATTTTGGATTTAGTTCTGGATTTTTTATTACTCGAAGTAGAAAGTTGAGGTTTAGACTTAATTTCGTGTTCGGTTGACAAATTGTGGAAGTCTAGATGTTTGCCATGTGGACATTTAACAACATATTTCATACATTCATCTTCTATACAAGAAAGTCGACGTAAAACTATACGATTTTTAGCTTCTTTAGTCCAAATGACTTGTTTGACTTGCAATGTTCCACGAAATGTGTTCAAATTTGTAGGGAGAAGCCAGTCCTTTTCTTCAACTTCATATTCTTCTACAGTACTAATTTTCACGCCTTGGACAGCAGATTTTAAATAGTTTACAAAAGAGTCTATATTATTCATATCACCATCGTGTGCAACAAATCGATCCGCCGTTCGCTTCAGTAGCCCACCTACTCCATCTGGCGCACCTTTTCCATGACCACATTCACTATAGTTCCATATTATGTTAGTCAGAGAAGAGCAGTAAATACTGAGTTGGGACATAATATAAAAAATTTTCTTATTCCGATACTGGCCTGATGGAGAATCAGAAATAATAATAAGATTCTGAACAATTGGAGCTTCCTGTTTAATTTCTTCTAATATTGGAACAAGGTGAGCCCAAACGGCGGCAGCATCATGGCGCAGTGAAGAACTAATAGTGCAGAAACATTGAGTTGTTATATTCTCTTCCTTATTTTTATAGTAAATTACAGCAGTGTGTAATGTGAATTGTTGACGACTGCCACCAAAGTGCATAGATTGTATTTCGGACCCGTACTTGGAGCTATAGTTCTCACTAAAGTCAATGTGAACGACACAATCCTTTTCAGTCATGTTTTGTTTGTAGTGCTTAAAAGCTTGACTTTGATTTCGTATATTACTACAATGTGTTAAGAACGGTTTCAGATTGTTTTCAAATATTTTGATTAGTTGTAATGGTTTAACGGTTATTTTTACTTTTTCTACATTAACGGCTATTTTATCGACTCCATTTTTTTTGTAATTCTTTTTTATCTTCTTCCAATTCCAATAAATAACATCTTTGGAGTTATCAAATTCTTGATAATTTAAATGACGATTCTTACAGACAGGACATGTTCTTTGCAGGCATTCTACCTTAAAAATATCACAGCAAATACTACTTAGAATTTCAGTCGTGGTGTTTTCTTTTATGATACGATTTCTTTTTAAAGATGATATAACAAGATCCATGTTCTCATGTTTCTCACATAGGCATGTATTTCTCAAGTTTAATTTTGGCTGCGTGACCCAAAACGGCCTCATTCTTGTAAAAGTGACGTAACTGATTGGAGGGTAGCCCGAAGTCAAATACTTTTTGTGTAAATTTTTAATTGTGTCTTTCATCAGCCTTTTCTGTTTTTTTACTCCATTTTGTGTGACAGTATCCTTTTTACCTGGGCAAAGATTTGAATTTTCATCATCCTCAAAAAACTGAACAACAATCTTACGGATACGTTTTTGCAGGTCTATATTTTTTGGCTTCGTTGGGATTCGTCTCACTTCTAAATTACTCTGTTTTAATTTCTTAAATTCTTGATGTAGTCTCATGTATCTCTTTTTGTACATTAGTTTCTCTTTATTAGCCTTTGCCAATTGTTTTCTTAAATCGTGTATTTGCTGAGTTTTAACGTTTTGATATTTACGAAATTTCATTTTAATGTCTTGTTTGAATTTAACAGTATTAAAGGATGTGTCTAAGTTAGGACTATTTGGGCGTAATGTTGATTCTTCTGAATTTATAGAACTAATACTTGGCGTTCGTAAAGGAGATGCTATTGATAAATCTAGGGGACTGCTTGTACGTAAATAGTGGGAACTACTCGCTACTATGGCATCAATACGCAAATTAGGACTATTACATCGAACATTCTGTCGCAATAGCCGTGGGCTATGAGGTCCTATTAGTTCTTGAGAAATACCGGGCTCATTATCTTGATTTTTCGGTAGCGATTCTGCGTCATTGGTCTCTGAAACACTTGTTGGGTTGTTGCGGGCACCATTTGCCTTATTTTTTTTCCGCTGATAATATGCACGGGCACTGATTCGGTTTTTCTTTTGTGCATTGCGACGTGCATGTGCAGTCATTTGGCTTCGGGTTAGGATAAGTCCAGCTGCCTTTCTTTTAGCTAAGCGTTCTCTGTCTTTTCTTAAATGCTGCTCTCTTAACACAGGATCACTTTTGATTTTAGCTTTTCTTATTCTTTCCATCAACCTCTTTCTCTCTTTTTTCTCCTCCTCGTTTAGTTTTGATTTCAGCATTCTTAAACAAAATTAATCTTAAACAAAATTACTCGAACGAATTGTGTGCGGCACGAGCTGCACACAAGTTAATATTTATGAAAGTTAAAAAATATAATATGTGTATATGTATGTATATAATGTATGGTTGTAGGTATGCTCCATTGTTTTTTTGTTTACTTTAATGAAATGACACTATGTCTACCAATATGATAAAATTACACCGAGGTGATAATATGATCTACCGATGTGATAAAACAATCCACCGATGTGACAAAACTATGCGTCGATCATGAATCAAAACACCGATATGATATTTAAGACACCGATTGATTTTTCTTATCACATCGGTGTAAATTATCACATCGGTGGTAAAAAAGACCACCGATTACAGCGATATGAGAACAGCGACGTGAGAAATTATCGACTTTTTTGAAAATTATGAAAAATGTATAATATTTAGGCTAAATTCAAGTACCTATAATGATGCTAATTTACTTACTATGTCTGTTAGAACCAAACAATCGTAATAAAACTTCACATTACACTAGAAAAATGCAACCACCGATAATATAAAATAATTGCTTGGAAGTAACTGAAATGTCGTACTTACGTAATTGGCGGGAATATGCAGCGATTTGACACACGTCCGTCCTGACTGCGCACTAGCACACACTAACGAGGGAAATAAAATTGGGGTGGGGACACTGTCGGACTCATCGATGCAAAGTTAGGTTTAAATTACTTTTGTGCAGCGATATGACAAAATTTTGCGAGACAAGTACATTTATGCCTCTCAGTAATAAATATTATGAATTACGTAATAAAATATGCTACATATTAATAATAAAACTAATATTCTATGAAATAGAATAAGTTCTATTCTTAAGTTACTTATTTTTATAACGATATAAGCGTTTTTGCTTGTAAAAAAAGTAGAGGGACAGCACCGATGTGACAAAAATAGAGGTTTATGTATTTATTTCTACCTTTGTAAATAGACTTAGACAAATAATATTTTATGCCACAACCCAATAAATACCTAATGAATACAAAAAAAAATAGTACAGAACAATATTCCTTTTTTCAAATACTAATTTCAATGAAGACAAAAAAAAAAGTCGTTTGGGAAATTCACCCTGTTATCTGTCATGAAATATTTCAAATCAAGGCTGTGGAAAAGATATAATTTAATTTTGTTCCCCAAAAAGCTACTCAAGCTAGGCTCGGTAAGAAATGAAAATGCTTTTTTCTTTCCTCGAAAATCTCACTGATAAACAACACACTTAACTTGAAGTGTGTTTTTTTTCTATTAGCACGGGAGTTATCAGAAAAAAATCCTTGGCCCGTTTTTCCTTATTTCTACTTGTTATCTTGTTTGGTACTTCTAGCGGATATTTATCTCAAGTTACTATGGTATTATTTTTGTAAGCTTATACGTTTATATTTTTACCAGCTTACATATTACTAGCTGTCCCGGCGAACTTCGTACCGCCTCAGAATCAAATGTATGAGAAAATTAATTTATTGGTATTCTATGAAAAATTAAAACAAATCCATCCCACGGGAACCATACATTTTACCGGGATAAAGCCTATGTGCTATTCCAGACTATAATCTATCTCTGTGCCAAATTTCATCCAGATCCGTTCAGCCGTTCTGGCGTAAAAGAGTAAGAAACATCCATCCAAACTTTCACCTTTATAATATAATATTATATTATATTATATTATATTATATTATATTATATTATATTATATTATATTATATTATATTATATTATATAGATTATAGTGATTATGATATGTTAAGAATAATATAAAAATAATTACCACTCACCATATTTGGTTTCAAAAGTGTGCCTTCAAGATACACGTGATGGTCGTTTAGAGCTTTGTATACTGCAGCCAAAACCACTTCTGTTACCTTCTGAGTTCTTACAATGTCGTGGTCCCCTGGTATGTAAAACATTGTATTTACATATACATAGGTGCTGATTATTTACATCGCTTTGCTGGCCCAAACCCTGGGTACTATCAATTGGTACTCATAGAATTTGCTTAAAAAAAATGTCACCCAGAGGTTTAGCTGGATGAGAAAGAACCATCTGTATTAAGTCCAAGAAACTATGTTCATTTTTTTTAATGGTTTGGGTAAAGAATGAATGTGAATGTGTGTGCGTGTGCGCAAGTGTCTCTCTCTCTCTGTGTGTGTGTGTGTTATGTCAATGTTTGAGATGTGTGTGATGTAGAAGACCAAAGGAAAAGAATGAATGAACGAGGTTTAGTTAGGTGAACGAGAGACAATAAACCGAGCTATGCTGACCCGATTGGCACAATAGGTTTGGCAGTGACTAGGGGACCCTACTCTCTATAATTTAACAAGGTCCCAGTTTCGAATCCCGGTTTTCTCCCTAGTCATGGGCGTTTAATAACTATATAAGTATTTATATGCTGGGATCTCTCTCAGTCAAATATACCCTATTCCTCCAAAGTGTTACTTAGTTTTGGACAGTATTGTATAGTAAGTCTATTAGTCCGGCAAAATTTATTACAAAAGACAAAATAAATTGCGCCAATCCTAGATAAATAAGACATCACGACATCTCATTTATCTTAAAACAGATCCTCTACGGATACTGATGAGGATCTATGTTTTAAGTTATTAATCTGTTACTCACCGTCCAGCAGAACGTCAGGCTCCACAATAGGCACTAATCCTTGGCTCTGGCAGATGGATGCATACCTAGCGAGGACTTGGGCAGTGTCGTTGATGGCCCGGACCGACGGTGTGGCCTCTCCGATCTTGAGCGGACACCGCCATTTGGCGAACCTGCAACCTTGCTTCTTGTATTCTGCGCAGCGTTGGGCTATATCGTCTAAACCTAGGTAGGATACAAATATATTAGGATGTAGACAACTTTATAATACTTAAGTGATTTATACAAGCTGATTCAGAGAGAGTATAATAAGCTTTAAACCTGATCTTCTTTAGATATCTCTTTGGATATATAATAATAATAATACCAGGCCTTTTTTAATGTCCCACTGTTGGGCACGGGCATCCCCTCAATGCGAGGGGGATTAGGCCATAGTCCACCACGCTGGCCTATTCAACTTAAGTATACATGCGACAGCAGAAACCTTAGTCATGGTCCATCAATCGATCGGTTTAAAGTACATTCAATAGTTATAACTCAAGGAAGCCTTGAAGTTAATAATTGTGGGTAAATTAACCCTACCAACCTTGGGTGGTGACCTCATCCTGGGACAAGAACAGCGGTACCACGTCCCTGTCCACCTTGATACCAGGGATGATGTTCTTCTGCTTCAGCAGCTCAATGAAGGAAGTACCGTTATCAGCCTTCTGGTACACTGTCTCATCGAAGAGTATTACAGCTGACACGTGCTCAGAGAGAACCTGGAATTCGTGTCATTGATATTCTCATTACTATATCAGCAGCAGTTGCTGAGGGTCCGTATAAGATGACTCCAGACAGCTTCTCTTCCTAAATTAAAATTTGGCCTACATATTTGCTTGAAAACTTTTTTTTTGGGTTTGCAGTAATGGCCTTGAATCCTGGTTGTCTTTTGGTGAATAAGTTATATCTTTTTAATGGGAGATTTAGCCCACATTGAGTATGAGGGTTTTTTTAAAAGTTGTTTTGTGCACACATAGGTAAGTATTTTTTACCGGCTTCCTTTGTTCGAATATTCACCTTCGCCACTGGCCAAGGCCCCAAGTCTGCTAATACAATCGATTTATTATCGAACAGCAATCGCATAGTAAACGACACTTTTGACAGATATTGTATGGGATATCTGTCAAAAGTGACAGTTACTATGCGGTTGCTGTTCGATTATGAATCGATTGTGTTAGCAGACTTGGGGCCCAGTAGTATCATCAGGTAAATTAAAAAATAAACATAAGTTAATAAGACCTCATCTTACATCATCAGAAGTGAAGAGCAACTGCCGGTACCTCATCCTGTTATTTTCGGTGTTACCCAAGCCGACGCCCGCCAGAAGTTTCCCGATACCCTCTGTAATTAAGTGTAATGTTACAATTAAAAGTTGGGAATCGATCCAGCTGAAGTCTGAACTTCAGCCATTATTACAAAATAAGTGCATTTTCCGTCGATAATTCTTGAAAGTCTCAGTAAAGGTTACAAAAGAACTATACCCACTTACATTTATATTAAATATCCATCACACAAAGTTTGCCCGTACCGGAATTCGAACCTGGAACCCCGGGCACAGACTATCAACTACGCTAATCTGGACGTCAACGCGAGGGTACCTTGTGATGGTAATTAAAGTACTAACAGTGGAAGCTTAGGCCGTAAGCAATAATTTCATGCGTTCCTAGGAGCTTAATATAAATAAGGTTTATTTTCTGGCTACATCAATAACATATTTACCATTGGCTTCGTCGACAGCGAGGATACCTTTCCCCGGGGCGACGATTGCCTCCGCAGTTCTCTTCAGCTCCTCTTGGAGTGAAGGGTCAGGGTATGAGAAAAAAGTCGGCATCCTGCGAAAACAATTACCTACTCATGTAAGCAGTGGCGAAGCATGGGGGGGGGGGCGGAGAGTGCGGTCCGCACCGGGCGGCACTTTGCCGTTAATTTTAAAATTAATATATGAAAATAAAATTAAGTAACTTCTTAAACTTCTTTCAGTTTTTTTTCCTCTTTTTTTTGTGGTTACCATGCCCCAATTTTTTTATAATGAATAGCAAAAATAAGAAAGCGGCAAATTTGAAATCCGCTCCGGGTGCTAATGACCTTTGCTACGCCACTGTATGTAAGTATAATAATCCCGCAGGGCAGCTTGTGGCGAGCTGTTGGTGAGTAGCGACACCACGGACCCGAGTGCCTCAGAGAGTCGGTCAGGGCCCCCACCCCGTGAAAACTGACGGGGCATGACTCTCAGCTCTGTCTTGCCATCGTTGGCTGTCCAGAGAGGGGTCGTTAGAGCTATGCTCACGGGGTGGAAGTGTTAAAGGGTATAACTCCGCGAGTAGCTACGGGAGAAAGCGCAGCACACCTTTCTACACCCCTGAGCCGCTGGCGCCATTGTTGCTCCTTATCGTATTATATGACGGCCTTTTTAGGGGTCCACCTTCTAAGAGAGGCGAGTCGCCAGCTGCCAATAGTAATTAAATAAAAGCAGATTATGGCAGGTGTCCGCAACCCTTCCAATAGTCCTATCTCATGTCCATCCAAGCCTCAATCCATAGTCCCAATTATCTTTACATATTCCTGCAATAGTGCCTCCGCCTGCTGAGGTCAATTCGCTGTTTATGCCATCATTTTCAACAGTTGAATCCAGCAGGTGGCTAACATAACATTAAAATTCTCAAAAAGGCCTTCTACGTGTTGGACCCGTGTCCCCACGCAAGCCTTTCAATTAATATAATTAAATCCAAAACCAAGCGCACCATTACAAGACCTCAAGACACTGTGAGCAGGTTCTGCGTAGATCGGACCGCAAGTAACAACTAAATATGAGGGTAGCCCAGATCAAACTATGACACTAGGACGTCAAACACCCCAGTCCTCCCGTGACCATGATTGCCGTAAAGCAGCCGAAACGTCGGGAACGTAAAAACATAAAATAAACGCGATAAAATAAGTTTTATTTCAATGATTATATAATAATTAGCACAAACAATATATTCACCTGATTCGTGATACCGCTTGAATTGAACTACTTATATAATTAATGTACTTAATCGTTAACGGGACGCTACGATAAAGATATTTGTGTTATCAACATAAGCTATGCTCAGTACAGGCGGATATATGTTTACAATTTTATATCTTACTAGCTGTTGCCCGCGACTTCGTCCGCGTGGTATTTAACAAAGACAACCGTTGACAACAGCCTGCTCGCCCATTCTGAGCCCGCGGGACGCATTGCAGGTTGTTGCTATCAAACTTAATCAGGCGCTGCGCTGCAACATTGGTTTTAATTTTTTTTCGTGAGATCCTATTTTTTTTCTAAAATAAAAGTAGCCTAAGTTACTCCTTGTTACATCAGCTATCTGCCAGTGAAAGTCCCGTCAAAATCGGTCCAGCCATTTCAGAGAATAGCCGGAACAAACAGACAGACAGACAGACAGACAGACAGACAGACAGACGGACAGACAGACAGACAGACAGACAAAAATTGTAAAAAATGTTGTTTCGGTATAGGTAACGTGTATACATCCAAATGCACTTAGTAAAAAGCGGTTATTTTAATATTACAAACAGACACTCCAATTTTATTTATATGTATAGATGTATAGATTAGCAGTCTCGGCGAACCTGGCATCGCCTCAGAATCAAATGTATATCCATTTCCTCTATGCCTAACCTACCACATATGCAAAAAATCATGTCGATCCTTCGCTCTATGAAAAATTAAAACTAATCTTTCCCACGGGGAATTATATTATATTATACATCACGCTATCTCCTTCGCGCTAATTAGCATAAGCGGCCCCTTAACTACCTACCTACCTATCTGCCAATATTATCGATAAACTATTGACTTGACATTGCTTCATTACAATATTAACAATGTTCTACGTTTTTGTATAAATGCCTATTTTTGGTATAAAATACTTTGTACTTCTAAAAAATTATACCTAGACGATTACGAAAAATAAATTAAAAAGTGATGTTGTAGTTAGTGATGGGAAAATCTCAAAAACACAATCGATAAAAATATATTTTGAGATTAGTAATTTGTTAACTGCGCCATCTATCTGTATTTAAAAAAAACTGTTGTATTCATAAGTTAATGCATACTTGTGGCTCAGCACATGCAGGCTGTGTCAACGTTAAAGTGAGTTCTGAATGCAATTCACGTAATTGCTACTAGATGGCGTAACTGTCGGTGGGTAAAATTGTCTTGCGCTATCACTAGTCCTTCAAATGACCTTTCGTGTGTCCTCTCCTTGACTGGCTATTTGACTTTACAGTACTACCAACGTATCAGTACGAGAGTGTCAGTGCTTTGCCGGATACATCTTATTAAATATCACAGTAAGTTTAATTATTATAAAACATAATAGCCAAATGCTTTTAAAATGCTTAACAATGTATAAGATATAGCTTGGTTCGTGTAATGTTTTAGGTTATTATTTCTATATTCCTACTAAAAATACATTCGTACTCACAACCTTAACAAAAATCAATTATATTACCTTCATTTATATAATGTTATAACAAGTTAACAATGATTATAACAAGAAGGTATATTAAAATTGTATATAAATTGGAAGAATTATGTGACATTTCATAATAATTTCAAGAATTTGCTAATTTTGGATACCTATTATATTAAAATACTAATTTGATAAAAATACTAAGAAATTAGTTTAGTAGGTATTCTAAACATTTAATAGGCAACAAATTGTTTATATCAATTCCTTAAATAATAATCTAGAACTAATTCTAGATTATTAAATGTTACCTAAGGAATTTGTTTCATATTGGCATTTAGAGCCGTGTATTGATTTGTAAGAGATATTCCATTGATATTTATGAAAAAATAGGAAAACCAATGCGATATTAGTATATTCTAATTTATAAAAAAACATTTTATTTGCAATGACCTTTCAAGGTCACCTTTAGTAAAAGTTTATTCCAATGTTAAAAGTATGTTTTTACTAACAGTAATTGAAATGTTGCTTATTTACTTAGATTATACACAAGCAACGGTTGCTTATGTTAATAATGTATTTACTTATGTACATTATTTCATAAATAGACTCGTTCTTAAAATATGATCTCATAAATGATAAGTATTATGCGCTATTATTACAACTACTGTGCACGCCACAAATGTTTATCTAAGTATATTTTATTATCGATTCTATGTTAAGTAAATCGATATCTAGTAATAAAAATAACATTACAACATTATCGATACGTCAACCTCTATGGTCATCGGTCAACCTGCAATAGGTCATTGAACTTGTCTGACAGATAATCATGCAGGCAGTGATTTCGTAATTGAATTTCGAAAAACAAAAGAATAAAACGACAGAAAGGGCTTTCATTTTGGTGAGTTGTTTCACAGAACACTTTTTATAATGTCGAGTATATAAGATTATTTAATTTTTTTAATAATATTTTAAGTGATTGTTTTTATAAATAAATATAAAAATGGGTGCTAAAAAGAAAGGAAAAAAGAAGGGACCCCCAGAGTCGGGATGGATGCCCGGGTTTGGAACCAAGGGTAGGTTGACGCACCAGCGTCGATTTATAATCATTTGGTAGATTCGTTAATAGTAGCAGAACCTACATCTTGGTAGTTACTCTAACAAAACAAGCCCTCAGAAACTGCTATAAATAAATATTTAAAAAGAGCCCCGGTTGATTGGTTGCAAAGTACAATAAACATCAACATATTTTATATAGATCACAATGCAAAACTTGCATTTATTACCTTTTAAAGCAAGTATTGCTCATTATATACTACAATCCCTTTTTTATACTAAATTGGTAGGTATAAGTACTATCAGATTGTCAATATCTACATATAAAATAGTTGTGATACTTACAACATTTATAAATAAAGAATGGGTGGGCTGATTTTTGTGAATTTAGATTTTTTTATTTTGTCTCCGCCATAAATAGCAGAATAACTATTAAAAGATGGGAATTGTACTAAAATAATAATAATGATAATTCATTTTCTCATAAATTTGATTCTGAGGCTGTACAATGTTCGCCGGATACTGTGGGTTTAATTTTGAAAAATTCTTTGTTAGCATCCACCCTGGAGTTGATAGCAACATTGGTGCCAAATTTCAACCACAGAAATTTTGGACATTCTATAACTCTATCAAAGATATAATTTGAATTAATACATTAATTTGCTTTACATATGTATAGTACTTGCGCAAAGCAAATCTCCTGTGTGCAGTATGACATTTGATAAAGTTATAGAACATCTATAAATTTGGGGATAAGTCTTAAATTTTATAGTTTAGAAATAATTGTAAGTGAGCATTAAATATATGGCTTTTGTACTAGGTAGGATTATATTGTAAAAAATATATACTCATTTAGTTGAAGGTATTTTTATCTACACCAGCTGTTAACATTTACGACATACATCAGTCTATTGATGTGGATTGTAAAGTATTTATTGTCATTATTATCATGTGATTACATGCATTGTACCTCACATTTTTTTTTCCATGAAGGTTTTCATACCAGGCATTCATAAAGCTCAGTAGGTACCTATATATTTTATTTATAAGACCGTGAGAAATGTCCAAATTTGATAGGGGCATATGTTATTAGGACCCAAAATAATTTTGCTGTTTACCAAGCGCACAGAAACGTCACTCTGTATTGTTGTAAATTATTGTTATTTATACTGTTGTGAGTTTACTGTTAGTATTTAATTGTAAAACCTAAATTTTATAATTATGATATATAATAAAGTCAAATGCTTCCTTATTTTGATAGCTGGAGCAAGCAGTTCATTGAATACCAACCTTCTGTGCCATAATATTGATCAGGAATGCTTTATCAACAGCCACCATGAGCACCTACTTCCAGTACCCCACTCCCGAGCTCCGGGAGGAGCTGAGGAAGATCGCTCAGGCGATCGTTGCGCCTGGCAAGGGGATCCTCGCCGCTGATGAGTCCACTGGTAAGTTGAACCAGGATCCACTTGAACTATGCCCATCTACTGTGTGGTGGTGGTGGTAACGCCATAAAGTAGGTAGTCATCGCCGTTCATGCCGATCGTGCTGGGGACCCTTCGGCGCCCCCAGGACCTGGCGCCCGTTTCACCCTAGGTAGAGACAGCGCTGCTCGCTAGTATAGGTCTGGTATAGAAAGGACGCTGCCATTTGCCTGGCTGGTCTGGTCTGGCCAATATCAAATCCACTAAAAATCTCTTATGCGACTAGTTTGAAAATGTGGGTATGTATGGCACTACAATTTATTCTCCATCCTCTCACAGGCACAATGGGCAAGCGTCTCCAGGACATCGGAGTTGAGAACACGGAGGAGAACCGCCGCAAGTACCGCCAGTTGCTGTTCAGCTCTGACCCGGTAAGTCGTGACAGATATTTTTAATCATCCACGATCAGTCCTAGAACTATGAGCGGATTGGTTGTTGGGAGTTGCCTTGGCGAGTGTGAACTCCATTGAGGGCACTACTCCTATATCTGGGAAGCTACGTTCTTTCTTGCAGCTTCAGTATGTCATGCCGTTCCTTATGACAGATGTTGTCTATCTATCTATCTATCTATCAGCCGATATACACGTCCACTGCTGGACATAGGCCTCCTCCAACGACTTTCACACATCACGGTCCTCCGCCACTCGCATCCACCGGCTTCCTGCGACGCGTGTGATGTCATCAGTCCACCTTGTGGGAGGGGGGGTTAGATGTTGAGGGAAACTTAATTATACCGAATTGCCTGGGCGCGGTAAGCGACCGCTCGTTCGCTCGTTTGAGGCGCTTGATGTAATTACAGCATGACTGAATGTAGCGCCCATGACATGCACCCTGGACTCTGTATATAATAATTAGTCCTTTTCCACACTGCTCGCGAGATACTATACAAGGTTACAGTTTTTTTTTATCCTGGTACCAACATAAAGGATAATTGTATACTCAAAAGTATAGGTAGGCATGGGTATTATAAAACTTTAACTGGGCTGTCTGTTTAAAAAAAATGTGCAGTAGGCTTTCAGACGTATCTAAGTATTTAGAATGTATGTCTGTTTGTTCGATCGTTGCGGAGAAACTGCAAGACCAGTTTTAACGAAGTGTTCACTATTGGAGAGCCTCTGGGTAGACCCAGAAGATAGGGCTCTACATATAATCATGCTATGATTAACGGTAAAACTGTAGGGTAAAACAGATTGTTGCGCGGGAGTCGCCGTCGGCAAAAACTAGTTCAAATTCCAATGCGTATGGGGTACCGAAAGTTTACGCGAACACTAGGATAGCAAGTACATAATATAATGTATGTAGAATGTTATTTTTACTTCTTTTCCTTAAACAAGTTTTGTAAAATTTGCGTCGAAATTTACCTCTACAGGTTATTTTGTATCTACCCATGGGCGTAGCCACAATGGGGCAGAGGGGGGCAGCTGCCCCCCCATGTACCTACCTATGTGCATTTTGGCACGTATACCCATTCGATGGGTGGGCGCGTTTCCTCGACGCGTCCACTACAAATATTTTCCGTGTCCTATGTCACGTACACGCGGAATGTTGCCTCTTCTTAATCGTCGTATAGTTGTGACCATGACTTGAAATCTTTTACATTTGAGCTTGTGAGAATTTTGGCAATGGCTCTCATGTATATATTTACACTATCCTTAAAGTGTAACAACAAAATCTATCTGATAGTGGAAACCGCTTTAACATTGGAGAAGTACAAAGCGAGGATGATTTGGCCCATACCCCACCACACTGGCCCGGGGAGGACTAGTGAACTTCACAGTATTAGCTGAAGAAAGACGCCCAGAATTCCATCACCTTACAGCAAATGATAATCTTTATTGAAATAGTTCGAATCAGAATATTTTTACCCATGTAAACCATTACATCACCTTATTACTTGTGAATATTACTTGTAAATCATTAATAATGTTATAAAACGCTAAGCTACAACTTTACCACCCATTCGGGATGCCGTTTTTATCGAGATGAACATACATGAAACTCCATGGTTACTCTTTTTAAAAGGATCTTAAATATTTTTTTAATATCCAGTTATCCCGTGAATCGGATATAATTTGTCAAAATCTACCCAGGCTCTATCCGAGAACATCTCTGGCGTGATCCTGTTCCACGAGACTTTGTACCAGAAGGCCGATGACGGTACACCCCTGGTGAGCCTGCTGGAGAAGCGCGGCATCATCCCCGGCATCAAGGTCGACAAAGGCGTGGTCCCGCTCTTTGGCTCTGAAGACGAGTGCACCACTCAGGGTAAGGAACATTGACTCTTATTGCTGAACGATAAGCTTGAAACTGTGGTTAATGTTGGTAAATATATCGCCACAGGAAATTCGACTTTCGAGTCTGGTTAATTTTATGTAAGTAGGTAATGCACCCTTAGCGAGTCTGTGATTATCTTTTGTTGTTGGGTTCCGTAGTCGAGACAAGGAACACTTAGAGATTCGCTTTGTCTGTCAATCGGAGGTGAATAATACCTAATACTGACTGCAAAATGCCACATTAAAAAAAAAGTGAGCTATGAAAAAGAAAAAACAAATACCTACTAGCACATATTACGAAATTATAACAAAACGTATCATCATAACAGTCTAAGGTCAACTATATTACGAGCTATTTAGTCGATTAAGTTATTGCAAGAATAATTCACTGTCATTTCTGACATAAGTCAATAGTGTTTCTTTAATAAGTAGTATAAGTTTTCTGTTGTTGACGTGGCTACGGAACTCTACCTGGGTATGACTTAACATGCACTTTGCCGGTATTTGTTGGTAAAAGAATGAGACAAAGATATTGCAAACATTTCGTTTTGTACTGTCTGACCCGCAATCCGGTTGGGAAACCAGTTGTATCCTTATGAAGAGCCGTTTGGTGGACAAGTTGGTCCAAAAAGAGGTCAATCGTTACTGGTTTGCTCTTATCAACAACTTTCGCGTCATACACACACCGAAAAGTGTGAGATTACCTCATATATTTGGAATTATTATGATTAAATCTTAAAATGTTTGTCATGCCTATGTAGAATTTAGCATCATCATTAAGGCACACAGAGTCATTGAGCTCCAAGTACTTAAGATAATGAAAATACGATAAATAATATATCTATCTATCTGTAACGTACCGACGGTGATTATTTTGACAGCTTGTCTCTTTTAGAGGATTTAAACTCAAGTCTAAAATGATAATGATTCGTATGAACTCACTATTTCGAGATCAATTTGGAGAGTAATCTTGAAGAAGGGATAAATATTGTTTTCTAAGAAATTTACTTGTATATTTTTCTGTGCACCCAAGGAAAAACCCATACATATTAAAAAGTTTTCCCATGCATCAAGATACAAATAATAAGCGAAAGCTGATAAATTCCCCAAATCCTTTGTTACATTTGAGGTCATATTTGTAAAGTATTTAAAGTTAAATTTAAATTGCACTTATGTCTATAACCGTCCTTCGCGTTTAAATGGTAGAACTCGTAGCGACTTTTCTTTGAAGAAGGAAGGATCAACATTTTGTAAGAATCATATCTTGCCTGTACTTTAATGGATATTCTTTATGGTGGAGTCATTACACAACGAAGATTGATTTTGATACAACTTGTTAATCTTTAGTTTCGTGGAAAATGTTCTTTAGATTCAAAGAAGCCTACATTATAGGTGACAGGCAGTGCACCAATCGCCGGTACCTATTAAATAGGCCATGGTGCTAAACTCCTGTAAATGCCTCAATAAATATCCAATTAGACGGCAACTAGACAGTTTTTTTATGAATTACCACGATGACTGAGCACCATGACTTAGTTGGTCTGATTTATCGAAGCGTTGACCCCACGGACCTCATATCTGCCGTGCCCTCCATACAGATGACGGATCAGGGGCTCGACATCTTTATCAGCCGCATAAATAACTCGTGTAATGATTGAGCAAGCTTAATTACCGTTCACCGAATAAGATAGTGAAATTATATTACTATGTAGCTAGACCTGGGGTACCCTCATATTTAGTTGTTGCTTGCGGTGCAGTTCAAACTATGACACTAGGACGTCAACCACCTCTGTCCACCCGTGACCATGGTTGCTGTAAAGCAGCCGAAACCTCGGCAACGTAAAAACATAAAATAAACGCGATAAAATTTGAAAAAATAGTTTTAATTCAAAACTTTGACACTTTATTAATAATGTACCTTTTGAATACGCCACTGTTGGGTACGAGCCTCCCCTCAGTGTGAGAGGGATGAGGCCTCTCACATTGAGTATAGTAGAGTATAGGTATTCTTGGTGTGTTCGTCTGGCGATGTTATTATTATTATCTACCTACTTTCTTCGCATATATTAAATAACACTCACAAGAAAAGAGTAAACAACATAATTTATCGTTGATAAAAATATTCCACTGACAATAATGATCTTGTTTGTGTGTATGTATTCGTGACTCGGTCGCAAGTTTATTACGCACAATCAACTACTTGAGAGTGCTTGTCAAACTAATAAAAAAACCAATTGAACTGAACAGATTAGATAGGATATTTATATTATTGCATATTATTAATTTATTTTATGTGGAATACATTCGAAAGAGCACTAACATTTACAAATGCTCAGACGTTTTAAAAATCCGGTCGGAGAAATAAATAAGCGCAGTACAAAGCTGCAGGGCTGTGACGTCACCGCCACAAGACAGCTCGTGGGAGACAAAAAATGAGCCGATCTTAGATCAATAGCGGTTATCCTTCAAATTATGTTAATATGTTAAACATACGGGAGCATACAAATTGCCCCCTTACCTAAGAGTTTAGTCCGAATGTGGTTTCTCTTAACTCCATTAGCTAAAGTGAATGCTAGGAGTGGAAACCTTATGCTCGCCAGTAAAAATGTGTACAACAGTAAACCTTAATGCCAACACCTTTTGAAATACCGACCTTAGAATATAATAATAATATCGCCAGACGAACGCACCAACTGTACGGTCCCAATTATATATAGTACACATCCATAACTCTGGTACAAACATTCGTGATCATCGTAATTTTTTTTTCTCTACAACCTTTCGAACCCACTGACTATCGGCGCTGAGAACAGGATCGCTACCGACTGAGCTAATCAAGGCCCCAAGTCTGCTAACACAATCGATTCATAATCGAACAGCAATCGCATAGTAACTGTCACTTTTAACGGATATTGTAAGGAATATCTGTCAAAAGTGGCAGCTACTATGCGGCTGCTGTTCGATTATGAATCGATTGTGTTAGCAGACTTGGTGCCCAGGTCGGCTGGTCTTCATTATGATGTTGTATTGACCACAAACATGGTTGCAGGTCTTGACGATCTCGCCCTGCGTTGCGCCCAGTACAAGAAGGACGGTTGCCACTTCGCGAAGTGGCGCAGCGTGCTCAAGATCGGTCGTTTCACGCCATCCTACCAGGCTATCCAGGAGAACGCCACAGTTCTCGCGCGCTACGCCTCCATCTGCCAGAGCCAGCGCATCGTGCCTATTGTCGAGCCCGAGGTTCTGCCCGATGGTAAGTGTCTTTGAATTATGCGGTCCTGGTACTTTGGGCGTAAGCCGGTTTTTTTTATTGGTCTCTTTGGGGCTCGACTTGATTTACGGTACATTTTTCGTGCCGATTTGAAGCGCGTCCGCGAGTTGGTTCGCCCTTTCGTACAGAGATACTGCCATCTTCATCGATCAGCCGAAAGACGTCCAAAGCTAGTTGTAAGCCGCCTTCAATGACTTCCACACATCACGGTCCTCCGCAACTCGCATCCACCGGCTTCCTGCGACGCGTATGATATCACCGGTCCACCATGTTGGGGGCCATCCTACACTGTCTTTCGGCTCGTGGTCTCCAATCTATAACCTTTCTGCCGGAAACCTGCCATCGGTTCTTCTAGCTATATGCACTTCAGCTTTGAAATTCTTTGAGCTATGTTAATGACTCTAGTTCGTCTACGGATGTCTTCATTTCTGATTCTATTCCGTAGCGAAACCAGGAGTATAGCCTTGAGCTTTCTTAGGAGGCCTATGGTAAGCGACGACGTCTCAGTGCCATATATTACCAGACAGACCTAGATTGATAAAAAACAGCGCAAGCTATTTGGTCAGTTAGCTAAAATAGTGTTCTGTATATTAGATATATCCAATTTTCAGGTGAGCACGACCTTGACCGCGCCCAGAAGGTGACCGAAATCGTCCTGGCCGCCGTTTACAAGGCGCTCAGCGACCACCACGTCTACCTCGAGGGTACACTCCTGAAGCCCAACATGGTTAGTATAAACCCTTCCATTATATGTTGCCCTGGTACTTTTGTTAAATAATACACAACATCACGCACGACTAACCCACAAGGGTGAATCAGATATCTGTAAGAAATCCTGTTTTATGGCAGAAATACTGTAGTAGGTCGTAGCCGAGTTGGTAAAAACGCCCGTTAGAGTGCCGTATGGCTCGGTCAAATCTTGGATGGGATACCGAATTTAAAATCTGACATGACAAGCTGGCCGTCCTGGTTGCAATATTAGCATCTTTGACAGCAGTAACGTGCATTCGGAAGACTAAAAAAATGTGTCAAATGGTCCCAAACTTAGGTTCCCAGCAGTCCCACTGAGCCTCGGACGGTGGAACGCAACCGCTCCGTGTAAAAGATAATAATAATACCAGCCCTTTTTAATGTCCCACTGCTGGGCACAGGCCTCCCCTCAATTCGAGGGGGATTAGGCCATAGTACACCTAGCTGGGCCAGTGCGGGTTGGCGGACTTCACACATCATTCGAGGGGTTCTCTCAGATATGCAGGTTTCCTCACAATGTTTTCCTTCACCGTTTAGCAAGTGATAATCGTGGTTGAAAATGAGATCGCACATGAAATCCAGAAATCCCAGAGGTGCGAGCCGGGGGGTTTGAACCTGCGATCCCCGTTACCGAGGCAAGCGTTCTACCAACTTGGCTATCACTGCGTGTAAAGATAATTTTGAATAATTCGACCGAATCTGATACAAATGCACAAAAGAAATGACAAGCTAGCAACATGAAAAACAAGGGTGATGGTCTTGCATCATAGCTATTTTAAGTTTTGTTGTTGGTGACTGTATCTAACAACGTATTGTCCATTGATCAGGTGACTCCCGGCATGAGCTATAAGAAGACGACGTACACACCAATGGACATCGGCCGAGCCACCGTCACCGCTCTGCTCAGGACCGTGCCCGCTGCTGTTCCCGGTAAATATCCTCTTTTTAAAGATTCCGTACCCAATAAGTCCTGACGGCGTCGGTCCGTCTGTCAGAGACTTCTGACTTCTAAATATACTGAGATAACCACTTGAATTGTGCAAAATGGGAGCAAATTTTTGATTTATTCCACCTGTAACAATGTATTGCTCAAAAATGTATAACATCTTCGTAAAAAAGTGTAAAATAAAAAACTTTTTAACAAAATAAAAACCGTCTTCAAAAAACTAAAAAGCCAAAAATAATCTAATCTTGAAATCTACCTTGTCTAACTAAATCAAATATTTAACTAATCTGAAGTCGGTGCCAAACAAACAGCTGAGTCGAATATTGCCGGTCTGCGCCAAAGACTATACCTACAAATTGGTCCGCGCATCTCGTTACTGAGTATACTTTTGTTATTCTTCATCGTTAGTTTATTTGGCACCGACTTCAGATTAGTTAAATATTTGATTTAGTTAGACAAGGTAGATTTCAAGATTAGATTATTTTTGGCTTTTTAGTTTTTTGAAGACGGTTTTTATTTTGTTAAAAAGTTTTTTATTTTACACTTTTTAGTGGATATATTTACTATTTTTTGTCACTAAAAAGAATGTAATATCAATCTTTTTTTACTGGATAATAGGTATACCAATTATAACATCATCGCGAGAAAAACATAGATTCAAAGAAATCAAGATAAAACAAAAACCACTGAATCAATCTCGCTGAATTTTAAAAGGGTATACCTTATTCTGTAAAAAAGAATAATCCAAATCGGAACATCCACGAAAAAGATTTATTTATAGCCAAAGTGCATCCCATAACAATTTCAATAAGCCCAAACACGGCTTGGATACATTGTTTTATTACAATGTTCCGGTTCCTCCTGGGTTTATCATCAGATCAGTTCGATGGTACCATATTCATCAGAACCATTTCATTAAATTTGCTTTTTCATTGTCGCTTGACGATCATAATCGAGATTATCTTGGCGCAACCCGTGAAATACGTATCACTGACAAGTTCCGGTGGCCATTTGTGGTCTTCTTCATCACTTTCACTTCAGCAAATGATACTTTCTGAATGCAAATGCTTGACTTCTTGATGAAAATACCAAAATTGCTATAGGTTTGCCTATAAAATTTGAGGAGTCCTCTCAATTCCTCATGGATCCCATGATCAGAACATTTTTTTGAAAAAAATGGGACCAATCTGTAAGCATATCCTTTCATATAAAAAAATAATTTTCCAAATCGGTTCATAAATGACGGAGATCTGAGGTAACAAACATAAAAAAAAAAAAAAAAAAAAAAAAATACAACCGAATTGAGAACCTCCTCCTTTTTTTTGAAGTCGGTTAAAAAAAGAACAACCATGGAGTTTCTTGCCCGTTCTTCTCCATAGGAACGGCATTCCGAACGGGTGGTGAAGTAGTATCATAGTATTTTGTAACTTTTGACGGTTCATAAGTACTGTACTTAATGGTCTACGTGAATAAAAAATATTCTGATTCTGTCCTTGTGTCATATCGTTAAAAGTTCGCTTTTCAAGCAAATCTTGACGCTTTGGAAGGCCATCAAAGTCACTGATTTTTAGGCATGCTTTGTTACTCGGTCGAACACAATAAGCTTTAAAACAGAAGTAATTTGTATAAGATAGTACACATATCCTGTAATTTTAACAACAATACAAGCAAAACCTTTATGGAGTTGAGAACAACTCAGTTCAATTATAAAGTAATAAGTTTATTTTCAAAATTGCCCAGACTGTAATCGAATCCGCAGCCACCCGGTGCCTACCCTAAGCTAAAACTACTGTACCAAACTGTCGTCTATCCAGTCTTGCTTGTTTTAAATTTCAAATCTCGAACGACGCCATTTTAAAAAGCCGTTAATCCATACGCCCATAAATATATGAGAATGATGTTTTTTTACAGGCATCACATTCCTGTCTGGCGGCCAGTCCGAAGAGGAGGCCTCAGTCAACCTGAACGCCATCAACACCGTCGACCTGAAGAGGCCCTGGGCCGTGACCTTCAGCTACGGCCGCGCCCTCCAGGCCTCAGTGCTGCGCGCGTGGGCCGGCAAGCAGGAGAACGTGGTCGCTGGCCAGCAGGAGCTAATCAAGCGCGCTAAGGTAACTTAGACCGTAAGATATATAGGTGAAGGTGCTGGTTTGGTCAGCTACGGTCGCGTAATCCAGTACTTTGATCTCTGCGCGTGCGCTGACAAGCATTCCTTCGGTACGTACTAAGCGTTTTGCTTCTACTTTCATCGTGCGAACTGCCAAGGAATGGAACACGCTACCGGCGTCTTTGTTCCCCGTTGACTATAATCTGGGTGTTTTCAAGTCGAGAGTGAACAGGTACTTTCTAGGCAAGTATGCTAATCGTAGATCTCATCGTCACTTACCATCAGGTGAGATCGAGATCAAATACTTGCCTATATTGTAATAAAAAAAAAAACGTGGTCACGCACCATCAGGAGCTGATCGCGCGTGACGTTAACTTGGACCTTAAGATATAGAGGTGAATGTCCTTGTCTGGTCAGCTACGGTCGTTCACTCCAGGCTTATGACTCCGCGCGTGGACTCACAAGCGGGAGAAAGAGGTAACTAGCTATCAGGAGCTGATCTAGCACGCTTAGATATCTTGGACTTTTCGATATGGGGTTAAAGTGAATACTGCGCGTGCGCTGGCAAACGCGATAAGGTAAAGCATGTTGTAGGTTTTAATATACTAGGAGCTCATCAACCGCATGGAGATGATTTAAGCCCAATAGAATGCGGAAAAGATCACTCTATCCACGGTCTGGTGGTACTAGGAGTTCATAAACCCAGAACAGGTAACTTTTAAATCTTGTAATATAGTAAGTAGACGTCGACGTGTCGAGGTTTCGAGTTGTGTGCGAACTTCAAACAGTAAGTACTAGTCAAAAGCTCAATCTTATAAGTGTGTGTGTGTGTGTGTGTGTGTGTACAGATAGTCAGGATACAGAATATTATTCCCGTTGTTTGTAGAGGGCTTTAGTATTTGTGCATGCTACCTTGTTCTTTGTATGTACGCTAATTTTCATTCAGTACCTAACTAAAAGTATGTAGTTTAGTTTTTAACATAATACATACGCTGCTAGTATATGAAAAATAATATTTAAGCCGGCTTTTATAGACCGGACATGTTTCATATAAGACTAGAGGTAATCTGTACAAAAAACTAATAAAGAGATCACATTTCAAATTTATAGAAAGGTTTCGTCCATATACAATAGTATTAGAATACATATTTCTTCTAAAAAGGGCTTTGTAAGGATTCATACTAGCCGCGTCTGAAGTTAACCATTCATAATATTCTAGAAGTAGTTTATTAATATGCCTTTTTTATATCCTTAATTTGCATTGCGCCACGCTGCTCCAACTCTTGCGCATCTCCAAAACGCAAATCACACGGTCGCTCGATGATTCTAAATTTAAATTGCCAATTTGACGTCACAGGCGAACGGTCAAGCGTGCGTTGGCAAGTACGTCGCCGGATCAATCCCGTCCCTTGCCGGGGGCAAGTCCAACTTCATTAAGGCCCACGCCTACTAGTTTATGATATCCTGGTAGACTGATAGAATGGTTAAGATTTATCAATCGAATATATTACTTATTCCCTCCTGATATGGAATGTTTTTCCATCACAAATTATGTCTCGACTAAACGTGGAAATTGACTTTATATTTTCAAGTTTTTTTTTTTTATGTAAGCTTTGTTCGTTGTTAAAGGATTTGATATTTTATATAATTTATCACGAGTCCATTTTTGGTTTTATTATGATACGAATAAGACGTATTTTAGCGTATGTAGTTTGCCTGAACCTATCTATGTGTCTAACAATTGATTTAATCTGCCACAGAATATAGTATATGCCGCGTGAGTTATCTTCGAGTTCACTGAATTGCTTCATAACCTAATATGGTCATGAGGCATTTCAGTAAAAGATAAACAATTACTCCCAAATTTATAGAGGTGTTCATCAATTAACAATAACATTACAATACATTGTTATCTATAAAAGTGCTTTGTGATGTAATTGTATGTGTATAAGCACTTGCTAAAAACTTGGGGGTTGTTTTTTATTAAGATAAAAAAAAACTCACTAGGTACCTGCAGTTTTTCATTTTCTTATCATTATCTAGATATAGAAATTAATGCAATAATTAACTAATTAATTAAATCATGCTCAATAATGTAGTTAGTACGGCTACATTCGCTTATATACTCACCGCCAGCTTTATATGTTGTTCAAATAAATATAAATGTTTCTTGTGTAATGTTTATTTTTGCCTATCACTCCCTGCTTTCCTAGACTGCCTTTAGTGTTAGAATAGTTATTAATGTACTTTACTAGAACACTCTGCCTTTTTTCCTTGAGCGCTAATTACTAATTTAATTGTGCACCGTGACTCACAAAGAGTATACTAGGCCTCACACTTATTTATGATCATTATGATAAGTCAGAATTTGTAGGTGTCAATTTAAAAAAAAAGGAAATTTGTTCTTGAAAAATCTCAATTTTCATTTTGTTGAAAGCATTTTTTTAAATAGATATCGATATTCTGACTTTACACGGTTTTTCCAAATGCCCTCAAGAAGTCCAGGTTCTCAGCTTAGTATACTTACCCAATTTCACATAAGTTCCGAGGACAATTTCAAATTGTACATAATGTAGATTTTAATTCGTCTCCCCACTACAGCACGACTTCTGCAGGACTTATGTGAAAGAGATTAAATATATAATTGAAAACATTAACATGCATAACAATATAACATAATATGAAAGATATAACCTATTCTAGTTTGAAGCTTAAATTCAGATTGAACGCACTAGATGGCGCTGTTATAAATATAATATAATCTTAATGCTGCGTACACATGTTGGGCTTTACTTGTTGACCAAAGGTTACGGCCAATGCTTACAGGCAACACTTCTCCGCTGGCCGCTTCAACCAGCCCACGGGTATTAAAAGAGCTGGCCTGAGTATAGGCCTATGCTAGCCCAACGTTTGGACGCTGTACTACAATTTACAGCTTAGAAATTTTAAGCTGTACGGCTAAGGCAGTAGGCACAGGGGAGTTTTGGGGCTCAACACATATGTAGGCTAGCCTAGGTTCCTACACAATTATTACTTACATACTAAAAACCACACACAATCACGATTAACCTTTTAAATAGGTAACCCAATGGCTTAATAGGGTTAGTACATCCTGAGAAGCCCATGTTAATTTGTCTGAGCATCAGGTCCAGCGGGCAGGTCCATGCGCCTTCTCTATGACGTAGGGTAATGACGTATTTTTTTTTTTTTTTTTTTTCCAGGCCAACGGCCAGGCGTCGCAAGGCAAATACGTGGCTGGATCCGTGACAGGTGCGGGTGCTGACGCCGGCCTATTTGTCGCCAACCACGCTTACTAAGCGCCCACATTCATCATACGATATCGCTAGTTGTTGTATCGAAAATACCAGTTTATGCGCCACAGATTGTATTTACCGTAGTTAAATGTTGCTAGTTTATCGATTAGTGAATCGAGAATACTCTTTCGATAGTACGACATCTAGTGGTCGGCTTACGAAAACTAATCTTCTGCAGAAATTACGGTTGCGAGCGGCGCGAAAATTACAAACTCAGATTTAATAGATAATTTGAAATATAAATGCATATTCTCGAATTGCTTATTCGCATAATAAATATACGTATTTAAAAAATGAAATAAATATTTGAAGTAGTGTCTAATTGGATAATTCAGTATTTTGAAATTGGAACAGTAGTGTGGTCTGATGTCGAAACAGTGTTGTTAGCGTTGAAAACAAGTTTTTTTATTATTAATAATTTATTTACAAGAAGAGCACATTTATTGTAATTTCAGATCGTGTAAGTTACTTTTGTATCGATTATAAATCATCTTTTATTTGGTATAAGTATTGGTATTTTTAAGTATATTAAATATTATCTTGATCAATTAGACTTGTTTCTTTTACTTCTAGACTCATTAATTAGCTAGAGCTTGGGCGAATTGGGACTGATCCATATCTAATGTTAATAAATACGTCATAATTAGCGGGTTTGAGCCCTGAAGGGGGCAACACTGGAGTTAAAAAACAGACGGACGGACTTATATAATACCAGCCCTTTTTAATGTCCCACTGCTGGGCAAGGGCCTCCCCTCAATTCGAGGGGGATTAGGCCATAGTCCACCACGCTGGCCCAGTGCGGGTTGGCGGACTTCACACATCTTTCACCGTTTAACAAGTGATAATCGCGGTTGAACATGAGATATGGGAGGACGGACATAGTCGCACCTTAAAGGTTATTTCTATTCTAAGCAATAACCTTTCCTGAAATTGGCACAACACGCGTGGGTTAAAAAAAAAAGATTTTATCTGTGGAGTCAATAGACTATAGGTTCGCGTGGGCGGCTGTAGGTATACCTTATTAGGGTATAATTTATTTTTATATTTCGAAGTTACACTTGGAATTTTTTTTATAGTAAAGGTACTTAATAATACAATATTGCCAGACGAAAAAACTGACTGTATGGGACCAAACTAAGTAACGCTTGTATTATGGATACCTGCTGGAGATTCATGTATATAATGATTGCATAGATATTAAACGTCCATGACTCATCACGCAATGTTTCCCCATACCGGGATGCGAACTAGGGACCCTCGGTTCAGAAAGCTGAATCTACCTAATGTGTTAATCAGGTCTACAACTTATTAGGCAGATGGCTCATACAAATTCTGTCTTTATCAGTTCTGGATAGGGCTTAGAATACAATGTGTGACAGGCCTTTATAAATAAAAATAAAACTGCACACAGTGCCGTAGGTATGACGTCAAAATTTCGTATACCCATACTCAATTATTTAGCTATACTTACTAGTTACCTGCTCAGTTGAATATACATTTTTTATTGTAGAGATGTTTTTATGATCAGACATCAAACTGCTACCCTCGCGAACAAGCGGTTATCTAAGAGATAGCAATCTATTATGGTGATCATGGTATAATAATATGCTACGCCAGGTGCTCTCTTAACACGATGGCCCAATACTACGTCACGATTAGTGCTGCCATTTATCGACATTTTCAATGGAATTAACACAGTTTATTAGTCTAAGATACCGATTAGTCAAATAGTAATATTTATCTGTGGTCATATTTGACAGATGTCAAGATAGACAGATGGCCGCGCTCTTAGTGGACGCTTGTATAGAGATTAATTATTAAAACCTGCTAGTTTGTTTGTTGGTTTTACATTTTTTTTATTTTAATCCTGAAAAAAAACCAACGTCGTCAGTCAGTCTTGGGCTGATCACGTGACCTAGCTGTCACGGCAAGAGAATACCTGGCGTGGCATATTGTTATACCATGACGGCGATGACCTTACTTCACGACCCCGATGCTCACCTCGGGGGTTGAACGTCAACAGCCTCATTTACATGCGCTCTGATTTAGTGTTGTTTTTCAAATAATCTTTGATGAGAAGTCTTACTTCGTACTGTTTTAGGGTCAAGTAGTAATATCGCGTTAACAAATCAAATGGCCGATCCAACACGTGTTATGCGAACTTATATTTAAATGATTGGGAATAGAGTAAGGATCTCATTGGCTCAGTTGAGTGACCTTGCTTCAGGTACTCGGATTTTAATTCCGGTAGGGGCAAACTTTTTGTGATGTGCATGAATAATTTTATCTGTGGACGTTATAAGTATTTAATATCGTTGTCTAGTTCCCATAAGATATATATTAGGCCGGCCCTTCTACAGAGCGAACAGCGCGGTAGTTCCAGGTACCAAGTCCCGGGGAGCGGTCCAGACAGTCTTTATGATATGGTCGAAATGTTCAAAGTTCTGTAGGTACTCGCTTGTTCTATGGGGGCGCCATAATCGCACCTCGCTCTACGCAATACCAGGGGCATATATTATATAAGCAATACATATGTAATGTGGCTAAAGCAACGTCTCTACCTGGTTTCTAGAATAAACTGTTAGTCATTCGAAGATCCGTGCTTTGCCATTTTATGTTTGTCTTGGGCTGTCACTTGTCACGAGGCGATGTGAGTGAGGCGATGGCCCTTGGTTAATATAATTGGGAAGTTCAGAGTTTATTTCTTAATTATTGAAAATAAACTTTTTGGAAAATATACTTGGCTAATTAATGATAGCAAGAAAGTGACCACTGAATACGCAAACTGAAATTTTATGGTTGCTCAATTTTAACGCGTCATACCTAGGTCTCTTAAGAACATCAAAATAGCATAATAATAACTAAACCTCAAATTAAAATAGTTTGATTTATATTCGGCCGAAGTGCTTTTAGGCTGTGTCCCCAGTAGGCAAACTGTTAGCGGCCGACTGAGTTAGCGGCGTATCGGCTTAGTACGCCCTTCCATATATTTGAAATGGAGTGTTCACAGTTTGCTAGTTTGCGCTCACTCTACGCAGTTTGCTGTGTTGCGCGCACCGATTGATTCAGTGAGCGGCCGACTCACAGCAAAACCGGTTCCAGTCGGCGGTGGCGATATGCTTGTTCGCCGGGCGTAGTGAGTCCGTTTGCCGCAAACTGTCATGTGGACAGTTGACAGTGAAAATTCAGTCGGTCGGTCGACCTAAATAAGCGGCTAACACATAACAGTTTGCTTGCGACGCACGCAAATTGATCTAGAGTTTGCAGCTAACTCGAATTTCAGTTCGCCACAAATTTGCGGCTCACTCAGTCGGCCGCTAACAGTTTGCCTACTGGGGACACAGCCTAAAACCTACTTCAGGCGAAATTTATTTGTTATCTGTAGATCTTATAAATTAGGACCATTACCCCTGTAACCCGTAAGTGGCTCTGATCCGCCGGATCTCCGGAAGTAGGCGCTTGACCGGATATCAATGCCGGAGTGCGGATTCGGGCGCACAATGGGATAATAGGGAGTAGGGTAGACGTGTCAGTTGTTGGATTGGCAAAGTTATAAAAATAATTGTTTAATATTTTCGCGATTTTCGTGTCCCATAGTTTTTCTATAATCCCATACTTACTTCCATACTATACATATGTCCCATAGTCGAAAGATGAGCTAAAAAGACCAATTCAAAAAACACACTTATAAAAGTGACGTTTCTTTTTTGTCGTTGCCATAGTTTCAATTCCCGCGTGGGAAAATTTCGCAGAGGTACTTTTTTTTTTACAATAACTATGGTTTGGGTCCTTTGTAACGTACACGAGTGTTGCTTAGTTTCGAACTTTGCGATTGGTGTAGAGTTGAGTGGAATAGCTTTATATTGGGTGTAACAATAATAATGTAAAATATTTTAACAGCGCTAAGAGTAGGTTATAAAATCAAATTATTAGACATTTAAAAATGACACCTTGTACTGAGCGCACGGCCAAACGATACTGGGCCGCCTTGTTTAAAAAAAACAAACATAATTTACACAATTATTTTATGCATCAACGTGGTCCATATAATTTACAGATTTATCGGTAAAAATATTTTACACTATTTTTGTTATACCTTATATAAATCGGTGCTATTCATGGTGATTCGGATTCCTAAACAATGTGATCCATTAATAATATTGCTCACCAAACATTACAATTGTCATTGTAGGCGATATTTTTTTTTAAATCAACCTAATCTAAATTCAGACTTACAAATGCGCTAAAAAGCGCAGTTTCAAGGTTCAGTATACTATTCTGAATCACCGGTATAATATATGTATATTAAATATTAAATAATAGGTACGTGACTACTAACAGGTGTATTCACCCTTTCAAAATTAGTTAGGAGCTGTTGCCCCACAAATTGGATTATATAAAGTTTTAACAGATTGTTTTCAACGAACGAACATTCATAACGAGATAGTCTTAACCATTTGTTTACAATACGACGCAATATATATTCATGACTGTAGGTAACTGTAACATTTTTGTAAATTGATTAAAAAAAAGCATTTTGAAAACTATTTTTTCATATTTGCGTCTATACTTGCATCACGAAAAGAACTATATACTATATAACCTATCCTAGACGGATTTAATGTCCCAATTTAATACTGGCTAGTCTGTTGCAGTTATACTGGTCAGACCTACGCCATAATTATCGAGTTTCGGGTCTTATTCAACACGTTGGTATCGGATTAGAGAACTGGTCACGGCTCTAGACAAGTTTCCTCATGACCTTTTGCTATCTTTCACCATGCAGCGAGTGACGAACCGGGGTTTGAACCTGAACACCTTGCTTCCGAAGTGTGCGTTGTACTAACATAATATAACTGCGAATACTTAAATTCTAACATTATTATGTAATTTCAGGTTGAAAAGAAAACTGAAGTGCACTGGGGGACGCTTGAAATATATTTTAAACAACTTTGTTTATACTTTTGCTAAGATCATGTTGTATACTTTAGGTACTACTGTTCGTCTTGAAAATATATACTCGACATTATGATTTTTGAGTTTTATTTAAGTAATCAAATATTTTGAGTCAGAGACTAGGGTACGGAGAAGAGAAACCTAATCCTACGATATCGTCAAACTATATATTCTATGTCAGGCATACTTAATTGCCTTAATAATAAGGTTTATGTAACAACAGTAAAGTTATTATTTAATTCCTGGTTATTTCTTCATAGCAATTTTAGGGACTTTAGCGGTAAAGGGAAGATCTTCCAGCCAGGGTGGAATACCTAGCGGGGCGGCCGCTATGCCCCAACGGTTATTGTCGGCATCTTGTATATATATCACGTGCTCCGAAAACTCTCATAGCGCGTTGCAGGATTGTATGGAGACTTGTCAATTGTTCTGAATGTCGTCTGCAGCGCCATCTGTGTAGCTTGTGGCGCGGTTGAAGCGGTCGCTACAGTACAATAACATGCTATGTTTTCCATTCTTAAATCTTTAGACTGGTATAAGGAATCTTCATTGATCTTAGACATAAGATCGTACGAACCTACCAAGAGACGTATTCTGATATACTGATCGAATGCCTCAACAATATATACACGATACCGCTAGGGGCGCTGCTCTGAATGTATGTAAAGCTTCGATCACTCTATCAATGTACTTAAAGGTGTCGGAAACTCGTACAAAGCCCCCTGAATTAAAACTCCCATACCCTACGGGAGCGGACTTAATCAACTAGGTTATCATAAATCCACAAAACGGCACGCTATTAAGAATCGGGGCTAGGGGTACAGAGTCCTCACACAATGATTATTATGTTCTAATTAAATGACTTCAGGAAGTAGGTTATATTTGTCGATTCCCCTACCTATTAGCTGTCACGGTTACCCGAATAAGTGACAATGAATTTTATTAGTGTTGCCAATTCAATCTGAGAGCTTGTCCGGTGCTTGTGGGTTAGTTTAGCGTAACAATTATGGCGATGTTATGAATAAATATGTATCTATTAATACGCTATAAATGTATTAGGGACTTTTACATACAATTATTTATATTTAAATATGTAGTGACCTCTTCAACCTCGCCACAAGCTACACACATGGCGCTGCAGATGACATTCAGAATAATTGACAATTCTCCATACAAACCTGAAACGCGCTATGAGAGTTTTCGGAGAACGTAACATATATATAAGATCCTGACTATAATATCTGGCGATATTCTCTGCGATATCCGATCCGGTTGTAGACTTGAGAAAAGAAAATGTAATGACAATTTGTAAGTACCGCCGTAGGCCTATACGCAATAAATGATTTGACTTTGACTTATTATTATTATTACTTTTTGTGCTGTGTGCTTAATGTACTTATTCTGCCCACTGTGTAAAAGATTTGGCGTGATATTGGTGAATATTTTTCGTCTCGCCCCCAGTCCGTTGTACTCTACCATGGTACTGCAACCCTTGCTTAGTTTAGGACCGTATAGCTGGTGTGTCTTGCCAGTGTTTTTTTTTTATCTGTACACGGTGAAATAAATACACTGAACGTTGGAAAGTTCATTCATCGCTTAACGATTGCCTGTTTTATTTACGTGAGTGAGAAAAAAAACTTCAAAGGTAAGATGATCTTTTATCACGTTTTAAAAAAAATTGTTTTATTTTTATGGCTTTACCTAGACAACCTTCTAGTGAGTCGTAGTAGGTACCTACTCAGTAATGGATTAAGTAAGTAAACGCCAATATTTGTATGCGATGTACAAGGATATGATAACTTGAATGTTTACAAGTCCGCAAAATAAACCTTAAAAATTGTTGTACCTATGAGAATGTACTCCTCACGTGTTCCAGGCTATCGCTAGACAGGCATGGATATTGAGTATCGATCGGTTCGATAGAACGCTTGCTGCCTATGCAAGCCTAGTACTTTCCGAACGGTTGTCCATTATCGGCAATTGGTGATAGGTACTTCCAATAACAGTTCGATTTCATCGATTGACGAACTCCCAAACTCCAAACATTAAAAACAAATGTTTGTACTTATTATTTTTTCATAATGTAAGTATACTGACAAATAAGTAAGTATCAACTTAACATCAAAAGATTGTAATTTAAGAATCGTTATTTTCAATCAAATTAAATCATTGCTATTCAAGTGCAAATTAGTATTATTAAATCAATATTAAATGCATAAGAAAAGAATTTGAGTAAGTATATTGTTTTCCGTTCTATAAATTTGATAAATTATTTTGTTCGCGAAAACCATCGGGCTATTATAAATTAATACTTCATAATGCTTTAGTAAAAGCATTTGACAGGTTACACATTATATCGGTACAGGGAGATAGACCGTGGGAACGGCGGTTGAAGGATCAACGTGGGAAAATAGCATCCTTATGAATCATGCTTGCCTAGTAACTCCGAAGAAGTTTCTTCCCGAATTTCTCACGCTCCTGTCCCTATTTGTAACAAAACCAAAATAACACCGAGCACATGTTATCAACATTAACTGTAAAATAATACAGTTCAAAATGTATTGTACCACGCATGAGATACAACATTTTAATCAATAGCAGGAAACCACCTAGTCTTTTCTTTAATTTTTTACCTGCATCCTGTGCACTTAAAATTCAAAAATAAATTCTATTGCTGACTGCATAGCACTTTAAATCAAATGACTGCTATAATAGGAAGAGCGAGATACAAGCAGGGCGTCCCGTTTCTATCTCTCTTTAACAACTAGTTCATTGACCGACGCAACTGGCGCATCCATCGGGAAGGATGGTCGGATCGGCGCTGGAATGTGGCTACCTGCTTTGTGTTTCTACTCGCCTGGTACTTTCGGGGGCGTGTGGAGCTCTGATGCGGAGCCAGGAGTTTTCGGCAATATTCTTTGTTTCTTTTTGTCTCACTATGAACTCTATAGTTATGTCTCATTCTTTATTTCCATACCACGATCATGCTATTTTTGTGAACGCCTTATTAAGTTAACAAAAGGTAGATTATAACCAAACTTATATTTTTTTAAGTAAATGTGCTTATGTCCGCATGCCTATTAAGGACAAATTATTTAAGGGGTTCACAGTTGAGAATCTACTAACGGGTGGCGTCTCCTGCTTATATGCTGCAGGCCTCAAGGAATGCATGTGTGTGACGCTTTATGAATGACTTTATAGCTAAATCAATAGACATACAAAATACAAACAATTAAAATTCTTAATCGTTTCTTAACGATTCTTTTAGTGTAATAATCACAATGGTTACAGCCAATTCACGAGTCTTATTAAAAAGCGAACCTACCATTAAATTGAGGAATCTATAACATAAATTTTAAACAATACAATTTTATCCGTGATTAACTAATGGTTTTCTGTGGTTTAATATACTTAACAAAATGATAAAAGGACTCGTCAACAAACTTCTGTCAACCCACAGCGCTGTTTTTATGATTTCTCAGCTGTTGCCCCCTTAAGGTTCACGGATTCATTCTCGGGTCAGTACTCTTTAGATGATCTATTGTCTTATTTTGACAAAAAAAAATGAGATAATCATTTAGGTATAATGAACCTTGCGTATGTACCTTCTGTGTTGTGTTGTGACCTTGGTGTAGGTATAAAGGTACCTAACGGTAGGTACTTTAAAAGTACTTACCTAAATGTGTATTCATTGTATCGAAAACCCATAATTTTTGCATTTGTGTTATTTGGTTCTAGGAGCAAAATTACTCATAATATAACAATAATAATAATACCAGCCCTTTTTAATGTCCCACTGTTGGGCACGGACCTCCCGTCATTGCGACGGGGATTAGGCCATAGTCCACCACGCTGCTGGCCCAGTGCCGGTCGGCGGACTTCACACATCTTTCGAGGGGTTCTGTCAGACATGCAGGTTTCCTCACGATGTTTTCCTTCACCGTTTAGCAAGTGATAATCGTGGTTGAAAATGAGATTCGCACATGAAATCCAGAAATCCCAGAGGTGCGTGCCGGGGGTCCCGGGTTGATCCTGGAATCCTGGTCAAACTTTGTGCGATGAGCACAAATTTTTGTACCTGAGTCATAGATGTTTAATATCTATATAAGTATCATACACTGAGTTCGCCCTCAGTCCATTGTACGGTACCCATAATACAAGCGTTGCTTAGTGTGGCACCGTATAGTTAGAGCGTTCGTCTAGCTATATTATTATTATTAACTAGCTGTTGCCCGCGACTTCGTCCGCGTGGTATTTAACAAAGACAACAGCCTGCTCGCCCATTCTGAGCCCGCGGGACGCATTGCAGGTTGTTGCTATCAAACTAAAACAGGCGCTGCGCTGCAACATTGGTTTTAATTTTTTTTCGTGAGATCCTATTTTTTTTTCTAAAATAAAAGTAGCCTAAGTTACTCCTTGTTACATCAGCTATCTGCCAGTGAAAGTCCCGTCAAAATCGGTCCAGCCATTTCAGAGATTAGCCGGAACAAACAGACAGACAGACAGACAGACACGGACAGACAGACAGACAAAATTTTTAAACAATGTTGTTTAGGTATAGGTATCGTGTATACATCCAAATGCACTTAGTAAAAAGCGGTTATTTTAATATTACAAACAGACACTCAAATTTTATTTATATGTATAGATGTATAGATAACAGTACATCATTTCACTAACTTACGTAGTCCATAAACTGTGTAGTTCACAGAAATAATAATTGTACTGATATAGCTCGGTTCGCTTTCATATAAAGTTATGAACGCTTAATACAATACAAGGAAATAAGCAATATGTTGCAGGCAAATTACAAAATTAGGGTTAGCTCAAACATTATACTATTTTGTCAATTCTCTAGACAAATTCACCAAATATTAAGTGGTGAAATTCCATAAACTATTGGCTTAGTGAAATGAAAAACATATCTGCATCGTAATTACAGAATCATTAAGTATGTTCAAATCCAGTGAAATAATAAAAAAGTGTCAAATTTTGTGAATTTTATGACAATGCTATTGATAGTGTAAGATTATTTTTTATGATTCGAAAAAATGTTTTGTTGTCACATGATTTATTGAGGGAAATGACAAATTCTCTGGAACAAAGAAAATTACTTAAATATTTACAAACTAGATATAAAGAAAATTACATTACTTGATTAGTTGATCAAACCCGTCAGAGATTTTATTAAATCCCTGATTTTATAATTTCACTGCAACAAATATATTATTGCAATAGTCTATTGTAAAACGAAAAACAATTAATTGATGCCCTATAACTACCAAGTCTTTGCTCCAATGAGAGCGCTCGTAAGGCCAGAGGGATGTGCAATATGGCGGAATAATCGACTTGCTGAATAAATACTAGTATACTCTCTACATGTATTTATTCCAAGTAGTAAATAAAAAAAGCCGACTGCGAAAAAAAGGAACATCAAATATAAACAAAACAAATATTAACCCAGTCCAGTAGCGACATTTAACAGTCAGGATTTGAGCTGATTTAAATAGGTCCCGAAGTTAGAGTCGCTGATATGTTTAATATTTTGAGTTTTAATTTAAAGTTTCTTTTTACGCAGTCAGGTTTTTGATATTTTATTTTACATGTTTTAATTATTATTTCTCACGTTAATAAGACTTATACACAATAATCTCGATCGTGGGGGAAATTTAAACGAAATTAACGCATATATGGAATGATTATGGTCACAATGAGGGTATATTATTATAGTTCTTTCTCAAATCTACCCACACGGAAGGCTGCGTTGTGCTTTGGTTGTTCATTTGTCACGACGTAGCTCGAATGTTCCATTTATTCTGTTATTTACTGCGCCCGCGCTTGCGTGTCATTTTGTTTATATTGGACACTTTCGTGTGTATACGTGTAGCCGTCGGTTTTCAGTGTTTCAGTGTCGATGGCTATCAGTAGTCGCCAAGCGGAGGTTGAATGTTGCTGTGATCAGCGGACGAACTATCGTACCCTGAATTTACGCAAAAGATTACATATAACTGTTAAATCAGACGCTACTCAAAACTACACAACTATAAAAAATGTAGTAGTTGCCATATGTTTTCTTGATGCCACGGACTGGCTTCTCTACAGTCAATCAGATTCGAACCTTGATATTTCGAGAGAACTGTATGAAAATCTTTGTAGACTACCAAGGTTACTATGACATTACAACTCGAATGGCTTCTACTAAATTATACCTCAATTGGAGTTGCGTAGAGTGTTCGGCGGTATTATTTTTTACAAACGGCTAAATATAGCGGTATTAATTAACTGCTCTATTTATATTCGCCGTCACAATTTCTAAGAGCTCTACAATTTTCACCAGAAGCTGTTATTATGTAATGGGTTACGGTTTATATAAATGCGCTACCTGTAAACCCGCCTCAACAAAGGTACTTATAGTTTGTTACGCAATATTTTAATTGCTACACATCATAGTATACGCCAGGCACCTATTCTCTTCCCGTGACAGCTAGCTCACATATTTGGTCCAACACTAACTTTTGTCTATTAGTTTGCACATTACGCGAAAAATAAAAGACGGATTTAAGACGGGTTTTATATCGTATAGTATTTTATATCGTTTAAATCACAATATATTACGTTCACGATTTATCCCATTTTAATATGGCTCCATCTTGTGAATAATACGTACCCATTCATCGGCCCATCTCGATTCAAATAGTAATCGATTATCCACCGTATCGGTAAAGTATCGGCGATTTCCGATAACGGGCAACTGATCGGAAAGTACTAGGCTGGCATGAGGCGCGAGGAGCTCTTCCGAACCGATCAATATCACCAATATCCCGTGCTCTCCCCCGTCCTGTTCACACCAAGACATTCGACAGGTGGCCATGTGTTCCGATACAATCGGTTTTGTATTAGTGTGCGTCAGTATCTGGAATAAGGTGATTTTTACAATTTAGCTTATACCAATATAAACTTACGTAACTATATAATTACACTATGTTTTTGTATGTATCTTGGATATTTAATACAGCTATAACACCTTTCTGTTGTTTCCCACTGAGATCTATTAAGTATGTACCCAGAGCTCGTTATGGTTTGTAAGAAACCCTATCTGCAAATGATATGCCTTGGCGCCTATGAATAAGAAGTGGTGGATTTCCAACCTTCTTCATCTAGAAATTATTTTTAGATTTAGACTCTAACAAGACGTGAGCATCTCCTAGACCCACCATTATGCCAAATGCAGTGATAGCTAAGTTGGTAGAACGCTTGCCTCGGTAACGAGGATCGCATGTTCAAACCCCGGCTCGTACCTCTATATAACCCCGGCTCGTACCTCATATAAGTATTATATACTGAGTTCGCTCTCAGTCCATTGTACGGTACCCGTAATACAACCGTTGCTTAGTGTGGGACCGTATACTTACTGGGAATTATGTGTCTGTTGACAACATTCATGGATGGAACTTTAGGAGTCATATTTCTCAGTGGATAGTAGGCCACTATTTTAGTAATTCTCTCAGTTACGCCTACAGAGGTAACGTTACCCCATGCCGTAAGTTGTAAGTTGAATAGTGTTACCAAGATATTTGAGATTTCTGAGATTATATTACTTACATTATTCAAAGCGACTCTATGCATATCGATAATGTTTCGTGACAAGGTTGAACCTATTGTTTTTGAGTTAAATACAACTTTCATAATAATAATTGAGGCTTTAGAAAAGTTTACATACTTAATCAGCAGTCGTTTGCATTTATAATCGTTTTTTTTACATTCAAATCTAGATAGTCATCATAACATTGTGGAGTGTTCAAAGTTAGTGTATGGAGTTTTAGACTATATACACACCATTTTATACACACCTCAATTATTATACTACTAGCTGTTGCCCGCGACTTCGTCCGCGTGGTATTTAACAAAGTCAACCGTTGACAACAGCCTGCTCGCCCATTCTGAGCCCGCGGGACGCATTGCAGGTTGTTGCTATCAAACTTAATCAGGCGCTGCGCTGTAACATTGGTTTTAATTTTTTTTCGTGAGATCCTATTTTTTTTTCTAAAATAAAAGTAGCCTAAGTTACTCCTTGTTACATCAGCTATCTGCCAGTGAAAGTCCCGTCAAAATCGGTCCAGCCATTTCAGAGATTAGCCGGAACAAACAGACAGACAGACAGACAGACAGACAGACAGACAGACAGACAGACGGACAGACAGACAGACAAAAATTGTAAAAATTGTTGTTTCGGTATAGGTAACGTCTATACATCCAAATGCACTTAGTAAAAAGCGGTTATTTTAATATTACAAACAGACACTCCAATTTTATTTATATGTATAGATGTATTGATAGAGAATACAGGGGAAGAATCATAAAACTTACAAGATAGCAAAACCATCATCCAATAAAACAATGGATTTTTCTAAAACTCATTATCAGTATACGTGGTGACGCTAATATTATCATTGAGTATAGAAACGTAATTATTTTTAATGTCAACCCTAGAGTCACAATGAAAAAAAGTATCTACACTGACCCGATCGAATGACATAATACCTACCTATACCTATTCTCAAATAATTTGTATTTTTTTCCATTGTTTTGACCATAGACATATTTCTGTTTCTTCATTGATGAAACCATAGAATTTAATAGCCCAATGAAATGAGCGATAAGAGATGAAAACCTTGTTTTTTATCGTAAATTTCTTTTATTTTCTGATATGGTTTCGTTTAAGTTTATTGTTTCCATTATATTCATTGTTTAGAAGGTATTCTTACTATTATTTTCTATTATATAATTTCTATTATTCCAAGTTTTTTTATGTGCTAAAGAGAAACCCAAAATAATACAATACAAACCCCAAATTAATAGATCTTGCGACATTTTATAAACAGACATTTATAATAATAATAATAATAATTCCAGCCCTTTTTTTAATGTCCCACTGCTGGGCACGGGCCTCCCCTCAATGCGAGGGAGATTAGGCCATAGTCCACCACGCTGGCCCAGTGCGGATTGGCGGACTTCACACATCTTTAGAGGGGTTCTCTCAGACATGCAGGTTTCCTCACGATGTTTTCCTTCACCGTTTTTTAGCAAGTGATAATCATGGTTGAAAATGAGATTCGCACTTGTAAAATCCCAGAGGTGCGAGCCGGGGTTTGAACCTGCAATCCTTGTTACCGAGCCAAGCGTTCTACCAACTTGGCTATCACTACTAAACAGACATTTATTTACATACAAATTAGTTCTTGAATGCTCACATAATTGTATGTAGGTATGACAAATTAATGTGTAGCTCAATTTATCTAGATACCTAAGTACTCAAAATGTTTCTAGACTCTGTTCAAATATTTTAAGATTATTTTCTGTGTATAAATCTTTTTTTTTTTTTTTTTAATACTACTCGTATATAGGCAAGTATTTGATCTCGATCTCACCTGATGGTAAGTGATGATGAGATCTACGATGGAGCATACTTGCCTAGGTAGGAAGGCGGCAGTAGATCGAGACGCTACATTCACTAGGCACATGCAGCGCAACTGATCTGACCCGCCATCCATGAATGGCAACACCAAACATCATGCCGGAACACGGCTAGGCCGCTTGGCGACATGGCTTTGTTCAGTGGGTGGTGACTAACCACGGCCGAAGCCTACCACCAGTAGAGTTGTCACCTAGTTGGCACCACCCGGGGTCACGTGTAGGGTATCTCGAGGGTATTGAATTCTTCTACGGACGAAGGTGACTCGACCCCAACTCTACATTAATAAAATTATTAAGCCGCTATCAGACGAAGACTATATTTATTTTATTGACCACTTTTCTATGATGACGTAAGTAGGTTCTAATTCAACAGTTTTCAAACTACCAGGACTACATAAGTACAAGACAGTAAACTACAAACGCAGTAGTCGTGAAGCGACGTTCGCTAAATTTCTAAGCAAGCCCGTCCCGAAGACACCCATCACACGGACTGTAAAAACCACATTTACAATTTTATGGCCATCAAAAACTAAAAACGACTGGATATGCAATAAAAATACTATATAAATTATAATATTAAGGTCGTTTAAAAAGTATTCTAGCGACTTTTTGGCGGGAAGTTGAATAGTGAAGTTGTTAATTTAGTTTTATTTGAAAAAAAAGAACGATATTTTCGGATTTTATCGAGTTTATTTTATGTTTTTACGTTCGTAAAATAAACGCGATAAAATCAGAAAAAAATGTTGTATTTCAATGTGTAGTATTCGCGTAAATATAAGAGATTAATGTTAGTTTTATTTTATGAAAATCGTGTTTCTTCGATATACAATGTGTAATACTACGTGATCATAAACGTGGACGAGTGAAGCAAATTCGAATAAAACAGTACAGCCAGATATTCTAGTTTTCCCAAGATGTCCGTTAAATTTTCAGTAAAGTATCCACAGCTTTACTGATAGGGGCGGGGATTTATTTCATCATCGTCGTCATCAACATCATTATTATCATCAGGAGTATTGTATATGTATAATAATATTTATAATAACGAAGAAATATGTTACACTAGCACTGGCAAAAATGCCACTATTTTGTAGTCGATTGCCAACTTATAAAAAAAAAAAATATAAATAATGATCTATTGTCTATTGCTTTAAGGATATCTTGATCAGTTTCGGTTGTAAAACTTTACTACAGGCATATAAAAATGGAAAGTATGTCAGATAATGATTACTGAGCTACCTAGGTACACTTTGTATTAACCTTTTACCTAGATCCTGGATTACATGAGCAACAGTGCTGGACATGTGGGGTCGATATATCGCAATATAAAACAAGCACATAATAATTGTTGTCTGTGACCTTTCTTGGGACTCAATAATATTAGCCTTGACTTTGACTTTGTTACAAGCTATTAACATTTGAAGTTTTATTAAATTCAATATAGCGCCCCTACGACTAAATTTGGTTTTTCTTTTTATAATTTGGTAAACTAGCTGTTACCCGCGACTTCGTCTGCGTGGTATTTAACAAAAATCGGTCCAGCCATTTCAGAGATTAGCCGAAACAAACAGACAGCCAGACAGATTGACAAAAATCGTAAAAGTGTTTTTTTGGCATATATACCGAGTATACATCCAAATGCACTTAGTAAAAAGCGGTTATTTTAATATTACAAACAGACACTCCAATTTTATTTATTTGTATAGATGTATAGACAAAACCATTATCGATATATTTTTTTTTTATTTGTGTATTCATATACGGGGGACTTTACTACCTGATTGGCATGCGACCTCAACTGAGAAAATACGTCAAGAAAACAAGCCGTTTTATGTTTTTTGTAGTTTTATTGACTATTTTATGTCCCACTGCTGGGCAAGTCTTGCATCTTGTTAATGTCTAGGGCTTATTGTGACCACGTTCTATATATTGTTATTTTCTTGTGATAATCTGTGGCTTTTAGTAGGTAGCTAACAGCATGCGGTCAGTTCCCGAGATTTTTCCTGTCATTCAGAGGGTCTGACCTAGATTCAGTCGGGGAGCAATTTCCTCACAAATTTCCTGTTGCTGACCCAACGACGGACATTTGGCAATTAAGCAACTAAGTGAAATTATGTTGCTTTCTTTACCGAGGGGCCTGGGTTCGATCGAATCTCGGCTGGGGCAATCTTTGTGAGACGAACACGAGTGCGTTTATTTTATGTAGGTATAATATATTCATATTGGGATCGACTCCAGGCCATTGTGCGGTATCCATATTACAAGCGTTGCTTAGTTAGGCCGTACAGTTTGTGTGTTCGTCTGGCGATATTATTATTATTTGTGTATCTTTAATTTCCACACTGTCACATGTGAACAAGGCATAAGTTAATAAGTCGATTGAGCCCGTGGCTCTATAAACGTGCAATTTATTAATCTATATTTGCTTATTTATCTGTGCTTTAAATGTTGTTAGTATGATTTTGTAAATAAATCAATAAATATCGCCAGACGAACACACTAAGTATACGGTCCATCACTACGCAATACTTGTATTATGGGTACCGTACAATGGACTGGGGGCGAACCCAGTATTTATTACTTATATAGATATTAAACATCCACGACTTGGGTGGTCTGGCGATATTTATTTATTTATTTACTAACTAGCTGCGCCCCGCGGTGTTACCCGCGATTAAAAAGTATGAAAAATTAAAACAAATCTATCCCACGGGAACCATACATTTTACCGGGATAAAAAGTAGCCTATGTGCTATTCCAAACTATTATCTATGTTTGTGCCAAATTTTATCCAGATCCGTTCAGCCGTTCTGGCGTGATTGAGTGACAAACATCCATCCATCCAAACTTTCACATTTATGATATTAGCGGGATAACCTCATCCCATCCTCTGTATCTCCACTGCCAAGGAGAAATCTCCCTGCGTCACGAGTCACGCTACTAGGCTCCCATAAAATACCAGGATATATTTTTATAGAAACTTGCATAGGGCGAGGCACGGACGGCGGCGGGGTGCAGGGTGAACGACCTTGAAATTCGGAGCCTCCCGCGCAAACTCCCTGCAATGCAAAAAAAAAGAGCAACCATGGAGTTTCTTGCCCGTTCTTCTCCATAGGAACGCATTCCGAACGGGTGGTAAAGTAGTAACATAGTATTTTGTAACTTTTGACGATTCATAAGTACTGTACTTAATGGTCTACGTGAATAAAAAATATTCTGATTCTGATTCAATATTACCGAGCGAATGAACTTGAATGATCTATCTCGAATGAAGATTAGTTTCATCTATGTGACTGCAGGTGATAAGTTCACTGGCTTCTGAAGAGGTCCATGTCTCTTTGAGGTTGATTTATGTGTGTGCAGTCAACGACGGGTCCCATTTTCTTCTTAAATTTCGATCTGTGAGATTATACGATAAGTCTGAAACAAAAGACAAGTGTGAAATGTTCTATTATTATATTCATATTGTTGTAGATACTTATTCATGGGCGTCGTGATTCTTTTTTAACCGACTTCAAAAAGGAGGAGGGTCTCAATTCGGTTGTATTTTTTTTTATGTTTGTTCCTCAAATCTCCGTCATTTATGAACCGATTTGGAAAATTTTCTATTAGCCTACTATAAGTTAATTTCTGTCTCCTACCTTACAATAGAGGAAAGTGGATAATTTTCAATTTTCTGGGTATAGACTTATCATTTCAGACCTACAGAGTCTGAAATAATGAGTCTATGCCCAGAAAATAGGACTCAGGACGATTTTTTTACATTACTTCTTACACGAACTATACGTACGGTACTAAGCACCCATCACACTGAAGAGTTTACGTCTCGTTCCGTCCCATTTACGTCTTCAGCGGGGAAGCCTTAAAGTTCTCGACCTCGTTTCAAAGGGAACGAGTGGGAAGTATTTTTTTTTATTATTATAACTAAGAATGGTATTCGGGGCAAAGGGTTACGGCCGTATAAGAGGCGCGATAAACTCTTAACTTAAGCTGTAACACTCAAGTGGCTTTCGATAACTTACGATAAAATATAATATCCAATTTTCAAACAAAAGTTATTGAAGGAAATTTATTAGAAGTTTCTTGAAAGTGTTACGCAGTCACAACTTTGCATTTCGAAATGGCTTGTAAGTTTTGTAGTTATGTTTAGGTTTCTATAACAATGAAACACAAAATAAATGAATAGGCACTACTAAATGAATAGGTAGCGACCCTGCTTTCTGTACCGGGGGTACCGGGTTCGAATCCCGGTAGGAACGAACGTCACACTACTTTCGAATAACGATATTTGCCTCCGCCATATTATAATGTATAATTATAAAAAAATAGCTTTTGCACATGAAATCCGAAGATTTTAACCTAGTCTTAGAGTGCAGAGCCCACATTATCTCTGCTTTACCGACATCATAAGTAGGTACTTATATTAGTATTATTTGGTTACAAGTCGTAATACGTGGACAACAGAATTGGCCATATTATTGATGTTTTAATTACTGTAGGCCACCAACACGTGTTAGACGAGGTGTTAGCGGTAGTGACGAGGGCCGCAAAAAAAATTATGATAATTTCATAAGTTTTCGCTGTTGTTGCAAATTGAATTAAACAACTATGAACGGATTGATCGCAGCGCGGGAGTGTTATGTAGAACCTATTTACTCAATTTTTCTTATGAGCTCGAAATTCAAAATGGTTTAAAATAAAGTAACACCAGATGGGCCAACCATAAGACGGCGGGCCGCAGGTTGAATATAGCTGGGTACCAGTTAAAGCAGTTCGTTGTCAATCAGTCAGTGAGTGCTAAGTACTTTTACAGTAAGTACTTTTACAGTAATGACTTGGTGTTCCTAGTACGGGTGGGCTGTGGCCAAATGGTAGATCTATTTCGATTGATGCTTCTATGCATTCTAGGAACCAACCTCGTGTGGATCTGTTTCCATTTTACTAAATAAAACATGACCTACGAGCACGATATTCTTGGTTACATTTTAATCATGGCCTTTCGCGTCATTGTCACTATATAGCATGTCTTATTTCGGACTCAAGACTTGATAACGATATTGATGACCCAATTAGCACAGTCGGTATCGACTCTTCTTCGTGTACATAGCGTCTCGGGTACGAATCCCGGTAGAGGCAAACTTTGAGTGACGAGCACGAATGTTTGTACCCGACCACTGAATGTTTAACATCCTTATGAGTAATTATAAACTGAGATTGTCCCTAGCCAATATATGTACGGCTACCGGCACCCGGCTCTGGCCGGGGCCGGCCGGCTGATAGTACGGCACCCATAATACAGTGCTGCTTACATTGGGATCGTACGATTAGTGTGTTTGTCAGGCGATATTACCGGTCGCGACTCGTACCGTTTCATATTCAATGGGCACACACAATACTATAAAACAATTTATTAACAGTAGCCACGATAGATCGATCGCCATTGATCACCACTCCACCCACAATACGGTCAAGGATAATTTGATTAGCCATATGAAGCAACTTAATTCTTAGGAAGTCGAACGTATCAAAATGCTATTTTCGGTAAGGAATTATAAGACACATTACGCAGTGGCAAGAGGTTATTCTTAGCTCGGGGAAACCGTATAAACATTTCAAATGTCAGGTAAACGAATAAGTATCCCTAGGGATGACATAATCCGTTGCCTGGCAACGAGAAACGGATTGTACGATTGCTTAATTACTGGAGCACGCGGCGTTGCGATCCCGCTTCGCGTAGCTCGTACGAGACGTACCTCGCCCGAGGCACACACGCTGCCTTGTCCGAGCATAGTAATTTGCGTCACTGTCAGCCCAACTGTGTTAGTCATCTTCGCATGAACTAATTGCTCGGACCAAAATGTCTGGGGATCGCTTCGCGCATCAGATGAGGCTACATGACGCGTAAGGATCCAATCGCGTAATGGAAACAACGCCGGTTTGGGCTGGAGCCATACCACACAAACTTAAGCACACACTGTTACGCGACATTATTCATGTTCCCACATCTTTACATATATTAATAAAAAATAAACAACCGAATTGAGAACCTCCTCTGTTTTGAAGTCGGTTAAAAATGTAACTGATCACTGTCTGTGATCAGTTACATGAGAAAAACTATTATTGGGGGCCTCTACCAACGCAATAAAACCCAAAACAATGATTCTTAGAATTTGTGTCTGTGTCTGTGCGTTTGTGCGCACCAATCTCACGGCTTAACCGATTTGGATGCGGTTTTCACTAATGTATTGTGCTAAGCTTCACTTAGAATTTAGTGTTTGTTTCAATCGGCTCATAAATAAAAAATGTTATATCAATTCAAATACGCGGATGAAGTCACAGCAACAGCTAGTTTATAATAACTAGTTTACTTTTGCCCAAGAGTAAGTGAATAAAAATAGACAACTCTATGGTATTTGGAGCACATTGAGTCGTCAAGGAAAGCCAGTATTTTATAATTTTAGGGTTCCGCAGTGAAACTAGGAACCTCTCAACCGTGTGTCCAGATCACAGCAATTCTAGTGAGACTTTTCAGACTTTAAAATTGAATTTGGTTGGTTGGTGGTTGGTGGTGTGTTCGTCTGGCGATATTATTATTAACTAGATGAGCCCGGCGGTGTTACCCGCGATAAAAAGTATAAAAAATTAAAACATCTATCCCACGGGAACCATACATTTTACCGGGATAAAAAGTAGCCTATGTGTTATTCCAGACTATAATCTATCTCTGTGCCAAATTTCATCCAGATCCGTTCAGCCGTTCGGGCGTGAAAGAGTAACAAACATCCATCCAAACTTTCACATTTATAATATTAGTATAGAGTATAGATTCATGACCGATGTAATGTAACTACTACAAAGTTGTTTATGTATGGCTAAGGAACCCTATCTTGTGCGTGATCGAACACGCACTTAGCCAGTTTATCATTCCTAATTATGCTGTAAGTATATTGATATTTTTATGTACAAAAGCTTGGATATTTATAGACCTTACGAAAGAGGTTTGTAACTTTCTTACTTCTTTTATAACTTCTTTGGTTTATTTTTGAACGACATTGCTTTATCGTCTTACTCTTAATAATAAAGTGATGACTAAAATATTAATTTTAATGGGTCAGGTGAAACAATCTTTCTACCCAGCAAACTGAAGTAAGATAGAGTCGATGTACCAACTTTACCTATATAAAAACTAGCCATGTCTCCAATCGTGACTTCAAAAAACCTTCTTCATATATACTTTGCCCCCCATTTGACCCCCATCGGGGTCGAATTTCTGGAAGTCCGTCGATAGTACGTCTTTAAAGTACTCAAGGAATATAACCTCCAATTTTATTTATCCAGATTTATCTTTGCCTTACCGTAGAAAGAGTGAAATCTTAAGAGGTTTCGCCATCAATCGAAGTAGGTATCAGATCACATTGACTAAGTCGTTCTAATATTATCAGCAAAATTTCACGAAATACCTAGAAATGATGAGATGTTCTTTACTGAATGTGACAAACATTATTTTCAAAATTATACCTTATCTACTTACATGACGAAATATATTTGCCTTTATCTAGTTTGTACTTTTCTAAACTAATAATATACCTAATAACTTATATACTTACATTACTATTATATAGATGCATTTTTATGTACATAATTTTATTTTTATTGTACGTCTTTATTTTATTGACTTTGTTTATCTTTCCTATTAATAAGTATATTTTAGTATTTTGTTTTTTCACGTAGATATCTTTGTATATGCACCTATACATAATTTATAGTAAATAAATTATAAAGACATTACGAAATACATATGCCCTTATCTAGTTTGTGGTTTCCTAAGCCAAGACCTACCTAAGACAGGGCTAATTATACATTTAGCTCTATAGAAAAGGTGTCATTATCCACATGGCGTAATTGGACACCTTTCCAAGGATGTAGGTCGTAGCTTTGCGTGGGATCCTTCATTCAGTCCTGGTTTATAACAGTCTAAGCTTTTGATCATAAAAAGTGGTTGCATTCTATCTTTTATATTTTGTTATAGACAGAAGGTACACACAGCTTGTCTACATTTGTCAGGAACTGCTTTATGTACTGAAAGGCTCAGACTGGGGGTTAGTCACTGCACTGGATGTACTTGTAAGCCTCTTCTAAGCTATATGGTGTTGCCAGTAAAGAGGAATTGAACTGTAATATAAGCTAATTAATTGATTTCTTATATTTACGCGAATACTACACATTGAAATAAAACTATTTTTTAAGGATTTTATCGCGTTTATTTTTCGTTTTTTTTTAGGGAACGTAAAAACGAAAAATAAACGCGATTAAATCCTTAAAAAATAGTTTTATTTCAATAAGCTAATTAAGTATAAAATGGATTGATGAGCAAAGGGGCAAGAGGTACACGAAAGAGCTGCCATATTTTGGATCACTTTGAGCCTAAATTTAGGGTTTTTTTTATTAATGGTCACACTTTGGAGTCATAAGTATATCAAAGTAAAGATATTTATCAAAATCGATTCTCAAATTCCATTGATATTCGCCAAAATATCTTCACAGATAAAAGGTAAGGTTAGAACTACAATCAGAATAATTATTTTTGGAACAAAGTTCCTTATCGCGCGTTGCGAAAGGACGGAAAAAATTAAGACGAAAAGTTGTAACGACACTTTTTTGTAAGCCGTGCGGCGTGCGCATGTTTCTCTGTCTGTCTCTCTCTCTCTCTCTCTTATAGAAAGCAAGCCAGATATTTTCGTTTCGTCTTTCTATTTCGCATTGAACAGTGTGGTGTCGCGACGATTATTTTTGTTGAGTGTATACAGGTTTTTTGTACATAATAAATAATAAAAAATAATAAAGGAACTTCGTTCCATCCGGGTGTCCCTTGACACCTCTCAAGTTTTTTTTGTATGATTTGTATTATACATGTACAGTACTTGTATGTATAAATGTATATATATTTATTGGTGGTAGGTGTGTTACATGTTTTAATTGTATATCTATTCAATCCTAGATCACCATTAAGATAATACATTAATGCATATCACATATATATTTTTACCCTGTCCATAACATGCAAAACGTTCGAGGAAAATCTCGATCAATCGTGCGTGATTACATTATTCAAATATTCCCAAAAAACAAAGGTGCGTCAATGATTAAGTAAATAAACAATAATATACATAGAAGTCAATATTGTATATAGGTGAAGCCACTTGAATAACAAATCCGTTGAGTTTGAGTGCGTACGTGATCGTCTACATGTAATGAGACCGAAATTTGTCATTTGTTTAGAAGCGAATGGACATTTAGGCGCTTATTTTGTTGCCACACATAAAAGAAAATTTTAAAAAGACTCCCAAGCACGTTGGTTCTTTGTCGTGACCTCTCTCTTACCATACGTTGTAGCTTAGTGTGTTCATCGCATATAAAACACCCTTTTTGTAGGTACCATAGAGGGAGTTATTTTAAGAAAAAAAATAAAGAAAACATACTGACTTTTGAGATATTATTTTTTCAGTTCCCCTGAGATGTTAAATAGTGTTTTCAACGCTTTACTCATAAGTACATCATCGTTATCATCACTGATACGCAAAATAAAAAAAATAACAGCATCGAACAAACGAAAAAAAAAATAGTTTAAACAACGAACAAAAAATTTAACTCGACGCTGTTAGAACTGGCTCTATTTTGAAAGTAGCTGATGGCCAACGAAAAAGAAGAATGTGAGTAGGTACACAATGGCTCACAAATCGCCGTGATCTAAACAAAAAAAGAACCGAAAGCCACGTGGGATGAATGAATCG